>CM061560.1:234441472-236841472 GCA_030864225.1 Capsicum baccatum var. pendulum | reverse complement strand
TTACAGTATATTTCTAAAAATTCCTAAAATCCGCTGACTCAACCTCCTTCCCCAGCATTGCCAACATGGCATTGTTCACTCTTTCTCTCTCTTCCTCTGTGGAAACAGCCCTTTTAAGACTCAATCATTTCTCTAGGATGTTTTCAGAGACACCACCAACATTTTAATCGAGAATCAATTAGGGATTCAATTTTTCTCTTCTTTTGATCTTCAATGGTGAAGGGTTGGGGTGGGTTGCTCCTCGACTCAGGGAATTGTTCTCAGAACCACACAGGCAACAACAAGAACTAGGAGATAAACAGATAAACAAGTGCAGGAGTATAGAAAAATAAAGACCTAGGATTTTTATGTGGAAACTCCTTGCTCAAGGGAGAAAAACTACGACCTGCCTCCAGGATTTCAAGCTCCACTATATTCAAGCAACATCTTGAACACAGACTCCAAGGATTAACCTCCTAATCCTTTTGTTTCCTAGCAATAACTCTATTACAAGAAAACCAAGCAGTAACTCTACTGCTTCTCACCCCAGCTAACTCTAGCTGATAACACCTCCAGCTAACTCATACCTGGACTCCTTAAGCTAACTCTAGCTTGGACAATCACCTAATCTAGATGATTATAAAGAGACGATACACCACACCTATGGACAATCATAAGCAATGTAGGCAAGCATTTAAGTACAAAATTACAAAGACTCGACGAAAATAAGAAAGTAAAGATCAAGTCGATGAGCAACAAGTTCCCTGCTACAGTTCTAGCCTTTGATTGCAGTGGTGTGACACTTCAGAGATAACTTTAATTGTGAGTATATGGAAGTGTTGATTTTCTTGTTGTGAAAGATGAGCATTATATATTGTTGCAAAAGAAAACCCTAGAAGTAATCTCATTGGTTGAAGAAAAAATATAGCAGCAGTTTTTTACCAACTTTTGTACTATGTGTCAGCTGGAAAATTGATTGTGGCAGTGACCAGTGAGCCCAACCTATTTTCTAATACGTAAAAGGGCTTTGTCATCACAACAAGGGATCCATGGAATATGTCCCAAACTATGAATTTGTCAATCATCAAAACTAAGGACTTAACGATTTTTCCCTTTTTGATGATGACAAACCCATACAATTAAATCAACATACTTAGCATCTTCAATCAACTTTGACATAGTACAACTTACACCTCAGCAACAGAACATAAGCCACAAGGTCAAATTCCGGATCAATTTTCCCAACCAATTCCCTCTATCACTGATGCCTATAAGAATGTAGGCATCCTCCACCTTATTCCCCTAATCAATGAGCATTTAGGTTTCCCCTGAATAAGAGAACCTCTATATATATTTGCACACCACCACAACCACAGACAACATATATATAAACAACATACTACACATATCTACACAATATATAGCTTCATAATAAATTATACATATCTTCATAGGCTACACATATCTACATAGGCAAACTCTTTTTCCCTCTTTTGACATCATAAAAAAGGACAAGCAGTAAACCAGACATAGATAAGTCATACATGTTAATCCATGGCCATTGAGTCAACACTAACATGAGCAAGAGAGAATTAGATATAAAAAGAAGAAGGGACAAAACAAGTAAGTTTCATTCAGCCAGGCATAAGTTAGCACCATACACTATTCACAAAAATAGTGAGCATAAAATAGTCAAATAGTTGTGCCAATCATTCACCAGGGACAAAAACAGGGACAAGAGAGGACAATGTTTCACAGAGCCAGTGATGTAGACACGTAATTTAATCCCTTCCAAATCAATTTTGAATACACTTTACCGCGTACCTCATCCCTGTGTAAAAATCCTTCCTTTAAAAATCAAATTTTATATATTTTTTTGTCTCACCTTATCATAACCCTCACCCATTTAATAATATTTCCATAAAAAGATAAAATAACTAACCTAACAAAAATACTCCACTTTTGACACCTCACCCTAACAAACCACCCACCCCTACCCCCTACCCACATACACTCTCCTGGCCCCTCTTCCTTCACGTTCTTTTTTCTTTTATTTTCCCATAACTAACAAAATATATGCACACAGTTACATATACACTCGGGGAACAGAGCAAAAAATAGACATACACTTATTCTTATTTGAAAACACACACATCACTCACATACCCAACGATATACACACTACACAATTTCCATTTTTATAGAGCACTACAATACATAGACCCTTTCTCCAATCTTTCTCCATTGATAACCATTAATACACACATATATACACATTGAAACATACTCACACAACTGGGGGGGAATTCCATTTTTGGCACATCAATAATACACGCACCACCATCGGGAAAACACGCTGACAGCCATCGTAAAATGATCTTCCCACCGGCGATTGGGTCCATCATAGCTCCGCTGAGTTTGAACCTTACCAGAAATAATGAATCCGACGTCTAAATCACAAAATTCAAGCCATTTCAATCGATTTCAACCAAAACCCCAATCGGAAAACCATTAAATTGAAACAGATCAGTTAGTTTGTTTGGGTCAGTTTGAATTTCTAGATTATTGAAGTCGGGAGTTCGTTGTTGCGAATTTTTTTTTGAGCATTCCGACTGAATTCTGATTAGCTCCTCGCCATTAAAGTCAGACTTGATTTATTAAGGTCTAATCTTCAACTCTATTCCTTTAATTTTATATGATTATGAAGGTATTTTGATGTTTTTGTTCTATCTGGGGTGATTTGTTGCTTGATATATGTTTGTGTTAAATGATTGACCTCGAACGGTATAAATTGGATGAAAATGATATATTGTTGGATAATTGAAATCGGTAATTGGATAACAAAACTGAGGTGGGAATTGAAAATTTGATGTAAAGTGATTTTAGATTAATTTTGATTTATTGTTGTTTTGTTTAATTCGAAATAAATATCAATTTTGCGAACTCTATAAGATCATGTTTTAGGCCAAAATATTAATAGGCAAATCTTAGGTTGGATAGATAAAACTTAGTGAATCGTTGAATGTTTAAAATGTGTGTTGAATGGTTTTGTTTTGTCGCCCTTGGATCAATTGTACTATTTGGTTAAGGAATACCCAAGGTATCTATATTGTTTTTGTAACACCCCGTATTCAAGTACATGTATTGGCGTATTCAAGTACGTGTATTGGTCTTATTTATATGGAATTAATTTTTTATTTTATTTATATCGGAATTTGTCCGTCGATGGTTCCATACGAAGGTTATTGAATAAGCTTTCCAACGATATAAAGATTTCCAAAAACGGATAAGTTTCGGATATAATCGAGCACGTTCGAAACTATAAAACGGTGGCTGGGATGTTGTGAACAGTAAATGTGCAGGAAAATTTCCTACACACAAACTACTGAGGCCTGCCAGTTTTTTGGGTCAAATTTGAACGATCATAACTCCCTCACTTTAATGAACTGGGAGATCTGCGACCTATCAAAAGAAAGATCTTTGAGTTCTCTTTCCAATGCAATTGGTTTCATCCAAATCCAACATCTGAGTAAGGAGTTATACTTGTTTTACTTCAGCCTCTCAAAACAGATTTTTAGGGTCAACTTCAAACGATCATAACTCCTTGTACAGGACGAACTGGGTGTCCTACTTAATATGAAATGAAATCCCTTTGAATTATCTATCAAACGATACAAATTTTACCCAAATACGATATCGGAGCAAAGAGTTATGGCCGATTTACTTTAGCCTGTCAAAACAGTCCACCATGGACAGATTCGGATTTACTTAAATTTTTAAGGGCAATATGGTCATTTTTCATCACCTCATGGACGAAAATTGGTCATTATATACATATAATTAGTCTCATATCCATCAATTATCATCAAATTATTGAAAATAAGAAACCCTAACCTAATTTCAACTCCAATTATCTTGTGATTCAACCGTAGAAAATCCAAATTGATTCCATAGTTGTGTTCACCGTCTCGAGGGCTTCGAGAAGCACCCCTTATTTGTGCCAACAGGACTTCGAAATCAAAAGGGCCATTTTATGGTAAGGATGTAAATTATGTTGGTGTTATTTATATGGATATGTATATATATATATATATATATGCATGTGAGCATAAGAAGTATGTTATGTGATTGTTGTTGAAAGATGATTGGAAAATGATGTTGGATTATGTTGAATTGTGAAGGGATTTGGTGTGATTATGTGGTATTGATGATGTGGTATTGAAATGATGATTATATATATATATACACATAAACCTATTGTTCAAGTTGGTTTTTGGAATGGTTTGCAAATATTGGTTGTATGGAATTATGGAAGAGAATTGTGGTGTTGGGTTGCTAATACTAGATGCCAAACATTTCATTGTAGATAAGTGATTTGTAAAGGTGGGAAGTTGTGTTGAATTGGTATCCGAATCTATAACGAGGTATGTAAAGCATACTCTAACAATGTTCTTTGGCATGAAAACACCAATGTTCCATCAAGTAAGATTCCGAGGTTGTCCAAAAACATGTATTGTTCTACATTACCAACGAAGTTGTTTCCATTCTATAAAGTGTCAAAATGTTTCATTGATATACCAAAAGGCTCCTATTTCATTATTGTGATATTGATGATTCTGAAACACATTATTGATGTACCAATGAGTCTTTATGACATTGTTATTGTATAGAAGGTCTATTACTTGATTCCTATTGATGTATCATTGTTCCAAAGGTACTATATTGGCATGAACACTAATGTAATAATCTCAAAAGCTTTTGAACTAAGTTATTGGAAAGATCTCTTATGTGTGTTACTTGATATACGTGTGGGTGGTATCCCAGGGGCATAAGACTAGCATGGGTCGATCCCTATTTATGTGTTTATGGGTGGTATCCCAGGGGCATAAGCCTAGCATGGGTCGATCCCAGTTGATATATACTGGGGGCAGCCTAATGGTCACAGTACGATACAGTATTGATTATTGTTAGGTGGTTGGAGGTTCGGGAGGAGGAGGTAATGGCGGATGATAATTGTAAAGAATGAAATGAACGAATGTATACCGTTACATAAATGTGTTTGAATTCAAGAACCCAATTCAGATTAATGATAATGTACATGACCCTAAAAGTGTTTATGAAGTGTGGCTCACTTCTATTATGATTTATTCACTTGCGTCTGATTTTCTTGATCCCCTATATCACATATGATTATTTACAGCTTTACATACTCAGTACATATTTCGTACTGACGTCCCTTACGGGGGACCTGCATTTCATGCTGCAGGCACTGGTGCTTCAGCTCATTCACAGCATAGATAGAAGCCAGGTCATACAACTATTGTTGGTGAGCTCCAGTTTGCTTTGGAGTTTTTCGAGTCGGTTCCTTATGTTTTGTTATTGTACAGGAGTCATGTGTGGGCGGGGGTTTGTCCCGACCCTAATTATGTCATGTATATCCTAGAGGCTTTGTAGACATAAGGAAGGGTAAAGTCATGGGAGTTTATATAGTGATGTTATATTTGTATATGTGGTGGCCCCGACGGCCAAGTATTATATATATATATATATATATTTGTGCGTATTGTACTGATACAGGTAATTAGACCCTTCTATATGCAACGAAGTGCTGTCCAAATTTTTGGTGACATGTAAGTGAAAGTACAGGTATTTGAACGGGTTCTCCCGGGCCTTCTCGACTTCGGGTGCCAGTCCGGCCCAATGGGATTTTGGGGCGTGACAGTTTTATATGGGGAATGCTCGAGGTATCTGCATTATTTTATCCGGGGAATGCCTTGAGAAAGTTGTACTCGAAGATGGCGCACAATAAAGGAACATCGGGTGGAGTTTAGTTTAGGATTAGTGTAGAATAAAGTAGGTTTATATTTCTGTATTTTTTATTTTTGGGACTGTATAATTTGGACTGTACATTACTTTTGGATTTGTTTCATTCAGTGTGTTTGTTTGCTTTTTGTGTGTTTTGTTGGTTTTATACATTCCATAGTGTCAGATTAGCCGATACAAGCCACAAAACGACCATGCTAGAATCACAGGATCGAGGAGTGCCTAACACCTTTCCCTCGGTCAACAGAATTCCTTAGCCAAAATCTCTGTTCATGGACCAATTTTTGAAAGAGTCAAAATTATTTTGAAAAAAAAAAATTCAAAGGTGACTTGGCACATCCGATGATGCCAACTGGCGACTCTGAGTTTAAAAGTAACAATTCTTTTCGAAATAAATTGTTTTTTTTTGTCACTTAATAATAAAAACCCTTTTAAAATATATTTTTTGGGTTAAAAAAGGGGTGTGACAAGTGACATCTCAAAAATAAGAAGAAGAGTTAGAAATAACAGAGCTTATGAAGATAACTAAGGAAAAAGAGGAAGAAGGAAACCAGTTAAGATATAATTCCAGAGAGGAGATTTAGGCAAAAGAAATCTTAGTTTTTGGATTCTCCACCCTTTTCTACAGGGCAACATGGTCAACATACACATCCTTCCCTGAGATTTCTCCTACTCCACTTCACCTTTTCAAAAACTGCCTTCAAGATGCTATCTCTGCATCCCGTAAATCAAGTAAAGAATTGAGAGTCTCTATCTCCCCCTTCAAATGTTTCTGTTTATCCATGAGGTCATCTAGTAAAGAATTGAACTTTCCATGACTCATCCTGAGAATGCGTTTATTTTTCTCAAGAGTTGAGATACCAAACACTCCCTTCATTGAGTTAGCTTTTACATTCCCAAACTCTTTATTGAAGTAAGCAGACATCCTATTCAACCAGAAACCATAGTTTAGCGCATTCCTTCTAGCTTTGACATTGATGACAGTGTTTATATGCACAATAACAATGGCTGGTAGGTTACCCTTCTTGAGCTTAAGCAATGTCTCCATTAGGAACAGATCAAAATCTGTCAGAGTACTTCCCGTATCAGACCTAGGGAATACTTCCCCCATCACAAGCTCAAGTAACAATTGAAGTTCTCCTTTAAGAACCCTTTTATTGAAATTCTGAGTGTTGAAGGTATCAACAACACTGCACAAAAATAAAAATTCAACAAACTTCTTTTCTCTCTTAATGAACTTAATTTCTATAGTTGGAACACTAAAAATTTCAGAGAGTCTCTCTTTATCCAATACTACAACCACACCATTCACTTGAAAGGTTGGGTAGAGGCCATAATCAGAAATTTCCAAGTTATGATAAAACATTCTTATTTTTTCCTTATACATGTACAACACACCAGATTTAAATTATTGCTCCCAATTCTGAAATTGCACTATGTCAAGCACCTATAGTGTATCAGTCGCAGCAGGGTCAAATACTCCACCCAGAACATCCTGATCCTTAAGAACCTCGTGCCTTGCACTTTTAGACAAGCTTTAGCCTGATCCTGATTCCTTGTCAGCAATTTATTCTAATCGTTTTCTTATACTAGTAATAATGGATATTGGTTTCATAGCTAGCAACCCCCCATCTTTCTTCAGAGATGCATTTTTTTTTATCTTTCGTCTTCTCCTGCATAAGTAAAGCATTTTGCAAGATTAAAATTAAGTGACTCATCCTTATAATCACTTAATCCTTCAAAATCTTCTCAATCTCACTATCCTCACTGTCATTGGTCATTCTCTCACTATAGTCCTTTGAGTCTTTAGTGTCTGTATCTCTCTTAGCGCTTATTTCAACTCTGACCTTGTTGCTCTTTTCTTGCATACCTCTTCCTTTAGAGTGTTCCATTGAAGAATTTTCCATACACCTTCTACTATTTTCCTGATAGATTGTAAGTGGGTAAAAGTACCATATGAACATTGTTAGTTCCTTCAAGTGAGTCATTATGTAAACTAGTGAACAAGACTAGCGAGAGAGGTTCCCATTGGGAAGGTTCAGTGCTTGAGGCTATCTGGTTCTGAGCTCCTACCTTTTTACTCATGATAGAATCAGTTGTCAAAATCCTCTTTTAGATATGGAGTATCAGAGAGTTATGGGAGAGCCAGATCTTTGAACGGTTAGAAAACTAAAGAGATTTAATGTGAGAGAGTTTTATTCATGTTGTTTTTTTAAAAACTTAGAGAGAGAATGATCTAATTTTGGACTTTATATATGGAACAAGGGAATAGTTGAGATTGAATAATGCGAAGCTCCTGATATGACGTGTCCGATCAGATAGACACGTCTATTGAGTTTAAAGTATATGAGACAGTGTTTGAGAGGGTGGGAAAGTGATGTGTTATAGTTATTGAATATTTAAATAACGATCATTATTTTAGGAGTAGTAAGTGATACTAACCTGATTAGGAACCTAGTCCCTAGGCAATGATAAAATTCATTTGACTTAGTGCTATCTCAAAACACCTATCATATCTTTCATTCCATGTCATGGGTGTATATCTGTAAGGATATGAGACTAAATTAGAAACGTAAGACATTCTCTAAATTGGATACCTACTCACCAATTCATAGCCATGAGTGAAGGATCATGAAGGTCTCCTGTATTTATGTTACTTCATCCATCTACTCCTTTTAAGTGGCAGTCCACCAGTTCTCTATTCTTCTTTATCAGGGATGTACCAAAGATAATTACTTCAATGTTTTAAATTATCTTTTTCTGTTCAACCCACATTACCATCAATATTTATCAAACTCTCATTTTGATTTCGTCACTAAGGAGACATGTCTCATCTGAGGGCATTTAGCAAGGGATTAACTTTAAATATTAATTATGAGCTGTGAGCAACCATAGTTATTATTCATGAGTTGGTTACTCCCCCTTGCCTCCCCTGCATCATCAATTACTTGTTAGTTTTTGGAGCCTATTTAAGTTTTGATTCCCAAAAGGGTGATAGAGGAAAAATGAGTTTTGTCTTTGTCAGGGTTGACAATCTTTGATTCCTTCCCTTTTTGAAGTTTTGGTGTTGAAGGGATACATGTTCTTGGAATGACCATCCTTTTCACAATGGATTCCTAAAGCATCATCTTTGCTCCTTGCATGTCTGACTGAAGAGCTGAGTCCATCTTCTTGTCTGTTGTATCCCAAGTCTCTGTTGCTACTAGATTCTTGGCCGATAGAGACAAACAATGTTTGTGAAGATGTAGTCCCCTTGTGAGCTTTCTCAAGTTTAGTCTTCACCCAAATGAGTTCATTCTCAAACACCGATTTCTATCAAGTGAAGAAATCAGTATAGCCTTGACATTTGTTAGTTCTTCTTCCAGTTGAAATTGCATTCTACTCCTTTCACCTTTACTTTTAATAATGGGCTTGATAATTTTATCTAGCCTTTTATTCAAAAGGTTGTTCTCATAGGAGAGAGTCTTTCAAGTTTCTTGATGCTCACTTGCTTGCATACATAGCTCCATCATTTTGTCTTCACACTTTCTTAGATCTTAATCTATCTGTCTTCTAATTGATGAGCTCGGCCATTTGAACACTTTACTCGATCACT
The DNA here is from genome assembly GCA_030864225.1 of Capsicum baccatum var. pendulum. Lineage (NCBI taxonomy): Eukaryota > Viridiplantae > Streptophyta > Magnoliopsida > Solanales > Solanaceae > Capsicum > Capsicum baccatum. Next base: position 236,832,075 of record CM061560.1, on the reverse strand, counting down.
TTATCATCATATTTTTTAAGGGTTTCCTTTAGATTCTCTTTGTCCTTAACAAGATTATCCTGAGAATCACTTAACACAGAAGCAAGGAATCTTAGCTTACTTAAGGGTAGTCCTTCAAATTTTCTTTAATTTCAAGAAGAGTGACAGGTTTTTCTTCCTCATTATCACTATCGTCCATTAGAGCAATGAGTGGATCAGAGACCTCCACCTTCTCTTTTATTAACATGATGGAAATGTATTGTCTTTGCACAAACTCATTTGATTTACTTGATGAATCATTTCACCAAGTTGCAAGCACCTGACAAGAAATCTTGTCAGCCTCCGTTTTCCATGTTTACTTCTTGACGACCCTCTGCTTCTGTCTTTTGAATAGATCTTCAGATCTATCCAAGGTTTTGAGAATATTTTTTCCAATGTGAGTTGTTTCACTAACTTCTGAGATAAAAGTAGCCTGTGAAGACTCTATTTTTCAGGATCTTTCCAAGGTGTTAGCCTTATCATGGAAGACCTGCTCTAATACCAAATGAAGGTTTAGGGTGGGTTGCTCCTAAACTCAGGAAACTATTCCCAGAATCATACAAGCAACAACAAGAACTAGGAGCTAAACCGATAAACAAGTGTAGGAGTGCATAAAAATAAAGACAAGGGATTTTACGTGGAAACTCCTTGCTCAAGCGAGAAAAACCATGACCTGCTTCCAAAATTTCAAACCCCACTATATTCAAGCTATACCTTGAATACAGACTCCAAGGATTACCCTCCTAATTCTTTTATTTTCCAGCAATAACTCTATTACAAGCAAACCAAGTAGTAACTTTACTGCTTCTCAACCCAGCTAACTCTAGCTGACAACACCTTCAGCTAGCTCTAACTGGACTCCTCAAGCTAACTCCATCTTGGACAATCACCTAACTTTAGATGATTACAAAGAGACGACACACCACACCTACTGACAATCATAAGCAACATAGGTAAGCATTTAAGTACAAAATTAAAAAGACTCGACTATAATAAAGAAGTAATGATCAACTCGATAAGCAACAAGTTTCCTGCTATAGTTTCAGCCTTTGATTGCAGTACTGCGATACTTCAGAGATAACTGTAATTATGAGTATATGGATGTGTTGATTTTCTTGTTGTGTAAGATGAGTATTATATATTGTGACACAAGAAAACCCTAGCAATCTCATTGGCTGAGGCAAAAAGATGGCAGCAACTTTCACCAACTTTTGTAGTATGTGTCAGCTGAAAAGTTGACTATGACAGCGACCAGTGAGCCCAACCTATTACCTAATACGTAAAAGGCCTTTGTCATCACAACAAGGGTTCCAGGGAATAGGTCCCAAACTATGAATTTTTCAATCATCAAAACTAAGAACTTAATAAATGGAATTGCATTCTTGCATTGATTTGGGAGAAATGACGAAGAAGACCCCAACATCATGAGAGATCACTTTAATTCCCTTTTTAATTTGTGCTAAATATTTTAATCGTTGTCTTCTTCTTCTATTTATGTTGTATGTATCTTCATGACTATATGTTGTATATATAGATCTGAGTCATAGTGTTGTTAAACAACAATTTGATACAGATTTTATAGCCAAAAATAGAGAAACGGAGTAGGAAGCAAAAAGTAGAAGAAGAAGAAGAAGAGTTGAGGAAGAAAAAGAGAGTAATAATCTTGTTTATTTAATAATGTAATATGATTTAGTACATAGACGTAATCTATATAATGATATTAACCAACTTCTATCTTAGCTAGTTAACTAATCGACTAAGCTAACCAACTACCTTAACTAACTTCTTGAACTAATGTGATCTACTCTAAAATATACAATGCATAATTTAAGTAATATTAACTCATATTTACACTCCCCCGAGCTAGCTAGCTTGCTCTTGAGATGTTCATACTATACCTTAGTTAGACGATCTGCTTTTTGTTCCCTAGTATGAATATACTGAGTAGTGATAAACCCTTGCTTGATTTCTTCTTTTACAAAATGACAATATATCTCAATGTGTTTTGTTCTCTAATGGAACACAGGGTTAGCTGCTATTTGTAGAGCTAATTTACCATCACTAAATACTGTGGTAGGTTCAGTGATAATTATACCAAAGTCTTTCAGTAATCCCAACAAGCAGGTTAGTTCGGCAGTGGTAGTTGCTAAGTTTCTATACTCTGCTTCTGCTGAGCTTTTAGATACCGTTGTTTTCTTTTAGGATTTCCTGAACACCAAAGAGTCACCAATCTTAATAATAAAACCTGTCACAGATCTTCTGGTTAGAGGGCATGCAACCCAATCTGCATCACAGTATGCAATTACTTTATTAATTTTCCTGCTTGACATCAATAGACTTTGTCTTGGTTGTGATTTAATATATCTCACTACTCTGAGTGTTGCATCCATGTGAGACAGCTTAGGATCTTGTAAAAACTTAGAGTTTGCACTAGATATGCAATAGCTGGTCTTGTGACTGTTAAGTAAATCAGTTTTCCTATTAGTTTTGGTAACTCTTTTGATCAATCAGTAGATCATTATCACACTTGTTACCAATATATTGATCATATTATCTTGAAATGAGCTTTGTATTGTAGTCAATAAAAGTAGTGAATGATTTTACTGTAAATAATCTTATTTTAGAGATAAGCTCAAGTGAATACTTCCTTTGGTGCATTGTGGTACCTTGATTTGACCTGGCAACTCACTCCCTAAGAAATACTTTAACTCTCCAAGGTCTTTCATTTTGAAATCTTATTGAAGTAAAGCTTTGGTTTCCTTAATTAGTTCTAGGTTGTTACCAGTTATAATCATGTCATCCAAATATATAAGCACTACAATCATACCTTGACCAGACCTTTTAATGAAGAGTGAGTGATCAAATTGACTTTTTCAAAATTTGAACTTCACCAGTGCCTTAGATAGTTTGAGATTCCATTGACTTGGTGCTTGTTTCAACCTATACAAGGATTTCGTAAGTTTGCATACTTGCTTCTTTCCCTGACTTTGAAATCTTTATGGAATGTCGGTGTAGATTTCATCTTATAAGTCCCCTTGTAGAAAAGCATTGTACACATGTATTTGATGGATGTGCCAGTTCCTTGATGCAGCCAAAGTCAAAACTGATCTTACAATCACCATTTTCACAATAAGAGAGAATGTTTCCTAATAATTTATTCCCTCTTTTTTACTAAAATCTCTTGGTACAAGTCTTGAATTAAACCTGTCTATTTCACCACTTGCTTTGTTCTTGATTTTATAAATTCAGTTGCACCCAATAGTAGACTTTCCTTGAGGTAGAGACACAACCTTTCAAGTGTTGTTAGTTTCCAGTGCTTGTATTTTTTCCTTCATAGCTTGCACCGATCGTGGGTCCTTAATTGCCTTATTTTATGATTTAGGCTCAGTAATATTAAAGATTGCTGCTACATATGCTCCGTATTTGTAAGACAGATGGTCATAACACACATATTTGTCAAGAATGCAAGGAACCTCATGATGAATATTCAGAGAAACAAAGTCTTTCATCCAATTTGGTAGTCGTGTGCCTTTGGATGATCTTCTTGGAGAAGGGGCCATATGAATATGTTAAACATCTTGCTGATTTTTGTACTTTAGTAGGTATAGATGCAGGCTGACCTGTCACATAATGAGAATTATCTTGTTGAGATTTAGGGTACACTTTTGATTCTTCTGTTGAGACATGAGTAGGTAATTTGTATTCAACTTTTAGGTCAGAAAATCGAGGACTTGTGTCTAGGAAGACAGGATTGCGTTTGTCTTCTTGAGTGATGATGGAGATACATATTCTTGAAATATCACATCCCTGTTGACAAAGAAAGTTTTGTTTGCAAGATCTAACATTACATAGCCTTTTTGGGACTCAAAATAACCCATGTGAATGGCTATTTCTTGATACCTAATTTTTGCCTCCACAACTAAATTTAACCCTGAGTTTCTTCAATTTTTAATAAAATAAAAAATTTATTTGATCCGGATAAATGCACTCTAAGAAATTTACTTGGGTTAATTTCGTCATGAATTGATGATTATACGTTTTCGTATTTGCATATACAGAATTGTATAAATTTTGTTACTTAAATGAACATTTTTATCAAAATTAAACTTTTACCTACTTAGCTCAAAAATTAATTCAACCGGATAAAGTCTTGATTTGAATATGATTTGTTCTCAACAATAATTTATTTGGATAGATATGTGTTTGATTTTATTAAATCAAGAAGCTCGGTATTAAATGAGGTGTTAATTCGTAGCGAATTTCAATTTAATCTAGTCAATCTATTAAATTTGACCATAATTGCAATGAAATTGGTCAATTAATTTTAATTTGGCCAAAAATTTAATGAAATTAGCTAATTTTAATTTAATTTTATCTATTTAATAAATAACCTAAACCTTTCTATTCATTCAATTTAACCCAATTGACCCGTTACAACCCATTTTTTCCATTTTTCTTCTTACCAAATTGGCCCAATGCAACAACACTACTCCACAACCCAATAATTGATCTGACCCGGTCCATCTCATGTCTTAACCCATTCACTCCACAACAACATCGACAAACAACCGAACAACAACAACGTTGAACAACAACGACAATTCCAAATCCGGCAACAACAATACCCAAACAACGCCGACCCATACTCCAGCCCGAATTTAGATGCGAAACCCGGCTATTCTCTTTCCTTATTTGATTTGTACACATCGTGTGATCCTTCACGTGAATTCGTACGGTCAAAGGACCTCAAATTTTCTAGAAAATAGCATAGGTGTCCTCCTCAACATTCAAATTCGTTATTTTAGAATAGAATCATATGAATTAGTACATGTGTGCTTAATTTTAATTGGTTGGGGAAAAAATTATTTTCCTCATTATTCCCAAGATTTAAATTCCCTTCAAAGAATCCGAATATCAATACGAAATTAGGGGAGCAATCCTATCCTTATCTCACTTTTTTAAAATGGCTCAGCTAACAATTCCAAAATTATCCTCGATGTTTCCAATCCCACATCAGCTGAGGCCCCAAAAACCAACCTTCAAGTTTTCTTATAAAAAGCTCATTTTGAGCTGAAAATGATAAGTCTTGAAGGCTAAAAAAAAGGCTCTCAAGTAAAAAAAAATTTTAGTAAAAATATTCTCATGAAAAGTTGTCAAAATTCTCAGGATAGTTGCGGAGCTCTTTCGGAGGTGGTCGAAATCTCGATGGTATCTCGTAGTCTCATTTTGTTGTTCTAAAAGTGGTAAACGCCTTTTTTTATTTTAATTTTTGTTATTATTTTATTTTTCTTCATCTCTTTCTTTATAATGTTGTAGTTATAATGTTGCTTACTGGGAGTTAGCTGTTGTAGACGGATTTGAAGGTCGTAGGTTTATTTGTTAAAGATGATAACTTTTAACGTATTGATGCATGTGGTGTGCTAGTTTAAGTTTCCAATTTTATTTTTTTGTAGAAGTTTGTTGTTTTTGATTCTCTAATCGGTGATTTTAGCTTTCTGTTTCTTTAAAGTTTGAATATTGTTCCAAGTAATTTTTTCAGATGAATGTCTTGTGCGTTAATTCTTTGTTCATGATTATCGGTGCTTTCACCCGCTTGATTTCTGCTGATTGAATATTATTTGGGTGTGATGATTCAATTCGTGTTCTCAAAATGTTTCTAGCCTACTATTTACTGAAAGATGTGCTTATTGAAGTTCACTTTTGGCATGTTTTCTTTAGCCTTCAATGCTAATGTTAGAAACTAAATCATGACAAGGCTATCAGTCTAACGACTCCTTACAAAAATCATTTTGACTCTTGTAGATCTATTCTAAGAGTGTCGAAAGAGGATGAGGATGAGAGTAGTATGCCCCACTAATTCTCTTCTATAGTTTGTTGGTTGTGTTTTTGGTATCAACGCTTGAAAATTTAATTTTCATTTTCTTTTGCCCGTTTTTAGTATGAGATAACGTTAGAAGGGCAAATGTAATTGTGTTTTGTAAAATGTTGGATGTTTGAGCACGTTTGTTTTAGGAAAGAATACCTCAAACTTTGTTGTTATTACGTTATGTGTACACAAGACTAAGCATTCCTAAGGATATTTCTTGGTCAATCATGTCAAGAAAGGAGTGATGAAGTCACCTGAATTTCGAAAGCAAGGCTAAGAAGTAGAGTAGATCATTATAATTATCTACCTCCGTCTTCGAGATTTTACCACCAAGGTTTTTTTTTGAACATTTGAAATTCTTAAATGCTTTCTTGCCTTTGCTCATTTTGTTCGACTATCATGTAGTAATCGGCTTAAGCACCCTATGGCCTTATATATAAAAAGGGTTCATTAGAATGCGTTTTCGGGAATGTTCTCTTTACTGGGATTTCTTTCTCAAAGGTTTCCTTTTAAGTCTATGATAATGTTCTTTCAATCCTAATAATCGTTCTTTAAGTTTTAATCTGAAGGTTGATTTATGTCTTGGTTTCTTTACTGTTCCTTATGTTTTAAATTGGAAATTGATTTATGTCTTAGTTTCCTTACTGTTCCTTAAGTTTTAAACTGGAAATTGATTTATGCCTTGGTTTCCTTACTGTTTGTTAAGTTTTAAACTGGAAATTGATTTATGCCTTGATTTCCTTACCGTTCCTTAAGTTTTAAACTGAAAATTGATTTATGTCTTGGTTTCCTTACTATTCCTTAAGTTTTAAACTGAAAATTGATTTATGCCTTGGTTTCCTTACTGTTTCGTAAGTGTTAGAGTGGAAATTGATTTATGTCTTGGTTTCTTTACTGTTCCTTAAGTTTTAATGTGGAAATTGATTTATGTCTTGGTTTCTTTACTGTTCCATAAGTTTTAAATTGAAAATTGATTTATGTCTTGATTTCTTTACTGTTCTTTAAGTTTTAATTTGGAAATTGATTTATGTCTTGATTTCTTTATTGTTCCGTTAGTTTTAAATTGGAAATTGATTTATGTGTTGATTTCTTTACTGTTCTTTAAGTTTTAATTTGGAAATTGATTTATGTCTTAGTTTCTTTACTTTGCTTAAGTTTAACCTGGAAATTGATTTATGTCTTGGTTTCTTTACTGTTTGACTATTTTCAGCTTTGTGTTGACGTTATGTCTTTATGATCATTTTTTATTATTTGTTAATCGACTTTTAATCATTAAAGTTCCTTGTTACATTATTTTCTTTAGTCAATCATGCATTAGTTCTCTTTATATTTTTTTCTTTGATTGAGTGTTTACTAACTACTCCTATTTTTCTTATCTTGATTGAATTTGTTATTCAAATGCACGTGTATATCTTATTTTCTTTAATCGACTTGTGATTATTAGGATCCGGGTTATTTTGTTCATAGTCATGTATTGATTCTCTTCATATAGTTGTTTCCTATTTTGGTTGATCAGGTATTGGCCTCCTTTACCTTTCCTCCCTTTCTTTCTTTTGTCGATCATGTATTAATGTGTTCCTTTCCCTTCATTCTTTGCATGAAAATCGTTTGAGTCCTGCGCGGAATCTTTCTTTTTGTATGTTTCTGATGGTCCAATGAGGCTATATTTACGAGTCGATTCTGGATTCTAATTCTAAAAGTTAACCGTGTGGCGTATCAAATGCAAGAAGATGGAAGAAGGAGAAAATGAGACGAAAATCCATTGTTGAAGTTGCCGAGAGACTCGAAAAGTCTCAAGTTTTGTTGTCTTATTTTGTTTATTTATTTATTCATGTATTCATTCATTCATTTGGGTCTCGAAGCCAAAGTTGTAAATTAATACAAGTGAAGTAGGTTGTGGATCAAAAGCCCCAAAAACTAGTTTAGGACAGGTGAAAATGGGACAAAAGCCCAAAGTGAGTAGTTTAGGACAGGTGCAATTGGGTGATAAACCCAAATTAGTTTAGGATGGATTTTCATAGGTTTGGGCATAAAGACTAAATCTCATAATTTCCCCCCTTTCCCGTTTACGTGCAAGTTGTTATTAATTTACTTAGACTTAGTTAACTTTCCTACTAAGTCGTCAAAATTTATTTATACAAGTCTTTTCCTAAAATCACTTTCTTTTCAAAAATCAACTTCTCTTTTTCAAAGTTAGTCAAAGGTGGTTTTTAAATAGTCTGGATAACCGTAAATTAGCGGACATTTTATGTTCCTTAAAAACCTTCCTAAGATATTAATAAGAACCTTTTACCCGAGATTTTCTGAAAAGTCTAAGTCTTTTTTTCTGTTTTAAGACTTAAGATTTTTCTTACAAGTTTTCTTAATTTCTTTTCAAATAAATTAAGTGGAAACTCTGTAATTTCTTAAATTGTTTCAAAATTTTCTTAAAAGTTCTGAAATAGTTTAAGAAGTCGAAAGTAATATTTTTCAACCCTTCTAGTTAAAAATGGACAAAACATTATCTTTGATCTAGATATTATTTTATCTTGCTGATTATTGTCCTTAGCTAAGCATAGACACCCTAAGACTTTGAGATGATTAAGAGGTGATTTTCTGCCATGAAGATTTTCATATGAGATAAAATCATTTAATACTTTACTAGGTAGTCTGTTGATAAGGTAGATGGCAACTAAGATGCAGTGTTCCAAATAGTCTAAAGGAATATGAGCTTTAAATATTATAGCTCTAGTAACCTCAAGTATATGCCTGCATTTTCTCTCAGCAATTCCATTTTGCTAAGAAGTATACATACAGGTAGTTTGATGAATAATACCTAAGCTGTTAAAGCGATTTTGACATGTGTGGATCAAGAATTTAAAGCCATTATCAGTTCTTACAGTTTTAACTTGTTTGTCAAATTAAGTTTTAACAAGAGTGAAGAAGTGTTGCAAAGCAAGATAGACTTCTGAGTTTTGTTTAAGTAAAAATGCTCAAGTAACTCTAGACAAATCATCGACAATAGTAAGAAAGTACTTGTTCTCATTATAAGTAGGAAATTTATAAGGTCCCCAAATGTCTACATGAATCAATTCAAAATTACTAGAGCTTTTAATAGTGTTGAGGGGAAAAGAAAATTCGATTTGCTTAGCATAAGGACAAATAGTACATTTAGAGATACTATGAGTTATATCTTATAAGCTAGATAGTAACAGTTTCTTGAGAACTGATATAGAGGTATGTCCACGTCTCATATGCCAAAAGCTAATATTTGCTTTGTCTTTCGTAGATAATTCTAAATTCTGTGTTGCTAAAGTGACATTTTGATCATTATTGGAATGATGATTCAGCAAAATATGTAAACCATCCACTTCTTAGCAATCTCATTCACCTTTCAGTAAAGAAATCCTGAAAAAGACAAAAATCAGGATAAAAGGTAGCATAACATTGCAACTCCCCAGTTAATTTAGAAATAAACAATTGATTAACTTGGAAGTCAGGCACATGAAAAATATTAGAGACAATGCTTATTGTAGATACAACACTGGAACCTGTATGTGTAACTAGAGTAACATCACCATTAGGTAGATGTACTCTTTTTGGAGTAGAAAACTCCGTTAGTGATGTTTGATCAAGTAAGTTGATACTTGAGGCCATATGGTTTGTGGAATCAGTGTCCACTATCTATTCAAGGCACTTAGGTACCATTGAGACCATATATTTAGGCATACCTACTGCATTTACAAATGCCTCAGTTGAACCAACAGTAGTTTAATTGAGTAGTTTGATTATTTGATCATATTTGTCCTTTGTAAATGATGCACTTCCTCTAGTCATGTCAGAATAACTACAACCAATTGCTCTATTGCTTGTATGTTGATCATACTGTTGATCATCTTGAGTGAGTTATTTCATGAAGTAATAGACATATCACTAGGTATATTTTGGTTGTAGATACTAGAACCACCAATGGTTTTTGAATCAATATCAGATGTAACACTATAAACAGCTCCATGAGATATTCCATGAGATGGTCCATATCCTGCACTGCCTTTCTTTTAGTACCTAGACTCAAATGGATATTCAATTATCTTGAAGAAATTTCCTCTACTGTGCCCCTTGATCTTGCAGACATCATAAAAGAGATGCTGATTTTTCTTAAACTTATTAACTCCTTGATATCCAGTAGAACCACCATTCTGATAGCTATTTAATCTAGTGTACATTGGACCCTCAAAGTGACTGGTTCCACTTAATGGATTAGTGCCTAATATCTCTATATTTGCAGCCACATTTCTCTAACTTTCATCACTGACTATCATTGAATAGGCCTGATTGACAATAGGTGCAAGACTCATCATCAAGACTTGTGTTCTAGCTTGGATATAGGACTCATTCAAGACCATAAGAAATTGAAACAACTTCAATTGTTGCAGATGCACTACATACTCTTTTGACTTGTTACAATTGCAAGAAGGGGGAGGTACAAGGGCTTCAAATTCTTTCCATAGATTTTTTAGTCTTGAAAAGTACACAGAAACATATGCATTTCCTTGAGTGAGTGTGGCAATTTTCTTATGCAGATTGAAAGTTCTTGAACTATCAATCTTAGTAAATTTTTCTTGCAAGTCCATCCATATAGTTTTAGCATTTGAAGCATGCATAATACCACCTAACAGAGTTTTTGATATTGAATTCATGATCCAAGATAGTACTATGGCATTAACTCTTTTCTAGTGATTCCACATATTTTCAGGAAAATATTCTTTAGCACAACTGTCATCAACCACCCCCAACTTATTTCTACCCAATAATGAAATTCTCATAGACCTAAACCACATTGAAAAATTCTCAATACCTATTAGTTGGAATAGGAATTATATACCACTGACATCATATGCACACAAAAATAATGGATGATTATACTCGATTTCTAGAGCTTAACCACAAGTTTGACTTGATCCAGACGCAATTTCAGTTGGGATTAACTCGGGTGTTTGATCATTCAAGTGACTCATCTTTCTTGAGTACTCAAGAACAGTCGTGAAAGCAAGTAGTTAGTTTGGAATGTATTCCATAGAATTTACAGTGAACTATTAGAAGAGTTGAATTTCTTGTATCAATGCTCTGATATCATGCTATGAAAGAATAATTGATACCGATTTCATAGCCAAAAATAGAGAAACAGAGTAGGAAGTAAAAGGTAGAAGAAGAAAAGTAGAGGAATAAGAAGAGAGTAATGATCTTATTTATTCAATAATGTGATCTGATTTAGTACATAGAGGTGATTTATATAATGATAATAACCAACTTCTATCTTAGTTAGTTCACTAACCGACTAAGCTAACCAATTACCTTAACAAACTTCTTGAACTAATGTGATCTACTTTAAAATATGCAATGCATACTTTAAGTAATATTAACTCATATTAACACATCGGCTTGATCTTATTTTATAATGTGTCTTAATTGTATTTTGTAATATGAGGGAGATATCATGGCATAGAATTGGGATGTCTTCTTCTCTTTGATTGTATGTTGTATATATCTTTAATAGCAGATGATTGTATATCGTTTTGTAGATTTGTATCTTCAGTGTGTCTATGAATGGGAAATAACTGTAAGTTTTTTTTTTGAAAAATCAAGATATATTAATTAATAGATAAAGCAGTGCTTAAAATACATAGAAATATTAATCTGACTCGAAAACATAAGAGTTTAGGCTCTAGCCTGCTATGCTATTAAAAGTTTTGATTTGTCTTTCAAAATTAGTTCCTAAGATGTTTTTCCACATTGTTTCATTGGAATAATACGGAGGAATTACCAAAATAAAGGTCCTGTTTAGGGTTTGATTTCTTTCTTCCTCTTCAGGTAGGATATCTATGACTTTGTTTTATTCCTTGTACGTGTGATTTACTTTTGAATACCCCAACATGCTCATTATCCATATACGTTCATCAATCACATCATTATAGTGAAGGTTACCGTTGTCGCAATTCCTATTTTTATAAGGCACACTTTGAAACTCAAAAAAATTAATTAACAATTGTTTAAAAAATTTAGAGAGTCGCCAGCTAATTTCAAGAAAACTAAGAAATTTTTTAATTTCAAAGAAAACATTTAATCTGCAAAATGAATTAGATTTTAAGTAAGAATTCAGGTTATTTGAAAGGAAAAGTGTTAGGCATCCTTCGAAATTCACAAAGGTGGATTCCGACTGAACTCGTTTTTTCAATTAAGGAGAAGATAAAATAACATTTGCATGTATAAAAAAATAAAATTATGTACAAAATGAAGTAAAATATGAATAGCGAAGACAACCTAATATTTGCATATTATTAAATAATATTAAGACGGCCTAAGGCTATTTATTTAAAAAAAAATCAATAAAAAATTGGGTGTCAACAATCGTTTTTAGCATTGAAATGATACCATTATAATTGATATTGACTTGCAACAGATAAATACTGTTTTTTAGCAATTCTACGCCCTTCTAGCAATGCTAAGAGATTCATTTGATTGCTAGTGAAAGTGGTGAAGCCTTTGGAGAAATTTATGATCTAGTCTTTATTACCATATTTCTAAAAACATCCCATATTTTATATTTTTTGGAGTTTCCAAGACAAGTTCCATCAATGTTAAGCTTATAGAATCCTCTTGGTGGAGGCTCCCACTTAGCACTAATAGTGGAGGTAGTGTGCCCACTGCTGTTGCTAGAGCTCAGAAGGAAGAATTGTCCAGCTTCAGCGTAAGCCTTGTGGAGGAAAGGTTTGACCTTTCTTGATTGAAAAGATTGTCATTTCTATTAATTCATATAATTAGCAAGCAAAAGGGAAGAAGGATATTCCAAGGGATAAGGTTATCAAAGTTGGCATGCTTAAGACAATCCCAAGTGGTTTTTCATTTGTTCATGTGTAAAGGAAGGGAGTATAGTTGGAGGTCATCAGAGGCTTTTGCTATGAGGCTAGTCTAGAACTCCTGAGCATCACTGAATTCACTGAAAATATGACTTATGATTTTCTTATGGAAAGAGCAATAAGGACAAATAGGGTCGATGTCAATGCCCATTCTGCAAAGAGTGGCATTACAAGGGAGTCTATTATAGTGAATTAGACATAAGAAAAATCTAATTTTATTTGAAACATGGAGTCCCCGAATCCAGTTGAGGTTTTTTTAGGGAGAGTGGGGGGCGGTAGAGCACTCAAAGTTTGTCATTTGAGTGAATGAAATTGTAAGCACTTTTGTAGAGAATTGATCATTACCAGTTAAATTCTAAATGGGATGGTCACTGAAACTTTTTTTCTAGGAAAGAAAGAATTATTGATGTTCTAGGTTATATGGGAAGGTATATCAAAGACGTGATGGGACCTTGAATGATATGATTGGGGTGTGAAATCTATCTATCTTCCCAAAAGTTGACCTTATTCCCATTGTGACAATCCATATATAGGTTTGTTTGTAAATAGTCTCGCCTCGTTGGATGGCTTTTCAGATTATGGAAGAGGATGCCTTGTTAATGCCACTCTTATTGACATTCTTGGAGTTGAGAACTCTAGCCCAAAGAGAGGTTGGGTTATGAGGATGAATGTATGTTATGTGTATGTATAATTATTCAATGCATGCGACGAAATGCGTTGATAGTGGTTGTTTTATAAGCACGTGCATACAAACTATTGTGGTTGTATCTAGCGCGACTATATACATTAGTATTGTGAATTTGTGTGAAAGCAGCCTATGTTAGTATATCTAAAATGATTATATGTGGTGGTTCAATTAGATTAAGCAAATAAATACTACTTCAAGCGAACAAATAAACAACACCAAGTGAACAAATATTGTTGGGTTATACAATGAATCTATTTTATAATTTAGTTATCCGCACCCCCTATAAATGGTATCAAAGTCCAGTAATTTAAAAAGTACAGCAGTGAGATATATGTTAGTTAGTTATGTTAGAATTTATATATATTTATTGAATTAATTATGAGAAGACCATTTAAAAATAGAGAAGCTTTTAGAAAAATTAAAGAATCTTTAATTAGTAATTATTCAGAATATATAAGTCTAAATAAAACAAAAGAAAATCCACAAAGATTAGCCTACCTAATTACATTAATATCTAGTATTGAAGCAAAATTAATAATCCATTTAAAATCTAGGAGAATGAGACACATACCACCTAATTATGATAAAATTAGATTCAGATATCCACCAAGATATTATAAAAATAATTTAAATGAATAAAGAGCAAAAATACAAAGAATTAAAACAATTTATTTCTGAAAAACGTAAAGAATTAAAAATAAGAATAGAAAGACTACATTATAATATATTTGCCGGAGTTAGTAAAAACTCAATAAATAAACAAAAAGATGAAATATCAAAATTAGAATCACAAATAGATAGTTTAGAATATATATACCAACATGAACTATTCACAATAAAATGAACAAAGAAGAATTTATAATAGATGAAAAAATATATGAAAATCACGAAGGATTAAAAATAAAAATAGTATTTTCTAATCTAGGAAGAAGATATAAGAAAATAGGTGAACATTTATATCTGATGTTAGAAAAAGAAGAATTAAAATTAGAAGATAAATTGACAGCAATGGTAAGAATAGAAAAAGAAAATGAAGAAATAGATAGGAAAAAAGAAATAGAAAAAATTAAACAACAAACTACGGAAGAAATACGAAAAATAGAAGAAACTAAAAATAGTAGGATTGCTGAATTAGAAAAAGAACTACAAATGTTAAAAGATTTGTACGAACAAAGACAAAAGGAAAAAGAAGAAAAAGATAGAGAACAAAAATTACTAAACGAGATAAATCAATTCAAGGAAAAATTAGAAATAAATACTATAGATGTTGAAGAGACAGATAATTATGATTCAAAAAATAGTGAAATATATACAAAAATATTAACAAATACAAAAAATTTAGAAATCAATGAAAAACAAAAATAATTAATGAAGAAAACTTAGAAAATACCAACACAGAAATAAATACTCTTGATAAAAAAGAAGATGAAAATATAATACCTAAAACAACAGAAATAAGAAAACCTATATATTATAAAAGTAAATTTAAAAAATATAATGAATATGACAAATGGACACCAAAACAAATAATTAATAAAAATTATAACTATTTAGACCTAGACTGTGTAATAGATACAGAAAAACAATACAATTATGGATAGGATATATGACAAAACAATTATTAGATACTAATATAAACATAACAGATGCACCAGAATATATAGAAAGAACACTAATAGGATCAGTAAAACTATGGTTTTCAAATTTAACTGAAAATAGTAAGAAAGTATTAAGAGCTAATAAACCTATGGAAGGGACATCATCAACAACAACTAGACTAACACCCATAGAATTATTGAAAAAATATGAAACAGTTATAAAAGATGAATTTGGTAGTATGACAACAATAGAAGAAGAACAAGATGAAGAAAAAGATACAAATAGGAATTTAATGTTAAAATTAGCAATATGTAATATGTGTTATATAGACGAATATACTTGCGCATTTAAAGAATATTATTATAAAGGAGCATACAGTATAGAAGAAAGTAAAGAAATAAGAAAATTATATTTTAATAAATTACCCGAACCATTTAGTTCAAAAATAATAAAAAGTTGGGAAGAATCAAAAATAGTAGATACGTTAGGAGTAAGAATAAAATTTTTACAACAATGGTATAGAAACTTATGTGAAAAATATAGAGAAGAATTAAAAATGAAAAAAACATTAATAAGAAATTTAGCATGTTGCAAAAATAAAATAGCACCCCAATTTGGATGCGAAGAAAGATATTATAAGAAAAGAAAAAGACACAAGAAATATAAGAAATATAAAAAATCAAAATACAAATACAAGAAACCAAGAAAAAGATATTATGTAAAAAATTATAAATACAAAAAACCATATAGAAAAAAGAAATCTATAAAAGAATGTACTTGTTATAATTGTGGAAAGTTAGGACATTTAGCTAGAGATTGTAAATTACCTAAAAATCCAAAAAATAAACAAATATCAGAAATAAAAATAGATAATACAGAATATATGCAGATAGATTATATAGATTATGAATTAGAAAGTGAGGATAGTATATATGAAATTTCAGAAAACGAAACAGATACTGAAATAGATAGTGAAATAGATGAATTAAATGACTGAAGAAGATATAAAAATAATAACAAAGGAAGAATATTTAAATGATGAAGGAACGGAACAAAAAATAATATTTGATAGTAACATATTTGATGAAATAAAAGGAAAAGAATTAGATTTAAGTGTAGAAAAAATATTTAAAATACCAACAATAAAAAATATTTTTACTAGGAAAAAGGATGAATATTATGTAGTATGCCAAAAAGAACATGTAATAGATTGTAGATATGCAAAAGGCAAAGCTAGTATACCACTAGTAACAAAAAGGATAATTAACAAAGAGATAAATGATATAAAAAGTAAAGGAGATCCAATAAAATATGTACACCTTGGAGGTACAGAAATATTAATAAAAACATGTTTTAGAAAAGGAATAGATACACCGATAGAATTATATCTAGCAGATGATAGAATAAAAAAACCTATAGAAAAAAGCATAATAACTGCCGTAAAAGGAAATTTAATATACCAAAAATTTAAATTTATAATAAGTGCAAATTATTCAGTAGCGGTAACAGATAAAAACATAGATAAATCACTAGTATTATACTGGAAAATATCAGGAATAGAATTAACCCCAGGAAGTAAAATATTTACAGCAAGATGTAAAAATTTATATGTATTAACAACAAAACATAAAATAACAGGAAAAAATAAGATTAACAAGATACGGATAGAAAGCCCATTTGAACAAATTGTAAAAACAATAGATTATAATGATTATAGCTATAGAGACATAGATATAGAAGGAAATTTAGAAATAGTAAATGATAGAATAAGTACAACAAAAAGAATAGCTGATGAAAAACCAGAATCACCAAGCTCATAAAAAAGAACAAGTTATGAAACAAATTCAATAAGTAATTTAAACCAATATTACATAACAGGAAAAATAAATGAAAAAGAATATTTAATACTCTTAAATACAGGACAAGAAGAAAATTATATAGCAAAATACCTAGTAAAGAATGAAGAAATAAAAACTGATAATGATATGTGCCAAGAAGTTTAATAAATAGTAAAAATATAGCAGAAAAAGAAATAATAATAGGAGTTAGAAAAATAAAAATAGAATTTGAAGTAAAGGAAGAAATGCAAAAAGCAGATATAATATTAGGAATGAAATGGTTAGAACAAGTAAAACCATATAATATAGAACATACACAATTAACCTTAACATATAACAAAGAAAAATTATTCTTAAAAAGAGCCTTAACATAAAATGAAAATATATGTATTAATGAAGATAGTAGTAGAAGGATATTACAGTAGATATTATACGCCTATGATAGATACAGGAGCAGAAGCTAATTTATGTAGATATAATTGCTTACCAGAAAGTAAATGGGATAAATTAAAAACACCAATAATAGTTAAAAGATTTAATAATGAAGGAAGTTTAATTACTTATAAAGCTAGGAATGTAAAAGTACAAATATGGGATACAATATTAACAATAGAAGAAATTTATAATTATGAACTAACGTCAAAAGATATACTTTTAGGAATGCCATTTTTAGATAAATTATACCCACATATAATAACTAGAAACGACTGGTGGTTTACAACACCATGTAAACAAAAAGTAAGAGCAAAAAGAATTAATAGTAAAATAAGAAAGAAAACTGATTGGATAAAAGGAAGTGAAAAAATTACACAAAAATTAAAAATATAAAAAAATACTAAGATACAATAGAACTAGTAGTATTATCGATAAATAAAACAGAAATAACTATATTTTCAATAAATAAGATAGAAATAATTAAGAAAAAATTAGAACAATTATATAGTGAAGATCCATTAAAAGGTTGGGAAAAACATAAAACTACTATAAAAATTGAGTTAATAGACAAAAATAGTATAATAACCCAAAAATCATTAACCTATAATTTTGACGATTTAAAAGAATTTAAAATGCATATAGATGAATTATTAGAAAAATAATATATACAAAAAAGTAATAGTAAACATAATAGTCCAGCATTTATAGTAAATAAACATAGTGAACAAAAAAGAGGGAAAAGTAGGATGGTCATTGATTATAGAAATTTAAATGCAAAAACTATAACATATAATTATTCAATACCAAATAAGATATTAAAAATAAGACAAATACAAGGATATAATTATTTTAGCAAATTCGATTGTAAATCAGGATTTTACCATCTAAAGTTAGAAGAAGAATCTAAAGAATTAACCGCATTTACGGTACCACAAGGATTTTATGAATGGAATGTATTACCATTTGGATATAAAAACGCACCAGGTAGATATCAACATTTTATGGATAATTATTTTAAACAATTATCAAATTGTATAGTATACATAGATGATATATTATTATATACAAAAATCAAAGAAGAACATTTAAAATTATTGGAACAGTTTACAGATATAATAGAAAAATCGAGAATAAGTCTAAGCGAAAAGAAAGCTGAAATTATGAAAAACCAGATAGAATTTCTAGGAATACAAATAGATAAAAGTGGAGTAAAAATGCAACAACATATAGTACAAAAAATAATAAATTCGAAAGAAGAATTAGATACAAAAAAGAAATTACAATCATTTTTAGGATTAGTAAACCAAGTAATAGAATATATTCCAAAATTAGCAGAAACTTTAAAACCACTACAGAAAAAATTGAAAAGGGATGTCGAATATAACTATAATGAAGAAGATAAAAAACAAGTTCAAAAAATAAAATTACTTTGTAAAGAATTACCAAAATTACAATTTTCAGATGAAAATAGAAAATTTATATACATAGTAGAAGCAGATGCTAGTGAATATAGTTACGGAGGAGTACTTAAATATCGATATGAAGCAGAAAAAATAGAACACCATTGTAGATACTACTCAGGTACGTTCAATGAGACAGAAATAAAATGGGAAATAAATAGGAAAGAATTATGTTCATTATATAAATGTTTGTTAGCGTTTGAGCCATATATTGTATATAACAAATTTATTGTACGAACAGATAATACACAGGTACGCTGGTGGCTAACAAAGAAAATACAAAATTCAATTACAACGAAAGAAATTCGGAGACTAGTTTTGAATATATTGAATTTCACATTTATAATTGAAGTAATTAGTACTAACAAAAATGTTATTGCAGATTACATATCAAGACAAAGCTACACAGACTGAAATTATAGAAGAAGATACTCTAGAAAAAATACTCAACACCCTAACTACGCTTTCATTGAAAGTGGACAGTATGGGTACTGAGATAGAAAAGCTAAAGACTAATGAAGATAAACTGAAGTCTATAGCTATAAATCAGCTAACTCAGCAGTGTGCAGAGTTATGTCGATCGGAAGACAATAAAATTTCAGAGCTAGAAGGAGACGTTGGGACACTCCATAAAACCCATAACATTTATCAATCTACTTCTGCAGGTACAAGCAAAGGAGTTAGTCAACCAAGATACCAAAACATGAACATGAATAAAATATTTGAAAAATCATTTACACCAAAAACACAAAAAGACCATTTATTCATACCCCCACAAATTACCACATACCGAGATAGCCTAAATCAAGACAAAAAAGTTTATAATTATACAGCCCAGAAATATATAGAAAACATCTATAGAGTACAAACTTTTCTAAACCATAACCCCAGAGCTACAAACATTAAAGAACCAAACACCAACTATATAACCCAAAAATTACAAGGATATAACAAGCTAATCGCACTACCCAAAACTAACCCAAGTCTAGTAAAAACTTGTTTTGACTACGGACTATTAAACACCATATACACCCAGGACGGAGAAGAATTAACAGCTATGGAAGAATTACACAAAATATTCACCACCTACAAAAATAACAAAAGGCAATCTATTTTATATAAAGTGTTATACTGCACCCGCAGAGATACTATACGATGAAATAAAACCAGTTATACAAGTTGTAAAGATGGGACTAACCAGAGATATTGGCTATAGCCTTTATGGCTTTTAGCTTTTTTGTTTTTAGCATTTCAAAAAACGTGTAAGAAATTAGAATTGTAAAGTTTGTAAAGTTCGTTCAAGATAAATGTATTGTGAATTGGGAATGATGGAAAATAAAATGGAGGGAAATGATCAAATTTAAATAAAGTTCATTTCTTCCTCATTAGTGAGGATGGGGAAGAATTATTAGAGCCGTCAATATGGGTCAGGCCCGTTGGGTCGACCTGTAATTTGATGGAGTGGACTTTAATTTTTGCAGCCCATTTAAGAATAGGACTTTTTAGTCCGACCCGTATTAGCCTGTGGCCCGTGGGGCTTGAGTAATGTGGGTTGGGCTAGCACGTGGGCCGACCCATAAGTCAAATACATGCAACTATTTAGATTGTTTATTAGTATTTTTATTTGGTTTAACGGATATCATGTCCAAAGTTATTTAATTACACTATTAGGAGTATTTTTTGGGGTGTTGGAGACTAGATTAACAAGTATTAACACTATGTAATATTGTCTGATAATATTTATATTTATTAATATTTTAAAATTAAATTATAAAAGAGGAAATTTCAGAAATAGCAACTATAGAGCCTTAATTGTAACTTTTATAGCAACAGTTTCATAATCACGAAAAATAGCAAATTATATTTTGTATTTAAGTAAATTGTTGCTATAAAAATACATATACAACACGATTTACTGACCTTATTTAACTCAATTTAGTTGAGTTAAATAAGGAATAATTATCCCATCTAATTAAATTCCCATAAATTACTCTTACTTAATTAGTAGATTCCTTTTTCAAATCAAACTCAAATATGAAGATTATTATTTTCATGATCTTCAAAATTTCAAAATATCATTCTCTTATATCTCTAACTATTTTTTCTTGTTAGTTTTTTCATTTTTTTTTATCTTTTTTTTTTTTATCTTTTTTTTTCTTCATTTTTTTCTTCCACTTTATTTTCTCTCTTCTACTCTCTTTTCTTTTTTCCCTTTTCATTTTTTTCTTCTTCTTTTTTCTTTTTTCGTTCCCTTTTTTTTTAATTTTTTTTTTTACTTTTCTATCTCTATCTTTTATTTTTAAAAGACAAATATCTATATCATATGTACATATTAAAAAATATACAAAATAAATAGAGATACAGATCTGCATATGTATTTACGGTAAAAAACATACATATATATCTGCATATGTATTTAGAGAAATACATATCTGACTCACATGTATATATAAACATATATGACACAAAATCTTTATAACAAATATGACAATTATATACATATACATATAGGTAATAAAAAAATTCATGATACATATCTTAAACAGTAAAAGAAAACAAATAAGTACATATGTTACCCTCTAAAATGATATAATATGTACAATTCAAAGATAAATTTAACACCGTATAAAATACATATAGCTTTGCATATGTATTTATAGAATACATACCTGATCCATATGTATATTCTTATTTTATACGAGTCACATTTGTATTTTGCAAATACATATGAAGATATATAGTATAGTTATGTTTGTTTCTGTTTAATATGAATATGATATGTATTTCGTAAATACATATGCGTGTTTTGTACTGTAAATACATATCCAAATCTGTATGCCTATGTATTTTGTATGTTTTTTGAATTTGTGTATGTGATATACATATTTGTCTTTTCAAAATAAAAGTTAGAGATAGAAGAGTAAGAAAAAGGAAAAAAAAAAGAAAAAGAAAAAAATGAAAAAAGAGAAGTGAAAAAAAAAAAATGAAGAAAGAGAAATAGAAGTGTAAAAATAAAAGAAAAAAAAACAAAATAAAATAGAAAAAAAGAAGAAAAAAACAGAAATAGAAAAAGAAAAAAAGTGAAATAGAAGAGAGAAAATAAAGTGGAAAGAAAAAAATGAAAAATAAAAATACCAAAATAAAAAAATAAAATGATAAAAAAAATAAGATGAAAAAAAAACTAACAAAAAAAAAAGGTAGAGATATAAAAGAGGGAAAGACATTAATGATATTTTATTTTTAAATCTTGAAGATTATTGAGATAATTATCTTCTAATGTGAAAAAGAAAAAAAAAAGGAAAAAAAAGAGAGAATTAGAAGCGAGAAAATAAAAAAATGAACATAAAATAAAATAAAAAAATAATGATGATAAAAATAAGATGAAAAAAAAGATAAAAGATATGGCTATATTTGAGAAAGATGAAATAGTGGAGTGAATATAGAAAAATGTAAATTAATGAGAGTAAAACATTCACTTGCTTAATTAATGAGTAAAATAATGCTACTCTTGATATAAACTATAATTTTATAAAAATATTATTATTTATTATAATTATAGTGTTAAGTATGTTACTTTCTCTAATTTTTTCTATATTTAATTCATCATAAAAAGAATTAAATTCTGGATACAATGTCGCTTAACCATTACAATACATATTGACTGATTACTTATATTTCACGTACTTCCAAACTATGTAGGACAACTTTCAATCATATCAACTCACAGACAACCAAACTAGGTAACATTTATTTTGAAACGAATGGAGTCACAATCATGTTATTATTATAAGACTTTGTCATCTCAAATTAATACTTTGAAAGCATCAAATTATAATGAGTAAATTTTTTAGATGATCATCCATGTTTAGAAAATTGACTGTTTATTTCATTTAGGAGAAAAATATTACCTAATTTTTTTTATTTTTTTAAAAATATATTTAAAAATCTTCTCTCTCCTACTTGAAATGTCATATCATTAAAAAAATTTCTTTTTTTAGATAAATAAATCTATTTAACTTATTTAACTAAAGTTTTAGCCCAATTCTTTCTTTAAAAAAAATTACACATGATATATTAATCATTACAGATTAATTTAATTACACAGAAACTTGAATTATTTTATTTGATATGTATTTTTCAAAGTTTCTTTTATTTACTTATTTATTTCAATATTTGATAATATTTAAAACTCAAGTACTTATAAAAAATGGTACTCATTTAATTTTTTTGTTGTTATTTATTTTATATTTTAAAGATTCTTAAAATGTAAGAAGAAATAAAAACGACGGATTTATATTTTAGAAATTATATTTTTTATTTATATGAGAATAAAAGAATAAAATCCACTTTTTTGAATTATACAAAAGAATTTTTTGATTAATATAATCCAAAGATATTATATTACCTACAAATATAGAGTCATAGAGAATAAAAAATATAATTTGTTATTTAAAAACATTGATGGCAAATCTACGGTATTTTTTGTTGCCAAACAAAATTCAATAAGAAAATTTCAATATGTATTATTACCTGAAAATTTTAATTTGGACATAAATTACTTGTAAATTATTATGCAAGATAATTTTTGATAAATATATAGTGAAAGGAAGATTTTTTTTTCTTGCAATTTTTTTACAAGTAATTGTCCATAAATAAAATAAGTAAATTTGTAAGAGAAGACATAAAATTTTAAAAATAAATTATTATTTTTAATTTAATTTCTTTACTTTTCTTGTGATCATTATATTTATATCTTATATTATTATACAATTAAATGCTAATTTATACCCTTCTAAATCCATCAAAAGTAAAGAATAATTGATTGAGTAATATTTTAAAAATCCATTTATAATAGTACTGAAGAAGGTATCATTTTGTTAATATTTCTTGAAAAAAGTTTATTTGTTTCAAGACTACATAATTTTTCTTTCCTTCAAAAAAGGAGATATTATTCTTTTATTCTCATATATATAACAAATTTAATGTCTAAAATATGACATCCATCATTTTATTTCTTTTATATTTTAAAAATTTTTAGTATATAAAATAAATAATAAAAAAATCATTGTACCAATTTGTATAAGTACTTGTATTTTTAAACTATTATTACGTGGCGAAATAAATAAGTAAATATTTTTTTTTTAAGAGTACATATCAAATAAAATAACCCAAGCTTTTAGTGTAATTAAATTAATTTTCAATGATTAATATATCATGTGTAATTTTTTTTTTGAAAAAAAATTAGGATACTTTAGTTAAATAAGTTTGATAAGTTATACATTTATAAAAATAAAAAAGAAATTTTAATGACATGACATTTTAAGTAGGGGAGAGAAAGATTTTGAGGTGTTAAGTATATTTTTTAAAAAAAAATAAGGAAAGTTGGATGATATTCTTATCCTAAATAAAATAAAAATGATATTTATAGGCAATTTTCCAAATATGAATGATCATTCGGTGAATTTACTAAAATTATATATGTTGTTGCTATTATTTTCTTTTTTATTGTGTTCAGTGTGACTACTTTGTTGTATCTCCCTTTTCATGCCTGATTTTATAACTTTATTTAAATTGAGAATTTATCAAAATTAACCTCTTGTTTTTTCTAATATACAAATGAAATTGCATGATTGCATCCATATACAAATGAAATTGCATGATTGCATGTTTTTAATTTAATTTTTCATTTTACTTATTTTTTTTCATTAATCAAGAAGAGATAAATTTTTTTTTTTTCATATTTTACTCTTTGTATTAATTATTTTTTCTTTAAATTAAAATATAAACATCATTTAATAGGGGTATTATGATAAATTAAGTATATAATTAATTATTTTTTTTAATCAATATGTTATCTCAATTTGAGATGGATAATTTGAGATAAAGAAAGTATAATTAAATATGGTTATCGTTATTGTAAATTTGTTCTTGGCTCGTCTAGCTTTGAGCACTTGGAGGTGAAAGATTCAAAGAGGTGATGATAGAGTTGAGGGATTGAGGAGGTGCAATAAATGAGACGTGCACAGACATAGGGGAAGACAGCTTCCAATCATAGTATAAAGAGGCATCCTCTTTTTCCTTGCATGATTTTCCTCCTTTGCTCTTTTCTTATTAAAAAATTACATTTTTTTTTATATTTCTTTTATCTCATATTAATAAATTTATTCATATACTTTTAATAGAAGAAAAAATTATCTTTATTCAAATATTTATGTATATATATTATGTATATAATCTTACAAATTATGAATTCAAGGGTGTAACTTGGTGGTCAATGAAATAGGTTGACAAGTTGTGGTTTCAGGTTCAAATCATCTCCCAATAAAAATAAAAAAATAAAAAATAGATGATTCTTCAAATCTATCCTAATCTTAATGTGCGTAAATTAGATCTGAATACCATAATTATCCAGAATATATATAATCTCAAACGTCAAATGTATGTAGTGCACTGGTTGACGTTTGTGTATATGCTCAAAATAGATGGAATACATATACAAGCCCCTAAATTATTTTACTTTTTTCGTACAGATATCTCAATTAAATCATGTACCTATTGAACCCTTTACTTCTTCAAAAAATGTGTCACAAAAAATGTGTCAATTAAATACAATCACTGATGTGGCATTGACATGGCGTGATATGTGTAACACACTCTCCAAATAGAGAGTGAGAAGTCATAATTAATCAAAAAAATTAAATATAAAAAACCTCAACCAATAAAAAAAAATCATAAAATAATTTTTGTCATATGAGTAGATTTGGCTCAATTAACACATTTTGTGAAGAAGTAAAAAATATAATAGATATTGATTTAATTGAAATATCTATACGAAAAAAATCAAATAATTGAGGCCCGTATATGTATTCAGCCCTCAAAATATGAATCTTGGCACATGAGTCGTCCCCATAGACCCGCCACTAAGCATGCCATGCTCAACTACAGCCTCAGTTCTAGGCTTCTAGCTATTTGTCCTAAATTTTGGACATGCGACTATTTCTTTAATATTTAAAAATAAATAAATATTTTTTAAAAAAAATAATTTACTCTTAGTAAGTCGATAGCTATTTGTTCCTAAATATTGGACATACGACTATTTCTTTAATATTTAAAAATAAATAAATATTTTTAAAAAATAATAATTTACTCTTAGTCGATTCACAGTCACGATACATTATAAATTAAAGTTAAAAAACTTGCATTTCTTTCTTGAACTTTATATATATTAAACCGTGCAAATAAATTACTTTGTTTAAAAAAGAATGATTTAATTTGACTTGATAAAGCGTTTTAAAAAGTAAAGAAGACTTTAGATCTTGTGATTCTAAGTTAAAGTTATTTCAAATATTTCAAAATGTCCATTAATTTTATAGTCTTAATCACGTGAAAAGTTAAAATTAAAATATTATATAAAAAAAATTATTCTTTTTTAAACAGATTAAAAAAAAAAATTAATCTTTTTGAAATGAAAGGGAGTAAGATAAAAAGAATATTATTGTTATGTCTTTATGGCCTCTATTTTTTATGTCATATTTGGCCATCCTTGAACCACCAATACTTGTGATGGAATGGTGTAAGTATTTCTCCATCTTTATCAAAAGTTTTAAATTTGAATTAATTTGCAACATAATTAAAAAGAAAATTATTAAAGAGGATTTAACCTGTTAGTAAACTTTTTGATGTGAATATAAACTGATCAAAATTTTAAAATAAATATCAGACATTGAGTGAAAATAAAAAATATCATGGCGAACCTTGTGGTTAAAAATAAGGTGCCTAGAGGTCCACGAAATACGTACCCAAAAGTTATCCAAGATAATTGGCGCCGAAAAATGAAATTCTTTATTCTGCGAAACATCATAAAATAAAAAATGGCTTCTTATATGTGCAATAGGATCATCCCATCATTGTAATATGTTAATAGGCAATGGCTAAGGTTGGAATAACATTGGAATTTGTCCCACCAGATATTTTTTTATTCTTGTCAATCAAATTTCTACCCTTTTTGATCTTTCAACAAACAAATTTTTGCCTTAACAACAGGTGATTTTAAAGAATATTCCTTTTATCTCAAATTACCTGAATATAGTAGCTACATGGAGTTTTAAAAAAAAATAGCAGTTAAAAATATATCTAAAGTACTTTAATTTTGTGAGTTTTATATTAAAACTGTTAAGTGTGCAAATTTTTTATTTGAATTATCATCAAGTATTTCTCAAAAAAACACATCAATTGTTAAGTATTCATTTTTCCTACCTAATGATGATGATATTTCAGATAGGAAAAATGAACAATTGATAATTGGGGTGTGTTTTGATAAAAAAATTAGTAATAATTCAGGTAGAAAACTTATATACCTAATAGTTTAGATAGAAAACTCATACACCTAATAGTTCAGGTATGAAACTAGAAAGCATGGGATACTTTAGGTGTGTTTTTTGTCATGCCCCAAAACAATAAGGACAGACAAGATATGTATATGCTTACTTTACCAGCACTAGGTGACATACGCAAGATTATGGGATCATAACGAGCAAGATACCTAATATAAGCTACATATATACACGAGGGAGTTATATTAACTAAACTGTATAATACAATACTACATCATGTCCATGAAGCCTCTAGTCAGTTTAATACACTATACTACAAGTTACTAGTTGGCATAGGGCCCATCATGCCCTACTAGAGACCGGTACCTATAATAAAAAATACTAGACATAGACTGACTCCAGAGATAGAGAGAGAGCTCACCAAAATATCACCTGAAAATGGCAATAGGGCCTAACGTGGACGTCTGTTATCTTGAGGATCTAAGCTACATCAATAAAATGTGGTGCCTTCAGGAGGTCGGAACATAAACAACATGTACTGGTATGAAAGCAGACAAAATAACAGTTGAACAAGTGCGGAAGCTCATATGACTAAAGTGAAAAACGTATGAGCCAATAAGTAATACACATAAGGCATGAAACTGTAACCTATGCACCAATCTTATCAAAACCTTATATAATGTTCAGAAAGTGTTCATTATAATATGGGGCCTATAGTTTACCAAGGTGGTGTACTTAACCTACATGTACTACAGATGATCACAAGACGACCTACCTAAGGCAATTTGAGGCAAGTATAGAGTGTATGTTGCTTATATACTCATTGTTATGCTCTCATACATATACCTGTGATCGTGGTCTGAAACCACGTACGCCCCGCCTAGGGGCTAACTATGAGGGTCTATCTGCAGGCCATTTATGCAATATGTTGGCTCGAGTTAGAGGAAAACAGTGCATGATGTTCCAACTGACTCCAAATACAAATGATGCCATAAATGCGGGTACGCCCCAAATATCTGGGCTCACTATAATGGTATGGTATCGATCCTGTGAACAGAATCACGTCGAGCGAATATGCCAAGCCTAACCTATATACCCTCCCATCGTTAATGTTTATCAAATAATGCCTTAAAGACCTACAACATATGAATAACGGTAGTGATCACTTAGCTAATGCATACAAGTACAACTAAGATGTTATTCTTTACTTTTATTCATAACTTATGATATATATATATATATATATATATATATATATATATATATATATATATATATATAATATAACATGTGGCCTAAGAATCTATAAGTAAATAGGTTTATGATGACATGAAATATTGTAAAGACTTGAGACAAGAACAGCAAGATGGATACTTACAAGCTTGATGGCAGAACGAGGGAATTAAATGTAGGGAAATATAAAGATTCTATCCTCGTATTTTTTAAGAATTATATTAGCATTAATAAAAAAGATTGCATGATGTAGGGTGGTGCCTCAGTGGCGAGGGAAGGTTTAGCTTTACATACCTTAATACTTTACTAGTTACGATTGTATTTCGAGCCACAAACAACTCAACTTGCGGAAGTGTAGTCTTTACCCTTCCAACCACCCATTCAAGATATCCGATAGTCAATCTACTAACTACAAGGATAACATATGTGTCCATTAATGATCCGTAGACATATTTAACAATTTATTCTAATAATTTTTTATTATTCCTGAAACAATCAAATTTCTTAACAAGAATCCAGAATGAATTCCTGTTTTTTCAATTTATATAATTCAATGTTAAATCCACCCAACTGATTGGAATTTCTAAAAACTCCTCTTTATGCAAAATGTCTCCCTTTTTATTCGACTAGTAGTAACCCTATAAATTATATACACTATAGCTATATGAATATCTATGCACTATACTTCTCCATAAAATATGTACACCACATAATTCTTTATAAATTCTGGGTCATGCTCGCTTAAAGCATCAAACTTGGATTCAAAGATTTTCTGAGGTGTTACAATCTACCCCACTTAGGATCATTCGTCCTCGAGTGATACTTGAAGCTTACTTTCCATCCTACCACAATTCAAGACACATCTATAAGATCAGTTAATCAACTTTGACATCACTTGAACCCATCATAAGATTTTAAAATTTGGCTAACTCTCTAAATTTTCAAAAATTTTGCCAGAATTTTCTTTGTAAATAGGCCTATCGGGTGCCTGTCAGCTAACCAGAATACATCCAAATATGCTTCGTAGAGCGTCACAACACATATAATACTCAACAGATAATATACGAGGCTCCGCTTGGCCTTAAACTCAAGAAATAGTACATGAGGCTCCTCTTGGCCTTAAATTCAATTAAAAGTCATAACTAACCACGTAACGTACCTTACACTCTACATCTGCTCGCTGCTTTTACGTAAATCTTAAGAATCATAGGCACAAATCATGTACCTAAATATATCAAGTAAGAATTAGATGTTAACAGAATAAAATATAATAGAAACTAACGATCATATAAAGAGACATGTAGTTTAAGAACCTTCTGATAGTTTTTGAAACAAATATAGGTATTTATCTTTCATATCTGCTTCTGCTTCCCAAATGGCTTATTCTACGTTCTGGTTCCTCCAAAGCACCTTTACCAAAGCTATGTCTTTAGTTCTCAATTTCCTGACCTGCCGATCCAATATAGCCACAAGGACTTCCTCTAATGATAAGTCTCCAGCAAACTCAATACTGAATAACACGAGATGGCTCTCCTAAGCATTTATGTAGCATAGAAACATGAAAGATAGAATGCACTCGAGCTAACTCTGGAGGTAATTCTAGATTATAGGCTACCTGGCCAATTTTGCGAATAACTCTATAGGGCCCAATATACATGGGACTCAACTTACCCTTCTTTTTATATCGCATAATGCCTTTCATAGGCGACACCTACAAGAATACAAAATCATTAATTTAAAACTCTAAATCTCTCGTCGTACATCTGCATATGATTTTTCGTACTCTAGGCAGTCTTCAATCTCTCTCGTATCAACTTAACTTTTTCAACAGCTTGATGGACTAGATCCGAACCCAATACCTGTGTCTCACCTACTTCGAACCAACCAACAGGTGATCTACATTATCTCCTATATAGAGATTCAAATGGATCCATGTCAATGCTGGAGTGATAACTATTATTATAAGCAAATTCTATCAGAGGAAAGTGGCCATCCCAATTACCTTTAAAGTCCAGCACACATGCTCTCAACATGTCTTCGAGCGTCTGAATGGTGTACTCGTCTTGGTCGTCTGTCTGCTGATGAAATGTAGTGCTAAGGTTCACCTGAGTGCATAAACTCCTTTGGAATGATTAACAAAACTGAGCTTTAAATGGGGAACCTCTATCTTAAATAATAGAAATCGGGGTCCCATAAGGCGAGCAATCTCTTTTACATATAAATTGGCATAATCTTCAGCCATGGTAGACTTAACAGGAAGAAAGTGGGCTGATCTCATCAATCGATCAACTATTACAAAATAGAGTCATGATTTCGATAGAAAGAAGGTAAGCCTACAATAAAATCCATATTAATAGCATCCCATTTCCATACTGGGATACTAAAGGTTTGAGCTAGGCTATCGGGCCTTTGATGTTCTGCTTGAACTTGCTGACAATTGGAGCACTGTGCCATATATTCTGCTATATCTTTCTTTATATCATTCCACCAGTATATCCCTTTAAGATTATGATACAACTTTGTAGAGCCGGGATGGATTGAATAATGGTAACAATGTGCCTCAGCTATAATCTATTATCTCAACCTACCTACATCAAATACACATAATCCACCTCGAAAACTCAAAGTACCATCGCCCTCTAGCTCAAATGTTGAAACTTGATCTTGTTGAATTCCCTCTTTATACTGGAGCAATAAGGGGTCATCATATTATCTCTTTTAAACCAATGCCACGAGTAATAACTCGAATGAATTGAGTACAACAATGCCACCATCTTTGGAATCCATAAGAAGAACTCCATGGCTGGTTAATTTGTGAACATCTGTCGCTACTTCATGCTGAATAGGTGACAAATGTGCTAGACTACCCATGAATAGTCGACTAAGAGCATCAGCTACAATATTACCTTTGCCCAGATGATAGAGAATATTGATATCATAGTCTTTCAATAACTCTAGCCATCTCTTTTGCCTCAGATTTAACTCTTTCTGCTTGAATAGATATTGAAGACTCTTATGATTTGTAAAGATATTGACATGCACTCCATCTAAGTAATGATGCCATATTTTAAGTGTGAATACCATTGTTGCAAGCTTTAGGTCATGAGTGGGATAATTTTGGTTAAGCTTCTTCAACTACCGAAAAACATATGTTATAACTTTTCTATGCTGCATTAGGATGGAACCCAAACCAAAGCCTGAATCATCACAATACACCGCATATCCTTTTACGCCCTCCGATAAGGCTAATACTGGAGTTGTAGTTAGTCTATATTTCAATTCTTAGAAACTTCTTTCACAAGCATCTGACCACTGGTACTTAACTTTTTTTTGCATCAATTTGGTCAATAAGGCAGAAATAGAGAAAAAGCCCTCTACAAACCTCTTATAGTAATTGGCTAGCCCCAAGAAACTACGAACCTCAGTAGGAGTGGTTAGTCGAGTTTTTCACAGCTTTTATCTTTTGAAAATCTACTCTGATGCCTTCTGCAGATACCATATGACCAATAAAAGCTACTGAGGTTAACCAAAATTAACATTTATAAAACTTAGCATACAATTGGTGCTCTCTGAGTCTCTGTAATACTTCCCTCAAATGATTTGCAAGATCTTCTTCATTACGTGAATATATCAAAATGTCATCTATAAATATAATCACGCACATATAAAAAAAAGGGTTCGAAAATCCTATTCATCAAATCCATGAAGGTTGTTGGAGCATTCGTTAGTCCAAAAGACATGACAAGGAACTCAAAATGCCCATATCTTGTCCAAAAAGTTGTCTTTGGGATATCCGTTTCACGAATTCTTACCTAATGATAATCGGACCTCAAATCAATCTTTGAAAAACATTTGGCTCACTGCAATTGACCGAATAAGTCATCTATTCGAGGAAAGTGGTACTTATTATTTACTGTCACTTTGTTCAGCTGCCTATAATCTATACACATTCGCAACGTGCCATCTTTCTTGTGTACAAAAAGCATTGGCACACCCCAAGGTGATATACTAGGTCGAATGAAGCCTTTATCAAGTTAGTTCTTTAAGTTCTTTTAGTTCCTTCAATTCAGCAGACGTTATTCTATAAGGTGGAATTGATATCGATTGAGTACCGTGATCCACACCAATACCAAAAATTTTCTTTGTGATAAGAGGTAATCCAAGAATTTCATCAGGAAAAACATTTGAGTACTGGTTCACCAGTGGTACAAATTAGAGAGTCAGTGCCTGTTTTGATGAAGTGTGCTTAGGTCTTTCTCCTTTTATGAATTCTCCATTAACACACTACTGGGGTGGGGTGTGTTAATTTTTTTCTAATTTAAATTTAATTATATTAAAAAATTATTTTTATAATTATTTTAAGTTAAAATAACACGTGTCATTATTTGATTTGTCATTTTACTATGTTATTGGCATGTATATTACACACATTTTATAATTTTTATTACGTTAGCAGATTTGGCTCAATTAACACATTTTGTAAAGAAGTAAAAAATTTAATAGATACTGACTTAATTAAGGTGTTTATACCAAAAAATAAAAAATAAAAAAAAATCAAATAGTTGGGTCGCATATGTATTCCCGCCCTCAAAATATGAATCTTGGCACATGAGTCGTCCCCATAGATCCGCCACTAAGCATGCCATGCTCAACTACAGCCTCAGTTCTAGGCTTCTAGCTATTTGTCCTAAATTTTGGACATGCGACTATTTCTTTAATATTTAAAAATAAATAAATATTTTTTTTTAAAAATAATTTACTCTTAGTAAGTCGATAGCTATTTGTTCCTAAATATTGGACATACGACTATTTCTTTAATATTTAAAAATAAATAAATATTTTTTAAAAATAATAATTTACTCTTAGTCGATTCACAGTCACGATACATTATAAATTAAAGTTAAAAAACTTGCATTTCTTTCTTGAACTTCATATATATTAAACCGTGCAAATAAATTACTTTGTTTAAAAAAGAATGATTTAATTTGACTTGATAAAGAGTTTTAAAAAGTAAAGAAGACTTTAGATCTTGTGATTCTAAGTTAAATTATGTCAAATATTTCAAAATGTCCATTAATTTTATGATTTTAATCGCGTAAAAAGTTGAAATTAAAATATTATAAGAAAATTTATTCTTTTTTAAACGGATTAAAAAAAAAGATTAATCTTTTTGAAATGAAAGGGAGTAAGATAAAAAGAATATTATTGTTATTTCTTTATGGCCTCTATTTTTTATGTCATATTTGGCCATCCTTGAACCACCAATACTTGTGATGAAATGGTGTAAGTATTTCTCCATCTTTATCAAAAGTTTTAAATTTGAATTAATTTGCAACATAATTAAAAAGAAAATTGTTAAAGAGGATTTAACCTGTTAGTAAACTTTTTGATGTAAATATAAACTGATTAAAATTTTAAAATAAATATGAGACATTGAGTGAAAATAAAAAATATCATGGCGAACCTTGTGGTTAAAATAAGGTGCCTAGAGGTCCACGAAATACGTATACAAAAGTTATCCAAGATAATTGGCGCCGAAAAATGATTCTTTATTCTGCGAAACATCATAAAATAAAAAATGGCTTCTTATATGTGCAATAGGATCATCCCATCATTGTAATATGTTAATGGGCAATGGCTAAGGTTGGAATAACATTGGAATTTGTCCCACCAGATATTTTTTTATTCTTGTCAATCAAATTTCTACCCTTTTTGATCTTTCAACAAACAAATTTTGCGTTAACAACAGGTGATTTTAAAGAATATTCCTTTCATGTACGCCCCGCCCAGGGGCTCACTATGAGGGTCTATCAGCAAGCCATATATGCAATATGTTGGCTCGAGTCAGGGGAAAATAGTGCATGATATTCCAGCTGACTCCAAATACGAATGATGCCATAAAGACGGGTACGCCCCAAATTTTTGGGATCACTATAATGGTATGGTATCGATCCTGTGCACAGAATCACGTCGAGCGAATATTCCAAGCCTAACCTATTGTAATACCTCGAAAAATTTTTCGTTGAAATTTTGTGTGTGAACGTGTTGGGTTCTATCTTCTAGAATGAATTATAAATTTTTCATGTGGAATGTCTTAGATTATGACCCACCATTGCGTAGAGTATCGAATAAGCTTTCCAACAATATGTGGATCATCCAAAACGGACACCCGAGCGACGAGTTATAAATATTCCGATCGAACGTGAATAGTAGTGAACAGTAAAACGTGCAGGAAAAAGTATTGAGTCCTGGTGTATTTTTCTCCAACTTTAAACGATCATAACTCCTTGTACATAATGATCGGGGTGATCTACTATATATTAACGAAAAGCTCTGCGAGTCCTCTTTCCAATGAAATTGTTTTCATCCAATTTGTCTATCGGGGCAAAAAGTTAAGGTCGATCTACTTCAGCCTATCAAAAGTAAATTTTTGGTTCAACTTCAAACGATCATAACTCTTTGTACACAATGATCTGGGTGAGATACTATATATCAAGGAAAATATATGAGAGTCCTCTTTCTAATGAAATTGGTTTAATTTGGATATCGGAGTAAAACGTTATGGTTGATCTACTTCAGACTATCAAAACAGTCCACCAAAGGACAGATTCGAGAATTATTTGATTTTTAAGGGCGTTTTGGTCATTCACCCTCACCCAAAATCCATCCAAACCCTATATTAAAGCCTATTAGAAGCATTATATGTTATATTTCATCAAATTCCCTCAAAAAGAAAACCCTAAGCTCCTACATCCAACTTCAAGAACCTCCAAAGTTCATCATTAATTCTGCAAATTTATTCAAGATTCCAAGTTCCTAGTTCAAGAACTCCAAGAACCATCATTCAAAGGCACGATTAACATCTCAAAAATGAGTATCGATCTAAAGTTCATCATTCAATGTATGTGGGGTTTTTCAACAAGAACTCTCTTTCGTTCTTGTGCCCAAAAGTAATTTTCTTTACAAAGGCATGATTTTTATTTGATTTTTACGATTTTGAAGTATGAACCCATATCTTATGATGATTATTATGAAATCTTGATGTTTTTGATTTTGAAAGATGAATTTACATGTGTGGAGATATAAAGCATGAATCTTGAACGATATTTATCATGATTTTGATATTTGGGTCGTGAATTACCATTGAAAATTATGTTTTGTTTTAGAAAGTGTGTGTTATAAGCACGTTGATGTTGAATATTTGAGATATTTTGAATGATTTGACCTTTTGTTCTTAATGGAGTTGTTTTGACCTCGAGTGTGAAAGAAATCCGCAACGTGGTTGATTTTGATAGATGGGAAGCATGATGGCTCCCGATGTTTATTTATATATTACTGAAATTATTTTGTTGTGGATTATCTTTAAAATGATCCGAGCTAAGTCCGGGAGAAATCTTTAGTACCTAGTGGGAGGTATAAAGCGACCTTACTTCCCTAGAACTACGTGCCCCCATAGGAGTGAGCCTGAGACTAATTTATATAGTGATCACTAGTTTGTGTGGATTTGATATAGATAGTCCTACTCTGATGGCAAGGATAGGACGACTCTCTCTAACGTGGGTTGTACGTTGGACTCCATGTAGCTCACATGGTTTATGTCGGTTCTAGGATCTCCCAGTGTGTGCGAATTTCCTTGTGTCTATGGTGAATGGTGAAGTGATTTGAAAGTGGAATTGTGAAAGTTATTCTTTCGAAAGATTTAAATGATATTTACATTATGAGAATTGATATTTTTGATGAACTGAAAGTGACTGACAAATTATATGATGACTCACATGTGTTATTGTACTTATTTCATCCTCTCATGATTATGATGATTTTCTTCGGGCTATGTGAGTCTTTCATACATTCTGTATGTTTCTTATAAATATTTATGATGATGATGTTTATACAACTGCATACACCCCCAAATACTCGGTTCCTTTCAATGGTACTGACCCACATCTTCGGATGTGGGCTGCATTTTCTCAGAATGTAAGTTCAGGTGCTCAGTTTTAGGTTCGACAGTGATTCTTTGAGCACGCTGTTCTATATCCTCTGTTGTAGTGAGTCCTCATGTTCCGAGGATGTGATGTCTGATGTTAATTTCACGAAATTGTTTACATTTGATAACTGAGTATGAGTCAGTTAGGGCATGTCTCAATGGCTCGCTGGTTTTATTGATTTTCTTAGAGGCTTGTCAGACTAGTATAGATATAGGGAGTTGACTAATAAGTCGTATTTTGTTATATTTCTGAAATTCTTTTATTCTTGGATGATGATTACTCTGTTGATATTTAATGGTTATTTATGGAAACCCTGTTGATTTGTGTTGAACTGAATGAAAATGGCTCAAAGGGTTAGCTTGGGGTTACTAATAGCCTCAAGCACCGTGTGATGCTCCGGGACCCATTTTTCAGGGCGTTACAAACTTGGTATCAGAGCCTAAGGTTTTAAGGTGTCCTAGGGAGTCTGACAAGCCGCGTTAAGTAGAGTCTTGATCATCGGTGTGTAGTGCGCCACATGTATTAGCAAGAGGCTACAAGACGTTTTAAGAAAAGTGTGATTCTTTCTTTCAGATGTCAATCGTGCTTAAAGTGTCCTGTTACCGTTCTTCATAGAGTCTTATTGGTTGATCTAATTGAGTCAGACATGGTAGATTTTGATGTGACTCTGGGTATGGACTGGCTGTATTCTTCTTATGCCTCTATTGATTGTCGGACCCTAGTGGTCAAGTTTCAGTTTCTGGGTGCATCCGTGTTTGAGTGGTCTAAGAATTCTGTGTCACCCAAGAGTCATCTTATCTCTTACCTCAAAGTTAGAAAGCTTATTTCCAATGGGTGTATTTACCATTTGGTTAGAGTCAAAGACACTAAATCTGAGACTCCAACTCTACAGTCTGTTAACGTCGTCAATGAGTTTTCTGATGTCTTTTCGGATGATCTCCCAGGGATACCTCCTGATAGAGAGATAGAGTTTGGGATTGATCTTCTTCCCGATACTCAGCCCATTTCTATTCCTCCTTACCGTATGGACCCTGCAAAACTTAAGGAGTTGAAAGAGCAATTCAAAGATCTACTAGATAAGGGTTTCATAAGGCCCAGTGTTTTTCCTTAGGGTGCTCCTATGTTGTTTGTGAGAAAGAAAGATGGCTCTTTGCGTATGTTCATTGATTACCGCCAACTGAATAAAGTCACCGTAAAAAATAAGTACCCCCTTCCGAGAATAGATGATTTATTTGACCAATTGTAAGGTGCAAGTTATTTCTCAAAGATAGACCTTCGTTTCGTCTATTATCAACTCAAAGTTATGGAGTGTGACATCCCGAAAACCGCTTTCCAAACTCATTATGGCCATTTTGAGTTTCTTGTTATGTCTTTTGGGTTAACTAATGCCCAGCAGCTTTCATGGACCTCATGAATCGAGTATTCAGACCATATCTGGATATGTTTGTCATAGTGTTCATCGATGATATACTGGTGTACTCTCGTAGTGAGGATAAACTTTCTGATCATCTCTGAACTTTCTTGCAAACCCTTAGAGATCACAAGTTGTTTGCCAAGTTCAGTAAGTGTGAGTTTTGGCTAAGGTCAGTTTCTTTTCTGGGTGATATCATTTCTTTCGAGGGTATTAGAGTTGATCCCCAAAAGATCGAAGCTGTTAGAAATTGGCCTAGACCTATTTCTCTGACTGATATCCAAAGTTTCTTGGGTTTAGCTGGCTATTACCGCCGTTTTGTTGAGGGTTTATCCTCTATAGCGTCTCCTATGACTCGATTGACCCAAAAGAAAGTAAAGTTCTTGTGGTCCGAATCTTATGAGAAGAGTTTTCAGGAGTTGAAGACTCGACTCACTTCAGCCCCTGTTTTGACTTTGCCTGATGGTGTTGATGGTTTTGTGATGTACTGTGATGCTTCGAGAGTTGGGTTGGGTTGCGTATTAATGCAGAAAGGTAAGGTGATCGCTAATGATTCTAGACAGTTGAAACCCCATGAGAAAAATTACCCCACCCATGACCTTGAGTTGGCTGCTGTTGTGTTTGCTTTGAAAATTTGGAGACACTATTTGTATGGTGTCCATATTGATATTTTCACCGATCATAAGAGTCTGCAGTATGTGTTTACCCAGAGAGAATTGAATCTTAGGCAGAGACGATGGTTAGAATTGTTAAAGGACTATGATATGAGTGTGTTGTACCATTCGAGCAAGGTCAATGTTGTGGCAGATGCCCTAAGTAAAGTGTCCATGGGCAGTGTTTCGCATGTGGTAGAAGGTAAGAAAGAGTTGGCTCGTGATGTATATCATTTGACCAAATTGGGGGTTAGGTTGTTTGACTCTGCTGAAGGTAGTATAGGGGTTCAGAGTAGTTCCGAATCCTCCTTGGTTTCGGAAGTGAAGGAAAAGCAATACTTAGATGCTAGTTTGGTCAAACTGAAGGAGTCAGTCAAGGACTAAAAAATAGAGGTTTTTTCCCAAGGGGGAGATGGTTTGTTGAGATTGCAGGGTAGATTGTGTGTCCCGAATGTTGAGGATCTGAGACAGAAGATTATGGCTGAAACGCACGGGGTGCAATATTCTATTCATCCTAGTGCCACCAAGATGTACCGAGACTTGTGGGAAATTTATTGGTGGAGTGGCATGAAGAAAGATATAGCAACGTTTGTAGCTAAGTGTGCAACATGCCAACAGGTTAAGGTTGAACACTAAAGACCTGTTGGTATGATGCAAGAGTTTAGTATTCCCACCTGGAAGTGGGAAGAGACAAATATGGACTTCGTGATTGGTTTACCTCCTTCCCGACGCCATCATGATTCTATTTGGGTTGTGGTTGATAGGTTAACTAAGTCTGCTCATTTCTTGCCTGTTCATACTTCATATACTGCTGAGGATTACACTAGATTGTATATCCGAGAGGTATTCAGACTGCATGGAGTTCCCTTATCTATCATTTCGGATAGGGGTACTCAGTTCACTTTGCAATTTTGGAAAGCTTTTCAGAAGGGTCTTGGTACCCAAGTGCTTTTGAGTTCTGCTTTTCATCCACAGACCGATGGTCAGGCTGAGCAGACCATCCAGACCTTAGAGGATATGTTGAGAGCTTGTGCACTTGACTTTAAGGGAAGTTGGGATGATCACTTACCGTTGATAGAGTTTGCTTACAATAACAGTTTCCACTCTAGTATTGGCATCGCTCCATTTGAAGCCTTATATGGGAGGAAGTGTAGATCACCCATAGGTTGGTTCGAGGTGGGTGAAACGACTGTGAGTGGTCCTGATTCGGTATTTGAGGCTATGGAAAAATTTAAGTTGATTAGAAAAGGGTTGAAAACTGCGCAGAGTCATCAGAAGTCATAGGTGGATGTTAGAAGGAGAGACCTTGAGTTTGAAGTTGGTGACCTAGTGTATCTGAAAATTTCACCCATGAGGGGGGTGAAGAGATTCGGAAAGAAGGGAAAGCTTAGTCCCCGTTATGTTGGTCCTTACAAAATTCTTAGCCGTGTTGGTAAGGTAGCTTATGAGGTCGAGTTGCCTTCCGATTTGTCCTCTGTTCATCCAATATTCCATGTCTCCATGCTTAGAAAGCATATTAGCGATGTTGTGGTAGTGGATTCCTCTGTGAGTGCTGACATTTAAGAAAATCTTTCTTTTGATGAGATTCCTGTTGAGATTCTTGATTTCAGTGTCCGAAGACTAAGGAACAAAGAAGTTCCCTTGGTCAAGGTGTTGTGGCGAAACCAATCTGTTGAGGGTGCAACTTGGGAAGCTGATGCGGATATGCGATCCAAGTACCCGCACCTATTTTTCGCGAACTCCGATCAAGATGAAGGTACCGTTCTTTCCTAAATCATGCACTTTTGATAAAAGTTGCAGGAGTTCAGTTGTCATTTATTAGGTGTTCAGCTGCAGTTTCTTGAATTTATGCATTCTATGTTGAATTCGGAGAAAGAAACGATCTGGTGATGAGTCTAACGAATGGTTTCAGCTGTATGCTCTATTCCCTATCTAATCTTGGTATGTCTAGCATCATTCGAGGATGAATGTTTCAAAGGGGGGATGATGTAATACCCAAGGAAATGTTTCGTTGAAATTTTGTGCATAAAAGTGTTGGGTTCTATCTTCTAGAATAAATTATAAATTTTCCATGTGGAATGTCTTAGATTATGACCACCATTGCGTAGAGTATCGAATAAGCTTTCCAACTATATGTGGATCATCCAAAACGGACACCCGAGCGATGCGTTATGAACATTCTGATCGAACTGTGAATAGTAGTGAACTGTAAAACGTGCAGGAAAAAGTACTGTGGCCTGACATATTTTTCTCCAACT
The DNA here is from genome assembly GCA_030864225.1 of Capsicum baccatum var. pendulum. Taxonomy (NCBI): domain Eukaryota; kingdom Viridiplantae; phylum Streptophyta; class Magnoliopsida; order Solanales; family Solanaceae; genus Capsicum; species Capsicum baccatum. The sequence continues at coordinate 236,791,402 of CM061560.1, read as the reverse complement.
TTAAATGATCATAACTCCTTGTACATAATGATCTGGGTGATTTACTTTATATCAAAGGAAAGCTCTGCGAGTCCTCTTTCCAATGAAATTGGTTTCATCTAATTTGTCTATCGGAGCAAAAAGTTATGGTCGATCTACTTCATCCTAACAAAAGCGAATTTTTGGGTCAACTTCAAACGATCATAACTCCTCGTACACAATGATCTGGGTGAGATACTATATATCAATGGAAATATATGAGAGTCCTCTTTCTATGAAATTGATTTCATCCAATTTGGTTATCAGAGTAAAACGTTATGGTTGATCTACTTCAATCTATCAAAACAGTCCACCAAAGGATAGATTAGAGAATTATTTGATTTTTAAGGGCGTTTTGGTCATTCCCCCTCACCCAAAATCCGTCTAAACCCTATATTAAAGCCTCTTAGAAGCATAATATGTTATATTTCATAAAATTCTCTCAAAAAGAAAACCCTAAGATCCTACATCCAACTTCAAGAACCTCCAAAATTCACCATTAATTCTGCAAATTTATTCAAGATTCCAAGTTCCTAGTTCAAGAACTCCAAGAACCATCATTCAAAGGCACGATTAACACATCAAAAATGAGTATCGATCTAAAGTTTATCATTCAAGGTATGTGGGGTTTTTCAACAAGAACTCTCTTTCGTTCTTGTGCCCAAAAGTAATTTTCTTTACAAAGGCATGATTTTTATTTGATTTTTACGAATTTGAAGCATGAACCCATATCTTATGATTATTATTATGAAATCTTGATGTTTTTTATTTTGAAAGATGAATTTACATGTGTGGAGATATAAAGCATGAATCTTGAATGATATTTATCATGATTTTGATATTTGGGTCGTGAATCCCCATTGGAAATTGTGTTTTTTGAGAAAGTGTGTGTTATAAGTACGTTGATGTTGAATATTTAAGATATTTTGAATGATTTGACCTTTTGGTCTTAATAGAGTTGTTTTGAACTCGAGTGTGAAAGAAATCCGCAACGTGGTTGATTTTGATAGATGAGAAGCATGGTGGCCCGATGTATATTTATATATTACTGAAATTGTTTTGTTGTGGATTGTTTTTGAAATGATCTGAGCTAAGTCCGGGAGAAATCTTTAGTACCTAGTGGGAGGTATAAAGCGACCTTACTTCCCTAGAACTACGTGCCCCCATAGGAGTGAGCCTGAGACTGATCTATATAGTGATCACTAGTTTGTGTGGATTTAATATCGATAGTCCTACTCCGATGGCAAGGATAGGACGTCTCTCCCCAACGTGGGTTGTACGTTGGACTCCATGTAGCTCACATGGTTTATGTCGGTTCTAGGATCTCCCAGTGTGTGTGTGTTTCCTTGTTTCTATGGTGAATGGTGAAGTGATTTGAAAGTATAATTGTGAAAGTTATTCTTTCGAAAGATTTAAATAATATTTACATTATGAGAATTGATATTCTTGATGAATTGAAAGTGATTGACAAATTATATGCTGACTCACATGTGTTATTGTACTTATTTCATCCTCTCATGAATATGATGATTTTCTTCGGGCTATGTGAGTCTTTCATACATCCTGCATATTTCTTATAAATATTTATGGTGATGATGTTTATACAACTGCATACACCCCCATATACTCGGTTCCTTTCCATGGTACTGACCCACATCTTCGGATGTGGGCTGTATTTTCTCGGAATGTAGGTTCAGGTGCTCAGTTCCAAGTTCGACAGTGATTCTTCGGGCACGCTGTTCTACATCCTCTGTTGTGGTGAGTCCTCATGTTCTGAGGATGTGATGTCTGATGTTGGTTTCACGAAATTGTTTACATTTGATAACTGAGTATGAGCCAGTTGGGGCATGTCTCAATGGCTCGCTGGTTTTATTGATTTTCTTAGAGGCTTGTCAGACTAGTATAAATGTTAGGAGTTGACTAATAAGTTGTATTTTGTTATCTTTCTGAAATTATTTTATTTTTGGATGATGATTACTCTGTTGATATTTGAGGGCTATTTATGGAAACCCCATTGATTTGTGTTGAACTAAATGAAAATGCCTCAAAGGGTTATCTTGGGGCTACTCATAGCCTCAAGCACCGTGTGACGCTCCGGGACCCGTTTTCCGGGGCGTTACACCTATATACCCTCCCATCATTAATGTTTATCAAATAATTCCTTAAAGAGCTACAACATATGAATAACGGTAATGATCACTTAGCTAATGCATACAAGTACAACTATGATGTTATTCTTTACTTTTATTCATAACTTATGATGTATATATATATATATATATATATATATATATATATATATATATATATATATATATATATATATATATATATATATATATATATATATATATAACATGTGCCCTAAGAACCTATAAGTAAAGAGGTTTATGATGATATGAAATATTGTGAAGACTTGAGACAAGAACAGCAAGATGGATACTTACAAGCTTGATGGCAGAACGAGGGAATTATATGTAGGAAAATATAAAGATTCTATCCTCGTATTTTTTAAGAATTATATTAGCATTAATAAAAAGGATTGCATGACGTAGGGTGGTACCTCAGTGGCGAGGAAAGGTTTAGCTTTACATACCTTAATGCTTTACTAGTTACGATTGTATTATGAGCCTGAAACAACTCAACTTGCGGAAGTGTAGCCTTTACCCTTCCAACCACCCGTTCAAGATATCTGATAGTCAATCTACTAACTACAAGTATAACATATGTGTCCATTAATGACCCGTAGACATATTTAACAATTTATTCTAATAATTTTTTATTATTCCTGAAATAATCGAATTTCTTAACAAGAATCCAGAATGAATTCTTGTTTTTTCAATTTATATAATTCAACGTTAAATCCACCCAATTGATTGGAATTTCTAAAAACTCCTCTTTCTACAAAATGTCTCCCTTTTTATTCTACTAGTAGTAACCCTATAAATTATATACACTATAGCTATATGAATATCTATGCACTATACTTCTCCATAAAATATGTACACCACGTAACTCTTTATAAATTCTGGGTCATGCTCGCTTAAAGTATCAAACTTGGAATCAAAGATTTTCTGAGGTGTTACAATCTCCCCCACTTAGGACCATTCGTCCTCGAGTGATGCTTGAAGCTTACTTTCCATCCTACCACAATTCAAGACTCATCTATTAGATCAGTTAATCAACTTTGACATCACTTGAACCCATCATAAGATTTTAAAATTTGGCTAACTCTCTAAATTTTCAAAAATTTCGCCAGAATTTTCTTTGTAAATAGGCCTATCGGGTGCCTGTCAGCTAGCCAGAATACATCCAAATATGCTTTGTAGAGCGTCGCAAAATATATAATACTCAACAGATAATATACGAGGCTCCGCTTGGCCTTAAACTCAAGAAATAGTACACGAGGCTCCTCTTGGCCTTGAATTCAATTAAAAGTTATAACTAACCACGTAACGTACCTTACACTCTGCATCTGCTCGCTGCTTTTACGTAAATCTTAAGACTCATAGGCACAAATCATGTACCTAGATATATTAAGTATGAATCATATGTTAACAGTATAAAATATAATAGAAACTAACGATCATATAAAGAGACATGTAGTTTAAGAACCTTCTGGTAGTTTTTGAAACAAATATAGGTATTTATCTTTCATATCTGCTTCTGCTTCCCAAATGGCTTATTCTATGTTCTGGTTCCTCCAAAGCACCTTTACCGAAGCTATGTCTTTAGTTCTCAACTTCCCGACCTACCGATCCAATATAGTCACAAGGACTTCCTCTAATGATAAGTCTCCAGCAAACTCAATACCGGATAACACGAGATGGATCTCCTAAGCATTTATGTAGCATAGAAACATGAAAGATAGAATGCACTAGAGATAACTCTGGAGGTAATTCTAGCTTATAGGCTACCTGGTCAATTTTGTGAATAACTCTATAGGGCCCAATATACATGGGACTCAACTTACCCTTCTTTCCAAATCGCATAACGCCTTTCATAGGCAACATCTACAAGAATACAAAATCATTAATTTAAAACTCTAAATCTCTACGTCATACATTTGTATATTATTTTTGCCTACTTTAGGCAGTCTTCAATCTCTCTCGTATCAACTTAAACTTTTCAACAGCTTGATGGACTAGATCCAAACCCAATACCTGTGTCTCACCTACTTCGAACCAACCAACAGGCGATCTACATCATCTCTCATATAGAGATTCAAATGGAGAATGTCAATGCTGGAGTGATAACTATTATTATAAGCAAATTCTATCAGAGTAAAGTGGTCATCCCAATTACCTTTAAAGTCCAACACGCATGCTATCAACATGTCTTCGAGCGTCTGAATGGTGTACTCGGCTTGGTCGTCTGTCTGCTGATGAAATGTAGTGCTAAGGTTCACCTAGGTGCATAAACTCCTTTGGAATGATTAACAAAACTGAGCTTTAAACGGAGAACCTCTATCTTAAATAATAGACATCGGGGTCCCATAAGGCGAACAATCTCTTTTACATAACTTGGCATAATCTTCAGCCATACTGGTAGACTTAACAGGAAGAAAGTGGGCTGATCTCATCAACCGATCAACTATTACCCAAATAGAGTCATGTTTTCAATAGAAAGAAGGTAAGCCTACAACAAAATCCATATTAATAGCGTCCCATTTCCACACTGGGATACTAAAGGTTCGAGCTAGGCTATTGGGCCTCTGAAGTTCTGCTTGAACTTGCTGACAATTGGAGCACTGTGCCAAATATTCTGCTATATCTTTCTTTATATCATTCCACCAGTATATCCCTTTAAGATCATGATACAACTTTGTAGAGCCGGCATGGATTGAACAATGGTAAAAATGTGCCTCATCCATAATCTATTGTCTCAACCTACCTACATCGAATACACATAATCTACCTCGCAACTTAAAGTACCATCACCCTCTAGCTCAAATGTTGAAACTCGATCTTGTTGAATTCCCTCTTTGTACTGGAGCAATAAGGGGTCATCATATTGCCTCTTTTTAACCAATTCCACGAGTAATAACTCGAATGAATTGAGTACAACAACGCTGCCATCTTTGGAATCCATAAGAGAAACTCCATGGCTGATTAATTTGTGAACATCTGTCGCTACTTCATGCTGAATAGGTGACAAATGTGCTAGACTACCTATGGATAGTCGACCAAGAGCATCAACTAAAATATTACCTTTGCCCATATGATAGAGAATATTGATATCATAGTCTTTCAACAACTCTAGCGACCTCATTTGCCTCAGATTTAGCTCTTTCTGCTTGAATAGATATTGAAGACTCTTATGATTTGTAAAGATATTGACATGCACTCCATATAAGTAATGATTCCATATTTTGAGCGTGAATACCACTGTTTCCAGCACTAGGTCATGAGTGGGATAATTTTGTTTATGCTTCTTCAACTACCGAGAAGCATATGCTATAACTTTTCTATGCTGCGTTAGGATAAAACGCAAACCAACGCCTGAATCATCACAATACACCGCATATCCTTTTACGCCCTTCGGTAAGGCTAATACTGGAGTTATAGTTAGTTTATATTTCAATTCTTGGAAACTTCTTTCACAAGCATCTGACCACTGGTACTTAACTGTTTTTTGTATCAATTTGGTCAATAAGACAGAAATAGAGGAAAAACCCTCTACAAACCTCTTATAATGATTGGCTAGCCCCAAGAAACTACGAACCTCAGTAGGAGTGGTTGGTCGAGGCTAATTTTTCACAGTTTTTATCTTTTGAAAATCTACTCTGATGCCTTCTGCAGATACCATATGACCAAGAAAAGCTACTGAGGTTAACCAAAATTCACATTTATAAAACTTAGCATACAATTGGTGCTCTCTCAGTCTCTGTAATACTTCCCTCAAATGATTTACAGGATCTTTTTCATTACGTGAATATATCAAAATGTCACCTATAAATATATTCATGCATATACAAAAAAAGGGTTCGAAAATCCTATTCATCAAATCCATGAAGGTTGTTGGAGCATTCGTTAGTCCAAAAGACATGACAAGGAACTCAAAATGCCCATATCTTGTCCAAAAGGTTGTCTTTGGGATATCTGTTTCACGAATTCTTAACTAATGATAATCGGACCTCAAATCGATCTTTGAAAAGCATTTGGCTCGCTGCAATTGACCGAATAAGTCATCTATTCGAGAAAAGTGGTACTTATTAATTATTGTCACTTTGTTCAGCTGCCTATAATCTATACACATTTGCAACGTGCTATCTTTCTTGTGTACAAAAAGAACTGGCACAACCCAAGATGATATACTAGGTCGAATGAAGCCTTTATCAAGTAAGTTCTTTTAGTTCCTTCAATTCAGCAGACGTTATTCTATAAGGTGGAATTGATATCGCTTGAGTACCGTGATCCACACCAATACCAAAATTTTTCTTTGTCATAAGAGGTAATCCAAGAATTTCATCAGGAAAAACATTTAAGTACTGGTTCAACAGTGATACAGATTAGAAAGTCAGTGTTTGTTTTTCGACCTCAACATCTTTCACTTGGACTAGGTGATACAAACACCCCTTTAGAATAAAGATTTCCTGCCTTAAGAAAGTAAATAAACCTCTCTTAGGCATTATAGAATCACCTCTCTACTCTAAGACTGGTCCTTCTCTTGGGAAGTGGAAATGGTCCATCTTGGCTTGGGAATCAAATATAGTGTAACAGGAGGATAACTAATCCATACCCATAATAACATCAAAGTCTACCATTTCAAATTTAATCAGATTAACAATGTAGCACGGCCATATACTGTCACCACACAATCATGATAGACCCAACTAGCTATAATAGAATCTCCAACTGGAGTCGATACTACAAATAGTTCGCGTAACAACTCCGACTCTATTCCAAATATCTTAGCGACAAATGGAGTAACATATGACAGGGTAGATCCTGGTTCTATCAAGGCATATACATCATGTAAAAAGACAACTAAGGTACATATGGCCACATCTGGAGATGCCTCCAAATCTTGCCGACCAGCTGGTGCGTACATATGGTTTGGGCCAGTGCTCGAATCGAGCCCTCTACCTCTACTAGATCCTCTGCCTACTGATGTCTGAGGATCGCGAGAAGAAGAAGACACTGATGATGAGAAAACTGATGCATACCCTGTAGGTCCTTCCATCCTGGGAAATTGAGAACCTGAAAGTATAAAATTCATCAAACATTTTTGAGTCCTATTCAAATCCACTAATATGGGAGATGGCCCTGTAGTAGTTGCCTCATGAGTAGGGCTGATTGTGGGCTATCTGGCTTTTTTATCCTTTTCTGTAGGAGACATGGTCTGTATCACAAATAAGCATAATAGAAATCAAAAGTAATATCCTATGACTTAGCTCTGCTGCAGGATTTAGATTATAAATGAAGGTCAAATTCCTAAATGTCCATGTATTCTCTTAATTATAAATGTGGCGCGCAACATAGCGATAAGTAACGTCCTACTAGACATGGCTTCTCATAGACTCCCTGGGACAACTGAATCTAAGTTCTGATACCATGTTTGTCATGCCCCAAAATAATAAGGACATACAAGATCCGTATACGCTTACTTTACCAGGTCTAGGTGACATACGCAAGATTATGGGACCATAACGAGTAAGATACCTAATATAAGTTACATATATACACGAGGGAGTTATATTAACAAAACTATACAATACAATACTATATAATGTCCATGGAGTCTCTACTCAGTTTAACGCACTATACTACAAGTTACTAGTTGGAATAGGGAACGTCATGCCCAACTAGAGACCTGTACCTATAATAGAAAATACTAGACAGATACTGGCTCCAGAGAGAGATGGAGCTTACCAAAATATCAGCTGAAAATAACAATAGGGTCTAACGTAGACATCTGCTTTCTTGAGGATCTGAGACTGCATCAATAAAACATGGTGCCCTAGGAGTTCAGTAGATAAACAACATGTACTGGTATGAAAGCATACAAAATAACAGTTAGACAAGTGCGGAAACTCATATGAGTCAAATATCAAAGTGAAAAACATATGAACCAATAAGTAACACATATACGGCATGAAACTGTAATCTATGCACCAATCTTATCAAAACCTTAAATAATGTTTAGAAAGTGTTCATTATAATATGGGGCCTACAGTTTGCCTAGGTGATATATTTCACCTACATGTACTACAGATGATCACATGACGACCTACCTAAGGTAATTTGAGGCAAGCATAGAGCGTATGTTGCTCAAATACTCATTGTTATACTCTCATACGTATAATTATGATCGTAGTCTAAAACCAGGTACGCCCCACCCAAAGGCTCACTATAAGGGTCTGCCTACAGGCCATATATGCCATATGTTGGCTCGAGTCAGGGGAAACCAATGCATGACGTTCCAGCTAACTCCAAATACTAATGATGCCATAAAGGCGGGTACGCCCCAAATGTCTAGGCTCACAATAATGGTATGGACTCAATCTTGTACCCAGAATCATGTCGAGCAAATATGCCAAGACAAACCTATGTACCCTCCGGTCGTTAATGTTTATTAAATAATGCCTTAAGGCCTACAACGTGTAAATAACGGGCGTGATCACTTAGCTAATGCATACAGGTACAACTATGATGTTATTCTTTACTTTTATTTTTAGCTTATGATATATATAACATGTGGCCTAAGAACTTATAAGTAAAGAGGTTTACAATAATATGAAATATTTTGAAAACTTGAGACAAGAATAGCAAGATGGATACTTACAAGCCTAATGGTAGAACGAGGAAATTATGTGTGCGGATAAAAATTTTATACTCGTATTTTGTAAGAATTATATTAACATTAATAAAAAGGAGTCCATGATGTAGGGTGGTGCCTCAGTGGTGAGGGAATGTTTAGCTTTACATACCTTAATGTTTTACTAGTAACAATAGTATTCCGAGTCTCAAACAATTCAACCTTCGGAAGTGTAGCCTTTATCCTTTCAACTACCCATTCAAGATATTCGATAGCCAATCTAATAACTACAAAGAAAACATATGTGTCCATTAATGATCCGTAGATGCATTTAACTATTTATTCCAATACTTTTTTACTATGCCCGAAATAATCGAATTTCTTAACAAGAATCCACAATGAATTCTTATTTTTTCAATTTATACAATTCAACGTTAAATTCACCCAATTGATAGAAATTCCTAAAAACTCCTCTTTCACCAAAATTTTCCCCTTTTTATTCTACTAGTAGAAACCATATAAATTATATACACTATAGTTAATGCATATCTATGCACTATAATTCTCCATAAAATATGTACATTACGCAACTTTTTATAAATTCAGGGTCATGCTCGCTTAAAGTATTAAACTTGGATTCAAAGATTTCTCGAGGTGTAACGATTTTTGACTCTTCTCTTTAAGAAATGAAGAAAGACTCGTGAAATTATAGTTTAAAATAAATTATACATATATTTACGTTTATAAATAATCTCATTAAAGATAAAATAAATATTTAAAAATTAAATTGTTATTATTATAAATATAGAAATGCATCTCTTTTTCATGAACCGACTAAGAAAAGTATCATATAAATTATAGCTGGGGAAGCAGTGGTTTCACATTTCAATTTTCATCTATGATTTCAGCAAACCACATGTTACCTTATTGTTGTAGTTGTTGTTATATACAGGGACGGAGCTATGGCATAATTCGAGATTCGGGCAAACTCAATAAGTTTTACATACATCTTATATTTGAATTCGAAAAGCTAACAAAAGTAGATTAAGTTTAACCTTTCGAATGCATGCATTAGCAAGTCCGTCGGATGATTCAATGCTAAGGAATTGAGTACCTGATTGCTTTTGTACGCCAAGATGTATCTTCACATCTTTTCAACTACATGATTTATTCTCTTTTTAAAAGAAAAAAATATAAACTGAAAAAAGGAAGCAAAAAGTATAATCTCTCTATAAAGAAAAAGAGACAACAATTTTCTTCACTATTTCACAAAAGCAATTTTAAAATCAAATTTTCAAAAAAATTTAGCTAGAATTTGTTACTCTTTAAAATTATATTGACTCGTTTCTTTTAAAATTGACGATTATCATATATTACAAAAAGAAATGAAAATGTTTTTCTTCATACCAAACACACCCTAAAAGAAGAAAAAATATTTATAATCTACGATTTTATATATATATAATAAAAAGCAATACATAATATAGATATTCATTATTTGTTGGTTTATTTATCCATATAAAATATGAGTGGGTCGAATGTTTAACCTGTTTTCACCCAATTCATTTTTGACGCATTCATGTCCTATTCGACCCATCCATTTATTATCCCACTCGAATTCATAAGCTTCAAATTCTGAATTCATCTCCGATTCTGTATACTTCAAATCCAATCTATTTGGCTGGATATTTTAAATAAGTTATCAATCAATAGTAATGAAAGTTGACTAATAGTGAGGAGAAAACATTAGAAAATTATTGGCTAGGCGTGCAAGTAATTGATGACTACCCTGCTAGATTTCACAAAGTAATTGGCCAGCCTATTAATTATACTTAATCCAAGGATTAACAAACAATATTTGGTTCATGCCGGTGAATTATAACTCAATTTATGTTGATTTGTTTGATGGTTTAGTGCTGTTGAAGAAATTTAGGTTTAATTAGCAACTACTCTTATGAAGTTTACTAATTAATAATAAAGTCCGAACAGTGGTGGAGTCAGAATTTTCATCAAGTAGGTTTAAAATATAAAAAATTGAATACACAAATAAGTTTAAAAAGATTCAACATCAACTATCTATACATAAAAAATAATTTTAACAATAAATATAAACAATAGAATTTTTCTATGAAAGGACTTAGGGTTCGAATAAACCCCTCGATCATAATTGTCTCCGCCATGTGTTCAAAATAATGTTTCAGGATTACGAGAGTTCTCCTTGAAGATACACACCTGAATTATTTAATTAATATTGAGTAAAATGTCAGCCAGCTGCTTATTTGCTTTAATTAATCAATGATTAAGAAATGATTATGTTGCTAAATTGTCTGTGTACTTAGCTAATTATTTTGTTTGGCTGAGGTTTAAGTTTAGAAGTCAACTAAATGAAATATAATATAAAGAACAAGAAAAATGGAGAGAGAAGAGGGATGCTTCTTTATTTCTTTTGAAAGATGAGGGATCATAAGATTTTTTTGATTGAAAATACAAAGAACAAAACCCCTTTATTAATAGGAAAAAATACTCATAGTTTCTGACTAAAAGACAGATACTTCAAAATCTAATAGATATCAACTAGATCTTGATAGACATTCACTATAATGTAAATATATTTATAACACCCCACCTTGAATGTCTAATTGATACATAATATGTCTCGTTAAAATCTTACTAGAAAAAATTCAGAGGGAAAAAATTTAGTTAAGAAAAAAGAGTACACATCTCTAATAATAAGCATTTCGGTTGCCTCATTAAAAACCTTACAAGGAAAATCTAGTGGAACAAAACCTTGAAAGGAAAAAAGAGTACAATGCGTATTTGCTTCCCCTGACGAGAACATCAATGAACTTTTGCATCCCGATCTTGTGCACCATCTTCTTAAAAGTTATAATTGGAGGAGATTTGGTGAATAAATCAGTCACATTGTCACTTGAACGAATCTGTTGCACATTAATTTCACCATTCTTTTGGAGCTCATTTATGTAGAAAAACTTTGATGAAGTGTGCTTCTTTCGTTTTCCTTTTATGAATTCTCCATTAAGATGTGCTATGCATGTTGAATTATCTCCGTATAAAATTATGGGTACATTGTCACATTTCAAACCACATTTTTCTCGAATGAGATATATCATGGACCTCAACCATACACATTCTCAACTTGCTTCATGAATAGCTATTATCTCAGCATGATTCGATAAAGTGACTATGATAGACTGCTTTGTATATCTCCAAGATATGGCAGTACCACCATATATGAACATATAGCCTGTTTGAGACTGAGTTTTATGCGGATTAATTAAATACCCAACATCAGCATAATCAATAAGACCGAGACTGCAATCTTTAGAATAAAACAAGCTCATGTGTTTTATCCTATTTTGATGTCTCCTAGTAGGAGCAGAAATATACCTTGCTAACAAATTGACTGAAAAGGCTATATCGGGCCTTGTAGTATTTGCAAGATACATGAGTGCACCACTTGCACTAAGATATGATACTTCATAACCAATCTAATTCGGCATATTTCTCATTTCAGCAAATAATCTATTGCTTTGAAAACTCTCCAAGAGTTTCAATAATTTTCAAGCTATAAGCTTATACAATATAAGGATTATCAATAAGTTTCCCAGAAACTTTTATATTTTGAATCCTTAAAGAATTTTTCATATAAATTTTGTCAGGTAACAATATTCAACATTTCATGTGTGACATTTTCAAGTGTCTGGACTGTAAATCAAATAAGTTTTATGCTTACCAAGATGTATCCTTTCATGTCACTTGATAAATATTTCTACGTTAGCATGCTTAAATTAACGTAGAATTCAGATCCTCGTAATCTTTTACAATATAGCGTCAATATTGTATCAGAGGTATCATCGATGATTTCTCATTTTGTATCGGTTCATAATGCGACATAACATTTTGAGATCTCATCAATTCATTATTTTTAGGTACCTGAACCTCTCATAAGGTTCATGAAGTGTTATGTCGTAGGCTCTTCAAGAGCACATTTTCTTCTTATTATGATTATTTTCTCCTTATTTTTTAAGGATTATTTAATTTGGAACCGATTAGTATACCATGCTTCATGCATGCGTAGACTTTGTCCTTTATAGACACAAAATAGGAGCACTTGCAGCTTAAATATGAGATGTGTTCGGCATTCGACTTGAATTATCTTTTGAATGAGGATCTGATGATAATTCCTAACATATTTCATAGTTGTTTATAATCTCCCCCTCAGGAAAACTAACATACATCCTCTACTTCTTTGAGGAATCCATCTTTGTGCATCATGGTATATTCATTAATCGTATACCGCACATCAAAATTATTAGATGGAATAGTTGGTTCTTGACCTTGAACCAATTGAGAGGGAAGAAATAATCATAATTTATTGATCTAATGCATACAAGGGCTATTGTATGCAACATATCATATTTCAGACCAACACATGAAGTTTTTTTCTCATTAGTAATGGTTTAACTATTTATCGAAGGCGTTTGATGTCAAACCATCATCATCAAGATGAATTGTCTTGATTATACAATCTGAAGTTATGCTCTTAACTCAATTTTATTGAGCAAGCAACTTTATGAATGTCAAACTGCAGGTTGACAATAAACGCACATGTGATCATCATATATTGATGCATCTTAATAGATCACATGACTGGTGAACGGGCCCTTATTCACCTTTTATACTTTTCAGATTTTAAGGGATCAAATCCCAATATTAATTGGTTTAACCAACTTGTCATTAGAACAAGCGACATAAACAATTCTTGAAGAATCTTTTATTTCCTCAACAAATGTCAAATACTCAATATGCACATTTTCGAAATGTAGCAATCGTTTATGTCAATTTATGAGCTTTTATACTAGTAAACTCCAAGTTTATCATGACATGTGCCTTTTTGCTTTAGTAAATTTCAGATTTACTATCACATGAATAAATTTTAGATTTACTATTTTAAAAGTAGATTTCAAAATAACTCTTCTCGGTTATTCTGCCTCTTTCGGAGGTGAGTTATGATACCATCACAATCCAGTGCATGTTTGCATTAATAATCTTCTCATTCTCCACGAATAAAATATAATCGTGCCTTAAGCCTATCAAATTTTGATAACTTATAACCTCTTTTATTATATTGCTACTTCAGGAGCAAATCGCACATACATATAATATAGAGAACTTTTCTCCAACATATCTTTGATTATAATCACAATAAGTGTATGAAAAATATCATCACTTATCTTCTTTCAGACATATATTCAATGAACAAGTTTCTTAACTTTTCATCAAAAACACATTATTTTGGCTTAGCCATCATATATCATCAATATCAATATGGTGCATTGAGATTCAAACTCAATGTCTTATCCATATAAAGGCATCTTAGGCATAAATCGATGTGATTTAAATCCAATATTTTACTATCATGGTGCATCAACACTTTAACCTGATGTTTTCTGAAATTTAAATCCATCATCTTACTCTCGATCAATAATATAATAACGCAAAAAATTATTCAAAAGCTACTCAGTAAATGAAAGTTCAAAATCTTTATTTTACAAAAGGAAAAATATATCAAGATGTTCAGAAATTGAGATCAATCATTCTTAGTTGATAAGTCAAGACTGTAACATAATTTTTTTTTCTTTTTAGCAAAACGTGCACTTATTGTCAATGATAACTTTTCCTATATTATACTATAGTTTTATTTCTGGGGTGAACAAATTATAACATAAACACAAAGATGAACATAGGAATTCGTGAAAAAAAAAAATACATACAGATTACTTCAATTCGCCACAGCCCAGTGATCGATTCCCACAAAATTTGACATATAATCAATAAAATTAAAATTCCAGCGTTACCTGATTTATCAATAAATAATTCCAACGTTACTTGATTTATCAACAAATGACTAATAGCCCATCTAGTCAGCAAGTTAGAGTATCGTGCTAATAATGTGTTATGAAATATAATATAAAGAATAAGAAGAATGGAGAGAGAAGAGAGATGCTTCTTTATTTTTCTTGAAAGATGAGGGATCATAATGAACAAAACCTCTTATAGGGGAAATACTTCTAGTTTCTGATTAAAAAAAAGATACTTCAAAACCTGATGGACATCAACTAGATCTTAATAGACATTCACATAATATTAATACATTTATAACAAATATAATACTTTTGAGCAATAAACTCAAACCATATCTTTTTTATTTGTCTGTTGTAATATTCAGACGCTATTGAGCAGCACGCTAGCATCTTGCACTTTTTAATTTTTCAAATTTAGAATGATGAGTATCTTTTTTGTTTACTCTATAGTCTTCACTTTACATATAATGATACAAAAATTATTCCAACTGTTCATGAAAGGAATAATTAACTTGTATGAAGAAATAAAAAAGTGTGTTCACTTTATCTAAATTAATAGTAATATTCATATTTCTCGTGGATAGTCATGAGATGAAATGTCCATCTCTTTTAGGGCGGATAGGTAGAAGTTCGAATACCAATTTGATCGAATTGAACGACTTTTAAAACAGTATTAAAAGATTTGTTATATATATATTAGTTTAGGTATACGTGACTCGTATACCTCACTTTATTGAGTTCAAACGTTGCACTAAATAAGATATTTGTTTTTGTAATAAAGGAATATAATAATTAAATTTAACATCTTTGAAAATTTAATTAATTAAACCTAAACTTTACCAAAAAATTTGTTAAAGCCGATCGACATTCATCTACCACCTGCAAACTGCAACAAAATAATACAATGATAGAAACATCAAAATAATATAATTAAATCTAACATTTACACAAAAATTTTCTCAAAGCCGTTTGACACTCATCTAACACTTGTGAACTATAACAAAATAATATGATAATAGAGATATCAAAATAATACAACTAAACTTAACATTTACACAAAAAGATTCTCAAAACAGAGATATATATACAATACAATTAAACCTAACCTTTATCTGAAAAAAATACTCAAAACCGACCGACATTCATCTACCACATGTAAATTCATCTACCACCTATAAGTTTATCTACGGCGTGTAAACTATAAATATATCTTGATTAATAAATAAACATGCCTATTATACTATAAATATATAGTCATTGGATTAAAATTCTACTTTTAGTTCTTTTAATTTTATTTTCGGATAAAATTATATGATATCATTAGAATTCAATTGAGTTAGTACTTTTCTAAAAGCTAGATTTTTAATTTAACTAAATCTCCTAATATCTCACGTGGATAAAAGGAAAAAAAAGAAGAAGTTCGTATACAATTAGAACGGTTAACCAATTTGTTATGATGAAGTATAATCTAAAGAATTTGGTCAAAATTGTAAATAGGTTAATTTTAAATTATTTATTGTATATAAGTCATTATAAAAAAAATCACAAAAAATATCGTCTAACAAAAATACATGATAATTTATTTTTATAACATAAAAAATATACTAAAATTTTAGATAACTTACTTCAAATCACAAGAAAATTTATCTCTTCAATCATAAATACTATTTATATTTCACTGAAAACTTCTCACTTATCAATTGTCTATCACAAATACATGATAATTTATTATTATAAACTTCAAGAACATACTAATTAAAATTTAAAAAAACTTACCTCAAATCACAAGCAAATTTATTTCTTTAATCATAGATATTATCAAGATTGTAAATATCAAAAACAAATTTTTTTAAAAACATACCTTAAATCACATCAAATTTATGAACAATGATAATAAAGGAAAAAACTATTTAAGAACTATATTATGGACATATTATTGTAGAAAAGAAGAATTCTCAATTTATAAGAAATTTTAGGTTTAGTTTACTTTACTTCTTTGTCAATTCAATTTTTATTTATTTAATGTAAATCTTTTTTGTTTTTATGTTTTGTTTTATTTTTCTTTTTTCTTTCTTCTTTTTTTTTCTTCCTTTTTGCCTCCACATGTTTTCTTTTTCTTTTTCCTTTTCAATTCAATTCAATTTTCTTTCCAATTATGTATTTTTCTTTTTTTGTTCTCTTTTTTGTTTTTGGACTTTCTTTTTCTTGTTTTTTTTTTAATTCAAATCAATATTATTATTTTTTATTTAATTTATTAATAAATTACATATAAGGTAAGATTTGAATTGATTTAGAACTTTCTTTCCTAACTCATATAAGGATTTTAATTAATTTCAAATTTTTAATATTAATAATAACTAAATAATAATTTGAGGAAAATAGTAAAAAGACGATTTTGTCTAAAAAGGAGACTTTTAATGAAGGGCAAAAAGTTCAAATCACTTTCTAAGGATATTCATACTTTTAATATATTACAGATTATAGATATTGATCATAGATATAGATTATATATATAGATTATATATATATATATATATATATATATTCAGAATTCAATTAATATCACTTAAAATCGTTATTTTAAAATAAGAAATTTAGTAAATTAAAGTTTTGACTCTCTCTAATTCCTTCTTACCCTTTTATCCTATCTAATTGATCCATCATCCAATTACCAGATAATAGATAAGGATGTTATTCAATGCTTGCTAATGTGACAAGAATTTAACTTATATTCCAAAAATAGAATAAATAATTTTTACACATGAGATATTCTGATATGATCGCTTCCTAATGGACATAATAATTCAGATTACAAACTATTAAGTATATTTGAATTATCTTTTTATGAATTTGACCATTTAATAAGTTTAAATAAAGGAAAAAATTATATAATATTATCCCTTAACTTACTATAAATACTTAAAATCTCAACTTTTTTAAAAAACTTACATAGATTCCTGATTTTACTTTCTCTCTCTAAAAAGTTTGGAATTACATTCCGCACCCCCCCCCCCCCCCCATATCGTGCAATATCCCTCTTTTTCCTCTCACGATTTCTCTCCTCGATCGACACCACCGCCACCATGAACACCCACCTTCACTATTCTCCAAACACACTCACTACCTCTCCACCAATAACATTTTCCCTTCATTTTTCACATCAACCTTCTAAAACAGACCTCCATTAAAACCGACCAGACAACAGTAAATACCACTCCTCTTTGCTTCAATTTTCATCGGAAAAATCACCACAACTACAAATGACCCCCTTCTCCTTCGTTTTTTTTTCTCTCCATCTCTATCTCATCGGGACCTGCACATACAACTGTCATGTTGAAAACTTATAAAACATCGTCTTTTTTTTATTAAAATCATAGAATTTCAACGATACATATTAAGATTTGGCCAGATCTGATCGAAAATGTTTATTTCTTTCATTTGGATAATTCTGTGAAATCTATATATCTGATGAATTTTCATGTTGCTGATACATTGACTAATGTTTCTGATTAAAGTTATGTATCAAACCAATGCTAATGTTACTGATACACAAAAAATCTTGTTCATAATACATTATGCATGAGATGTTACCAAATTAGTCTGCAATGTATCAGAGTCGCAAGATATTTAGACAACAATGATTTATCTGTGTAAAATTATTTCATTAAGTTTATTAATATTGAGTGCTATATTCATGTATGATGTTGATATATTCATGTAAAATTAAGTGATGTATCTATGTAGACTAAATAAAATTTTTTAGTAACATTGAAAAGATTTGAAATAAGAGTAATTAATTAGCTCCAAAACGAGTGAGATTTACGTTGTTTATACTTAAATAAATCTTGAACAATGTCTTAAAATTATTTAAAAAGTATTCAAAAAATTTTGCTGAGTAGAGGCAAATCTAGACTCCTGTATATGGGTTTAGCAAATCAATTGTGCTTCTGTATATTTTGAATATATTGACTAATAGTTATAAATATTTGACTATAAATACAATTAGTATTACAATGTTAACTTAAAATTCATATAGAAACCTATAAACTTTAAATAGTAGATTTGTCTTTAGCTAAAATGACTGTTCACTATCACTCTAACAATCATCATCACTATCTACCACTATACATCACTATGATAGTTGTCAACAACAACCCATCATCATATATCTCTCAATCACCTTTGGCCATCAACCACTACTATTAATCATATTTATAATTACTATCACTGTCACTTTCAATCACTATCACCGGTCGCTATTACACCAAATTACTTCCCTATCACAATTATATTACAATTCACTATGATCAGCACTAACAACAATGTCAACCAAGACCACCGATGCCATCACTATTAGTCAAGCTACCGCCGACTACTATCACCATCACCACCCTTATAACAAGTCACTTCCATCAACCAGAATCTCCATCATTACAATTACTATTACTATCAACCACCACAATCATCAATTACCACCAACACCACAATCATAAGTTATTACTATCAATTGCCTCCACCATCCTAACAACCACTACATCATTGAAGTAAAGATATTAAAATTAATGTGGAAATAACATAAACCCCAATAGTTTGCTATTTAATTATACTCTCTTCCAACTTTTTTCTTAATTACATTAAATCTCTTCAGATACATAAGTTAGTTCTGTGATACATAAGTAACAGATACATAACTAGCAAACTAATTGACTATAAAAAAATAATGATAAAAAATTAAATGACAGAGCAATTAATGAGATTTTAATTAGGATATGTCTCTTGAATTCGAGGGATGGCTCTGGCTCAGCGGTAAGCTTGCTTACCGTGGTGTGCCAGGGTCGGGGGTTCGAAACGTCCCTCCAGCAAAGCTGGGGTGAGGACGCGTAGGTCAGGCCAGGTGGTCCCCTGATAACGCTCAATCTACAGCTCTCGTAGGAGTGTAAAGCGGTCGTTTAGCAAATATAGAACCCAACTGGGTTGGGTATCGATCCCTCAGGGAATAGCTTGGTCAACAAGTAAGCAACGATTACTAGACTTTTAGTGCAAGTCTCGTAAGTAGGGGGGATTGTAATGTGTAACCAAAATATAAAGTAAAAACTGAAAATAGCAAAGTAAACAGAAAGAATAGTTATTAAGTTGTAAACAATGAGAATTGAAGAGTTGGGGGTATGTCCACCTTATGAGTTATACGTCTCTATTGGCTATGAGTGTGTTGAATTCCGACATGCATGTGCTTATAGAGAATTGTATTCGATGGTAAATCCAAGCGTCTTTCGACCTATTCGAGGATTATTTCACTTTAACTCTTTCGAGCTTAAAGCGTGTCTAACGGTACGAATTCTCCAAGAGGTTAATCCAGTTACGACACTAACTGTTTAATAGGGGATGGGACCCTACTACCTTGACACTATCTCTTTTCCAGACAAATAACCTTTCTTTCGAACAAGTTAAATGTTATACTGGCGTATTCTTGTGTTTGCAACCATAAAGAATTTAGATTAAGATGAAGAGAATAATGATATAAGCAGCATACGTGTCACGAACTCACAAACTCATAGTAATAGATAGTCTCTCATTCGGCTTCCATAACCCCAACAGAGAAGTTTAGTTACCCATGAATGCGAAGGAGCTCACGGTTGACATTGTTATTATACCACAATACTGATTAATTTCTTGTAGCACAGGTGGTAGGCGTTTAGGCGTGAATTCCTGGGCAAAGTAACGTTTCACTTGTTGCGGAAATTAAGAATAGATGAATAGAAGAAGAAAGATAGAATTAATGGAAAGATTAGAATTGTTGGAAGAGTAGACAAGATTAATAGTTGAAGAATGTATATGGATTCTTAAAAATCTCTAGCATGATAGGGTATTTATAATACCCATATGATAATCCTACTAAGCTAATGAAATACTTAACCAAATCCTACTAAGCTAATGAAATACTTAACCCAATTGTACTAGGTTAATGTAACATTATCCAAATCCAAATAAACTAATGAAATACTTAACCCAATTGTACTAGGTTAATGTATTATTATCCTAATCCAAATAAGTTACTGCAAGTCTCTAAAGTCTTCAGAAATGCTTTTTTAGCCCGGGACAGATTTTCCATGCATCACTTTTGGTCCTTAGGCGTCCAAGCTTCCTTTTCTCCTTCCGTGAAGCTTTCTTTGGCGTCAAGTTATTCATAAAATGCTGAATTCTGCATCATTTATATCTGAAACTTTGCTAATCATGTTCGTTAGCTCACTTACAGGAAAAAGGACTAAAAGTGCATGAAATATATAATTTGTTCTCGAAACATGGCACAAATATGGGCAAAATATATTGATATAGGCGCGTAATATCGCCTATCATCAACACCCCAAACTTGAAGCTTTGTTCATCCTCGAACAAAATATCATGTCCGTCTAAACATCAACTTAGGGTTTCACAGTATCAACACAAAATATTCGTCAAGACAAGCACAACAATTATCAACAAAGAGTAGTTTTCCGATTATTAGTAGAAACAGTTTAACCTCTAGTATAGACTCGTTATGGTGGTCAACTCATATTCAAAAGTTAAGGCACAAGGAATCATATACAACTACCCAAAACTCATCAACCATGTGTGTCTCACAATATCTTACCCATAATCACTCACAAGTATAGCATCTTTTTCAAACATGGGTATAAAAGTATCCTTGCTCTCGCTCTCACAAAGAATTCATATGCAGCAACTGATGACCATAAGCTTGCCCTTAGTGTAATGCTCCACTAAATGTCAGAATACTAAGCTTAGGATCAAATAGGTCTTTTACAGGTTGTAATGTAAACTAAGGGACGGGTAGGACTATTTTGGCCAGAAATAGTGACTAAGTTCCTAAGCACTTTAATACATCACATTGTATCATCAACATTTTTCTTTCAACATTTCTTCTTTCTTTTATTCTACCACCCTTGTTCTCCTCTTTTGTTTTTCAATTTTAAGCATAACTCACTTTTCAGCTTTCTTTTCCTTTTTCTTTTCATAACATACCTCTTATGATAGCACTTTCTTTTTCATAACGCATTCAAGCATCGCTACAATTTAAAGCATCATACTCACCCAATTTCCTCTTATTTCGTCACATGACTTTATACGTTAAAGCACTTAGGAATTTGGATCAAATTACGGTCTTGAAAAAAATGGATTGGGCTTACATATGAGGTTGTCAAAGAAGTAGGCTAAAGGCTCAAAAGGGTTTAACTAGGATGATGTCCATGGGTAGGTAAAATGAAGGTAAACATGTATAGGTTGCCAAAGAAATGCCTAAATCATCTCCTAAACTTACACTCTTTATTTTCGCTTTACATACATACCAGGCAAGTTCTAGCATCAGCCACAAACATAGAATATGCAATATCCTCACACACACAAGGCACATGGTCGACTTTATTGGAAGTAGTATAGACTCTCGACCCAACAAGTGAAGGAATTGAACCACACAATATCACATAATGAGTCACAATTAGAGCCTAAACGTCTCAATAGTCATGATTTTAGCACCTACTCTTGTTATGATCTCATGCTGCCTATTAGAATAATTTCGTGCGAAGCTAAGTAAAAAAATTACTACTAAAAAACTTAACTTAAACTAAAAAACGAAACACACACACAAAAAAAACGAAATAAACAAATAAAACAAAGTAAACAAAGTAAACAAACATAGATGCGGTAGAGAAGTATAGCATGCAATACCGCCACCCCACACTTAAACGGGACACTGCCCTCAGTGGAAAGTAAATACGAAGAACCTGGTCAGTCAGACTCTTCCTCAATGTCGGGGGTCATACCCCCTTCGTCGGAATCATCATAAGAGTCGTCATCAGAGTTCTCATCCACGTCGGAATCTGGCAAGCGTCGATCATCATCGGTCGGCACATCATCGTCTAGAGGTTCCTCAAAGTATGTGCCTACTCCACACATCTCCCGTGCATGCATATTCATTGGATAGTCATGGTCCAGCTGTTGGAGCTCTGCAGCAGTTGGAACGTGACCCCCACTCATCATTGTGAACCGTGTCATGCCATAAAGATGACGGAAGAAACTCTCATCTCGAGCATGTCTCTCCGCAGTAGTAAGGTTGACACCATGTGTTGTTTCAGCATCTTTGACCTTTGTGAGGTCAACCTTCTTTGGGTTATGTGGGAGTTTGTGATCAGCTGGTTCCTCTTCAATATCCTCCTTCCACAAGATTGCTGTCAACAGATTACCAAAAGTGAAGTGGGACCTCTTGTGTAGTCTAGCCTTACGCATTGTAGAGCGAATGATTGCCCCAATGTTGATAGGGACATTCGTCATCAATGCATAGACCAAACACACTCTATCTCTTGTTATTTTGGTGTATTGAGTCCCAGGAATAAGGCATGAGTTGACGATGCGCAACCAGATTCTTGCTTCCCTATTCAAAGGAGCATAGGGGAAGGTGTTGTGTCGTCCGGTGTCTTGGTGTCTGCTCCACCTTGCCATGGATCTACTTCCACAAAGTGTGTGTCGAATTGCTCTATAAGGAGGTCTGCTGTACAGCTCTTTGAATGGTGCTGGATCGACTGAAGGTAAGCCAAGAAAGGAGTTGATAAAATCCGCGTTGAGCTGTAAGACTTGGCCCCGAATCTTGACTTCGCTGCCCGTGGTTTTCGGCGACCAGTTGGCATAAAATTCTCTTGTCAAATCAAGATTACATTCTCCCATGTCGCGGAAGATGAAATCTAGATTCAATGCCATGATTTTTGCCAACATACGCGGTTCCTTCTTCGCTAGGTTGTCTTTGTTGATCAAGTCGACATGAACATATTTGCTTTCCTTGTTGTTCCTATACCATTCTTTGGCTTCCTCCTCAAGTACCCATTTTATTCCAAACATTCGGCGGGGTAATTGCATAGAGGATGATTCTCCTTGGTCCTTGCGACCTCTCTTCTTGCCCTTTTGGGATGTGGTAGCCTTATCTTGTCTCGCTTTAGGTGCCATTGTTCCTAAGATTTAAACGATATTTCATGTTAGCATCAACTCAATGGAAACAATTTATACACAAGCCATCGGGGTACCACCCCACACTTAGGTTCGTTGATACAGATCAGTGAAGTGAAGGTGGTCGATTACTTAGACTTCGTCGACATACGTTTAAGGAGCTATATTCCGACAAGAAAATCAGTGATGTATCACTTCTTGCAACCTTTGCAATACGTTCATGTTAGGTAAAACAAGACTACTACATAGGGGTTTCATCATGGTATAGTTTCTATCAACAATTACAACCTCCTATGTCGGTAGGCAACTATAAGTCTTATCCCGATGAACGGGATAGCCTAACATGTAGGTATACAAGTGACAAGACTATGCAATGTTCATAACCATAGAAATTCCGCAAAGAGTATGACAATGCAATTAAAACCAAATTCAAGTCGGAAACAAGTTAAGATTATCCTAATGGACATGTTCACTCACATGGTTTTGCATCAACAATTCAAACACTTTAACATCACCAATATTTCTTCAAGATGTAGCAATTCATGATAGACATATCAACGTAGTACTTACGAGAAATAGATGAAGAATAAAAGAGTACTTACATGATTGAAGCCTTTGGAGATGTTCCTTGTGAATTGAAAGAGCAAAAAGAAAAATTTTGAGATGATTTGGAGTGGATGTGCGGCGCCTTTAGGTCAAATTTCAATGTGTTTATGTTTCAAGACTAAGTCCCCTTTATATAGAAAAAGAATGGGTCGGGTTTTGAACCATTTAAAATCGGTTTTGGAGACAAAAAGGGACCATAGGCGGCGCCTTTAGCTTTGCCTATGCATGGTATAGGCGGCGCCTAATGCAAAGCATAAGCTAGCATAGGCGGGGCCTAGTGTAATGCATAAAGGGACCATAGGCGGCGCCTAGTGCATGACATATGAGATACTGAGACCAAATGCTTTAGCATAGGCGGCGCCTATGCTATAGCATACCTGAGCATGGGCGGCGCCTATGTCTTTGCACACTAGATTCCGAGACCTTAGGCTATAGTATAGGTTTTGCATTGTTCGTGGCCTAGTTTTACCTAGGCCTAGCCTTGCTCGATGCCTATTTTGCCATGAGCAATGCTCAATCCATAGCCTTATGCATCTTTATTCCTAACTTACCACCTTTACCATGCAATACGTCCAAATCGTTATTTGAAACCAATCTCCTCGTTGAATACCTCTTGCACCTATATTTGCTCAAAACCAATGAAAACGATTAGTACGATGGGTTGCCTCCCATCTAGCGCCTTAGTTTTGGTCGTGGAACGACTCTTATTTTTGGATTTTCATTAATCAAAAGCAAAACAAGTACTTAGAACGAAAGAAAGACAAAAGGATAAACGATAAATGATAAACGATGGGTTGCCTCCCATCTAGCGCCTTATTTATTATCGTGGCTCGACATAGTTACCTCGCGTACTTAGACTTCGTCGAGATAAGTGATGGCCATATAATTCATCGAGTCAAGAGGACCGATATAAGGTTTAACACGTTGACCATTCACCTTGAAGACAACACCATTATTTTCTTCCAATTCAACTACTCCAGACGAGTAGACTTGGATAACTTTGTATGGACCAGACCACTTAGACTTTAACTTACCTGGGAACAACTTCAATCTAGAGTTGAAGAGAAGTACCATATCATCCTTTTGGAAGTTTCGTTGAACAATCCGCTGATCATGATACTTCTTCATCCGCTCCTTGTATAGGTTCGATCTTTCATATGCATGGAGACGGAACTCATCTAATTCGTTCAGCTGCTCCAACCTCAGATTCATCGCATCACCCCAATTCAAGTTCAATTGCTTTAACGCCCACAATGCCTTATGTTCGAGCTCAATGGTAAATGACATGCCTTCCCATAAACTAGTTGATAAGGAGACATGCCAATGGGTGTTTTGAATGCAGTCCTATACGTCCTTAGTGCATCATCTAGCTTCTGAGACCAATCCTTCCTGTTAGCATTGACTGTCTTCGCAAGGATTTGCTTGATCTCCCGATTGGAAACCTCTACTTGTCCACTCGTTTGTGGGTGATATGTTGCTTGACACCATACCTGGCCAATACGGATTTGAATAGCTTGTTGCAAAAGTGAGATCCTCCATCGCTTATGATAGTACGTGGTACTCCAAAGCGAGAGAAGATATTCCTCTTTAAGAACGCTACAACACGCTTTCCTTCGTTGTCAGCCAACGCTACAACTTCGACCCATTTCGAGACGTAATCTACAGCAACTAAGATGTACTTCATTCCAAACGAATTCACGAATGGACCCATGAAATCAATACCCCATACATCAAAGAGTTCTACCTCAAGAATTTTGGACATGGGCATCTCATGGTGTTTCGAAATAGCACCTTGACGCTGGCATTGGTCGCACCTTCTAACATAGTCATAGGCATCTCTAAATATCGAAGGCCAATAGTAACCACTTTGCAATACTTTTCTTGCCGTCCGATTGCCTACATGATGTCCTCCAACTTGGGAAGTGTGGCATGCTTCCAAAATATTAGGCACCTCTACATGGGATATATATCGTCGAATAATACCATTCGCACATCATCGAAACAAATATGGCTCATCCCAATAGTAGTGTTGTACGTCATGCATAAACTTCCTCCTTTGGTGGTAAGATAAATTGGCAGGTATCACATTACTCACCACGAAATTTGCAAAGTCGGCATACCATGGTAATTTTTCCATTGTTGTCACTAATATCTCCTCGTCAGGGAATGCATCATCAATCTGAATTTCAGGTTGCGCCACATGCTCATTCTCGAGTCTAGATAGGTGGTCGGCCACTTGGTTCTCGCAACCTCTTCTATCTTTGACCTCGAAATCGAACTCTTGCAGCAACAATACCTATCGAATTAATCTTGGTTTTGCATCCTTCTTTGTCATTAAATACCTAAGAGCTACGTGGTCTGTATGAACGATCACCTTAGTACCCAATAGATAGGCACGAAACTTCTCAAACGCATACACAACCGCTAGGAGCTCTTGTTCTGTCACAGTGTAGTTCCTTTGGGCTTCATTTAGGACCTTACTTGCATAGTAGATAGGATGAAATAATTTCTCCTTTCTCTGACCAAGCACAGCTCCAACGGCTACACCACTAGCATCACACATGACTTCGAACGGGAGAGACCAATCTGGTGTTACCATGATAGGGGATTCAATGAGTTTTCCTTTGAGGCATTCGAATGCCTTTAATCAATCTTCATTAAAGTCAAACTTCGCATCTTTCTCCAAGAGTTTTCACAATGGACTAGCAATTTTGGAGAAGTCTTTGATGACCGACGATAGAAACCTGCATGGCCGAGAAAACTACGAACTCCCTTCACCGAAATTGGAGGCGGTAGCTTCTCAATAACCTCTATTTTTGCTCGATCAACTTTAATCCCTCTGTCGGAGATCTTGTGCCCAAGAACGATACCTTCTTTTACCATGAAGTGGCACTTCTCCCAATTCAGCACTAGGTTGAATTCTACACATCTTTGCAACGCCATGCTTAGGTTTGCCAAGCACGCTTCAAAAGACTCACCAACAACTGAAAAGTCTTCCATAAATACCTCCAAAGTATCTTCAACCATATAAAAAAAAATAGACATCATACAACGTTGAAAGGTGGCTGGTGCATTACATAGCCCGAATGGCATGTGTTTGAAGGCAAATGTACCATATGAGCATGTAAAAGTTGTCTTCTCTTGCTCTTTGGGGGCAATACAAATCTGATTATAGCCTGAATAACCGTCTAAGAAGCAGAACCAACCTTTCCCCGCTAATCGATCTAGCATTTGGTCCATGAATGGCATTGGGAAGTGATCTTTGAGTGTCCAAGAATTCAGCTTTCGGTAGTCCATGCATACTCTCCATCCAGTGACGGGTCTGAGTGGAATAAGCTCATTCTTCGCATTCGCGACCACCGTCATGCCTCCTTTCTTGGGAACACATTATACCGGGCTTACCCAAGTACTATCAGAGATAGGATATACAACTCCTGCGCCTAACCACTTGATAATTTCTTTCTTCACTACTTCTTGCATAGGTGGGTTTAGACGCCTCTGATGCTCAATGGTGGGTGTGCAATTTTCTTGAAGCTGAATCTTATGTGTACAAATCCCAGGTGGAATACCAATAATATCTGCAATGGTCCATCCAATGGCTCTAATATACTTGCGTAGAATAGCAACAAGAGCTGCAACTTGTTGCTCACCCAAATCGGCTGCCACAATAACTGAAAGTGTGTTTCCGCTTCCTAAGAATGCGTACTTTAAATGACTTGGCAGCTCCTTCAATTCTAACGTGGGTGGCTCTTCAACAGATGGCTTAGCTGGTGGTGTGGGTCAATTCTTGAGATCAAGGTCTAGCTTCTTGGGAGCATAGCGATATGTCCCTAATCCTGATAGAGCACAAATAGCTTCTTCACAATTTTCAGCATCCTCATTCTCTCCATTCATGAGCACAACCGCTAAAGGGTCATCAATAATTTGCTCTTCTTCAAGTAATTCTTTCTCATCATCAAAGAAAACATCAGCCACCGAAAATACACTCAGATCTTTGGGTTGCTTCATTTATTTGCACACATCAAAGCGAACCACTTCGTCATTTATTCGGAATGAAAGCTCATTAGCTCTCAAATCAATGAGCACACTTCCTGTAGCAAGGAAAGGGCGTCCCAAGATTATGGGAACTTCCGAGTCTGCCTCACAATCCAAAATAACAAAGTCTGCCGGAAAGATGAATGAAAAAACCTTTACCAATACATCACATAGAATACCAACAGGTCGTTTTACTGACCTATCCGCCATGACAAGCCTTATGTTGGTTGGAGTAGGATCACCCAACCCCAACTTCTTATAGATTGATAATGGCATCAAATTGATGCTGGCTCCTAAATCACATAATGCTTTGGCAAAATTCAAAGATCCAACGGTGCAAGGAATAGTGAAAGCTCCGGGGTCG
This sequence comes from Capsicum baccatum var. pendulum, assembly GCA_030864225.1. Classification (NCBI taxonomy): domain Eukaryota; kingdom Viridiplantae; phylum Streptophyta; class Magnoliopsida; order Solanales; family Solanaceae; genus Capsicum; species Capsicum baccatum. The sequence continues at coordinate 236,762,746 of CM061560.1, read as the reverse complement.
GCCTTCTTCTGAACTATCAATCGGGTAGCAATTGCGCTGCAATGATGAACATCTTCTTTCAACTCATAACTTGCTGCCCGCTTCTTTGTCAAAAGATCCTTCATAAATTTTGCATACCCAGGCATTTGTTCAAGTGCCTCCACCAATGGAACATTAATGGTCAGCTGCTTTAACATAGTCATGAATTTGCTATACTTTGTATCATCCGCCACCTTCTTTAATCTTTGGGGAAAAGGTGGTGGTGGGTATGGAAGTGTTATCTCCACGGCTTTCTTCTCCTCTTGCTTCCGTTTTTCCACTTTTTCAGGTTGTACGTTGCTGGGTGTGACGTCCTTGACGTCTTCCGCGGACTCCTCTCCTATTGCGTTGTCATCCATGTCTGCAGCTTTGTCAACCACTTGCTTGCCTTTTGCTGAAGTTTCCAGCACCTTACCACTTCTGGTAGTGATGGCCATGCATGACCCATCATTCTTTGGGTTTTGCACAGTATCACTAGGTAAAGTGCCGGCCTTTCTTTGATTGAGTGCTGCTGAAAGTTGGCTCAATTGCTGCTCTATTTGCTTGATTGAAGTGGAATGAGAATCAACTAATTATTTCATGGAGGACAAATCATTAATTACCTCCGTAACTCTCGTGCTCGTTGCTTCCACTCCTTTCAATAATTTAGCCATCATGTCTTCCATACTTCCAGAATTAGATGTGGTGGTGTCACGTCTACCAGGGGGAACGTACAAACCACTCTTTTCATTCTTGTTCTTCCAACTACCTTGGTCTTTGTTTCCAGATTTATCATAATAGTTCCGAACTTGGTTTCCTTGGGTACTCCCACGGAAACCCCCCTGATTGTTCAAGTAGTTGGCCTCCTCTTCCGAATCAGATTCGTCTCTTCCTTTTGACGCAATAGCTTTCACTTTTTTCGTCTTCCCTGATAATAAATGCTTTGTAAGAAGATCCATTTGTGTTTTCATATGCGCCATATCTTGATCACGTTCTTCTTCTCTTCTTCTTTGGTCTGCAGTCATGCCAATAGATAAAGTGGGGCTTGCTACCTCAGAATCCCTGGTATGCCAAGCTCTACTTTGTTTCGTCATACGATCTAGCATATTGCTTGCTTGACCAAAGGTGAGGTCCATAAAAGATCCTCCAGCTGCATTATCCACCACTGGTTTAGTTATTGAGTTCAAGGCTCTATATAATATCTCCATTAGGTGAACATTAGTCATATGATGTTTTAGGCATCTCGCTAGCTTTGTCTTGAACCTCTCCCATGTTTCATGAAGAGCTTCAGTGGGAAGCTGACGAAAGTTGCTGATTTCATCTCGCAATTGTGCTCTTTTGGATGGCGGAAAGAATCTTTCTAGGAAAGCGTCTCTCAATTGCCTCCAATTTGTAATAGAATCAGGAGTCAGCCCGTTCAACCATAGAGTTGCCTCCCCAGACAGAGACAATGGAAATAGACGTAATCGAATTGCATTCTGACCAACACCAGGATTGTCAAACGACTTGCATGTAGAAATAAAGTTACTGAGATGCATATTCGGATCATCGCCTGCTAGTCCACCAAATAATCCCTTGAGTTGTAATAACTGAATCATGGTGCTTGTGATGTTGAACTTGGCTCCGGGCGCTAATGGTGGAGGAATTATGGCTCCAGTGGCTCCGGCTCCATCAAGATCATCATCATCGTCGTCAAAAGCTGGTTGCATGGGTTGGCGATCATACCTCAATCGCGCTTGACGATCTCTCCTCTGTATGGGTGCCGCCATCTCAGCAGTATGCCGTGGGTTTAGTAGCTCCTCATCGCCCAGGTCCTCATTATCAAGATTTGTTGCACGACCTGGGTTATCAATATTTTGTTGATGCACTTGAGCAGCTATCCTTTCAATTTCATGTTGTGCATCCATTGATGCACTGAACAAACCTGAATAAAACAAAAACAACAACTAAAAATAAAAGTACGAGAATCTTTGACCAAAGGGTCTAGTAATTATCACAAACTTAATTGACACTAGTATTCCCCGGCAACGGCGCCAATTTTTGATAACGCTCAATCTACAACTCTCGTAGGAGTGTAAAGCGGTCGTTTAGCAAATATAGAACCCAACTGGGTTGGGTATCGATCCCTCAGGGAATAGCTTGGTCAATAAGTAAGCAACGATTACTAGACTTTTAGTGCAAGTCTCGTAAGTAGGGGGGATTGTAATGTGTAACCAAAATATAAAGTAGAAAATAGCAAAGTAAACAGAAAGAATAGTTTTTAAGTTGTAAACAATGAGAATTGAACAGTTGGGGGTATGTCCACCTTATGAGTTATACGTCTCTATTGTCTATGAGTGTGTTGAATTCCGACATGCATGTGCTTATAGAGAATTGTATTCGATGGTAAATCCAGGCGTCTTTCGACCTATTCAAGGATTATTTCACTTTAACTCTTTCGAGCTTAAAGCGTGTCTAATGGTACGAATTCTCCAAGAGGTTAATCCAGTTACGACAGTAACTGTTTAATAGGGGATGGGACCCTACTACCTTGACACTATCTCTTTTCCAGACAAATAACCTTTCTTTCGAACAAGTTAAATGTTATACTGGCGTATTCTTGTGTTTGCAACCATAAAGAATTTAGATTAAGATGAAGAGAATAATGATATAAGCAGCATACGTGTCACGAACTCACAAACTCATAGTAATAGATAGTCTCTCATTCGGCTTCCATAACCCCAACAGAGAAGTTTAGTTACCCATGAATGCGAAGGAGCTCACGGTTGGCATTGTTATTATACCACAATACTGATTAATTTCTTGTAGCACAGGTGGTAGGCGTTTAGGCGTGAATTCCTGGGCAAAGTAACGTTTCTCTTGTTGCGGAAATTAAGAATAGATGAATAGAAGAAGAAAGATAGAATTAATGGAAAGATTAGAATTGTTGGAAGAGTAGACAAGATTAATAGTTGAAGAATGTATATGGATTCTTAAAAATCTCTAGCATGATAGGGTATTTATAATACCCATATCCTAATCCTACTAAGCTAATGAAATACTTAACCAAATCCTACTAAGCTAATGAAATACTTAACCCAATTGTACTAGGTTAATGTATTATTATCCTAATCCAAATAAGTTACTGCAAGTCCCCAAAGTCTTCAGAAATGATTTTTTAGCCCGGAACAGATTTTCCATGCATCACTTTTGGTCCTTAGGCGTCCAAGCTTCCTTTTCTCCTTCCGTGAAGCTTTCTTTGGCGTCAAGTTATTCATAAAATGCTGAATTCTGCATCATTTATACCTGAAACTGCTAATCATGTTCGTTAGCTCACTTACAGGAAAAAGGACTAAAAGTGCATGAAATATATAATTTGTTCTCGAAACATGGCACAAATATGGGAAAAATATATTGATATAGGCGCGTAATATCGCCTATCATCATCCCCCCCCTCCCTGACACCTACGGAGTAGGTATGAACCGGGTCGTCCCTTTTATGTCTCTTGAATTCCTAAAAATTAGTAACAACTTCATAATTGTTGTAAATATATTACCATATATAGTGAATGTCTACTTTACCATATATAGTGAATGTCTACTTTACCATATATGTCTCTTGAATTCCTAAAAATTAGTAACAACTTCATAATTGTTGTAAATATATTACCATACATAGTGAATGTCTACTTTACCATATATAGTGAATATATATTTATGAAAAGGTTAGAAGCCCCAAGGTTAGTTTCCCCCATAAATAAAGGAGTTTTTCCTTCATTGTAAAAAAACCATCAAGAAATCTCTCAAGTGAAATAATAATAACTCTTTCTTCTCTCTCTATTCTTCTTCTTCTTTGCTTTATATTTCATAACACGTTATCAGCGCGAGACTCTGCCAAACAAGGTGAGATTATAAATCAAAAAGGTAATTTCAATGTTAGTAATTTCTTATGTTATTTATCTTTTGCTACTAATGATATAACTATTATTAGATTTGAGAAAAAAATAATTGATTTGAAACCACTTATGCTTCAAATTTGTTCATGAAGAAGAATATTGTAAAAGATACGATGATGAATTTAAGTCTCATCTCATTAAGAGGGTAAGACATTAGGTTAAAAGTTTCAATGCACCATGATGATAGGATGTTGGGTTCAAGTCCCATCGAGTTATTGCCTAAGACGCCTTTTTATATGGATAAGATATTGAGTTTGAATCTCAATATACCATATTGATGATATTATGATGGCTAAGGCAAAATAATGGATGTTTGTGAAAAGCCATGAGACATGTTTCATTGAATATGCTCCATTCTCTGAAGTGAATGTGGCAGCAGTGCATAATATATCTGAAAGAAGACAAGTGATTGAATGTACGAATATAAGCGTGAAGGAACAATATGATAATTGATAATATTTTCACACGCTTATTATGATTATTAGATATGTTATAGAAAAATTCTCTACATTGTATGCACACCTTGATTTGCTCTTGAATTAACAATATTTTGAAAGAGGTTATAAGTTATCATAATATTGATAGGCTTAAGGCACGATTATATTCCATTCCTATGAATGAGAATTTTGATTGTTATAAGCATAAATTCATTTCATGGAGTGAATGTGATAATATTTAGTGAAGCTTATCAATACAAACGTGCACTTGATTGTGATGGTATCACAATTCACCTCCGAATGAGGCAGAATAACTGAGAAGAGTTATTTTGAAATCTACTTCTGAAGTAGTAAATTCAAAAATTTATTCATGTAATAGTAGATCTAAAATTTACTAAAGAAAAAAAAGGCATATGTCATGGTAAACTTGGAGTTTACTAATATAAAATTCATAAATTGACATGAACGATTGCTACATCGCGAAAATGTGCATATTGAGTATTGACATATGTTGAAGAAATAGAAGATTCTTCAAGAATTGTTTATGTTACTTGTTCTCATGATAAGTTGGTTGGATCAACTAATGTTGGGATTTGATCCCTCAAAATCTGAAAATTATAAAAGGTGAATAAGGGCACGTTCACCTATCATGTGATATGCTTTGAAAAGATGCATCAATAAGATGATCACATGTATATTTATTGTCAACCCGCAGTTTGACATTCATAAAGTTGCTTGCTCAATATAATTGAATTAAGAGCATAACTTTCAGATTGTTTAATCAAGGCAATCATCTTGATAATGCTAATTAAGTTGGAGTTAAATGCCTTCGATAAATAATTGAATCATTGCTTATGAGAACAAAGCCACATGTGTTGGTCTGAAGTAAGACATATTGCATACAATAACACTTGTTTGCATTAGACTAAAAATTATGATTATTTCTTTCCTTCCAATCGGTTCAAGGTCAGGAACCAACTATTCCATCTAATAGTTTTAATGTGCGGTGTACAATTAATAAATATACCATGATGCACAAAGATGGATTCCTCAAAGAAGATAGAGGATGTATGTTAGTTTTTCTAATATAAGGGGGAGATTATAAACAACTATGAAATATGTTAGGAATTATCATCAGATCCTCATTCAAAAGATAGTTCAAGTAAAATGTCGAAAGCATATCATATTTAAGCTGCAAGTGCTTCTATTTTGTGTTCCTAAAGGACAAAGTCTACGCATATATGAAGTGTGGTAAACCGATCGATTTTAAATGAAATAATTCTTATAAAGGATAAGGAGCAAATAATCATAATAAGAAGGCAATGTGCTCTTGAAGAGCATATGACATAACACTTCATGAAATCTTATAAGAGGTTCACGTACCTGAAAATAATGAAGTGATGAGATCTCAAAATGTTATGTTACATTATGAACCGATACAAAATGAGAAATCGTCAACGATATCTTTGATACAATATTGGCACAATATTATAAAAGATTACGAGGATCTGAATTCTACGTTAATTTAAGCATGCTGACGTAGATACATTTATCAAGTGACATAAAAGGATCCATCTTGATAAGTATAACACTTATTTGATTTACAGTCCAGATATTTGAAGATGTCAAGCATATTGATGTTGTCACTTGACAAAAATTTATATGAAAATCCCTAAAGGATTTAAAATGCCCGAAGCATATAAAGTGTAACACCCCATACTTAATTATGTGCATTAGCCATGGTTATATGTGTTGGAGTATATGTATTGATCATAAGTTAGGTATATATGAGTTTAAGTATGAGTATTGATTATTTTGAGATGGTTTCAAGTGTATAGTTTGATTATATGTGTATAGGAATCGACTTTATTTATACCGAAATTTGCTCGTCGAAGTTTCTATGCGAAGTTTATCGAGTTAGCTTTTCAACGATATAAAGATTTTTGAAAACAGATGAGTATCGAATATAAGCGAGCATGTTCGAAACTTGAAAAAGGTGGACGCAATGAACAGTAAATGTGCAAAAATTTTCTGCACACAAAAGTACAGCAGCCAAACAGATTTTTGGGTCGAATTTAAACGATCATAACTCCTTGTACAAAATGAACTGTGTGAGCTGCTATATATCGATGAGAAGCCCTGAGAGTTTTCTTTCTAATGCAATTGGTTTCACCCAAATCCATTATTGGAGAAAAGAGTTATGATCGATTTACTTTAGCCTATCAAAACAGTCCACCATGGACAGATTCGGATTTACTTAAATTTTAAGGGCAATATGGTCATTTTCCATCACCTCATGGACGAAAATTGGTCATTATATACATATACTTAGCCTCATATCCACCATTTATCATCCAAGTTATTGAATAATAAGAAACCCTAGCCTAATTTCAACTCCAATTATCTTGTGATTCAATCGTAGAAAATCTAAATTGATTCCGTAGTTGTGTTCACCGTCTCGAGGGCTTCGAGAAGCACCCCTTATTTGTGCCAACAGGACTTCGAAATCAAAAGGGCCATTTTATGGTAAGGATGTAAATTATGTTGGTGTTATTTATATGGATATGTATATATATGCATGTGAGCATAAGAAGTATGTTATTTGATTGTTGTTGAAAGATGATTGGAAGTGATGTTGAATTATTCTTGTGCATGGTTGGATTATGTTGAATTGTGAAGGGATTTGGTGTGATGATGTGGTATTGAAATGATGATTATATATATATATATATACACACATAAACCTATTGTTCAAGTTGGTTTTTGGAATGCTTTGCAAATATTGGTTGTATGGAATTATGGAGGAGAATTGTGGTGTTGGGTTGCTAATACTAGATGCCAAACATTTCATTGTAGATAAGGGATTTGCAAAGGCGGGAAGTTGTGTTGAATTGGTATCCGAATCTACAACGAGGTATGTAAAGCATACTCTAACAATGTTCTTTGGCATGAAAACACCAATGTTCCATCAAGTAAGATTCCTAGGTTGTCCAAAAACATGTATTGTTCTACATTACCAATGAAGTTGTTTCCATTCTATAAAGTGTCAAAATGTTTCATTGATATACCAAAAGGCTCCTATTTCATTGTTGTGATATTGATGATTCTGAAACACATTGTTGATGTACCAATGAGTCTTTATTACATCGTTATTGTATAGAAGGTCTATTACTTGGTTCTATCGATGTATCATTGTTCTAAAGGTACTATATTGGCATGAACACTAATGTAATAATCTCAAAAGCTTTTGAACTAAGTTATTGGAAAGATCTCTTATGTGTGTTACTTGATATACGTGTGGGTGGTAGCTCAGGGGCTTAAGCCTTGCATGGGCCGATCCCGATACTTGATATGATTACAGTTGATATGTACTGGGGGCAGCCTAATGGTCACAGTACAGTACATTATTGATTATTGTTAGGTGGTTGGAGGTTCGGGAGGAGGAGGTAATGGCGAATGATAATTGTAAAGAATGAAATGAATGAATGTATACCGTACCACAAATGTGTTTGAATTCAAGAACCCAATTCAGATTAATGATAATGTACATGATCCTAAAAGTGTTTATGAAGTGTGGTTCACTTCTATTATGATTAATTCACTTGTGTCTGATTTTCTTGATCCCCCATATCACATATGATTATTTACAGCTTTACATACTTAGTACATATTTCGTACTAACGTCCCTCACGGGGGGGACCTGTATTTCATGCTGCAGGCACAGATGCTTCATCTCATTCACAGCATAGATAGGAGTCAGGTCATACAGCTATTGTTGGTGAGCTCTAGTTTGCTTCGGAGCTTTCCGAGTCGGTTCCTTATGTTTTGTTATTGTACAGGAGTCATGTGTGGGCGGGGGTTTGTCCCGACCCTAGTTATGTTATGTATATCCTAGAGTCTTTGTAGACATAAGGAAGGGTAAAGTCATGGAAGTTTATATAGTGATGTTATATTTGTATATGTGGTGGCCCCGTCGGCCAAGTATTATATATATATATATATATATATATATTTGTGCGTGTTGTGCTGATACAGGTAATTAGACCCTTCTATATGCAACGAAGTGCTGCCCAAATTTTTGGTGACATGTAAGTGAAAGTACAGGTATTTTAACAGATTCTCCCGGGCCTTCTCGGCTTCGGGTGTCAGTCCGGCCCGATGGAATTTTGGAGCGTGACATAAAGTTTCTGAGAAATTTGTTTATTATCCTTATAAGGGATAAATTGATGGTTTGAATATTATTGAAACTGTTGGAGAGTTTTCTAAAGCAATAGATTATTTGCTGAAATGATAAATATATCAATTTGATTTGATTATGAAGTATCATATCTTAGTACAATTGATGCACTAATTATCTTGCAAATACTACAAGGCTGGATGTAGCTTTTTTCGATTAATTTGTTACCAAAGTATAATTCTGCTCTACTAGGAGGCATCGAAATAGGACCAAACACATGATCTTATTTTATTCTAAAGATTGTAGTCTCGATCTTATTGATCATACTGATGTAGGGTACTTATCTGACCTTCATAAATCTCGGTCTCAAGAATACAATGTGTTCACATGTGGGGATACTGTCATATCTTAGAGATATACAAGGCAGTATCGTAGCCACTTCATCGAACCATGCTGAGATAATAGCTATTTATGAAACAAGCCGAGAATGTGTATGGTTGAGGTCCATGATACATCTCATTCGAGAAAAATATGGTGTAAAATGTGATAATGTACCTATAATTTTATACGGAGATAATGCAGCATGCATAGCACAACTTAAAGGAGGATTCATGAAAGAAGATACAATGAATCACATTTCATCAAAGCTTTTCTACATATATGAGCCCCAAAAAAATGGTGATATTAATGTGCAACAGATTCGTTCAAGTGACAATGTGGCTGATTTATTCATCAAGTCTCCTTCAATTGTAACTTTCAAAAAGATGGTGCACAAGATCGGGATGCAAAGGCTCAAGGATGTTCTCATTAGGGAGAGTTAATGCGCGTTGTACTCTTTTTCCCTTACGAGGTTTTATCCCACTGGGTTTTCCTTGTAAGGTTTTTAATGAGGCAACCTATATGTGTATTGTTAGAGATGTGTACTATTTTTCCTTTAATAGGGTTTTTTTTCCACTGGGTCTTTTATAGTAAGATTTTAACGAGGCACATTATCTATCAATTAGACATTCCAGGGGGAGTGTTATAAATATATTATCATATGTAGTGAATGTCTACTTTACCATATATAGTGAATATCTATTTATGAAAAAGTTAGAGACTCAAGGTTAGTTTTTTCCTATAAATAAAGGGAGGTTCCTTCATTGTAAAAAACCCATCAAGAAATCTCTTAAGAGAAATAATAATAACCCTCTCTTCTCTCTCTACTCTTCTTATTTTTTGCTTTATATTTCATAACAATAATTCAAATTTGAATCATCATAATGAACATTCTCCAATCATAATTCTTCAAATCCTCTAAATCAAAATGTTGCACAAAATACAAACAAAATCAGCAAAAATCGTCAGAAAAATTTAGACGTACCTAATCCAAAATATATAATTGATGATGATACATAAGATACAACGTGTAGTTTTAAATGAACTATAAATACAATAAATATGTATTAGTTGTACTCCGTATTTTAAATATATCAGTTGCAAAATAATTCAAAACAATTTTAAAATTTAGTATGTATCGGATATAATGATATATCTCTGAAAAATTGATCTATGCATCATAACAAGTATGTTGCATGTATCAGGTGTAAACTAACCCAAATCATATTCAATTTCTTATAAATATTAGTATGTATCAAAAAACGTGCAATGTCTTATTAACCTTAGAACTATGTATCAGACTCAGTAAAGTGAATGTATCAAATGTTAAAAAAGAAACTAAATCACATGTCAATTTCAGTATGTATCAGAAAGCATGCAATGTCTTAGTGCATTATACTTATGTATCAAATTATTTATATTACCATTAGTTAAATTTTCTACTATGATATATAATTATAATGTATATGAAAGAGATTTAGATTAGACCTATGCATTAGTAACAATCACACCATTCACATATGTTTGCTTTTATATCTAGATACATAAATAGTATGTATCAGTACGAAGGAGAACTAACCGAAACATGTAATGCCTACCTTTGATAAATGATTTCTTTTTATAACTTGCTTTCTTTTTCACTTCATAGATACAACAATAGACTTTTACTACTACTATCAGCAACCTCCCGTAATTTCTTCTTCATATTCGAATTATTATAATGTTTAAAATGCCCAGACACAAATCTAACACCAATTTCAATTGGAGTTTTAAGATTTAATTGAGTAAGACCAACACTAAAGAATGGTCCTAGCTCCATTAATAATCTTAAAATGTTAAAAAAAATATAAAATCGACAATAGATTGACTTCAATTTCTCAAAACTTAAAAAAAAGTTATGAAAACAAATTAACCTGTCGCTAGTGATGTTAATATATAAATATATAATATTTAAAACTCACACAAACCCACAATTTAAGTTTTACTTATTATTAAAAATTTCATCTCTTCAAACATATTATAAAAATCTCATTTTTCTCTAAAAATACATATACATAGCTTTCTACGTATATGTCGGTCTGTTATGTATATGAATCGGCTTTGTTATGTATATGTCGGTCTTGTTATACTTGTTATGTATATGAATCGACCTTGTTATGTATATATCGGCCTTGTCATATACAAAGGTTTCTATGTATATGTCGGTTTTATTATGTATATAAATTGGGAGAGAGAGTAAAGTAATTAAGAAAGTGGGAGAGAGTGTAAATAATTCTAATAAGGTTAGAATTTATGTTTATATATATATATATATATATATATATATATATATATATATATATATATATATATATATATATATATATATATATATATATATATATACTATTTAAAAAGTAGTCTACATACATACATATATGTGTACTTAATTTTTCTTTTGGAGGTTACTGGTTGATCCTGACCTCTACGCTAGACCACATTTGTTTGTTTTTCCTTTTATTTAATTTTACATCTAGGTTTAGCTTATGACAACCTTCATATGCAAGAGATTGATATTTTTCTTTTCAAATTCATTTAACATGAGATGAAACACCGCCTATATGAATTTGTTAAAATTGTTGATTTTAAATCCAAATAAAAGAGGAGCACCTCAGAGCTCACGGTAGGTTGATATAAAACTAATGTAAAAATATTCCAATTTATAATGATTTTTCTTAATTGATAGGTTTCGACATGTTTGAGATTGAGATGTAATTTCATGAATAAGGGAAAGAGGAAAAAAAAAAAAAGGAAAAGATCTTTGGTGCTATTTTTTTCAGTCTCTCTCTCCCTTTTTTTTTTTTTTTTTTTTCTTTTTCTTTTTGCGTGGGTATATAATGTATACTTCAAATGTGGTTGTCATACAATGATAAGATTTTTTTTTCTTTTTATAATACTAAATCCTTATCAATAAAAGAGAAAAAGGATCCATCTGGACATTTGTTGACCAGAAGTGTATTTTTCTGTTAATCCTACTTTGTTTTCGTGTTAGATTTCCCACTAACTTATGTATCTATCACAACAGGCATAATCCATTTGATAAATCATAAAACATAAATATAAGGAAAAGGAAACTGTGGTTTCTTTCATCATTTTTAGAATTTAATAAAGTTATTAATTACGCGTATACCATCGAGTTATAGTGGGATAGATAGGGGGAGAAGTTAGAAATCCATGTATGAGTTTGATCGAATCAACAACTTTAGTTTAAATTTCAAATCTTGTATTTATATTGAACAATTTATTATATACGTATAAAAAGTGGAAATTGAAAATTCAGTTATATATTAACACCTGATATTACTATTTTAATCTTTAAAACTCATATTTAAATTCTGGTTCACCCTTTGATAGAGATTGCATTATGAATATAGTTTTATGTAATGTGTGTATAAAATATTCTATACTATCAGGTAAACTTGATATGCTATTGCAGTTTATTTAATTTTTTGTTTTTCAATTTTTATATAAGAAATTGGGTAACCTGCAATGGCAGCTCATGTTTAATTACCTCCTCATAGTGTAGAATATGTGTTGGGTGAGAATTTTTTTTCAAAAAGGTTCCACGTAGAGGATGTAATTGACATTAAATGGAATATACTTTGGTCTATATTTAATTTTTATATATATATAATGTCCAGATAATTGTTTGCACTTTCAATGTGGCCCTCATATTCATTCTCACCCAGTAAAATCAAACTCCACTTACAATAATTTATAACTTTTTCTACCTACAGTTCTGTATTTTGTTGATTAGTGATCCTATCTCTATCAAATGATGCCTACCTTTTATGTATATCATGTATATCAGGCTACGCATGAATAAGAATATCTTAATGTCATTTTCTGATATCTACTTTTAACTTAGCAACGTAATGATGTAACATTTATGTTTTGGTATTATTAATTCAAACATGTGTTGATATCATGACAAATGTTTTGCAATTTGTGGTGAGCTAGAATTTTTTATAGGGCCAGAACTTTTCTGTGGTCATAATATTTCTATTTTCTAAAAGTAGGAGCATTTAAGCATTTTTGAATGTGTTTAATGTTTAATTATTAACAGTGAAAACGTTTTACGTATTAATTTAAGGAAAAATTACTTAAAATTATATTTTAAGTTTTCATTATTACTTAAAATTTCATTCCAATAAATTAATTATAAAAAAATCATTTTAACTAATAAAAGTAGGCTATTTGCAGATACATTACATAAATCCTATTATTGCGTCTTCTTCTCCACAAAGCTCACCCAAATTCTTGGTAAAGTATCTGACAATTTCATCAATTCAACAATTTTAAATTACAAAAGTGTTATTAACTTATGATCCATTACTTCAGCATATTCAAGTTTCAACTTCCAATTACAGCCTTCATTAATTTTTTTTCTTCAAATTTATTTGGACAGAGGTAAAGTGGTTTCACTGATTGATTTGGGATGTATGAGTGAATATTAATTTAGTAGGCTTACTTGGGTTTGATACCCACTTTAGCATTTTTTGAATTTTAATTTTTTGAAATTTCAAAAGTTACCACTCAGTATCAAAGGAAAAGTTATGGATATACATAGTTCAATCAATTAGTTTACTTAAATAATTGAAATATGAAAAACTTACATAAATCTCAACACTTTAACACCTAATTACTTTCAATTTAAATTTTTATTAAATTACATATAATCTCAAAATTTGCTTCAGTCGATACATAGCTCAATGTCTAATACATTCATCTGGCCGATATATTAAGATAATAATTAAGTGTTATAAATAAGAAAATAACAGAAATCTGTTCAATTATGGTGCAAGTCACACTATATTCATTTAAATGTCTTCTAATTATCCCCAATATTACATAATCACTTTAGATTTCAAACTTCAAAAACGGATCAGATTTCTCAGCAAGAAAAAGTGGTTTCTTTCTTCTTTGTTTTTCAAGGTCGATTCTTTTGACAACATATAATGGAGCGAGATATATTATATCTTGGACAACATACTTCATACCCTGCAATGAGATATATTACAATATATAAGTTAGAAATGATTGGATATTCATCAATGAAGAATCGATATATAACATTACGCACAAATGTATTAGTAGAATAAAAAGAATAAAGATATATTACACTATATAACTTTTGTGTCGAGATACATTATTATAGATAGAACTTGAGAGAGATACATAACATTATTATATATCTTGCTTATAGATCTGACAGAGATAATGTATCTTCACCACATTTTTAATGTATCTTCATGTCTTTTTAAAACGATACATAACTATAATATCTTTTTAAGAGATCTCTTGATGTATCTTCACCAGCTTTGCCTTTAGAAGCACCAGAACCTCATAGTTAAGTCAACTGAATAGGATCTAAGAATTTCAATTTCAACAACCATCCCAATCCACAGTAATCCACAAAGCCTCTAATAACCAGGAACATCCTAACTGACTCCTCACAACTTCTTCATCATAGCAGGATCATTGCAGTGTTTTGATCTTTTTTCATCAAAATCATTAGACTCCATATCAAAAAAAAAAAACACCAGAAACAAAAGTAACAACATCTGCCATTTGGTTAATATTGTCTAAGCAGAAAATTTCAAAACTAAAAAAAAAAGTACTGGCTCAAAAACTCCAAGTAAAAACTATATTCAGAAACTAACCTCCAAAAATTTGAATAAGAAATTTAATGTAAATTTGAGAGTAGTTGTTTAACCTTGTAAGTTAAAATTGAAGATGTAAATGAAGTTGGGGGGGGGAGGGGGGGGGGGGGGGAGGCGACTCCAATTCAAATTGTAATCAGATGGTTTGGATTAAGTGCAAGTCACTCTCCTTGATGCGTGCCGCTAGTGAAGGAGTATTGGTTAAAAAGGAATTTATCTAAAATTTTAGAGAAAGTGTAGATGTATCCATTCTTTTCAAGGGTTTGAAGTAAATAAGGAATTTTTGTAATTAATTAAAAGAATAGGGACTTTAAGTAGATTAGAAAAGTTAAGTTGTGGTGTTAGGTAATTTTTCCTTTAAATATACACAACATATACATTAATTTTGTATCGGTATGCATATTATACATATAATATATGTATATTTATTTAGTATAAGTGTATACAACCAATATATTTTGTAACTATATTATAAACCAGTATATCATACGTATAGTATATGTATATTTAGTATAAGTATATACAACCTATGCATTAATTATGCGTATTGTATGTATAGTTATGTATATTACATGTATCACATATATATATTTATTATAAGTGTATACAACCTATACATTTTGTACATAAGTTATAAACTAGTTCGCCAATGTGTTTAGACCCGTAAATATCTCTTTTTCTGTTGTTTTTTTCTTCAGTTTTGAGAGAATTCTACCTCAAACTTACCAGTATATTATACATATAGTATATGCATATTTAGTATAAGTATATACAACCTATGCATTAATTATGCATATTGTATGTATATGTATGTATATTACATGTATAGCGTATCTATATTTAGTATAGGTGTATACAACCTATACGTTTTGTACATAAGTTATAAACTAGCTCCCCAACGTGTTTAGACCCGTAACTCTCTCTTTTTCTGTTGTTTTTTTCTTTAGTTTTGAGAGAGTTCTACCTCAAACTTTCTAGTAAGTAATTTATACCTATAAATCTATGTTATTCAATGAGAAAACGAAAAAAATCTTACCTTCAACAATGGATTATTCGACACCATAATCAATTTTAATCTCCATTCTTAATGTCCTCCACTTTATCATAGTTCGTTAAAATTGCACTCATCATCGCCTTAATTTTTTTTAATTTATGAGAATTGTGGATGGAATTGTTGAGAAAACGAAAAAAATCTTACCTTTAACAATGAAGATGAAACCTTCAACAAGGGAGATGAAAATTGGAGAAGCGTAGAAGAAAGAAGGTAAGAAATTTAATGAAAAATATATAAAATAAATTGAGGAGATTTCTGACCAAAAAAAAGCTTATAACAATTTTTTATCAGTATCACGCGCCCAATGCACGTGAATTACACGCACTTGTCCAAGTGTACACATATATGCCATTAAAATACGAAAAAAGAAGTCTAGGGGGTAATAGGACCCCCGCAAAGTTCAATATGCTCAACTGAAAATCCGGTCAAACTTTAGATATTTTTGTGAGTATTATCCCAAAATTGAATATATTTTTCTATCCTGTTTTCTATACTATAAATACTGTTAATGAGATTAATTATAGGTAATTTCCATAGTCAAATATGAAAAAGTGTTTGTTTCATAATCATAGTGAAATATTGAAAAGTGTTTGTTTCATAATCATGATTTTCATTGCCAAATAGCCAAATACGTTTTCAATAGTCATTTTCTCATAGCCAAGTACATTTGTATTAAGTATTATCCATATTTAATATGTATATTTCTAGAAAATATATTAGGTAGAAATCTCTAGTTTCAGTTATTATAATTTTACATCTTTTCAAGTTATGACAAAAATAATTAGGTAGAGATCTCAATGTTTCAGAAGGTTCTCAGTCAATGCTAATTCTTTCACAGTAACAATTTTATTTGTTACAGTAAAAGAAAATCAATACTTTAGTTCACACTTTTTAACTTTGAACATAACATCTTTGACTCTAACTACGACCATTTAAAATCGAATCGAAATCAATAATCTGTAACGATAATTTGGTTATAGGACTAATGGTTCGACTTATCGAATTACCAAGTGTAAACTGTATTGAGTTGTTGTTATCGTAATATTTCACAAATTATGTTTGAAAATTATTTAAATATACACATTAATTTTATTTAAGCATAATAATTAAAAAATAATCAATTAGAGGTCATTTTCGTAACAAGTATAAGTAATAATTCACAATTTATTAAATCGGTGTAACATAGGGGCACAATTTTATTATTAACACTTATATCTCACTCTATATGGTTTGATAGATGTGAACTATATGCATGATTTCAATAAGTATCGACATTTACCAGGTCTAAAGTATGTTGAGTTATCATTATTGCAATACCTTACAAATTATGCCTGAGAATTATTTATATATATATATATATATATATATATATATATTTTTTTTTTTTTAATTTTATTTAATCATATACTTTAAAAAATAATTAGAGGTCATTTTGGTAATAAATATATGTAATGATTAACAATTTATCAAATCGGCATATAGGAGCGAAAGACTTGTATTATCGACACTTACGTCTCATTCTCTTTGATTCGACACATATGGACTATATGCATGACTTTTATAATGTGTCGATATTTATCATGTTTAAAGTGTGTTGAGTTGTCATTATTGAAATATTTCACAAATTATGTTTAAAAAATATTCAAATGTATATTTTTTTTTTTTTTTAACATAATAACTAAAAAAATGAACAATGACCAACATGGGTTGTGGTGCAGTGGATGGGGCTGCTCCACCCTTAACCAGAGGTCGAGAGTTTACCCTGGGCATGAAGAAAATTCTGTTGGAAGCGCTACCCCCGAATGGGGCCCTACCTAGCGCGAATCTGGATTAGTCGGGCTCCAATGCGGGTACCGGACACCGAATATGGGAATAAAAAAAAAATGAACAATGAACAATTAATCTTCAGTGAAGAACTCCAAGAATGAACAAAGAAACTAAAAAAAGAAAATAATGTACTGGAATTATTTTCTTGATTAATTTCATTCATTTTGCACTTCTGCATTGTCAGTTATGTCACCTCCGAAATCAATATGGTAGAGTTCTTCGACGCAATTAGTGACCTCAGCCATTGAGTGACGTCTGTCCAGGTACTGAGCAGTGCAATCAACTGCAAGTTGCAAGAGGTGAACCATGTGCTCCTCAATGGTTTGGTACCTAAGGAGCTCGATATCAAAAACTTCATTTATCCATTCCTCTCGTACCACTGATTGCACCCATCTTGGGAGGTCAAGTCTATCGGTTGCGCTACATAAGTCTTTCAATTCTTGAAAGGTAGAAAAAGAATATATTGTAGTACATATCTTTTTTTATCAGCCTTCAAATACTTTTAGGATTCCTTATCTTTTAGGTAGATTCAGTCTCTCCCTCATAAAAAGAGAAATAGTCAAGTGAAAGAATCCCACTTCGGAGTCACTCACATGAGAAGCATTGACCTTTCTCTTTTCCCTATCCAACAACAAGACGCCAAAGCTGTAGACATCTTCTTTCTGAGAGACTTTATGAGGGTCGGTTACCTCTAGTGTCCGTAACCTGCAATGCTATTGGGAGTTGATGATGGGCCGACGAGTTGAACATAGCCAAAATCTGAAACACGAGCCTCATATGATATGGTGAGGAGGATGTTGGATGACTTGATGTTGCCATGTGAAACTGAGGTCCCTTGTGCATGAAGGTACGTGATTCTGTGTGTAGCTCCAAAGGAAATTCCAACCCTTGTTCCCCAATTCAATGGTGTCCTGCCTGCTCCTCTACCGCCTATAGAAAAGACAGCATGAATGACAAACTATTGTGACATAAAAGTTATGCAATAATTCTAGTAGCAATCAAATATGCCAGCATACAAATAATTCATGGCTTTTACCCAGAATGAATTTGATAAGTTTATAAAGGTACATTTAACTTAAATCCATACAAACAGATTAAATACCATACCATCTTTTTTGTCTTGTAAATTTTCTTAGTTCTGCCCTATACATATATGCAATATACAACTTTTTACTAAATGCTTTCAATAACAACATACCCCGTGAAATGTGACAATTAAGGTCTAGGGAGAATGAGGGGTGTCCGTATACCTTACCTCTACCTTTCTAAGATAGAGAGGTTATTTCTGAGAGACACTCGACTTTGGAATATAAAATTTTGCAGATCACTTCTGGATAAAATATATTTTCAATCTAAATTACAAACACGAATTCGTACAACAACAATTGCAGATTCTGAATCCATTCTTAGTTGACTAATATATCAAACATGCCAGATTTCATATCCAGTAATTTAATGTTTATCACATTAGATTAAGATGAAATCTGGCTAAACACACAATAATGCAACTACATCATAGTAATGTCAAAAAATTATTATTTTTACTGTCGGAGAATATTTGGGCACAATAATGCAATAACATCACATCAACCAAAAGCAACAATTTTTACACAACAGTTCTAGCCAATAATAGATAACACGATCCAAGAAAACAACTAAGCATCCAAAATTTTCAAAAAATGTTGCAGCATCCGTGTTAATCCTCCAAAAATCCTCTACTTTTGGAGGATCCAATATGCAACCGTTGATATTTTAAGAGTCACGGCAACATAGAAAGCAACAGTATGAGTATCAAATAGAGAACTAAAAATTTCAGATGATGTAAATGGTAAACAACACTACTGTACCACACAACAACAACATACCCAATGAAATCCCACTAGTGGCATCTGGGAGAGCAAAATGTACACAAACCTTACCATTACCTCGTAGAGGTAGAGAGGTTGTTTCCACAGGACCCTCAGCTCGAGGAACAACAAATCAAAGTAAGAAAAGGAAAACGACGGTTAAGAAAAATCAGCAACTAATACAAAAACAGTAACAACAACAAAATAATGCAATAACCAAAACACCATAAACAACAAATGATGAATGACATGAATAAGAATGACAGAAAGGAAGTAATTTTCTCACTATGTAAAAGTGTACAAGGCTTCCAATTGAGATATAATCATAAATAAGAAGCTTTTCAACCCTGCTATAATAAAAACTTTTCACAATGTAAAAGCGCAAACTGGTTTTAATTGTGCCAAAACTGAATTGCAACTGTTATTGACGTACTTTAGTTGTTCTAATTCTTGTAATGTATCAAATGAGTTGTAACTACAAGGTCATCTCAGTTATTTATACAATTCATCACAACTTTTTAAAAAATACATCAATATCTAAAAAGAAAAAAGAAAAAAGAATAGCCCCACTTCAACTGCTAATCGGAAATTAATGAAACTCTGTTTCTACTTTAAAAATAAATTCAAAAAAATAAAAATGAACAATTAATATTCAGCGAAGATCTCCAAGAATGAACAAAGAAATTGAAATCCTAAAAAAGAAAATAATGTGTTGGGTATTTTTTAATTCAATTTTTCGGTATTTGGCACAACTAAAGTGTAAAAAAATTAAAATAAATACTTAAAATAATATGACTCACCTTCACAAAGTAAAATAATCCCATGAGATAAATGTTAATGTAGTGTGCAATAGATTGACAAAAAAATAAATTATGCTACAATTTTTTTCATTAAAATGAAGCTAACAGTAGATTTAAGATAAGGAACCAACAAGTGTTACTGGAAATAAAAACTGCAGCTAATAGCAGACTTAATATATCATAAACCCGTGCAAATAACAAAGTGTTGCAAACTAAAATTTCATAATTCATAACCAAGAAAATGCTAGCATAAAACAACAAAAATAATGGCAACGCATCAGGAACAAGTGCATGTTTGGTGCACAAATGCAACTTGTTGTAACACACAACTGCATCAACTCTTATAACTCCAAGTTTGGATCAACATTGAGATCAAACAAGGTCCCTTGTAATAGTGTAACATTAATTTGCTGCTATTAAAATCAAGAACACACTATAATAGAAAATATATGTTTAAATTACAAATCAATTAAAGTAGAAAAAGTATACCTCATTCTCAACAAGAGAATCATTCTGCTCCATGCTTATACCTCTGCCTAGTCCATTACCTCTACCCCTGCGCTGACCACTTCTATCACTGCCTCTACCACCCAATGCCACCACCCTTGTCACCACGATTTTGACAACCCTTACCACCAATCCTACCACTACACCTTCCTCAACCTCTAACACCAGTTCTCCTACCATTACTAGCTCTGCATTCACCACACGGTTGTGAACTCGTTAAGTAGTATTCAGTTCTTTCTCTACTTCGAGATATATGTGGCCTGCCACGTGAACGAATATATTGGGGGTTTCTTAGAATTACACCTTCAGTTTGGTTTGTATCATCCAAATCAGGGTCTGCCACACTCATCTCATCATTCTAGTTTGGAAGATCATGCACAATTCTCTTCAAATTATGTTTAACAAAATGATCTTGCACGTCGGTGACCAATGCTATATCACAAGCCTAGTCAAAATAGTTCAGCATTCCCCAATATGTCTTGTACTCAAGAGTCATATTTTGGTAACCTTCCAGAAAGAATCGACTCAAATGGGTTCGAATGATATCTCTTCTCCACCTAGTCAATATATACCTTTCATCAATTTTATCAATCTTCTTGTGTGTCAAGATCTTTGAGTTTATGACAACAAAGTATACCCCTAGACTCAAACCATTTATAGTTATAATTAAAATAATTACCGCCAGGCCTATATTCAAATGTGTCCTCTACTGGATTTCCACCATTTTTATGCATAACTGAAGAATCAGTAATTATGAATTTCTCAACACTAGGGACAACTTGATGATCATCGAGGGTGTTGATTTCACAATGATACAATCTCCTTAACTGTTTTGAAAAATTCATATATTTTATGAGTATAACACTGAATTAACTATTCCTCCCACTTGAATTGTGACTCACTTATAATAAAATAAATCCTTTGACTTGTATTCCGCCTCTAATTTTTTCTCATGCTTAGCTCTTATAGCTAACTCCTATTGGTGAATAAAGAGCTTCAAGGTGCTTTGACGGGAAATATATCCATAAAAGAACGCATTCATACCCTCACAACTTTTCGTAGATAGCATACTAGCCCAAAAATACATCAAGGTAAGAGGAACCCATTTCTCCTCAATGTAAAGCTTGTTGCATCAAACCCTTAATTGCGAATCACACTTTGCAATATATTCTATCCATCTTATGTCAAAATTTTCAACACTAATACAATCAAGGATCATGGACTTGAATTCTCCACGTGCAATTTTAAAACACCCTGCATTTTGGCCCTTGAAAATTTCTTGAGCTTTGAGCTTACTGCCCTGATTACGATCAGACCCTATGAGTCGTAGGGTGTCCTGACGAGTCATTGGGATGAGTCGTAACTGTCACAATCCGAACTAGGGCCTGCTCGTGACGGACATCCCGAACCATGAAGGCCCAAGCGTCCTACTCTATCTGGTAATCATGCACAACATTCATATAATAAAAGAAGATGCGGAAATATAATCTAATACGAAAACATGGTCATACTCTGGATTTAGTTTAACAATAAGGAATGAAATCCGAAATCAACTAAACAACATCTGGAACAGTCTGCGAAATCTCTACTACATGAAAATCTGACAACTATCTAAAAACTGGGACAAGGCCCCCAATAGACCAAACCAACAGAATAACATAATCTGAAATAATAGGCCATCTGGAATAAAAAAGGCTCACCACTGAATGGATCACTTCTCTCTGGAATACTCTAGTAATTACCCGAACCCTTGGACTGAGCCTCCGAACCTGGGAGGTAGGGGGTCAATACAGATGTACTAGTACGCAGAGAAGATCCAAAATACTAATTTATATTCAACATATACGAGAGCAATTTAAAACAGTTCATAAGCATATCATATAGTAAGAAATCTCATGGGCATTTTCGAAAGACTCTGTAAAATCATCTGAACTCTGTGACACTTTTCGTTTTACTTCTGCGCTAGGTGGTATACCCTACACCTCTGAAATTCCACGGGCTATATGAAATCCGCCATTAACTCGGTGGAAAAGCCTCCAACCTAAGTGTGCCGCAAGGGTTGGAGTTTCTGACTCTACTACGCCACACGACCATCCCCAATGTAAAAATAATATATCCGGATTGGCAAATCACGATTTTAGTCTAAGAGTTACTTGAACTCAAGCCTTCTTTGGGTAACCACCTAACCCTCTTTAAGCCCATTTTTAACTCTTTAAAACATACATTCTTTGAAAACATATTCTGAATACATACTCTGTTATGGCACACATACTTATGATATTGTCATACCATTGACTTGTAAGTCACATCTTTGAGCCATTATTAGCATATTACAATCTCTGTTTTCAAAACATAAATTTGGGACCACCATATCAATAAATCATTTCAAAGAACTCCTTCTCTAAAACTCATGTAAACACATGTATGCAACTCTCTTTGTCAAACTTTCAACGATGCAAGGTGGCCATGTCAAAACTCTTAATCTCATGAAAATCTTTCTCTTTTAACAAAATATATTTACATCAAGAAACTCCCTCTCTTAAATCTCTAAATCATGCTCAAAATACTATGGCATTTGAGTAAACTATTTTCAAGCCATAAATCATGCATTTCAAATCATTCACAATAAGATCATAAACTTGAATTTATCACAAGAGAGGGACTTCATAATCTGTGCTCTCAAACAAATCTTAAATTTTAATTCATACATATACAGATACTTGTAAATCAATTTAAGGGGATGAGGCTTAAAGGCCAAAACAACAATATCAATAACATGCATAAAGCATAATAAAGTCATGGATTTCAAACCCCTTTAACAAATTCATGCTTTATAATCTTTAAATCATAATTGAGTGTTTTCAACAAGCCCATGCATTTTTAGGATAAACCCCACGTACCTCTATTAGCCCATGCATTTTTAGGATAAACCCCACGTACCTCTATTTAGGAAATTAAAGAATGATTCTTGGTACCCACGACTTGGGGATTCTAAATCTTCAATCAATTTCAAAAACCCACGGTTGAATCTTGAGTTGTTTGGGTTTTCTTGTTTGAAACCCTAAGAAGTGTTCTTGACGGTTTTTGATGAAAATATCAATAATGAGGTCATTTGGAATTAAAATTCTGTGTTTAAGCTGATAAGAGGGTGAAAAATACCTAATGTACCCTTAATGAGACGGAATAAAAATATAACTGGGAGCCCAATTTCATGGGCCACCATGATGCCCCACAATCGCAGTGGCTCACTATAAATTGACGAGTGGGATTCTTAAGGTCACCGCGATGCGGAGCCATCACATTATCCCACTGGTTGGGACCTGAAACTTTAGCGCGGCGCGCCACAATCGTGCTATGCTACTGAAATTTGACAATTTCTAAATAGGCCCCCTCCGCGATGTGCCAAGCACCAAAATGACGGTGTTTTACGACTAGAACTTAAATTAGCCATAACTTCTTGCCCGGGTATCGGATTTGGACGAATCTTATATCGACGGAAAGCTCCTTCAATTTTCCATATGATAAAAAGTCGAAATTAGGGAAATTATATATGATTTAAATTTTACTCACTTGGAAAGTAAAAAAATAAACTAAGTTTCTTTGACACAATTCTAGTCATTTAACTCTAAGAGCATATTACCACGAGCTAACGCATGGATAATTTTTTTGCGGGGTGTTACAGTAACCAAATCAGTAAGTTTGTGGCTTGATTTTGATCTGAGTACGAATGACTTACTAAGAGCTGTAAGGATATGTTACGAGTCATTAGGTGTAATCGTAGGGTGTCCAGTGTAAGTCCCAATTTGGGTTCTATGTTGACTACGACTGGACCCTATGAGTCGTAGGGTCCAATTACAATTCTTGTGACTGAGTCGTAAAGTCAGAAATGTAAGGTGCCTTGGCGGTACTGCCTTGATTACGACTCATGGTGACGAGTTATAAGGAGTGGTTATAAGTCAAGGGTTGACCCGTAGCCAAAGGTGGAACTTTTTCAGCATTTAAGTTGAGGGCATTCTGGATATTTCCCCTCTTAAAAAGATAGAAACGCATGTTTTATAACCTCTTTAGGGTGTCGTTATCTCTCAGAAACAATCTAAGTAACCCTCAAACACTCCCAAAAGTTCTATAAATTCCCTCAAGCAAGTCAAGCTAGGGCTTCATCAAGTTGGTCATCTAAGGGCTCAAGGGTCAATTTCTCTCCAAATTTCTTGGTGTTTAAGACATGTTACTTTTCATTCATTGTTAATTTTGTGAAAGAATGAGTTTTAAAGTATTGTTCATGGGATGTTTATCTGGGTTTTGAACCAAGGATTGGGTTTTTTTGAATGTTTATGAATTGAACAATGTTTCTCATGGTTTATATATAATTTCCATGATTTAACTATGGTTTGAACTTATGGGTGCGTGGGTATAGTAAATGAACTAGGGAATTGTGATTTTTCCCAACTTGTGACTTTTGAAGTGGTTATGACCCCAACCCCATAATGTGAAATTGTTTTTAATTATGAGAACTATGAAAATTTGTAAAATTGAACTAGTTTTGAACTATTACATGATATAAAGAGGTATTTGAAATACAATGGTATGATTTAATGAAAAAAGAGAGTTGGTGTCTCCCACCGTGTATTAATGAACAAAGGGAGTTATTTTCTCTAAATTAATGGGAATTATTTTGGCTTTTGTTACCTTACAAGTATAGTTGGTATAACGATATAAACAATGTATGCCTTAATGTGGAATATGGTTAAATGAATGGAAATGTGTAATTGTTTTAATTGGGCTATAATAAAGATTATATAGTTGAGTTATGAAAGTGGAGGTCCGAGTGACCGATACTGGAAACAACATTTGCCGACGTGGGGGTCAACATAACCAGATAGGTTTGAGTGCCCCTCATTATTATTTTATGATTAGGGAGGTTTAAGTCCCCTGTAAATCATTATATGATTAGGTGCTTAAGTCACCTTGGTATATGTTGGGAGGTTCTAGTCCCCCATGTACATATATAAGAGATTATTCTCCGGTTTATGTGGCTAGACGCACTGGGGACCGACCAGGGGGTGAGATCTGGGGCCTATATAGCCCGTGGGTACTATTATATGATGGTTGAGCAACACAATCAAGGCTAAAGTTTTTAAAAGCATGTTAGGCCTTTTTCCCTATCTCAAAATATGATATATATACATATATGCATTTGATTATGTGCATTGATTTTTGAATGGTCTTAAACTGTTAATTAGTCATTATGTTATCCTTAAACTCGAGTTACATTCTAGAGTTCACCCTGCTAACCATCTTCAGATACTGTATCTGTCACGACCCAAACTGAGGCCCTGGCCGTGACGAGCATTCCGAACCATAAAGGCCTGAAACAGCCCTATCTGTCTGATAATCATGCACATAATTCATGATAAAAGAAATGAGGAAGAAATTTACTGGTTATCTGGACCCCTAGACTGTGCCTCCGAACCTGGGAGGGAAGATGGTCAATACAAAAGTACTGGTACGCAGAGAAATCAAAACAGAAGTATAATATTTTTACACAATATAGCTGAGAGCCATTATAAAGCAGTTTCATATCAAATCATTTAAAAACACATGGGCATAATGTAATTGTTTTCAATAACAATGAAATGCAGCTGAGCTAGGTGGAATACCCTACATATCACATTTACACCAACTTTCAAACCTCGGTTGCCACCGAGATTAGAGTATAAGTGAGGGAGAGACACATAAGACCACGAAACATGGTGTCTCGACCCAATGGTAGTGCCCAAGATCACTTAGCCCGAGCTCCTACCTATAGTCCCAATTTGGGAATGACATAAAGTCAAGTACTCAAGATCACTTAGCTTGGTACTAAATTCCCGTGTTGGCAAACACGGTTTCCAGCGATGAGCCCTTACTCTCAAACGCCTTTTTTGGGCATCCACCTATCTCATGTAATATCAATGCATTCAAATTTTATCTGATTCAATCACATATCATATTCTGTAGGGTATCGTCATACCCGACTTGCAAGCCATCAATATCACATCATTCTTCTCATTCAACCATTTTATTCAACATGTTTCAACACAAATAGACCTCTCATTTTCAAGTCAAAATCATATCAATTCTCAAAACATTTCATGTCATGCTTTTCAAGATGTTTTCAAATAATTTACACCATATGAACATTTAAAACCAATTCACATTAAGAGAGAGATTCCATATCATTCATGCTCTCAAGTTAACATCTTTTTGGAATACATGCATATACATATATCATATAGCAAATTACTTTGGGAGTAGGCCTAAGGGCCAAATCAATATCATAAAACATTTAAAACATAATCATATTCATAATTTCAAAACCCCCATTTGAAAACATGAATTTTTGAAACCCATGAGATTTTTGAGATAACCCCACGTACCTTGATTACTATGAATATTGGGTGCTTCTTGAAGCCTACGTTGAGAGGATTCCAAATATGCAATTAGTTTCTAAAACCCACAGTTGAATCTTGAGTTGCTTGGGTTTTTATTTTGAAACACTAAGGAGTGTTCTTGAGATAATTTGATGAATATGATAATATTTTGGTGTTTGAAGGATTAAATCCCGTGTTGGTGGTATATATAGAGGTGGAAAAGGACCATTTTGCCCAAAAAATGGAGTGTTTAAGTCACTTGAATTCTTTACATAGGTGCTGCCTATGCTATTGCCTATGTTTACATAGGCGTTGCCTATGTTATCGCCTATGCTATCGCCTATGTTTATATAGGCACTGCCTACTACTTTGAAAGGCCATAATTTCCTGCTCGGGTGCCGAATTTTAGCAAAATTGGTATCTTTGGAAAGCTAACTCAAAGACCTATCATTTGACATATAGTAGGCTCTCTAATTCGACATATACAGAGAGTTATGGTCGATGGAAGCTGACACAAATTACAACATCTACTAAAACTTAATCGATCAAAATAGTTTCAACTCGTCCTTGAGTTGAATGACCTCTATGGTCTAAATTCAAGCTTGAATGGATTAACATACTACACAAATAATTAACATGCCATATTGGCACAAGATTTATGGCTTCGAGATTATCAACGCATCGGAATCATGGTCTATATTGTAGCCCAAAATGCGGGGCATTACATTATTTCCCCCTTGGGATCATTCGTCCTCGAATGATGGGTAGGAACATATTTAAACTTAGAGATATGGAATAACACGGACACGACATGTCCACTAATAAAGAATACACTGATCTAAAACATGACCATATGGCTCGAACTACTGATGTTCTGAATTCTTAAACCGAACATGAATATCTGATGCATGGAATACACGACTGAAGCTACTTATAAGCTGAATTCTCATAATGAACATGCATACCTGATGCATGGATTTGTTACTGAGTTGTTCTCATGAACGCAGAACTGAATACACTGCTAAGCTGAACTTTTTCTATTGAACATGCATTTCTAATGCTTGCATATCTGACTGAACTAACGTATGAATGTATGACTGAATACGCAATGATAGCTGGTGCAAGGCTTGTAATAAGAATCTATGCACGCAATTGAATGGGGTATCTCTCCCTTGGTACCCTATGTCCCTCTATGAATGCTCAATTTACTAAGATGCTCAGAAAACTGATGTGATGCACTAGGCACCTACAAATTTAATCATAATTGAACATCTAGAATCTGAATCTAGTACATGATGCATAAATTGAGCTATACTCGCAAATACTAGTATACTCTATCTTGAAATAGTAACATATCTAAGATTTTTGGGTAGCATGATTAAATAAAGAGACGAGAAAACAAGTCATGCGAATCTGACTGCTAAACTGATTTGCTAGCCACATAGACTGAACTATATTGGAAACTTATACTCAATCTGAAGTATCTCTTCAATACTCTCTCTAAAGAAGTTCTAGCAGTAATAGGGAGCCATGAATCTTGGGTATGGATTACACGAGACATCCAACTGAGGAAATCACAACATTTACTCTACTCTGCAGTTTGGAATATAGACATATAACTCATAAATCAGGATAGAATTATCAGGCCTTAGTCAATGCGATTTCTTACTTTCAAGCTTAGCACACTTCTCGAGTATCCCTTAACTTACTATTCTCATTAATTACCGTACTCATTGATTCAAGTTGTAATCCTTATAAATCTTTCTACTAGTGTCTAAAGTAGCTTAAATCCTTTCACGGTGATCAAGCCTAATTCTAAATCACAAAAATACAACATGCCACACCACGATACTAGTCTAAACCATATGATTCAGTCTTTTGTATCCTCTTTAGAGATCACACCCTAAGCATAACGTGCCTTACCACTTCAACGACCACTCTGAACTCTTAATATGAAGTCACTAATGCATATTGCGACCTTCCACTACAATCCCAAAACATCATCCAAGCCTATTTTATAACCACATGTTAACTCCAAGGCAATCACCCATAAATACATACTTCACATAGTTTCTAAACTATTGTCAATATAACTCCCACGCGCTACCCTAAGACATACACACAAATTTTTCCACTACCCATCACGTGTATCAAAGACTTGGCCCCAACTCTTACTTCATACTTATGTCCTTATCTAAGCAAGCATACTATGATCTTCTATCAACAAGAACATTTACATCGTCACCACTATCATTACATAGTGAGGGTCACTAAAAGGTTAAAATATAAGATCCTGAAGCATGAAAAGATTTTGATACGCAGTCCTGATCATACTATAAAGAGTAAGTACATGCGTCATGAGTTGCATGACCTCAACTAGAGTTCATAACATAAGGAATGTGATTCCGACTACTTGAATGAACTAGAACTCATTATCTCAAAACTGGAAGAGTACGTGACTCTCTATCATATACAGGAATCATGAACTACAATCACGGAACTGGATCGTAAGGCATGAGTAAGTATCCAAATAACTAAAAAAAAATACTGAGGTAGGAATGGGTTGAGATTCACCCTCACTTTTTGATGTTCTAAATCATACTGCATCACTACTAGAATCTAAGAGCCTTACTTGGTCATTTGTTCTATCGTCTCCCCCTTAGATTCAAGTCATCATCTAGAGTTTGGGAGATCCCTTACCATATTATAACTGAACTACATTTACTGTACTCTAGGGTCTGAAAGAAAAAAAAATGACAATACATGCATATCGTAGACTTAACCCGAATGACTACCTTCTGGGATACACTCTATCTTTCCATAGCCACCAATAGTCAGAGTATAATGCTTGCACACTTATTTCTATCGGTTCAATCTTCAAAACTCAAACTTAGATTGTAACACTTAACATGGCTATCTAGATCACCATATACCATCTAACTAGTCTTTCTCCACTTAACAATTCAATGGTACCACTAGCCACACAAATTATGTAATAGTCTTAGAAAAATATGCCGCAACCTTATATCACCTTGGCATACTTCTACACCATACCTACAACATTATACTTCATTACGAATCAATTTAAACTTAAGCCATTTCATACACCTTTCAAGCCTATTAGATCACTTTCATACAACTAACATCATTGATCAAGAAATCATCACATCCACCTTTATGAACTTCAACTGTTCAAACTTAATGTCTAGTGCTAAAAATGATTTTACAACCCAAACTTACGCATGGTTCTCACTTGGAAACCATGAAATAAACATCAAGAAACACTAATACACTATAACTTCATAACAACAATAATCGATCATGACCTAATGGTTTTTCCTTATCATAATCCAATCATAATCCATTAGCATGTACTATTTTAGCACCTCAAGCCTACTAATTTAATCCCACAAAATATGCATCATCAAACTCTTGCCACTATTTACCACCACACTATTTAAATTCAAGCCTATAGTTTAGTATCAATCATGTACCACCAATGAAGAGTGCAACATGATATAAATATACTAATCCATCAAATTGGGAAATTCTACCCAAATATCTCAAAAATCTACTACATACCTTCTCACAAGTAGCACTAGTTTACAACTACCTATGAAAAGAGGGTCAAGGGGGTTAAAGCCTCATAATAGACATGGTCAATCTTATCCTTATATTATAACCCCGTACAATCATATCTACTTAAACTGCTTTCTCACATCACAATTACTTACCCAAGCGTACATTTACACTACCTCCAAAGTCCACAACAACCATGAGTCTATACTTATAACCTACTGGCTAATCTGGCCATTTTCATACTTCAAGCAAGGATAATTCACCTCGCCTAATAACTCCTTCTCTATCTTCTACTAATAAACTAACACACAAGGACGAATCATCTCTTTACCGGCCCAATCTCATGCAACCAGATTCAGCTATACATACATTAAACGTACACAAGAACAACAAGTTGGACAACAAGTTGCTAGTGAATCAAAATAGGCCTCACACGGCTTCACTAGACTTTGATTTTTTTTCCAGAAAAACCATGATAACAAGATTACATATTAAAAGGGATAGAAAATTGACACATAATATTTAATGGTCTAAGAATATACATATTATTCTGTATAAATAAAAATTTGAGTAAAACACTTCCTCCATGGACTACCACACCGTCCACACACGCTGCTAGCTACCACATTAGTTTATTACTATAAAGGGGTAAATCATCCTCACTCTGACTTCTAACTTTGTGACTTCACATCACCAACTTCTTGGTCTAATTTTATTACCAATAGGTCATGACAACAACACTTTAACACACACTACTATTTGGGTGGAAATACAGTTCCAACATTCTGCTACACCTTATTACCTTTGAAGCGTGAAACTGGCAACATAAGTTCTGAGAAGAACTGAATACACTTAATACTGCAGGCTGAAAAGCACGATTTCATCAAAATCAAGGTTCACACTAGAACCAACACACTCTGAAGCACTAACGGATTCTTCTTAAGTCTTTGCAAAAATCTTATATGATTCGATCAGAACGAACCATACCATTTAGACTCTAAACTTCTGCACTTGAATCATCCCAGTAATGTGATGGGGCTGAGAACATCCGAGTAAGGAAAGAATTTGGGATGATTTTACTTTCATATGGACGTCACCATAGCATGAATTAGAGTATGAAGGAGGAATATTCTGACTCTGTTGCACGAACTAGAATATTAAGAAAGAGAGATGTTCCTAAACGCCTTGTAGCTCCTGCTTATAAGTATGGCGTGCTACATACCCATAAACAAGACTCTACCCGACGTGATTTTCCAGACACCTTGGGACCATGAATCGTGCTTTGATACCAAGTTTGTCATGACCCGAACCAGGGCCCTAGCCGTGATGAGCATTCCAAACCATAAAGGCCCGAAACACCCCTATCTGTCTGATAATCATACACATAATTCATGACAAAAGAAATGCGGAAGAAATTTACTGGTTATCTGGACCCCTAGACTGTGCCACCAAACCTGGGAGGGAAGGGGGTCAATACAAAAGTACTGGTACATAGAGAAATCAAAAGAGAAGTATAATATTTTTTCATAATATAGGTGAGAACTATTATAAAGCAGTTTCATATCAAATCATTTGAAAATACATGGGCATAATGTAATTGTTTTCAATAACAATGAAATGCAGCTGAGCTAGGTGGAATACCCTACATATCATATTTACACCAACTGTCAAACCTTGGTTGCCGCTGATATTAGAGTATAAGTGAGGGAGAGACACACAAGACCACGAAACATGGTGTCTCGACCCATTGGTAGTGCCCAAGATCACTTAGCCCAGGCTCCTACCTATAGTCCCAATTTTGGAATGACATAAAGTCAAGTACTCAAGATCACTTAGCCTGGTACCAAATTCCCGTGTCGGCAAACACGATTTCCAGCGATGAGCCCTTATACTCAAATGCCTTCTTCGAGCATCCACCTATCTCATATAAAATCAATGCATTCAAATTTCATCTGATTCAATCATATAGCATATTTTGTAGGGTATCGTCATACCCGACTTGCAAGCCATCAATATCACATCATTCTTATCATTCAACCATTGTATTCAACATGTTTCAACACAAATAGCCCTCTCGTTTTCAAGTTAAAATCATATCAACTCTCAAAACATTTCATGTCATGCTTTTTAAGATGTTTTCAAACAATTTACACCATATGAACATTTAAAACCAATTCACATCAAGAGAGGGATTCCATATCATTCATGCTCTCAAGTTAACATCTTTTTGGAATACATGCATATACATATATCATATAGCAAATCACTTTGGGAGTAGGCCTAAGGGCCAAATCAATATCATAAAATATTTAAAACATAATAATATTTGTAATTTCAAAACCCCCATTTGAAAACATGAATTTTTGAAGCCTATGAGATTTTTGATATAACCCCACATACCTCGATTACTATGAATATTGGGTGCTTCTTGAAGCCTACGTTGAGAGGATTCCAAATATGCAATTAGTTTCTAAAACCCACAGTTGAATCTTGAGTTGCTTGAGTTTTTATTTTGAAACCCTAAGGAGTATTCTTGAGATAATTTGATGAATATGATAATATTTTGGTATTTGAGGGATTACATCCCGTGTTAGTGGTATATATAGGGGTGAAAAAGGACCATTTTGCCCCCAAAATAGAGTGTTTAAGTCACTTGAATTGTTTACATAGGCGCTGCCTATGCTATCACCTATGTTTATATAGGCGCTTCCTATGCTATCGCCTATGTTTATACAGGTGCCTCCTATGCTATCGCCTATGTTTACATAGGCGCCGCCTACTACTTTGAAAGGCCATAACTTCTTGCTCGGGTGTCGGATTTTAG
Source organism: Capsicum baccatum var. pendulum (assembly GCA_030864225.1). Classification (NCBI taxonomy): domain Eukaryota; kingdom Viridiplantae; phylum Streptophyta; class Magnoliopsida; order Solanales; family Solanaceae; genus Capsicum; species Capsicum baccatum. The sequence continues at coordinate 236,729,272 of CM061560.1, read as the reverse complement.
CAAAATTGGTATCGTTGGAAAGGTAAATCAAAGACCTATCATTTGACACATAGTAGGATCTCTAATTCGACATATACAAAGATTCATGGTCGATGGAAGCTAACATAAATTACAACATCCACTAAAACTTAATCAATCGAAATAGTTTCAACTCGTCCTTGAGTTGAAGGACCTATATGGTCTAAATTCAATCTTGAATGGATTCACATAATACACAAATAATTAATATGCCATAGTGGCATAGGCTTTATGGCTTTGGGATTATCAACGCATCAGAATCATGGTCTATATTGTAGCCCGAAATGCGGGGCGTTACAGTATCCCTATGCGATATGGGAATTGGTCATACTTCTACTCTTTCAGCTCAGTGATTAGGATTTGAGATCAGCTCATGAGTTGACATTGAAGCAGTGAACTTCCATATATCAAAAATCTACATTTCATGCTTCGTCTCTATTATGTCTTAGACTTATTTTTGGCTATCGTCGGGGGTATATCCTGATAATTCATTGATAATCAATTTTAGATCATTATTTAAAAGGCTTTGTTTGGACTAATGTGGCTATTAGATGATGTTGGTCATCATTTGGCCAGTCGTTGGTAGCTGGTTATGGGCATGCATTTAAAAAAATTCTTAGGATATTGTACTCTATCTTGTTATATGTTTGAAATTTATTTGACCTTAGGATGTGGTGTGTTTGGTTTTGTTAGGTACAAGGGGTGATCTCTGTTCCATGTGGGACTTGAGATACCCGTCACGACCACGCTCTTCTTTGTGTTATAAAAAAGGTGATATTAGAGCATATGTTTGCTGTCATTGGGTGTCCAACTGAGATGAGTCACGTAGAGTCTCATTTATAGGTGTGTAGCACACCGCACTTATAAGCAAGAGGCTACGAGGTAGTTAGGAATGTTTTCTTTTCTTGTTGTTCTATTTTAGGATATAGGGTCTAAGATCTTAAACCTCATTTAATTCTTGTTTGTTCTTATTTCAAATCATGTCTCCCTGATGATCTAAAGCACATGGAAATCTATATTTCCCACTTTAGGATAATATTGATGGGACACCACCCACTTATGGGGTACAAACTCGGTCGAGGGGTCCTATTCCTTATTGCCCTTCTGGAGTTCCACCATCCCTCTCTAGTCCTCCTCGAGCTCCTTGAGATGATGTGTTAAATTTATAATTTCATCATTCTATTCATATGTTGGCTTATTTGGTAGCTTCTCAGTTTGAGCATGTAGCTTTTGTTACTCCATCTTCTGAGGCCACAAGGGTTGGCCAGTTTATGAGGTTGAGTCCTCCAACTTTTACTGGTGTTAAAGTTGAGAAAGATCCTCAAGGTTTCATAGATGATATGGAGAAGATATTTCGATTATGCATGCTACTAATATGGAAGGTGTAGAATTCGTTTCCTATCAACTGAAAGATATAGCTTACTAATAGTATGAGAAATAGAAATAGTCTAGGGAAGACGATGCCAAATCCTCACTATGGGATGATTTCTCTAGTGCTTTTCTGGACTACTTCTTTCCTCAAGAGTTGAGAAAGGCAAAAATAGAAGAGTTTGTTAATCTGAAGCAAGACAGGATGATAGTTAAGGAGTATGACTTGAAATTCCATAAGTTGCCCCGATATGCTCCTGAGTCAGTGTCTAGCATGAGGGATAGAATGAGGAAATTTACTTTTTGGCTGTCCCATGATTTGATTCGAGAGAGTAAGGCTGCCTTGTTGAATAAGGATATGGACATCTCTAGATTGGTTGTGTATATGCAACAGGTTGAGAAAGAGAAGAAAAAATAGGCGGAGATATGGGAAAAACAGAATAAGAAGTTTAGATTTTTAGATTAGGGTGGAGGTCAGGAGAGAATAGTAGAGATGGTAAAAAGTGGTCTAAGAAGAAGTGGGGGAGTTCTGGTTCCTACTTTATGGATAGTGCTCTTTATCTAAATCCATGAGGTAATTGTCATTCTCAACATGATAGTGGGTTTAGGGAACAAGGTGCATAATCTCAGGCTAGTGGGGCTCAGTCTCCTCTATCATATCTTCCTTGTAGGTTTTGCGGGCATATGGACCATGGGTTTTGTGAAGAATAGAGGAACATGTGTTTTAAATGTGGTCAGATTGGTCACTTGTAGAGGGATTGTCCTTCTAAGGTTGCTTTAGGGGAAAATAAAATTCCTGTTGCCACTTCATCATCTCTTACACCAAAGGCTGCACTTTTGCTTCTCGTACCGACACTGGCCAAAATCGCTTGTATGCCCTTGCTATCCACCAGAACTCTGATGCATCCCTCAATGTCATCACCGATATGTTACTCTTTTCTTATGATGTGTATTGCTTTCTTGATCTAGGGTCTACTCTTTCTTAGCTGACCCTATTTGTGGTTGTACATTTTGGTTTTGTTCCCAAATATATCCCTAATTTTTTTAATTTCTACCCTGGTGGGTGACTCTGTGGTTGCTAAGGGAGTTTATAGGGATTGTGTGGTATCGGTTGGTGGTAGAGAAACCCTAGTAGATCAGATAGAATTATACATGGTTGATTTTGATGTCATATTAGGGATGGACTGGTTGCACTCGTGCTATGCCTCCTTAGATTGCTAAACCTATAAGGTTATATTTAAATTCCCTAATGAGCTGGTCACTGAGTGTGAAGGGGGTTCTCTAGTTCCTAAGGAAAGATTCATATTGTATCTCAGAGCCCATAAGTTAATTTCTAAGAGATGTCTTTATCATTTGTCCTGGGTTAAAGGTTCTATCTCAGAGGGTCCTTTCTTACAATCCATTCCCATGGTTAATGAATTCACTAAGGTTTTTCCTGATGATCTTCCTAGTATCCCTCCTAAGAGGGAGATGGATTTTGGGATTGTCTTATTCTGGATACTCATCCTATCTCTATCTCTCCTTATAGAATGGATCCAACTGAGTTGAAGAAACTTAAAGAGCAGTTGAAAGACCTCCTTGATAAGGGTTTTATCCATCCTAGTGTGTCTCTATAAGGTGCTCCTATTTTTTTCATGTGTAAGAAGGATGATTCCATTCGACGTGCATTGATTATCATTAGGTGAATAAGATTATAGTAAAGAATAAATATCCTCTTCTTTAGATTGATGATTTGTTTGACCAGCTTCAGGGTGCTAGATATTTCTCTCAGATTGATCTTAGGTCTGGTTATCATCAGTTAAAGATTAGGGAGGTGGATATCCCTAAGACTGCCTTTCAAAACCTGTAAGGTCATTTTGAGTTCTTAGTTATGTCTTTTAGTTTGACTAATGCTCCGATGACATTCATGGACTTAATGAATAGGGTCTTCCTTTAGTTACTGAATTTGTTCATTATCGTATTTATTGATGATATTCTGGTGTATTCCAAGAGTGAGGCAGATCATGTAGATCACCTCTGTATCGTGTTGCAAACCTTGAAATATCAGCATTTGTATGCTAAGTTTTTGAAGTGCAAATTCTGGTTGAAGGCTATTACTTTTTTTGGGTCATGTCATTTTTAGTGAAGGGATCATGGTGGATTCGCAAAAAGTTACAGTGGTTAAGAAGTGGCCTAGGCCCACGACTCTAATTGATATTGAGAGCTTCTTAGGTTTAGTCGGTTACTATAGAAGATTTGTGGAGAGTTTCTGTACCATAGCTGCCCCGTTGACTAAGTTGACCCAGAAAAAGGTAAAGTTTTGTGGTCTGACGCTTGTGAGGGTAGTTTTGAGAAGCTTAAAGATAAGTTGATTTCAGCTCTAGTTTTGACTCTGCCCGAGGGTACTGATGGTTTTGTTGTCTATTATGATGCATACCGTGTAGGACTTAGTTGTGTGTTGATGCAGCATGGTAAGGTGGTGTCCTATGCTTCTAGGCAGTTGAGAGTTCATGAAAAGAATTATTTGACTCATGACCTGGAGTTATTGACTGGGGTTTTCTTATTGAAGATTTGGCGTCACTATTTGTATGGAGTCCATGTTGATATTTTTTCTGATCACAAGAGCTTACAATATGTTTTCACCCTGAAGGAGTTGAATCTTAGACAAAAGAGGTGGCTTGTGTTGCTGAAAGACTATGACATGAGTCTCCATTATCACCCAGGTAAAGCTAATATGGTTGCTAATGCTCTTAGCAGGTTATCCATGGGGAGTCTAGCTCATGTGGATGAGGATAAGAGGGAGTTGGTGAAAGATATTCACTATTTGGCTAACCTTGGAGTTTATCTCTTCGACTCTGAGGGTGGTGGTGTGTTTGTGCAAGAGGTGGTGTAGTCATCCCTTATTGCTAAAATTAAGGAGAAGCAGGTACTGAATCCTATCTTAATGAAGATTAAGGGAGATGTGGGGAAGCAAAAGATTGTAGCTTTTGAGATTGGTGACGATGGTATCTTAAGGTACCAAGGCAGATTATGTGTTCTCAATGTAGAGAGGTTGCGAGAGCAGATCTTGGTTAACGCTCACAAGTCACATTATGCCATTTATCCCGATTCGACAAAGATGTATTATGATCTTAAGAAGATTTATTGGTGGAACAATAAGAAGCGAGATGTGGCTAGTTTTGTGGCTAAATGCATGTTGTGTCAACAAGTGAAGGTTGAACACTTGAGGCCTGGTAGTTATCAAGAAATTGAACTGTTGGTGTGGAAATGAGAGATAATTAATATAGATTTCATCACCGGACATCCTCGATCTTGGAATTAGTTTGGTTTGATTTGGGTCATTGTGGATAGGATGACTAAGTCTGCTCACTTATTGACAGTGAGGACTAATTATTCAACAGAGGATTATGCAAAGTTATTCCTCTATGATATTGTGAATTTGCATGGGGCTCCCATTTCTATCATGTCATATCTTGGTACTCAGTTCTCATCACACTTTTGGCATTTGTTTCAGAGAGGTTTCGGAACTAAGGTAAGCCTTAGTTCTACTTTCTACCCTCAGTCAGATGGGCAAGTAAAAAGGACTGTTCAGATATTGAAAGATATGTTTTGGGCTTGCATGATTGACTATGGTGGTATTTGGGTTCATCATTTTTCTCTTATACAGTTTACGTATACTAATAGCTACGACTCTAGTATTGGGATAGCTTCATTTGAGGTGTTGTATGGTAGAAGGTGCAGGTCTTCCATCGGGTGGTTTGAAGTTGGAGAGGCTAAAATGTTTGGCCCTGTGGTTCACCAAGCGATAGAGAAGGTGAAGGTGATTCGGGATAGACTTAAGCTGCCTAAATTCACCAAAAATCCTATGCGAATGTGAGGCATAAGGAGTTAGAGTTTAAGGTAGGTGATTTGGTATTGTTGAAGGTGTCTCCCATGAAGGGAGTAATGCAGTTTGGGAAGAAGGGGAAACTCAGTCCCCCGTATGTCGACCCATACTGGGTCTTAAAGAGGGTTGGTAGTGTTACATATAAGTTGGAGTTTCCTCCTAGTTTGAGTTTTATTCATCTGGTGTTTCATGATTTGATGTTGAGAAAGTGTGTAGGTGATCCTTCAACGATTATTCCTTTGAAGGAAGTGGATATTTTGAATTTCTTATTATATGAGGAAGTCCTAATTGAAATTTTGGATCGGTAAGTTTGGCGGTTGCGGACGAAGAACGTAGCTTTAGTAAAGGTTCTATGGAGAAACCACAAGGTTAAAAAGGCTAGTTTGGAAGTCATAGAGGACACGAAGTCCAAGTATCCATTCTTATTTTCCTCTTCGAATAATCGTGCTTAAGGTATGTGTTATTCTTAACATCTTTGTTTTCTAACTTTGTTAAAGAAAATAGTCATTTCCTTGGCATCTTTATTTTCTTACCTTGTTAAAGGTAAGAGTAGATGTATACGGAGTCTAATCGTGCTAGTAATTTACTTGACCCATCATTCGAGGATGAATGATCCAAGTGGGGGAGAATTGAAACACCCCGGATTTTGGCCCCTGAAAATTTCTTAAACTTTGAGCTCACTGCCCTGGTTACGATCGGACCCTATGAGTCATAGGGTGTCCTGACGAGTCATTGGGATGAGTCGTAACCAAATCAGCAAGTTTGCGGTTTAATTTTTCTTCGAGTATGAGTACCTCACTAAGAGCCATAAGGATATGTTACGAGTCGTTAGGTGTAATCGTAGGGTGTCAATGTAAGTCCCAAGTTGGGTTCTGTGTTGACTACGGCTGGACCCTACAAGTCGTTGGGTCCCATTACAATTCCTGTGGCTAAGTCATAAAGTCAAAAACATAGGGTGCCTTGGTGGTACTTTCTTGGTTACGACTCATGGTGATGAGTCATAAGGAGTAGTTATGAGTCAAGGGTTGACCCGTAGTCAACGTCGACACCTTTTTAACTTGTTAGTTGAGCATATTATGGATATTTCCTTCTTAAACAAATAGAAACCCATAGCTTATAACCTCTTTAGGGTGTTGTTATTTCTCAGAAAAAAATCTAAGTAACTATTAAACACTCCCAGAAGGCTCTCTAAATTCCCTTAAGCAAGTCAAGCTAGGGTTTCATCAAGTTGGTCATCTAAGGGCTAAAGGATCAATTTCTCTCCAAATTTCTTGGTGTTTAAGGCATTTTACTCTTCCCTCACTGTTAATTTTTTAAAAGCACTAGTTTTAAAGTATTGTTCATGGGATTTTTATGTGGGTTTTGAAACAAGGATTGGGGTTTTTGAATGTCTGTGAATTGAACAATATTTCTCATGGTTTATATATAATCTCCATGCTCAAAATATGGTTTGAAATTATGGGTGCATTGGTATGGTGAATGAACTAGGTAATTGTTATTTTCCCAAACTTGTGACTTTTAAAGTGGTTATGACCCCAACCCCATAAAGTGAAATTGGTTTTAACTATCCTAACTATGGGAATTTGTAAAATTGAACTACTCTTGAACTATTGTATGAGAGAGATATTTAAAATACAATGGTATAATTTAATGAACAAAGGAAGCCGGTGTCCCCCACTGTATATTAATGAACAAAGAAAGTTATTTCTCCAAGTTTATGGGAATTGTTTTGGCATGTTGTTGTTACCTTGAAAGTGTAACTGGTATGACGATACCAACAATGTATGCCTTGATATGGAATATGGTTAAATGAATGGGACTGTGTGATGATTATTTTAATTAGGCTATAATAAGGGTTGTGTAGTTGAGTCGTAAAAGTGGAGGTTCGAGTGACCGATACTAGAAATCGTGTTTGCCTTCGCAGGGGTCAAAGTGACCAGGGAGGGTTGAGTCCTCCTCATTATTATTTCATAATTACAGAGATTCTGTTTCCCCCTTAATCATTATATGATTGGGTGCTTAAGTCACCTTGGTATATGTTGGGAGGTTCAAGTCCCCCATGTGCATATATATATATATATGAGGTTATTCTCCGGTTCGTACGGCTGCACGCACTGGGAACCGATCAGGAGTGAGAGCTGGGGCCCATATAGCCCGTGGGTACTATGATATGATGGTTGAGCTATACAATCTAGGCTAAAGTTTTGAAAAGCATGTTAATCCTTGTTTCCTATCCCGACATGTGATATATATATATATATATATACATATATATATATATATACGTATATGCATTTGATTATGTGCATTGGTTTTTAAATGATCTTAAACTTTAATCATGTCATTATGTTATCCTTATATCCTAGTTACATGCTAATGTTTACCCCGCTAACTGTCTTCGAATGTTGTATCCCTATGAGATGCAAGAATTGGTCATACTTCTACTCCTCTTGCTCAATGATTAGGATTTAGGATCAGGTTGTGAGTTGACATTTAAGTGGTGAGCTTCCATACATCGGAAGTCTATATTTCATGCTTTGTCTCTCTTATGTCTTAAACTTATTTTTGGCTATCGTCGGGGGCATGTCTCGACACTTTATTGATATTCAGTTGTCGATCATTATTTTGAAGTCTTTGTTTGTACTACTGTACCTATTAGGTGGAGTCGGTCAGCCGTTTGACCAGTTGTCGATACATGGTTATGGACATGCATTTAAAAAACTTTCTTAGGCTATTGTACACTATTTTGTTATATGTTCAGAATTCATCCAGCCTTGGGATGTGGTGTGTTTGGTTTGGTTAGGTGCAGGGGTGATATCCAGTCCATGTGGGACTTAAGATACCCGTCACGGCAAGACCTTAGTTCGGATCATGACAAATTTAGAATCAGGAAGTCTATTTAAGTAAAGAGACAACTTCAAGAATATGTGCCAAATACAATATCTATGTATTGTATGTGGCATCACTTTCGCAATGGCTGGATTAATGCTTGGGCATTGGTCGGTTATGATAGCACCTGGATGAACATTTCCCATGGCCTCAATCCAAGTTCTAAGAATCAATTTGTATATAAAGATATCTTCATGAGAAATGAGAGCACAGAGCACATCCTATTAGTATCGATTGTCTATGGTGATTATTGCTAACAAATGAAGCACAAGGCATATTGTAGTGATTCACAAGATACGTCGTATCAAAGTATATCACATCATGAAAGTGCTTATAAGCTGCCTTACAATATGACCTACGTGTGTACTGAACCCCATCGGGAAAAAATTTCATTGTATATATAGGGTAGAAAATCTATATTTTTGTACATGAATTAATTTTCAAGCACCAGCTCCACTTTGCAGGTTTGATTCTCACTGTGGCGCTCAGGTTGCCTATTTTTTTTTTAATTCTGTGTTGTGTATAGGTACAACTGCAACTATTAAAAAAACACTAACTTTTTGCTTTATTTATTAATTACTCCTATTTTAGTTTAAGTGTTTTGTATCTATAGACTATATGTTATTGCATCCTTTAAAATTATATTTTGTTAGTTTATTCACACATTTATTTTTTATTTTTTGAACCCACTGAGGAAAAATCCTGAATTCTCCATTGAATGCACCCATACCACATTTGGTAGTCTACCCCTCTTATCAACGTCTATTGAATTGAGAAACTCCCTATCCATTACCTGCATTTCACGAAAAAAATTAAGCAATGACTGTGCTTCCCCTTCTTGCATTTCAAAGATCCTACTCTTCAAAATAAAATTCCTACAGTACTTTGGAGTGCAATCCAAATTTTGTGGTCTACCACGTTGAACCTTGACAAGTCTAATATGTTTTGGAGGGTCTAACTCCAGCTCAATCGTGAGCTATAGGATTCCTTTTCAAAGATTTACTAACCGACCTATGACCAACCATTAGACTAGTTATGGCAGGGATCAAAATCATGATTGTGCTCATTAATAACTTTAGAGACATGCCAATAACTATTGTTAGAAAAAATAGCAGTGATCCTAGCTTTACAATTGTTACTCTTTGTAGTATATTTAGCTTTGCGATTACTAGTCCGATCATAATAATAAATTACATACTTGGTAGTCTCACCACCCATCTAGCCAAAATTTCTTTTCACAATAGAAAAACCTTTTAATCGTGCATGTTCTTTGTACAATGCAAATAAAAAAAATTATCTCTAAATTACATTTTGGAGATTGGACCTGCACCCACTTCCTTTTCAGTAAAAGCATCCACCAGTTCACGATCATCATCATATTCTTCAAACTCTTCTCCTAGAATGTCTTCCTCATCATTCTCAACTTCTTCATTGTATTTTCCATCATCATCTAAATGTATAACATTTTTGAAACTATAGTGTGAATCATCAGCTACCCATTCATTTTCATTCATCAAATTATTGTCCGAGGTTATCTCTAAAGATCTGTACAACTCCTCCCTAAACAGCTCATACCTATTTTTTTGGTTCATTGACATGTTTACCAGACCAACTATTGTTTCTTCATCTACATTAAATTTTCCTTATGACGCCAAAGTTTTTTCGTTTGTATTCAGGTTTTCTTCAGTTGTATTCATATTTTTTTAACACAAGGAGAGAATGTTGAGTAGAGAAGAACATAAGAAAAAAGAGTAAACAGTAAAAATAGTATTTGAGTTAGAGCAAAAAATATGTATGTTTTTTGAAGAAAATATACGCATCCCAATTAAGACTGTTGATATTCTCAGTTTAAGAATTTGTGTTGCAATTTAGGGAATAAGATAGCTTTAATTATCTTGACTTAAAAAAATAAAAGAAAAAGATTTAGTTTGTTTAGAAGAAAAGGCTATTATAGTCCTTTTATTATTATGGACAAATTTGGACCAAATATTTATGGCCATTTACCACTTCCCTTTAGATTTTTGGTCCATTTAGTATGCCTCCCCTACTTTGCATGCATCTCACATTGTGGTCTTCTTAAATCGTCATTGTTTACACCTAATTTTTGTCCTCCATGACTAAATTTAATTATGAGTTTCTTCGATTTAAAATAAAATTACAATATTTATTATTTGGAGAAAAACTTTCTAAAATATTTATCTGCATGATTTTTCCACTATAAGTAGCGGTTATATATTTTTGTATCCTTATATATGAGATCGTAAAATTTCATTACTTAAATAATTATTTTACGAAAAATTGAATTTGAATCAAGTATTATCTCAAAAATTAATTCAAATGAGTAAAATCATGATTTAAAAATAACTTGTTCTTAAAACTAATTTATTTGAAAAATATTTATTTGATTTTATTAAACTAATAAACTCGGGATTAATTTGTAACTTAATTCGTGTCGGATTGCGATTCAATTTAGCCAAATAATTAAATTTGTGTTCAATTGAAATCAACTTGGCCACAATTATGATGTAATTGGCCAATTAATATTCAATTTGGCCAGAATTTAAATAAAATTGACTAAGTCGTAATCCAAAATTCTAATGCTACCCCATCCAGCAGCCCAGCAATAACCCGGCCCATATCTAATAATCTCTTTTCCCCTTTCTTTAGGAGGAATTGGCACAAATGTACGACATTCCCAAAATATTGGTAGTTTAATAGTTAAAAAAAGATTAGCAAAAAGAAGCTTTATTTAATTAGCATTAAAAAGCCACCTCTTTTTAAGGAATGTTTTTGTTTCTATGTGAGTTACTACTTTGCCAGAGGCTAAGTTTCCTCTATCTTCCAGGAAGGAGTAGAAGAAGAAGTCCTTGTGACTCGGCTATATAAATTAGTATATCTTCCGAATAGATTTACAGAGAAATATTGTCAATCAAATAGAGTTGTTTGTGTTAGCTTAACTTATTCTTCTTTAATTATCTCGAATTACTCGCCCACAACCAGCCCAAAAGGGAAGTACCTTTCCCTCTGGGGTAGGAAAATCATAATCGGGATAGCAAACCAAAATCTATGGAACTTGGGTGTGGGTCTTTTGTCTAAATGGAATAACTTTTCTTTTTCTCTTTTTATTTACCTTTCAATGAAATAATGCTTTTTCAACTCAGTTTTACCTAACCCATTACCTAACCCACTATGTCCTTTGTTTAATACCCATTTTTAGGAACGGAAATCTTGAATTGAAAACCCTTTTTTTTGCCTTCGCCACTTCTTTTGCTGATTTTATCCACCTCCGTTATGAAATACCAAAAAAAATGAATTAGCGGATCATAGATCTAAGTCCAAAATTCTGAGCCAGACTCGATGATGCCAAAGAGTACTTAGTCATCTCTTATTGTTCCATCCCTGCAATATTTGTTACCATCAAATTGTCCATAATACAATGAGTGCCCCTCATTGCAAACTCAATAGCTATACCTTAATTGTTATTTGAACAAGTAAAAGTTCTTTCTTGGTCCAAGTGGGGATAGCATTTCTCTTTTGCATGTCCATGGAGTTTTGAAAAATCCAAACATCTCAGAGATAGATAGAGAGTTAGTAATTTCTCAAATGAACGACACTCCTTTGTATACGTCAAGAGTCCATTGATGAGAAAGGGCTGGGGAAAGCTTGAACCCAATTCCTATAGTAATGATTATGAGCACAATTGAAATTCCTGGGGAGTTATACATTTGTGTATTGATAAGACCGTTTACTGTTTATTAAAGCTCAATCTCTCCCCCGGATGAACCATATACCGAAGAGAAATCATGAACCAAAATAAAAAAGCTTGCCTTACCCACGAGTAAATATTTCATAGTAGCCTCATTAGACCGTACATCTTTCTTGGTATTTCTAGATAATATGTAGGACCATAAACTGAAATATTCTGGGTCTACAAAGATGGTTATTAAATCATTGGCATCACATAAAAACACCCCCCTAGAGTAGCTATTAATAAGAATTAGAGAAACTCTGTTATAGCCATTTCTGTTCATTCAATGTACTCTACGGATAGAGGAATATTTAGAGTTGAACATAGTACAATTAGAAATTGAAAGATTTCATTAAAATTGTTCGTATGGAAATTTTCTGAAAAGCTAATCATAGGTTCTTATCTCCACCAGAACAATAGGGCTATTATGCTCATTACTAAATTTATTGAAGAGATGAAATATAACAAAGGTATATCTTTTTGATCAGAGGTTGAATCAATCATCAGAAGAAGAATTAGGCCCAAAATTAGGATACATTCTAAGAAAATAAAACTTCTATTGAAGAAAAGTAAATGAAAGGCTTTCATAAAAATTCTCGTAGAATCGAGAATGAAGTTTTCATTCTGTACATGCCAGATCATGAATTAGTAACTGCTCCCAATTTTAAAAAAAAATCCTAATTATGTCAAACTTTCCATTTTTGAAATAGTTACAAAATCTTCATGAATAGGATCAAACCCTATTCCATGGTATTTACATGAGGTTTCTCTTTAAGAAAGTCCCCGAGATGTAATACCCCGCAAGATTCTAGATGAGTTTCCAGCTATTCGTCACATGTTTAGAGGGCACAAGGCCATTAATTTACACTAAGTACAAGTAGCATGGCCACTTTAACACCCCAAGATTTCAAACATTTTATTTTTAGCTTTTCTGAGTTCAAAATATTGATTCATGAGTTGATATATGTTTAGGGATGTTAAAAGGGTCATCCGAGAGAGTTTTGGAATTTTTGGAAGGGCTTCAGGGTGTTTTTGGACCATGGAGACCGAATGCCTCCATGATTTTAATGTGCCACAGAGACTGTCCCTTCGCGGTACATGGCGTGTCACAGAGGTTAGTCTCCACGATACACACCGTGTCATAGAGGCTAGTCTCGTGCCACGAAAGCTGTGTAAATCTAGTATCTTCATTAAATGGGCTAGAGGCATTTTGTTCCTTTCCCCCTCTATTTAAATGCCCTCTTCATGATTTAAAATCTAAGAGGGGTATTATTTTCCCTATTCCTCATCAGTTAACAATGTAAAATCATTCCCCTTTCCTAAGAGCACAAAAATTGAAAGTTTCTCCCAAGAATTCACCATTCAAGGTCCCAATTTCAAGTTTTCTTCAAGGATTCAAGCAACTCAGATATGTGGGATATTCATAAATGGGTTCCTCCCACCCATTGAGTCCCAAGAAATCCCTTGTTTTCAAATATAAACCCTTTTCTCTCTTTCCATAAAATTTTATTATTTAGTGTGAATTTACTCAAGTTGCTCTTAATAGTTTTGAATAAAAACTATGACTTCATGTTTCCCATGTGAATTATACTCTTACATTCTTTATAATATCAGTCACCCATATCATGTTTAGTTGATACCATGTCAATTTATCAAGTTATGAAATAGACCCTGTGAGCATGTTGTCCTCGTAAGTTTAATATATTTCCGTACTCATAATCATGGATTTTATCAGTTTAGTGAAATATACTATGATTTGGGTCTATGAATCATGAATTTCATTGCAAGGTTATGATGAATTTATTGTACAAAAGTGTTGTTCAGTGTTGGAGGGTTATGAACACTCGATACCTATATGTGTCCACATGTAATAGATTTTTCAAGTTTCAAGTTAGTTAGATCATGATTTTATCATCATATTTAGATTATTATATTCATGTTGAGCAATTTTCAGTTATAATTCCAGTTAACTTAAATCAAAACCAGTGTTTGTTCAGTTGGGAGTAGGATTTAGTACCGACTGAACTTAGGGATGGAGGCTCACCCACCAGTAGAGGACTAAAATCTTAAGCAACAGTCCCTAAGTGCCATAACTAAGTAGCTAGCATAGGTTATGAGATGTCACCTGCCATTAAAGGACTCACACCCTCTTAGGGGTCACCCGCCAGTAGAGGATTGACACCTTAGTCCTTCGGGACATCATATTAGTGGATCTACACTACCAGTGTTAGTACCTGTGGCAAGGTATTAACACCTTTCCAACTAGGGTTATAGTTAGACCCCGATTAACGTAGATTGGGGCATGTCAGTTAAATGATACCTCCCATAATTTTAGTTCAGTATTCATATTATATCAACTCAGGTTTGCATGACAAAGTGTTTAGTTTATTAGTTATTCAGTTAGTCAATTTGACAGATTATTTTAGTACATGTTTTATCTGGTCTTGCATTCATAAGTACCAAGTATTACCTATCTCACGTACCAGTACATTCAAAATACTGACCGTATAATCTCTTTTGTGCTATGCTGTCTTATAACGTAGGTTTGAATACTCAGTTCCTCGATCGCCCTTAGTTAGTTTAGTACCACTTAATAACAGTTTTGGTGATAACTCATCCATCGAGGATAATTTATTTATAGTTATTTTTAGTATTTCCCTTATTTCAGTCAGTCAGAGTTAGTTGGGGGTTTATCCCATCAACTCCTCATGTTAGAGGATTTCAGATGTTCAGAATTGTTTTTAGTTTTATGAGCAGTTTTAGACATATTGGGTATTGTTTCAGTATTTTATCTTGGTAGAGTATTTATTATTTTAGCTTTCGAAAATGATGCTTGTATTATTATTTTATTCAGTGCTCACCACAGGTCAAGATCATGGGTTATCTTGGGGTCACTTATGGTCTTAAGCGTTGTGTTACGATTAAGGGGTAGCCTCAGATCGTGACAAACTTGGTATTAGAGCCTAAGGTTTTAAAGTTTCAATGGGAATCTGAAAACCGCATTTAGTAGAGTCTTGTACATGGGTGTGAAGCACGACACACTTATGGATAAGAGGATACGAGATGTTTTAGGAAAGTTTCCTTTCTTTCAGTATTCATGTCATGTGAAAGAGCACGAGATCTATTGAATTCCTTTTTCTAACTTATCCTTTATTCATTTATAGAAAATGCCTCCTAAGAGTAATAATGGAAAAAGAAATGAGGATCAGACCGCACCACCATTGTCACAACCCGAGGCTATCCCCTAGTCACGACAACGACACTTACAATCACAAGTGACCATAAGCTAACCCATAAGCTGGTACCTGTTGTGAGCACTAAATAAAGTAACAAGATACATATGTGCGGAAGTAAAATATCAGCACCATAAGGTTTAAATACTAATAAGATAATGTAAAACTGGATATTGAAATACATATCAAAACATGTCAGAATGACTGAATCACATTTGATAAAACCGACTGATTATCTAACTGACTGACTGCATGTCTGAAAGCCTCTAAACCGACTGAAAAGTTGATGGGACAGACCCCAACTAACTCCAAACTGAACTAACTGAAAGAAAATATGGAAATACTGAAATAACCTAATTGGTCCTTAATATATGAGGACTTACCACACTTATTGTTGCTGATAGGCTGAACTGTCTAAACACAGTTAGGAAACTGAGCATCTGAACCTATGATATAAGACATTATAATACGAAGAAAGTATGCGGTTAGTACTTTGATTATACTAGTATATGAGATGAGGTTAGGCTGAAATACATAGGTTCACGTGCATAAAATAATGGCTGACTGAATAACACTAGATAACTGATGTATAAATGCATGAAAGCTGTAAAATCTGAGAATGTATGACCAAGCATATAACATGATATTAAAATATTCTATAAACTGAAATACTAAAATCTGGTAACTGAATAACTGATGAACTGTATGCTATGGTCAAGCAAACCTAAACTAAATTTTTTACTGATTATTAAACTGAGATTGTGGGAGATATTATCTAACTGATGTGCCTCAATCTAAGCTAATTGGGGTCCAACCTGTAACCCCAATTTTAAGGGTGTCAGTACCGTGCCACGGGTACTAACAATAGCTGTGTGGATCTACTAAACTAATGTCCTAAAGGACTAATGAGTCATACTCAACTAACATGTGCTCTAATAAGATATGTGTTACCCTTAACTGGCAGGTGAACACTTTATCAACCCTCAACTGGAAGGTTGATATCTCTAACCTACACTAGCTATGTAGTTTTGGAACTTAGGGACTACTACTAAAGGTCACACCCTCTACTGGCAGGTGAGCCGCCATCCCTAAGTTTGCTCGATGCTAAATACTACTCCCAACTGAATAAAACTATTACTAGGCTGAACTAAGCTTAACTGAGCAAACAACTAATCATGATAACTAATTGAATAACAACGGTCATGGTTTATCTGAAGTCGTACTAATGATACTGAAATCATGTAAATATCTAAGTATCGGGTGTTCATAACCCTCTAGCACTGAATGAAAATATCAATAAGGACATGTAAAACCTTAAAACCCATAATAAAGCATTATTTCTCAAAACCCAATATTTAGACATTTCATCAAACAATGGGAGTCATGAATTTAAGTGTGGGAATGAGTAGAATATGTGATTGAAAACATAGTTACAATACTAAACCATGAATTAGGGATTTAACATGAGGATTTCAATGCTCAAATTATGTAAGGGCTCATTCCATCAAAAAACATTTGAAACATAACTTGTAATCATTTCATGGAGATAATTCAGCACAAACATGTAAAAACTCATAATTTGATATGAAAGGGGGATTCTTTGACTCTATGGGTGAAAAGGTCTCATGGATGAACATCCGCACACCTTGAATCTTAAATCTTGAAAGAGAAACACAAATCTTTATGCTTTTTTGAAGGTTCTTGGATTTGGGAACTTGATTCTTGGTTTTTTTGGAGAGAAAAGAATGAAATTGATGAACTTTGGGGAATGATTAGGGTTTGTTTTTGAGAGGAAATTGGGAAAAATAGACATATAATGCCTAACCGACATTAAATTTATATATTTTATGAATTGGATTGAGGGGAAAAGATGTAATTTCCCCTCAAACATTTAAATTTGTAACTGAAATACGGATTAGAGAGAGACCGCGATGCAATGGGTGCCTCATCGCTATAGCCACCGTGACGCACCACTATCGTGGTGAGCTGCTGGAATTGAAATCCAAACACGAATTAATCCTCGTTCGAAAAATCCAAAACTTTTCCGGGACATGCTCCTTACACCCTTGAACATGAATTAACTTAAAAACCTACATCTCGGGGTCAATAAAACTCATTGAAAAATCCTCAAAGTTAAGAGGCCAAAAATATGACTAAGTATCCAACACTTAGTTAAAATTTCAGGCTTTAAGCCTCTTATACATACAACTAGGAGCTGAACTGAGCTAAGAAAAGCATGGGGTATTATAATATCTCCCCCTTGTGAACATTCGTCCTCGAATGAGACTGATAAAGCTGAGAATACTAGGGTAACTGAAATCATATACTGAATATGCATAAACATGGTTACATGACTGAGTTTGAAACATGATACATGACTAAACTGAATTCGTGAATGCATGCAATGACATAAGAATGGTTATATAGCTGGAGCTGAGAATGGAAAAGAAACAATCTAAGAAGAACTGTTACCCTAAGTTGAGTCTGAGTTTGCGAAGAAAAGATGAGGGTAATTGGTCTGCATAGCAGCTTCTGTTTCCTAAGTGGCTCCCTCAATGGACTGGTTCCGCCAAAAAACTTTGACCAAAGGAACTTCTTTGTTCCTTAGTCTATGAATCTGACGATCAAGGATCTCGATTGAGATTTCATTGTAAGAAAGGCTATCCTGAACATTTGTGATTTCTAAAGGAACTACAACACTAGATTACCAATACAGTTCTTTAACAACACTGGATGCACTGATGCCAAATCTGCAGGCAACTCAAGTTCGTAAGCTACCTTCCCAAAATGACTCAAAGTTCTGTAAAGGCCAATATATTGGGGACTGAGTTTTCTCTTCTTGCCAAATATTTTGACACCTTTCATTGGTGAAATTTTCAAATAGACTAAATCACCAACCTCAAACTCAAGGTCTCTTCTCCTCACATCTGTATAGGATTTCTGATGGCTTTGGGCTGTCTTAAATCTCTCCCTGATCAACTAAACCTTCTCTATTGCATCAAACACTTAATCTAGCCCTACCAAAGCGACCTCACCTGTCTCAAACCAACCAATAAGATATCTGTATCTCCTCTCATAAAAAGCCTTAAATGAATCCATCTGAATACTAGAGTGATAACTGTTATTATAGGAAAACACAATCAATGGCAAGCGATTATACCAACTTCTTTTAAAGTTAATAACACATGCTCTCAGCATGTATTTTAAGGTCTGAATGATCCTCTCTGCCTGACCATCTGTCTGAGGATGAAAATTTGTACTGTGATGAACTTGGGTACCAAGACCCTTCTGAAAAAGCCTTCCAAAAGTGAGAGGTAAATTAAGTACCTCTATCTGAAATAATAGATAATGGGACTCCATGAAACCTAACCAACTCTTTAATATAGATCTTGGCATAGTCCTCGATTGAATAAGAAGTATGAACTGGTAAGAAATGGGTTGATTTGATCATTTTGTCTATAATCACCCATATTGAATCATGCTGACGTCACAAACGGGGTAAACTCATCACAAAATCTATGTTCACCTCTTCCCACTTCTACGTAGGAATACTGAACACCTGCATTGTTCCACTAGTCCTATGGTGTTCAACCTTAACCTTCTAAAATTTAGAACACTTAGCTACAAACTCTGCAATAGCCCTCTTCATACCACTCTACTAATAAATTTTTCGTAAATCATGGTATATCTTAGTGGCCCTGGGTGAATAGAATAGAACACACCATGCGCTTCTACCAAAATCCATTGTCTCAAACCATGAACACACAACACACACAACCTACCCTGACAACATAACACACTATCTTCCCCTTAGGAGAAAACCTCTACTTTCTGATTTCTAACTAATTCCTTCAACTTAACTAAACTGGGATCCCTATCTTGTTTCTCCTTTACTTCGGTAACAAAAGAAGATTCTGAACTATTTCAAACCCAATCACTACCTTCAGCTAAATCAACCAACCTCACACCTAATCTAGCAAGTTGATGAACCTCCTAAACTAGCCTCTTCTTATCATTCTCAACATGAGAAAAAATACCCATAGACAATCTACTAAGGGCGTCTACCACTACATTGGCCTTGCCCGGATGATACAACACACTCATATCATAATCTTTTAACAATTCTAATAGCCTTCTCTGATGAAGATTTAATTTTTTCTATGAGAACACATACTGTAAACTTTTGTGATCCTTGAACACATCAACATGAACCATATACAAATAGTGCCTCCAAATTTTTAAGGCAAAAACAAATGATGCCAGCTCAAGATCATAGGTAGGGTAATTCTTTTCATGAGGCTTGTGTTTTCTAAAGGCATAGGCTATGACCTTACCTCTCTACATCAACATACAACCAAGACCAACTCTGGAAGTATCACAGTAAACAACAAATCCATTTGAACTATTTTCCAAAGTCAAGACTGGGGTTGAAGTGAGTCGAGTCTTTAACTCTTGAAAACTTTTTTCACAAGAATCTGAAAACTGAATTTTGACCTTTTTCTGACTTAATCGAGACATGGGAGATGCAATAGATGAAAACTCTTAACAAACTATCTGTAATAGCTAACCAAACCCAAGAAATGGGTCTGGGCTAATTTCTCATGGCTTTGGTCTTTTAAGAGTCAACTCTAATGCTATCACCGGAAATAATATGACCAAGGAAATCTACTGATATTAGCCAAAACTCACACTTACTAAATTTAGCAGTTAACTGATGGGATTTAAGAGTTTGTAATATGATTCTGAGATGGTTTGCATGATTATTTTCACTACAGGAGTAGACAAGAATATTATCAATGAAAATTATGACAAACATGTCCAAGTACTGCTTGAACACTCTGTTCATCAAGTCTATGAAAGCTGATGGGGCATTCGTTAGTCCAAAAGACATAACTAGAAATTCAAAGTAACCATACCAGTTCTGAAAGCTATATTTGGAATGTCACATTCTTTGACTTTGAGCTGATGATAGCTAGATCTGAGGTCTATCTTAGAGAAATAGATAGCACCCTGAAGTTGGTCAAACAAGTCATCAATCCTAGGGAGTGGGTACTTATTTTTTGCTATGACTTTATTAAACTGACGGAAGTCGATGTACATTTTGCGAAAATCATCTTTCTTATGCACGAAAAGGATTGGAGCGCTGCACGGGGAAACACTGGGCTTGATGAATCCCTTATTTAAAAGATCTTTCAACCCTTTTTTAACCCTTTTAGCTCAGCTGGAACCATTCTGTAGGTCGGTACATCATCGCGGTGGGTGCCTCATTACTATAGCCACCGCGACGCACTACTATTATGGTGAGCTGCTGGAGTCAAAATCCTAACATGACTCAATCCTTGTCTGAAAAATCTGAAATTTCCCCAAGATATGCTCTTTACACCCCTGAACATGAATTACCTCAAAAACCTTAGTCTTGGGGTCGAGAAGACTTATTTAAAAATCCTCAAAGTTAAGAGGCCAAAAATATGACTAAGTCCCCAACACTTAGTTAATTTTTTAGGATTTAAGCCTCTTATACATGCAACTAGGAGCTAAACTGAGCTAAGAAAAATAAGGGGTATTACAACCACCTATTCAGGAAGACGCTCTAAACGAACATGTTTAACATGCTGAATTCAGGACCGTTTTTACTATTTTGGCCCAGACTGTGGTTGCTTGGAATAACCAACAGGATGTTGCCATAACCAATCCAATAGTGGGCACGATAGAAGCTAGGATTTGAGACTTCACTCTGGTGAATCCTCTATTATTTTCTGGATCCAGGTCTGAGGAGAATTCACAGAATTTTTTGGATGGTGTGAAAAAAGTGACAGACATCATGGGTGTTACTTCTAGTGAGAGTGTTGATTTAGCTACTTACCAATTGAAAGGAGTGGATCATACTTAGTTTAAGTTATGGAAAGAGATAGAGGTGTTGAGGCAGGGCCTATAGAGTTGGAGGAGTTTGCTACGACATTCTTGGACAGTTTTTTCCCACTCGAGTAAGGGTGGACAAGGTGTAGAAGTTTATAAATCTAAAGCAGGGTAACATGAGTGTAAAGGAGTAATCGCTCAAGTTTACCTAATTGGTGAGGTATTCTCTATTTATGGTGGTTGATTCTAGGGCCAAAATGAGTAAGTTTGTGTCTGGGATTTTAAAGGTTTGTGTTTGGGATTTTAAAGGATGAGGTTACAGAGTGTCGAGCAGCTATGTTGGTTAAGGAGATGGACCTTTCTAGATGGATGGTCCATACTCAGCATATTGAGGAGGAAAGGATCAAAGAAAAGAAAAGAGAGAATAAGAGGGTCAGAGCTGGTAGCTTCAACTTCTCACAACAAAGGTCTGATGGTGGGAATCATTCATCGCTCCCCCATAAATTTTTAGTTTCACCCTCATCTTCATCCAGTGCCCCAATGCCAAAGTTTAGGAAGGACAATCGGGATAGGGCTCCAGGATCTCAGACTCAAGATAGTGTGAATAGTATTCACACCAATCTGCTTAAGAGATGTGGTAAGAACCACCAGGGATAGTGCAAGGCATACAGTGATAGGTGTTTTGGATGTGGTAATCCAGGCCACAAGATCAGGGATTACCTAGTGGTTGCCTAGAAGGGAAAGAATTTTCGTTAGCAGGGTTAGTCCAACTTTTAATCAGCTCTAGTAGGTATCCTGACTCAGTAGGGCACCACTTCAGTGCCACCAGTGGGCATCTTCAGAACTGAATTTATGCTCTCCAGGATCAACAGGATCAGGAAAGTTCTCCTGATGTGGTTACGAGTACCTTACAAGTCTTTCATCTTCATGTTATACATTGTTAGACCCTAGAGCTTTACTTTCTTTTGTGACTCTCTATATGGCAATAGAATTTGGCGTCAGTCCCAAAATCTTAGTAGAACCCTTCTTAGTATCTACCCCAGTGGGTAGTTCTATTACATCGAGATGGGCATACAAAAATTGCCCGAGCATAGTGTCTCAAAAAGTCACTTCAATTGACCTTATGGATTTAGATATGATTGATTTTGATGTCATTCTCAACATGAATTGGCTCTACTCGTGCTATGCCTCAATAGACTGTAGAAACAGAATAGTAAAATTCCAATTTCCTAATGAACCTGTCTTAGCATGGAGGGGTAGTACTTAAGTGCCTGTAGGTAGATTTGTCTCCTATCTTAAGGCAATAAAGATGATATCCAAGGGTTTTATTTACCATCCGTTCGAGTTAAGGACTCAAATTTTGAAACTCTGAGTCTGGAGCAATTTCCAATAGTGAATGAGTTCCCAGAAGTGTTTCCTGAAGATCTTTTCGGAGTTCTTTCTAAGAGGGAAATTGACTTTGGAATAGATATCCACCCGGATACCCAACCTATCTCAATTTCACCTTATATAATGGATCCAACTAAGCTGAAGAAATTAAAGGATTAGTTAAAAGATCTCTTAGATAAGGGTTTTATCAGGCTTAGTATTTCTCCATGGGGTGCTCCAGTTCTCTTCATCTAAAAGAAAGATGGTTCCCTCAGAATTTGCATTGACAACTAATGTCACCCAAAACTACACCTCAAGTAGAAGTATAATATGGTCGAATGCAAATATAGTAAACCAACAAGGTTGGGGTCATCCCATAGGGAAAATGTGAATAGTTGCTTACCTTGATGTAATCCATAGTAGTACAGGAAAGTAAATGGGGGGATTTTGTTATCACTTGCAAATAGTAACCAATTCTTCAGTGCTTTTGAGTTGAAATCAATATGAGACTAATGGTAGGTCTGTGTTCCCCCTGGCTTATCAACTATGTAAATTTCTCGTGATCAACCCAATTTTTCTGTTGTTCTGCATACAAAGCCTATAAGATAGGTATTATCTACTTCTTAGAAGATAAGTTTCACCCTTTGGCTTGGTTATCGTCTTGGGGTGTCTCCTTGTTTCCTCTTGCTACAACCTCAGGTATACTTAGTTATCGTTTCACTATCTTAATCTTCTTTTCCTAATTGCAAGCTTTTTGGTTATCAAATGGATGCGAATACAGGTTATCTCAAGATACTGCAGCTACTTGAGGATAATTATTGTGAAGAAGGATTAAGATACATGCAGAAACCCTAGAACAATTGAGTCTCACACTTCCTCAACATAGCTAATCTTCCAGGGTTCCCACAACCCTAGCTAAGGAGATTAGCCGCTCATGTTTGTGCAAGATGATTATCGATGAAGAATACATAAAATCAATTACACAAGAAAGGATAAATAAACTCCAAAGTCATTAATTGAATTAAACCCTAAACTATCAAGAACAATTGTAAAAGTATGTAATAATGTGTAAAAGCTCATCACCATGCATCACCTAATAAAAGATAAACCCTAAGTTATTTATAGTATCTCAAAATAATATATAAAAATCGTATTAAAAATGAGAAAGGTAAAGTTTATGTCGGCAGTTGGTACGACTCGGTCCTCACCATATCCTTAGCTTACGAGTTGTACCCTGCCTTGTCGTATTCATTCAAGTATCTGATCTGCCCAAGGCTTCAACTATCTGTTCAGCGTATGACTTTTTCTTATGAGTCATACCTTAGTGTACGACTTATGTCCTTCATCCATATTCACCTGGGATTTCTTCCTTTTCGAGCCTTGAACACTGGTTTGTATACGACATGCCTATACGAGTAGTACTCAAACTTCCGACTCAGATAACTCTGATACTTCAAC
Source organism: Capsicum baccatum var. pendulum (assembly GCA_030864225.1). Taxonomy (NCBI): domain Eukaryota; kingdom Viridiplantae; phylum Streptophyta; class Magnoliopsida; order Solanales; family Solanaceae; genus Capsicum; species Capsicum baccatum. Next base: position 236,705,469 of record CM061560.1, on the reverse strand, counting down.
TCCTGGACAGTAGCTCAGGTTCTATCATGCTCACAAATTCTGCATATACGACTTATACCCTGGCTTACACTAGGGCACACGAGTCGTATCTTCCTTATACTTGGATCCTTAGTTTGGCTTTTGGTTCTATTATTCATACAATTCAGTAAATGAATCATATCGACTGGTTACGACTCAGAGACTGACTCATATACTTATCAGAGTTGGTCTTTATTTGAGATTTTTCTTCTCTTTTTGTTCAAGTACCATTATAGACCTATTTTACCTACAATTCACACCAAAATGCATCATATCCAATAAAATACCCTAAGTTCACGTATAAATTTATGATTTTAAGCATCGAAAGTGTCGTGTTTCCATGCCACATTAACACTCCCAACTTAAACTTTTGTATGTCCTCAGGCATACAAAACCAAATTAGTAAGTTCTAGCGCAGAGCCGATGCTTAAATAGAAAGATCTCAAGCAAACCCATGGCAATAATTTTGAGTTAAATTTCAATCTTATTGTTCCCCTATTAATTTTTCAACTTTTCAACTCAAATTTGTGTGTAGCAATTTAGCACTTGTAGAAACACGAAGGAATCCGATGATGGCATTACATTAGCAATAGACACTTGGGCATAGAGATGCTTTACATTCATCAAACAATCTAGAAACCTAGAAATATAACCCATGTGCACGCACAGTTAATAAAATCCCATCCACTGTTCATGGATAGACTACTGTATTCAGGGATATACAAATGACTCTCTCGCACACAAAGAAGTACAACCGGTGTGTATAAAATACCATAAGCTTACCATTATGCTCTTTTCCTAAGTTGTTAAACAATTATAGTAGGATCACTATAGGACTTCATTTGGCTTGTAATGTATGCTTGGGGATGGTATGATACGTATGGATATTTAAAGTGTCTAAGCTTACCAGACACTATGCTCTTCACGGGGTCCACTAGTTTTGACTTCATTTATTTCCATCCTTATGTCTCCCTTTTTTTCTTCTAAGCACATTCCACTTGGGTCAGGTGTTTCTTTTTAGCATTTATTTTTCTAATTCTTTTTTTTTTCTATACCTTGTACTTTTCTTTCTTTTCTTTGCATCACACCTGTCCATGTTTCAAATATTTTCCTTGTACACATTTTTCTTCATTCTAGCTTTTCTCTTACGCACCCCTATAATAAACACCCTTAACTTAGGTGATTTACTTGAGTTGAGGTGCATAGTGTCCATAGGAGGACCCGGTCCAAAACAAGTTCATTATAAGTTAAACGGGAAGGTGATAAGTGTAACAAGAAAAATTGGTCTAAAAAGGCTCAAATATTTGGATCAAGGGGATTTATCCCTTTGGTCAGGGCATTTTAGGCTTAAGTGGACTCATATAAAAGGGCCAATGATTACTTCATACTTAACCATCCTAGACCTACGTAAAAGCAACTGGGAAAGTTCTAGATTACCACATAACCGGGAACTCAGTAAATCTTACACACACTTGCACAGGGCTACACTACTAAGTACTAGTTATCCAACTATGCAATTGTTTTTTCCCAAACTATACTATCCCAAATCCTAATACCATTATCAGATACTCAATAGTCTCACACAAATATATAAATCATGCAAATACTTAAACAAAATTTTTGACGGTGTTCAATATTTTCAATCATTTTCGATTCTTTTCAGCACAACATGAACACCATTTTTCACAATAGTATTTCAAAAAGTCAGTAGTGTTGTTTCCTCAATCAGAAAGTAAAACTCAAAATAGAATCAAAATCTTTCAATACATTAGGAATCAAAAATTTAATCAAAATCCATCAATTATAATAAAAAATAAAAAATCTCTGCTGCCATAAGTGCGCTGATCTAATCCCTATCTAAGTTGCCCGTATCAAACCTATAAGTCATAACAGACTTTTAGTTGTAGCTACATCTGAAGATTTTCAAACTTCTCCCAAAATTTTTAGTACCCCCACCCCCAACTTAAGAATGTTGCACTATACTCAGTGTTATAAATAAGATAGAGCAAGGATCAGGGTCATACTTAGTCACTCAAGGCACTGGAACATTAACAACAACACGTGGGCCCTCAGGTCGGGTCTCACTCTCATCAACAACTATCCCATCAATCGAGAATAACTCAACAGAATTTAGGGGCACAACAACAACCCCCCCAGTAACAGGAACTAGAGCTCTCGACCTACCAGCTCCCCTATCCATCCCTAGGACCCGTGTCTAGCAGTCCTGCTCATCCTATATGCTATCAAGTCTAACTTTCTTACTAGCTGCTTAGGCATTCTTTTTTTTTTATTTTGTTTTCTCTTCTTTCTTCCTGGATCTCCTTAACCTGCACACCTACCAAGATGGCCCAAATATTAGGCACTAAAACTATGGGAATCACAGTCTCCACAACTGGCTTGACAACAACTGGACTCTCATACAACTTAGTGACCATATTCTTTATCTCTATAATCCCTTCTCAGATATCAGGAACATTGGACGCCTGCCGAGTACCTAACTATTGAGTAATTCTTGACTCAAATGCATCTAGGTGCCCTTGGACTTGACTATTCTATGCATAGAACTGTCGATCCATCCAAATTTATACCCCACCCTTCATGTACGCTAGGTGGCATAAAATGACTGGCAGTGGGGCACTGGAAGTACCCACTGCATCTGTGGGTGAAGCCTCAGTATGTACACCTGCCTCAGTAGTCTCATCTGGAGCAGGGGTATTTGTCCGATCATTTTGTGGGAATAATCCCGCTATAACATCTGCAACCTGCTGCATAGGTTGGGACAGTGGGTTAGCCGCATCCCAGATTAAACCAATATCAAAGGTCCTCTGGGCCTCAATCATCTCATCAATGTTGGGTATCTCTAACACTTCTACAGCTAAGCATATCTGAGTGATCATGAAGGGGTAGGCTAGCAGTGCCTTTTGACCCCTAACAACCCTATCTCTCTCTCTCGGGCTAGGAACTCGCTAATATTGAATGGATAGACGTCTATAAAACCATATATCATAGCTTCTTGGATTGGTATTAAGACATCATCTACAGTATTTGGACACAGCTTGTGTCGGGCTAGTGTCTACCAAGCTTTACCCTCAAAGTTGAGGGTACCCTTTTTTATTTGTTGTGAATTTCTGAAACCACCTGCAACCCAAATGGCATGCTTACCATGTTCAACTATCCTCTCAGCTATCCACCTAAACATTGACATTTATCATCAATGCATAACCTGCGATTTGTGATCTTTCTCATCTCAAACATTCTGTAGTCCATCTCTTCGATGTTGGTTGGGGTCTAATATTCTGGCCCATAGAAAAATCTCCTGATAGTTCAAGGAGATATATAAACACATACACCTTGAATTATGAGGGAGGTAATAGGGTTCTTCCACAACATTTGGATATTACCGTTGAAGTTCTCCTTTATTTGCGGTATAGAACTCATGAACAAGTTCATCATTGTATATACCCAGTGCTCTCATTATCCAATTAAAACCATAGTTCCTGGTGCTCTCTCCAAACTTGGATACTTCATCCTTCCCCGTAGTGGTCATCCTCCTCTACAGATATAACACTCTCTTTATCTTACTACCCCCAAAGATGAAACAACCCTGAGTTAAATGTCTTCTACATATTGGGGTTCCTCCACCATTCAATGATGGACACTGGAGTAGTGGTCAATGTGAGTAGGAGGTCCTATCTATCTATCGAGTTTGCATCTACCTTGAGACCTTGAGTATCACCCGCACTCTTCTCAGCTGAACTCGACGTAGCCTCATCATCATCTTTATCAACTAGCATTGGTGTGTGTGGAGGAGAGATAATTGCATTCTTTCTTCTTGGCCCCCTTGGTGGTGGTGATTCAGATTCTTGTAGAACTACTTTCTTTCCTTTCGACTTAGAAGATGCCTTTTCTTTGTTTGCATCTTTCTTGGATGTAGTTTCATCATACTCTTTTCCTCTTCTTTCAGATATGGAATCAAGCCCAGATATACTGGTTTTCTCACTCTCGACTGGTGCTCGTTTGTTCCCCCTTTTAGCAACTATTTTGGAAGATGAAGTGTTCTTTGGAGGCATTTTCCTGTAAGTACACTAATATTAGTTACTAAGAAAACAAAAGAAAACAAAATAAAATAACAATTTAACATTAAAAGTTCAATGTGCTTGGTTTCAGTTGGGTACGAGTGGTGGGTACTGGTCCAACCCACTGGGTACAACTCATATTCCCGAGTTGTAACCTAAATAGTGCATGACCTTTGTTAACTGTCTAGATTACGACTCCTCTTTACTAGTCATACCGACTGGGAACGACTCATGACTAATAGTCATAAGCTGGTCAAAAACTTTTATGGTATTATCATTCTTCCCAGGTGGGTACAATAATTGTGTGTAAGTCGTATGGTCTGGATATGACTCATATGGTTGAGTCGTATCCATTCTAGTACCTTGAATTCGTTAGATTTCTATGTTGTTAGTAGGTACGAGTCCCATTTATCACTCTTTTATCGGTGGGTACGAGTCATAAGGAGTCTCGTATCCACTACAACATAAAAGTCCAACTTCAAAGTTTGCCTCCGATGGAAATTCCCAAAATACCCACTACTACTAGTAGCTATTTTCAGCAATTTAAACACAAAATCATATGTAAAAAACTATTTCCGAACCCTAGTTCTACCCCTATTCTCTATTTTCAACTCAAATAGCATAAATAATGCGTCAACAATTCATGAAATGTAGAAATTCCACTTAAACCAAGTTGACAATATCACATACTACTCCTTTCAACTTACATTATAGCAAAAATAAATTAGGAAACTTAGGTATATAATTTACTCTAGTCATGTAATATTCACCAAATGCTTTTTCTAATATGATTTTTCTTATATCTGCTATTTTTATATCTTTGAGTGCATACAAAATAAGTATCTTAAATTTATCTACCATCACATCAGATAAATAATTATTCATTTTCATAAAATTGCTTTTTTCAAAATAATCCCTTCAACCATGTACATAACAAAATATTGTCATCTTAGATTACTATATACTAGATTATTCTTAAATAACATGTTCTTCGGTCACTATTAGCATAGTAATTTGGATACTTTTTCCCTTAAGCAGCGCCTCTACTCTGGTTACTCCCCGCCATGGCTTCTTGCCTCATTGGTTTCACCTTTAGGATGGCATAGTTCTTAGGGATTTTTCTCCGTTTCCACTTTGCTAATAAACTTCTTAACATATTATTCTTCGAATAATTCTACTATAAAGTAACTAATATGAATTTATTTTATCATATCATGATTGTTGGTTTATGAAATTTAGCTATTCATAATCATAAATAAATATACCTGTTCGGGTAGTTTTGATATTTCTGAAGTTTGTTCCTCCATAGTTTTTTCCATTGAAGTAAGTATGTTTTTTAATTAACTGGGCAAAATATTTGTTATGAAATGGAGAGAGTATATACTTTAATGTGAGAAGGCTTGCTTTGCAATGCCTTCAGTTCTTTTTATTTATAGAACGAACTTTACAAATTTTACAATTCTTTACACGTTTTTTGAACAAAAGCTAAAAAACAAAAAAGCTTAAAAGTCATAAAGACTATCACCTAGGCTACCTAAAAAGTATACATAGCCTTAAATAAGCCTAAAAAGTAGTCTACATAAGAATAGTAACTTACAATAATTAAAAGACTTTTACGTAAAGAAAAATCTATACAATGAATATCTTGTCTCCGTTGATTTTGTCGTATCTGCTATATCTCCATTATTGCTTCTTATCTCATCTTTCCAGCTGGCATTTTGTCTTCTTTATTCTAGATGTACTTCTGGAATAATATTATCTTTTCCATTGCATCTTGAACATTGGTGATCTGGATATTTATGTCCAATTATTTTACAATATCTTATTAGTAGTCCGTCTGCAATAAATCCTTTTTTGATTGCTCTTGCGGTAGATTGTTTTTCTGGGTTTAGTAATGTCATTATCCATTGTCTGACATCTTCCATATCTGCTTGTCGTAGCTCTTTTGAATTTGAGTAGATCATTTGATGGTCTCTCAAATAATAGCTCCATATTGGGTTTCCATTAGTATAATTATTTACTAGTTCTTGTATAATCGTAGCTAATCCAATAAGTCTTTTATTTGCGTAGAAATCTGGTATCTCAATTATGGGTATCTCCGGTTGGTGAGTAATATCTTCTGGTATGATCATATCTCTGGTTAGTCCTATCTTTACAACTTGTATAACTGGTTTTATTTCATCGTATAGTATCTCTGCGGGTGCAGTATAACATTTTATATAAAATAGATTGCCTTTTGTTATTCTTTTGTAGGTGGTGAATATCTTGTGTAATTCTTTCATAGCTGTTAATTCTTCTCCGTCTTGGGTGTATATGGTGTTTAGTAGTCCGTAGTCAAAACAAGTTTTTACTAGGCTTGGGTTAGTTTTGGGTAGTGCAATTAGCTTGTTATATCCTTGTAATTTTTGGGTTGTAAAGTTGGTGTTTGGTTCTTTAATGTTTGTAGCTCTGGGGTTATGGTTTAGAAAAGTTTGTACTCTATAGATTTTTTCTATATATTTCTGGGCTGTATAATTATAAACTTTTTTGTCTTGGTTTAGGCTATCTCGGTATGTGGTAATTTGTGGGGGTATGAATAAATGGTCTTTTTGTGTTTTTGGTGTAAATGGTTTTTCAAATATTTTATTCATGTTCATGTTTTTGTATCTTGGTCGACTAACTCCTTTGCTTGTACCTGTAGAAGTAGATTGATAAATGTTATGGGTTTCATGGAGTGTCCCAACGTCTCCTTCTAGCTCTGGAATTTTATTGTCTTCCGATCGACATAGCTCTGCACACTGCTGAGTTAGCTGATTTGTAGCTATAGACTTCAGTTTATCTTCATTAGTCTTTAGCTTTTCTATCTCAGTACCCATACTGTCCACTTTCATTGAAAGCGTAGTTAGGGTGTTGAGTATTTTTTCTAGAGTATCTTCTTCTATAATTTCAGTCTGTGTAGCTTTGTCTTGATATGTAATCTGCAATAACATTTTTGTTAGTACTGATTACTTCTATTGTAAATGTGAAATTTAATATATTCAAAATTAGTCTCCGAATCTTTTTCGTTGTAACTGAGTTTTGTATTTTCTTTGTTAACCACCAGCGTACCTGTGTATTATCTGTTCGTACAATAAATTTGTTATATACAATATATGACTCAAACGCTAACGAACATTTATATAATGAACATAATTCTTTCCTATTTATTTCCCATTTTATTTCTATCTCATTGAACGTACCTGAGTAGTATCTACAATGGTGTTCTATTTTTTCTGTTTCATATCGATATTTAAGTACTCCTCCATAACTATATTCACTAGCATCTGCTTCTACTATGTATATAAATTTTCTATTTTCGTCTGGAAATTATAATTTTGGTAATTCTTTACAAAGTAATTTTATTTTTTGAACTTGTTTTTTATCTTCTTCATTATAGTTATATTCTACATCCTTTTTTTAATTTTTTCTGTAGTGGTTTTAAAGTTTCTGCTAATTTTGGAATATATTCTCTTACTTGGTTTACTAATCCTAAAAATGATTGTAATTTCTTTTTTGTATCTGATTCTTCTTTCGAATTTATTATTTTTTGTACTATATGTTGTTGCATTTTTACTCCACTTTTATCTATTTGTATTCCTAAAAATTCTATCTGATTTTTCATAATTTCAGCTTTCTTTTTGCTTAGACTTATTCCTGATTTTTCTATTATATCTGTAAACTGTGCCAATAATTTTAAATGTTCTTCTTTGGTTTTTGTATATAATAATATATTATCTATGTATACTATACAATTAGATAATTGTTTAAAATAATTATCCATAAAATGTTGATATCTACCTGGTGTATTTTTATATCCAAATGGTAATACGTTCCATTCATAAAATCCTTGTGGTACCGTAAATGCGGTTAATTCTTTAGATTCTTCTTCTAACTTTAGATGGTAAAATCCTGATTTACAGTCGAATTTACTAAAATAATTATATCGTTGTATTTGTCTTATTTTTAATATCTTATTTGGTATTGGATAATTATATGTTATAGTTTTTGCATTTAAATTTCTATAATCAATAACCATCCTCTTTTTTGTTCACTATGTTTATTTACGATAAATGCTGGACTATTATGTTTACTATTAATTTTTTGTATATATTGTTTTTCTAATAATTCATCTATATGCATTTTAAATTCTTTTAAATCGTCAAAATTATATGTTAATGGTTTCTGGGTTATTATACTATTTTTATCTATCAATTCAATTTTTATAGTAGTTTTATGTTTTTCCTATCCTTTTAATGGATCTTCACTATATAATTGTTCTAATTTTTTCTTAATTATTTCTATCTTATTTATTGAAAATATAGTTATTTCTGTTTTATTTATCGAAAATACTACTAGTTCTATTGTATCTTCGGTGCTTTTTATATTTTCTAATTTTTGTGTAATTTTTTTACTTCCTTTTATCCAATCAGTTTTCTTTTTTATTTTATTATTAACTCTTTTTGCTCTTACTTTTTGTTTGCATGGTGTTGTAAACCACCAGTCGTTTCTAGTTATTATATGTAGGTATAATTTATCTAAAAATGGCATTCCTAAAAGTATATATTTTGACGTTAGTTCATAATTATAAATTTCTTCTATTGTTAATATCTTATCCCATATTTGTACTTTTACATTCCTAGCTTTATAAGTAATTAAGATTCCTTCATTATTAAATCCTTTAACTATTATTGGTGTTATTAATTTATCCCATTTACTTTCTGGTAAGCAATTATCTCTACATAAATTAGCTTCTGGTCCTGTATCTATCATAGGCGTATAATATCTACTGTAATATCCTTCTACTACTATCTTCATTAATACATATATTTTCATTTTATGTTAAGGTTCTTTTTAAGAATAATTTTTCTTTGTTATATGTTTAGGTTAATTGTGTATGTTCTATATTATATGGTTTTACTTATTCTAACCATTTTATTCTTAATATTATATCTGCTTTTTGCATTTCTTCCTTTACTTCAAATTCTATTTTTATTTTTCTAACTTATATTATTATTATTATTTTTTCTACTATGTTTTTATTATTTATTAAACTTCTTGGTAGATCTGGGCACATATCATTATCAGTTTTTATTTCTTCATTTTTTACTAGATATTTTGCTATATAATTTTCTTCTTGTCCTGTATTTAAGAGTATTAAATATTCTTTTTCATTTATTTTTCCTGTTATGTAATATTGGTTTAAATTACTCATTGAATTTGTTTCATAACTTGTTCTTTTTGATGAGCTTGATGATTCTGGTTTTTCATCAGCTATTCTTTTTGTTGTACTTATTCTATCATTTACTATTTCTAAATTTTCTTCTATATCTATGTCTTTATAGCTATAATCATTATAATCTATTGTTTTTACAATTTGTTCAAATGAGCTTTCTATTCGTATCTTGTTAATCTTATTTTTTTCTGTTATTTTATGTTTTATTGTTAATGCATATAAATTTTTACATCTTGCTGTAAATATTTTACTTCCTGGAGTTAATTCTATTCCTGATATTTTGCAATATAATACTAGTGATTTATCTATATTTCTATCTGTTACCGCTACTGAATAGTTTGCATTTATTATGAATTTGAATTTTTGGTATATTAAATTTCCTTTTACGACAGTTATTATGCTTTTTTCTATAGGTTTTATATGTATCTATTCCTTCTCTAAAACATGCTTTTATTAATATTTCTGTACCTCCAAGGTGTACATATTTTATTGAATCTCCTTTACTTTTTATATCATTTATCTCTTTATTAATTATTCTTTTTGTTACTAGTGGTATACTAGCTTTGCCTTTTGCATATCTACAATCTATTACATGTTCTTTTTGGCATACTATATAATATTCGTCTTTCTTCCTAGTAAAAATATTTTTTATTGTTGGTATTTTAAATATTTTTTCTACACTTAAATCTAATTCATTTCCTTTTATTTCATCAAATATATTACTGTCAAATATTATTTTTTGTTCCATTCCTTCATCATTTAAATATTCTTCCTTTGTTATTATTTTTATATCTTTTTCAGTCATTTGATTCATCTATTTCACAATCTATTTCAGTATCTGTTTCGTTTTCTGAAATTTCATATATACTATCCTCACTTTCTAATTCATAATCTATATAATCTATCTGCATATATTCTGTATTATCTATTTTTATTTCTGATATTTATTTATTTTTTGGATTTTTAGGTAATTTACAATCTCTAGCTAAATGTCCTAACTTTTCACAATTATAACAAGTACATTCTTTTATAGATTTCTTCTTTCTATATGGTCTTTTGTATTTATAATTTTTTACATAATATCTTTTTGTTGGTTTCTTGTATTTGTATTTTGATTTTTTATATTTCTTATATTTCTTATGTCTTTTTCTCTTCTTATAATATCTTTCTTCACATCTAAATTGGGGTGCTATTTTATTTTTGCAACATGCTAAATATCTTATTAATGTTTTTTCCATTTTTAATTCTTCTCTATATTTTTCACATGAGTTTCTATACCATTGTTGTAAAAATTTTATTCTTGCTCCTAACGTATCTACTATTTTTGCTTCTTCCCAACTTTTTATTATCTTTAAACTAAATGGTTCGGGTAATTTATTAAAATATAATTTTCTTATTTCCTTACTTTCTTCTATACTATATGCTCCTTTATAATAATATTCTTTAAATGCGCAAGTATATTCGTCTATATAACACATATTACATATTGTTAATTTTAACATTAAATTTCTATTTGTATCTTTTTCTTCATCTTGTTCTTCTTCTATTGTTGTCATACTACCAAATTCATCTTTTATAGTTGTTTCATATTTTTTCAATAATTCTATAGGTGTTAGTTTAGTTGTTGTTGATGATGTTCCTTCTATAGGTTTATTAGCTCTTAATACTTTCTTGCTATTTTCAATTAAATTTGAAAACCATAGTTTTACTGATCCTATTAGTGTTCTTTCTATATATTCTGGTGCATCTGTTATGTTTATATTAGTATCTAATAATTGTTTTGTCATATATCCTATCCATAATTGTATTGTTTTTCTGTATCTATTACACAGTCTAGGTCTAAATAGTTATAATTTTTATTAATTATTTGTTTTGGTGTCCATTTGTCATATTCATTATATTTTTTAAAGTTACTTTTATAATATATAGGTTTTCTTATTTCTGTTGTTTTAGGTATTATATTTTCATCTTCTTTTTTATCAAGAGTATTTATTTCTGTGTTGGTATTTTCTAAGTTTTCTTCATTAATTATTTTTGTTTTTCATTGATTTCTAAATTTTTTGTATTTGTTAATATTTTTGTATATGTTTCACTATTTTTTGAATCATAATTATCTGTCTCTTCAACATCTATAGTATTTATTTCTAATTTTTCCTTGAATTGATTTATCTCGTTTAGTAATTTTTGTTCTCTATCTTTTTCTTCTTTTTCCTTTTGTCTTTGTTCGTACAAATCTTTTAACATTTGTAGTTCTTTTTCTAATTCAGCAATCCTACTATTTTTAGTTTCTTCTATTTTTCGTATTTCTTTCGTAGTTTGTTGTTTTATTTTTTCTATTTCCTTTTTTCTGTCTATTTCTTCATTTCCTTTTTCTATTCTTACCATTGTTGTTAATTTATCTTCTAATTTTAATTCTTCTTTTTCTAACATTAGATATAAATGTTCACCTATTTTCTTATATCTTCTTCCTAGATTAGAAAATACTATTTTTATTTTTGATCCTTCGTGATTTTCATATATTTTTTCATCTATTATAAATTCTTCTTTGTTCATTTTATTGTGAATAGTTCATGTTGATATATATATATTCTAAACTGTCTATTTGTGATTCTAATTTTGATATTTCATCTTTTTGTGTATTTATTGAGTTTTTACTAACTCCGGCAAATATATTATAATGTAGTCTTTCTATTCTTATTTTTCATTCTTTACGTTTTTCAGAAATAAATTGTTTTAATTCTTTGTATTTTTGCTCTTTATTCATTTAAATTATATTTATAATATTTTGGTGGATATCTAAATCTAATTTTATCATAATTAGGTGGTATGTGTCTCATTCTTCTAGATTTTAAATGGATTATTAATTTTGCTTCAATACTAGATATTAATGTAATTAGGTAAGCTAATCTTTGTGGATTTTCTTTTGTTTTATTTAGACTTATATATTCTGAATAATTACTAACTAAAGATTCTTTAATTTTTCTAAAAGCTTCTCTATTTTTAAATGGTCTTCTCATAATTAATTCAATAAATATATATAAATTCTAATAACTCTAACACATATCTTACTGCTATACTTTTTAAATTACTGGGCTTTGATACCATTTGTCGGGAGGTGCTAATGACTAGATTATATAATAGATCCATTAAGTGCAGAGCAGCTTATTTCAATGTTGGGATCTTAGAGGCCTCAAATTCGAGTTAAAATCGCACCAGTTGACCGATTTGAGGTTATTGGTAAGTGGGTTGAGTTGAAAATAAGTTGATTTTTAGGATTGAAGTTCAAAATTTGTGATAAACTTATGTGGGTATGAGTTAGAAATGTCGAGTGCTCTATTGGATCTCAATTTCCTCTTTTATTTAATTATTGGGTCGGGTCTATTCGAGAACTGACCTAGTAAGTCAGGGTATGAATTGTCTATACAACTCATACCCAAACTAACGGGTTATTCTTTGACTCGTATGGTCATGGGATCTTACCTGGGTTCTGGAAGGGGAACGATTCTTGGTCATGAACCATACCCAAAAGGTACGACTCGTACCAGGAACGTATTCATTCCAGAAACTACTGTCTAATTTTGATTATTCTCCCATTCCAATACGACTCCTAATCATGAGTCGTACCATATAGATATGACTCGTAAAGAGCCCTATGATACCTTTTCAACTTCTCTGGATTTCGTATGCATTTTTTTTATCCCTGCACATTGAACAAACACGTTACCTTATAAATAAAATAAGTACAAAAATATGGGTTGCCTCCCACGCAGCGTTTGATTTAATATCGTGGCACGATGTGGCTAAGTTGGATACTCATATTTCACCAACTAGCCTTATGGGTTGCCTCCCATGCAATGCTTGATTTAACGTCACGACATGATGCAATTTCCTTGATTACTCAGACTTCATCAAAATCAATATCAGCTAGCTCCTTCTCCTCTTCTATATTTCCCATATAGTGCTTTACTATGTGTCCGTTTACCTTGAACGGGTATGCACCATCCTTCTTCAATTCTAAAGCACCATAGGGATAGACTCTTGTCATAGTGAAAGGACCATGCCATCTTGACTTTATCTTACTTGGAAACAAATGAAGTCTGGAATTGTGCAGTAGCATTTGATCACCTTTTTCAAAAACCTTCTTCTCAATCTTTCGGTAATGATACAACTTCATATTTTCCTTGTAGAGTGCTGAACTTTCATATGCCCGGAGCTGGAATTCATCCAACTCATTGGTGTTATTCAACCTCAACTTGGTTGCACCCTTCCACTCTAGATTCAGCTTCTTCAACGCCCATAGTGCCTTATGCTCAAGATCAATAGGTCAATGGAAAGCCTTTCCATACACCAACTGATAGGGTGAAGTACCTATGGGGGTTTTGTAAGTTGTGCGGTAGACCCATAATGCTCCATCTAAGTTTCTCACCCAATCAGTCCTATTGGTATTCACAATCTTTTCCAATATGGACTTGATTTCTCTAGTGGACACTTCAACTTCTCCACTAGTCTGCGGATGATAAGGTATTGCCACCTTGTGATTCACGCCATATTTTTCAAGCAGACTCTTGAATAGATGATTGCAAAAATGTGAGCCTCCGTCATTAATAATAACACATGGCAAACCTAATCGAGAAAAGATATTCTTTCTCACAAATGTAGTGACCTTCCTGCTTCATTGTTAGGAAGCACAATTGCTTCCACCTACTTCGACACATAGTCGACAGCCATAAGTATGTACTTCATGCCACACAAACTCACAAAAGGTCCCATGAAATCTATGCCCCGTACATCAAACACTTTTAATTCTAAGATAGGGGTCATAGGTAATTCATGTCTTCTGGAAATAGTACCTTGTTGTTGACATTGATCACACGCGGCAGCATAGTCATAAGCATCTTTGTATATAATCGGCCAATAGTAGCGGCATTACATGATCTTATAGATGTGTGGGCCCCTCCATGGTGACCCCTAAATGGAGATGAATGAAATGATTCAAGTATGCATATCATCTCCATTTCAGGTATGCACCTAAGATGATTCTATCTATACAAATTTTAAAAAGATAAGGTTCATTCCAAAAAAAATTTCTTACCTCTTACATGAACTTCTTCCTTTGCTGATATCAAAGATCTTCTGGGACTATATCACTTGCTAAGTAATTTGCATAATATGTAAACCATTGAATTAGATCTTGGGAAACTGCTAATATCTGTTCATTTGGAAAACTGTCATCAATCTCCTTTAGCAACCTTCTGCATAGCTTCCTTCTCTAGTCTAGACAAGTGATCCATAACTTGATTTTCTGTGCCTATTCTGTCTTTCACCTCGAAATCAAATTCTTGCAAAAGTAGCACCAAACGGATAAGCCGCGGATTTGCATTCTTCTTAGCCATTAAGTATCGAAATTTTGCATGTTCTGTGTGCACAATCACCTTTGTCTCAATCAAGTAAATCTCAATTTTTCAAAGGCAAAAACCACTGCTAATAACTCTTGCTCCATCATGGTATAGTTCTTTTGAGCAGGATTTAGTGCCTTTCTAGCATAGTAGATGGGGTCAAGGATCTTTTCTTTTCTTTGGCCTAGTACAACCCCTAAGGCCAATCCTTTAGCATTACATATAACTTCGAAAGGTGAAGACCAATCAGGAGACACAATGATTGGGGTAGACACCAAATTCTCTTTTAGGCTTTCAAAAGCCTTCTTACATACATCATCAAAATTAAATTTTACCTTCTTATCGAGAAGCTTGCAAAGTGAACTAGCAATCTTTGAGAAGTCCTTGATATATCACTGATAAAAACCTGCATGCCCTAGAAAACTCTGAATTCCCTTTACAAAAATTGGATAAGGTGATTTTTCAATCACCTCAATCTTCTCTCGATCAACCTCTATGCCTCTCTTCAAAATTTTGTGCCCAAGCATAATTCCTTCTTTGACTATGAAATGACACTTCTCCCAATTAAGTACTAAGTTGCATTCTTCACACCTTTGTAGAGATTTTTCCAAGTAATTGAGAGAATCATCAAAAGATTCCCCAATAACATAAAAATCATCCATAAAAACTTCAATGTTGTCTTTCACCATATTGGACAAAATGGACATCATACATCTCTGAAATATGGTTAGAGCGTTACATAGCCCAGATGGCATTCGTTTGAATGCAAAGGTCCCATAAAGACATGTAAAGGTAGTCTTCTATTGGTCTTCTAGGGCAATAGTGATCTGATTATAATCGGAGTACCCATCAAGAAAATAGTACCATCCTCTGCCTTCTAACCTATCCAACATCTAATACATGAACGACATAAAAAAACAGTCCTTCTGAATCCAAGCATTCAGCTTCCTATAATCTATGCATACTCTCCATCCAGTGGCTGGCCTCATTAGCACTTGCTCATTCTTCTCATTAGGCACAACAGTTATTCCACCCTTCTTCGAAACACATTGAACTGGACTAACCCACTTGCTATCTGTAATGGGAAATACTACACCTGCATCTAACCACTTGATGATTTCCTTATTAACTACCTCTTGCATAGGAGGATTAAGGCAATGCTGATGTTTGACAGATAGAACATAATCTAGATCAAGCTGAATTTTGTGAGTACACAAACTAGGTGGAATACCAACAATATATGCAATGGACCATCCAATAGCCCTCTTGAAATTTTGCAACATGAACAACAATGCTTCCACCTTTGACTGGCTGAGATCAGTTGTAATAATAATTCGAAAAGTGTTATTGGCCCCCCAAAAATGCACATTGCAAGTGAGATGGGAGGGCTTTCAATTCTAACATTGATGTTTCTCAAATAATGGACGAGCTGGTAGAGTAGTTCAATCTTTAAATCTCAATCATGCTTCTTTGGTGCATAATTATAACCATCACTTCAATGCACTCACCAACTCCTTATACTCTTCGATACCTTCAGAGTCAAAATTCATAATCACAGCCTCAAGAGCTTCGACATCAAGTATCCTTTCCATAGGAACAATGGTATCAAAACCATCATCCCACAGAGTAACTGCATCAACATCTTGGAATAAATCTATATCCTCACCATTTACATCAATCACAGACACCACTCTCAATTCATCAGGCTACTTCATAAATTTGCATACGTTGAATGTCACATATTCATCATTGAGTCGCAGTATCAGAAGTCCTTTCTGAAGATCAATCAACATCCTACCTATAGCTAAAAATGCTTTTCCTAAGATAATAGATACTTGAAAGTCCACTTCAAAATCTAATATAACAAAATCAGTAGGAAATATAAAAGAAGACACTTTTACCAAAACATCGTAAAGGATACCAACAGGCTTCTTCACTATCCTGTCCGCCGTTACTAGTCTCATAGTAGTTGGTTTGGGAGCTCCCAACACCAATTGTTTGAATACAGCAAAGGGCATGAGGTTGATGCTAGCCTCTAAATCACATAATGATCGAGTAAAGTTGAAAGACCCAATAGTGTAAGGTATTATGAAAGTGCCAGGGTCCTCCTTCTTCTTTACCAAAGATCTAGTGACTACAACACTGTAATGATGAATATTGTCAATAGGTTCATAACTGACTGACCTTTTATCGGTGATCAAGTCCTTTATGAATTTTGCATATCCTGGCATCTGCTCCAATGCCTCTATAAGTGGTATGTTAATCATTAATTATTTTAACATAGACAAAAAATTTCGATACTTACCTTCTTCTTGTTTCTTTCTCAGTCGTTATGGATAAGGAGGAAGTGGTCTTGGAATGGGCTTTAATACAGGCTCTAAAAACTTCTTCTCTCCTTTATTCTGCTTGCTGCTTCTCCCAATATCAATCAGCTCATTCTCATTCTTCTGCTCATCAACTGTGGATACAAGTGGATCAGTAGTAACTCTACCACTCTGAGTGGTAATGTCTTGGCATTGACTATCATCTATGGTATTTACCACTGTATTACTTGGAAGAGTGCCAGGTTGTCTCTGATTTACTTCGGCTAACATCTGACGAAACTACTGCTCCAACTGCTTGATTGTCATCGTATGTGACGCAACTTTATGGTTCAACCCTGACAAATCAACTTTTATATTCTTTAAGAAATTTTCTTGACTTTCTTTCCCTTTTACCAGCTTGGCTAAAAATGCCTCCATTATGAAATTTGTATCTCGACTACCTGGTGGAATATACCTTTCACTCTTCTCCTTGTAGTCATCCTTATGCCACCAATCACCATCTCTATCTCTGCTCCCATCTCTATATCTATCATTATACAAGTTTTGACCTTGATTCCCTTACCTTTGGCCTAAAACATCTGCCAATCTGCGATCAAGATACTTTGCCTCTTCTTCAGATTTAATCTCGAATGGTTTGGAAGTAGATCCCTATGCTGCCACTGCATTCACCTTCTTAGCACTCATTGACTCAAATTATTTTGTATGGAACCCAATATCTGTATGAAGTTGAGCAACCTCTTATGCTACCATGTCATTCACTTCTCCATACGTAGTTGTTGCTCTAATAGTATATGTACCACCACTATATTTCAAATCTCGAGTATGCCATCCTCTGTTGGTAATCGTAATATTATCATGAATTTCCTATGCAGCTTCCTAGCAAAGACGCATAAATACTTCTCCTAAAATAGTATCTATCAT
Organism: Capsicum baccatum var. pendulum; assembly: GCA_030864225.1. NCBI lineage: Eukaryota > Viridiplantae > Streptophyta > Magnoliopsida > Solanales > Solanaceae > Capsicum > Capsicum baccatum. The sequence goes on along the minus strand of CM061560.1, from coordinate 236,687,483 downwards.
AGCTCTGGAGGTATCATTCAATGATCTATAGAAGATCTCATACAAGTTAGATCCTCTGATTCTGTGATTTGGTACCATGCTCAACTTCTTTTTAAATCAAAACCATGCCTCATATATAGAATCTACAGGTAGCTATCTGAAATTATAAATTTCATCTTTCAATTGTAACATCCATACAGGAGGTAAGAATCTGCTCAGAAACTGTGTCTTTAACTCATGCCAAGTAATAATAGATCCTCTTGGAAGTTCCTGTAACCATAAATATGCTTCTCCAGTCAAAGAAAATGGGAACAACCTCAATCTTAATGGTTTTTTATTTACCCCTAGAATATTGTAATTTGTCCAGATGCCAAGAAAATTTATAAGGTTCATATTTGCGTTATCCTTAGAAGCTCCCTAAAGCACACCCTTCAAAATTAGCAATTGGACCATAGCACTAGTAATATCAAACTTCACATTAGGGCTAAAGGAGGAGGAACAATGTATCCAGACTCCGTAGACTCAACATAACCCAGATCTTCATCATTTTTCTCATATGGGTCTAAGTGTTGATATATTGGAATAAATGGAGCCCTGCCTCTCTGAACTCGATGATCAATAATCTGTCTCGATCGTACCAATCCTTATTGAGCTACTGCAGCAAGTCTGGCTTTTTTTGCTTCTCTACATTCTTTCCCCAACAACTGTTATGTCAGTAAGTCTGCAATATTCTGTGGATCAAATGGAGCATGCGGGAGTGCCGCATTTGGATCCACAGGTGAGGGATCTTGCACCCCATCAGAAACTTGTCCTGACATCCTTCTAGGTGTTTGGAGGATTCCTTCTGGCTCTGGATTAAAAGGGAGTAAGGGATTGCCTCTACTCCTAGTACTTGGCATACTCCGGCATATGCCAAAGAAAAGATAAAAAAATTAAAAACCCACAAACTTCACCAATTCAATTTACTACTCAACCATCTTCCCCGGGAATGATGCCAAAATTTGATGTCGCCCAAAACTACACCTCAACTAGAAGTATAATGCGGTTGAATGCAAATATAGTAACCTAAAAAGGTTGGAGTCGATTCCACAGGGAAAATATGAATAGTTGCTTTTCGTGATGTAATCCATGAGCAGTACATGAAAGTAAATGAGGGGATTTTCTTATCACTTGCAAATAGTAACCAATTCTTGAGTGCTTTTGAGTTGAAATCAATATGAGATGAATGCTAGATCTGTGTTACCCCTAGCTTCTCAACTACATAAATTTCTCGTGATCAACCTAATTATTTTGTTATTCTGTATGCAAATCCTACAAGATAGGTATTATCTACTTCTTTGAAGATAAATTTCACCCTTTAGGTTATTTATCGTCTCAGGGTGTCGCCTTGTTGATCCTTGATATGACCTCAGGTATACTTGGTTATCGTGTCATTTTATTAATCTTCTTTTCCCAATCACAAGATTCTTGGTTATTGAATGGATGCGAATACAGACAATCTCAAGATCAGCAACTACTTTAGGCTAATTATTTTGAAGAAGGATTAAGATACATGTAAAAACCCTAGAACAATTGAGTCTCACACTTTCTCTATATAGCTAATATGCCAGGGTTCCCATACCCCTAGATAAAGAGATTAGCCACTCACGTTTGTACAAGAAACCATGATTATCAATGAATAACACATAAAATCAGTTGCATAAGAATATGATGAATAAGCTCCAAAGTCCTTAATTGAATAAAATCCTAAAATCTCAAGAACAATTGTAGAAGTATGTAATAATGTGTAATAACGCATAAAAGAATGTCACTACATGTCACCTAATAAAATATAAACCCTAAGGTATTTGTAGTATCTCAAAATAACAAAAAAATCCAATTAAAAATGGGAAAGGTAAAGTTTAATTCGGCAGTCGGTACGACTCGGTCCTTACTTGTATCCTCAGCTTATAAGTCATACCCTGCCTTGTTATAGCCATTCCAGTTTCTGATCTTCCAAAGTCTTCAACTCTCTGTTCATCATACTACTTCCTCTTATGAGTCGTACCTTAGTTTTGAAGTAGGACTCGTGTCCTTCATTTGTATTTGCCTGGGATTTTTTCCTTTCCTAGTCTTGAACACTGGTTTGTATACGACATGCCTATACAAGTCATACTCAGACTTCCGACTCGTATAGCTCTGATAATTCAATTCCTAGATAGTAGCTATGGTTTTGTCATGCTCACGAATTCCATGTACGACTCGTACACTAGCTTACAACTGGGGTACACGAGTTGTATCTTCCTCATACTTGGATCTGTAGTTTGTCTTTTGGTTCTATTATTTGTACAATTCAGTATAAGAGTCATATCAACTGGTTACGACTCAGAGACTGACTCGTATACTAATCAGAGTTGGTATTTATCATATCTTTTTCTTTTCTTTTTGTTCAAGTGCTGTTGTAAACCTATTTTACCTGTAATTCACACCAATGTGCATCATATCCAACATCAACTACCGTCTGTTGAACAAAGTCACAATCAAGAATAGGTATCCTCTCCCCAGGATTGATGACTTGTTCGACCAACTTCAGGGTGCAAGCTATTTTTCTAAGATAGACCTCATATCTGTCTATCATCAGCTTAGAGTCAGAGAATGTGACATCCCAAAGACAACCTTCAAAACTCGGTATGGTCACTTTGAATTTCTAGTTATATTTTTTGGACTAACAAATGCTCCTGCAGCTTTTATAAGTCTCTTTCTTTTTGCGTATGGCATCGCCACTCCCGTTGGCAACATCCACTAATTCAGAACTTAATTTGAAAGCCATCTTTCGACCCAAACGTTTTTGGGATTCCACTAATAACCAATGAATGGCAAGTGTTTTTACTTGTGTGGATCCTATTTCAATGGAACTTGATGAGTCGATCCACCTACATGTCTTGCTTTTACTATTATATCAGAAGTTACTTCACGTATTGCTTGATGTAAAATAGACAGTGGATTTGTTTCTATCTTTTGTTGAATCTTTTTCATGGCTCAATAGATAATTTGATAAGACAATTATTTTTTCCATGTTTCATTACGGTTAACAATATGTTAACTAATCGATTACGATAAATTGGATCAGATTTTGCTATTTTTTTTAATAGTACCTGAACGTGACATGGGCGTGAAAGGGTTTCAAGAATCAGTTTTCTTTTTATAAGGTTTAAAATCACTTATTTTGGCTTTTTTTACCCCATATTGTAGGGTGGATCTCGAAAGATATAAAAGATCTGCCTCCAAGCAATACATACGACTTTCATTGAATATGTCTTTTCGCAGAATTCTATATGTATCTATAAGATCGAGTATTAAATTCTATTTACTCACTTTAAATTGAGTATCAGTTTCCCTCTCTTTCTTGCTAAGATTGGAAATCTAGAATTTTACATATCCATATGATCGAGTCCTTGGGTTTTCGAAATAGTGTGAAAAAAAGTGCTTCAAATTATTGCTATTTGACTCAGACCTGTTCTAAGAAATTTGAGGTATTTTGAATTATTTGTTGATACAGACAAAGTCAGGAAAAACCTCTTAAATTAGTCTAATATTGAACCTTGGACATATAAGATTTCCGAATCGAATCTCTTTAGAAAGAGGATCTTTTATCTCATGGTATCCTGCTCTAGTCCCATTATGAAACTTTCCTTATTGTATTATCCATACACTTCACATGTTTCCAGCAACTCACATGGCATCATCAAATGATACAAGTCCTATATAAGAATCTACAACACACTAGAACACCCTTGTTGACAATTCTTTACTCCGACAGCATATAGGGTTCCTCGAATAATGTGATATCTCACACCGAGTACATCCTTAAACCTTCTCCATATTACTAAGACTAAAGAATGTTATTGTGAATTATGGACAATACCGGTATATAAGTAGTGATTTTAAATCTAGAGCTTGACCAATACCAGGTATATAAGCAGTGATTTCAAATCTAGAGGTTAATCATACTCTGGCAATTTTACATAAGGCATAGTTTGGTTTTCTAAGGGTGATAGTGGAAAGTTGACAGATAATTCACCCTTACTACCACTCTACAGAATCGTACATGATATTTTCACCTCATATGATTCCTCATTCAGTTTTTTCAAATTCATAGGATCATTTTCCGCATTTGAGAATCCCCCCTTCTCCCACTCCACTCTGAAGAGTAACTAGGACTAATTTAGTCACATTTTCATGTTCCAATTTAATACTGTCCATATTTCATTATTCTCAAAGGATAATATTATTCTCTTTACCAACCGTATGCGGATTGAATCACCATCTTATATATAAAAAGAACAAAAGATCTTTCTTGATCAATACCTTTGCCCCTTATTCTTTAAGAATAAGGAAGATCCTTTTCAAGTTTGAATTTGTTCATTTGGAATCGGGGTTCTTCTACTTCATATTTATTTGATATGAATACTTTTCCATTTTTTTTATATCATTCCTTAAGTCCCATAGGTTTGATCACATAGAATTTGACCTATTTTCTCAATGAATGATAGGTACAAAATAAATTAGATTGATTAAAGTATCATGTGAAATCTTTGGATTTTTCCCTTGCTCGATCCCTATCCCATAGATACAGTGTTTGAATCAATAGAGAACCCCTTCTTCTGTATGAATCGATATTATTCCAAATCCTTTCCAATACCTCCCAAGGAAAATCTCAAATTTAGATCCCAAATTACCGGGTTAGTGTGATCTTATCCATGTGGTTATGCACTCTTTGAATAGGAATCCATTTTTTGAAAGATCCTGACTTTCATACTTTTGTGGTTCTCCGAGATCCTTTCGATGACGTATGTTGAAGTGATACCTATCTAATCTGATCGATTACTTAAAGCCTGCGGTAGCAACGAAATTAGGAAAAGTATACAGAAAAGGAAGTTCTTTCCTATTATATTAGTATTTTCTATTATATTAGATATATTAGTATATTAGATATATTAGACTATTATATTATATTAGTATTAGTTAGTGATCCCGACTTAGTGAGTCCTTTCTTTCGTGATGAATTGTTGGCACCAGTCCTGCATTAGTTAGTGATCCCGACTTAGTGAGTCCTTTATTTCGTGATGAATTGTTGGCACCAGTCCCTACTAGGCAAGAGGAAAACAAGTTTCAAATTCTGTCTTGGTAGGACATGTATTTCAATTACTATGAAATTCATAAATGAATTAGTTAATGGTAGGGCAATCATTATCCTTTTTGTAGTGACGCATCTTGTATGTGTTCCTAAGAAAAGGAATTTTTCCATTTTTTGGGGTCTCAAAGCGATGTGGAAATGCATAAGAAATCTTGAATGGAAAGAGATTAACTCCAGCATTTTTCATCAGAATCGGTTGTCAATACTATTTTTTATAAGGGCAGTTGACAATAAAATCTAATTTTGACCATTATTTTCATATCTGAAATAGTGCAAAAAGAAGAACCGGCTCCAAGTTGTTCAAGAATAGTGGTGTTAAGTTTCTTGTCCCTTTGACTTAGGATTAGTCAATTCTATTTCTCGATGGGGCAGAGGAGGGATATAACTCAGCAGTAGAATGTCACTTTGATGTAGTGGAAGTTATCAGTTCGAGCCTGATTATCCCTAAGCCTAATATGAATTTTTCTAGATGGATTTGCTCCCCCGCCATCATTCAATGAGAATGGATAAGAGGCTCTTGGGATTGACATGAGGGGGCAGAGATGGCTATATTTCTGGGAGAGAACTTCGAGCAAATATAAAGCACATGGTTACAAGTTATTCCATGGAATGAAAGACAATTTTGAATCTATTTTGTGTACGAACAAGGAAGTAATAGTAATGCAACTACGAATCTCATAGAGAATTCGATCCTGGCTCAGGGTGAACGCTGATGGCATGCTTAGCACATGTAATTCGAATGAGAAACATGGAAAATGGTGTTTTTAGTGGAGAACGGGTAAGTAAAGCATAAGAACCTGCCCTTGGAAAAGGAACAACATCTGGAAACAACTGCTAATACCCTATAGGCTGAGGAGCAAAAGAAGGAATCCGACTGAGGAGGGCCTCACGTCTGATTAGCTAGTTGGTCAGGCAATGCCTTACCAAGGGGATGATCAGTAATTAGTGGTCGTTCTAGATATATAAGAAATCCTTGATTAATAATAACATGATAAGATAAATAACCTACTTCAAAAATCCCTTATTGAATCGTTTACTATTTCTGAATTTCAAAAAAAAGATAAAAATAACTGAGGATATTAATTCCAATTTCAATAGTTTAGGCAATTACTATGCATATAAGATTTCTGTAATGTGGACCCACTTAGCTCAGAGTTTAGAGCATCGCATTTGTAGGACGATGGTCATCGGCTAGATTCCGGTAGCCGGCTTTTCCCTATTCTTTTTTTTTTTAATTTTTTAGATGATTGATAATGTTTCTTTGAAATCAAAAAATAGAAAAATAACGCCTTTCTCCTTTTCCAAAAGCTATCAATTTACTATAGGAACTTCCAATTATGTCAGGAAAGTATTATATATATATAATAGAAGGGGTTCTATAAAATAAAATTAATAAAAAATAAATAGAAATAAGAATTAATTCAAAATACTAAATAAGAAATAAGAATAAGGAGTCTTTATGTCACGTTACCGAGGACCTCATTTCAAAATACGACGCCTGGGGATTTGCAGGGGCTTTACCAGGACTAACTAATAAAAATTCTAGGACCGGAATGAAAGTCTCTTTCTCGGATCTATTCTTCATCACACTGTTGAAATAAAATAAAAATACGAACCCAATGATATTGAAATATTTGTTACATGAAGCCACGATTTAATAGATAGCAATTAATCTTTGATCTAGAATCAAAGAAAGATAATAAATGGCTCTTATGGTGCGACTTGGAAGAAAGGTTTCCTATAGAGGAAAGGAATAACCATTCGAAGTTCTTTTAGTTCTTTGAATTGGAATGACATCGATAGAAATACAAACACAAATAAAATAAAGGAAATTTTTTATAAAAACACAACTTAAGATATCAAAATACTAAAAATCCCTTCAATTTGAAAATATTACAAAAAATCCTACTTTTTTCTTTTTAACCAAAAGGTAAAGATACATCCTAAAAGAGTCCTAGTTTTGTCAAATATTGAGGTGGAGATTTCCTCCTCCATCAATGATGCTTTTGAGTGCAAATCAAGCAGTAATTGCTACAATTATTACTTTATTGTTTGATTTTTGAATTGTGCAAATTTCCTCCATCTTCATCTTTAATTTTCATCTCAATAAATTCAAAAATTTCTATCAATTCTCAAAAAATTCATCCACAGTAAACTTTCAACCTTATATTTTCTTAAATTAGTTTATTTTCATTGTTGTTGAAAGTTGAGTAATTTAAAGTGTTGGGCAAAAATTGATTAAAAAACAACAATGATCCCGTTATGACGATGAAATTAAAGAAAGTACTTAAAGAAAAGAAAAAAAAGAGATTCTGATGGCAAAAAAGGAGTCCCTAATGCTTCCAAAGACACTTCTCGTGGTGCCAAACGAAGAGATGTTGAATTTTTTATGAAGGTATTATTTGTTTGTATATTAAGAAAATTACTAATATAGTTTTCTTGTATCTCAAACAAAATTACCTATGCAGTTTTCTTGTATCTCTTGTTATCCGAGTTTTTTAATTAAGGATAAGTTTATATCTCTCGAATGTTTAGTTCAATTTTCTTGTATCTCTTGTTATTTTTTGTCAGTACAAGTGCATAATTATATATCTGTTGTTATTTTTAGTGAATTACATATGCATAATTTTGTATCTCTCGTTAGTTTTAATTTGTTAAATATGCAGAATTATGTGTCTATTATTAATTTAATTCTGTTAAATATGTAAAATTATGTGTCTCTTTTTATTTTATTTCTGTTACATGTGTTTTTTTTGTATCTCTTATCATTTAACTCGTTTTACAGATGCAAAGACTTGTGTCTGTTATTTTTAGTTTTGTTATACTGCAATTTTATTGTATTGTTTGTCTTTTACATTTTTTATTCATTTATCACGTAAATATTTTAGCCTATTATTAGATATAAATTCTGCTGGAATTATGGTTTGTTTGTTGTTTTGTCTGTTGAGTTTCTAAGTGATGGACTATAAGTATCATATTCTAGGATTGATGTCGATTTTTTTTTAATGAGATATGCTTTGCTCTTGTGCAATTATGGACATGTCAAGGTTGAGAATGGCTATGTTAGTGACAATGAAGACCCACCAATACCTAAATCAGCTTCATTACTCCAGATTAAAACAAAGTGATTTTCAATTAAGTAGATTTAATTAGTTATGTTGTTTTAGGTGCAATTATGTAAATACTTTTAAGTATTTGTCTAAACAAATTTTATATCTCTTTCTATGTATCTATTTCTAGGTAACACCTTTATTATATGTAACTCTTACTAGAATTTTTTGACTGTAATATGTATTAGAGAGATACATGTTATAATTGTAAGAGATACATTTTGTATCTCTTTTTATAAATATTTTCATAGCAAACTCGTTTTGACTTGTTTGGAGAGATAATTTTTGGTTGTTATCTCAATTTTCTAGTATTCAATTGCGTTGGACAAATTACAAAATGTTTACTTATGCTTGAGATTAGGCAAAACAATCAAGATGAGATGCATGTCTTCGTCATCCAAAACATTATTTTTCAGTAAATAGTGAGGATGATTTTTTTAGGTTGAATTAAAGTTGAAGTGCTTTGATTGAATAGAATGTTCATTTAAGAAATATTATTGCTGAAGTATTCCAGTTGAGTATTCTAATGATTTTTTAGAAATTATTCCAAGTGCTTTACATCTTTGAACTTATCTATAAATCCATATTCCAATATTATTTTTTTGTTTGAAGTATGTTACATATCTATATGATTATTTCTATCATATACAAGTTTGTTACAACTATACATATGTGGTGGATACATATTTAATTAGATCAGTAACGTTTTGTCATCTTATATATCAATTTACGCAAAACATAGAATAAAAAATATTAGTTTAACAGATACATAAACACATGTCATATATATGTATGTGCAATTTTACACTGCATTCTAAGAGATACAAATTAATACAACCAATCATTCTACGAGATACCTATTATCACAAAGAGATACAACTAATAAAAATAAAGAAATACATACTAATACTATCAGAATATTCTATGAGATACATATTAACCAAAAAAGACACAAGAATCTAAAATAACACATACTTATAAAACATTCTACGAGAAAATTAATTCACTATTAGAGTATGAGCTATGTTTTCAAGGAGATTCCACCACCTCATATCATTACGGATAAGCAAGGGAGATGAGTTTCTATCAACAACGTATCAGGGTTCAATTCTTTTTCTTGTTTCGTTAATTTCAAGTTCTACAACAATGACCCAAATCAACTTTTTCCTGCTTTGATCAATTTCAAGCTCTGATGTAATGGTAGAAATTAATTTTTCATACGTAATATGTTCACCTACTACAATGCCATCACTTTTATATCCCTCATATTTGACATCAGTAATTCAAATACCGGAATAACGTAATAACAGCAAAATATTTTGCAATTGGTTGATAAAGAAAAAATGGCAGAAATAAAAAGAGAGAAGAAGAATGAATGGCAAAAAGAAAAACTGATAAGAAGAAGAAATATGCAAATTGAATATGGAGAATAATATTTTAAAAACCTTTCATTATTAACAATATGCCCTTTTTAAGGAATATATTGCTGTTAATTAAAGATTTGGAGAGTTAATTGCTCTTTAAATCCTTAATTTACGTTACCATGCTTAATTTTAGAGATTTAGTTCGTTCTTAAAATGTATCATCACACTTGTATCTATTTGGATTATATGTATTTGAAAAAAAAAGAAGAGATGTTATGAAATTTTAGAAAAAGTCGGGATAAGTTGTAAATATGGGTAAACTAGCTGAGATTTATGTAAATTTTACTAAAATAAAATAATGGCCTTAGTGTTCCAGAAACTATTTAGTTCGGATTTTTATGTTAGAAAATAGAAGATAAATTCCTGATTATTCAGACCTTAATCGAATTTAAAAATTATCTCCTATGCATTTATCTATATCTATAATATATTAAAAGTGTGAAGACTCTTAGAAAAGTGATTTGAACTTTTTGCCCTTCATTAAAAGACACTTTTTGAGACAAAATTGTCATTTACTATTTTTTTAATTATATTTAAAAATAAAAAAATTTCATTATTTTTTTTAAACAAGACATATAATAGGAGTTCTAACAAACATTATCTTATTTTTGGCAAAACAAAAATGTACAAGTATAAATTTTCATTATTGGACAATGAAAGAATTATACATATAGTACGAGTCCAAAGGTATTGTCTTTTTTTTTGACAAAAAGAAATACGTAGTTTGGCAAAATTAGAAAACACCTTTTTTGTGGAAATTAACAAATCTCATTTATATTTTTGACAAAGTATTTTTAATTTGCATAATAAAAATTAAGGCGATAGTCCTTTTTATTATATTATAGAACTCTTTTTCTCTCTTTCACAATCGATAGTATCCTAATATAAATTATATAGGAGTCAAAAATCAAATTCTTTTTGGGTTTATGAATACTCCTTCTATAAATGGAGTTGCTTTGTGTGGTGATTAAATTACGTGAATAAAAGGTATGTAGGAATAATTATTGTTTCCTCTTAATGTTTACGTTTCTTTGGTTTAATTTTTGTGCAATTCACTTTATCGTTATGTTGTCAATTGTGTATCGAATTTATAATAAATCATTATCAATTTCTTATAAATTCGACTCCAAATTGATGATTAGCTTATATTATTTAATAATGAAAAGTAGTTGGCTCCATTTGGTTGGTTGTCATCTATTATATTGTATTGTGTTTTTAGTTAAAATATAATGTTTTGATTGTTTTAGTTTGTTATATTTCTCTATTTGTTTTGTTAAAGTGATTTTGTTTTGATGGGTACATTTTGGAAGGGAAAGAATTGGAATTCTATATGAAGAAACTTCAAAAGAAGAAAGGCAAGGCTCTAGTGTTGCTGCTTAAGTGGTACTTTTGAAATGCCCTTTCTCCCCTTTTTTTTCGATTTTGTTCAATTAAGTTTCAATTGAGAGAGTTTTTTTGTACACTGCCTTTATATCTTATGCACCATCATAACTTTAGAATGATGCTTGGACTTAATTGTTATTAGCTATTTTTAGTTTACAATTTTACTGCAAAAAAAAGTTATAATATTTTTCTTAAGTGATTTAGGTGAGATATTAAAACCTAGAAATTTAAATTTTAGAAGGTATTATAATGTTAATATTAGTTTTTATATGGACCTAACTATTGAATAGAAACTTGAAAGTTAAAATAGCAAATTTCAATTTATTTCGAAGTGCTAAACAATAAGTCGTCTATAATTTCTTAAAAAGAGATGTGTAATTAAACTTCAAAAAATTTAACTATTTTAGGAACTTAAAATTTTTTGTTGGTATTTATTTTGTAACTCAAATATATTAACGTAAAACACACGTGCAAAGCACGTATAATAAACTAGTTAGATTGAAAAATTACAAGTTATAGCAACACTTTTAGATAATTGTTTTATCATCTATTTTAATTGCAAGTTGTAGCAAATTTTTAAAAAGCGAATTTATTATCTTTTTTTTTAAAATCAGTTAAATATTTTTAAGAAAAAATAAATCATTTTTTTAGGGTTTAGTATTCAATTCCTCCTTAATAACTATATGGATAAATATGCATCCTTCTTACCTTTTTCCAAAAAAACTCCAAATTTATTAATTCCTTTCATAAATTACACGATTCTTTCTCACTCTTTTTACTCCATTTTACTCTATACGTTTTCCACATATATTTCTTCAAAATCAATCAAAATCCTTCATAGATAATCACAAATTTCATCTTTTTATGACAATATTTTTTTAATTCATCAATTATTTAAGAACTAGATGTACTGCAATTTTTTTTTTTTTTGTATAAATCTTGATTCTTTTTTTTTTTTAGTATGAAAGATGGCAGTGTTCATTAAATCTTAATTTAATACAAAAGTAGATGAGATTGAATTTTGATTCAAAGATATAAGCACGTAGTGTATGGAATGGATGTATAAATTGTTCACCTAAATTGAATATCACAATCCATAAATATCAGTTTATATATCTATTTCATACACATTTGTAGATCACTTTTATAAACTTATTTCGTTTAATTTATAACCTTAAGTATATCTTCTAATTGAATATCACAATCACATTATACTCATTTCATATAAAAACCTTGAAGGTAATATTGATATTATACATGTTTCATACACAAAATAATTTAAAAAATATAAGTTTGTATATTTATTTCATACACTAAAATAAATAATAACGTATAATATTTGGTGAAAGTCGATTTCTATACCAACATCTGCGATCGTTATACTCAATCCATAGGAATATAACATGTAAGAAACTATTTTATAAACCTTGAATGGAATATTGATATTTTATACTGATTTTATATAGATTTCATACACGAAAAAGTCTAATAAGTGAATACAAGATAATTTTCACTATATTATTCTTATGAAAGAGTTCGATCTACATTCAAATCCTTAATTATATTGTTACCAACACAAATAATGGATTGTTCAGTATTTTCTCTAATATCCGTTGACATATCTTTTGTTGTTACATACAATGAATATTTAATAAAGAAATTGACAATACTCCTTATATAAAAAAAATTTAAAGAACAAAGGGAAAATTAGAAGAAAGAGAATTTCTGATGAAGGTGAAGAAATCGCTAGTTGAATAATGATTTTGAAAGTATGAAATTGTTTAGATGTTAATGAAGTAGGAGTAAAACTGTTTCAGAGAGAATTAAGAGGATGATTGATATCCTGACAATAACTGATATTCTTTTTTATGGGTATGAAATCCTTTTTTCCATATATAAAAATTGTATTTTTCTTTTTATATTATTAGAAAAAATAATTTTTTGTTTCCTTTTTATACCTTTTTTGATACAACTTGCAAAGATAAAAATTATACTATAAGTTGCAATTGACCATCTAAGGAAGGTTATTTGGATTTTTCCCCCAAAAATAACACCTAAAACTAAAATAATTCTACAAAATTAGCACCTAAATTCTAAACCCCGATAAATAGCCACTCGGGGAAAATAATTCCAACCGAATGGCCATTTAGCGTGTGTGGGGAGTGGCATTTGGAGAGTGGGCATCATTAGTAATGATAATTGTAATAGATACTCATATTATTTGAATAAAAAGCCGTTACACCACAAACTTAGCAACAAAAGACGAGTCAATTACTATTTAAATTTTTTCCAGATTATTTTGCATTCACCAACATTATTAAAATAACATACTAATTGTTTTGTTTAGTTTTACTTATTTATACAATAAAATACAATATCGTATACTTTTAATATAATACAATTGTTAAAGATATATATTTATATATAATAATGATACAGTTTCTATACATATGCATATTCTATATAATAATTATATCATTTTTATACACATTATATACAATTTTTAACTACAATTATTATTTAGATACATATTTTATAAGATTCTATATAGTTTCTACATGCATTCTAAAAATGTATCAATCTAGTAAAAGAGAGCATCAATTGAGTATATGGACACTGCAAGTGTATCAACGTAGTATAAAAGTGTATTAATGTGGTATAAAAGAATATCAATTGGGTATATGGACTGCATGTTCTTGCATAGAATTTCCTTTCTCTTTTTTAAAAAGTGTATCAATATAGTATAAAAGTGTATCAATTTGGTATAAAAGTATATCAATTGAGTATAGAGACTGCATGTGCCCAATTGGGCCAAATGGCTACAGTTGTCCATCTTTTCAATTTGTGGTCATTTTTTTTTTTAAAATGACCAGCCCATGTCCTTTTCCCTTGTTTTTTTTCTTTTATCTACGTTACTTTTTATTTTTTTTAAATTTTTTCATTGCCACTATTTAAATATAAGGAAAAAAATTGCTCATTTTTTCACTACATTTTTTTTACAATGCTTTTTTTTTTTTTTAACTTTTTCTATACGGCCTTTATAGAATAGCTCTTTTTTAAAGAAAAAAAAAGTCTATTCTATTAATTATATCATAGTGATACAATACATACATACATACATACATACATATATATATATACACACACATACACACAGACACACAAAATAAAATTATACTACAATGATTAGAAATATTTTTATCTAATAATGATATAATTTCATGTACATTCTATATGTATACATATTCTATGTAACAATGATACAATTCCTATACACATCATACACAAAAATCATATTTTTTAGAATAATTATACAGTTTTTATACATATCTTATACAATAATTATATGATTTACATACACATTCTATACAACCTTTGGCCGCAATTATTATTTAGATACTATTTTATATAACTACTACACAATTTCTTTACACATTATAGACATTTTCTATAAATATATTTTATACAATAATTATACAGTTTTCATACACATTCTATCTAGTTTCTATACATATATCTTATATAGGTACATATTATAGATAAAAATTAAACAATTTTATACAATTGCAATCATTTTTTTATACAAAATTAAAGCAATTTTTTAGCCCCCCAAAAAACTATAGTGAAACTTTTAAGAAAAATGACTATTTTAAAACAAGCCTGAAACAAAAAAAATTGTGCCCAAGAAGGGAAATGACCTTGGGATTGAATGGGACCGAGTGGCTGAAGGGATCTTAGACGAACATTAATTGGAATTACTTGGGCCGACTGGCCATGTAATTGATGTCGCCCAAAACTATACCTCCAATAATTATAATGCGGTCGAAGTCAAATATAGTAACCCAACTAGGCTGGGGTCGAACTCACATGGAATAGGTCAAAAATATCCCTCGAACTTGTTGAAATAGCCAGACAATGTGGAAAAGTAAATGAGGATATTTTGTAGTAAATAGTGAAAAGTAGCAAGACTTGAATGTTTTTTATTGTAAACAATGGAGATGAATGTTAGGACTATGTTCCCTTTGGCTTTCTGACTCCATAGATTTATCATGCTATGTCAAAAAATCCCAATACCTTGCATGCAGAATCTGATAAGATATGTATCACTAATCGTCCTGTGAACACCTTTAGTGAATTTCACTCTTTACCTTCTGAGTCTCAGAGTGTCGTCATACTAACTCTTATCCTGGATCCTAGATTAACCATTACCTTTTGAGTGTAAAATTATTAGATGAGGATTGATAGCCTCAAATTATTGTCGTGATCTTCTTTTCCTGATCGCTACCTCTCTTGTGAATAAGTATCGAATATAGGCAGGTTCTTAACATTGACCACCTCTAAGAAAATAATTAAACTGAAAATGATCACAACACATGCAAGAATATTGACCAAGAATGAGTTTGCACTTCCTTTACATTGTTATTCTGCAAGGGTTCCCATAACCCTAGCTGGGTTCTTTAGCTACGTTGTTATTCTGCAAAGGTTCCCACAACCCTGCAAGGGTTCAATAAAGAAAGCATGAAATAATCTTACAATAATGGACGAATAAAATCCAAAGTCTCAAATCAATTAATCAATCAAAAACCAAGAACAAGAGGATTCCAAGATTCAAAGACAATCTTGAAGTCAATATATGTTTGTAAGAGTATAAAGTGTTTAAAAGTGCATACAAGTGGGTAAATTAACTAAGAACCATCAAAAAAGTATTTATAGATTACATAAAAACTCTAAAAATTCAAATCAAAACGAACCGAGAAACTTGAGTCGGGGGCCACTTACCCTAGGTAAGTAGTACTTACGCCAAGTAAGTGACCCCACTTACTTCACGTAAGTGACCCACCACTTACTTCACATAAGTGACACTTCACGTAAGTGACCCATGGTAAGTGTCAGAAACTTCTGCAATCTTCAACTTCTTTGAACTTTATCTTCTGATACTTATGATGGCACTTACCTGACGTAAGTGGCACTTACCCCAGGTAAGTGACCCCTCATAAATGTTATCTATAATTTTTTTTAGGTTTTCTAAATTTGAATCTTCTGGAACCTATGATAGGCCACCTACGCCATGTAAGTGCTACCTACGCCACGTAGGTATCCTCGTAAGTAGACTTTTCTGCAATATTGATCGTTTTTTCATGCTAAGCTCCAAAGCCTAGTTTCCTGCAAAACAAGACACAAAAACACATCATATCTAACGAAACAGACGTATACACTTGCATATTTTCCAGTTTTAAGCATCAAAAGTGTCATGAAATCATGACACATCAACACCCTCAACTTAGAATGTGTCCTTACACAATAAAACATAATAAAATACACAATGATGCTTAACCAGGAGAAACCTAAGATACCTATGGTAATCAATCTCAATTTTGGCTCAAAAACATCACCCCTTCTTATTTTGACCTTTTCAAACCAATTGTGTATATCAATGTAGAACATTAATGTGACACAAGGGAATCAAGTTATGGTATCACATTAGCAACAAAAAATCATGCATATGTATAAATTACACTACCCAAATAAATAAACAACTAGCAACACAACCCATGTACCCTTACAACAAAGAAGTCTCACTCACTCAGATAAATCATGCATATTAATGCGGGGACAATCACGAGACACTCATAATCATAAAGAAGTTCCAACAATGTGCATAGAATACTATATGCTTACCCTTATTTTCTTTATCTTAGTTTTCAGACAGTTGGGTTAGAATCACTATAGGACTTTACTCGGCTTGTAACGTAGGCTTAGGGGCTGGTATGGTGAATTTGGGAATTTAGTGACTAAGCCTCCTTGACATTGCAATTAAATTTTATGGTTCACTTATCAACCAACTTTTCTTTTATTTCGCCCTTATTTCTCCCTATTTATTCTTTTATTGCTCATTCAGGTGGGGTAAGATTTCTTCTATTCTTTTTTTTTTCTATCACATCCAACCCCACTCTCTTTTGTCTTATTTCCACCCTTCTTCATACCCACTTTTAACCACGCACCCCCTATGATAGCCGCCCTCAACTTAGGCGATTTGCCTGAGTCAAGGTGCATAATATCCAAGGAGGACCAGTGCCAAAATAGTTTCATTATAATTAAACTGGAAAGGTGAAAGGTGTAAACAAGAAAATAGGTCTATATAGGTTTAAAATCAGGATCAAGGGATACTTATTCACTTTTGGAAGGTCATTTAGGCTAAAAGTAGACTAATTTCAAGAACGACCTATGATCCTATCCTAACTGACTATCCTAAAACCTAGACAATACTAATTGGGCAAGTCCTGGATACCATACACAAAGGAAACTAAGTAAGCATCTCAAACACACATGGAATAGGGTTGTATAACAAACTCTACCTATTCAGTTCATGAAAATGTTAGCTATGATTAATATGTCCCTAATCCTAATGCCATAGCAAGATTCATAGTGGTCACACATATTTACACATCACACAGTTCGAAAACAAAATTTTTAAAAGGGTATCATTTTTTCTGACTCATTAAAGCACAAACAAAATACGTCAACTTTCCTTAGTTACTTATTTTCCTTCTAGTTAAATATAAACAACATAAATAGTACAAATAAAACACAATACATCCTAAACATGTCGGCTGTACTAAGAACAGACTCTGGGGAAAAGAACCTGTAATACCTCAAAAATCCAAACTAATATTAGAACCATGTTTCAAGCTCCTGAGAAATAAATTATAGTTCTTTGGTAGTTTTATGAGTGGGTTTGATGTATATTAAGACCTCAAATAACTCTAACCTATTAGACGAATTAAAAATATCCCTTACCTATTGAGTGTTTTAGAAGAATATTTCCACAGTCAACTTCAAATGAGAGTATCTTTGTTCTACTGAGAATTTTCTAAATCAAGACCTACCAAATGGCAGAAAATTAAATTACCTTTCCAGCGATATATATTTTTCTTTAATTCAATACCCGGGTGAAAAGTTATGTCACTTTTAGTAAGAAGGAGTAGCTCATCGTGATTATGTCGCGTCGTAGTGATGGCCAAAATCATGTTCGTCCGTTTTCTAGTGGAGCACCGCAATGGCGCCGCGTCACACCAAGGTGTAATTTTATGTTAGTTCTTTTCCAGTGGGGCACCACGATGACACCACATCGCGCTAAGGTGCCGAATTGGGATTGTCCCATTTCCAATGGCGCAACACGGTAGCACCGCATCGTGTCGTAGGTCAAAATTGGGATTTCTATTTTCAGTTCTGAGTTTTAATTTCCAAGGGTATTTAAGTCTTTTTCCTTCACCCCATCCAGTCCAAACACGGGATTTAAGTCCTAAGAGAGCATTATTTGCTCATTATTTCACAATTCTCTCAAACTAAAGTTTCCCTCTTTCAAGAATAAACCCTAACTCATCCAACATTCAAGATCAAGCTTCAAGAATTTGTCAAGAACTTTCTCAATTTCACCAACTAAGGTATGTAAAATGTTCATCCACAGGTCCCTTTCACTCATGGAGTCCAAGAATCTAATTTAAAATTCAAAGTGGTGATTTTTACAAGTTATTGTGATTTTAAATTGTGGTTTAACCATGAATCCCCATGAATTTTGATTCTACACCATGGTTACATGAAATTGTCATTGTTATTAAACCCCACATGTTTGAATAATATTGTTCGCTGATTTAAATCATAATTAATGATGTTGATGTTGAAATCATGCCATTACTACAAGCTTTAAACTATTCACATGCTTAGCTTAAACTATGAATATCAAGTATTTGATGAAATGCCTACAAGAATGAATTTTAAAAATGCTTTCACATTATGTCCTCAAAGTTTTATTACAATTTTGCTATTATTGTTATCGAGTCCTGGGGTTATGAATATACGAAAACATAGTTGTTTACTTAGTCTCGGTATCTTTAGAATAGCTTCAGATATGTTATCAGCATTATTAGTTCAGTCAGTTATCATAATCAGTTAAACTTAGAAAAATTTAGTAGTCCGAGTCAATTCAGTTGGGAGTAGGATTTAGCACCGAGGGAACCCAGGGATGGGGGATCACCTGCAAGTTAAGGGTGCAACCTTTAGTAGCAGTCCCTGCGTTCCATAACTACGTAGGTAGCATAGGTTGAGATATTAACCTGCCAGCTGAGGGTTGACACATATCTCACTAGGGCACTTTCCAGTTGAGGGTTGACACATATCTCACTAGGGTACCTGCCAGTAGAGGGTGACTCTTAGTCCTTCAGGACAAAACTTTAGTGGATCCACGTAGCTATGTGTTAGTACTCGTAGCATGGTAATGACACCCTTCCAACTGGGGTCACAGGTTGGACCCCAAATTAGCTCATTGGGGCATGTCAGTTAGATGATAGCTCCCACAGACTCAGTTCAGTATTTTAGTATACTTCAATTCAGGCTTGTATTGACCATAGCATACAGTTATCAGCAATTTAGTTATACAATATCAGTATTTCAGTTTACAGACTATTTTTAGAATCATGTTATATGCTTGGTCATGCATTCTCGGATTCTATAGTATTCATGCATTCATATCAGTTATTCAGTAATCTTATGCTATTCAGTCAATTATTATTAATGTACATGAGCCCATGCATATCAGTCTAACCCCATTTAACATATTATTACATTTAAAGTACTGACCGCATACTTGTTTCTTATGCTATAATGTCTCATATCATAGGTTTAGACGCTCAGGTTCCTGACCGCACATAGACATCCCAGCACATCAGTAGTAGCAGTCGTGGTGAGTCCTCATATTTTGAGGACAAACTATATTTATTTTCATGCTTTCAGTTCAGTAGTTAGTCGGAGTTAGTTGGGGTCTGTCCCATCAACTCCTATCAGTCAGTTTTAGAGGTTTTCGGAAACTTCAGACAGTTAGTCAATTTGTCATTATTTTATTAGTTTCAGACATTTATTTTCTGTCAGTTGTTTCCGGATTTATGATTCTGAAATTTTTTAGTACTTAAAACCTTACGACGTATTTAGATATTCCGCACACATATTTTGTTGTTATCATTTAGTACTCATAGCAGGTACTAGCTCATGGGTTAGCTTGTGGTCACTTATGATCGTAAGCACCATGTGGCATCCAGGGTGTACTCCTGGGGCGTTACAAACTTGGTATCAGAACCTAAGGTTTTAAAGTGTCCTAGAAAGTCTAAAAGTTGCGTAAAGTAGAGTCTTGTGCATGGGTGTGAAGCGCGCCACACTTATGGACAAGAGGCTGTGAGGAATTTTAAGAAAAGTTTCCCTTATTTTAGTGTTTATGTCATGCGAAAGAGCATGAGCTCCTGTTAACTCTCTGTCTAATCTATTCTTCCTTTCGCTTATAGAACATGCCTCCCAGAAAGATAAATGGATGAAAAAATATGAACCAGCCAGCACCTCCGCCCATTCAGGAAGATCCCCTGAACGAGCATGTTTCTCATACAGAGTTTAGAGTTGTATTCACTACTTTAGCTCACTCCGTAGAAGCCCAAAATGAGTAGCTAGCTACTATTTCGGTCAACCTAGTGGTCAATATTTTCGCAGTTAGGATTCGAGACTTTACCCGAATGAATCCTTCTCTGTTTTAGGGATCCAAATATGAAGAAGATCCACAGGAATTCCTAGACATGGTCCAGAAGATAACATACATTATGGGGCCGACTTTTGGTGAGAGTGCTGAATTGGCTGCTTACCAACTGTAGGATATAGACCATACCTGGGTTAAGCAGTGGAAAGAGGATAGAGGCACAGATAGATACTTCTCATTGAGCTGAGGGAATCCAAGAAATTAGAGTTTATCAACTTAAGGCAGGGCAGCATGAGTGTGAAAGAGTATTACCTCAAGTTTACTCGTCTAGCTAGGTATGCTCCTCATGTGGTGGCTAATAACATGTCTAGAATGAGCAAGTTCGTGTCTAGAGTATCTGATAGTATGGTCAAAGAGTGTAGGACTGCAATATTGATAAAAGAGATGGACCTATCTAGGTTGATGATCCATGCTTAACAAATTAAGAAGCAGAAGAATAAGGAGAGAGAGAGAAAGAATAAGAGGGCTAGAATAGGTAGCTTTAATTTTACTTAGCAAAAGTCAGAAGGTGGTAACTATCCTCAGTTCCATCAGAAATCTTCAGCTCCTACCCCATCTTCAGCTAGTGCCCCTGTTCAAAAGTTCAGGAATGACAATTGGGATAAGGTGCTAAGATCTAAGTCCCAAAGTAGTGTAAACAGTGGTCGCACAAATCCTCTTTGCCAAAAATACGATAAAAACTATTAGGGTATTTGTAAAGCTGGTAGTGACGTATGTTTTGGGTGTGTCAATCCAAGACACCGAGTCAAGGATTATCCAAATAGCGGTAAGCAGGGTCAGTCCAGTCGTCCCTCAATTCCAACCGGCCGCCCAACTCAGTAGGGTATCGCTTCTAATGCCACCAGTGGTCAGCACCCTAACAGATTATATGCACTTCAATCTCGATAGGATCAGAAAAACTCTCCTGATGTGGTTACTAGCATGTAATAGGCATTTCATTTATATGTATATATTTTGTTAGATCCAGGAGCTTCTCTTTCTTTTGTATCCCCTTACATATCTATTGATTTCGGTGTCAGTCCTGAAATTTTAGCAGAACCCTTTTCAGTGTCTATCCCAGTAGGTTTCTCTATTGTAGCCAGGCAGGTATACAGGAACTATCCGATCACAATATCCCAGAAAGTTACTTTATTTGATCTCATAGAGTTAGAGATGACGGATTTTGACGTCATTCTTGACATTAATTAGCTCCATTCATGCTATACTTCAGTTGATTATAGAAATGAAGTTGTTCAATTTCAGTTTCCAAATAAACCAGTCCTTGAATGGAGGGGTATTACTACAACACTTAGGGGTCAGTTTGTTTCGTACCTTAGAGAAAGGAAATTGATATCCAAGGGATGTACTTATCATTTTGTCTAAGTCAAGGACTATAATTCTGAGACTCCTAACCTTGAGTAAATTTTAGCAGTGAGGGAATTTCCAGATGTGTTCCCTGAAGATCTTCCCGGAGTTCCTCCCAAAAGGGAAATTGACTTTGGAATAGACCTTTTTCCAGATACACAACCTATCTCTATTCTGCCCTATAGAATGGCTCCAGTTGAACTTAAAAGTTGAAAAAATAGTTGAAAGATCTCCTAGATAAGGGATTCATTAGACCCAATATTTCCTCGTGGGGTACACCAGTTCTGTTCGTGCATAAGAAAGACAGTTCTCTTAGAATTTGTATTGACTACCATCAGTTGAACAAAGTCATAATAAAAAACAAATACCCACTTCCCAAAATCGATGACTTGTTTGACCAACTTCAAGGTGCTAGTTATTTTTCTAAGATAGACCTCGGATCCAGCTATCATCATCTCAGAATTAGAGAATGTGACATTCCAAAATTAGCTTTTAGAACTTGATATGGTCAATTCGAGTTTATAGTCATGTCCTTTGGTCTCACAAATGCCCCAGCAACCTTTATAGACTTGATGAACCGAGTGTTCAAGTAATACTTGGACATGTTCATCATAGTTTTCATTGATGACATTCTTTTCTATTTCCGTAATAAAAATGATCGTGCAAACCACCTCAGAATAGTATTGCAGACTCTTAGAGCTAATTAGTTGTTCGTTAAATTTTGTAAGTGCGAATTTTAGCTAAGATCAATGGCTTTCCTTGGACATATTATTTTTGGTGATGGCATTAGAGTTGATCCTCAAAAGACCAAAGTGGTGAGAAACCAGCCTAGACCCATCTCTTCATTAGCTATCAAGAGTTTCTTGGGTTTGGCTGGCTATTACCGGTGGTTTTTTGAAGGGTTTTCTTATATTGCGTCCCCCATGTCCAGATTGACTCAAAAGAAGGTTAAATTTTAGTGGTCAGATTCTTATAAGAAGAGTTTTCAGGAGTTGAAGACTGGACTTACCCCAGTCCCAATTTTGATGTTACCAGATGGTTCAGATGGGTTTATTATGTACTGTGATACTTTTAGAGTCGGTTTGGGGTGTGTTTGATGCATAAGGGTAAGGTTGTGGCCTATGACTCTAGAAAACTTAAGCCTCATAAAAAGAATTACCCTACCCATGATCTTGAGCTAGCATTTGTTGTGTTTGCGTTAAAGAATTAGAGACACTATTTGTATGGGGTGCATGTTGATGTGTTCACAGACCACAAAAGCTTGCAGTATGTGTTTTCGCAGAAGGATTTGAATCTGCGTCAGAAGAGATGGTTAGAATTGTTGAAAATTTATGATATGTGTATTTTGTACAACTCGAGCAAGGCTAATGTAGTGGCAGATTCCCTAAGTAGATTATCTATGGATAGTGTTGCTCATGTTGAGGATGATAAAAATAAGTTGGTTAGGAAAGTTCATTAGCTTTCTAGACTAGGTATTCATTTGGTTGATTCAACTGTGCGTAGCATATGGGTGCAGAATGGTTTGAAATCTTCTTTGGTTACCGAAGTGAAAGAAAAGCAAGATAGGGATCCCATTCTCATGAAGCTGAAGAAAACAGTCAGAGACCAGAAAGTAGAGGTTTTCTCCCAAGGGGGAGATGGTGTGTTACGTTGCCAGGGTATATTATGTATGTCGTGTGTTGATAAGTTTAGACAGTAAATTATTGTAGAGGCACATGGTGCGCGTTACTCAATTCATCTAGAAGCCAAGATGATGTACCGCGATCTGTAAGAAATTTATTAGTTGAGTGGGATAAAGAGGGATATTGCAGAGTTCATAGCTAAGTGCTCCACTTGTCAATAGGTTAAGATTGAATATCAAAAGCCCAGTGGGTCTATGCAAGAGTTCAGTAGTCCCACTTGGAAGTGGGAGGAAGTGAACATGGATTTTGTGACAGGTTTGCCTCATCCTCGTCATCAGTATAACTCAATTTGGGTCATTATGGGCAGGATGACTAAATCAGCCCATTTCTTACCAGTTCATACTTCTTACTCAGCTGAGGACTATGCCAAGCTCGATTTTAGAGAGTTGGTTAGGTTGTACGGTGTTTTGTTGTCTATCATCTCAGATAGAGGTACTCAGTTTACCTTTCATTTTTGAAAAGCTTTTCAGAAAGGTCCTGGTACCCAAGTTTGCCTCAGTATAACCTTTCACCCTCGGATAGATGGTCAGGCAGAGAGGACCATTCAGACCCTTGAGGATATATTAAGAGTGTATGTAGTTGACTTTAAGGTTAGTTGGGATGACCACTTGCCTTTGATCGAATTTATGTATAATAACAACTATTACTCCAGTATTTAGATGGCTTCGTTTGAGGCTCTATATGAAAGGAGATGTATATCTCCGATTGGTTGGTTTGAGGTAGGAGAAACTACTTTTATAGGGACCAATTTGGTGTTTGATGATTTGGAGAAAGTTCAGCTAATTCGGGAGAGGCTTAGGGCAACCCAAAGCCGATAGAAATCTTATGCAGATGTGAGCAGAAAGGATCTTGAGTTTGAGATTGGTGATTTCGTATATCTAAAAATCTCTCCCATGAGGGGGTAAAGAGGTTTGGTAAGAAGGGGAAGCTTAGTCTCCGATATGTTGGCCCTTACAGAATTTTGAGCTATTTCGGAAAGATGGCTTATGAGATTGAGTTGCCTACAAACTTAGCATTAGTGCACCCAATATTCTATATCTCTTTGTTGAATAAGTGTATTAGTGACCCAGTTGTAGTTTTTCCCTTAGAAATCATAGATTTTTAGAACAACCTTTCTTACGAAGAAATTCCAGTTGAGATCCTTGATCGACAAATTTGTAGACTAAGGAATAAAGAAGTTTCCCTAGTCAAGGTTCTTTGGCGGAATCAGTCCATTGGGGGAGCCACTTAGGAAGAAAAAGTAGATATGTGAACCAAGTACCGTCATCTTTTCTCCGCAAACTCAGACTCAGCTTAAGGAAATAATTTTCCCTAAAATTTTCTCTTTTCCATGCTCAATTTTAGCTACATATCATTCTCATGTCAGTCATGCATTCGTAGAACCAGTTTAGTCATGTGTCATGTTTTAGACTAAGTCATGTAATCACATTTTCATCACGCATATTCAGCATGTAACCTTAATTTCTCAGTGTTTTAAGCTTAACCAATCTCATTCGAGGATGAATTTTCCCAAGGAGGGAGATATTGTATTACTCCACAAATCCAAACCAATATTAGAACCATATTTCAAGATCCTGAGAAATAAATTATAGTTATTTTGTAGTTTTATGAGAGGTTTTGATGTATATTAAGGCCTCAAATAGCTCTAAGCTATTAGACGAATTAAAAATATCCCTTATCGATTGAGTTTTTAGAAGAATGTTGCCATATTCAACTTCAACCAAGCATATATTTTGTTCTACTAAGAACTTTCCATATCAAGATCCACCAAATGGTACAAAATTGAATTAGCTTTCTATCGATACAAGTTTTGTCTTAATCAGATACCCGGGTGAGAAGTTATGACACTTTTAGTGAGAAGCAGTAGCTCATCGCAATAATGCCACATGTGATGGCCAAAATCATGTTCGTCTTTTTTCCAGTGGAGCACCGAGATGGTGCCGTATCGCACCTAGGGGTGGTTTCAAATTCATACTTTTTTAGTGGGACACTGCAATGGCGCCTCGTCACACCAAGGAGCCAAATCGAGATTGTCCATTTCCAATGGCGTAACGCGATAGCACTGTGTCGCACTGTAGGTCAAAATCGGGATTTTTAGTTCCAAGATTTAATTTCCAAGGGAATTTAAGTCCTTTCCCTTCACCCCATCCAGTCCAAATACGGGATTTAAGTCCCAAGAAAGCATTATTTGCTCATTATTTCATAATTCTCTCAAATTAAAGTAGTCCTCTTTCAAGAACAAACCCTAACTCATCCAACATTCAAGATCAAGCTTCAAAAATTCATCAAGAACATTCTCAATTTCCCCAACTAACGTATGTTAAATGTTCATCCATGGGTCCCTCTCACCCATGGAGTCTAAGAATCTAATTTAAAATTCAAAGTGGTGATTTTTACAAGTTATTGTGATTTTAAAATTGTGGTTTTAACCATGAATCCCCATGAATTTTGATTCTACACCATGGTTACATGAAATTGTCATTGTTATTAAACCCCATATGTTTGAATAATGTTGTTCTCCAATTTTATTCATAATTAATGATGTTGATGTTGAAATCATCCCATTACTACAAACTTTAAACTATTCTCATGCTTAGCTTAAACTATGAATATCAAGTGTTTGATGAAATGCCTACAAGAATGAATTTTGAATAAATGCTTTCACATTATGTCCTCAAAGTTTTATTACTATTTTGCTATTACTGCTATTGAGTCCTTAGGGTTATGAATACCCAAAAATGTAGTTGTTTACTTAGTCTCAGTATCTTCATAATAGTTTTAGATATGTTATGAGTATTATCAGTTCAGTCAGTTATCATAATTAGTTAAACTTAGAACAGTTTAGTATTCTGAGTCAGTTTAGTTGGGAGTAGGATTTAGCATCGAGCAAACCCAGGGATAGGGGATCCCTTGCAATTGAGGGTGTGACCTTTAGTAGTAGTCCCTGCATTCCATAACTGCATAGCCAGCGTTGGTTGAGATATTAACCTGCCAGTTGAGGGTTAAACCATATCTCATTAGGGCACTTGCCAGTAAAGGGTGACTCTTAGTCCTTGATGATAGGCGGATTTACACGCCTATATCAATATATTTTGCCCATATTTTAGCCTAGTTTTGAGAACTAATTATCTATTTCATGCACTTTTAGTCCTTTTTCCTGTAAATGAGCTAACAAACATGATTAGGAAAGTTTCAGGTATAAATGATGCAAAATACAGCATTTTACGGCTTACTTGACGCAAAAGAAAGTTCACAAACGAAGTAGAAGGGAGCTGGACGCCTAAGGACCAAATCTGCTGCATGAAAAATCTGTCCCGGGCTAAAACAGCATTTCTGAAGACTTTGGGGACTTACAGACACAAAGCTGGATTTTTACAAAGATACATTAACCTAGTACAATTAGGTTATGTATTTCACTATTCTATTTGGATTATGATATTGTAACCTTACCCTAGTACATTTGGGTCAAGGATTTCATTAGTATAGTAGGATTTGACTATTTATTTCATTAGCTTAGTAGGAGTAGGATAGGAGTATTATAAATACCCTATCATGCTAGAGATTTTTAATTAATTCAGAAATTCATTCTTAAACTATTAATTTTCATCCATCTCTCTCATCTTCCACCATAAACACTTCTAATCTATTCTTCTATTCTTAAATTCCACAACAAGAGAATCGTTACTTGCTAGGGAATCACCAAAACCACACGCCTATCACCTACTTCTCACGCCATCAACCATGCAAAACGTGATATCCTTCGCATTCATGGGTAACTAAACCTCTTAGTTGGGGTTATGGAAGCCGAATGAGTTACTATCTATTGCTGTGAGTTTGTGAGTTCAAGACACGTATATTGCTTATATCATTATTCTCTTCATCTTAATCTACATTCTTTGCGGTTGCAAACGCAAGAATACGCCAGTCTAACATTTAACTTGTTCGCGAGAAAGGTTATTTGTCTGGAAAAGAGATAATGTCAAGGTAGTAGGACACCCTTTCCTATTAAAAAGCTAGTTCCGTAACTGGACTAACCTCTTGGAGAATTCGTACCGTTAGACACGCTTTAAGCTCGCGAGAGTTAAAGTGAAATAGTCCTTGTTTAGGTCGCGAGACGCTTGGATTTACCATCGACTACAATTCTCTATAAGCAATTGCATGTCAAGACTCTACACACTCATAGCCAATAGAGACGTATACCTTAGAAGGTGGACATAACCCCAACGCTTCAATTCTCATTGTTTCACAACCTACGAAATACTCTCTTTTTACTTTGCTATTTTCAGCTTTTATTTCATTACTTTGGTTAATTATTACAATCCCCCCTTCTTACGAGACTTGCACCAAAAGTCTATTAATTTTGCTTACTTGTTGACCAAGCTATTCCCTGTGGGATCGACACCCAACCCAGGTTGGGTTCTATATTTGCTAACGACCGCTTTACACTCCTACGAGAGCTGTAGATTGAGCGTTATCAAAAATTGGCGCCGTTGCCGGGGAATACGAGTGTCAATCAAGTTCGTGATAATTACTAGACCCTTTGGTCAAAGATTCTCGTACTTTTACTTTTAGTTTTTGTTTTTGTTTACTGCAGGTTTTTACTTTAGTACATGCCCCATACTAGAAGTTCTGGTCAACCGTTATTACCAATCAATCCTGAACCACAACGAATTAGAAGAATGGAAGCACAAGCTGAAATCGACAGGATGACTGCTCAACACGAGCAAGCAAGATTAGCTGCTCTTGCCGCTGCTCAAGTCCAACAACAAAACATTGATAATCCTGGGCGAGCCACAAACCCTGACGATGAGGATTTAGGTGATGACGAGTTAATACACCCAAGGCATGTCGCTGAAACTGCAACACCTGCCAACCGAAGAGGTCGACAAACTCGGTTTAGGTATGATCGCCAACCTATGCAGCCAACTTTCGACGATGATTATGATGATCTTGATGGTGCCGGAGCCACTGGAGCTATAATTCCACCACCATTAGCGCCCGGAGCCAAATTCAACATCACTAGCACCATGATTCAGTTATTGCAACTCAAGGGGTTATTTGGTGGACTAGCAGGTGATGATCCGAATATGCATCTCATCAACTTTATTTCTACATGCAAGTCTTTTGACAATCCTGGTGTTGGTCAGAATGCTATTCGATTACGTCTATTTCCATTGTCTCTGTCTGGGGAGGCAACACTATGGTTGAATGGGCTGACTCCTGATTCAATTACAAATTGGAGGCAATTGAGAGACGCTTTCCTAGAAAGATTCTTTCCGCCATCCAAGAGGGCTCAATTGAGAGATGAAATCAGTAACTTTCGTCAGCTTCCCTCTGAAGCTCTTCACGAAACATGGGAGAGGTTCAAAACAAAGCTAACGAGATGCCCAAACCATCACATGACTAATGTTCACCTCATGGAGATCTTGTATAGAGCCTTGAATTCAGTAACTAAACCAGTGGTGGACAACGCAGCTGGAGGTTCTTTTATGGACCTTACCTTTGGTCAAGCAAGCAATATGCTAGATCGCATGACAAAGCAAAGTAGAGCTTGGCATACCAGGGATTCTGAGGTAGCAAGCCCCACTTTATCTATTGGCATGTCTGCAGACCAAAGAAGAAGAGAAGAAGAACGTGAGCAAGACATGGCGCACATGAAAAGACAATTGGATCTTCTGACAAAGCACTTATTATCAGGGAAGACCAAAAAAGTGAAAGCTGTGGCGCTGAAAGGAAGAGACAAATCTGATTCGGAAGAGGAGGCCAACTACTTGAACAATCAGAGGGGTTTCCGTGGGAATGCCCAAGGAAACCAAGGTCGGAACTATTATGATAAATCTGGAAGCAAAGACCAAGGTAGTTGGAAGAAAAATAATGAATAGAGTGGTTTGTACGTTCCCCCTGGTAGACGTGATACCACCACATCTAATTCTATGGAAGACATGATGGCTAAGTTATTGAAAGGAGTGGAAGCAACGAGCGCATGAGTGAAGGAGGTAATTGACGATTTGGCCTCCATGAAGCAATTAGTTGATTCTCATTCCACTTCTATTAAGCAAATAGAGCAGCAATTGAGCCAACTTTTAGCAGCATTCAATCAAAGAAAGGCTGGCACCTTACCGAGCGATACTGTGCAAAACCCAAGGAATGATGGGTCATGCATGGCCATCACTACCAGAAGTAGTAAGGTGCTGGAAACTTCAGCAAAAGGCAAGCAAGTGGTTGACGTAGCAGCAGACATTGACGCCACACCTAGTGACGTTACAAGAGAAGAAGCCGCAACAACTACTTCAAACGTCAAGGATGTTTTACCTAGTGACGTGCAGCCTGAAAAAAATGATAAACAGAAGCAAGAGGAGAAGAAAGCCATGGAGAGAACACTTCCATACCCACCACCACCTTTTCCACAAAGATTGAAGAAGGTTGCCGATGACACTAAGTTCAGCAAATTTATGACTATGTTGAAGCAGCTGACCATTAATGTCCCATTGGTAGAGGCACTTGAACAAATGCCTGGGTATGCGAAGTTTATGAAAGATCTTTTGACTAAGAAGAGGGTAGCAAGTTATGATCTGAAAGATGATGTGCATCATTGTAGTGCAATTGCTACCCGATCGATAGTTCAGAAGAAGGCCGACCCCGGAGCTTTCACGATTCCTTGCACCGTCGGATCTTTGGACTTTGCTAAAGCATTGTGTGACTTAGGAGCTAGCATCAACTTGATGCCATTATCGATCTATAAGAAGTTGGGGTTAGGAGATCCTACACCAACTAATATGAGGCTTGTTATGGCGGATAGGTCGGTAAAACGACCGGTTGGTATTCTATACGATGTCTTGGTGAAGGTATCTTCATTCATATTTCCAGTAGACTTTGTCATCTTGGATTGTGAAGCAGATTCAGAGGTTCCCATAATCTTGGGACGTCCTTTCCTTGCTACGGGAAGTGTGCTCATAGATTTGAGAGTTAATGAAGTCTCATTCCGAATCAATGACGAAGTGGTTCATTTTGACGTTTGCAAATCAATGAAGCAACCCAAAGATCTGAGTGTATTTTCTGTGGCTTATGTTGTCGTTGATGACGAGGAAGAACGACTTGAAGAAGAACAAATTCTTGATGATCATTTGGAGGTTTCGCTCATTAAAGGAGAGAATGAGGATGCTGAAATTTCTGAAGAAGCTATTTGTGCTCTATCGGGATTAGGAACATATCGTTATACTCCCAAGAAGCTGGATCTTGATCTCAAGAATCGACCCACACCACCAGCTAAGCCATCTATTGAAGAGCCACCCATGTTAGAATTGAAGAAGCTGCCAAGCCATTTGAAGTACACATTCTTAGGAAGCGGAAATACTCTTCCAGTCATAGTGGCAGCCGATTTGGGTGAGCAACAAGTTGCAGCTCTTATTGCAACCCTACGCAAGTATATTAGAGCCATTGGATGGACCATTGCGGATATTATTGGTATACCACCTGGGATTTGCACTCATAAAATTCAGCTTCAAGAAAAGTGCACACCCACCATTGAACATCAAAGACGTCTAAACCCACCAATGCAAGAAGTGGTGAAGAAGGAGATTATCAAGTGGTTAGACGCAGGAGTCGTGTATCCTATTTCGGATAGTACATGGGTAAGCCCAGTACAACGTGTTCCCAAGAAAGGAGGCATTACCGTGGTCGCGAATGCAAAGAATGAACTTATTCCACTCAGGCCCGTTACTGGATGGAGAGTATGCAAGGACTACCGCAGGCTGAATTCTTGGAAACTCAAGGATCACTTCCCCATGCCATTTATGGACCAAATGCTAGATCGATTAGCGGGGAAAGGATGGTTTTTATTCTTGGATGGTTATTCGGGTTATAATCAGATTTGTATTGCACCTGAAGACCAAGAGAAGACAACGTTTACATGCCCATATGGTACGTTTGCCTTCAAACGCATGCCATTCGGGTTGTGTAATGCACCAGCCACCTTTCAACGTTGTATGATGTCTATTTTCTCTGATATGGTTGAAGACACTTTGGAGGTATTTATGGACGACTTTTCAGTTGTTGGTGAGTCTTTTGAAGCATGTTTGGCAAACTTGAGCATGGCATTGCAAAGATGTGTAGAGTTCAACCTTGTGCTGAATTGGGAGAAGTGCCACTTCATGGTAAAAGAAGGAATCGTTCTTGGGCACAAGATCTCCGAAAGAGGAATAGAGGTTGATCGCGCAAAAATAGAGGTAATCGAGAAGCTACCACCTCCAATTTCGATGAAGGGAGTCTGTAGTTTTCTTGGCCACGCTGGGTTTTATCGTAGATTCATCAAAGACTTCTCCAAAATTTCTAGTCCATTGTGCAAACTATTGGAGAAAGATGCGAAGTTTGACTTTAATGACGATTGCTTAAAGGCATTCGAATGCCTTAAAGGAAAACTCATTGAAGCCCCTATCATGGTAGCACCAGATTGGACGCTCCCGTTCGAGGTCATGTGTGATGCTAGTGGTGTAGCCATTGGTGCTGTTCTTGGACAAAGAAAGGAGAAACTATTTCATCCTATCTTACTATGCGAGTAAGGTCCTAAATGAAGCCCAAAGGAACTACACTGTTACTGAACAAGAGCTCCTAGCGGTTGTGTATGCATTTGAGAAGTTTCGCGCCTATCTATTGGGTACTAAGGTGATCGTTCATACAGACCATGCAGCTCTTAGGTACCTAATGACAAAGAAGGATTCAAAACCAAGGCTGATTCGATGGGTGTTGCTGCTGCAAGAGTTTGATTTCGAAGTCAAAGATAGAAGAGGTTGCGAGAACCAAGTGGCTGATCACCTATCTAGACTTGAGAGTGAGCAAGTGGCGCAACCTGAAATTCAGATTGATGATGCATTCCCTGACGAGGAGATATTAGCAACAACAATGGAGAAATTACCATGGTATGCCGACTTTGCAAATTTCGTGGTAAGTAATGTGCTACCCGCCAATTTATCTTACCACCAAAGGAGGAAGTTTATGCATGACGTTCAACACTACTATTGGGATGAGCCTTATGTGTTTCGAAGATGCGCTGATGGTATCATTCGACGATGTATATCCCATGAAGAAGTGCCTACTATATTGGAAGCATGCCACACCTCGCAAGTTGGAGGACATCATGCAGGCAATCGAACGACGAGAAAAGTATTGCAAAGTGGATATTATTGGCCTTCGATATTCAGAGATGCATATGACTATGTGAAGAGGTGTGACCAATGCCAACGGCAAGGTGCTATTTCAAAACACCATGAAATGCCCATGTCCAAAATTCTTGAGGTAGAACTCTTTGATGTGTGGGGTATTGATTTCATGGGGCCATTCATGAATTCGTTTGGAATGAAGTACATCTTGGTTGCTGTGGATTATGTGTCAAAATGGGTTGAAGCAGTAGCATTGGCCGATAACGAAGGAAAGCGTGTTGTGGCGTTCTTAAAGAAGAATATCTTCTCTCGCTTTGGAGTACCTCGTACTATCATAAGTGATGGAGGATCTCACTTTTGCAACCAGCTATTCAAATCTGTATTGGCCAAGTATGGTGTCAAGCAACATAAGGTAGCTACGCCGTATCATCCCCAAACTAGTGGACAAGTAGAGGTTTCCAATCGTGAGATCAAGCAAATCCTTGCAAAGACGGTTAATGCGAATCGGAAGGATTGGTCTCGAAAGTTAGATGATACACTGTGGGCATATAGAACCGCATTCAAGACACCCATTGGCATGTCTCCTTATCAACTAGTTTATGGAAAGGCTTGTCATCTACCCATTGAACTTGAATACAAGGCATTGTGGGCATTGAAGCGATTGAACTTGAATTGGGAAGATATGAAGAATCTGAGGTTGGAGCAGCTGAACGAACTAGATGAATTCCGGCTCCATGCATATGAACGATCGGATTTATACAAGGAGCGGATGAAGAAGTATCATGATCAGCGGATTATTCGACGAAATTTCCAAAAAGGAGACATGGTGCTACTCTTCAACTCCAGATTTAAGCTCTTCCCAGGTAAGTTAAAATCGAAATGGTCTGGTCCATTTAAAGTCATCCAAGTCTACTCGTCTGGAGTAGTCGAATTGGAAGACAATGAGGGTGTTATCTTCAAAGTGAATGGCCAACATGTCAAGCCACATATCGGTCCTCTTGACTCGATGAATGACATGGTCATCACTTATCTCGACGAAGTCTAAGTACTCGAGATTACTACGTCGAGCCACGACAATAAATAAGGCGCTAGATGGGAGGCAACCCATCGTTTTATCGTTTCATCATTTTATCGTTTTATAGTTTTATCGTTTTGTCATTTTAGTATTTTTTCTTTTCGATAAATGAAAATCCAAAAATACGAGTCGTGCCACGACCAAAACCACGGCGCTTGGTGGGAGGCAACCCATCGTACTAATCATTTTCGTTTGATTTTGAGCAAAAATAGGTGCAAGAAGTATTCAACGAGGTGATCGATTTCAATTGACGATTTGGACGCATTGTATGGAAAAGTTGGTAAGTTAGGAATGGTGATGCATAAGGCTATGGATTGAGCCTTTTCCTCGTCAAAATAGGCTTCGAGGAAGTCTAGGCCTTGGTAGAACTAGGCCACGAACGATGCACGACCTATCTTATAGCCTAAGGTCTCGGAATCTAGTGTGCTATACACTATGCGCCGCCTATTCCTAGGTATGCTTTTGACTATGCGCCGCCTATGCTATGGCATTTGGTCTTAGTATCTCATGTGCCATAGACTATGCGGCGCATATGTCTACAAATGCCATAGACAATGCACCGCATATGTCATTGATATGCCGAGTGATATGCGCCGCATATGTGGTGTTTGTGTCTCCAAATCCGATTGTAAATGGGTCATAACCCGACCCATACTCTTCCTATATAAAGGGGACTTAGTTTTATAACACAACCACATTAGAATAAACCCTAAGGGCGCCGCTTAACCTTCCAAATCCTCTCAAAATTTTCTTCTTTTGCTCTTCCAATTCACAACACCATCTCCAGGAACTTCAAGCAAGTAAGTACTCTCTTATTCTTCATTTATTTCGCGTAAGTACTACGTTGCTATGTTTATGATGAATTTCTACACCATATAAGATTGGTGGTGATATTCATGTGTTTGGATTGTTGTTACAAAATCATGTGAAGTAAACATATACGTAGGGAATTCTTGGCTTGTTTCCGATTTGAATTTGGTTTCAAAAGCATTGTTATGATAATTGCTGAATTGATATGGCTATGAATATTGCTTAAGATTGTTGTTTGGATGCTTACATGTTAGACCATCCCGACCATCGGGATAAGATTATAGTGCCTATCGACTTAGGCGGTTGTGCTTGTTGTAAAAATAACGATTCCATAGGGTAACCCCTAGGTCGTAGTGCTGCTATATCTACCATGAAAGTAGTCCAATGGCTACAAATACGTGATGCAATGCTGATTTTCTTGTCAGAATACAATCCTAAAACGTATGTCGACGAATTCTGAGTAAATCAACTACGTTCACCTCACTGATTTGCATAACAAAATTAAGTGTGGGGTGGTACCCCTAGTGCTTGCATATAGATTGTATCAAGTGAGATTGTGCTGCAACTTACATTATTTCTAGTCTCAGGTACAATGGCACCTAAAGCAAGGCAAGGCAAGGAGAAGGCTACCACATCCCAAAAGGGCAAGAAGAGAAGTCGAAAAGACCAAGGAGAATCATCCTCAGCACACCTACCACGCAGAATGTTCGGAATAAAATGGGTTCTTGAGGAAGAAGCCAAAGCATGGTACAGCAGCAACAAAGAAAGAAAATATGTGCACGTTGACTTGATCAACAAGGAGACCTTAGCAAAGAAGGAGCCGCGAATGTTGGCAAAAATAATGGCTTTGAAGCTGGATTTCATCTTCCACGACATGGGAGAGTGCAATCTTGACTTAACAAGAGAGTTTTATGCCAACTGGTCGCCGAATACAACAGGCAATGAAGTCAACATTCGGGGCCAAGTGTTACAGCTCACCGCGGATTGGCTCAACTCTTTTCTTGGCTTGCCTTCGGTCGTCACAGCACCATTCAAAGAACTGTACAGCAGGCCTCCTTATAGAGCGATACGACACACGCTTTGTGGAAGTAGATCAATGGAAAGGTGGGGCAGACATAAAGAAATAGGTCGACACAACACCTTCCCCTATGCTCCACTAAATAGGGAAGCAAGAATCTGGATGCGTATTGTCAACTCATGTCTTATTCCTGGGACTCAATACACCAAGATATCGAGAGATAGAGTGTGTTTGGTCTATGCTTTGATGACGAATGTCCCTATCAACTTTGGGGCAATCATTCGATCTACCATGAGGAAGGCCAGACTCCACAAAAGGTCCCATTTCACATTTGGCAATTTGTTGACAGCAATGTTGCGGAAGGAGGATATCGAAGAGGAACCAGCTAACCACAAACTCCCACATAACCCAAAGACGGTTGACCTCACCAAGGTCAAAGATGCTGAAACAACTCATGGAGTCAACCTTACTACTGCGGAGAGACATGCTCGTGACGAGAGTTTCTTCCGTCATCTCTATGGCATGACACGATTCACTATGATGAGTGGTGGACGTGTTCCAACTGCTGAAGAGCTCCAACAGCTGGACCACAACTACCCAATGAACATGCATGCACGGGAGATGTGTGGAGTGGGCGTATACTTTGAGGAACCTCTAGATGATGATGTGCCGACTGATGACGATCGACGCTTGCCTGATTCTGACGAGGAGGAGAACTCTGACGACGACTCTTATGATGATTCAGACGAAGGGGGTATGACCCCCGACATTGAGGAAGAGTCCGACTAACCAGGTTCTTCGTATTTATTTTCCACTGAGGGCAGTGTCCCGTCTAAGTGTGGGGTGGCAGAATCGCATGCTATACTTCTTTGTTTGCACCTTTGTTTGTATGTTTGTTTGTTTATGTTTGTTTGTTTACTTTGTTTTTTTTTTTGAGTCCGTTTTTTTTTTGTTTTTTTCGTTTGACGTTTTTTTTAGTTTTTTTAGGAGTCAATTTTTTCTAGCTTCGCATGAAATTATTTTGATAGGCATCATGAGATTATAACAAGAGTATATGCTACAATTGTGACTATTGAGACGTTTAGGCTCTAGTTGTGACTCATTATGTGATATTGTGTGATTCAATTCCTTCAATTGTTGGGTCGAGAGTCTATATTACTTCCAATCAAGTCGACCATGTGCCTTGTGTGAGATAATAGTATATTCTATGTTTGTGGCTGATGCTAGAACTTGCCTGGTATGTATGCAAAGCGAAAATAAGGAATGTAAGTTTAGGATATGATTTAGGCATTTCTTTGGCAACCTATACATGTTTACCTTCAGTTTTACCTACCCATGAACATCATCCTAGTTAACCCTTTTTGAGCCTTTAGCCTATTTCTTTGACAACCTTGTATGTAAGCCTAATACATTTCTTTCAAGACCATAATTTGATCCAAAATCCTGAGTGCTTTAAAGTGAAAAAGTCATGTGACAACATAAGAGGAAATTGGGTGAGTATAATGCTTTAAATTGTAATGGTTCTTGAATGTGCTATGAAAAAGAAAGTGCTATCATAAGAGGTATGTTGTGAAAAGAAAAAGGAAAAGAAAGCTGAAAAGTAAGTAGTGCTTGAAATTGAAAAACAAAATAGGAGAACAAGGGTGGTAGAATAAAAGAGTGAAGAAAGGTTGAAAGAAAAAAGTGTCATTGATACAATGTGATGTATTAAAGCGCTTAGGAACCTAGTCACTATTCTTGGCCAAAATAGTCCTACCCGTCCCTTAGCCTACATTACAACCATCAAAAGACCTACTTGATCCTAATGTTAACATTCCGACATTTAGTAGAGTACTACATTAAAGGCAAGCCTATGGTCATTAGTTGCTACATATGAATTCTTTGTGAGAGTGAGAGCAAGGACACTTTGATACCCATGTTTGAAAAATATGCTATATTTGTGCGTGATTATGGGTGCTAAATGGTGAGACACACATGGTTGATGAGTTTGGATAGTTGTATATGATTCTATGCACTTGAACGTTTGCATGTGAGTTGATCACCATCACGAGTCTATGCTTGAGAGTAAATGGTTTCTATTTATAATCGGAAAGCTACTCTTGGTTGATAATCGTTGTGCTTGTCTTGATAAATGTTTTGTGTTGCTGCTGTAAAAACCTTAAGTCGATGCTTAGAAGGACATGATATGTTGTTCGAGGACGAACAAAGCTCTAAGTGTGGGGTGTTGATGATAGGCGGATTTACACGCCTATATCAATATATTTTGCCCATATTTTAGCCTAGTTTTGAGAACTAATTATCTATTTCATGCACTTTTAGTCCTTTTTCCTGTAAATGAGCTAACAAACATGATTAGGAAATTTTCAGGTATAAATGATGCAAAATACAGCATTTTATGGCTTACTTGACGCAAAAGAAAGCTCACAAACGAAGTAGAAGGGAGCTGGACGCCTAAGGACCAAATCTGCTGCATGGAAAATCTGTCCCGGGCTAAAACAGCATTTCTGAAGACTTTGGGGACTTACAGACACAAAGCTGGATTTTTACAAAGATACATTAACCTAGTACAATTAGGTTATGTATTTCACTATTCTATTTGGATTATGATATTGTAACCTTACCCTAGTACATTTGGGTCAAGGATTTCATTAGTATAGTAGGATTTGACTATTTATTTCATTAGCTTAGTAGGAGTAGTATAGGAGTATTATAAATACCCTATCATGCTAGAGATTTTTAATTAATTCAGAAATTCATTCTTAAACTATTAATTTTCTTCCATCTCTCTCATCTTCCACCATAAACACTTCTAATCTATTCTTCTATTCTTAAATTCCACAACAAGAGAATCGTTACTTTCTAGGGAATCACCAAAACCACACGCCTATCACCTACTTCTCACGCCATCAACCATGCAAAACGTGATATCCTTCGCATTCATGGGTAACTAAACCTCTTAGTTGGGGTTATGGAAGCCGAATGAGTTACTATCTATTGCTGTGAGTTTGTGAGTTCAAGACACGTATATTGCTTATATCATTATTCTCTTCATCTTAATCTACATTCTTTGCGGTTGCAAACGCAAGAATACGCCAGTCTAACATTTAACTTGTTCGCGAGAAAGGTTATTTGTCTGGAAAAGAGATAATGTCAAGGTAGTAGGACACCCTTTCCTATTAAAATGCTAGTGCCGTAACTGGACTAACCTCTTGGAGAATTCGTACCGTTAGACACGCTTTAAGCTCGCGAGAGTTAAAGTGAAATAGTCCTTGTTTAGGTCGCGAGACGCTTGGATTTACCATCGACTACAATTCTCTATAAGCAATTGCATGTCAAGACTCTACACACTCATAGCCAATAGAGACGTATACCTCAGAAGGTGGACATAACCCCAACGCTTCAATTCTCGTTATTTCACAACCTACGAAATACTCTCTTTTTACTTTGCTATTTTCAGCTTTTATTTTATTACTTTGGTTACTTATTACAATCCCCCCTTCTTACTAGACTTGCACCAAAAGTCTATTAATTTTGCTTACTTGTTGACCAAGCTATTCCCTGTGGGATCGACACCCAACCCAGGTTGGGTTCTATATTTGCTAATAACCGCTTTACACTCCTACGAGAGCTGTAGATTGAGCGTTATCAGTCCTTCAGGATAAGACTTTAGTAGATCCACACAGCCATGTGTTAGTACCTGTGGCACGGTACTGACACCCTTCCAACTGGGGTCACAGGTTAGACCCCAAATTAGCTTATTGGGGCATATCAGTTAGATGATAGCTCCCACAGTCTCAGTTCAGTATTTCAATATACTTTAGCTCAGTCTTGTATTGACCATAGCATTCAGTTATGCAATATCAGTATTTCAGTTTACAGACTATTTTTAGAATCATGTTATATGCTTAGTTATGCATTCTCGAATTTTACAGCATTCTCGCATTCATATCAATTATTCAGTTATCTCATGCTATTCAGTCAATTATTATTCATGTACATATGAGCCCATGCATATCAGTCTAACCCCATTTAGTATATCATTACATTCAAAGTACTGATCGCATACTCATTTTTTGCGATATGATGTCTCATATTATAGGTTCGGATGCTCAGGTTTTTGACCGCACTTAGACATCCCAGCACATCAGTAGCAGTAGTTGTGGTGAGTCCTTATATTTTGAGGACAGACTATATTTATTTTCATGCTTTTAGTTCAGCAGTTAGTTAGAGTT
Source organism: Capsicum baccatum var. pendulum (assembly GCA_030864225.1). Classification (NCBI taxonomy): domain Eukaryota; kingdom Viridiplantae; phylum Streptophyta; class Magnoliopsida; order Solanales; family Solanaceae; genus Capsicum; species Capsicum baccatum. The sequence continues at coordinate 236,647,521 of CM061560.1, read as the reverse complement.
TGTTGGGGCCTTTCCCATCAACTCCTATTCAGTCAGTTTTAGAGGCTTTCGAACACTTTAGACAGTCAGTCAATTTGTCATTATTTTATCAGTTCCCGATAGTTGTTTTCAAATTTATTATTCAGAAATATATTAGTATTTAAGACCTTACAGCGTATTCAGATATTCCGCACACATATTTTGTTGTTATTATTTAGTGCTCACAGCAGGTACCAGCTCATGGGTTAGCTTGTGGTCACTTGTGATCGTAAGCACCGTGTGGTATCCAGGGTATACTCCCAAGTCGTTACAAAAACCATGACAACAAAAACCCCAAGAGGACATTTAGACCCATAAGTAGCCCCACCCCTATGAAACAGACATGTATTAGGTAGTTCCAAAGCAAAAAAGTTAGTAACATACTTGTAGCACCTTAGGTGCACCGATCTGATGTCAATCACACTAATACAAATTATCCAAAATGAATAAAATAATAAGATACCTTGGGTTACCTCCCAAGCAGCACCTGATTTAACATTGTGGCACGATGTGGGTACCTTGACTACTCAGACTTCATCAAGGTAGCCAAAGGGTTGACCTCTAGGGTCATCAATATATTTAATTACCAAAACCACCCTCATGTCAGTCGGTTTCTTCATGGTTATGCGAACATTGAATATGACCTTCTCATTATTCAGCCTGAACTTAAGCTCTCCTTTCTCTACATCTACCAATGCTCTATCCGTGGCTAGAAATGGTCTCTCTAATATTATGGGTATGTCAATTTCAAATTCATAATCTAATACAAAAAAGTTAGCCGAAAATCACACAATATGCCCACGGATTTTTTCACCGTGTGATCTATCATCAATAGTTTCATCATTGTTGGTTCAAGAGGTATTAAGCCCAACTATTTGAACACTGCCATCGGCATCAAGTTAATGTTGGCTCCCAAGTCACATAGAGCTCTGGCAAATCTACATATCCAAATGGTGAAGAAATCATGAAAGCCTTGAATCAACTTTCTTTTGTACCAGAGATCTAGATGTAATTGCACTACCATAATGCAACCCACTTACTTCCTAATAAATAATAAATCCTTTCATTGTTACCAAATCCTTCATTGTTGACACTTAGTCTCATTTTTGGCCTTGATATTTCAATAGCATCATTTACGATCTTTCTGGCCTTAGATTGTTGATTTTTAAGTTGATTCATGATCAGGGTTGTTAATAGGTCATCTTGGGTGAGTTTCAAAAATTTTGGACATCGTTTGAGTTTTGTATGGATGGCCAAAATAGCAAGCCAATGCGATCTTGATGCGTCACATTAGCTATCGTATCGATAGCATTAATGCAGAGTGTCGACAATTGCATTGACACCATCGACGCGGCGCGTTGCCTGCCGCATCGCTGGGCATATTTTGCTCATTAAATTCCAATATTTCAAAGGCAATTAGGTCCTTTTTCCCTCACCCAATTCAGCCAAAACATGAAATTAAGTTCCCAAAAGGGTAAAATACATTCATTCTTCACAAATTATCTCAAGAACAAAACCCTAGGTTCATCAAGTTTAAGTCCAAGTTTCAAGAATCACTAATAACTCCCACAAATTTAACAATCAAGGTATGTTAGGTATTTATCATTGGGTATCCTTCCACCCTTGGATTTCAAGAAAACCTTTTTAAAACTTAAATTATGATTGCCATGTTATGAATTGAATTATGTCCATTTTTCTTTTATTGCATGGGTGTCAAGTTAAGATATTTTATGAGTTCCATGAAATTACATTAGCATGTGTGTTGAAGTATGAATCTCTCATATCAAAACTCTTGAATTTGCAAATTGTGTGTTGTAATTATGATGCCCTATATGGTTAGTTCTCATGTATGACAATTATGCTCCCAAGTGTTTGCTAAAATGTCCACATGAGTAAATTATGCATGGTAACCTATTGTTGTGTTGCTAAAGTTGTGACATGAGTTTATCAATTATGCTACCGAGTCCTAGGGGTATTTATTACCCAAAATCTAGTTGTTTACTTAGTTTCATTAGTTACAGAATAGCCATAATAAAGGTCAAGAATTGTAGTACTCAGTCAGTTAACAGAACTTAGTGAACTCAGTCTAGTTTAGTCAGTCAAAACAATCAGTGTCGGTTCAGTCAAGCCTAGTACAATCTAGTGATCAGTTCAGTGTCAATTCAGTTGGGAGTAGGATTCAGCACCGAGCGAACCTAGGGATGGGGGCATTCTTGCCAGCATAGGGTTTGACCCTTAGTATCAGTCCCTGTATTATAGAACTACGTAGCCAACATAGGGTAAGTCGTCTTCCTATCAAACTAGGGTTGACGCAATCATATATATATTTCATGAGTTTTCTTTCCAGATTAAGGTTGACACATTATTGTCAGTATCCTGTGGCAAGGTGCTAACACCCTTCCAACTACGGTCACAGGTTAGACCCCAGCTCAGTCTAAAATCAGGGTATGTCGGTTAGATGATAACTCCAACACTCATAGTTTCAGTATTCAGTATTTAGTAAATAACTCAGTCAACTCTACAGAACTATGGCTATCAGTTCTCAGTTACTTAGCTAAATTCCATCCATGGAAAGTCTAAGCATTAGCTTTTAGAATGATCTAAATTAATTTTTATGTGGAATTTACTTGATTTCAACCTTTCATTACATAGATAACTGAATTAACTTTCCAACAATATAAGATTCATCCAAAATGGACCCTCGGTGAAGAAGTTATGAATAATTTAGAGTTACAGTCATAAACATCATTGTTTTGGTGTCTAGCGCGTCGCGGAGAGGGTCAAATTGAGAATCATCAAATTTCAGTGGGGATCCACGATGGTGGTGCATCGCGGAGGCACTCAATTTCCCACTCGTCAAATTCCAGTGGACCATCGCGATTGTGGCGCGTCGCGGTGGCACCCGAAATTGGGTTTTAAGTTCGAATCTCCAGTTCCGTTTAGGAGTTATTAACGGTAATTTTGAATTTTTCCTAGCCTTTCAAACCATCCAAACAAAGGATTTAGGGTATGTTTGAGCAACTTAACCCTACTTTCATCAAAATCATCAAGAATTCTCTCTAAAGCTTCAAACAAGAACTTCAAAAAACTCAAGATTCAACCATGGATTTTCAAAATCGATTGAAGATTCAAAATCGCCGGATCATATGCTTCAAGAAACACCCATTGTTTTCCTATTTTAAGGTACGCGGGATTTTTCTAAAAATCTCATGGGCAAAGAAATCATGATTTTAAGAAAGGGGTTTTCAGATTTATGAATACATTATTATTTTAGAAATCTTGACGGTACTGTTTTGGTATTTTGACCTTCCCCAAATTGATTTGAAATTATATATACGTATGCATATGTTTTATGATTTATGAATGAATTAAGAGAATGACGCACATGAATCCCTCTCTTGGTATGATTTTTCAAATTTTCTTATGATATAGATTGTTTTGAATGTATCTTGAAAAGAATGATATGAAATATCTTGATTAATGCTACAAATTGATTTATAGTTTTGAATTCGAAAGAGAGGGTTGCGCATATTGATAAATATTGAAAATATTCATATAATGAAAGTGTTCACGATTTTTCCAAAAGCACATGACTACCATGTGTTTGAACAATCTCAGCATAGTTTTGACTTATGTTCTCGAAACATGAAATCTTTTATATTGTTTACATGTTTAGGTGGTCTGAACTGTGTTTTGATGAAAAAATTATGCATGATGCATTATGGATCAGAAATAGGACTTGCAAGTCTTGGTGTGACGACACCAATTCAAATAATGTCATGATAATTCAGAACAGATTTAATGCATGTTTGAAATCAAACTTTTCAAATATTGAAACTAGAAACATGCATGATTTAGAACATGATAAAATTGGGCATAAAGAGAGTTTAGGTGGTTCCCCGAAGAAGGCGTGAGTATTAAACAACTCATCTCCCAAAACCTTGATTTGTTGATCCGAGTTTATTTATTACGCTGGCCTAGAGCCCTATGGCATATCAGGTTCAGGAACTCCAACCCTTGTGGTACACTTGGGTTGGGGGTTTCCCCGCCGAGGTAATGGCGGATTCCATATCGCACGTGGAATATCAAAATTTTAGGGTAATGCCACCCAACTCAGAAGTAATAAATAGATCAGAACTTGCATTGATAGGCAGGTTACATGTTTTTCAAAAATACGCCCAGATGTTTCGAAAGCCACTTGATGTATAATGTTTTGACAAAGTTATTTCCCAAACTATTTTATTTACATATAAGCTTTATTTTGGATTTCTTTGCATACCAGTACATCTGTATTGACCCCCTCTCCCCCTCCAGGTTCTAAGGCTCAGTCTAGGGGTCCAGAAAGGCAGTAGATTTGTTAGACAGAGTTACAGTGATTAGTTGGTGAGCCTTCTCTGTTCCAGAAGTCCCGTCTTTCAGATTATGTCCCTTATTATTGTTTTTGTCTACTGGGGGTCTTGTCCCAGTTTTCATACATTGTTAGATTTTCCCGTAGTAGAGATTTTACCGACTGAGTCAGATGTTATTAGATGTAGTTGATTTTCAATTTTCATACTTACGCTGAATTCAGAATTGACCATATTTCCGTAGCAGATTATGTTTCCATATCTTCTTTATTTATATGAATATATGCATGCTTACCAGATAGAGAGGGATATTTTGGGCCCTCAGGGTTCAGGATATCCGTCATGGCCAAGCCTTAGTTTGGGTCATGAAAAACTTGGTATCAGAGCATGGTTCATGGTCCTAGGGTATCTGTGAAATCGCGTCGGGTAGAGTCTTGTTTATGAGTGTGTAGCGCACCAAACTTATAAGCAGGAGGCTACTAGGCATTTAGGAATGTTTCTTTTCTTTGTGATTTAGTTCGTGCTTCAGAGTCTAATCTGTTCTCTAATCAATTATATCTTGCTTTTAAGAAAAACTAGTTATGCCTCCTCGTCGCACCAACATTAATGCTCAAGAGGACAAAGTATGTCCCGCTCATGGGATGAGGAAACGTAACAGATCTCACACTCCAGAACCTGTCCCTACTCTGGGAGTCTCTCCAGTCCCAACCAGTCCACCTAGGGCTCCTCGAACTAATGTTAACCGTTCCCTAACTACTCAGAGGGATATTTTGAATGCATAATTCAGACAATCTATTCATATGCTGACACAATTGGTGGTTAATCAGGCCCAACGATCAAAAGATGTTAGGTCTGCACCTGTTATATCTGAAGCTACTAGGATGGGTCAGTTCATGAGAATGAAACCGCCTAAGTTTACTGGAACTAAGGTAGAAGAGGATCCGCATGAGTTCATAGACAAAATGGAGAAAATTTTCAGAGTGATGCATATGGATCAGGTGGAAGGTGTTGAGCTAGTGGCATACCAGCTAAAAGATATTGCGAACCAATGGTATAATGAGTGGGAAGAGGCGAAGGGTGACAGTGTTGAGCCCACAGTGTGGGATGAGTTGGTAAAAGCTTTTCTTGTTCGGTTCTTTCCTCTAGAGTTGAGGAAATCCAACACGGAGGAGTTCATAAACCTTAAGCAGGGTAAGATGAGTGTTCAGGAGTATACTTTAAAGTTTAATCAAATGGACCATCATGCTCCTGAGATAATGAGCTGTATGAGGGTCCGAATGAGGAAGTTTGCTTCCGGCCTTTTAGATGATCTGGTACTTAACTGTCAAGGGGCGATGCTAAAAAGGAAATTGGACTTTGCTAGGCTGATAGTCCACATACAGTAGGTTGAGGAGAAGAAGAAGAAGAAGAAGATAGCCGAGTCCAGAGAGAAGAGTCCAAAGAAAAGGACAGATACATGAAGAGATCCAGATCAGCGAATCAGAACCCCAGTCAGCAGCAAGGTGATAATTAAGGTAACAAATGCCAAAAGAAGAAGTTTTGGGGCAAAACGCAGTCTGCAGCTAGCTCCCCAGCGCCAAACCTCCAGTTGATAGATGATCTCAAAGTTTTTAGGCTAGCCAGGGACCTAGAGCTCAGGATACTTAGTCGCAAGATAGTGTGGCTCAGTAGTACTATTCTTATCCGCAATGTGAGACTTGTGGTAAGCATCATCCGGGAAGGTGTCAGTTGGTCTCATTGGTATGTTATTCATGCAGTCAGGCGGGCCACTTCTAGAGAGAATGTCCCTCTGCTAGGAGGAATGTTGGTGGAGCTAAGTCTCAGGAAAACTCTTCTGCACCACTACTACCTCAAAAGGGCACCAATTCAGCTGCTGGGAGCAGTCGCAATCGGCTGTATGTCTGACTAATCGCCAAGAGGCAGAAGCCTCGACAGACGTAGTCACTGGTGCATTTAAAATCTTTTCCCATGAGGTATATTTATTGCTTGATCCAGGGTCTACCTTATCTTATGTGACCTCGTATGTGGCTATTGGTTTTGGGTTTGAACGCAATGTGATTGCTGAACCTTTCTCTGTTTCCACTTTGGTGGGAGATTCGATTGTGGCTAGAAGGGTGTACAAAAATTATGTTGTGTCTATTGTTAGTAGGGATACTATAGCAGACCTCATAGAACTTGATATAGTTGCTTTTGATGCTATCCTAGGGATGGACTGGCTTCATCGGTGTTATGCCATACTAGACTGTAGGACCCGAAAGGTTACCTTTTCTTTTCTGAATGAACCAACAATAGAGTGGGAGGGGCATTCCTTAGCACCTAGAGGGCACTTCATATATTATCTCAGAGCCCATAAACTTATTTCCAAGGATTTCTTGTACCATCTTATTTGGGTTAAAGATTCTAACGTCAAAAGTCTCCCTCTTTAGTCTGTCCCAATAGTAAATGAATTCCCAAAAGTTTGTCCAGATGATCTCCTAGGAATTCCACTTGATAGGGAGATAGATTTTGGCATTGATGTGTTTCCAGATACCCGTCCTATTTCTATTCCGCTATATAGAATGGCTTCTGCAGAGTTAAAAGAGTTGAAACAACAGCTAGCAGATCTCCAAGATGAGGGTTTTATCAGACCTAGTGTTTCTCCTTGGGGTGCACCTGTACTCTTCGTGCAAAAGAAAGATGGTTCCCTCCGTATGTGTATAGATTACCGCCAGTTGAATAATGTCATAGTGAAAAATAAATATCCTCTTCCTAGAATCGATGAGCTTTTTTATCAACTCCAGGGTGCTAAGTGTTTTTGAAAAATAGACCTTCATTTGGGATATCATCAGTTGAAAGTTAGGGAGTCAGACATTCCTAAAACAGCCTTTCGAACCGAATGTGCTCATTATGAATTCTTAGTCATGTCCTTCGGGTTGACCAACGCCCCTGCAACTTTTATGGACCTAATGAATAGGGTCTTACGTCAGTTCCTAGACCTATTTGTGATAGTTTTTATTGATGACATCTTGGTTTACTCTAAAAGTGAGGAGGACCATGCCAATCACCTCCGCACTATTCTTCAAACCCTCAAAGATCATAAGTTGTATGCAAATTTCTCCAAGTGTGAATCTAGTTGAATGCTATTGCTTTTTTGGGGCATATTGTGTCTAGTGAAGGGATTAAGGTTGATCCTCAAAAGATTAAGGCAGTAAAGAAATGGCCCAGACCCACGACTCCAACCGACATTCAAAGTTTCTTGGGTTTGGCAGGGTATTACCAGAGGTTTGTAGAGAGTTTCTCTTCTATAGCTGCTCCACTTACTAAGTTGACTCAAAAAAAGGTGAAGTTTTTATGGTCCGACTCTTGTGAGAATAGTTTTGAGAAGTTGAAAGACAAGTTGACTACGGCTCCTCTTTTGACTCTTTCAGAAGGTACAAAGGGTTTTGTTGTGTACTATAATGCGTCCCGTATGGGACTTGGGTGTGTACTTATGCGGCACGAAAAGGTGGTGGCTTATGCATCTAGGCAGTTAAAGGTGCATGAGCAGAACTACCCCACTCATGATTTAGAATTAACAGCTGTGGTGATTGCACTTAGAATTTGGAGGCATTATCTTTATGGGGTGCATGTTGATATTTTCACTGACCATAAGAGTTTGAAGTATGTTTTCTCATAGAAAGAACTAAATCTCAGGCAAAGGCGTTGGATGGAAGTTTTGAAAGACTATGACATGAGCCTTCACTATCATCAAGGTAAGGTAAATATGGTAGTCGACGCCCTCAACAGATTGTTTATAGGCAGTCTTTCTCATGTTGAGGAAGGGAAGAAATAGATAGTGAAAGATATTCACCAGCTTATAAATATTAGAGTGCGACTCTTGGATTCCAAAGATAGGGGAATGGTTGTTCATGAGATAGCTACGCCTTCCCTTTGTGCGGAAGTTAAAAAGAAGCAGGTTGAAGATCTCATCTTGATGCAAATTAAGAATGATGTGGGTCAGCAGAAGGTGATGTCATTTGAGATCGGTGGTGATGGTATTTTGAGATACCAGGGTAGATTATGTGTACCAGATGTGGATGATTTGTGGAATAAAATCCTTGACGAAGTTCACACTTCGAGGTATGTTGTTCACCCAGGCTCTACTAAGATGTACCAGGATCTGAATTCTTTGTATTGGTGGAATAATATGAAGCGTGATGTGGATAACTTTGTTTCCAAGTATTTGATTTATCAACAAGTTAAAGTAGAACACATAAGGTGGTTCTTCCCAAGAGATAAATTTTCCCTTGTGGAAGTGGGAGATGATTAATATGGACTTCATTACAGGGCTCCCAAAATCCTGAAACCAGTATGATTCTATTTGGGTGATTGTAGATAGACTGACCAAGTCAACCCATTTTCTGCCTGTCAGGACTAACTATTTGGGAGAGGATTATGCCAAGCTGTTCATTGCAGAAATAGTTTATTTGCATGGTGCACCTGTGTCCATCATATCCGATCGAGGTACACCGTTCTCTTCTCAGTTTTGGAGATCTTTCCAGAAAGGATTAGGTACCCAAGTGAACCTAAGCACTGTTTTTCACCCTCAAACCGATGGGCAAGCTGAACGCACCATTCAAACCCTTGAGGACATATTGAGGGCCTGTGTGATTGATTTTAAAGGTAGTTGGGTAGAGCACTTGTCATTGATAGAGTTTGCGTATAATAATAGTATCCATTCTAGTATTAAGATAACACCATTTGAGGCACTATATGGGAGAAGATGTAGGTCTCTTATAGAATGGTATGAAGTAGGTGAGATACAAAATGTTTGGGGCTGATCTTGTTCATTAGGCAATGCAGGATGTGAAGGTCATCAGAGAATGACTTAAGACGGCTTAGAGTCATCAAAAATCTTATGCCGATGTTAGGAGAAGAGATTTAGAGTTTGAGGTCAGTGATTGGGTATTTCTAAAAGTTTCTCCTATGAAGGGAGTCATGTGATTCAGGAAGAAAGGTAATTGAGTCCTCGCTATATAGGACCATATTAGATTTTGAGGAGAATAGGTGGTGTTGTGTATGAGTTAGAATTTTTGGCCAGTTTGCATTTTGTCCATCCGATATTTCACATATCCATGTTGAAGAAATGCATTGGAGACCATTCATTGGTGTTGCCTGTAGAAAAGATCAAGGTGACAACCTCCTTATCATATAAAGAGGAACCTATTGCAATCCTAGATCATCAGGTCCGAAAGTTGAGAAGTAAAGAAATAGTTTTAATTAAGGTATCGTGGAGAAATCAGAAAGTTGAATAAGCCACATAAGAATCATAGGATGACATGAGAGCAAGATACCCACACATTTTGACCCAGTAGATGACGGAGTTGACGGTACAACCCTTACCTTAATCTTTCTATGCTTAAGTATGCTTGGAATCGTGCTTGTCTGTTTTTTGCATCATCATTCATTGGCGAATCATCCCAAGGGGGGGATATTGTAACACCTCGACGTCTTTTTAGCTAAATTCCATTCATAGAAAGTCTAAGCATTAGCTTTTAGAATGATCCAAAATTAATTTTCATATGTAATTTCCTAGATTTCAACCTTTCATTACGTAGATGACTGAATTAACTTTCCAACGATATAAGATTCATCCAAAATAGACTCTCGGTGAAGAAGTTATGAATAATTTAAAGTTCCAGTAGTAAACATCATCATTTTGGTGTCTAGCACGTCGCGGAGAGGGTCAAATTGACAATCGTCAAATTCCAGTGGGGCTCCGCAATGGTGGCACATCACGGAGGTACTCAATTTCCCACTCGTCGAATTCTAGTGGACCATCGCGATTGTGGCGCGTCGCGGTGGAACCCAAAATTGGGTTTTTAAGTTCAAATCTCCAGTTCCGTTTAGGAGTTATTAACGGTAATTTTGAATTTTTCCTAGCCTTTCAAACCATCCAAACAAAGGATTTAGGGTATGTTTGAGCAACTTAACCCTAATTTCATCAAAATCATCAAGAATTCTCTCTAAAGCTTCAAACAAGAACTTCAAAAAACTCAAGATTCAACCATGGATTTTCAAAATCGATTGAAGATTCGAAATCCCCGGATCATATGCTTCAAGAAACACCCATTGTTTTCCTATTTTAAGGTACGCGGGATTTTTCTAAAAATCTCATGGGCAAAGAAATCATGATTTTAAGAAAGGGGTTTTCAGATTTATGAATACATTATTATTTTAGAAATCTTGACGGTATTGTTTTGGTATTTTGACCTTCCCCAAATTGATTTAAAATTATATATACGTATGCATATGTTTTATGATTTATGAATGAATTGAGAGAATGACGCACATGAATCCCTCTCTTGGTATGATTTTTCAAATTTTCTTATGATATAGATTGTTTTGAATGTATCTTGAAAAGAATGATATGAAATATCTTGATTAATGCTACAAATTGATTTATGGTTTTGAATTTGAAAGAGAGGGTTGTGCATATTGATAAATGTTGAAAATATTCATATAATGAAAGTGTGCATGATTTTTCCAAAAGCACATGACCACCATATGTTTGAACAATCTCAGCATAGTTTGACTTATGTTCTCGGAACATGAAATCTTTTATATTGTTTGCAGGTTTGGGTGGTCTGAATTGTGTTTTAATGAAAGAATTATGCATGATGCACTATGGCTCAGAAATAGGACTTGTAAGTCTTGGTGTGACGACACCAATTCAGATTATGCCATGATAATTCAGAACACATTTAATGCATGTTTGAAATCAAAATTTTTAGATGTTGAAACTAGAAACATGCATGATTTAGAATAAGATAAAATTGGGCATAAATAGAGTTTAGGTGGTTCCCCGAAGAAGGTGTGAGTATTAAACAACTCATCACCCAAAACCGTGATTTGTCGATTCGGATTTATTTATTACGTTGGCCTAGAGCCCTGTGGCGTATCAGATTCAGGAACTCCAACCCTTGCAGCCCACTTGGTTTGGGGGCTTCCCCGCCGAGTCAATGGTGGATTCCATACCACCCGTGGGATATCAGAATTGTAAGGGAAGGCCACCTAACTCAGAAGTAATATACAAATCAGAACTTGCATTGACAAGTAGGTTACATATTTTTCAGAAATGTCATGTGTTTCGAAAGCCACTTGATGTATAATGTTTTGACAAAGTTGTTTCTCAAACTATTTTATTTACATATAAGATTTATTTTTGATTTTTTTGCGTACCAGTACATCTGTATTGACCCTCTCTCCTCCCTTCAAGTTCTGAGGCTCAGTCTAGAGGTCCAGAAAGGCAGTAGATTCGTCAGACAGAGTTGCAGTGATTAGTTGGTGAGCCTTCTCTATTCCAGAAGGCCCGTCTTTCAGATTATGTCCGTTATTATCGTTTTGGTCTACTGGGGGCTTTGTCCCAATTTTCAGACAGTTGTCAGATTTTCCTGTAGTAGAGATTTCGCAGACTGAGTCAGATGTTATTAGATGTAGTTGATTTTCAATTTTCATACTTATGTTGAATTCAGAATTGACCATGTTTCTGTAGCAGATTATGTTTCCGCATCTTCTTTATTTATATGAATGTGTGCATGCTTACCATAAAGAGAAGGACGTTCCAGGCCCTCAGCTTTTGGAATATCCATCATGGCCAGGCCCTAGTTCGGGTCATGAAACTATCAGCAGTAGTTACAGTGGTGAGTCATTGTATTTTGAGGACAGAATTTATCTATTTTAGTATTCCAGCAATTCAATAGTTATTTCAGTCGGAGCTAGTTGGGGGTTTGTCCCATCAACTCTATATTCAGATAGTTAGAGGGTTTCAGACAAGCATAGTCAGTTAGTCAATTTTTCAAATGTTATTATTAGATATACTCAGTTGTTATTTCAGTATTTTGAGAACCTTATGGCATTTTCAGATTTCTTCTGCATATGTTTTCATGATTATTATTCAGTGCTCATAGCAGGTACTAGTCATGGGTTATCTTGTGGTCCTTCGGGATTGTAAGCACTGTGTGACGCTCAGAATGTAGTCTCGGGGGGTTACAGTACCATTACAGAGTAAGAAAATCCCAACAATACCATGCTAGTATTTATTTAATGTTCTAGTTTCATGAAGGTCTGACTAAAGAATTGAAGCAGACATTGATAACCATAATGCTACATTGACATACTATCATTACATACAGAACAAAAAATAAAATAAATAAAAAAGAGAGAATCAAATAAATTACAAAATAAAATAATAAAATAATTTAAAAAACATAAATAAAAAAGGACCAAAAATATATAAGTAATTTGCGATGAAAAATAAAAAATATTATAATTTGGGTAAACAATTGAATGAAAAAAGAAGAACAGTAATTAAAAAATAAAGAAATAAATGGAAAAAAGAAAATAAGGAGAACAATAAATGAATATTTTGAAAAATAAAGAGAAAATAAAAAGAAAAATAAAAGGTAAAAAAGAGAAAAACAAAATCAGGAAAAGAAAAAAAATAAATGAATCTAAAATTGTACAAAAAAATAAATGAACAAAGAAACATGAAAAGAAAAATGAGAAAAAGGGAAATGAGTAAAAAAAAGTAGAGAAATAAAAAGGAAAGAGTATATAGAAACTGTAATTGAGAAAAAAATTCGTTGTCTTTATCTCTCAACGCATATTAGCTTAACCCGCCACACCATGGGTAGGAGGTCCAAAGTCACAAATTGGATTTCGTTAAGCTAGTGCACATAGGGGAACAAGTCATTGTAGAGATAGAGACTGATGATATAAGTTTGAAAGTGGAGTATTGGGAATATGTTGTTATGTGCTATGTGTTGGGGGCACAACCTCCGTTTACAGTGTTAAATAGATCCATTCGGCATCAATAAGAGAAGCTGGGTATCAATAAAGTGGTCATGCTTAAGAATGGTATCATGCTAGTGTGATTTAATTCAGCAGGAGGGAAGAAGGAAGTTCTATAAGGGGGTATCTATCATTTTGATTGTAAACACTTTATTGTAAAAGCTTGGAACCGGATATATAGTTCTCCAAAAGAGAAACTAGCCACAGTTCCTATTTGAACTAAGCTACAAGGGATTGACTTCAAGTACTAGAGTGTGAAAGGGTTGAGTAAAGTCAGCAGTCTAGTTAGGAAGCCTCTTATGGCGGATAAGAACATGGAGAATAAAATGGGGTTGAACTTTGCAAAATTACTAATAGAAGTGAAAAATTGGAGGCTAATTACCGAAGGTGATCCATTTTCAAAATGAGAAAGGGATTGTGATTGAGCAACCAGTCACTTATGACTAGAAACCATCTGTTTGCACCATATGCAATAACTATGGGCATCAAACAGATAAGTGTAGGAGAAATATGGCTAAGGAGAAAGTGTCTGAGGAAAGGATAGTGGAAGGTTCAGAAAATAATGTCCAAATAAGAATGGATTGCAGACACACAACAAGGTTTAAACATTACCTGGAAACAAAGAATAAAGATTGAAACAACAACAACGGGGCATTAGATGGGGGAGAAATCTTATAGGGACTGCTAGTATGGGAGTCCTTGTTGCTATAATAGTTATAGCAGTGACTAATTCCTTTCAGGAATTAGGGGAAGGGTCCAAAACTATCACAATTCAAACCACCAAAGTTGTATCTATGAGTAGTCCCCTTAGTTATTATGGTTAAACTGGTGAGTTGGAATGTACGAGGCTTGAATGGCCTGAACAAGCATAAGAGGTTAAAAATTCTCTGCAATGAGTTAGAGGTAGGGTTGTTTGGTTTGGTCGAGACTAGACTCAAGATGCATAAAGTAGGTTAGGTGTAATACCCCAGGTTTTGGACTCTAAAATTTTTAGAGTATTATCAACACTACTCTGGCAATGACTCAGTTGCTGAGTCGTTATCACTTGTTATGAGTTTTACGGTAAGACTCGTGGTTTCACAAGTTAGTTTTCCCAGGAGTCAGCTTTGATCACAGCTCTTCCTCACAAGTCGTTAGGTTAAATAATGAGTCATGGTGAGTTACTCATGACTATAACAATGAGGTGCTCCAAACATACTTCCTTGACCACGAGTCAACGTCAATAGTTGCGACAACGGACAATGGGTCATAGTGAGTATCTTGTGGCCATAACATTAAAGGATGGAAATTTTGACCCTAAGGTCATAAGTCCAGGTAACGGCTCATGGTCAGTCCTCACGAGTCATTACCTGAGTCGTAGCGACTGGGCCCAGTTTTTCTTTATATTTTAAGTGAGGTTATTTTGTTTTTTCCTCCCATCCATTTATCATCCCATGACTTAAAAATACTCAAATAGCCTCTTTTTCGTCAGTTATCAAATCAAACTCACTTTTTTCCTCTTAAACTCCCAAAGCATAATAAAGCTAGGGTTTTTAGGGGATTAAACATTTATGCTCCAATATGGGTTTGAAATTTGGGTTGAGGGTTTTTGGTTATTTATTATTGGAATTATTTCTATGCTTTGAATATGGCATTTATGCATTAAATTGATAGTTTTAGGGATAAATGGGTGCACTATTATGGTAATTGGAATGGGGAACATGGTTTTCTCTAAATTTATGTATTTTTTACTTGAAATTGGCATTAACTTCAACCCACTTTATAAACTTGATTTTGAAATATAAATATATGCATGATTTAACTTGTTTTGGGATGATTGCATTACATAAAAGCTAAATGGATTAAAAAAAATAGATTTAGAAGGCCCTTGTTGGCTATGTTTTGGATTTAAAATGAAACTTGGGAGTCAAATTGGTTAATTGATTGGAATAGAATAATTGGATTAGCTTGCAAGCATAATTGGTATGCTAATACCAAGTGGTAAATACCTTAATATAAGTGTAACACCCCAATTTTTTGAACCGGAATGCTACACAGTGCTCATGACCCCAAGGGACCACAAACTAACCCATGACTGATATCTGTACCTGTACATTGCATAATATATGAATATAAATGTGGAAACATGAACTGAAAGGCCATAAGGTTCAATACTGAACATAATCTGAATAATAACAATGTTTGAATAAAGTAGTATCACAATACCAAAACAAAACCAAAATACTGAAGTCTGAATCTAGTTTGAAAGCCTCTAACTATCTGAAGTAGGGAGTGGAAGGAACATGTCTCCAATTAACACCCGACTACTGAAAGCCAAACTAAAATACTAAAGTAAAAAAGTAGCAATCATGTCCTCGGATAATGAGGACTCACTGCTAACTCTGACTGCTGAAATCTGCAATGCTACTGTGCTATGGAACTCGTGCCTCTGAACCTATGGTATAACATAAGAGAAAGTACCATAGCGTAAATGCGTTAGTACATCTGAATGTACTTAGTATATGAGTGAGGTAGGCTAAATGTAAAGGGGTTTATATGCATGAACAATGCGAACTAATATGAATGTGAGAATACAAACATGCGTAAGTAACTAAACCTGAGCTCGTGGTGATACTAACTACTGAGTCTGAATACTTACAACATGAGTTTACTGCTACTGAGATACTGAATAGAAAATGACTATGCCTGACAGTTCGAATTATGAAGAACTGGTCTGATTGACTGTGTCTAACAGTCCTAAACTGAATACTAATAATGTAAGCTATGACAACTGATATAACTGATATGTCTGTGATGATCGTCCTAAATGATGTAACTGATATTGAGCAACTATATCTGATAGTCTAAATCTTCTAATAATGATTAAGAGTGACTAAGCTTGAGATCAGGCCTAACTAACGGGTGATGTCTGAAACTAATATTGAGAATACTCAACTGAATCTAAGACTGAGATCAAGACTATCTGATGGGTGACCTCTGTAAGTACTGATACTGAATAACTTTATGTTAGACCAAGCCTATCTAGTTGGTGGTCTATGAATCTGTGGAACTATCTGAGTTCCTCACTAAGATTGATGACTGTATCTGACAGTCCTAATTTCTGAGTTCTACTAACTGATACTGAAACTGCAACTGTGGGAGTGCTCAATTAAACAACTTGCCCCGAATCTAAACTGGTAGGGTCTAACCTGTAACCCTATCTGAAAGGGTGTCAACATTGTGCCACGGGTAAAGACCTCTATGGTCAAGCCTATCTGATGGGTGACCCTCGTAGGAAGTCAAGCCTATGGCAGTATAATAATCAAGCCTCTCTAACGGGTGATAAGGTTTTTCTGACAGGTGACTCCTATATCCTGTGCTGGCTACGCAGTTTTGAAGTTCAGGGATTGCTCCTAAAGACTCTGCCTCTCTGATGAGGAGCCGCCATCTCTGCACTCGCTCGGTGCTAGCTCCTACTCCCAACTAAAAGATTCTGAACTGATTCTTTGAACTTGTACTTAATCTGAACTGAAGTTGCTACTGAGTTTCTTACTTGACTGAGCTGACTGAGTTCACTTGGTTCCATTATCTGACGGAATACTAGTGAATCTATTATTTGACTGAATGATACTAAGTTCTGAATTGATTTCTTGAATGCTACTGAGATCTGAGCTGAGTACTGAACTAAAGCTGAAATGATAACGATACTTAGATTACTGAAATTTTGTAAGTTCTATAACTGTCTGAGAGTTTTGAATTCTGTAACTGACTGAGTTCTACTGATCATAGCACGACTGAGATTATCTTGAGGCTACTCGGCTCTAGACACACAGTTATATTTTTTGGATACAAGTACCCCCAGGACTCGATGGAAGAAAACTGACACACATGATACTTCTTGATCATAGGAATAACATCCACAATTCATAATACCATAAGTAGGGGATTTCATACTACACATGGTTCTCAACACCTTATATATGAAAGGGAATACATATAACTTGGGTATACTTGCATACCTCAATATCATGGACATTCCATATCACAACAATAACTCATAACAACAACACATATCTATAACATGGAATTCATGTGGAAAAATAAGGAATAGAACATGGACTTGTCATTTAAGTACTATTAAGTCATAAAAACATAGATTCTATCATTCTTGGAATTTTATCAAACACCTTACATACACAACTTTGGGAATAGGTGTACTTATCAATTTGACAATCTTAATTCATCCAAAATTCATGGGTTTTAACTAACCTACTCACATGCTTTATGAAAAACTCATCAAGATACAACCTTGAATCAAAACAACAATCATCAACATGAATATAGTCATAACATAACAAGAAAATCACAATTTATAATTTAAAACATGATTCTTGAGCTCCTTGGATGAAAGGAATCCATGGATGAACACTACGCATACCTTAGAAAGGAAACTTTGATGAGTTGCTAAAGAGTTCTTGAATTGGGAAACTTAATTCTTGATTATCTTGGAAAAGGGGCTTGAATCTTGCTTTTAGGAGATGATTTTAATAAAAATCCTAATCTTAAGGTTGAAAGTGTTAGAGAGGGTTTTTGAGATGTTTAACTAAAGAAAAATAGAAGAAAGTTACGTCCCTTGAGGGTTTTAAGTCGTGGGAGATAAAGAAAAAAGACCAAAATACCCCAGTTGCTGAAAATCTAAGGCTAACGACATTTGTGATAGGCCGTCAGACTTGTGATAAGTCATCACAAATGTCATCACTGGGGGGGCTGGAATTGATGGATTTCTACCTAAGGCTGACGACATTCGTGATAAGTCATCACACTTGTGATAACTTATCATAAATGTCATCACTGGGGGCTGGATTCTGCCTAAGGCTTACGACATTTGTGAGAAACGAATTAGACTGAGAGATTGACATGAGACTATGCTCACTGGTATGACATAAATACTGAAAGAAGGGAAATTGTTCCTAAAATATCTTATAGCCTCCTGCACATAAATGTGATGCGCAACACACCCATGTACAAGACTCTACTAGATCCAGCTTTCAGACTTCCTAGCAAACTATTGAACGTTAGGCTCTGATACCAAGTTTGTAACCCCTCGAATCTAGTACCCGGAATACTACACGGTACTCATGACCCTGAAGGACCACAAGCTAACCCATGACTGATATCTGTACCTGAACACTATATAATATACTGAATGATTGTGGAAATAAAGGCTGAAAAGCCATAAGGTTCAAAACTGTAACATAACTAATAAA
Source organism: Capsicum baccatum var. pendulum (assembly GCA_030864225.1). Taxonomy (NCBI): domain Eukaryota; kingdom Viridiplantae; phylum Streptophyta; class Magnoliopsida; order Solanales; family Solanaceae; genus Capsicum; species Capsicum baccatum. The sequence goes on along the minus strand of CM061560.1, from coordinate 236,629,100 downwards.
AATATAACATCTGGATGGGGTATGAAATACTCAAATCAACTGAGATAACTGTCTAAACATGATAGTCTAAAAAGTCTCTAACTGACGGAATTGTCTGAATAAGGAATTGATGGGACATATCCCCAACTAAATCCAACTAATAAATTAATTAATAAGGTAATAAAGTAATGATCATGACCTCAAAAAATAAGGACTCACTGCTGACTCTGACTGCAGAGACTGGAATGTACTGATGCTCTAGAGCTTGTGTCTCTGAACCTATGGTATAAGACACCATAGCACAAATATGTTAGTACTTTGAATGTACTGATATGCATGTAAGGTAGGTTGAATGCATGGGATTCATATGCATGAAAAATACTGACTAACTGACTAATATGAACGTGAGAATTTATGCATGAATACATTATAACTATAACTGAGACTGTGATAACATGAATTTACTGATAACTAACATGAATGGTAACTGAGTTTTGATGACTGATATAATTGATAACATGAGTGACTGTATCTGATAGTCTTAAATCTGATGGAATTAGCTAAGTTTCGTATTGTTCTAAGTTGACTGTATCTGACAGCCCTGAATTCTGTAGAACTATCTGAGTTCTATTACTGAGACTAAATAACTGTATCTGACAGTTATGATTTCTCCAGATGAAATTGTAGGAAGTAGTTATCTAACCGACATGCCCTAAATAATGCATTATTGCTGAGTTGGGGTTCAATCTTTAACCCTAATTGGAAGGGTATCAATACCGCACCACCGATAAGGACAAGCTGTGAGTAACCCTCATCTGACAGTGTCCCCAAAAGAGAATGGTGGGGCCCTCATTTGATAGTTCTTATCCACCTCATCAACCCTCACCTGACAGTGTTGATATCTCAACCTTTGCTGGCTACATAGTTTTAGAATGCAAGGATGACTTCTAAAAAACACACCCTTATCTGATAGTGTATGTTTTCATTCTTAGCTTTACTCGGTGTTAATTTCTACTCCGATCTGAATAGACATTGTACATAAATTACTGAACTTGAACTGGATTGAGTTAACTAAGTTTCGTTGACTGACGGAATATTACTGAGATTTCTGTATTACTGAGATTTCTGAGATTACTAGGATTTCTTAGTTTTACTGAGTTTTCCTGAGTCACATGACTAACAGAATTCTACTGAACATGGCTTGACTGAGGATATCGTGAAAACATGACACTGGCTCTAGGCACACAACTAAATTGTCGGGTACAAGTACCCCCAGGACTCGATGGAGAGAAACTGACAAAGCATGACTTTCTTGAATACATGACCAACATCACAATCCATAAGTCATTTATTGAGGCATTTCATCAAACATGTGATATGCATAAACTTGTACATACTTGAGGATTGTATAATATCATACTAGTGGGGCACTTTTCCTTCACATAGGCATTTAATAAAACACATGGTAAGCATAGTATATGTAGACAATATTATACAACTAATAAACATCATGATTCAACTCTAATTTCATTATCCAAGGGTTTAATTATAGGTTCGCATGAATCTACACCTACACTAATTAATTCCACAAAAATTAATCACCCAACATGGATTAGAATTCAATTGGTCATTATCAACATGAACAAAAGCAAACCCAACATGAAATTCATAAAGAAATCCATACACTTGAACATTGAAAAGAGATTCTTGGGTTTCATGGACGAAAGGAGTCCATGAAGAAGCACTATGCATACCTAGTAGTGAGTTTTTTCAAGTTCTTGAACTTGAAGAATTTGAATCTCTTAGTTCTTGAAGAAGATTTGGATTTTGTTGCTTAAGGATTGCTCTTAGGGAGAAAACACTAATTTTTGATGTTGTAGAAGAATAATGAAATTTTTTGAAGCCTTGGTTTGATATTACTGTATATAAATGGGTGGTAAAAGACCAAAAATCCCCATTAAAATGACCTAAAAATAACTGAACGGGATGTGTGTCGGTGAGTACGATGGTCCATCACTGGCTCGACTGTCAGTCATTTCCACCGTCGCACGTGGACCAGGAAAAGGACTCACTGCCTAAGTAGTGACGGCTTGGGCAACGGTCCGTCAAGCTGTCCGTCGCACATTACCTAGAAGGTTGCCTCATTTACTTGGCTGCGACGGTCAATGCGATGGTCCGTTGCTAGATCGACGGTCTGTCAACCTGGCCGTTGCACCTAGGCGATTCTAATAACTCTTGGTAAAACGTCCATAACTTTTCACTCTGATACCGGATTTAGACAAAATTGGTATCGTGGGAATGCTAATTCAATTTCCCACATGATAAAAAAGTGAAAATCTTAAAATTTTCATGTGTACAAAAGTGGATTCATCTTTTAAATAAAGCTTCTAACAATCTTGGTACAATTGCAAGCTAGGAAAAAGTACGGGGTATTACAAATTAATATTTTAAAATTTTTTTTATTGGAATTATATATGTAAGATTCATTAATCACCAAAGTGGTCGAGTCTTTATGAAATTAATTCCAAAATAAAGATTAAATTTAAATTAATTGCCTATTAATCTTGATGCTTATAAATGATGTACCAATTATGGATAAATTAAAATTTTGGTTATAAGACATTTGTGGATCATCCAAAGGTTGATTGTTTGTTCATATAACCAATAAATATTAAAGAGATAATTTTGATGTATCATTAATTTTATTTATTTATCCAAAGATAATAAATATTATTAATTGATGCATTAAATATTATCGATTTGTGTTAAATACATTTTAAGCATCATTATGTTTAAAGTTGTATTTTGATGTTTCGCCCAAAGGAGAACATCAATATACATTTAAGTAAATTATTTCTAAATTTGATAATGTGGTTAAATTCGTAACTCGAAGTATTAATAAATGAGCATGTTTTACTTACAACACTTGCCCTTCATTCGCACTCTACCTCTGTTACGACTTTTAACAAACTTAACTTTTTAAATTGGTGTGAATAGATCAAATTCCATCTTGGGGTTTTAGATCTTGATGTTGCACTTTACTCTGAGAAGCCAATTGCTATTACTGAATCTAGTAGTGATGAAGAAAAGTCCTATTATAAGTATTGGGTCGGTCTAACAGATTAGGCCTAATGTTCATATGAATGAATATTGCAGGAAACATTAGGACTACTCTTCCCAAAACTAAAAGTGCAAAAGAACTTCTGAAACTTATGGAAGAATCTTCCTAAACTACTGATAAGTCTCTTGCTAGGACACTAATGGGTACTTTGACCACCATGAAGTTTGATGGTTCACATACTATGCATGAGCATGTCATTGAAATGACAAACATAACAGCAAGACTTAAGTCTTTGGGAATGGAAGTGGAACAGAATTTCCTTGTTCAGTTCATCATCAACTCATTACCATCTGAGTATGGTGCTTTTCAAATGAACTACAACACTATAAAAGATAAATGGAACGTGCATGAATTGCATGGTACACTAGTTCAAGAGGAAATAAGGCTAAAGAATCAAGGAACCCACTTCATTAACTTTGTAAATCATTAAAGAGTTGAAAAGAAAGGAAAGAAGCATGGTAAGGGACAACAGAAACAACTTAATGTTAATGAGTCCTCATCTTAATTACGTAAGAAAGGAAATAAGAATGGGAAGTGTCTTTCTGTGGAAAATCTGAACACTTTCAGAAAGATTGCCTGAAACGTAAGGCATGGTTTGAGAAGAAAGGTAAGCCTTGTGCTTTTACATGTCTCGAATCAAATTTAACTGAAGTTCCTTATAATACTTGGTGGATTGACTCTGGTTGTATTGTTCATGCTTCTAATACTATGCAAGGATTCCTTATAATCCAAATCATAAACTAGAATGATAGATTTGTTTACATGGGGAATAGAGTAAAGGCTCCAATTGAAGATATCGGGACTTATCGTCTGATTCTCGATAGTGGACGTCACTTATATTTATTGAAACTTATTATGTTCCTTCTCTTTCGAGAAATTTAGTTTCTTTGTCTTAGTTAGATAAGACTGGATATTCCTTTAATTTTGGTAATAGATGTTTTAGTTTGTTTAAACATAATTATCTTATTGGTACTGGTACTCTTTTTAATAACTTATACAAACTAAATCTTGATAATCTGTTTGCTAGAACACTCTTAACTCTGCATCAGAATGTTGGAACCAAACGAAGTTTGGTGAATGAACAATCTGCTTACTTGTGGCATAAACATTTAGGTCACATATGTAAAGAAAGACTGGAAAGATTAGTTAAGAATGAAATTCTTCCAGATTTGGATTTTATTGACCTTAATATTTGTGTATATTGTATTAAAGGAAAACCAATAAGACACACAAAGAAAGAAGCCACAAGAAGCACACAGTTCTTGAAATTATACACACTGATATATGTGGTCCTTTTGATATCACATCTTTCAATAAAGAAAAATATTTTATCACTTTTTTGATGACTTTTCATGTTATGGATATATCTATTTGTTGCATGAAAAATCTCAAGTGATTAATGCCTTAGAGGTATTTATTATTGAGGTTGAAATACAACTAGATAGAAAGGTGAAAATAATCAGGTCTGATAAAGGTGGTGAATATTATGGAAGATATGATAAAAGTGGACAACACCCAGGTCCATTTGCTAAAATCCTCGAAAAGCATGGCATATATGCTCAATACACAATACCTGGCACACCAAAACAAAATAGTATGGAAGAAAGGCGTAATCACACATTAATGGATATGGTTAGGAGTATGTTAAGTAATTCATCTTTACCTCCTTATTTATGAAAATATATTCTTTAAGGACTTTCATTTACTTACTAAATAGGGTTCCTAGTAAAGCAATTCTAAAGACAATTTTTGAATTATGGACTGATAGGAAACGTATTTTAAGGCACCTGCATGTTTGGGGTTGCCCAGTAAAAGTTAGAGTGTACAATCCACAAGAAAAGAAACTGGATTCAAGAACAATCAGTGGTTTCTTCATTCGTTATCCAGAAAAATCAAAGAGGTATAGATTTTATTGTCCTAATCATAGTACGAGAATAGTTGAAACTGGAAATGCTAGGTTCATTGAGAATGACAAAGTTAGTGGGAGTGAAGAACCAGGTAATGTGGAAATTAAAGAAGTTAGGGTGTGAATTCCTCTACCTTGTACTTCTTTTAAATTTTTTGATCCTAAATTTGTTGCACAAAAAAGTAATCAACAAGAACAAATCAATATTCCTAACGAAGTCATAATTGATGAACCTGTAGTAGATGAACCACAAGAAGTAGCATCAAGAATATCTCAAAGACAAATAAGATCTACTATTTCTAATGATTATTTGGTATATCTACATAAGTTAGAAAGTAACTTAGGAATTGATGATGATCCAGTTTTATTTTCACAAGCCATTGAAAGCAACAATTCTGATAAATGGATATATGTTATGAAAGATGAGTTAAAATCTATGGAACAAAATAAAGTTTGGGACCTTGTTGAATTACCCAAAGGTTGTAAAAGAGTTGGGTGTAAATGGGTCTTTAACACCAAATGCGACTCGACTGGCAACATCAAACGTCACAAGGCCACACTTGTTTCCAAAGGTTTCACTCAAAAGGATGGCATTGACTATAAAGAGACGTTTTCACCTATCTCTACAAAAGATTCACTAAGAATTATAATGGCCTTAGTAGCTCATTATGACTTAGAGCTACATCAAATGGATATGAAAATAGACTTTCTTAATGGAAATTTGGTGGAAGAAGTTTATATAGATCAACCTGAGGGGTTTTCTATTTATGGAAATAAACACATGGTGTGTAAACTTAAGAAGTCAATATATGAACTTAAGGAAGTTTCTTGACAATAGTATCTTAAGTTTAATGAAGCGATTGTCACTTTTAGATTTAAAGAAAACACTGTAGATCGGTGTATATATCTGAAGGTCAGTGGAGGTAAGTTTATTATGTTAGTATTATATGTTGATGACATCTTATTATCTACTAATGATCTTTGTTTGTTGCATGATACCAAGAAATATCTCTCTAATAACTTTAAAATAAAAGACATGGGTGAGGCATCCTATGTGATTGGAATGGAAATTTTTCAAGATAGATCACAGGGATTGTTGGGATTGTCTTAGAAAACCTATATTAATAAAGTATTAGAGAAATTTAGAATGGAAAAATGCTCATCAAGTCCCATTTCAATTCAGAAAGGATATAAGTTTAGTCTCAATCAATGTCCAAAGAATAACTTTGAACGAAAGCAAATGAAAGATATTCCTTATGCATCAATAGTTGGGAGTCTTATGTATGCCCAAACATGTATAAGACCAGACATCAGTTTTGCTATTAGGATGCTGGGTTGATATCAAAGTAATCCTGGAATGGATCACTGAAAGGCTGCAAAGAATCTATCTAGAAAGGCTGCAAAGAATCTATCTAGAAAGTAATCCTGGAATGGATCACTGAAAGGCTGCAAAGAATCTATCTAGACATCAGCGGAAAGAATCTATCTAGAAAGGCACTCTAAAACTCTAGCCAAGTCACGGGAACTTCATTCTCCCCTCTACTCTTCTCCCACATCACTACCCAATCATGAGCAAAATCCTTCAATCTATAAGATGCTAACTCAACACTCTCCTCCTCAGAAACATGCATAATTAGGGTAATCTTCTTCACCTCCTCTAGATACAGCTGCGGGTCCTCACCCACCACTAACACAAAGAATTCTGGAGAGTTTATTTTCATGAAATTTTTAACCCTGGCTAAGGCAGAATTCCCATCTTGCTGAGGTTGGAGTACAGCTTAACGATTACCCTAAACATTAGTCACAGCTTGGGCTGGTGCCTGAAAAACTTCTCCAAACTCTGCATGCGATACACTTTCATTATCAGGATCTACTGGCTGTGGGGAATGGTCATCAACCCCATCGACAAAATCTCTGTGAGGAGGTATACTCTGTAAATGGAAGGGAGAAGTGGATTAGACTGAGAATCAACTTGAGCTTATGCTCACTCGCACGATCTGAATACTGAAAAAAGGGAAACTGCTCCTAAAACACCCTGTAGCCTCTTGTACATAAATATGGCATGCAACACACCCATGCACAAAACTCTACTAGATACGGATTTTCAGACTCCCTAGGACACTCTTGAACCTTAGGCTCTGATACCAAGTTTGTAACACCTCGAGTTTCCATCCCGAGACGTCACATAGTGCTTATGACCCTAAAGGACCACAAACTAACCCTTTACTAATATTTGTACCTGTGCACTGCATAATATCTGAAATAAATATGTAAACTAGCCATAAGGTTCAACACATCTATGAATACTCAAAACTAAGAACTGAATACTAATACATCCGTCTGAAAAGCCTCTAAATTGTCTGAATTGTGGAGTTGATGGGACAGGTCACCAAATAACTTCGCCTGCTGAAAATATAAATAAAGTCTGATACAATAATAGTAATCTGAGATTCATCCTCAAAAGAAGAGGACTCACTGCTACGACAACTGCTGAGGACTGGGACTGAACTACTGACGGGACTCGTGCCTCTGAACATATGGTTCTAAATAAAACACCATAGCTCAAATATGTCAGTACAGGGATGTACTGAGTATGTAGATGGGGTAAGGTTAAATTCAAGGTCTCATCCATGCATAATATCTAAACTGAATAATCATGAAAATGCCACACGAGAACACATACACATACATGAATGCATAGACCATAGTCACAATTATCACAACTCTAGAGACTGAAACTCGAATACTGCCTTACTGCAGACTGAACTCACTACTGACACTAAGATACTGAGACACAGACTCATTTGTTACTAATGACAGAGAAACTGGATGTACTTACATCGATGATTGAATTCTGAGCTTACTGCTCTCGACTGATAAGACTAAAGATCAACCTTTCTAATGGATGATTAAGGAAGCTATTATCAATGGTAAGGAAATGATCATATCTGAATCTGACAACAAGAATACTCAATAGAATCTGAGACTGTGATCAAGCCTGTCTGGAGGCATATCTCTGAATATTATATCAAATAATTGTCTATGAGACCAAGCCTATCTGATGGATGGTCCATGAATTAATGGAACTATTTGAGTTCCTCATAGAGATAGATGATTGTATCTGACAGTCCTGATTTCTGAAGATTAATACTGAGACTGAGACTGAATCTGAAACTAAAACTGCAACTGTGGGAATTAGTTACTTAACCAACATGCCCAACCTATCACAGGTGGGGTCCAACTTGTAACCCCAGCTGGAAGGATGTCAATACCGTACCAAAGGTAAAGACCTCTCTTTGGTCAATCCTCTCTAGCGAATGACCCTTACCAGGAAGTCGACCTAAGGCAACATAATAGTCAAATACTCTCTCTCTAGAGGTGATAGCTTTTTCCTGATGATGACTCCTGTATCCTGCGCTGGCTACGCAGTTTCTGAGGTTAGGGATTGATACTAATGACTCCGACCTCTCTCTCACTGATGAGAGGAGCCGCCATCCCTTCCCTCGCTCGGTGCTAGTTTCTACTCCCAACTAAAAGACTCTGACTGAATTATTAACTGAACATAACTGAAATGAATCTGATACTGATCATGTTTATCAAAGGATCTGACTGAGTTACGCTGAGATCACTTAGTTTCGTATCTGACGGAAATGGTATTGAATCACGGTATCTGACTGACGATACAGAGCTTGAATAGATTATTTCAATCGCTTCTGAGATCAGAATTAAACACTTGAATACTATTGGATCTGAGCTAATTACAGGACTGAGGCTAGATTACTAGCAATACGGAGATTACAGAGATAACTGAGATTACTAAGATTTCTTAAGTTCTGTAACTGTCTGAGGATACAGTGTTTTATAATTCACTGAGTTCTGAGAGTCATGGCTCGACTAAAATTATCGCAAAACTGACATGGGCTCTAAACAACAGCTAAATTATCGAGTATAAATACCCCTAAGACTCGATAACATAAATAAAGCATAATCATTCCTTCATCATCACTACCATTCATTAATCATCATCATCATAATCATTCATTCATCATCATTATCATTAAAGCATCTCTTCAAGTAATTAGGAATCATATCATCTATTCATCTTCACAATCACCAAGGGGTCACTTTAAGCATTTCAGAATCATTAACATATAATAGCGTAGGGGAAACATGCTACTATATCATACTCCATTCAACAAGGTCTTGCATCAAATACTTTGCACGTATATTATTCTTGGCATGTATTGGATGGCACATGATTTGAGAAAAACTTCATATTATCATGTCACAACTTACTCGTCAAGCACTTGGCACGTATTAAAGGCTTAGCGTGTATCAAAGAGCACGAAATTGGGGAATTTATTACTATCATTTCTCAACTTGTTCACTAAGGCCTTTCAAAAAACACTAGGCATGCACGGGTTCACACTTATTTGGGGATTTCCTACTATCATGGAATGATGCATTCACTTGGGCATTTTATCAAACACTAGGCATGCATAGACTTGCTCATACTTTGGGGATTCTGAATCAACATACTATAGTGACCCTTATGCTTTACCTAAGCTTTTTATCAAACTTATGGGGAACATGGTTTGCTTATTCAATCATTTCTAAACCCAAATGACATGGACACATCACATCGAAAACTACTTCAAGAGGGCCCATCTTATAAATTCCACATACTAGAGTCAAAGCTCATAAATATTGTAAGCAAACATGAATCAAAACTCAACAACAGATGGAACATCAATTTCAACTCACATGAATCATTAACAACTCACAAACATAAAACCTTTGAGTTTTAGAAAAGGGTACTTGAGCTTCTTGGATGAAAGGAACCGAAGAATCGACATCTACATACCTGGGGAAACTCTTTTCTTGAAGGTTCTTAGAAAGATTTCTTGATTCCTCTTGATTCTCTCTTGATTTTTGCTGAAGAAAAAAAGAGAGTTTTGATTTTGGAAACCCTAATTTTTGGAGTGGAAAGAGAGAAAATGAGGTTAAATCCCATGTAAGAGAGTATATATAGGGGTTGGGAAAAGCCACTTTTCACCCTTGGAATTAAACTGAAAATTCCCGATTTTACATGTTGGCGCGACGCGCCATAATTGTGCCAGCTCACTGGAATTTGGACAATTGGAAAACTGCACGACGGCGCGATGCGGTGGAAATCGCATTGCCCCCTTGGTTGCTAACTGAAACTATACCGCTTCACGGAGGAATCGTTGAGGTTCACTAGAAATTGACAAATTTTGAAATTAAGTCTTGGCGCAACGCGCCATAATCGTGGAGGCTCACTGGATTTTGACGATTGCCATTTAGGCTGGCTCTGCGACGCATTAAAGTGCCAGATGGCACACTGTCACACTAAAATGGCTCTAACTCTTCACCCGAGTGTCGGATTTGGGCAAATTTGATATCGATGAAAAGCTTATTCAATGATCTTCATGAAAAAGAGTTGAAATTAGGGAAATTCCACACGATCAAAAGTATTTCATACTTAGGGAGATATTTCTAAAACTTTTAGACTCGGATTTCCGCTTTACCGAATACGCTCTAAGGCTCAGACTGGAAGTGAACTTTGCGGGGTATTACATTAAAACACCTCATCAACCACTACAAGAAAATGGCTAAATTGTGACAAAGATTTTATTCACAAATCATTGATTGTGATGGATTTGTGACGGAAAAATGTGTCTTATAACCTTTGGTCATAAAATCATTTTGACTGATTTAATTTCCATCATAAAATTATTATGATGGAACTGAGACAGATCGTCCGTCATAATATAAATTCTTAAATTTAACTTAAATTCCGTCACAAATTTATGACAAATTTTTGACAAAATATTTTGTTATAAAATAATGACAGAATAATTTTCGTAACAAATTTTCGTATCTAGTCACCACATTTGTGAATTGTGATAATATATTTCGTTACAAATAATTTGTGACAGACTAATTTAGTCACAATATGACTCTCTTACCTATATTAGTAACAAATTTAGGATAAATTGTGACGAATTAAATCTATAACAAATTTTATTTGAATTTTTAATTTTAATAAATAATAATTACGAAATACTATGCTCTCTCACACACACACTATATATACAAAACATAATACAAGATTTATAATAAAAAAACGTCTGAAGTTGATTAAAACATGCAAAATCACAGCTTCAATAAGCAAAAGTCTACCAATGTTTAAAATTTAAAGCATACAACTATCCAAAAAAGTATGACAATGTTCAAGTAACACTTCAAGTAACTAAAGTCTCAAAATATTAAACACTTAAGCATTAGATGAGTCCCTATTAGGGAGAGTAGGATTACTAAATGAGCGAGAAGATAATGTCATATCGCTCATCATGCGAGACCATTGCGCCTCCATAGATTTGAATCGATCATCACTTTGTTTCCTCAAACGGAAAACCTCTTGCTCTACTCGTTGTTGCACCTCCAACTCTACACGCTCTAGAAGAACTCTCTTGATTTTCTCTCATAAACGACACCTCTTTCTCTAGTATTTTGATGCGCTCTTCGGCAACATGCTCAGACACTACAGGGAAATTGCATGTCAAATCTTTATACAAGGTTGAAGCTTGAGAGTCCAATCCATACACACATTCTTTTTTTGCTCCAACCGCAACATCAAAGTATATGCGATTTATATCGAGTTCTTGATCTTCTGATGAATCATCTGTTGATCCCGAAAGAGAAATAGCTATGACAACCTCCATTTTATCCTAAAAATACAACTAATCAGCCAACAAAAACAGTTTGAAAACAAAAAAATGGTAGTAGGCAAACTCGAACAGCGACAACCTATATATACAAATATACAAAAAAGTTGCAGTATGACAATAACTTATAAACAGACAAGAGGACATCATCACAGCGTTTTTTCATGGAATTTCACAGTATAGAAACTGAGGTTTATACTTCTATTTGGTAGGAATTTTAGTTATACATAGCATGGCGTTGTCATTATGATTCCATTTGATTCTAAAGTATGTACAACAGCAAATAGAAAAACAAGAAAACATACTTGGAGGAAGGCCATTTTTTCGCATAACAGAGAAGTCAGTTTCAGCCTTCTCTAGCATCCCACATTTGGAATAGGATTTCAGAAGAAGTGCAGAAGTATCTTCAGTTGGAACATATCGAGCATCAAGAAGTGCCAGATAAGTAGATTCTGCTTTCTTGACAAGTGAACTCTGCCCATAAGCTTCAATAAGCAAATTGTAGCAAATCATATCTGCCAGAAAGGAACTCCTACACAGTATCCATTCACACATCTGCAAAGGAATATTACTTATTTAAATGAGGCACCATCTTGTAAGATGGAATGGAAATGATGAAGCTACTTAGAAATAGGTTAGACCTAGATTGTAGTGTATCTACCCAAGCCTGAAGTAACTTCCTTAGAAGATATAAATATGTAAACACACGGACGATTGAACGAAGAAGAATATAAATAAATGCAGCAATAGACAAGATCTTTACCAGTATGATCAGATTCCATTGTTTGTTGATTCGAAGTTGAACTGCTACATTAATCAAATCATCCCAGGTGTGATTGGTGGGACGTAGAGTATCCAAGGAAGACCAAATCCTCTCTAGATATTTTTCCTTCTCTATGAAAGTAAGAATTTGCTGAGCAATTGGGCTTAGCACTGGGAATATACCATCAACAAAACCAGATCCATATTTCCATCCTCTACCCCTTAAAGAACCACCTGCACAGTAGTTAGAATCAGGAGAGAGAAACATAGAGATGAAACTACTGCCACTATACATCGACCTACATATTTTTTGTGAAATTTTTTTGTGATCAACGTGTCTAAATATGTCGCGTTTATCAATGAAGATGCTATCTTGATTCCACTTCTTAACGGGAAACATCACAGGAGGCATTTGCTTTCCATCTGAATCCACCTTCACTGATTCTTGGTTTAAAAAAGATATGGCTCAATGGACAATTAGAGACCAACCTACAATAGCTCTCAGAATAAGAAAACACTACGTAGTCCACGCTCCTAGTGTATCACATCACACATCAACAGACAGAAAATTTTACAATTTATCAGCACAAGGTAACACATGCTTAATCTCAGAAACAAGACAACACATTGAGCTAACTAATTCTGTTGGTATATAATGCAATTGGTGTTAAACACATTAAACTTTCAAATGTGACTCGCATGATAAAATCATCAAAATAGAGCCCACAACACAGAACCTCCACAGTTCAATCAGTATTACATACTCTCATTTTTTCAGGTGTATTTCTAACAAGCAAAGACTTGTAATCCGATCGAATTGGTCATTCAGCAGGGTTCTTGAAGTTTGAATAAGGAAAGAAAATTTTTAGTAGATGGAAATCTTCAGGTCAAGTAGAAAACCACTAAAAGTTGCATCAAGAGTTCATCTCACAAGTACATGTATTAGTACATTAGGTGAGTGATAAAAGTGGTAAGTAAGCAGGCAAACAATTCCAATTTTCATTTTAGTGCACATGTGACTTGATTAATCAATCTAAGTTTCTTTCATCTTATTTGTCTATTACCAATTTCATTATTTACATAATGTAAGTCCAGCTAAGAGAGCCCAAACACAAAGTAGAGTTCAAAATTCAAGAAAACAATAAGTGCATGATTGAATGCAGAAGCATGAAGAGGTTATGAGGGAGAAGAAAAGTTACATGAATGCATATGAAGATAAAGCCAGGACACTTTCTTCTGTAAAACACCCAACACTATGTTTTTGGCTGACAAAGATACAACAACAACAACAACAAACCCAGCGTATTCCCACCTGGTGGGGTCTGGGGGGGGTAAGATGTACGCAGTCCATACCTCTACCTCTAAAGAAGTAGAAAGGCTGTTTCCGATAGACCCCCGGCTCAAGGCACCAGATACCACGCAAATACCATGTAAAACACATAACATAAATACGGCAGCCATAACAAGAATACATAACATAAATACACAAATACCATGTAAAACACATAACAAGAATACATAACATAAATACGGCAGCCATAAGTAAAAGAAAACAGATGAAAGCACCCAGATTCGTACTAAAGCAAGGAACACGGAATCATAACCAGGATACTACCCCCAGCCAGTAATTCCCTACACTAGCGGCCCAAACTGGCCCTAGTCCTCAGCCCTAATTCGCGTCCTCCAGACCTTCCTATCTAGGGTCATGTCCTCGGTGAGCTGTAACTGCTCCATGTCCCGCCTAATCACCTCACCCCAGTACTTCTTCGGCCTACCCCTACCCCTCCTAAAACCATCCAACGCTAGTCTCTCACACCTACGAACCGGGGCATCCATGCCCCTCCTCTTCACGTGTCCGAACCAGCTCAATCGGACTTCCCGCATCTTGCACTCCACTGGGGTCACACCAACCTTCTCCCTGATAGTCTCGTTCCGAACTCTATCCCCTCTAGTTAGTCCACACATCCAGCGCAACATCCGCATCTCTGCCACCTTCATTTTTTGGATGTGGGAATTCTTAACTGGCCAACACTCCGCTCCATACAACATGGCCGGACGGACTACCACCCTGTAGAATTTGCCTTTAAGCTTAGGCGGCACCTTCTTATCACACAACACCCCCGACGCGAGCTTCCACTTCATCCATCCCGCCCCAATACGGTGCGAGACATCCTCGTCAATGTCACCGTTACCCTGGATCACGGACCCGAGATACTTGTAACTATCCCTCTTACAAACCACCTGTGAATCCAGCTTCACTACCACCTCATCCTCCAGCCTCACGTCAGTAAACTTGCATTCCAAATACTCTGTCTTGCTTCTGCTCAACCTGAACCCTTTAGACTCAAGAGTTTGTCTCCACACCTCTAATTGATCATTCACACCCCCCTCGAGTCTCATCAATCAAAACTATATCGTCCGCGAAAAGCATACACCACGGACTGCGTATAGCATGCAGACAAACACAAAATGGGCCAAACATCATTAACTATTTACACAAGTGGGGGACTATTTTTTCTAGTATACGAGAGATATTGCTATACCTTGAAACAAAATTTACTCTTAACTTGTAAGAATGTCAAAACCTACATACAACAACCCGTAACATCAATAAGTTACATGAAATTAAACACTTTACTAATCAGGCATGGCATCATTCATCCTCAGGTTTCAACGACAAACAAATAGGAAAGGCAGATCGAAGTCTAGATCACTAGCACAGGTACTCTGGAACATGTTATGAACCAGTATAATTCTCCCCCTAAAGAAAGTAGGTAATAGAATAGCTAAAAGCTAACCTGCATCAATCCTAAAATCTCCACATCTTCTCCAACTTTTATTGTTCCCTATTCAACACGGCCAGTAGCAACAGTTCCACGACCCTTCAAACAATAACAGCAAATTGACACTAAATTATATGGGTATTTATTTAAACGTAATATTCTGCTAAGCTTTCAACCAAATGTTAACTTTATTCCTAAAGCAGAAATACTGCCACTAAAGTGTACTCGTTACATATCGGGAAAAAAATGCCCCGGACATTACCTTTGAGAAAAACTAGCACAATCAGCATGTGTTAACAAACCAAAACATCCATAAACATGTAAACAAGTATCTTGTAGGCAAGTACAATTTTCAGCTTCTTTACCAACAATACCACAGACAACCCATCAATTTAAGAAATCAGGTTAAACAATCAAACAAACACCTATTAAGCAAACACAATTTTAAGCTTCTCAAACACGCATAAAACCACAAAAAAAAAAAAAAAAATCAGCACGAGTTAATAAATGAATATATACTTAAAACATTTAAACAAATACCTCAACAACGATTTCCCCTTCTCAAATGAATAAAAAACAATCAGCAAGTTAAGAATTGAAATTGAGAACAACTATTTATTCTATTTTTCAAGTTGTAAGAAAATAGAATTTGAGATAAATTACCTCAACAAGTTAAGAAGAAGAATAGAAATTGAGATGAATGCTTGAGATCGAGTACTTGAGATAAACCCTATGGCTGAATGAGAGTGAGATGAAGGTACTGCTGAAGAAGAAGAGTAGAAATTGTGGGAAATGTAGGGTTTTTCACTTTTTCTATGTTTTGAGGGAAATGAAAAGATGTAAAAAAAATTGAGAGGGAAACTCGCCAATTCTGCTGTTGACGAAAATAAATCCATCAAAAATAATTTTTTTTACTGTGACGGAATAAGTTTGTTACAAATTTTTATTACATTGGTTATTTTAAAAAAAAATATTATGATGAAATGTTTAATCTATCATAAATTTAGTCAAACGGAAAGTTATCACTTTTTCTCATTAGCTTTAATTTGTGAAAAAAATATGTCTGTCACAAAAATTATACTTAAATCTGTCAAAAATATATCACAAATCTATTACTCTTTGAATTTTTATGTGAAAATAAAAAACAAAAAAAAATTATATTTATGAAAAAATAATTCATCAAAATTCTGTCACAGATTGTGACAGAAGTGTTCCGTCTCAAATATTCCGTCACAATTTAACCATTTTCTTGTAGTGAATCCTTAACTGGCAGGTTGATGTCTCAACTTACGCTGGCTACGTAGTTCTAGAATGCAAGGACTGCTTCTAAGGATCACACCCTCTACTAGCAGGTGAGTCCTCATCCTTGGGTTCACTCGGTGCTGAATCCTACTCCACACTGAATAGACACTGGACTGAATTCTAAACCGTTCTAGATTAGATTAAAGTGTTACTGATCGTACTATATAACTGGACTAAACTGAGTTCACTGGGTTTCGTAGACTGATGGAATACTATTGTATTCTGTTAACTGACTGAGTACTACTAAGCTTTCCTGAGTTCTATAACTGACTAAATTCTATTGATCGTGACATGATTGATACTATTTCATAACTGACCATGGCTCTAGGTAAACAGCTAAATTGTCGAGTATTGAATACCCCCATGACTCGATAGCATAAATTATAAGACATAGCACAATGCACAATCTTAAAACATGATAGCTAATTACTTGATCATCATTCCTTCGTTGGGACATTCTAGCAAACAC
The DNA here is from genome assembly GCA_030864225.1 of Capsicum baccatum var. pendulum. Classification (NCBI taxonomy): domain Eukaryota; kingdom Viridiplantae; phylum Streptophyta; class Magnoliopsida; order Solanales; family Solanaceae; genus Capsicum; species Capsicum baccatum. The sequence goes on along the minus strand of CM061560.1, from coordinate 236,612,029 downwards.
TTGCATGACATGAACTTGAATACATGCTAACATGATATAATTATACTATTCAACTCACATGAGCAATTCAACAAACACTTGGAAGATATAGTATGTGCACATAATACTAAATAATATGCGAGCTCATAATTTCAAATACCAAATTCACAATTTGGAGGTTTTTAGCATGAATTAATATGGTACAACACATATAACAAATAATTTTGTATGCATCTCGCAATTGAATCATGAACTAGAAACCTCATTAACATGGTAGTCATGAACACATTCTAATTCAACCATGAAATTCATCAAACTCATTAACTTGTATTTAAAAAAAGGTGCTTGAACTCCAAGAGTGGAAAGAAACCCTTGGATGAACACTTGACATACCTTGGTTATTTAATTCTTTAAGAATGATGGTGAAATATTAAGCCTTGAGTTTAAAATTTGATCTCCTAGGGTTTTTGTTCTTGAGTAATTTCTGAATGAAGAATGAATTTTGCCTCTAAAGGGGCTTAATTTCGTGTTTTGGGGATGATAACCGTGGGTAAAAGACCCAAATACCCCGGAGAAATACGACTTTTAATTACTGAAAACTGAATTAAAGACGCGCAGACCAATGCATCGCATCGATGGGGTTGATGCTATGGCCAATGCGCCGTGTCGAGTCCATATCGGTTCACTGGAATTTGCACTGGAGAGATGGAGGAAAATATTCATCGATGTGATAGATGATGCGGCTCATTGATATCGCATTGAGACACTGGTTTAGACTTCCAAACGTGCCTCAAACGAAGTCCAAAAAATCTAAAACTTATCCAAGAACACCTACTGACACTCCTGATCATGATTCAACCTAAACATTGACATTTTAAGGTCATAGAGGTCGTGAAATAGAGTTTCCAACTTATGAAGGCTAATATGAAACTAAGTATGAGTACTTAGCTAAAATTTTCTAAGTCTAAGACCCCTTAACAAGCTTTAAAGGACTGAGTTAAGCTTAGGATTTTTTGGGGTCTTACAATATCTCCCTCTTGGGAACATTCATCCTCAAATGAGACTGACTAAGCTAAGAAATACTGATAGACTAAATTTAGATACGAGATATGTACATCTGAAGCATAATTTTAAGACAAATTATTGATAAACTGAAATTTCATACTGAACATGAATATCTGATGCATGAGTACATAGTTGAACCTGATTCATGAATGCATGACTGGGATTTCTAATAAGCTAAGTTTCTCATGCTGAACATACATATCTGATGCATGAAGTCACAACTGAATATGCAATGGTAACTGGTACCAAATCTATAAAGGAAAATCTGAGCATGGAACTGAGTAAGTTCAAGGAAAAACTGTTAGCTTGGGCTGAGTCTGAGTTTGCAGAGAAGAGGTGAGGATACTTGGTCCGCATGTCTGCTTCTACTTCCCAAGTAGCTCCCTCAACGGACAGATTCCACCAAAGAACTTTGACTAGAGAGACTTCTTTGTTCATCAGTCTGCGGATCTAAAAATCAAGGATTTCGACTGGAATCTCTTCGTAAGAGAGGCTGTTCTGAATATCTATGCCATCTGTAGGTACTACGGTTGTTGGGTCACCTAAGCATTTCTTAAGCAAGGAGACATGAAACACTGGATACACTGAAGCTAAGTCTGAAGGTAACTAAAGCTCGTAAGCTACCTTTCCAAAATGGCTGAGAATTAGGTAAGGACCGACATATCGGGGACTGATCTTTCTCTTCTTGCTTAACCTCTGCACTCCTTTCATAGGAGATATTTTTAAATACACATAATCACTAATCTCAAACTTGAGATACTTTCTCCGTACAACTGCGTATGATTTCTGTCGGCTTTGAGCTATCTTAAGCCTTTCCCTGATCAACTAAACCTTCTCTAAGGTGTCAAACACCAAGTCAGGCCTAACTACTGCAGCCTCACCCACTTCAAACCAACCAATGGGAGATCTATAATCCTCCCATAGAGCGTCTCAAACGGAGCCATCTGAATGCTGGAATAATAGTTGTTTTTATATGCGAACTTAATCAAAGGAAAGTGGTCATCCCAACTACCTTTAAAGTCTATTGCACACACTCACAGCATATCCTCTAAAGTCTGAATGGTCCTTCTGCTTGACCATGTACCTAAGGGTGAAAGGTTGTGCTGAGGTGGACTTGGATACCAAGACCTTTTTGGAACGCTTTCAAGAAATAAGAGGTAAACTGGGTATCTCTATCTAAGATTGGGTACCTCTATCTAAGATTATGAACAATCAAACACCGTGCAATCTGACCAACTCTCTAACATAGAACTTGGCATAGTCCTCGACTGAATAAGAGGTATGGACTGGTAGAAAATAAGCTGATTTGGTCATCATATCTATAATAACCCAAACTGAATCGTGCTGACGACGAGTGCGAGGCAAACCCGTCACAAAATCCATGTTCACCTCTTCCCACTTCCAAGTAGGAATACTGAACTCCTGTATAGACCCACTGGGCTTCTGATTCTCAATTTTAACCTGCTGACATGTTAAGCACTTAGCCATAAATTCTGCAATGTCTCTCTTCATCCCACTCCACCAATAGATCTCCTGCAAATCATGGTACATCTTAGTAGCCCCTGGATAAATAGAGTAGCGCGCACCATGCACTTCTGCTAGAATTCGCTGCCTCAAGTCATCTATACCTGGCACATATAGCCAACCCTGGCAACACAACACACCATCTCCTCCTTGGGAGAAAACCTCTATCTTCTGATCTTTGACTGATTCTTTTAACTTGACTAGACTGGGATCTGTATCCTATTTTTCCTTTACCTTAGAAACTATGGATGATTCTGAACTACTCTGCACCCACACACTACCTTCTGACAAATCGACTAAGTGGACACCTAGTCAGGTGAGCTGATGAACCTCCTAAGCTAACTTCTTCTTACCATCATCCACATGAGAAACACTCCCCATAGACATCCTACTAAGAGCTTCAGCCACTATATTGGCTTTACCCGAATAATATAGGATGCTCATGTTGTAGTCCTTTAACAACTCCAACCACCTTCTCTGACAGAGGTTTAGATCTTTCTGAGAGAATACATACTGTAGGCTCTTATGGTCTGTGAACACATCAGTGTGCACTCCTTACAAATAGTGCCTCCAAATATTTAAGGCAAATACTACTACTGCTAACTCAATATCATGAGTTGGATAGTTGTTTTCATGGGAATTAAGCTGCCTAGAGGCATAGGCTGTAACCTTACCTCTCTGCATGAGGACACAATCCAAACCTACTATGGATGCATCACAATACACAACAAGCCATCTAAACCATCTGGCGCATCAAGATCGCATCGATCCACTAGTTTGGACTTCCAAACATGCCTCAAACGAAGTTCAAAAAATCCAAAACTTGTTTGAGGACACGTACTGACACTCCTGATCATAATTCAACCTAAAGATTGATATTTTAAGGTCATAGAGGTCGTGAAATAGAGTTTCCAACTTATGAAGGGTAAATGACACTAAGTTTGAGTACTTAGCTAAAAATTTCTAAGTCTGGGACCCCTTAACAAGCTTTAAAGGACTGAGTTAAGCTTATGATTTTGTGGGGTCTTACATAATCATAATAAGAAGGAAATGTGCTCTTGAAGAGCCTACGACATAACACTTCATGAAACCTTATGAAAGGTTCAGGTACTGAAGATAATGAAGTGATGAGATCTCAAAATGTTATGTCAAATTGTGAACCAATACAAAATGAGAAACCAACGATGATATCTTTGCTACAATATTGTAGAAATATTATAAAAGATTACAAGGATCTGAATTCTACGTTTATTTAAGCATGCTGGCGTAAAAACATTATCAAGCGACATAAAAGGATGCATTTTGGTTAGCGTAAAACTTATTTGATTTACAGTCCAGACACTTGAAGATATCGCATATGATATGTTGAATATTGTCACTTGACAAAATTTACATGAAAACTTGTTTAAGGATTCAAAATGTTTGAAGCATATAAGAGTTTCTAGGAAACTTATTTATAATCCTTATACTGCATAAATTTATAACTTGAAAATTATTGGAACTCTTGGAGAGTTTTCAAAAGTAATAGATTATTTGCTAAAATGAGAAATATACCAAAGTGGATTGATTATGAAGTACACTTGATGTACTAATGTATATTACAAATACTACAAGGCCGGATGTAGCCTTTTCGGTTAATTTGTTAACGAGGTATAATTCTGCTCCTACTAGGAGACATTGAAATGGGACCAAACACATGATCTTATTTTATTCTAAAGATTACAGTCCTGGGATCTTGTTGGTTATGCTAATGTTGGGTACTTATCTGACCTGTATAAAGCTCGGTCTCAAATAAGCTATGTGTTCATATATGGGGATTTTGCCATATCTTGGAGATATACAAAGTAGTCTATCTAGCCACTTCATCGAACTATGCTGAAATTATAGTTATTCATGAAACAAGCCGAGAGTGTGTGTGGTTAAGGTCCACAATACATCTCATTCAAGAAAAATATGTTTGAAATGTGACAAAGTACCCATAATTTTATATGAAGATAATGCAGCATACATAGCACATCTTAGTGGAGAATTCATAGAAGGAGATAGAACGAAGTACACTTCATCAAAGTTTTTCTATAAACATGAGATACAAAAAGAATAGTGATATTAACGTGCAAAAACTTCATTAAAGTGACAATGTGACTGATTTATTCACCAAGTCTCTTTTACCTACAACTTTCAAGAAGATGGTGCACAAAATCGGGATGCAAAGTCATTAGTGTTCTCATCAAGGGAGCAAATATGTGTTGTACTCTCTTTCCTTTTCAAGGTTTTGTCCCATTGAGTTTTTCTTATTAGTTTTTTAATGAGGTAGCCGAAATGCGTATCATTATACATGTGTACTCTTTTTCCTTCACTGGTTTTTTTCTAGTAAGGTTTTAACATGGAACATTATCTATCAATTAGACATTTAATGGGGAGTATTATAAATGTATTTACATTATAGTAAATGTCTATCAAGAATATAGATAAGATTTATCCAGATCTAGTTGATATATATGAGGATTTAAAGTATCTGTCTTTTAGTTAGAAACTAAGAGTATTTTTCCCTATAAATAGAAGGATTTTATTCATTGTATCCTCAATCTTATGATCTCTCATCTTTCAAGAGAAATAAAGAAGCGTTCCCTCTTTTCTCACTATTTATTCTTGTTGTTCTAACTTTATATTTCATAACATCTTTTATATAATAAATGTTAATTGCTCATTTTAAGTAGAACCCAAATAGCAACCTGGACATAAAATTTCACCAACACATGGTCAAATTAGTGTTCTTTCACACTTCTATACATCATCTTCCTCATAGTAGCAAAGTACCATTCACCTAAAAAAAATTAAGTCCACTCTTTTAGAGCCTTCATATTAAGTAAAGTATTTTCTAAAAGAATATTTTTATATTCATAATTATGAATACATAAATTTAAGCATATTCATATGAATACATAAGTTTAAGATGTGTTTAAGAATTGTTCAACTAACTTTGTTAGTGCTATATCTGCTTCTAAGTTATGACAAGGTTCAAGGAGAAAAACAAATAAATTAGAGGATGCGGAATTAGAAAAACAAATAAGACTTTTGAACAATCCCACAATCAAAATATTTAAGGCAATTATTTTTTATTTGAAATGATCATTGTATTTATTTGTCTCGTGAGACATTATTATTTTATTTGATAATATCACCTTTAGAAAAAAAGAAAAGACAAATTGATCACTGAAGTTGTCCCAAATTTGCTAAACTATACCTTAATTTTGCAGGCGATCTATTACCCCACAAAAGTTTTATAGACCATTGTAAATAAGCTATTTTGATTGATTTTGAGCTTGTGTTTGCATTCATGCAAATGATGCGTGTGAATGTGAATAATTGGCTGCAACCCCCAATTAAAAATTACTACGTGTAATTAATTTTTTAATTATTTTAAAACCCCATCTTCTCTTTGAAAATCCCATCTACCCCAATTCCTCCATTAAAATAGCCTTGAAGCTTAAAAATAAAGACTTGCTGCTCTTCTCAATAAAATTGGCTTCATAATACTTGTCAACCAAGAGGTCAAGAATTACGTTTTACAAATCTCTACATATGTGTTTTTCCCCAGAAATTCACAAATGCATGAACAAAAACTACATGATTTAAGAAAGAAAGAAAATATAGAATATCTGTTTAATGGGTAGATCGAATTAGAGATGAAACTCAAATTTAGCAGATTCTCAAAAGTTTGTTGCAACTACAGCCTTTCAACAAAAATTCAAAAAGATGAATAGTCAGATTCGGACCTGAGAACTGAGCCTGAAGTCTTAAAATTGAACCACGAACGATGACCTCAATTTAACCTCAAGTTCAAATCTCAACCTATATCACTTGATCGACTGGAAAATTATTTTCAAAGTTGTTGTCGTTGGAGAATTGATGTAGTTAGTGGTTTGGGGTCTGTTCGACGGTGGGATTTCCAAAAGAGAAAGAGATGGAGAGAGTTGGAGATAATATGGTGATCGGAGTTTAGGTGGTGGGGGTCGGTGGTTGTTGTTTTGGGTGTTAATGGCAGTGGAGGTTTTGTTAATGAAGAGAAAAATGGAGAAGTTAATTTAATTAATTGATTAACTAAAAAAAATTGACCACAACGCACCCAAAATTAGACTAAGATTGAAGATAAAATCAATCAAAATGGTCCATTTACAATGATCTATATAATTTTTGTGGGGGGTAATAGGTCACCCGCAAAGTTAAAATATTTTCTACCAAATTTGGGACAACTTTAATGGTCACTTTATGTCTTTACTCTTAGATATACGATATCATTTTGTATTTACGGATGTGTAATTATGCAACTAATTAGGCTTAATTTGTGTTTTTTTTCGTTCACAAAACAAATATGAAGACATATATTATTGTGTTGATTTCTACAAACAATCTACATTTCATCATTCGTTGTTGAAGGACCAAAATTTTCATCCCGGGGCATACTTCTACTCTCTTTCCATTTTATTTTCAATTTTTTTCAAAAGAATATGATATTATTGACATGCAACTAATTAATATTTTTTTGAACAAATAAATCTACTTTATCTTGGATAAATCAAAGGTCAGGTTCCTCAACAACTAGTCTGTCTTTAATAATATGATCAAAAGATGAAGTTTGCCCTTTTGGAGCTATCCCTATTAAGATAATCACAAAGAATAATCTTATTAGACGAAGAATTATGCCACCAATAAAAAATGACACGTTTGATGCTTAATTTGAAGTCGCAAATTAATTCACTCCTCTCTCTTGAATAATTCAAACCTAAAGATGAAAATCTATTATTTAATTATATAAAGATTCTAATTCTTATATTGCTGTCCAAATCAAATGTAGAGCAATAATAATACTAATCTAAAAGGAAGATATATATCTTCACAAGGATATAAGGTTTATGGCTATAACTTCTTAGGTTCAAAATTTTAAATTGTTCTATCAAGGTCTCTGAATTTACCTTTTTTGAGATAGTCATACTTGATATAAAAATATTTAAATAAATTTGGTAGCTTATGAGTTGGCTTTTGGAACCTCATATTGTACTCGAAAAGAAAGGAAACAACTTGGGCTTTGATCTGTAGGTGACAAAAAAGTTTTAAAATGAGGTGTAGGTGACTAAAGTCTTAATAATTGAGTGTAGGTGACAATTACTTTATTATGGATTAAGAAAGTTGGGAAAGTTTGAAAATAACCTGCAAATTTTTGAATTTACACTTTGATCCAAATGTTAGTTAATATAACAGGAATCGGAGGAAAAAAAGGTATGTTTCTCTCTCTTCTCATCCATTGTTATTTTCTCTCTCTTTAAGATTATTGTTGTTCATTGTTGCTGCTGCTTTATTCATCATCTTCTGCTTCATTATCATCATTTTCTACTTCATTATCATCTTCATCTTCTTCTTGTCGACCATTGTTTTTGTTTTTATCATTACTGTTTCTAATTGAATAATTTTTAGGTGAAATTTTGTTTCATACATCACTTTCTACTTCAGTATTACTTCATAGGTGACTTTGCTAAGTAAAATTTTGATTTTTAGTCGAATTTTTCATCTAGGTACATAGCTGCTGCTGTTTTTTCCAACAATGGATAGAACCCGATCATGAATCCAATATTAGAGCCCACAATTTAAATAGATCACTCATTTATTGCATCAAATGAGCAATCTGTTGCAATAGAAGATTCATATGTTGGATTCATGTTTATGGTTCTATAGTGCCCATAACATGAATCGAGCAGATGGGTAATCTGTTGCAACAGAAGAGTTATTTATTATAACAAACTAGTTATCTGTTGCAACAAACTTATTATCTGTTGCATCAGACTAATTGTTTATTGTATCAGACTGATTATCTGTTGTAACAGACTATTTATCTGTTGCAACAGAGGAGTAATCTTCTTGGAACAATACAAATCATCTCCTGCCATAAACCCAACAGATAACCAATATATTTAAACTCTTGTTGTTGCTACTGGATTCAAAATTATTCCATACGTCTGTCGCACACTATTTTTCTCGTGAAAGAGGGATTCGACTTGACTACTTTTTTGGGGATTGTTTTGAGGGAGATGTGAAGAGTCGCCACCTAACGAATTAAATTACGTTAGGGCATCGATCTAGGCCACCACGAACCGATTTTGTTGTTTAGTCTTAGATCGCCAAAGATTCGGGTAAGGGTTCAAATTACCTCGAAAGGAAGGTGTTAGGCACCTTTCGAGGTCTACAAAGGTGATTTCCGACCGAATTCGTATTTTACGTGGGGATTCTACATGATCTAATAAAAGTTGCTTATTTTATCTTAACTTAAACTAAGTGATACATTAATTAATAAGCAAACACATGTTATTTTATCATTTCTAATTGTTAATTATCTAAGTGATAATATCAATAAAACATGTAAATAAGACAAACGAGGAGAAAGAAATGACATAAATTATAAAAAGGGGACTGCTTATGTAATAAACTAATTACCCTAAATAAATGAACATATGAAGTAAATAAAAGAATAAATTTGAAAATTAAAAAAAGAAAGGTTTTGGTTTCATTTGGATCAGAACCCCAACTTGTTTAATCATTACCCGACCCACTGGCCAGATTCTTAGACAAGCGACAATGTCATAAGTCTTACCATTAATATGTTGGAGAACATCACTTCTAAATGACTACCCGTCCCACCCCACCTAGGATGGTTATTAACTCTATGGCGTTCTAAGACAAGGATAAAGATATCGTCTTCAGTAATACATATCGTCTCACCTATCATCCAAGAGGCATTGGACTTTGCTATTTTGATTTTGTGGTCTAGACAAGATAAAATTGTGTTTCCTAGGACTCGAAATGCGTAACAAGTAGGATGTCACGTAGAACATAATTGTCCCAAGTTAGCCTCTTGGTTATTAAAGAGTTTATCAATGTCATTAACATGCAAAGACAAACTATTATTCATTTTGATGTTCGTTAACCTATATGCATGATATCTAAGTGTTCAACAAGGGTTGGTATGACAAAATATAACTATTGTTCATGTCAAAAATAAGTTGTAAAATTGTTAAAAGGGAATGTCGAAATGATGTAAATATGTCAAAGAGTTGTGCACACGAATTCCATTCTGTAAGACGTGTTATAAAATAATGATAGTGTCGAAAAATTACATGTCGAGAATTATTTTATTTTAAACTAGGGAGTCCATTAACATGCGAGAAATACATCATTTAATGCTTGAACGGGAACTATCATGCAATAATATATTAACATGCTAGAATGTAACATGAACATGCTAAACATGCATTGACATACTTAGATCTCATACTTGAGAAAATGACTTAGTACGTAGGAAAATATGCTTGGCATATTGACATTCAAATTAATATGCTAACATGTTAGGGACTTATTTCTTAATGCTTAACCTTATATGAACATGATGAAATTTATTGTTAACATACTAGAAATTATTATTCATGCTAGAAATTCAATTAAACATGCTGAAATTATATTAAACATGCTGAAAATAATATTAAACAAGCTGGAGTTTTAATTAAACATGCTGAAAATAATGTTAATATGCCACAAAATTTAGAATTTAATTTATGCTTAATATGCCAAAATACATTAACATGCTTAAATATACTTTAATATGCCAACATGCACAATATATTGATATGCTTAATGTCAATCCAATTTAGGGTGCCTAAAGTCAAGAATTCTAAATCATAGATTAAATGCCTAAATGACACATACGTTAATGAGTCTTAAGATTGTGTGACAACATGATTCACGTAACAAATATAAAATCTAAGTTGTTCCTATTACGTTATTCATAGAGCACATAAGTCCCCGCCCCCCGAGCAGTCCCCAAATTATTATTACATAGGAATAATGTTCATACAAAGTTATTACAACACCATGAATCAAGAATAAATAAATGAACAAAGAAAGAAAAGGTGCAACCCCCCCTCCCCCCAAACTTTTGGGCGAGTCTTCAAATACCCAAAACAGTCTATTTACACCTGTGAGACAATATGTGACAGCAATACAAGCAGAAATATAACATGACACAGACATAGCAAGAAAACACCGAATGATTCCTATAAGCATGTTTACTAGCATCATCATATAAGGTATAAAAGAAAATTACGTCGACAGGGGACTTACCGATTAACGATAAATAATAATAACAAGAAAATCAAACAGTCAGATATCCAAGAATGGATTGCCACCGAAAGGTCAAGATTAATGCTCCGAAAATGAGTGCCAAAAATAATAAAGTAAAATTGCCTCTTCTTTGTTTTAAGCTTTTAGTAACAGAAAGTGTATAGTGTGTGTTGTAACTTGTCAGTGTACATGTTTCGTCCAAAATAAGTGTAACGCCCTAGAAAATGAGTCTCGGAGTTTCACACGGTGCTTGAGGCTACGAGTAGCCCCAAGCTAACCCTTTGAGCCATTTTCATTCAGTTCAACACGAATCAACAAGGTTTCCATAAATAACCCTCAAATATCAACAGAGTAATCATCATCCAAGAATAAAAGAATTTCAGAAAGATAACAAAATACGACTTATTAGTCAACTCACAACATCTATACTAGTCTGACAAGCCTCTAAAAAAATCAATACAACCAGCGAGCCATTGAGACATGCCCCAACTGACTCATACTTAGTTATCAAATGTAAATGATTCTGTGAAACCAACATCAGACATCACGTCCTCAGAACATGAGGACTTACCACAATAGAGGATGTAGAACAGAGTGCCCGAAGAATCACTGTGGAACCTTGAACTGAGCACCTAAACCAACATTCTGAGAAAATGCAGCTCACATCCAAAGATGTGGGTCAGTACCATAGAAAGGAACCGAGTATATAGGGGTGTATGCAGTTGTATAAACATCATCATCATAAATATTTATAAGAAATATGCAGGATGTATGAAAGACTCACATAGCCCGAAGAAAATCATCATAATCATGAGAGGATGAAATAAGTACAATAACACATGTGAGTCGTCATATAATTTATCAATCACTTTCAGTTCATCAAGAATATCAATTCTCATAATGTAAATATCATTTAATTCTTTTGAAAGAATAACTTTCACAATTCCACTTTCAAATCACTTCACCATTCACCATAGACACAAGGAAACACACACACACACTGGGAGATCCTATAACCGACATAAACCATGTGAGCTACCTGGAGTCCAACGTACAACCCACGTTGGAGAGAGCCATCCTATCCTTGCCATTGGAGTAGGACTGTCGATATCAAATCCACACAAACTAGTGATCACTATATAAATCAGCCTCAGGCTCACTCCTATGGGGGCACGTAGTTCTAGGGAAGTAAGGTCGCATTATACCTCCCACTCGGTACTAAAAATTTCTCTCGGACTTAGCTCAAATCATTTCAAAGACAATCCATAACAAAACAATTTAGTAATATATAAATATACATCGGGAGCCATCATACTTCCCATCTATCAAAATCAACCATATTGTGGATTTCTTTCACACTCGAGTTCAAAACAACTCCATTAAGACCAAAAGGTCAAATCATTCAAAATATCTCAAATATTCAATATCAACATGCTTATAACACACACTTTCTCAAAAAAATACAATTTCCAATGGGGATTCACGACCCAAATATCAAAATCATGATAAATATCGTTCAAGATTCATGTTTTATATCTCCACACATGTAAATTAATCTTTCAAAATCATAAACATCAAGATTTAATAATAATCATCATAAGATATGGGTTCATGCTTCAAATTCGTAAAAATCAAATAAAAATCATGCCTTTGTAAAGAAAATTACTTTTGGGCACAAGAACAAAAGAGAGTTCTTGTTGAAAAACCCCACATACCTTGAATGATGAACTTTAGATTGATACTCATTTTTGAGATGTTAATCGTGCCTTTGAATGACGGTTCTTGGAGTTCTTGAACTAGAAACTTGGAATCTTGAATAAATTTGCAAAACTAATGGTGAACTTTGGAGGTTCTTGAAGTTCTTGAACTAGGAACTTGGAATCTTGAATAAATTTGCAAAACTAATGGTGAACTTTGGAGGTTCTTGAAGTTCTTGAACTAGGAACTTGGAATCTTAAATAAATTTCTAGAATTAATGGTGAAATTTGGAGGTTCATGAAGTTGGATGTAGGAGCTTAGGGTTTTCTTTTTGAGAGAATTTGATGAAATATAACATATAATGCTTCTAAGAGGCTTTAATATAGGGTTTGGATGGATTTTGGTTGAGGAGGAATGACCAAAACGCCCCTAAAAATCAAATAATTCTCGAATCTGTCCTTTGGTGGACTGTTTTGATGGTCTAAAGTAGATCAACCATAACGTTTTACTCCGATATCCAAATTGGATGAAATAAATTTCATTAGAAAGAGTACTATCATATATTTCCATTGATATATAGTATCTCACCCATATCATTGCATACGAGGAGTTATGATCGTTTGAAGTTGACCCAAAAGTTTGCTTTTGATAGGCTGAAGTAGATTGACCATAACTTTTTGCTTCGCTAGACAAATTGGATGAAACCAATTTCATTGGAAAGAGGACTTGTAGAGCTTTCTGTTGATATATATTAGATCACCCAGATCATTATGTACAAGGAGTTATGATCGTTTAAAGTTGGAGAAAAAATATGGCAGGCCTTAGTACTTTTTCCTGCACGTTTTACTGTTCACTACTATTCATGGTTCGATCGGAATGTTCATAACTCATCGTTCGGGTGTCCGTTTTGGATGATCCACATATCGTAGGAAATATTATTTGATACTCAACGCAATGGTGGGTCATAATCTAAGACATTCAGTACGAAAAATTTATAATTCATTCTAGAAGATAGAACCCAACACGTTTACGCACAAAATTTCAACAAAAAATTTTCTGGGGTATTACAATAAGAGAATGAGGGGGGTTATATAGGCCAAATAGTGTAAAACTATAGCAAAATAATAATAGTAACACAATATTCTTGTCAATCAATTAAGAGAAAAACTTTCCTTAAATAAATAAGGGAATCAATCATATATAAATCAGTCAAAGAATAAAAGGAAAACAAATATTTAGAAAATCAATCAACAATATTATCTTTCTTAATTAAATAGATAGAATCAATTAGAAGTCAATTTGCAATAAATAAGTAAAAAACACATTTGAAAATAATAAAGGATAAAAGAGATGCAGTAACAAAATCAATTCAAGAAATCAAAGCAACTAATTATGTAGGATAAAGATTTATTAATTAAATTATTATAATTATGAACAAAAATTACATTCAAATTTACCAAAATGTATTGTGAAGTATATTAAGATGAATAGAATATTAGAAAATTGTCGAGATGATTTAACATGAGGATGTCAACATTTCAAACTCACGAACACAAATCAAACATAGAAGTTCCACCATAACGATAACTTTGTAACATGAGCATGAGCAGATAAATCAAAATTCCAATGTTGACTGAACGCAAAATCAAAATCAGTGTTAAAGTAAACAATCATACAAAGTTGGGCATAGTCTGACAGTGCAAAGTGTAATTAGACATAGAATTAAGAGAATCAAGTCAGCCTCATGTTCTTAACGTCACAAATTCCATACTAATAATTTGGCTAAAAGGAAAAAAATCAAAAGAAAAGATAAGGAGAAGATAATAGTATTAAAGTTGTATTACGAAAACAAACCTGGGATGGATTCATCATGAATCCATCATGATTCACTGGTGATAAGTGGAAGTGGCGGCATTTGTCAGTGGTCGGTCGCCTCGCTAGTGACAGTTGTGGCTAAACGGATAAGAGGACGAGGCAGCTGGTTTGTTGTCCAGTGGCTGGTGATGACTGGTGGCTGGTTTTTCAGCCATTGATGGCTGTGAAGGAGACGTCGGTGGCTAGTTTGCCAGCGTTTAGCTAGAGAATAGAGGGAGGTCGTCGTTGGCTTGCATGTATTAGAGGCATCAGCTGGAGTGAGAATAGATAGAGTTCTATGGTGAGAGGTGGCCGAAGATAGTGGTAGCATCGGATCTGGGCAGGTTCGCGGTAGTACGACATCTTGGAGGCTGGATATTGGTGGTGGCGCCAGTGGTCTGGCTATTTTTTTAGAGAGAGAGAGAGACAAATAGGGGGAAATTTAGGGTGAGGGTGGATTTTGAGGGAGACATGGGTCGCCGGAGGTTGGTTTCCAATGAACTTCGGTGCTAGTTGTTTGCCAGTGGAGCTGCAACGGAAAGATGGAGAGAAGTCCGTTGTCGGCGGTAATAGTTCATCGTCGGCGTGGTGGTGCACCAGCCATGGTGGCCGATGGTTCTTGCTTAGAAAGAAAGAGAGTGAAGGGAGAGAAAATAGAAAAAAGTTGCGGTTGTTGTTGTTATTGAAAATAGGATTAGGTTTTTTTGTTCTGAGTTTAAAAGGGAAAGAGTGGAATGTGATCTCACTTGTTGGATCGATCTTAATACATGGATGAGATTAAAAGGATAAGAGGATGAATTTGGATTTTTTAAATTGAGTTAAATATGGCTAGAATTGTAATAAGTTGGGTAAAACTAGGCTAAGATTCTTATAAACTAAATAAAAAGGGATAAAATATAAATAAATTAGGCAAAATAAATTAAAATAGGCTGCTATTTGATGAATGTTATAAATATGTAATAATAATAATAATAATAATAATAATAATAATAGTAATAGTAGTAATAATAATAAAAAAAAATAATGGTAATAAGAATGAAAAACTTAGGTAATATATTTGTAAATTGTGAGTGTGCACGTTTAGTTGAAAAAATAATTTAATAAATATTAATAAAATTATGTAAAAGGTTGTATTTGAATTAATAAATTATAAAATAGTACTAAAAATTAATTCAAAAAATTTGTACATTTTTAAATCATGAATGTGGCTTGTCGAAAATAATGTGCCAAAATATTAGTATTAAAAGTTAAATAATTTGGACCAAAATAGCATCCTAAGAGAGCATCGGGAGGTCAAAATTGGGTGTCAACAGCTGCCTCTTCGTTGCTTGAGAATGAGAAAAGAATTATCGAGCAACGAAAGTTAACGTAGTAGCCAGTTTTGTTCGATCGAGGGAATAGTTCATTGGAATGGAAGCAACATGAGAGTGTTTTAAAAATAATGTGGCCGAGACTTTGGTTTTAAGTCGCCTACATATCTCTGGTTTTACGAGAATCAGGCCATCTGTAGTTCTAGATTTAGGAATAAACAATATTCCTAAAAAATGCTATTGATAAAGGCTGGGGCGTAAACAATGGTATATGGGTTGGTGAGACGAGAATGATTTGGAAATAACGACATGGGGAGAGGTGTGAAAATGAAATGTAGGCGCATTTCAGAGTGAGTTCACGCGATGGATGAGTAGATGGGGTGATATTTCAAAAATAGAAATGAAAATTATCTCTGTTTGTTACTCCTTTTTCGTCACCTGCGTACTTTACAGTATACTAGATAACCAGGGTTAAAGCATATAAATGATAAGCATTTAATAAAAATAAAGTGAATGTAAGAAGTAAAGAAAACGTATCTATTGTATTATTGGATCAACTGTTGAGTTGCTCGATATGGTATTGGATCAGCTGTTGGGATTCTCGATATAATGTTGGATTGGTTATTGGGCCTCTTGATGTAGTGTTAGATCAGCTATTTGGATTCTCCTATAACGTTGGATTGGTTATTGGGCCTCTCGATATAGCGTTGGATCAGCTGTTTGGCTTCTCGATATAATGTTGGATTGGTTGTTGGGCTTCTTGATGTTGCATTGCATTAGTTGTTTGGCTTCTCAATATGACATTGGATCGAGTGTCGGGCCTCTCAATGTAGCTTTGGATTATCTTTTTGGCTTCTCTATAAGACATTGGATCAGTTGTTAGGCCTCTCGATGTAGCGTTAGATCAACTATTTGGCTTCTCGTTATGAAGTTGGATCAGCTGTTGGGCCTCTCGATGTAGTATTGGATCAGCTGTCTAGCTTCTTGATATGACGTTGGATCGTGTGTTGGTCCTCTCAATGTAGCTTTGGATCAGTTGTTTGGCTTCTCGATAGGATGTTGGATCGACTGTTAGGCCTCTCGATGTAGTGTTGGATCAGCTGTTTGACTTTTCGATATGACGTTGGATCGGCTATTGGGCCTCTCGATGTAGTATTGGATTAGCTTTTTCGCTTCTCTATAAAATGTTGGATCGACTGTTGGGCCTCTCGATATAGCGTTGGATCAGCTGTTTGTCTTCTGGATGCATTGTTAAATCGTGGGATCAGCTATCTGGCTTCTCATCGTAGGATTAGTTTTTGAGCTTCTCGATACACTGTAGAATCATAGGATCATCTGTCTGGCTGCTCATCGTGGGATCAGATTTTTGAGTTTCTTAATGCATTGTGGAATCGTGGGATCAACTGTCTGGCTGCTTGTTGTGTAATCATCTTTTAGCTTCTCGATGCATTATGGAATTGTGGGATCAGCTGTCTGGCTGCTCATCGTAGGATCAGCTTTTGATCTCCTCGATGCATTATGGAATTGTGGGATTAGCTTTAAGCTTCTCGATGCATTTTGGAATCGTGGGATCAGTTGTCTGGCTTCTCACCATGATGGAGTAATTTGTACCTGTGAGTCCTGCCATTTTTAGCTCAACTAGATAAAATGGTTAACACAAATATATATATGTATTTATAAAAGATTGAACAACATATTAAAAATAACCATAATAATAATGATAAAAGAAGATAAGAAAGTGTATCTGTTGTACTATTGGACCAGTTGTTCGGTCTTCTCGTCATGATGTTGGACTGGCCGTTGGGCCTCTTGTGATAGAGTGATTCTTATCATCTGTACCTATTAATCCTATACTTAAAGAAAAATTATGAGTTTGTAAAAGGGGAGGTTGATTTGTGACTCTGCCTCGATTGAAGTGTCTTCTTCTTGATGTTGTTGTCTTGTTGAATACGAGTTAGGACATGAAAAATGTAAGGTTTCAAGAACCCAACATTGTTGATTAAGGTTCTACAGGAACCTGAGATTTTTGATTAAGGTTCTACAGGAACCTGATATTGTTGATTAGGGTTCTACAGGAATCCGATATTATTGAAGGTTCTACAGAAATCTCATATTGTTGATAAGTTTCTACAAAAACCCAATATTATAGATAAGGTTCTACGAAAACCTCATATTATTCAATTAAGGTTCTACAGAAATCCAAGATTATTTATTAAGGTCTTTTAGGGACCCAATAATGTGGATAAGGTTCTACAGAAACCCAATATAGTGGATAAGGTTCTACAGGAACCCAATATTACGAGAGGTTCTACAAAAACCTCGTATTATTCAATTAAGGTTCTATAGGAACCCAAGATCAATTTCAATATCTTGAAAGTTAAAGATAGAACAACTTAGATCATTTTCCCTATTGGAGATGTAATCCTAGCCTCTTTGATGATATCATAGCATCGTTACTGCATTTAACACCTATTGTCTGCACTCAAAGATAAATCGTCAATCGAAAAGAAATGTTAATTCTTACCTTTCTCGATTGGAATCCTTGGTCGTTGTTTCTGCTTCATAGACCGTTAGGACTTGTACTTCATCATGGTGAAATTTTTGAGAAATTCTCAAAATTCTGGCCCAGTTTAGAATGAAAGGCACTTTTTGCACGTCATTGATATATTATTTACTTGTGAAATTTTTGAGGTTTTCTTGAACCCTCAAAATTCTGCTCCAGTTTTGGCTTTTGGAGTCTTATATTCCTAAGACACTCAAAGAAAAATTTTAGTCCAAGATAAATGGTTGTCCTCTACTTGAACATCGTGAATTTAATTGTAATCTGCCTTTATATGCTCAAGAGCTGGGTTATCAGCATGATACATTGGAAGTGTAAAAAAATATTGTATTAGATTAAGACCGGACCCAAAGTGGGCTGCCTACATATTCAAATGGAAGTCAGGTCGAATGTAGTTCATGAGTAAAAAGAAAGGTAGATAAGATAGAAAATGTTATTTAGTCATAAGGCGGATAAAGGGAGACTAGCGGTGTCTCCCATTTTCAAGAGTGACGCATGTTAAAGGAAGGAGATACAACGTTTTGCCTTGGGCGAGGAGAAAGAGGACTGGAATCTTTTTGAATATTGAGTATATTTGTCATGTTGCAGATCCTTAATTGAGATTGATGTTCAAATACTGACAACCTTTAAATAATAAATAGTAAATTGCACAAAACAAGTGTCAACGAACTCAATGCGAAAAGAGATAGTATGTCAATATGAGTCACCTTGCAAAGGAGGACTTTAGGATGAATGGGTGGGTTAGGACTTGATCTTGAGAAGCGAATTGACATCAAAAGATAGAAGATGGGCACCAAGCAAGCCCTAGGTACTAAATTCGTACTTAAAGTTGATAGAGGTGAACAAGTAAATAAGGATATTTAAAAGATGCGCATAGAGTGTTTACAAAAATTGTTTTGAAATAAATCAAGAAATTGAATATTTGAAAAAATAAATAAAGATTTTAACGTATTTTGTTGGAAATATTTGAGAATTTAAAAGATTGTGAAAAGTCATTTGAATAATCCAAAAATCTTCTAATTTTCACCTTTATGATATTATGGAAAGTTGAAAAAAGTGGAGGATATAATTTGATAGAAAAATTATTTGAATGATAAAAATTGTTGGACATTTTCAAATGTTAGGATACGTTGTAGAACAAAGAAAAGAGGAAGAGAAAGATCGCATCCTTATAAAGGATTGGCTACGTATCTTGTTAGAATAAGAATCAGGTCAGACGTAGTTCGAAATTTGAGAGTTGTAGAAATCGAATAGCAAGTGGGGATGAATTAGAGGCTTTTGAATAGGCCCTAAGAGTGTATTGTAGGGTCCTAATATGATAAGAATTTGAAAAGTAAAGAGTTCTAAAGTGAGGAATGCTAAAAGTAAAGAGTGACTACAACAAAAGCAAAACCAAAAAGATAGGCAAGATGTTAATACATACATAGAAATGCAACACATAGCAAACAATTGTGAGTCCCTTTGAGCTCGTGAACCTTTTTGGACTTTGAATGAGACTAACATTCAACGCGTCAAGGATGCCATGGCGTCCTACGTTGAATAGGATGCATATTCCTTAATAAAAAAAATATGTATCCAGGACCTAAAGGATAAGAGTGGGTTTATGACATGGTTCCCTCGAGTGGACAACTCGAGAGTGGGAAAGCTCATGGCTGTCAACGCACCGCTGATCGACCTATCCACAAGGCATTTCCCAAAGGGTGTTTTAAGAAAGAACGCCTGTGCCACCACGCAACCGTTAGTAAAAGGAAAATAAAGGAAGTTCCAAGTGGAGGAAAGTATGAGCGGGTTGCTAATTATATAAAGTGGTAACATATAGCACATAACAAAAGTAACATGCTAAGAAATACACACATAAGCAAACATAATAACACATAAGCAATAAGAAGGGGAAAGAGAAAGGGTTAAACATGGAGAAATGTAAATAACACATAAAGAAAAAGGATAAGAGACTAACATATAACAATGAATCGTGATATAAACAACAAGTGAAAAAACAATTACGAAAAATAAAATAAAGAACGTCAAGGAATCCTACATAAAACACAAACTCGTAATGGTTAGAACCTATGATCCCCAGCAGAGTGGCCATTCTGTTGGACCCCATTTTTTTCACGAAAAGCGGGATTCAACATGACCACTCTTTTTGGGATTGTTTAAAAGAAAATGTGAAGAGTCGTCACCTAACGAATAAAGGTATGTTAGGGCACCGGTCTAGGCCACTACGAATCTATTTTGTTATTTAGTCATAGTTCGCCAGAGATTCAGGTAAGAGTTAAAATTACCTCGAAAGGAAGGTGTTAGGCACCTTTCGAGGTCAACAAAGGTGGTTCCTGGCCGAATTCGTATTTTACAAGGGGATTCTACGTGATCAAATAAAAGTTGCTTATTTTATCTTAACTTAAACTAAATGATACAGTAATTAATAAGCAAATATATGTTATTTTATTATTTTTAATTGTTAATTATCTAAGTGATAATATCAATAAAACATGTAAATAAGACAACTGAAGAGAAAGAAATGACGTAAATTACAAAAAAGGGACTACTTATGTAATAAACTAATTGCCCCAACTAAATAAACATGTGAATTAAATAAAAGAATAAATTTGAAAATCAAACAAAGAAAGGTTTTGGTTTCATTCGGATCAGAACCTCAACTTGTTTAATCATTACCCAACCCATAGGCCGAATTCTTAGACAAGCGACAATGTCATAAGTCTTACCATTAATATGTTGGAGAACATCACTTCTAAATGACTACCCGTCCCACCCTACCTAGGCTGGTTATTAACTCTATGGCGTTCTAAGACAAGGATAAAGATACCGTCTTTAGTAATACATATCGTCCCACCTATCATCCAAGAGGCATTGGACTTTGCTATTTTGGTTTTGTGGTCTAGACAAGATAAAACTATGTTGCCTAGGACTCAAAAAGCGTAACAAGTAGGACGTCACGTAGCACATAATTGTCCCAAGTTAGCCTCTTGGTTATTAAAGAGTTTATCAATGTCATTAACATGCAAAGACAAACTATTATTCATTTTGATGTTCGTTAACCTATATGCATGATATCTAAGTGTTCAACAAGGGTTGGTATGACAAAATATAACTATTGTTCATGTCAAAAATAAGTTGTAAAATTGTTAAAAGGGAATGTCGAAATGATGTAAATATGTCAAAGAGTTGTGCACACGAATTCCATTCTGTAAGACGTGTTATAAAATAATGATAGTGTCGAAAAATTACATGTCGAGAATTATTTTGTTTTAAACTAGGGAGTCCATTAACATGCGAGAAATACATCTTTTAATGCTTGAGCAGGAATTATCATGCAACAATATATTAACATGCTAGAATGTAACGTGAACATGCTAAACATGCATTGACATACTTAGATCTCATGCTTGAGAAAATGACTTAGTATGTAGGAAAATATGTTTGACATACTGACATACAAATTAATATGCTAACATGTTGGAGACTTATTCCTTAATGCTTAACCTTATATGAACATGCAGAAATTTAATGTTTGACATGCTAGAAATTATTATTCAGGCTATAAATTCAATTAAACATGTTTAAATTATATTAAACATGCTGAAAATTATATTAAACATGCTGGAATTTCAATTAAACATGCTGAAAATGACGTTAATATGCCATAAAATTTGAAATTTAATTTAATATGCTTAATATGCTAAAAATACATTAACATGCTTAAATCTAATTTAATATGCCAACATGCAAAATATATTGATATGCTTAATATCAATCCAATTTAGGATGCCTAAAGTCAAGAATTCTAAACCATAGATTAAATGCCTAAACGATTCATACGTTAATGAGTCCTAAGTTGTGTGCCTACAAGATTCACGTAACAAGCATAAAATCTAAGTTGTGCCTATTTACATTATTCATAAAGAACGTAATCCCCCGCCCCCGAGAAATCCCCAAATTATTATTACATAAGAATAATTTTCATGCAAAGTTATTACAACACCATGAATCGAGAATAAAAAAATGAACAAAGAAAGAAAGGTGCAGCCCTCTCCTACAAACATTCTGGCGACTCTTCAAATACCTAGAACTGTCTATTTACACCGGTGAGACAATATGTGACAGTAATACAAGCGGGAATATAACATGACACAGACATAGCAAGAAAACACCGAATGATTCCTATAAGCATGTTTACTAGCATCATCATATAAGGTATAAAAGAAAATTACGTCGACAGGGGACTTACCGATTGATGATAAATAATAATAACAAAAAAAAACAAATAGTCAGAGATCCGAGAATGGATTGCCACCGAAAGGTCAAAATTAATGCTCCGAAAATGAGTGCCAAAAATAATAAAGTAAAATTGCCTCTTCTTTGTTTTAAGCTTGTAGTAAGAAAAAGTGTATGATGTGTGTTGTAACTAGTCAGGGTACATGTTCCGTCCAAAATAAGAGAATGGGGGGTTTGTTTATATAGGTCAAGTAATGTAAAGCTATAGCAAAATAAGAATAGCAACACAATATTCTTGTCAATCAATTAAGAGGAAAACAATCAATTTCTAAATAAGGGAATCAATCATATATAAACCAGTCAAAGAATAAAAGAAAAACAAATTTTTAGAAAATCAATCAATAACATTATCTTCCTTAATTAAATAGATAGAATCAATTAGAAGCCAATTTGCCATAAATAAGTAAAAAAAATATTTGAAAATAATAAAAGATAAAAGAGATGCAGTAACAAAATTAATTCAAGAAATCAAAGCAACTAATTATGTATGATAAAGACTTCTTAATTAAATTATTATAATTATGCACAAAAATCACATTCAAATTTACCAAAATGTATTGTGAAGTAATAGAATATTAGAAAATTGTTGAGATGACTTAACATGAGGATGTTGAAATTTCAAACTCACGCACACAAATCAAACATAGGAGTTCCACCATAACGATAACTTTGTAACATGAGCATGAGCAAATAAATCAAAATTCCAACGTTGACAAAACGCAAAATCAAAATCAAGCAAACAATCATACAAAGTTGGGCATAGTCTGACAGTGCAAAATGTAAACAGACATAGAACTAAGAGAATCAAGTTAGCTTCATGTTCTTAATGTCACAAATTCCATACTAATAATTTTTGTAAAATGAAAAAATCAAAAGAAAAGATAAGGAGAAGATAATAGTATTAAAGTTGTATTACGAAAACAAACCTGCGATGGATTCGTCATGAATCCATCATGATTCACCGGTGACAAGTGGAAGTGGTGGCGTTTATCGGTGGCTGGCCACCTCGCTGGTGGCGGTTATGGCTGAACGGAGAAGAGGACGATGCGGCAGGGTGGCTGGTTTGCTGTCTAGCGGCTGGCGGTTACTGGTGGCTGGTTTTTTGGCCATTGATGGTTGTGAAGGCGGCTCTGGTGGCTGGTTTGTCGGCATTTGGCTGGAGAACGGAGGGAGTTCGCCATTAGCTTGCATGCGTAGAAAGCATCGGCTAGAGTGAGAACGGATGGAGTTCCCCGGTTGGAGGGTGGCCGGAGATGGTGGCAGCGCCGGGTCTGGGCTGGTTCACAATGGTGCGATGGCTTGGAGGTTGGCCGTTGTTGGTTGTACCAGCGGTCTATCCACTTTTTCAGAGAGAGAGAGAGACAAAAAAGTAGGGATATTTAGGGTGAGAGTGGTTTTTGAGGGAGACATGGGTCGTCGGTGGATGGTTTCCAACGAACTCCAGCGCTGGTTGTTTGCTGATGGAGCCGCGACGGGAAGGGGGAGAGTAGTCTGCCAGTGATGGCTATAGTTCATCGTCGGCGGTGGTGGTGCACCAGCCATGGTAACCGGTGGTTCTAGTTTAGAAAGAAAGAGAGAGAAGGGAGAGAAAAGGGAAAAAAAGTCGCGGTTGTTGTTGTTGTTGAAAATAGGATTAGATTTTTTTGTTCTGAGTTTAAAAAGAAAAGAGTGGAATGTGATCGCAGCCGTTGGATCGATCTTAATCCATGGCTGAGATTAAAAGGATAAGAGGATGGTTTGGGATTTTTTAATTTGAGTTAAATTTGACTAAAATTATAATAACTTGGGTAAAATTAGGCTAACATTGTTATAAATTAGCTAAAAGGGGCTAAAATTTAAATAAATTAGGCAAAATAAATTAAAATTGATTTTTATTTGATAAATGTTATAAATTTATAATAATAATAATAATAATGATAATAATAATAATAATAATAATGGTAATAAGAATGGAAAAACTTACGCAATGTATTTGTAAATTGTGAGTGTGCACATTTATGTGAAAATAATTTAATAAATATTAATAAAATTATGTAAAATATCATATTTAAATTAATAAATTATAAAATAATACTAAAAATAATTTTTTCAATTTTAAATCATGAATGTGGCTTGTCGAAAATAATGCACCAAAATATTAATATTAAAAGTTAAATAATTTGGACAAACATAGTAGCCTAAGAGAGCATCGGGAGGTCAAAATTAGGTGTCAAAAACGTTCAATCATCAACATGTTTATTGAGAAGACAATAGACAGAATGAAAATTAAATATGAATTAAAACGTCAAAGCTGATCAAACATAATATTTTTACTAAACAAAAACAAATAAAAATAAATAGACTAAAAGAAAAAAAAATCTAATTATTATTATTATCATCATTATTATAATTATTATTGTCAGCCGACCAATCTTCAACCGGCAGCAGCAGGGCCCTCCTCAGCCTGCGGATCTCCAGGATCATCCTTGCTCTCACCTCTCCCAACTCCCACTGCAAGTCACAAACCTAAATTGGAAGTTCATTCATGGCGTCTTACAGAAAAGCAATGTCCTACACTAGATAAGTCATATCTAGAACAGACATGAATTGACAAAAAACGTAAAAATAAAAGAAAAGAAAAGAATCCAAATGTAATACAACGTATACTACAACTTGGGTATATTTACACACAAAGCAAGAAAAAAACTTACCTGAGTCAGGGAAGAAAAAGTTGTGGAAGGTGTAATATGAAAGACAAGATACAATAAATAAATAGAGTGTAGCAAAATGAACGATTGAGTAAGAAGAGACTTATTTATAGAGAATTAAATTTAAATGAGTTAGGGAAAAAGGCGCGACTGTTCACCTCCATTTATTAATTACATTTTTTATTACTGTGAAAAGTTATGACTTAATTAAATTAAGCAATATTGTGATAAGTCATGACTTTTCAGCTTATTATTATTAATTAGTTCTTTCCAAGAACCATTTTTATAGAGTTGTGACAACAGATTCTATATCTGTTGCATTAGATAACTCATCTGTGACAACAGATATATCATCTGTTGCAACAAATAGACAACCTGTTGCAACATATAATCTATCTGTTGCAACATATAATCATCATGTCATTAATCCAAATTGGTGACTTTTTTATTATATAAATTAAAAAAATAGATTTAAAAATAAAAATGGCAAAAAGTCACTACATGTCGCCTATTTAATATTAACGTTAATTATTCAAATTAAATAATATTTTTTATACGGTTATAAATTATGTTTATCATTTATTTCCTTATTGTTTCCTGTGAAAAGAAATGACTTAATTAAATCAAGCTGGTGAGTTTTTATTATTGTGACAAGTCATAACTTTTCAGCTTATTATTGTTAATTAGTTATTAAATTTTGAAAAACCTTTTTCTCAACTAAAAACTCAAAGACACCTTTTCAATAATCGTTTCTTTAATAAAATAATAACCATTTTTATTGAGTTGTGGAAACAAATTGTATATCTATTGCATCAAATAACCCATCTGTGGCAACAAATATACCATCTATTGCAACAAATCAACCATCTGTTTTAGGAGTTTTTTTTATTTCTTCTAATAGCAGATTCATCAGTCGCAACCGATAGGGAATTTGATGCATCAGCAACATTGAATGTGTTAGAGACAAAAGGTCACGACAGTTCACCTTTTATTTAACAATCATCATATACCTTAATCAATCCAATGTTGTGACTTTTTTATTATATAATAAATAAATAATTAAAAAAATAGATTCAAAAACAAAAATGGTGAAAAGTCATGATCAGTTATTAAAATTAAATAACCGTTCTTTTACGGTTATAAATTATTTTTATCATTCATATCCTTACTATTTATTTACGAACTATTTTTATATTAAATAATCGAAAAGTCATGACTTTTCACTCTCTCAATAACAATAACCCTTTTTTTATTTCTAACCGCCTGTTGCAACATATGATCCATCTATCTTATCAGATTATCCATCTATTGCAACATATGGTTCATCAGTTGCCACAAACGCTCAATCCCTACCTCCAACCATCAACATGTTAAGAATAAGGAACAGACAGAATGATAATTAAATATTAAATAAGAATTAAAAATCCAAAGTTGACCAAACATAGATTTTGAATCCATTATATACAAATATATACAATAAAAAAACATAAACTTGGGTAGATCTGATATAAAAAAAAAAAAGACATACGCTAAAATAAAAAACATTAACCTAATTATTATTACTGCTATTATTACTATTAGTACTAGTATTAGTATTAGTATTATTGTCAACCGGTCAATCGTCATCCGACAGCAGCAGGGCCCTCCTCAACCTTGCTCTAAAGTCGCCCAACTGCCTCTGGAATTCATGAATCTTCCTTTTAAGTTCCCGCAAGGACTCGAGATGAATCACCTTGTACAAATCTGGATCAGTCATATATAGAAGTAGAGTATAATAAACGGGTAAGAAGGGACCTATTTATAAAGGACTGAATTCGAATAGGTTAGTCAAAAAGTCAGGACTGTTCACGTCTTCTTATATAAAACTGGTGACTTTTAAAGCTTATGTAAATTAAAAAAAAAATTATCTAAATACAATATTTTATCTTTATTGTATTTTGGAAAGAAAAGAAAATTACTTTAAAATAAATCTAATAGATGGGTAATCTGTTGCAAAATATATCCCATCTATATGTTAATTTACAACATATTGACAATCTGTTGCAACAGATGGATATATCTGTTTGATTTTTCCAACAGATAAGTCATATGTTGCAACAGATTGATCACCTGTCGTAACAGCTGCTATAATTGTTTGATAATTTAAACATATGTGGCATCTGTGTTGCAACAGGTTAGTTATCTATTTATTCAATTTAAGCCATAGATGGGCTAGGAAGAATAAATTGCGTGCAGATGGATGAATCCACTTTCATGTGAGGGAGTTAAGTATTACTGATAAGGTCATCGGGACAACACACATAGAGTATAATATTTTTGTGAATACAGTTTTTAATCGATTAGGCACTAATCATTCAAACAAGATCCTACATTATGCAATTAAGTCTGATAGGTTCGAATTGATAAGGCTGAGGGCATCATGAAGATGGCGATGATACCCTATTATGAATTACTAATGATTGTTGCTCTTGTTTATGCATGTTAAGTTTTGAGAAGGGATCAATATTTAGTGTCATTATAGAGATCCAATAAAGATTGGACTTAACTTTAAGAGTGCATTAGACTCTAAGAAGGCCTTCGAAGCCATGCACTGCAACAAATAAGAATGAAAAATCAATAGAAATTCCCCTGGCTCAAATTTATATAGAATGGTTGTTTGAGAAGATAATTATACACTAGAAAGAGCCGAAGGAGAACGTCTACGAGGGAAAGGGGAGTTGATGAAAGACTATATCATCTGAGAGATAATTAAAGAGGAAACATAGAGTAACAAGGAACTTCTAGAGAATCTGGCCGATGAAACTGAATTAAAACATGATAAATTTGAATCAAGTGCAAATATAAAAGTGTATCCAGTAATGAAAATTCCTCTGTTGTTTCTCTAAAAGAAAAATAATGCAGATGGACACTTTCTAGGGAGCTGAAACTAGGTATCGTGGTTGGGATGATCACCTATATAGAAAAGAGCAAAACACCAAGAAAGCAACTTTATGGGTACCGAGGGTTGAAATGATGTACATTAAGTTGAGAAAATTTATGCCAATAATAGCTGCAGTTAAAATAAAGAATATAAGCGAAGGCGGCAATTTCTAAATTTTAAATTGCATCCCATGCCTTCTTGATTGTGGTTCCGATTAGGTCCACTTCTATTGACCTGATCGAAACCACAAACAAGATTGAAAGGCAGATTGAGTATCATTACTTCCTTAGCAATATGAATTAATTGATTGTGTTTTCTTGCGTTAGCATACTTTTAACATATCTCAGAGAAGATCAGAGGCTTGCAGTAGTATGTGAATCCCGATAATTTTGAAGCTTGCCCCCAACTTGTTAATTTAGTATTCAAGCTAGTTATTGTTATCTTTGAGGTCATTATAGAGTTCCTGGTCTTTTGTGAGCTCGTAAATGAGGAACACTTTCTTTGAAGTTGTGGCAGTGTAAAAGGCCTTCAGAAGGCTTCTAGAACACTTTCTTCAGTAGGCATAAATGATACATGGAGGGTTTGCTACTTTTGTTTTAGGTCAAAATATGTTGATGCACACTCAAGCAGTGGTCCCAACAGTTGAACAACTCACTTTTATCGAGCGTTGTTCAATGAAGCTTGCTCAACAAACCTTCAAGGATTCGATAAATTAATTAGACTAGAATTACGTTTGATCTTGATTCCACTAATCCTATCAAATGTTACGTAACTCCAGGCTCATTAAACTATCAAAACCTTTGTCTGAGTTAGTGCACAAATCAAACGAGCTCAATCTCGTAGCTCTTAACAAGAGTGATCAACAGAAAAGCTAAGAGATTGAGCTCATTTAATTTGTGCACTAAATCGGGCAAAGGTTTTGATAGGTTAATGAGCCTGAAGTTACATAACGCTTGATAGCATTAGTGGAATCAAGATTAAACGTTACGCAATTCTAGGCTAATTAATCTATCAAATCCTTTGAAGGTTTGTTGAGCAAGCTGCATTAAACAATGCTCGATAAAAGTGAGTTGTTCAACTATTGGGACCACTGCTTGAGTGTGCATCAACACATTTTGACCTAAAACAAACATAGCGAACCCTCCATGTATTATTTAAGCCTTCTAAAGAAAGTATTCTGGAAGCCTTCTGAAGGCCTTTTACAATGCCACAACTTCAAAGAAAGTGTTCCTCATTGACTAGCACAAAAAGGACCAGGAACTCTATACCATCCTCAAAGACTTCAATGACAAGCTTGAATATCAAATTAGCAAGCTGGAGGCAAGCTTGAAAATTATTGGGATTCACATACTACAACAAGCCTATGATCTTTTCTAAGATATGTTGAAAGCATGCTAAGGCTATAAAACATAATCAATTATATACATATTGCTAAGGAAGTAAGGATACTCAATCTCCCTTTCAATCTTATTTGTGGTTCCGATCAGGTCAATAGAAATGGACCTAATTGGAACCACAAACAAGAAGGCAATATATGCAATTTAGAATTTAGAAATTACCGTCTTCGCTTAGATTCCTTACTTTAACTGCAGTTGTTATTGGTGCAAGTTTTCTCGACTTACCGTACATCATTTCACCTTTCGATGCCCATAAAGCTGTTTTCTTAGTGTTATGCTACTTTCTATAAAGGTTATCATCCCGACCATGCTACATAATTGCATATCCCTAGAAAAGTGTCCATCTGCATTATTTTTATTTCAAAGAAACAACAGACGATTTTTCATTACTGGATATACTTTTATATTTGCACTTGATTTAGATTTCTCATGTTTTAATTCAGTTTTATTGGCCAGATTCGTTAGAAGTTTCTTTCCACCCTATGTTTCCTCTTTAATTAGATCTCAAATGATATAGTCTTTCATCAACATCCATTTTCCCTCGCAGGCATTTTCCTACCGCACCTTCTGACATATAATCATCACCCTGAGCAACCCAACCTTATAAATTTGGGCTAGGGTAATAACTATATTGATTTTCGTTCTTGGTTGAAGTAGTGGGAGGCTTCGAAGGCCCTCTTAGAGTCCAATGCACCCCAAAAGTTAGTCCAATCGCTATTGAATCTTCTTACAATGCCACCAAAAAATGATCCCTTCACAATACTTGACACATAAACATGAGCAACAACCGATATTAAATCTTAACAACATATCAAAACCATATTCATGGTCCCTCAACCTTATCAGTTCGGACCAATTAAACTTAATTGTAAAATTTCAAATATCTTATTTGAATGATCAATGAATAATCGGTAAAAACAACATTCACAAAATTAGTGTACTCTATGTGTGTTTTCACGATAACATTATCAGTAATACATACCTCTCATATATGAAGTAGTTCCAGCTGCAAACAGTTTATTCCTCCAAACCCATTTTCACTACAGCCTCTTGTATTGGTCGGGCAAAAGTTGTTCAACTTTCAGTTCCTTATATCTACAAAGAAGAGGAAAAAAATTGATTTCAAACAAGAGAAGAACAGAAAGAACATTATCCATCTGTTGCAGCAGATGTGGAATCTGTTACAATAGATGTAGAGTCTATTAGAATACATTAAACCAGCCTTGCTAGTGGTTTAATTTATTCTAACAGTTGCTCCATCTGTTGCAACATCAACAACAACATAAACTACAAAGAAACAACATCAACAACAAAGAAACAACATCATTTGTTCCAATACCATCAACGACAACATCAACAATAAAGAGGCAACATCCTTTGTTCCAACATCATCAACAACACTACACTACAAGTTCCAACATTAACCCCACCAACAACATCAATAGCAACATCAACAACAAAAAAACAAATAAAATACATACAAAAAAAATGATACTGCCTACAACGCTTTTAAACTTATCCTAACAAATAACTTTTTTTGCATACTGTAATTAAAACAATGGTTCATTCTTTCAAGACTTAAAAGTTCTTTCAAATTTTGTAAATAAATATGATATTCGTAAATGGTAATTAAATAAAAATTAATGTAAATAACTTGTAAGGAAGAAGGCGAGAATTAAAGAACAATGAGTCATACCTGCAATGTCAAAATCAAGGGGATCAAAACAGCAATTTTAGTCGAGGAAAGATATGGATCGATTTAGATCCGAAAGGATCTTTATGAGAAAGATGAGAGAAAAAATAAGATGACTGTGATAACTCTAAAGAGGAGAGAAAGAAAAAGATGGGAGATGAATAAATTTAGGGTTGAAGGATAGATAATTCTAGACATGGATTTGAATATTTATTAATATTCATTAATAACTTGAGGGGCACGAGGAAGACGGGTGACTTTGAAAAGACAAGACTAGACTACTCAATGAGATTTTAAAGTTATCCAGAAAATATTTTTTACCACCTATAGTAGTACTTTTTTACTATCTTTCTTCTTCTTCCAGACAGAAGATTGCTTAAGAATTAAAAAAAATAATTCAAATAGATATCTGTTGCAACAGATATAAATATCTGTTTGAAATTTTGCAATAACTCAGTCATCTATCAAAATAGATGCAAATATCTATTTGATAATTAAATCAGATATGTTATTTGTTGCAACAGATATCAATGTCTGTTTGAAATTTTCCAATAGCTTAGTCATCTGTCAAAATAGATGCAAATGTCTATTTGATAATTAAATCAGATATGTCATTTGTTGCAACAGATATCAATATCTATTTGAAAATTTTCAATAGCTTAGTCGTCTGTTGCAATAGATTTATTTGCAATACATAGGGTGAAGTACAACTTCAATTGAGTCTTTGCAATTACATGATATTGGTATTGCATTCCTATCGAACCAAGCCAGAGTCGTTAATCGATCGCTCTTAGTCAAAACATTTCGTATTAAATTATTATTGAGGCAGTACCTAAATTAATTTAGATAGAACAAGTGATGAGTACATTAGGGTGAACTACAACTTCAATTGAGTCTTTACGATTGCATGATGTTGGTATTGCTTTCCTACCAACCCGAGTCGGAGTTGTTGATCAATCACTATTTATCGAAATATTTCGTATTAACTTATTATTGAGGTAATACCTAAATTGATTTAGATATAAATATGGATAAGTACATTAGGGTGAACTACAACTTTAATTAAGTCTTTGCATTTGCATGATATTGGTATTGCATTCCTATCGACCCGAGTCAGAGTTGTCGATCGATCACTCTAAGTCAAAATGTTTTGTATTACTTTATTAGTGAGCTAATAACTAAATTTATTTAGATATAACTAGGGATGAGTACATCAGGGTGAAGTACAACTTCAATTGAGTCTTTGTGATTGCATGATATTGGTATTGCGTTCCTCCCGATCCGAGTCGTCGATCGATCACTCTGAGTTAAAATATTTTGTATTAACTTATTATTGAGCAAATACCTAAATTGATTTAGATAGAAATAGGGATGAGTACATTAGGGTGAAGTACAACTTTAATTGTGTTTTTGCGATTGCATGATATTGGTATTGCGATCCTCCCGATCCAAGTCATCGATCGATCACTCTGAGTCGAAATGTTTCATATATTTTAAAATTTTAAAAATAATTAAGATAAATTTGGACCAAATTAATATTTTCAAAACTTGTCATTCTTTTGTAAAATACAATTCAGCCCATACAAATCATCCATTTGGGGGGAGGGAAACGTTTTATAATTTCAAATCTCGATTTTCTTGATCTTCTATCTCTCTCAACAATACAAACAACAACTACTCAACAAATTGCTCAACCCTTCACTATAGATCAATTTTCTTCCCATTTTCGACCACATAGGTGTTATTTTTTACTCCATTCTTGCTTGTATTCATTGTTTTATCTGTCTTGATAGTTAACAGAGTTCAAGAAGAGTCCTATATTTGTTAGTATTTTCTAAAAATTATGATTTTTAGTTAATGATAAAAAATAAGACTTTTAGTTGAATTACCTTCGAGATTGGGTTAACAATTTTGAGTTTTGATGCTAAAAATGTAGGAAGAACCCAAGAAAACCCTAATTTTTGTAGCAGTGTTTCATTGACTGTCGTGGTATTTTTGAATGGTGTTTGTGGTGTTGTTGGTGGCTATTGTTGGTGGTGTCGATATTGGTGGTCTTAGCGGTGGTGTAGGTGGTCTTGGTGGTGGTGGTGGCAGTTTTGGTGGCCTTGGTGCGGGTATTGGTGGCATTAGTAGTGGTGTGGGTGGTGGTCTTGGTGGTCCATCTGTTGCAATAGGTGGAACATTTGTTGGGAGATATTAAATAGGTGTTCAAACAGATTCCCCATTTGTTCCAACTGATGGGTTATCCGTTGGAGTTTTTATTTGTAATGTGGCGTATCATAATTTATTGAAATTTATCTTAACTTTTTTTTAAAAAAAAAAATTATACAGACATCAAATGTAATGTATTTTTTGTTTTTCTGTTGTTTGTAGTTAAAAGATGTCTCCTAAAAGAAAAAGAAACTAAAAGTGGATCAACTTCTGACCACCTAACAAAAAAGGCTAGAGTACTGATGGATTTGGAGGAACTTCATGAACAGTCCCAGTCACGATAAAAGGAGTCTGAGAAAAGTTATGAAAAGGGTGGTGGAAAAGGGTATATAGAGGTTGGTGAGGAAAATAAAAGTGAGGAGGAGGAAGAAGATAAACACGATCATAATGCCTCACTAATGGGGCATGAAATAAGATCGAAATCCCAGCATGAGGCTTTTAAATCTGTTAGTATTGACAGGTTTCAAGTTACGATACCGATAGATGACCCTGCAAAACTAACTGGTGATCTTGTACTTAAAATTCATTTTGGGAAACCTTTTGATGAATTTAGGAATATTATGAAGAATGAAAACATAGATAGACTTTTTAAGAAGAGCTGATTTGGACGCTTTCTTGAGCTGCCTGAGGACCACACTAACCGTTTCCATATGAACATGGTATATAGTCTTCTCAAGCATAGGATCAAGTACGTGGGAGATGATAAATAATAGAAGGATGGCAAAAAAATATGGATGAAATATGGATCAACTATTGTGGCATGCTGGTTTGTTTTGGCTTGAAAGAGTTTGCCATAGTGACGGGCTTCATATTTAATCGTCTAGAAGAATATCTCATCAAGGAAACACCCCCCTAAAAGGTCGAAGGCAAATAGTACATCCAAACCACCACTCTCAAATAGATGGAAGGCATTGTCCAAGCAACCACCCACCAAAATGAACAAACGTAAGGGAAAATAGATGGGTTTTTGGATATTGCTGGACGTAGCTACAAAGAAGCAAATTTGATAGAAGATCTCAAGGATTAAACCATACCAAAGCAGTAGAGGGAGAAATTGTGCTTAATTTGGTTTGCCCATGACATTATATTGGTAAGAGACATCAACAAAGTCATAGAAGATGATTTGTTGAAGCTTGCTGATGATTTTGAGAAATTCAACAATTATCCTGGGGATATGACAGCTACCTACTACTTGACTGTCAAATATTTACTGACAAAGCTATCTCCAAAGACGATCATATTATATGGCTTTCCTTAGGCTTTCATGGTAAATTTAATCACTATTTGTTTACTCATCCATTAATTTATATTGAATAATTATTATGACTTTTTCACTTCCTTCCTATTTACATATTTAGGCTTGGGCATTTGAATTCGTTCCTCCCCTCTGAAAGCAGTTCAAGGATTACTGTAACACCCCATACTTTTACTTAGCTTAAATTCAT
The DNA here is from genome assembly GCA_030864225.1 of Capsicum baccatum var. pendulum. NCBI lineage: Eukaryota > Viridiplantae > Streptophyta > Magnoliopsida > Solanales > Solanaceae > Capsicum > Capsicum baccatum. The sequence goes on along the minus strand of CM061560.1, from coordinate 236,577,224 downwards.
CACAAAAATGTTAAAGACTTGATTTAAGGATGAACACAGTTTTATACATATGGAATTTTTAAGTTTTTAACTTTTCAATGTGTCCGAAATTGAATAAGCTTTCCATTGATACAAAATTCTCCCAAATCCGACACCCAGGTGAAGAGTTAGAGTCATTTTAGTGAGACAGTGTACCACTCGATACTCTAGCGCGTCGCGGAGGCAGTCCAAATGGCATTTATCATTTTCAAGTGAGACAACGCAATACCATTGCATCGCGCCACTAGCCTTTTTCCCAATTATCATTTTCCAGTGTGACTCCGCGATCATGGAGCATCGCACCAAAGTGAAAATTCGCAACCAGTGAGGCACCGTGATAACGCCACATCGCGCTATCAACCTAGTTCCCAGTTCTCCACTTTCCAGTGGCACGATGCGATAGTGTCGCGTCGTGCTAGGTGCCCAGTTCAAAAAATTTTCATGAAAAACTAAAAGGATGTCTAGGGTTAAAACAGTCATTTCCCATGATTTTATTATGCCCAGATACGGGATTTAATCCCTAAAAACATCGTTAGACACTCATTATTCAATTCATCCCCAAATTAAAAAGCATTCTCTCTCAAAGAGGCAAAAACCCTAGTTCAAGAAATCAAGAACAAGTCTAAGGATTTCTTTTAAGAACCTTCAAGAAAGAATCTTCCGAGGTATGTTAGATGTTCATCCATGGATCCTTACCTTCCATGGAGCCCAAGAATCCTTTTTCAAAATACAAGATTTATGATTTTCATGTTTAAATTAGATTGAATTCATGTTCATGATGTTGTTTGAGTTTTAATCCATGATTTAAATTACAAGTTCAAGGAATTGATTCTTGTATGTGTTGAATTACATGATATTTATGATAAACACTTCAATTTGCAAGATGACTGTTGTAACCATGTTAACTCTAAGTGTTTATGATTTAATGAACCAAGTATGCTTCTCATGTGTTTGATAAATTGTCTATGAGAATGAAATAATGCCATTATAGCATGCTAACATGTATTCCCCATCCATGTACAAGTTAATACATTAAAAGTGTTTGTTGAAATGTCTCTATGAATGAATTATGACTAAGTGAACATTGTTATGTTATTCAAGATGATGCTTTGCTTTACTTTTCATGCTATCGAGTCCTAGGGGTATTTAATACCAAACAATTTAGTTGTTTTCCTAGAGCCAGTGTCAGTGAGAGGATAGTATCAGTCATGTCACGATCAGTAGTACTCTCAGTTAGTTACAAAACTCAGTAGAACTTAGTCAGTTACAGAACTTAGGAAAACTCAGTAAACTCTGTATCAGTCTAGTCAAATTTAGTACAATCAGATCAGTATCTTTCAGTTGGGAGTAGGATTCAACACCGAGAAAGCCTAGGGATGGGGTCTCACCCGTTAACTAGGACTGGGTCCCTAGAAAAAATCCCTAAGTTCTAGAACTATGTAGCCAGCGTAGGTTATGAGATGTCACCCATTGGATAGGACTGACATACTCAGGGATCACCCGCTAGTTTAGGACTGATCTCAGGGGTCACCCATTAGTTAAGACTGACTCCACAGTAGTTATTATTACCCATGGCACGGTATTGACACCCTTCCAATTGGGGTTACAGATTGGACCCCAACTCAGTTATCTTATCTTATTTGGGGCATATCGGTTAGAGGATTACCTCCTACGATTTTAGATTCAATCTTCAGTTTAGAACTCAATTTAGTTCTACAGTATCAGTACTATCAGCTATAGTCAATCAGTATCAGTAACTCAGTTATTAGTAAATCTCATATTATTAGTTACTCAGTTATCAAAACTCAGTACTTAGTTTCAGAAAAGTTTAGATACAGTATACATCTATATATGTCCACAGTATTGCCTAATCAATGATTTCAGTAGTATCAATTATTCACGTACTCTCATATTCAGTTACTTTATATTATTTAGTCAGTTATTGTTCATACATATGAACCCTTCCATTCAGCCTTACCTTATCTAGCATACCAGTACATTCCTATGTATTGACGCATACTTTTCTATGCTATAATGTTTTATATCATAGGTTCGGATGCTCAGGTTCCCGACCACGCATAGTAGATTCAGATTCAGCCAACAGCAGTAGATTTAGCAATGAGTCCTCATCATTCGAGGATATTCTATTATTTCATATTTTAGTAGATATAGTAGTTTAGTAGATGGAGTTAGTTGGGGGATTGTTCCATCAACTCCACTTTCAGACAGATTTAGTTAGAGGCTTTTCAGACTAGACTTTCAAACAGTATTCAGATTTATAGATGTTATATTTTATCAGTGTTTCAGATGTTTTAAACCTTATGGCATTTCAACCAATTTTTCCGCATTAATTACACTATTATTATTCAGTGCTCACAACCGATATCATTCATGGGTTAGATTGTAGTCCTTCAGGGTCGTAAGCACCGTGTGATAACTATGGGGTAGTCCCGAGTTGTTATAATTACCGGGATGAGGTTTTCCATCCAAGGATCCTTAGGTGGTTAGATGCAAAGAGCAACACAAGAATTAAGGAGGCTAGTCTTTTAAACCCACTGATGATGCAGTACGTCTTCTTTCGAGTAAAATAATTTGATTCAAAAAAAGATATTGAAAAAGATGTGCCATTTGTTGCGATAGATGGATCATCTATTGCAAGAGATTACCCATCTACTACAACTGGTGCAATAGATAGGTAATCTCTTGTGACAGACAATCCATATTTTTTAATAGATTAACCATCTATTGCTCTAGTTCCCTGAACTCGACTCAACAGATTACCTATCTACTATAACTTATGGAATAGATGAGTAATCTAATGCAATATATTCTTAATTTGTTGCGACATACAGATCAGCTATTGCAATAGATAGATCATCTATTGCGACAGACAGATCATCCATTGCATAAGTTGACTGTGTTAATATGTAACCCAACTGACTGCAAATTATTATTATATGATTTGAATATATCTGTTTTTTTTATAGGTTGTGCATCCTTGGATTGTTCCTACTGAGCAGGAGTTGGGGACGACTTATTTTATTACTCTAGGTCTTGTTAATACAATAGCAGACCCAACAATGGAGTTAATAAAGAATGAATTGGCTGAAGAAACAGACATAAAAAGAGTAGTTAGGCAAGGTCAGCCTAATGTTGAAGCTCTTTCTGACCAACCTACTACAATAGATCAGAGTGCTTCTTCAAGGGGTATTGCTGGTGGCAGCCATCCTGATGCTGATGCTTCTGCCAGTCGTCATGATGAGTATGTTGATTCTCAAGAAAAAATAAATAAGTTTGAAATAACCCCTTACGCAGGTCTATCTCGCCCATACACCAGTCCCTCCCACCCTTACAATGGTCCCCCTCACCCCTCTTCACCCTCATGTTCTTATTATAAATGCAATGTGTGCAGGGACAGACAAGATAAACTTCTCAAAAAACTAGAGGCTATCTCTTAGGCTGCCGAGAATTAAAATTCAATAGGGGTGTCATATTATCCAAAAAGGTGAGAGAACCATACACTCCTACTGTGGCGGTTAGGAGGAAGAAAATAAAAATTAGCCAAATACTCTTCAGTTTGAAAACAAAAATGATTGCAACTTATAATGCCCCGAGAGTACACCTTGGATGCCACACGGTGCTTACAACCCCGAAGGACCACAAGCTAACCCATGACTGATATCTGCTGTGAGCACTGAATAGTAATACTGAAATAAATACGGAATTAAGTTAAATTTCCATAAGGTTCAAAATCTAAATACTGATAAATAATAACATGTGGTAAAAATATCTGAAAAATAAATACTGTCTGAACTGGTTTAGTCTGAAAGCCTCTAACTGAACTGTCTGAATATGGAATGGATGGGACAAGCCCTCAACTAACTCCAACTACTGAATTACTGATAAACTAAAATAAATCATATCCCTAATAGATTAGGACTCACTCTAAATCTACAACTTCTGACTGGATCTGCCTAAATGCAGTCGGGATCTTGAGCGTCTGAATCTATGATATGAGACATCATAGAACAAAGAAAGAGTATACAGTCAGTACGTGGAATGTACTAGTATGCTAGATGAAGTAAGGCTGAATGCAAGGGTTCATATGCATAAACAAAAACTGACTGAATGATATAGAGTAATTGAATATAAGAGTATGTGGATAACTGATACTATGGAAATCACTGAGTATGTAATACTGTACATATATATATATAGACTGTAACTGAGCTTTTCTAAAGCTGAGCACTGAGTTCTGATAACTAAGTAACTAATATCTGAAGTTACTGATACTGATTGACTGTGTCTGATAGTCCTAATTCTATAAAATGAACTGAGTTCTAAACTGAAGACTAAAACTAAAACTGTAGGAGGTAATCATCTAACCGACATGCCCCAAATAAGATAAGATAACTGGGTTGGGGTCCAATCTGTAACCCTAATTCAAAGGGTGCTAATACCGTTACACAGGTACTAACATCTACTGTGGAGTTAGTCCTATCTAACAGGTGACCCCTGAGATCAGTCCTAAACTAGCACATGATCCTTGAGTATGTCAGTCCTATCTAACGGGTGACATCCCATAACCTACGCTGGCTACATAGTTATGAAACTTAGGGATTATTATTAGGGACCCAATCCTAACTAACGGGTGAGCCCCCATCCCTAAGATCGCTCGGTGCTGAATCCTACTCCCAACTGAATAGACACTAAACTATTATACTAAACTGTACAGGACTGATACTGAGTCTATTGAGTTTTTCCTGAGTTCTGTAACTGACTGAGTTCTATTGATCGTGACATGACTGATACTATTCTATAACTGACACTAGATCTAGGTAAATAACTAGATTGTCGTGTATTAAATGCCTCCAAGACTCAATAGTATAAAAAGAAAGACATAACATGATCATAAAGGAATAACAATACGTGCTTGATAACAATGCACTCATTTAGACATTTTATCAAACACTTGATATACATGAACTTGTGCATGAATGGGATCACATAATAACATGTCATGCTTTCACTCGTCAAATCACATAAGTATTTCATCAAACACTTGTAGGGCATAAGCTTGTACATGATTAGGATCACATAATAACATGTCATGATTCCACTATTTACTTCACATAGGCAATTTAGCAAACACTTGGGAAGCATGAATTATTCACATGATAATAGCCAACACATGAACATCATAATACATAAATCAATTTGTAAATTCAAGTGTTTATCAAGATAATCACATTTTCATCACACATGCTATTCAATTTTCATGAAACTTGTAGTTAAATCATGGATTGAAACCCAACTAATATCATGAACATAAATTCAATCTAATTCAAACATGGAAATCATGAATCTAAGATCTTGTATGTTTAAAAAAGGGGTTTTAAACTTCATGGGTGAAAGGGACCCATGAATAAACACCTAACATACTTGAGAAGAAGAGTTCTTGAAGGTTATTGGAGGATTTCTTGAGATTGCTCTTGGTTTCTTGAACTAGGGTTTTTGCCTCTTTGAAAGAGAATGTTTTATTCTTGAGAGAAAGTGAGGAAATAATGAGGCAATAGGTTATTTAGGGATTTAATTTCGTGTTTAGTGAGGAAAATACCAAACTACCCCTGAGAATAAATGAAAATTTTTCATTAAAAAACCCGATTTTGGGCTCTGGCGCGACGCGATGCTATCACGTTGTGTCACTGGAAAATGACAATTGGGAACTGGGGGCCTAGCGCGACGCGGTGGAATCGCGGTGCCCCTTTGATTCTGAATTTTGGACTTAGTGCGACGAAGTAGAATCGCACTGGAACATTGGAAAAGGACAATTCTAAACTGATCCTATGGAGTGGCATTCCAATATCGTGATGGAGCACTGGAAAGTGACAATTTCCATTTGGCTTGGCTCTGCGACGTGCTGACGTTCTAAGTGGTACACTGTCTTACAAAAATGGCTCTAACTCTTCACCTGGGTATCATATTTGGGCAAATTTTATATAGTTGGAAAGCTAATTGAATTTCCTACGCAATGGCAGGATCTAAAATGAATAATAATAAGTATTTCAAAAATTTTACATGGGATTACTCATGTACTAAGATTTAAATTAAGCTAGAGAAATACAGGGTATTACACAACTCCTCTCTCTCTAAAAGTTGTTAAAGTTCTGGGGCGACTAAAGAATGTGGATATATATGTAGAAATTGGCAATGAAGAGAGGAGGTAACTGTGAAATTCCAAGTATCCCAAGAAGAAGGAACCTGCAAAAGAATACACCATGCATATGTTTGACAACAAAGTCTTCAGGAGTATGACATCTATGCGTCAGTGGTACGTGGATAGGGTAAGTTTACTTTTCCTAACCTATACTTGTAATCTACTCCATAAAGAAGAAGCCACGCAATAGATGTGTCATCTATTGCAACAGCTGAGTATTCTGGTGAAACTAGTACTGTTCTATTATAATAGATTAAACATCTGTTGCACAAGTTGTGTTAGTTGTGTAATCTGTGAACTGATTCACAGAATCCTCTACAACAGATAGATCATTCGTTGCATCTTTCCACTATGTTTTTATTTTTTTTACAATTACTAACCTATTTAAAAATTGTCGTCTTATATCACAGTATGTTGATGAAATTCTCTGCCTCATGAGGAGCGGACAATTATCATACCCGGATGCTTATGATGTTGCCGATAGATTAATAGACCTCAACCTCTACAATAATTTCAAGAATACGTATAATAGGCTCCGTAAGCTAGCGTCAACTCTCGGTGGAAAGGGATTTGATACGTTAGTTTCTACATACGAATGTGAGGAAGATATAATTAACTATGTTAGAGGGAAGAGGACATATCCACACGGCAAGAACTGGACTAAGGCAAAGATAATTCTTGCAGTCATGAATGAGGAAATCAAATATTTTCTCGTTGTTGAGATATTTCTCAAGAAGGGAAAGATTAAGGTTTATGACTACAACTTACCGATCTTTAAGGACACCACTTTTTTCATCCACGTGCAGCCACTGTTGGAGTTGCTCCCCAGCTTATTGAGGCAGAGAAAACTGATGGATCATTTGCCAGTAAAAGTCTTGATGAATAAATCATAGATTTTGAAGGTCGAAATAAGGGCATGCAGCTTAAAAAAAATAAAATTAATGTCGTGTGCGGGCCGTACTCACTTACATACATTGAATATTTGCTGACTGACACAGAAATATCCGATCTATGTGATGCCGTTGTGGCAAAGAGGCAAGAGGTCTGGGCTTATAGGGTACTAACTAAATTATTTGGAGCCTGTGTATAAAGAAGAGGATGTACAAAGACAAGAACTATAACAACTTTTTATGTCTGAGGAAAGCTGATTTTTCTATAATGCAATAGATTATCTATCTGTTGTAACAGATAGTATATCTATTGTGAAAAACTAATTATCTATTGCAATAGGCTGGTCATTTGTTGCATTATCCAGATATCTCTCAGTCTCTATCGCAATAGATATACAATTTGTTACAACATATAGTCTATCTGTTGCAGCTTATAGGTAATCTATTGGAAAAAATCAAAAAAGTAGGAAGACGACCTGTTTGATAATTTCCAATAGATGACCTGTATTACAACATATGTCTAAATCTGTTTGATAATTTCCAATAGATAAGTCATCTGTTGCAACATATGTATTAGCTGTTGAGATATTTGAATATAGTATTCCATTTCAATTAATAAGTTCAAAACTAAAGAGTAAATTATATTCACAGACAACATTAAATAAATCAAAGCCTTCAGAAATAACATGAAATAACTCAACAAATAAATAAAATATAAAAAAATTATTATGGGTACAAATGATCTACTCTACAAATAAATCAACAATTTAACCTTTAGTGCCAACAATTATCAAGGAGAGGTTATTACTTTGATAGACTCAAGCTATAGAGATCTACTCAATATGGACAAGGTGTTTTTCATCCAGTGCTATGGAATTTGACTTTGGTCGTCGTGGATCTTTAATGTCGTTTGCGTACAGTTTCTGAGCTTTCACTTCTCTGTATTTCCATAAAAGAGCAGCATATCTTTTGTGGAGTAATCCGGCATCAAGTCCAACATTCGGTACATGTAATCCATCACTCAAATACTCGACATAAGCGGCAATAAAAAGACCACAATCCCTGTGTTTTAAAAAAATAGATAATCCATATCTTGCAGTTCATGTAAGCGTTGTGAAATTTATGAAATGAAACTAAATCATGATACTTATAGGCTACCAATGGGTTGTTTAAAAATTCCTTCAACGTATTCTACATCAAATGGATTACCCACTTTATACCGGTATGCTTCAATCATTGTCCAATTAGTACGAACCTTTTGGTCCAAAAAGCCACTCATATCAAGGTAAGTAGGCAATATTTTTCCCAGCTTTTGTATCTCCGATGACCGTACGGAATGTATCTTTCCCGATATCGAGTCATAAACTCGGATGTGCCTCTTTTTTAGAACGAAGACAGCCAACAACCAATGGAATTATCACCGTAATTGATTGGGATGTATACTTTGTTGATCAAATACCAAGGTAAGCCAGCTGGAATGCTAAAATCTTTGATGATGTTGATTAAGCATTTCTCATTTCAGGAAACTTTCGGTTGTTGTTGACAAAACCTATCGTAGACCTTATTGATGTAAACTTTGTACAAATAATTTCCCATCATGTATCTATATTATTCTTGTGTTTGCAACTTGGACTTCTTTCGGAGGTAGTAAAAAATGACATCGACGTGTTGCACATATTATTAAACATTTCAGATTACGTGACAGTAAAATTAATACACAAATACAATTAAATAAAGTATTAATTAATAGTAATATGTATGAAATTTAAACCTCATCATTCCAGCAAGTTTGGGGCTGTGACATCAAATAGAACCAATCCTTCATTCCAGTATGTGCAACAACAAAGTCAAACATATCAAAATCAAGACTCGATTCGTTCACTTTATAGTGTCCATCATTTTGTTTTCTACATGATTTCTATGTGTTAATGCCATGTTATTACAATAAAAATTGTATAGATCAATATCTTTAAGAGTTGATTTATGTACCTGCCAACGTGATGCTTTAACAGCCCATCAACAATCCATTCTGAATAGTCGTTGATCAACTTTTTTAGTTTTTTGGAGCCTCATTCGAGATGTTGAACCCTTCAAATGGGTAATTCTTTCATTCTGCCTAACTGACAGGCTTCACTTTTTATTCTTCCATGAAAGCAGTTGATGGACTATCAACTGTGATATTATGTTGTTTATGTAATACCCCGTACTTTTTCCTAGCTTAAATTCGCTCCTAGAATGTCAAGGACTATCTTCAAAAATGATTACCAATTTATGCATATGGAATTTTCAAGATTTTGATTTTCCATTGTGTGGAAAATTGAATAAACTTTCCATCGCTACCAAATTCGCCCAAATTCGACACTTATTTGAGAAGTTAGAGTATTTTTAAGTTGATAGTGTACCACCTGGACTCTCAATGCATCGCGGAGAAGGCAAAAATCATAATTGTCACTTTCTAGTGAAGCTCCGCAATCATGGCGCGTCGTGAAGGATCCCCATTTCACATTTGGCAATTTCCAGTGAGCCTCCGTGATAATGGCAGGTTGTGGAGATGGCCAAAATGACATTCCAAAGGGGCACCGCGATGGTGGCACATCACGGAACATGCCCAGTTCCCAATTGTCCAACCAATAAACCACCGCGATAGTGGCGCGTCGCGGTGGTCACCTAGTTCAAAAAAATGTTATATTTTTCAGTTCCATTTAGAAGTTTAAAGAGGATATTTTGGTCAATTCCCAAGCCCCCAATCCATCCAAACATAAGATTTAAGCCTATTCTAAGCACTTTATGCATTCTCTGTCAAAGCAAAACCCTAAAGCTCTATTCTCCAAGAAAGCTTCAAATTGAGGATTCCCAAGGCAAGATAATCAAGAACTCATCTCCAAGAACTCAAATAGGAATCAATAGATCAAGTTTCTTCATCTAATCTTCAATCAAGGAATGTGGGATTTTTCAACAAGGATAATTTTTTCATCCTTATGCCCAAAACTTATTTTAATTACAAATTTACTGAATTTTATGTGATTTTCCATGAAATTGAAGTCAGGGTTTATACCCAATATTTCCATTTATAAGATTATGAGATTTCAAGTGGTTTAGAAGTTGAGTTGCATGTTTATGTTCATATTTCCTGCATATTGCAGAAATTTCCAGATTTTAAGTTGATTTATAAATGTTTGCATTACCAAACATGAATATTATGATGTTTTAACGCGAGTTTGATGTATGGGTCATTAATCCCTAATTAGAGATTGATATTTCAAGATTGTTTGTGCTATGAGCACCCTATGATAAAATCATTCTCAGATTTTTTATAAAGATTTGACCTTTTGGTCCTAAGCTAAGATAAAGAATCCACATTGTTCATATAACTTGAGATTTAAATAAAAGAAAAGGCATAATTGGTTTTCTTGTAAAACCTTGTGCTATTTTGAAGTGGATTTCTTAAGATTCTGAGCATAAGAATGGGAGTAGTATTTAGTACCGAGATGGGTATGTTACCATGGTTTCATGCCCCAGAACTACGTGCCCCCGTAGGATTAAGATTATTTCCACTACTACGTAGATGACTAGATTGTGATCACTTAAGATAAGAAGTTCTATTTCGATGGCAAGGGTAGAACATCTCTCCCCAACATGGGCAAGAAGTGGGACTCCATGAATGCTCACATGGTTTACGTCGGTTAGAAGAACCTCCCAGAGTTCCTAAGTCCCTATCAGTAAAGATTTTCAGAATAGTTTTAAAGTATTTTTCCTACTAGTAAAGAAAAGATTTGAAAGAATTCTCTTAAGATAAAGTATTTTCTATAATAGAAAAGAATAACAGAAAATCTTTTAGAAAACTATGTATAAAGGATCACGAATTTAGTCAGACTATGATTTGTAGAAAGACTTTAGCTACAATTTTCAGCTTTCAGATCTCAGATTTAAGAGTGAGTCCTTTCTACACTTAGACAGTACAAATTTTAGAACTAAATGTTATGACTCACTAGATTTATAAAGCATGACTTGCTTCTCATGATTATTATTTTCAGTATTTCAGATATCCCAGCTTATGTGAGTCATTTACATTTAGCATGCATTGTTTTACAAATTATGATGATGAGATGATGTTTTTACTTATGCATTCACCCCCCATATACTCAGTACATCCTCAAAGTACTGATCCACATATATGTCTATGTGCTACATTGCCTCATAATGTAGGTATTAGTTTAGTTGTAGCACGTATACCATATTCAGACAGTTTGTAGTTTTCAGTCAGCAGGTGATGAGTCCTCTTGATTCAAGAACTTGAGTCAGTCATATAGTTTGAGAAGTATTGTGTTTTTTCTTTATTCAGTCGTATTTATTTGGGATAGTTGGGGGTCTTGTCCCAGCTACCTACAGTCAATACTAGTAGAGACTTCATCAATAGTCAGTAGAGATAATATATTTGATTCCAGTATTATTTTGTAAAAGCAGAGTTGTAAATATTTTAATTTAGTTCTATATTGATCAGATTCATAAAAGAGTTATCTTTCACTTATTTCAATCAGATTTATGTATTTTATTTAGTTGCTTATGAGTTATACCAGTAGAAGGGTTAGCTTGGGATCACTTGTGGACCTAAGCACCGTGTGACGTCTTGGGACCATTTTTGGGATGTTACAGTTCAGAAGTAGCTTTTACTGTGACATCCACCTGGAAAGCCAAAATTATCAATGCTAATAATCACAATTATACAACAGCTTATCTATCTGTTGCATCATATGGATAATCTATTAAGACAAACCCGAATAGGTAAAACAGATTTATATGATAATTTTGAACAAATGACCCATCTGTTACAACATATGACTCATCTATTGGTACAAATTAAAATAGTACTAAGACCTATTTGATTTGATGAAATAGACAGACATATGTTACAACAAATAACATATCTGATGCAACAGGTTATACGATAGTTGCAACAGATGTATATATATGTTTGAGAATTTTCAGCAGATGTATAATCTGTTGAAATAGATATGCGTCTATTTGTTTGTTGGAATAGATGATATACATTCACCTTCTATAGCTCATGCTGCTCTCCTGTGTCCCTTATACATTGATCAAAGGTGCAATACCAAGATAGAGCAGTTATAATTTTGCTTTTTTTAATGCTTGATGAATCCTTAGAAATATCTTTCCTTCTCCTCTTATCCACCTTAATCTCTAGTGGAGTGTATGGATATGAAATCCTCTTTGATAGAATGACACCCCTCTTAGATGTCATTTTCTTTACAGAAGCAGTTACTATATTAATAGCATTAATCACTCCATCATTTTTTGCATTGCAGTCTTGACATTTGCATGTAAAACATTCGCTAGAAATGACAAATCTGTATAACCAGTATGATCATAATCATTATAGTTTGTTGTTTTAAAAACTGTAAGAGGAGCACCACTACCACTACTACTACCACTACCATCATCATCAACAACAATCCCACCTTCCAAAATTATTTTTCTTATGATGGTTGTTGCTCCAAACAATTCCTCCTTTATTATATCAATGACTTTATGGTCCAATAAAGTTTACACATACCATAAAGTAAGAAAAAATGGCATCTTCAACTCTCGATTGATCAGAACAATTCACGGATGGACAATCTAAATTAAATCAGTACATATATTAGAATGATGATAAAATCATTTTTAAAAAATCATTAATTAAAACAAAACTTAATTAGAATTACACTTACTGCATCCTTCGAGAGGTTGAAAAGATCAAGAACTTTTACATTTTTATCAGTTTTGGCCAACAACCATCTCAAGATTCTTGGACAAAAAACTTCTTCCTGGTAGTTCACTTGTTGTCTCAAATAAGGAATGACTTTAAATGACCAAGTTTATAAAATAACACTAATAAATCAAAAGCATTATTGAAAAATAAAAAAATGAATCATGTCATGATAAAAGAAATATTTACCATGAAAGCCTATGGAAAGCCATATAAGTTGACTGTCCTTGGAGTTAACGGAGTCAACAAATACTTAACGATCATTTTGTATTTATTACCCCAGGGATAGCTGTTAAATGTCATAAGATCCTCGGAGAGCTTTATCAAACCAAGTGGTATATTGTTGTTAACATCTCTCACCCAAAGAACATTATATACAAACCAAACCAAGCACAATGATTGCTTTTGCTTCTTTTATAGTCTTTTACCTTTCAAATCTTCTATTAAATTTATGTTTTTGAAGCTTAGACCAACAAGGGACACCAGGTCATCACGATCACTCGACTTGCCTTTTCTTTTTTCGGGTGTGCGGGGTGCTTTTTTGGGTTAGAATAGGTATCGCTTGAGATGGAGAAGGAGGATAACAATTTAATTCAATAACTATGGTAAACTCCTTCCAACCTAAACAACAGGCATGCCATAGTAATTTAGCCACATATCATCCATCTTATCTTTGTTTTCATATATAAACCTATGCTTGAGAAGATCATATACCATTTTTATTTAGAAACGAGCATTATTGTCCTTTGACAAATCAAGATATTGCTCAAAGCAATGGTCCCTTAAATAAACATCCAATTTTTATTCTCGAAGTATTTTTCTGAAGGTATCAAAAGATTTTCCCATGGATGACTTAACCACAAAATCACCCGTTAAATTTATGGCACCATCGCACTACATTCTCACGGGATAACGACCAATGCTGAAGATTTTGACCAACTCTTTAGTGAAAGGGCTATTAGCATTTGGAACATCTTTATTGAAACACTCCTTCTCCCAATGTTCATCACCTTCTGCTCCTGATTGATATAATGCTTATAAAGCAAGCTCATAGAGTGGTGGATGCAACCTAGCTACTTCACTTGTTCCTTTACTTGGACTTAAGTCGGTTTCTTTTCTTTTGGGAGCAATATTATCTAAAATTAACAGGAACATAAAATACATTATAATTTATTAATGCATCGTTAAAAAAGGGTAACAGTAAATCAAACATGTACAATAGTAAAATAACAGTTCTAAGAGACTGTAATACCCCAAAATCTCATCCTGAGATGTCACACGGTGTTTAAGGCTACAAGTATCCCTAAGCTAACCCTTTGAGCATGCTACTACTTCTAAAACTTACTTTAGGATGAATAAACTATGCAATAATACTATATCATGCCAAATCTGAACTGAAATAACTGAAAACAATATCTAGATAAGAAAATACTGATAATCTGGAACTCCACTAACAGTCCGACAAGCCTCTACCTACTAAGGGACTAGAGAGTCATTGGGACAAACCCCCAACTGACTCAAACTTAAATGAAAAATAATAAGCAAATGCTAAAAAGACTGAAATCAGGGAAATAGGTCCTCGAACCATGAGGACTCACCAATTGCGGAAGTGTAGATAAGGTACTCAAAGATCACTGTCACTGCTGAGACTGAGCACCTGAACCTACATTATGAGACAATGCAGCACACAGACGTATATATGGATCAGTACTTTGAGTATGTACTGAGTATATGGGTATGTATGCATTTAATTAAACAATAGCATTACTCTTTATAAAACTATGCATGCAAATATGAATGACTCACATAGCTTGAACAAGTCTGGAATATAAGTCATAAATCATAAATAACGAAACATGTAGTATAAATCTCATGAGTCATTACACTTAGTTCTAAAACTTGTATTCTCCTCTTATCCTCAAAGCTTGTAAATGAAAGGAGACTTAACAATAGCTTTCACTTTTATATTAAGGAGAATAAAGAATTTCGTTTGAAACTTAGGGACTCAAAGACTTGGGATTATGGAACTTTGGAACTCTTTGGGAACTTGGGAGTTTCTTCTAACTGACATAAATCATGTGAGCTGACATGGAGTCCAATGTCTTGCCCACGTTGGGGAGAGTTGTTATACCTTTGCCATCGAAATAGAACCTTAACTTTAGTGATCACTATCTTAACCCACTTAGGGTAAATCAGAAATCTACGGGGGCACGTAGTTCTAGGGCATGAGACCTTGGAATCATACCCACTCGGTGCTAAATACTACTCCCATACTTAAGCTCAAAGCTTTTAGAAAATCCACCTTAAAATGACATAATGCTTATCTTTCTTTAAATCATGAATTGCTTGATTACTGTGGATTCATATCTTAGTTTAGACCCAAAAAGGTCAAATCTTTATCTAAAATCAGAAAATATTCTAGCCATGGAAGGCTTATAGCACAAACAATCTTGATACAATATTCTTTAAATGGGGTCATTGACCCAAGTATCAATCTCATATCAAAACATCTTAAAAATCTGGAAAATTTGGAAATGGGCATGGAAATATAAACATAATCATGTAATTCAACCTTTAGTCCATAGGAACTCTCAAAATCTTGCAAACAATAATAATGGGTATAAACCCTAACTTCTATTTTATGGAAAATCTCATAATTTACAGAAAATTGTATTTAAAATAAGCCTTTGGGCACAAGGGTGAAAGAGTTACCCTTGTTCAAACCCCACATACCTTAGATTATTAATTTAGATGAACAAGCTTTCTTGAGACTCCTTTTAGTACTCTTGAGTGAGGGTTCTTGAAGCTTTTGACTTGGGAACCTTGAATCTGAAACCAATTTGTAAAAACTATAGTGAAATCTTAGATAAGGAATTGGGTCTTGCTCTTGAGGATGAATCTGAAGTTCTATGCCTCGATTTGATATATATAGGTGTTAAAAGGATGGAAAAATACCAAAAAGTCCTTTTAAAAATGGCTTCAATTCGCTGAACGAAAGTATGTGACGACCCGATCGACGGTCCGTCGCTAGCTCGACAGTCCATCGACCTTGCCGTCGTACTTGGCCAGAATGAGATCTTTTTGCCTTGGTTACGATGGTTTGGGCGAGGGTTTATCGCTAGCTCGATGGTCCGTCGGCCCCTTTCCATAGCACCTGGGCAGTTTAGACTGCTTTCTGTAATTCGGCCATAACTTTCTACCCTAACATCAAATTTTGGCGAAATGGATATTGTTGGAAAGATAATTCAATTTCTCAT
The DNA here is from genome assembly GCA_030864225.1 of Capsicum baccatum var. pendulum. Lineage (NCBI taxonomy): Eukaryota > Viridiplantae > Streptophyta > Magnoliopsida > Solanales > Solanaceae > Capsicum > Capsicum baccatum. The sequence continues at coordinate 236,561,075 of CM061560.1, read as the reverse complement.
ACGATAAAAAGTCAAATTAGAAAAACTCTATATGATTTAAACAATATTCACTTAGGAAGTCAATCCTTAATTTTCTAGAGACTAAATTAGACTTAAGAAAAAAATCGAGGTATTACAGAGACCACATATCTGTTGCACCAGGTAGGATATCTGTTGCAGCATATAACCAACCTGTTGCAGCGGATGATCAATCTATTGGAAATAATAAAAATAGGCCACACATCTATTGTACCAGGTAGGATATCTGTTGCAGCATATAACCAACCTGTTGCAGCAGATGAGTAATCCATTGGAAATAATAAAAATAGATCACTTATCTGTTACACCAGGTAGGTTATCTGTTGTAGCCTATAACTGAATTGTTGCACCGAATGAGTAATCTATTGGAAATAATAAAATAGATCACTCATCTGTTGCATTAGGTAGGTAATCTGTCGCAGCCTATATAACTAACCTGTTGTGGTGGATGAGTAATCTATTGTAAACAATAAAAATAGATCACTCATCTGTTGCAAGTAGGTAGGATATCTGTTGCAGCATATAACCAACCTGTTGTAGCGGATAAGTAATCTATTGGAAATAATAAAAATACACCACTCGTCTATTGCACCAGGTAGGTTATCAGTTGCAGCCTATAACTAACCGGTTGTAGTGGATGAGTAATACATTAGAAATAATAAAAATAGATCACTCGTCTGTTGCACCTGGTAAGCTATCTATTGTATCCTACAACCAACCTACTACAGTAGATGAGTAATCCATTAGAAAAAAAAAATAGATCACTCATCTGTTGCACCAGGTAGGTTATCTATTGCAGCCTATAACCAACCTATTGCGGTGGATGAGTAATCCGTTGGAAATAATAAAACAGATCACTCATCTGCTGCATTAGGTAGGTTATCTGTTGCAACCTATATAACCAACATATTATAGTGGATGAGTAATCTGTTGTAAACAATAAAAATAAATCACTCATCTGTTGCATCAGGTAGGTTATCTATTGTATTCTATAACCAACCAGTTACAGCGGATGACTAATTCATTGAAAACAATAAAAATGGATCACTCATCTATTGCCAAATGAGTTAGCTGTTGGATCAATATTGTTTAGATTTCTTCCAAACAGAAGAGTCATCTACCGCAACAGATGAATAATTTGTTAGATTGTTCATCTGTTGCATCAGATGTTTAATCGGTTGCATCAGATGTTTCATCTGTTGCAACTTATGTTTAATCTGTTGCGACAAATGATTCATTTATTGCATCAGATGGTTTATCTGTTGCAACACCATTTTTACCAAGAAAAATAACAAATAAACCCAGCAACACCAACGCAACACACACACACACCAAGAACATCAACGGTGACCAAAATCACCTACGAATCGAATCAACAGTTCAACAACAAGAACTACAATAATAATAAAAAATTATATTTCACACTAAAAAGAGTAGAGAAGAAATGCCAGAAATTAGGGCTTTGTTTAGTCCACATTTCAAATTTAAGCAAAAAATATTGAAATTGTTAACCAATACTAGAAGAGAAGTTGGCTCAAGTTAAGTTCCTCTGTTTCTTCATAACTAAAAAGAAATAACTTTGTTACCTATGAAAGAAGAAATGGGACGACGAAGAACTCGAAGTTGTTGTCGTCGGAGAGCGCTGCTTGTCACGTCGATTGATGCTTGAAAGTCGAAGAGGAACTCGCCCAGCTATTTGTCACCGAAGCCTGAAGTCGCCGAGGATTGAATAAAAAATTTTGCAGAACTGTTGGTTGGGAGAGGGTTGGGAGAGACTGTCAAGAGAGAGAGAGGAAAGAGAGGAGAGAGACGATTGATTTAGAAAGGAAAGCGGTGTGGGTTGATTTATATTTTTGGAAATAATAGATTTGAAAAAAATTAATCAAGTCCACAGTTAACTTAATCAAGTTTCCTAATTATGTTTGACCCTTTAATTTGGTCAATGTCACAAATTCTTCATTCAAGACTTAAAAGACACCTTTCCTTCAATTTTCTCAGGTTTCAACGTATATGTAAAAGTTAATTAAAAGAATTTTTATTTTATTTTGATAGCAGTAGCTCGAACTCCAAATAATTCACAAAATAAGTTTGCGGGAGCTGGAATGGTAGTTAGTTTGTACAATGCTCTTGTTGAAGGCCAACAACATAGTGCTTGTCGATTAAAAGTTCAAAAAGAATCTGATATCTTACAAGCTGGTTTCAGAGAAAGTTTAATTTAATTACCTTTTTCATCTATATTTATTTTTTTTATAGCAAATTTATCCATAAGATGTCAACTAGAAACTGTCTTATACTCACTTATTTTTTATTTCATAACTGCTGGTGTAACTCAGTTTTTATAATACTGTTGTTTCTTATTCTAGGTGGATCCAACATTATACGGGATACTAAAAATAGAGTTTTCATACATTTTCAGGTAACTTGTCCTGCACTTTTGATGATTTGATTTTTGCTATTCTCCTCTATTTTAAGAGTGAGTCCATATGTGGGACTTCTATATGTTTTTATGTTTCTAGGCTGGTAAATTCATTGTTCTAATATATTATGTCCTGGCTATGTACAAGGGAACTGTAAGATACCTATTGATATGTCATATGAGGACACTCTTTCGCAACGTGGAGGGAGGCTACGGGATGATACAATGTACATCGAGAGGGTATATTTTATATACTTTTGTTTATTGAGTAACTTTTTTATTATATCTAAACAAGTATAGAGATTACTATTGGAGAAGCATATAAATATTAACATTGCTAATATCTTCAAAATTAAGGATCTTGTCAATGAAACTGATGACTTTTAATGGAATAAAATACGAACAAATTGATTTTTGACTTCAGAGTTTTTTTACTGGCTTGCGAAGTTTTGCTACAAATATTAAGTGGGGGTGGCGTTGTATATAGTCCACTGGATGTACCTGAACCATGGGCGGACCGACGTGCAGTTTTCGGGTGCTCGAGCACCCACTAAATTCGACGTAGAAGAGGTATAATTATATAAGAAACAGTGAAAAAGTGGTAAAATATATACAAAAGTACCCAAAGAACAAAAACATGGTTGGGTGCTTTGACTTTAGACATAACTTTCATGTCTCTCATCCTGATACATTGTTTAGTAAATTTTTTTTTTTTAGCACCCACAACCTAAAAAAGCTGGGTCTGCCACTGACCTGAACCCCCCCAGGGGCTCAAACTATTTTCCCATTATGAACTCTGGTTATGATGCTTATTGTACGAGTATAATAATTTTGAACGTAAAAAGAAAGACGAATAAAGTAGATAGAACAACTACACATACTAATAATCCTAATATATACCCCATTTCATTTAAACAATTTCGATCTGGTTCAAAGTCATCTCGTTTTATTGTATATGGTGGAACTGGTGAGAGTATACAAATCTAAGTATTGCTAATTATTACTCTATTGATATTTATATTTATTGTCTAATAATCATACGTGACACTATCTATTTTTATCCCAAAAATTTCTCAATTTAATTCTTGTATCCATCCAATACTACACCCAACTACTCATCTAACCCATAAAGCCCAACTACTAATATAATTTTTTATCATCAAAGAAACATGTATATGAAGAAAAGGAAGGCTAGGTCGTCGAGAAAGAGTAATCTCCCACGAGTCCCATAAATTGCAACAAGACAAAACAGTTAGAAGCCTACAAGCGGAAGCTACAAGAAGATTAGAAATTGCCATTGTAACATTCTGAACATAGATTTCATTACAATTTACAAAATTAATAAAAGTTTTTTAGTTGACGATGACAATGTTTTTTTCATCAGTATCAAATTGGTGATGGTGAATTGTGCAACTCAAAATATAAATTATAAAATAACTTATCAATCTCAATTAGTTCAGTACAAATAAAAATAGCCAAGAATATGCCCAAGAATATAATTGTTTGATGCATGTGTAACGCACAAAATGCACATATGACACAAAAATTCATGTAAAACACACGTAGAGGTCAAATATGACATGTTTATGTCATTAAAACCTATATGTTTTACTGTGAAATATCACACACGTACATAGAAACAACTTAAGGGCAATGCAAAATATTTATACCACAAGTATCCCAAAAGCACATCGCTAAATGTATCAATATTTTCAAAATTGTCAGTATAAAGGGCTCCTTTTGAAAAAATCTCGTTAAACTCACATACTCTTTTCTTATTCTTCTCTCTTAAACTCTAAGCTAACACTTCTTTTAAAACAAAAAAACTTACATTGGAGAAATGGATGTGGTTGATAATCTAGAGATTAAGGTATCTGGTAGAATTACTTTATTTTTATTATTGTTATTATTATTAGACTTTGACGTTTCTCTTCTTTTTCTTTTATATATATATATATATATATATATATATATATATATATATATATATATATATAATATTAAAAGTGTAAAGACCCTTTGAAAAGTGATTTAAACTTTTTACCCTTCAATTAAAGCTTTTCTTTAGACAAAATTATCTTTTTACCATAATTATTAATTAATTCTTATATTATAATATTTAAATTAAGAAGTCCTATAATCTATGTATTAGGAAAATTACTAATTAAGGAGTCTAAAAATATATGATAAAAGTTACTAATTAAGGAGTTTAAAAATATATGGTAAGAACTATTAGAATAATTTGTAATTAAGGTATCCTAAAATATACGGTGCAAACAAATTTTATGTACTAAATTCTTCTTTATTTGAATCATGTAATTCTTTATTTGAATTAGGTCAAAAATATTTAATATTTAAATATTTTGAAGTTATGGAAACTTTTATACATTTATTGTATGTAAAATATGTTTTTGTTCGTAAAGTCACGTGGGGTAAATATTTTGACCAAATACATTTTAATTGTTTAATCCTTTTCCCATTTAAACTACACATAGTCCTAATACGTAATATTTTTAAATTTAGTTGATTTAAATTATAATATTTAATACTTTTAAATTAATTAAAATTTTACTTTACATACAAAAATAATTTCTATAATCCTATTTAAGTAATATTTTGAATTACAATTGACAAAAAACACATTATTCTTCTGTTTCTACTTATATTTTTTCTCTCATTTTGATTTTGAATCAAGTCGTCTTCTTATATTCATTACCATCATCCTTTGTGTCTTTTTTTTTTCTTTCTTTTTATCAATAGTTTTAATGATTATATAAATTATAAATAATCAACAATTGATATAATTTCTCGTGTTTCTCTTTCAATTGAAAATTTCGATCGATCGAAGAATTGGACTAACCAAGCATGTTTTCGGTGACAGTGGCGGAGCCAGAAATTTTGTCAAGGGTGTTCAAGCTTTAAAAGAGTGAATAATTTTTTAGGCGAGTGAATGCCCAAAATATATATTATTTTAGTCACGAGTGGGTGCACCCACTCGGCCTGGATGACTGCATAATTGTTTCTACTCAAAATTTGTTCTATGCTTTTTTTCGAGCAGAAATCAAACAATAAAAAGGAAAAAAAATAAAATCTAGAGTGTTTTTGGTGTGGAGGAAATATCTGAGAAAAATATTTTTCTATTTTTTCATGTTTGATTGATCAAAGTATTTTCTCTAGAAAATCGAACTCCTTAAAAATGAAAAAATTTACTCTTCTAACAAAGTAGAAAAAATAAATTTCATAAGTAATTAAATCATATTAACACTTACATATAAAACAAATCTATTACATAAATCACTACTAACAATAAAAACAATTTTAGCTACTAGCGGAATTGTATAAAAATAAATAAAAAATATCAAAAGATAATAACAAAGAAATATGAAACATAAAAGAAAATCTAAAGATAAGCTAAAAATAAATAGTAGTAGTTGATTTCGTTTCTTTTATGTTGATTGATTTATGCTGTAAAACTTAGAAATGAGAAGGTCCCAACAATCCACGTGGTTGTCACCCTTGTCATATTTAAAATCAACTCAAAAGAATAAAAGTGAAAAACATAAAGAGAAAAGGATGTTGGAAGCGCGGTTCGAACAACAAAACCACGGGCCGCAAATGAACACCCTTACCGCTAGACTACCACACTCAATTCATGAAATAATTGTTCATTTGCTATTATATCCACCTATTACTGAATATTTTATTTGTATACACGATTTAATTTTTCGATAAAGAATGTTCAATTGACCACCCTTACTTGACTGTTGCCCATGGTCGCTGAATGAAATTACCAAAAGTCTAAGATTATCTCTTTTCCTTTTTTTTTTTTTGTTCTTTGTTTGTTCAATTCAATTTTTTAGATTGATGCTTTGTTACTTTGTTTGCTCTATTGTATTTCCTATATTTTGTTTGTTTTTATTTTATCATGCACTTAACTAAACGAATAAAAATTCTATTGTATTTCATTTTATATTTTTTTCTTATGATTGTAAGGTAAGTTGTTGACCATTATTAACTGTATTGTGATTTCAGTTAGTGTCTAAACACCACTCTTGTGATGCTGAGTTAGTGTCAAAACATTGTTCTTGTGATTTTTCCCTGCTTTGATTTGTTATAACTAAATTTATTATAGAAGGTTTGTTAGATAGTTAAGCTAACATTGTCTCGCTTATTCTCATTATTATTAAAATCAGTACTCAAATCGTTAATAATTTTGTGATAAATATTAAGAATTTTATTTTCAAATGATTTTATAAAATTATACTCATTAAAGTGAAATATATGTGCAAGGCGCGTGTCTGAAGATCCTTAGAAAAATAATTTGAACTTTTTGTCCTTCATTAAAAGACTCTACAACAGACAAAACTGTCATTTACCATATTACTAAATTCTTTAATTATTTTATAATATTTTAGGTGTCTCATTAAAATTTGGTTATTAATCTTTCCTTATTTAAATATAATTAAAAATACTATTAATTTTTAAGGTTATTAGTCTTTTCTTATTTAAACATAATTAAAAATATTATTAATTTTTAATTATTAATTTATATTTGAGGAACTAATAATAAATTAATCTCTTACATAAAAAGATGTAACCAAATATGAACTTTAATACTAATAAAATGCTATGTTAGCAGTTATTTATTGACCGAATTTGTGAGTTCTTTTTTAACAATAATTTAACAAAAAATAGGTAATGCATAATGATGTTGTCGTAAGTGTATCATTAAATATTTACATCTAATTATGTACGCTCTTTGATTAAAGATATATACAATATTGATTTTGAATAATTGAAGAAAGTAAAAAGTTTGTCCATGTACGATCATTAGCTGTAGCAAGGTAAAGAAGTGATGTTGGACAAGATCAAAAAATAATAATATATTATTACAGAGTATTTATTTTATTTGTACTTTCTTAATTTTTTGACTTTTTTTATCTCTTTCTGATATATTTTATATCATGAATATTAGTCTCAACCATAAATTGGATCATAAAGTACTAATAATATTTATGTTTTAATTTGATATGACGTATATGCAGAGGCGGAGTCGGCCCTCTTTGGATGAACCCCCTCGACGAAAAAATATACTATTTATACATAATTAAAATTATTTTTTATGTGATTATAGTAGGTGTTGAACCCCCTTCGACTTAGTTTTCTTTGAATATTGAACCCCTTACTTGAAATTTTGGCTCCGCCTCTGCGTATATGTACAACAAATGTTGCTTTACGACTTAATTTTTCTCTACATCTTTTTCTTTGATGAGTAAAAATTTTTAATTATATAATTTTATTGATTAATATAAAACACTTACAGTGTCAAATTATATCTTTTAAATAGATACAACATTTATTTTAACTCAATTGCTATTTTTTTATAATTTTATTTCTTTATATATATAATTATACTTATCAATACGAGACACACGTGCAGCACGTACATTTGACTAATATATATATATACTAGAGTTTGATTACAAATGTCGTTAGTCTTGGCTAAAGACAACTGTAGCATGATACGTGCTAAACCTTTCTTATCAGCAAAAGAACTTCTAGGATCCGTTCTAAGAGAACTGACACATAATTTGTAGTCGGAAGATTTTTTACAAACATCATCTATTAAATCTCCATATGAATGTGGTAAAAAAAGATTGACAAAGAAAATCACTATTAATGTTCATACGAGTTTCATTTTTTTTTCTATCTTTTGTGTGACACATAAATTGTTCTTATGGAATGAAGTACTCGCATATTGCTTCTTCTTCGGCATTTATGGTGGAATTAATTAAGAAGATTGCATTACCATTATTATAATGAGATAGTGATAATCAAATTAATATGAAATTTTATGTTGATATCTTTTAATTTTTTTTCTTTGTGAGATAGAGTCAAATTTTGCTAGCTTACTTTGACTAATTCAATTAATTATTTCATCAAAACTGTTATAAATATATTACCATATATAGTGAATATCTACATTACCATTACCATATATAGTGAATGTCTACTTTATCATATATAGTGAATGTCAATTTATGAAAAAGTTAGAAACCCAAAGATTAGTTTTCCTCTATAAATAAAGGGATTTTCCTTCATTGTAATTAAACTATCAAGATCTCATAAGAAATAGTAATCACTCTTTCTTTTCTCTCCATTCTTCTTGTTCTTTATTTTATATTTCATAACACGTTATCAGTATGAGATTCTACTAAAACAAGGTGAGATTATAAATCTAAATGTAATTTCAAGGTTAGTGATTTCTTATGTTATTTGTCTTTTGCTACTAATGATATTATTATTGTCATATTTGAAGAAAAATAATTTGTTTGGAACCACTTATTCTTTAAATTTGTTCATGAAGAACAATATTGTTAAAAAAAATATGGTAATGAATTTAAGTCTCATCTTATTCAGAGGGTAATGTATTTGGTTAAAAGTTTCAATGCATCATGATGATAAAATGTTGGGTTCAAGTGCCATCGAGTTATACCCTAAGACGCTTTTATATGAGTAAGATACTGAGTTTGAATCTCAATACACCATATTAATGATATTATGATGGTTAAGGCAAAATAATGGGTGTTCGAAAAAAAGTCATGAAATATATCCCATTGATATGCTCTATTCCATGAAGCAAATATGATAGCAATATATGATGAATTCAAAAGTTGGCAACTTGCTTCATCTTGAAAGGAATGTGGTAGCAATGCGTAATATGTCTGAAAGAAGACAAGTGATTAAATGCATGGACATAAGCGTAGAGGGACAATATGATAATAATCATCAAAAGTGATAAAATTTTCACATGTTTATTATGATTGTAAGATATGTTAGAGAAAAATTCTCTACATTATATGCACACCTCGATTTGCTCTTGAATTAGCAATATTTTGAAAGAGGTTATAAGCTATCCTAACTTGATAGGCTTATGACACGATTATATTTTGTTCCTGGGGATGAAAATTTTGATTGTTATAAGCACAAATCCATTCCCTAGGGTGAATGTGATAATATTTAGTAACACTTATCAATACAAACGTGCACTTGGTTGTGAAGATATCACAATTCACCTCCAGAAGAGGTACAATAATTGAAAGATTGAATATCTCCAAGTTACTATGGTAAGAAACACAAATGTGAAAAGTTACCCAAGTATAATGAAATCACATTCCATAATAAAATAAGATTTTATTATTTATTGATACAAAATTCATGTCACAGTAGACAAGAAGATTACTAAAGTAAAAGGTACAAGTCATAAACTTGGAGTTTACTAGTACAAATAAGTTCATAAGTTGACATGAACGATTATGACATTTCAAAAATGTGCATATTAAGTATTAAACAAATATAAAGAATTAAAAAATTCTTCAGGAACTTTTAATATTGTGTGTTCTCATGATAAGTTGGTTGTACCAGCTAATGTTGGGATTGAATCCCTTGAAATCTAAAAATTAAAAAAGGTGAATATGAGCCCGTTCACCTATCATGTGATATGTTGAAAACATGCATCGATATAAGATGATCACTTGTACATTTATTGTCAACCTGCAATTTGATATTTATAAAGTTGTTTGCTCAATAAAATTAAGGTAAGAGCATAATTTTCAGATGGTGTAATCAAGATAATTCATCTTGATAATGTTGGTTCGACATCGAATGCCTTCGATAAACAGACTAACCCATTGTTAATGAGAATAACGCTTCATATACTGATCTAAAAACATGATACATTGCATACAATAGCATTTGTATGCATTAGACCAATAGATTATGATGATTTCTCCTTCTCAATTAATTCAAGGTTATGAATCAACTATTTCATATAAAAAAAAATCTTTTTTGATGTACGGTATATGATCAATAGATATACGATGATGCATAAAGATAGATTTTCTAAAGTAAATTGAGATGTATGTTAGTTTTTATAACATAAGGGGAGGGACTATAAGAAACTATAAAATATGTTAGGAATTATCATCAAATCCTCATTCAAAAGATAATTAAAGTCAAATGTCGAAAGCATCTCATATTTAAGCTGCAAGTGCTCCAATTTTGTGTCCCTAAAAGATAAAGTCTATGCATGCATGAAGCGTGGTAGACCAATCGATTCTAAATGAAATATGTCTTGAAAAGGATAAGGAGCAAATAATATGTGCTCTTGAAGAGCCTATGGCATAATACTCCATGGAACCTTATGAGAGGTTCAGGTACTTGAAATAATGAAGTGATTAGATCTCGAAAATGTTATGTTACATTGCGAATCGATACAAAATGATATATAATCGATAATATCTTTGATATAATATTGATACAATATTGTAAAATATTATGAAAGTCTGAACTCTATGTTATTGAAGCATTATGACGTAGAAATATATATCAAGTGGCATAAAAGGATGCATCTTGATAAGCATAAAAAACTTGTTTAATTTTCAGTCTAGACACTTGAAGATGTCACACATGACATGTTGAATATTGTCACTTCACAAAATTTATATGAAAACTTTTTAAGGATTCAAAATGTTTGAAGCATATAAAAGTTTCTGGGAAACTTATTTATAATCCTTATATGAAAATTATTGAAACTCTTGGAGAGTTTTCAAAGTAATAGATTATTTGCGGATATGAGAAACATGCTGAATTGAATTGGTTATGAAGTCCCATATCTCAGTGTAATTAATGTACTAATGTATCTTGCAAATACTACAACGCCTGATACAGCCTTTTTCGGTTAATTTGTTAACAAAGTATAATTCAGCTCTTACTAGGAGACATCCAAATGGGATCAAACACATGATCTTATTTTATTTTAAAGATTGCAGTCCCGATCTTTTTTATTATGTTGATGCTGGGTTTATATTTAACCCGCATAAATATCAGTCTCAAACATACAATGTGTTCACATGTGGGGATACTTTCATATCTTGGAGATATACAAAGCAGTTTATCTAGACACTTCATCGAACCATGCTAAGATAATCGCTATTCATGAAGCAAGCCGAGAATGTGTATGGTTGAGGTCCATGATACATCTCATTCGAGAAAACTGTGGTTTGAAATGTGACAAAGTATCCATGATTTTTTTATGAGGATAATGCAGCATGCACAACACAACTTAAGGGAGGACTCAAGGAGATAGAACGAAGAGTATTTCGTCAAAGCTTTTCTATGCACACGAGCTACAAAAAAATGGTGATATTAATGTGTAACATATCATTTCAAGTGACAATGTGACTGATTTATTCGCCAAGTCTCCTCCAATTGCAACTTTCAAGAAGATGGTGCATAAGATCAGTATGCAAAGGTTTAAAGATGGTCTCATTAGGAGGAGTTAATACGTGTTGTACTCTTTTTTCCTTACAAAGCTTTTTTCCACTAGGTTTTCCTTGTAAGGTTTTCAATAAGGCAGCCTATATGCTTATTATTAGAAATGTGTAATCTTTTTCCTTCACCTGATTTTTTTTTCAATAGGTTTTTTTCTAATAAGGTTTTAACGAGGCACATTATCTATCAATTAGACATTTAAGGGAGGGTGTTATAAAGATATTATCATATATAGAGAATGTCTACTTTACCATATATAGTGAATGTCTATTTATGGAAAAGTTAGAAACCCCAAAAATAATAATCACTCTCTCTTTTCTCTCCATTCTTCTTGTTTTTATTTTATATTTCATAACAAAAATTGAATTTTAATTTGTGCAGCATTTTCAATGTAGTTATTTTACCTGAGTAGTTCAATTCTTTTTTAAATTTGCTGAGCCGTGATAAATCTAATGACATGAAGGGCACTTTTTCTGCCCAACAAGTCACACGTAAGGGCGTTCATGGTTTGGAGCATGTTTGAACAATTTTTTAAAATTAATTTATGTCAAGAAATGATTTTTAAAAAACTAATTTTGTAGAGAAGCAGTTTGTGTTTGATCGAAAAATTTGAAAAACACTTTTGAATTGCAAGTAATGTTTGATCAAGTCTTAAAACTATTTTTAAATATATTTTTCTTTCATATTTTTCTCAAAAGTACTTTTAGAAAAATCTATTTTTTTAACTTACGAAAAGATGCTTCTTTTACTCTCTAGAAGTACTTATTTTCTTTCATAAGTTAACCAAACATCTCAAAAGTTTAAAATAAGCACTTTTGAAAAGAAAGAACAAAAAACTTATACTACCTGTTTAAATTTTGTAATTTATAAATAAGTTTACAGATGGTTTAACAAACTCAATATTGTTCCAGTAAAATGAAAAAAATCATCATTCTTCCTTTTCAATGGGTCCTTTAGGATTGGATGTCATTCAATAAAAGAATCTTCACAAGTGACTGAACAAGTATTGGCATTGTCCGTATCAATTTTTGCCATAAAAGTATCATTTTCATCTAAATATTTAATCGAACTTGTAATATCAGACATAGCCAGTTTATAATTATCTCGATAAATTTGAATGCATTGCTTGAGTCTTGGCTCCATTGGTTGCTTAAATAAAATTATAGTTTCCTAATGGATGTCGTTAGCCTTGGTTAAAGACAATTGTAGCATAATACGTATCGAACCTTTCTTATCAGCAGAAGAATTTCTAGGATTTGCTCTAAGAAAACTAACGCATAATTTGTAGTCAGTAGACTTTTTACAAACGTCATCTATCAAATCTCCATATGAATGTGCCACAAAATCACTATTAATGTTCTCATGAGTTTCTTCTTCTTCTTTTCTTTTTTTAATCTTTTATGTGGTCTGATGAACTAATCTTATAGAATAATATATATATATATATATATACTTCGAAAGATTGTTATTTCTCCCTCAAAACTCCCTAATTAACAACGTTATTGATCGTTGTAGCTGCTATTTTTGCATTTTTTTGTATAAAATGATACGAAGATGTGGCTGGGGAGATCAAAGGGCCAACCCGGATCGTGGCATCGAATTATCGGTTATTATTTACTACTGCTAATAATAATCTCCTTTGGTTATCCCTAAAGGCCCAAACGATGTAATCAACCCCCCCCCCCCCCCCCCCCCTCTTTTCTTGTTGCAGTCTCCCTGAGGTGCTTCAAGATAAGATCGTCACAGGATAGATTATGGGTGTATTATGGTATTCATGTATAAATTATGGTACATAGTGCGTAGTAATAGTGTGTAATATGTTAAAAAAAATTACTAGTTTTTATATTGATTAAGTGCATTTTCTATGAAAATGTGTTATGTGGCGTTTGTATAATAAATGTTACAAGTATACTTATCTGTTAGTTGAATTTATTTGTTTGTTATATTCGATGCAATAAAAATTTTCAAAATACGTATACAATTTTAGTTGAGCCTCCTCCTCGAAAAAGTACATGGGGTATACCAAGACATGTATTGGAAGAAATAACGTTGTCAAAAGATTCGAAGATATCACTGGATAGGCCAAGTTACAATAGAAAGCAAGAAACCAATGTATATACACAATCACCATCAAGAAAAAAAAACCTCAATGCATTAATGATTTATTACAATAAAGATATCACTACTAGAAAATTGTGATTTTACGAAAGCTAGTTCAGTCGGAATGTAGTAAAAAAATAAGGCATTTTTGATTACCTTTCGACTGTTTTAGAGTAGACGGAATAGAGCTTGTCGGAAAAATATTTTCAACTACGATAGTCAAAAAATTTCGACTACAATAGTCGCAACATGTAAACTATAAAATGACCAAATAAAAATAATATTCTGACTATTGTAGTTGAAAGATTGATAAAATAATTATTTAATAATTATAATTATTTCGACAACTATAGTTAGAACATTAATAAATAATTATTTAATAAATATAATTTTTTCAACTACTGTAGTCGAAAAATTAATAAAATAATTATTTCGACTACAATAGTTGGTATATTTAATTTATTTAACTTGATTTTTAATAATTTGTTGAGAAGTATAATCAGAATATTTATTTTATTCAATTTATATTTCGATAGGTTTTGTTGGAAATCTTTACTTTTTTGAAGAAAAATATTTTCTTTTTCGACTACTGTAGTCGGAAATTTCTTTTGTTTTGCCAGCAATGTTGTTGTTTTATTAGCTTCCATTACTCTCAAATTACAATCAATAACAACATACCTAATTTATTTTTCATAGTAGGATCTGAAAATTACAAACACAATCAACATTTAAGAATTCAACCACTTAAACATAGAGTAAGCGTCTAAGTATTTGAAACATCCAAAACAAACATCGTGTCCAATAGTTTAAACATTTCAAGAGAACTTTAAGTCTAAACGTCACAATCCAAAACAAACATCGAGTCAAATAGTTTAAAAATTCCAAGAGAACTTTAAGTCTAAACATCAAAATCAAAAATAAGATCCAACATATATAATCTAATCATCATCAAATTCACTCTCTTCCACATCATCAAATACTTGAGACGTGCTTCTTGACTAACTCCTCAATTTTAATAAAATTGGCAAACTTAGCATCATTAGCTGCACACTATTGCATCAACTCTGTAATTTCCTTTCTCACCGTTTTCATTTCTTCCATATTTTGTGAAGTAGAAGAGGAGCTAGGCAACAATGGGGATGGACTACTCGAGGAGAACTCCAAGCTGGTAATCTCTACCATTCTTTGGATCACCTACCATAGTTGTCCATATTTTAGTCATATTCATAGGTGATAGTGTGAGACCCCATAAAACTTTGAGGATTTTAATTTTGATCCTCCCACATGCGTTATGTCAATTTTTTACTTGAATTATGTTTAAGGAAATTAAAAGGGTGTTTTGGGAAAATTTTAAAATTTCAGAAGGGGTTCGAGATTATTTTGGGACCCTGAGGCAGTAAGCCTCCGCGATAAGGTTGTGTCACAGAGGTTAACCTCCGCGATATTGGCGTGGCACGGAGGCTAACCTCCACGATATTGGCGTGTCTTGCCGTTGTTTTAATTTCGTTCAGTTTTTTATTTTTTTCACTTGGGGTGAGGGGCTTTTGATCCTTTCACCCCTTGTACGATCTTATAACATAAAATAACCCTATCCCCTTCAGTTTTCAAAGATTAAGTCATCATCTTTCTCTTTCAAGCTTAAAACTCGAGAACATTTAAGGGTTTTACAGTAAATTCATCATCTGAGCTTCAAAATTTCTTCAATTCCTTGTGTATTTCAGACATTTTTCTCTTTCCTAAACTTGAATTTTACATTGTGGTATTAACTGAATAGATTTTCATGTGCTTTAAATTGTGGACTTTAAAATTGGGTTGAGGGGTTTTGGTTGTTACTGGTTGAATTACATGTCCCATATTTTAAATTGATTACTCATGCTTTAAATTGATGTTTTGGGGACTGAATTGGTGCATTATTTAAATGATTGGAATGGGAGACATGAATTTCTCCAAACTGGATGAATTTTGACTTGAAATTGGCATTAACCTCAACCCACATTATAATCTTAATTTTTAATATGGATAATTGCATGATTTAACTTGTTTAGAACCTAATGCATTGCATTAAAGGATAAATGGATATAAATATGATTTTGGATGGCCTTGGTTTTGGATTTTAAATGGAACTTGAGAGTCCAATTTGGTTGTTTGAATTGGTTTGACATAATTAAATTAGCTTGAAAGCATATTGGTATGATGATACCAAGTGGTAAATGCCTTAACGAATGACTTCTGGGTTAATAGAGTAGTTTATGTGCAAATTATTTTAATTTGAGCTTAAAGAGAATTGTGTAGCTCACTGTTGTAATACCCTGCATTTTCTTAGCGTAATCTCAGTCTCAATACATGAGTATTCATATATAAAAAATTTTAAACACTCGATATTTGTCATTTTAGAGCCTTCCATTGTGTAGGAAATTGAATTAGCTTTCCAACGATATAAAATTCGCTCAAATCCGATAACCTGGTAAGAAGTTATGGCAATTTTAAGTTTGAGTCATTAAATCCCGTCATTTTAACCCTTAGCGCATCGCAGAGAAGGCCAATTTCCCATTCGGCAAATTCTAGTGAGGGTCCACGATGTTGGCGCATCACGCCATAGGCTTAATTCAGAATGGTCAATTTCTAGTGATCCCATGCGATATCACTACATCGCGGTGAGATTTCAGGTCGCAAACAAGGTGGCAACGTGATTACACCGCATCGCGCCATCGTGCATTTTTTCAATTGTCCAATTTCAGTGACACGGTGCAATAGCACCGCGTCGTGCTAGCCCATAAAATTGGAAAATTTTCAGCAATTTCGAGTTTTAAATCTGAGGGCATTAAAGTCTTTTTCCCTCACCCCAATCAGCCTTTAACACGAAATTCACCCTAATTAACCTATTATTTTATTATTTTAATAACTTTTCCCCCAAATCAAAGAAGATTCTCTCCCGATCAAGAACCCTAGCTCTCAAATTCAAGGCCAATCCTCAAGAATTCACCAAGAACTTCAAGAAATCCACCAATTAAGGTATGTTAGATGTTCATCCATGGATCCATTTTCATCCATGGAGTCCAAGTATCTGTTTTAATTACAAATTTATTATCTTTTCAAGATTTATGATATTAAAATGTGATTTTAAATTATGAATCTCCATGAACTTCCATGAATATTGATTTTATACCATACTTCAATGAAATTATCGTTGTTATCAACTCCCACATGTTTTATTATTGTCATTGTTCGAATTAGATCATGATTTAGTGTTATAAATATTAAAATTATGCTATTATTTCAAGTTTTATACTATTCCCATGAATTGACTAAACTATAAAGTACAAGTGTTTGATAAAATACCTACAAGAGTGATTGATTTAATAAAAGCCTTCATGTTATGTCTTCCAAGTTTTAGTGTCCTTTTACTATTATTATTTTGAGTCCTAGGGGTATTGAATACCCAAAAATCATAGCTATTTAATTAGTCTAGTCTCAATACATTACATAATAGTCTTCAAAATATACTATGAGCATTATCAGAACAGTCAGATTCATAATCAGTTAGGCCCGGAATAGTCTAGCATTCCTTTGTCATTCAGTTGGAAGTCGAATTTAGCACCGAGTGAGTGTAGGGATGGCAACTTCCCCGTCAGATAGGCAGAGTCGTTAGTAGCAATTCCTATACTCCAGAACTACGTAGCCAGTGAAGGATATGAGAAGTCACCCATCAATTTAGGCTTGACTATCTCGCAGAGGTCACCCATCAGTTCAGGTTTGACACCCTTAGTCCTTCGGATAGTATATCAGTATAGTAGATCCACACAACCAGCGTTAATACTCATGGCACAGTATTAACACCCTTCCAACTAGAGTTACAGGTTGGATCCCGATTAGCTCAAATTAGGGCATATCGGTTAGATGATACCTCCCACAGTCTCAAATATAGTCTCAGTTACAGTCCCAGTTTAGTTATTCAGTCTTAGTGTTGTTTGACCAAAGCATACATATTTTAGTTATTTTAGTATTTTAGTTTACAGATTTTACTCAGTTCATGCTATATGTTTGGTCATGCATCCTCAGTATCTACAGATTTTCATATATCTTCAGTATTAATATATTTTTATGCATACTCAGTATTTACAGATTTCCACATATTTCCACTACCTACAGATTTCATGCTCTCTATTCAGTACTCTATGCTTTACATGCATATTCATTTAATTATTAGTTCTGTTCATGAAACCATACATATCAACCTACCTCATTTAGCATACCTGTACATTCAAAGTACTGATCGGATATCTTTTCTTTTACGTTATGATGTATTATATCATAGGTTCTGACATTCAGTTCTTGGCTTGCGATTAGACTTATTAGATCCTCTGCAGTAGCAGTTGTGAGTCCTTATACTTCAAGGGAAGAACTTGCGATTAGACTTATTAGATCCTCTGCAGTAGCAGTGGTGAGTCCTTATACTTCAAGGGCAGGCTTACTTTATTTCATGTCTCAGTTTAGTAGTTAGTTGGAGTTAGTTGGGGCCTGTCCCATCAACTCACAGTCATTCAATTTTAGAGGCTTACCAGATATTAGAGTCAGTTATTCGGTATTCAGACATTTCAATTAGTTATTCAGTTTATCAATATTTTATCAGATTCAGTCAATTAGTTTAATAGACTCATATTTCAATTTTGAATTCAGTTATTAAAACCTTATGGCATATCAGTTGTTCTTCCACAATTATTATATTATTATTCAGTGCTCATAGCAGGTACCAGCTCATGGGTTAGCTTATGGTTCCTCAGGACTATAAGCACCGTGTGATGCCCAGGGTGTACTCTTGGGGCATTTCAACTGTGAAGGCATAAGTCCCAGAGGGTGTATGTGTGTGTATATATATACATATATATATACATACATATGTATATGGTATATATAATGCCTTGGTAGCTTTAGTTTTCTCTTGGTTTTAACTCAGTTCATGCGGCTAACACACAATAGGGCCCTTTCAGTAGGGAGAGCTAAACTTATATAGCCCATGGGTGCCTTTAGGATGGACCAAGCTACAAGTTCAGGTTAATGGTTTAAACTCTCATGTTCATGACCCTTTTTTCTATCTTGGTATCCTATATACATATATATATATATGAATGTATACACGTGGTTTTGATCGATTTGGGAATTAACATTACTTTATCATTTTCCCTGAGTTACATGCCAGTGTTTATCCCACTGACTATCCTAGAAAGCTACATCATTTCATGATATAGGGTCTAAAAACTTTTTTGTTGCTCCTATACAATGTTAGGTGGTTGAGCACGTCTGCTAAGTTGCCGTAAAGTGGTGAGCCTCCATCCTTTCGAAGGCCTTGTTATTTCATCATTCCTTCTTTATTATTATAGTATTTTTATATTCCTTTTGGTCATAGTTGGAGTTATGTCCTGACTTATATGTTATTCTAATTTTAGAGGGTTTCATGGACAAGTGTGGGTTGGTTGTTGTTTAGACTCTTACTCTATTTTTTAGTTATCTATTCATCTTTGTATTACTATTTGGTTGGCTTCTGCTTTATTATGATTATTATGCTCTTGAGGTTATGATAATGGGGTGGTATCCGGTCCATGGTGGGCTTGAGATACCCATCACGACCAGGTCCTGGTTTGGCTCATGACAAGCTCTGTGTCATAGCACAATTTAGGATCATCGGGTGTTCACAAAGTCGTGTCGAATGGAGTCCCTTTTATAGGTGTATAGCGCACCACACTTATAAGGGGGAGATTTTAAGGCATTTAGGAATATTTCCTTTCTTGTGTTCTATTTCAGGCTATATAATCAGTGTTATGAAACTTCTCTGACTCTTGGCTTCCTTGCATTGTCGATCATGCCTTCCCCAAGTATGATATTTATAAAAACTCTGTTGGAACCTTTGCTTCACCTTAGGAAAATATGGATGGGACTCACCTTGTTTATGGAGTACATACCCGATCTAGGGTCCCTGCTCCTAACTGTGCTAGACCACGTGGAGTTCCACGAGTCGCTACTAGTCCTCCTTGAGCTTTTTGAGCTAGTGACACTTATTCTTGGTCACCTCAGGGAGATATCTCTAATGTAAAGTTTTGTTAGTCTATTCATATGTTTATTCAGTTGGTGGTATCACAGTCTCATCAGTTTGACTGTGTTAGTTCTATTGCTCATTCATCTGATGTCACTCGGGTTGACCAGTTTATGAGGTTGAATCCCCCAATCTTTACAGGCTCTAAGGTTGATAAGGATCCTCGGGGAGATAGAGAAAATCTTTTGGGTGATGCATGCTACTAATTTGGAGGGTGCATAGTTTTCTGCCAGTCAGTTAAACAATATAGCTTATCAGTGATATGAGGAGTGGGAAACTATAAGGGGTGATAATGCTGAGCAGGTAGTGTAATATACCTTTTCAAGTGCTTTTCTCGGTCACTTCTTTCCTTAAGAGTTGAGAAAAGCTAAGCTGAAGAGTTTGTTAATCTCAATCAAAGTAAGATAAGTGTCAAGGAGTATGCTTTAAAGTTTCAGTAGTTGGCTCATTTTTCTCTAGAGTTGGTGTCTAATATGAGATCTCGAATGAAAAGGTTTACTTCTGGGCTATCCTGTGATTTGATGTTAGAGTGTAAGGCAACTATGTTGAAAATTGATATGGATATTTTCAGGCTGGTGGTTTATATACAACAGGTAGAAGATAAGAAAAAAAGTAGGCAGAGATGGGATAGAGGCAAAATAAGAAGTTTAGATATTAAAAATGGGGTGTGAATCAGCAGAACAGTAGGAGAGATAGTAAGTAGTGGATTAAGAAGAAGAATTAGGGGAATTCTTATTTGATGGCTAGTGCTACTTATCCTAAGCCTTCAGGTGATCATCGTTTTTAGGCTAGCATTGGTCCTAAGGCACAGGGTGCCCAATCTTAGGTTAATGGAGCTCAGTCAGCCCCACCTTACCCTTCTTATCGATTTTATGAATAGTTTTACCACAGTTATTATGATGAGAGGAGAAATCAATGCTAAAAGGGTGGTTATATTAGTCATATGCAGTGAGATTATCTTTCATCTAGGGTTGCCACTAGGGCTAATAAAGTTCCAGTTGCCACTTCTTCAGCCCCTACGCCAAAGGGCACTACTTCTGGTACCGACACTAGCTAAAATTATATCTATGTACTTACTACTCGTTAGGAATCTAAGGCATCTCCAAATGTTGGTACTGGTATATTACAACTCTTTTCTCGTGATGCGTATTATTTTCTTAATTATGTTTCTACCCTATCTTATGTGGCCCCTTATGTAGCTGTGGATTTTGGTTTTGGTCCTTAAAATATTTTTGACCCCTTTTCTATTTCTACTCTGGTGGGTGATTTAATAGTTTTTAGAAAAATCTATAGGGGTTGTGTGGTGTCCATCTTTCATATGGAGACATTGGTGAATTTGATAGAGCTTGATAAGGTGAATTTTGATGTTATCTTGGGGATGGATTGGCTTCATTCGTGCTATGCTTCTCTGGATTGTAGGACTTGACGAGTTAGTTTCACTTTCCTAATGAGCCGACATTAGAATAGGAGGGGAGTTTCTTAGTGCCCAAAGTAAGGGTTATTTCCTATATTAGATCTTAGAAAATGATTTCAAATGAGTTTTTGTATCATTTAGTTCAGGTAAAGGATTCTGAATCTAAAAGCTTTCTTTGTAATCTAATAGATTTTGGGATTGATTTTCTGCCGGATACTCGTCCTATTTTTATTCCTCTTTATAGAATGGCTCTGGTTGAATTAAAGGAGATAAAGGAGCAATTGAAAGACCTTCTGATAAAGGGTTTGTTTGTTCTAGTGTCTCTCTGTCGGGTACTTCTATGCTTTCGTGCAAAAGAAAGATAGGTCTCTATGGATGTGTATAGACTATCGTCAGCTGAATGAGGTTATTGTGAAAAATACATATCCTCTTCCTAGGATTGATGATATTTTTGATCAGCTTTAGGGTGCTAGGTGTTTCTTAATATTGATCTCCATTTAGGCTATCATAAGTTGAATATTATGGAGGTTAATATTCCCAAAGATGGTTTTCGAGACGGGTATGGTCACTATAGGTTTTTGGTTATGTTATTTGGGTTGACTAATGCTCAGGCTGTGTTTATGAATTGGGTTTTCGGGTAGTTTCTAGATTTATTTGTTATAGTCTCCATTAATGACATCTTGGTGTACTCTAAGAGTGAGGAAGATCATGTCAATTATCTCTGAATTGTGTTATAGACTCTTTAAAACCCGATATTGTATGAGAATTTTTCTAAGTGTGAGTTTTGGCTAAATGTTGTAAGCTTTCTAGGGCATATTATCATGAGGGGATCAAAGTGGATCCACAGAAAGTTGAGGTAGTTAAGAAATGGCCTAGACCTACGATGCCAACCGATATTAGGAGCTTCTTAGGCTTGACTGGGTATTATAGGAGATTTATGGAGAGTTTCTTATCTATTGTTGCTCCGTTGATGAAGTTAACTAAGAAAAATTTAAATTTTTATGGTTCGATGCTTGTGAGGGTTGTTTTGAGAAATTGAAAGATAAGTTGACTTTTGCACCTGTTTTGACCCTGCTCAAGGGTACTGATGTTTTTTTGTGTTTTGTGATATATCTCGTGTGGGACTGAGTTGTGTTTTGATGCAACATGGTAAGGTCATAGCCTATGCTTCCAAGAAACTTAAGGTTCATGAGAGAAATTTATTGATTCACGATCTAGAGTTAGCGGTTGTGGTCTTTGCCTTGAAGATTTGGCGTTATTATCTAAATGGAGTGCATGTAGACATACATCTATTCAGATCATAAGAGGTTGCAGTATGTAATTATGCAGAAGGAGTTGAATCTCAGGTAGAGGCAGTGTCTTAAATTGCTTAAGGAGTATGACATGGGTTTGTACTACTATCCAGGTAAAGCTAATATTATTGTTGATGCTCTTGGCAGGTTGTCTATGGGGAGATTATACTATGTTGATGAGGAGAAAAAAGGATTGGTGAAGTACATTTATAAGTTGGCTAACTTAGGAGTTTGTCTTTTGGACTCTGAGGATGGGGGAGTGATTGTTTATGAAGTAGTTAAATTATTTCTTGGTGCTGAGGTGAAGGAGAAACAAACTTTGGATCCCAACTTATGCAGATCAAGGATGATGTAGGTCAGCAGAAAATTACGACTTTCAAAATTGAGGGAGATGGTATCTTGAGATATCAAGGTAGGTTGTGTGTTCCTGATATTGATGGGTTTCGAGAAAGGATTTTGACTAAGGCTCATAAGTCTAGGTATACAGTTTATCTGAGTAAGTTTGAGCATTTGAGGCTTAGTGGCATTTCTTAAGAGATAGGTTCCCATGTAGAAGTGGAAAATGATCAATATGAATTTTATTACGGGTCTTCTGTAGTATCGAAATCAATATGATTCTATTTGGGTCATTGTGGATAGAATGTCTAAGTCAACTCACTTATTGCCTGTGAGGACTAACTACTCGGGAGAGGATTATGCAAAGTTGTTCATTTAGGAGATTATGAAATTTCATGGTTCTCCAGTGTCCATCTTTTCAAATTGAGGTAAGATATTTTTTTCTCACTTCTACCGTTTGTTTCAGAAAGGTTTGGATACTCAGGTGAACCTTAGTACAGTTTTACACCCTCAAATGGATCGATAAGTGGAATGGACTAGTCAGACTTTGAAGGATATGCTAAAGGCCTGTGTGATTATTTTTAAGGGTAGTTGGGTTGATCCCTTGCCTCTTATTGAGTTTGCATACAATAACAGTTATCATTCTAGCATTCAGATGAATCTTTTTAAGACTCTCTATGGTAGAAGGTGTAGGTATCCTATTGGATGGTTTGAGGTTGGTGAGACTAGGTTGTTTGGTCCTAACTTGGTTCACCAAGCCATGGAGAAGGTAAAAGTGATTAAAGAATGACTTAAGACTACTCAGAGTCTCCAAAAGTCTTATGAAGATGTGATACGGGGTGATTTGGAGTTTGAAGTAAATGATTGGGTGTTCTTGAAGGCGCCTTATATGAAAGGAGTCATGAGGTTTGGGGAGAAGGGGGAGCTCAGTACCCGTTATGTTGGTCTATATTAGATTTTGAGGAGGATTGGGAATATTGCTTATGAGTTAGATTTGCCTACAAGTTTAGCTTTGACTTGTCCTATTGTTTATGTGTTCATGATGAAAAAGTGTAGGGGTGATCCTTCCTTGATAGTGCCTATTAAGAATGTTGATGTTACGGATTTCTTATCTTATGACAAAATCCCAATTGAAATATTGGATAAAGTTCATAGATTGAGAATAAAGGATATAACTTCTACGAAAATCCTTTGGAGAAATCAAAAGGTAGAAGAAGCTACATTGTAAACCGAGGATGATATGAAGGCCAAATACCTATTCTTGTTCTCTGTGTTGGATGAGAGTTCTTAAGATATGAGTCTCGTTTTCCTCTTGATGTAATTCAAATATGTCATTTGATTCTGATGTATTCTTTTTATTCTCGTGCTAAAAGTATCTTAACTCATCATTCGGGGACAGATGATCCTAAGGGGAAGATAATGTAAGACTCCGTAAAACTTTGATGATTTTATTTTTTACCCTCCCGCATGCATGATGTCAATTTTTGACTTGAATTATGTTTAGGGATGTTAAAAGGGTGTATTGGGAAAGTTTTGAATTTTTTGAACGGGGTTCAGTGTCATTTTGGGATCCTGAGGCAGTAAGTGTAAGACCCCATAAAAGTTCTAATTCAATTCAGTCCCATATAGTTTGTAATAAAAATTCAGCTAAGTGTTAAGACATAGAATCATTTTTTAGCCTTCGTAATTGGATGATCTTATTTTCGATCCTTACGATCTTTGACTGTTGATTTTAAGTTGATTCATAATTAGGGATGTCAATAGGTCATCTTGGGTGAGTTTCAGATTTTTTTGAACATCGTTTGAGTCATATTTGGATAACCAAATAGCAAACCAATGCGATCATGATGCGTCGCGTTGGCTATCGCGTTGACACCATCGATGCAATGTATCGATAATCGCGTAGACACCATCGACACAGAACATCGATTATCGCGTCACTGGGCATATTTTGCTCTTTAAATTATGATTTTCCAAGGGAATTTAGGTCCTTTTCCCCTCACCCAATTCAGCCAATACCCGAAATTAAGCTTCCAAAAGGGCAAAATACATTCATTCTTCCCAAAACCTCTCAAGAACAAAACCCTAGGTTCTTCAACTTCAAGTCCAAGTCTCAAGAATTCAATAATAATTCCCACGAATTCAACAATAAAGGTATGTTAGGTGTTCATCCTTGGGTTTCCTTCTACCCTTGGAGTTCAAGAACCCTTTCCAAAACATGAATTATGATTCCTATGTTATGAATTGAATTATACTCATGTTTGTGTTGTTGTATGGGTTTCAAGTTAAGATCTTTTATGAGTTCCATGAAATTAAGTTAGCATGTGTGTTAGATTATGAATATCTCATGTAAAAACCCTTGAATTTGCAGGTTGCATATTGTAGTTATGATGCCCTATATAGTTAGTTCTCATGTATAGAAATCATGCTCCCCAAGTGTTTGATAAAATGTCCATATGAGTAAATCATGCATGGTAACCTATTGTTGTGTTGTTAAAGTTGTGATATGAGTTTATCAATTATGCTCAAGTCCAGGGGGTATTTATTACCCGAAATCTAGCTGTTTACTTAGTTGCAGTAGTTATAGAATAGTACTAGTAAAGGTCAAGAACAGTAGTACTCAGTCGGTTAACAGAACTCAGTGGACTCAGTCCAGTTCAGTCAGTCAACATGATTAGGTTCAGTTCAGTCAGCTTAGTATAGTCTAGTGATCAGGGTCTTTCAGTTGGGAGTAGGATTCATCACCGAGCAAACCTAGGGATGGGGGCATTCGTGCCAGTTAGGGTTTGACCCTTAGTAGTATTCCTTGAGTTACAAAACTATGTAGCCAGCGTAGGGTAAGTCGTCCTCCTGCCATACTAGGGTTGACACAATCATATATATATTTCATGAGTCTTCCTGCCAAATTAAGGTTGACATAGCATTGTTAGTAACCCGTGGCATGGTGCTAACACCCTTCCAACTGGGGTCACAGGTTGGACCTCAAATCAGTCTATATCGGGGTATGTTAGTTAAAAATACTCCCACAGTTATAGTTTCAGTCTCAGTATTCAGTAAAAAACTCAGTCAGTTCTACAGAACCTTGGCTATCAGTTATCAGTTACTCAGCCATCAGAATTCCATACTCAGTTTTAGTATAATTCCAGATACATGATGTATACCTATATGCGCAGCATTACATATTCAGTAGTTACAGTTTTGCGTGTACTCTCATCCAGTTACTTCATGAGGTTCATTCGGTCAGTTATCATCTCATGAATATGAACCCATGTATATCAGCCTTACCTCACTTAGCATACTAGTATATTCCACGTACTAATCGAATACTCTCTTTTGCGTTATGATGCCTCATATCATAGGTTCAGACGCTCAGGTTCCTGACCGTACTTAGCATCTCAGGCTATCAGCAACAGATATAGTGGTTAGTCCTTATAATTCGAGGACAGAGTTTATCTAATTCAGTTTTCCAACAGTTCAGTAGTTATTTCAGTTGGAGTTAGTTGGGGGGTTTGTCCCATAACATCCATATTTAGACAGTTAAAGGCTTTCAGACTAGCATAGTAGTTTATTCAGTTTTCAGATGTTATTATCAGTTATACTCATTTATTATTTCAGTATTTTGAGAACCTTATGACATTTTCAAATTTCTTCCACATATATATATTCCAGTATTATATTCAGCGCTCACAGCAGGTACCAATCATGGGTTAGCTTGTGGTCCTTCGGGGTTATAAGAGCTGTGTGATGCCCAGGGTTTACTCTCGGGGCGTTACAATCTTAGTATCAGAGCCTAAGGTTCTAAAGAGTCCTAGGGATTCTGAAAGCCACATCAAGTAGAGTCTTGTGCATGGGTGTGTAGCGCGCCACACTTATGGACAAGAGGCCATGAGGCATTATTAGGAAAAAATTCCCTTCTTTCATTGTTCATATCGTGCGAGTAAGCATGAGCTTAAGTTAAACTCTCTATCTAATCTAATTTTTCCTTCTATTTACAGTATATGCCTCCCAGAAAGATGAACGAAAGAAGAACTGAGAACCAGCCAGCACCTCCGCCCGTTTAGTAAGATCCTCTGAATGAGAACATTTCTCATGCAGAATTCATAGTAGCTTTCACGACTCTAGCCCATTTTGTGGCAGATCAGAATGTTCAACCAACTGCTATTTAGGCCAACCCAGTGGCCAATACTGCTGCATCTAGAATTCGAGATTCACCTAGATGAACCCTCCTTTGTTTTTAGGGTCTAAGTCTGAAGAAGACCCACATGAATTCCTTGACATGGTGCATAAGGTAACAGACATTATGGGGGTAAACACTAATGAGAGTACTGAGTTAGCTGCCTATAAGTTTCAGGATGTGGCTCATACATGGTTTAAGCAGTGGAAGGTAGATAGGGGTGCAGATGCAAGGCCTATAGAATAGGAGGAGTTTACTACTACCTTTTTAGATAGGTTCTTCTAATTAAAGTTGATGGAGGCTAAGGTATTAGAGTTTATCAATCTGAATCAAGGCAATATGAGTGTGAAAGAGTATTTCCTCAAGTTTACTGAGTTGGCCAGGTATGCTTATCATGTGGTAGCTGATAGCAGGTCTAAGATGAGCAAGTTTGTGTCTGGTGTGTCTAATAGTATGGTCAAGGAGTGTAGGACCACAATGATGATTAAGGAGATGGACTTGGCTAGGTTGATGGTCCATTCTCAACAGATTGAGAAACAGAAGACTAAGAGGGAGAATAAGACGGCTAGAATAGGCAGCTTCACCTTCACTCAACCTAAGTCTGAAGATGGTAATCGTCCTCAGTTCTGCCTGAAATCTTCATTCCCAACTACGTCCTCAGCCAGTGCTCCGGTGCCTAAATTCAGAAATAGTAATAAGGATAGGGTGTCAGGCTCTAAATCTCAAGGTAGTGTTAGCAGTGCTCGAACAAATCTTCTTTGTCAGAAATATGACAGAAATCATCAAAGTGTCTGCAGGGCTGGTAGCGACGTACGTTTTGGGTGTGTTAAGCCAAGCCATAATATCATAGAGTGTCCCCAAGTTAGTTCGCAGAGTCAACATAATCGTCCCCCGGTTCAGTCCGGTCGCCCGTCTTAGCAAAGTGCCGCTTCCAGTGCCACCAGTGGGCAATACCCAAATAGGCTTTATGCACTTTAGTCCCAACAGGATCAGGAGAATTCTCCTAATATAGTTACTGGTGAGTTGTAAGTCTTTCACTTACATATTTATGCTTTGCTAGATCTAGGAGCTTCTTTGTCCTTTGTAACTCCTTATATAGCTGTCAACTTCAGAGTCAGTCCCAAAATCTTAGCATAACCCTTATCAGTCTCTAACCCAGTGGGTAAATCTATCATAGCCCGACGGTTATACAAGAACTTTCCAGTTATGGCATCTTAGAAAGTTACTTTAGCAGACTTGATAGAGCTAGAGATGACAGATTTTGACGTCATTCTTTGCATGGATTGTCTCCATTCATGCTATGCTTTAGTTGATTGTAGGAGTAGAATTGTCTATTTTCAGTTCCCGAATAAATCGATCCTTAAATAGAGGGATAGTACCACAACACTTAAAAGTCAACTTGTTTCATACCTTAGAGCAAGAAAACGATATCCAAGGGGTGAGTCTATCATTTGGTGTGAGTAAAAGATTCTAGTTCTGAGACTCCTAACCTTGAGTCAGTTCCAGTCGCAAGTGAATTCCCAGATGTGTTTCCCGAAGATCTCCACGGAGTTTCTCCCGAAAGGGAAATTAACTTTGGAATAAACCTTCTTTCCGATACTCAACCCATCACTATTACGCCATACAAAATGGATCCAGCTGAACTTAAAGAGTTAAAATAACAGTTGAAAGACCTCTTAGACAAAGGATTTATCAGGCCCAATGTATCTCCTTAGGGCGCACCAGTTCTATTCATGCGAAAGAAAGATGGTTCTTTTAGAATATGTATAGACTACCGTTAGTTGAACAAAGTCACGGTCAAGAATTAGTACCCACTTCCTAGAATCGATGACTTGTTCGACCAACTTTAGGGTGCCAATTACTTTTCTAAGATAGACCTCAGATCAGGCTATCATCAGCTTATAGTAAGAGAATGTGACATTCCAAAAACAACTTTCAAAACTTGGTATGGTCACTTTGAATTCCTAGTCATTTCATTTGGTCTTACCAATGCTCCAGTAGCTTTCATAGGCTTGATAAACCGCGTGTTCAAGTAGTACTTGGATATTTTCATCATATTCTTCATCGATGACATTCTTGTCTACTCCCGTAATAAACATAGATTATGCTAACCATCTCAAAATAGTGTTACAGACTCTTAGATCCCATCATTTGTTCACTAAATTCAGTAAGTGTGAGTTTTGGATAAGATTAGTAGCATTCCTTGGTTATGTATTTTCCGGTGATGGCATTAAAGTTGATCCTCAAAATACCGAAACAGTGTGAAACTGGTCTAGACCTATATCTCTGTCAGATATCAGGAGTTTCTTGGGGTTGGATGGCTATTACCAATGGTTTGTTGAAGGGTTTTCGTCTGTTGCATCCCCCATTTCCATATTGACTCAGAAGAAAGTCAAGTTCCAGTGGTAAGATTCTTGTGAGAAGACTTTTCAGGAGTTGAAGACTCGACTCACTACAGCCCCAGTTTTGACTTTGCCTGATGGTTCAAATGAATTTTTTGTATATTATGATGCTTCTAGAGTTGGTTTGGGTTGTTTCCTAATTTAGAAGTGTAAGGTCATAGCCTATTCCTCTAGACAGCTTAAGCCCCATGAAAAGAATCATCCCACCCATGATCTTGAATTAGTAGCTGTTGTATTTGCCTTAAAGATTTGGTGGCACTATTTGTATAGGGTGCATGTTGAGGTATTCACATACCACAAAAGCCTGCAATATGTGTTTTTCCAAAAAGACCTAAACTTGCATCAGAGAAGGTGGTTAGAGTTGTTGAAAAATTATGACATGAGTATTCTATATCATCTGGACAAGGCCAATGTAGTGGTAGATGCCCTCAGTAGGTTGTCCATGGGTAGTGTTACTCACGTTGAGGATGTTAAGAAGAAGTTAGTTCAGGAAGTTCATCAGCTTGCCAGACTAGGTGTTCGTTTGGTTAATTCGGCTAAGAGAAGTATTTAGGTGCAGAATAGTTCAGAATCATCATTGGTTTCCGAAGTAAAATTAAAGCAAGATAGAGATCCCAGTCTAGTCAAGTCAAAAGAATAGTCAGAGATCAGAAAGTAGAGGTTTTCTCCCAAGGGGGAGATAGTGTGTTACGCTGCTAGGGTTAACTTTGTGTGCCAGGTGTTGATGGCTTGAGGCAGCGAATTCTTGCAGAAGCGTATGGTGCGCGTTACTTCATTCATCCAGGGGCCACTAAGATGTACCATAATTTGCGGGAGATCTATTGGTGGAGTGTGATGAAGAGGGATATTACATAGTTTGTGGCTAAGTGCTCCACATGTCAGCAGGTGAAGATTGAGCACCAAAATTAGCGGTTCTATGCAGGAGTTCAGTATTGGGAAGAAGTAAATATGGATTTCATGATAGGTTTACCTCATTCGTCGGCAGCATAATTTGATTTGGGTCATTATGGATAGGATGACCAAATCAACCCATTTTGTTATCAGTCTATACCTGTTACTCAGATGAGGATTATGTCAGGCTCTATATCAGAGAGTTGGTTAGGTTACACGGTGTCCCATTGTCCATTATTTCAAATAGAGGTACGCAGTTCACCTCTCACTTTTGGAAATCCTTCCAAAAGGGCTTTGGTACCCAAGTTCATCTCAGTACAACCTTCCACCCTAAGATAGGTGGTCAAGAAGAAAGGACCATTTAGACTCTTGAATATATGTTGAGAGTGTATGTCATTGACTTTAAGGGTAGTTAGGATGACCACTTACCTTTGATTGAGTTTGTGTGTAGTAAAAACTGTCATTCCAGTATTCAAATGGCTTCGTTTGAGGCTCTTTATGGGAGAAGATGTAGATCTCTCATTGGTTTGTTTGAAGTAGGTGAGACCATGATAATGGCGCCTGACTTGGTGTTTGATGCTTTAACGAAAGTGCAGTTGATCAGGGAGAGGATTAAAGCAGCCCAAAGACGATAGAAATCTTATGCAGATGTGAGACGGAACGACCTTGAATTTGAGATTGGTGATTATGTGTATTTGAAAATCTCTCCCATGAAGGGGTGAAGAGGTTTGGTAAGAAGGAGAAGCTTAGTCCCCGATATGCTGGTCCTTAGGGATTCTAAGTCATTTTAGAAAGGTAGCCGATGAACTTGAGTTGCCTTTAGACTTAGCATCAGTGCCCCCAGTATTTCATGTATCCTTGCAAAAGAAGTGCATAGAGGACCCAGCAGTTGTAGTCCTTGTAAATAGTATAGATGTTCAGAACAGTCTTTCTTATGAGAAAGTCCCAGTCAAAATCTTTGATCGACAGATTCACAGACTAAGGAACAAAGAAGTTCCTTTAGTCAAATTTATTTGGCGGAATCAGGTCGTTGAGGGAGCTACTTATGAATAGAAGGCATACATGCGAACCAAGTATCCTCACCTCTTCGTTGTAAACTCAGACTCAGCCTAAGCTAACAGCCTTTCTTAGATTTACTATATTTCATGCATAGTTACAGCTGCAAAACATTCTTATATCATTCATGCATTTATAAAACAGTTCAGTCATGTGTCATGTCTCCAAAATTCAGTCATACTTCAGTTATACATGTCAGTATAAGTACAGTTCCTCAGTCCCTCTCAGTTTAGTTATCTCATTTGAAGACAAATGTTCTCGAGGGGGAGATATTGTAAGATCCCATAAAAGTTCTAGTTCAATTCAGTCCCATATAGCTTTTAATAAGGGGTCCCAGCCTTAGAAAAATTCAGCTAAGTATTAAAACTTAGAATTATATTTTAGTCTTCGTAATTAGATGATCTTATTTTAGATCCTTACGACCTTAGAATATCAATTTTTAAGTTGATTCATGATCAGGGATGTTAATAGGTCATCTTGGGTGAGTTTTGGGTTTCTTGAACATCATTTGAGTCACGTTTGGATGACCAAAACAACAAGCCAATGTGATCATGACGTGTCGCATTGGCTATTGTGTTGATACCACCAATGCAACTTATTGATAATTGCGTCGACTCCATCAATGCGGTGCGTCGGTTATCGCATCATTGGCATATTTTTCTCATTAAATTATGATTTTCCAAGGGCATTTAGGTTCTTTTCCCCTCACCTAATTCAGCCAAAACATGAAATTAAGCTTCCAAAAGGACAAAATACATTCATTCTTCCCAAAACCTCTCTTCCCAAAACCTCTCAAGAACAAAACCCTAGGCTCATCAACTTCAAGTCCAATCTCAAGAATTCATCAACAATTCCCATGAATTCAATAATCAAAGTATATTAGGTGTTCATCCTTGGATTTCCTTCTACCCTTGGAGTTCAAGAACCCTTTTCAAAATTTGAATTATGACTCCCATGTTAAGAATTGAATTATGCTCATGTTTGTGTTGTTGTCTGGGTTTCAAGTTAAGATCTTTTATGAGTTCCATGAAATTAAGTTAGCATGTGTGTTGGATTATGAATCTCTCATGTAAAACCCCTTGAATTTGCAAGTTGCATATTGTAGTTATGATGCCCTATATAGTTAGTTCTTATATATAGCAATCATGCTCCCCAAGTGTTTGATAAAATTCCCATATGAGTAAATCATGCATGGTAACCTATTGTTGTGTTGTTAAGGTTGAGATATGAGTTTATCAATTATGCTATCGAGTCATGGGGATATTTATTATTCGAAATCTAGTTGTTTACTTAGTTGTAGTAGTTATAGAATAGTCCCAGTAAAGGTCAAGAATAGTAGTACTCAGTCGGTTAACAGAACTTAGTGAACTCAGTCCAATTCAGTCAGTCAACATGATCAGGGTCAGTTCATTCAAGCTTAGTACAGTTTAGTGATCAGTGTCTTTCAATTGGGAGTAGGATTCAGCACCGAGCAAACCTAGGGATAGGGGAATTCCTTCCATATAGGGTTTGACCCTAAGTAGCAATCCTTGAGTTACAAAATTACGTAGCCAGCATAGGGTAAGTCGTCCTCCTGCCAGACTAAGGTTGACGTAATCATATACATATTTCATGAGTCTTCCTGCCATA
This sequence comes from Capsicum baccatum var. pendulum, assembly GCA_030864225.1. NCBI lineage: Eukaryota > Viridiplantae > Streptophyta > Magnoliopsida > Solanales > Solanaceae > Capsicum > Capsicum baccatum. The sequence goes on along the minus strand of CM061560.1, from coordinate 236,527,926 downwards.
TTAGGGTTGACACAATATTGTTAGTAACCTGTGGCACGGTACTAATACCCTTCCAACTGGGGTCACAGGTTGGACCTCAAATCACTCTATATCGGGGTCTGTCGGTTAGAAAAATACTCCCACAGTTACAGTTTTAGTCTCGATATTAAGTGAAGAACTCAATCAGTTCTATAGAACCATGGCTATCAGTTATCAGTTACTCAACCATTAGAATTCAGTACTCAGTTTTAGCATAATCTCAGATACATGATGTATACCTATATGCACAACATTGCATGTTCAGTAGTTACAATTTTGCATGTACTCTCATCCAGTTACTTCATGATGCTCATTTAGTCAGTTATTATCTCATGCATATGAACCCATGTATATCAGTCTTACCTCACTTAGCATACCAGTACATTCCACGTACTGATAGGATACTCTCTTTTACGCTATAATGTCTCATATCATAGGTTCGGACGCTTAGGTTCCTGACCATACTTAGCAGCTCAGGCTATCAACAACAGATATAGTGGTGAATCCTCATATTTTGAGGTCAGAGTTTATCTAATTCAGTATTTCAGTGGTTCAGTAGTTATTTCAGTCGGAGTTAGTTGGGGGTTTGTCCCATCAACTCCATATTCAGACAGTTAGAGGCTTTCAGACTAGCATCGTCAATTATTCAGTTTTTAGATGTTATTATCAGTTATACTCAATTATTATTTCAGTTTTTGAGAACCTAATGGTATTTTCAGATTTCTTATGCATATAAATATTTCAGTATTATATTCAGTGCTCACAGCAGGTACCAATCATGGGCTAGCTTGTGGTCTTTTAGGGTCGTAAGCACTGTGTGACGCCCAGGGTGGACTCTCGAGGCATTACAGTAAGCCTCCATGATATGTCGTAGAGGTTAACCTCTGGGATATTAGTGTGGCACGGATGCTACGATATTGGCGTGCCATTCTACTATTTTAATTTCATCCAGTTTTTTATTTTTTTCACTGGGGTTGAGGGGATTTTGATCTTTTTACCCCATGTACGATCTTATAACATAAATAACTCCATGCCCTTCAATTTTCAATAATAAAATTATTCTTTTTCTCTCTCAAACTCAAAACCCAAGAACATTCAAGGGTTTTGCAGTGAATTCATCATCTGGGCTCCAAACATTGAATTGTTTTCGATTCCTTGTGTATTTCAGGAATGTTTCTCTTTCCTAAACTTGAATTTTACATTGTTGTATTAATTGAATGGACTTTTATATGATTTAAATTGTGGGTATTAAAATTGGGTTGAGGGGTTTTGGTTGTTTCTGATTGAATTACTTGTCCCAAGTTTTAAATTAATTATTCATACTTTAAATTGATGTTTTAGGGACAGAATTGGTGCATTGTTTAAATTATGTGAATGGGGGACATGGGTTTCCCCAAATTGGATGAATTTTGACTTAGAATTGGCTTTAACTTCAACCCATTTTATAATCTTGATTATTAATTTGGATTATTGCATGGTTTAACTTGTTTTGAACCCAATGCATTGCATTAAAGGATAAATGGATATGAATATAGTTTTGGATGGCCTTGGTTTTGGATTTAAATAGAACCTGGGAGCCCAATTTGGTTGTGCGAATTTGTTTGGCATAATTAATTTAGTTTTCAAGCATATTGGTATGATGATACCAAGTGGTAAATGCCTTAATGAATGACTCCTGGGTTAATGCATTAGTTTATGTGCAAATTGTTTTAATTTGAGCTTAAAGGAAATTGTGTAGCTCACTGTGAAGGTGTAAGTCCAGGAGTGACGAACACTGAAAATCATATTTTCCAGCATTGGGGGTCTATATGACCGTGTGCTTGACGCACACTTAATATACACATATATATAATATATATATACATACATATATATATATATATATATATATATATATATATAAATTAAATATATATATTATATATATAAAAATTAAATATTAAATATATATATATATATGTATATATATTGGGATCGCCAATTCCTTGGTAACTTTAGTTTTTCCTCGATTTTTCCTTAATTCATGCGGTTAACACGCACTAGGGACCTTTTAGAAGGGGGGTTAAACCCATATAGCCGATAGGTGCCTTTAGAACGGGTCGCAAATCCCTCTTCTCTTTGGTGCCAAGTTCCGCGTATATGTCTACCTTCTTCAATGGCCCTTGAACTTCAACAACTTTTGGAGAAGGGGAGTTACAATTTTTTTGGTTTTCAATTGGAGAGTATTTGGCTAATTGCTCTTTTATTCCTCCTAACCGCCATTGTAGGAATGTATGGATCTCTCACCTTCTTGGATGGTATGACACCCCTCTTGGATTTTAATTCCTCGACAGGTTTAGCCATAGCCTCTACTTTTTCAAAGAGTTTATCTTGTATGTCCTTGCACTCTTCGCATTTGCAATGAGAACATGAGGGTGAAGAGAGGTAAGAGGGATTATTGTATGGATGAGAGGGACCTGTGAAAGGGGTGTTTTCGAACATATTTATTTTTTCTTGAGCATCAACATCAGCATGGCTGCCACCAACATCAACAACTCCACAAGCAACACCCCAGAAGAAGCACCCGAATCTATTGCAACAGGTTGGTCATGAAGAGCATCAACATTAATTTGACCTTGCCTAACTGCTCTTCTTATGGCTGTTGCTCCAGCCAATTCCTTCTTTATTAACTCCACCGTTGGGTCTGCTATCGTATCTGTTGACACCCAATTTTGACTTTTCTTTTTCATAAAATTAATTTCTCAATGCTTAGGATTGTCTAAAAAATTTTCGATATATTTTTCTTATTTTATTTTATTTTTTTATTTTTTAAAAATTATTTTTAACAGTTTGAAAATGATGTTTTTTTTTATCTTATCTTTATTAAAATACTAGTATCACATATTACGAATTTGCTTGGGAAAAATGAATAAATAAATACATTTGTAAATTATCATATATAAATATTCTAGCGTATTACCATAATTCTTACTATATTGTCATATTTTTTTGCAAACTTACTCTATTTTTCTATTTTAATTTTGAATTATAGCTAAACATATTTAAAATATAACATATGTACATATTTAAAATTATGCTCGTGTGTATATGTACCTATATGTGTGGAATTTTATATATATATATATATATATATATATATATATATATATATATATATATATATATATATATATATATATATATATAAGCATCATCGAATTAGTTAAATGAAATAGATTTGAAAATTAGACTAATTCACTTGGACCAATTTCTTAATTAATTCTCAGTCATTTAAAACCTAATTAAATCAGCCCAAAATCCCCCAAAAAAACTACCAGCCCAATCCAACTAGAAAACCCCTAACCCGGCCCAAAAAGACTCATCCTTAAACCAGCAAACACCCCTAAGATATCCTTTCTTCATCATATTCAAACTGAACCAAAACCAGAGATTCCATCATTTCAATTACGCTAAATTCACTGAATTTTGTGGCTTTTTGTAATGACCATTTATTTTTCATATAATTTTAGAACTATCTAAATATATCGTAGATTCTTTATTTTAATTTGGCATTTGGTAAAAATATAATTTAGTATCCTTCTAGAATATTTTTAATATTTGTAAAATTCTTTAAGTGATGATATATTTATATCACTTTATAATGGACTTTTATAATTTATTAATATTTTAAATGAAAATAGTAGTTTTAGAAATGTTAAAATATTATTATCATTATATAATAAAAGTTTTGTTAGAAATAATTTTTTATTAATTATGATATATTTAAAATATTATAATTATTTTATCATGAATAAATGCGATACTAGATTATGTACGCAATGTAAAGAAATTAAGTTAACCGTACACGTGGGATGACGTGTGGACAACAACATTTTGTAGCTGCAGCCGCACACTTGTCCATTGGCCATTTGGAAAGTTTTTTTTTAATCTTCCTTTATTTATATATATATTGGTATATATATAGACACATGCATAATTGATAGCAGGGTTATTCAATAAATATTTTTTTTTCCTTTTAACAAAAGGCAACCAAGTGCCATGTACTGCACGTTCCAAGATTTGTGCGAAAATATTTTTGCACAATTTGAGCACTTAAATTATTAGTTGATTATTCAAATTCAAGTTCTAGCGGGATATTATTCGAAAGCTTCGCGGACATATATTATAGTTTTGGCGTCCAGGTAGATTAGGTTTATCCTATTTTTAAATTGAGCTTATATATCGAAATTGTGAACTATTATGCTAGCTTTGAATAAATACTTGTAGATGCATATTATTTGATTTATATAAACTGTCTTATTTATTCAGATTAGGGCCTCGTTCTAGTAAATATTGAAATATTATCTTTTAACATAATATAGCATCTATTACTTTAAAATGTGAAGCTAAAATACAAAAATCTTAAATTTATCCCTTTTAATTAAGATTAATGAATGAGCATTTAGACATTTATATTGTTATGATATGGATTTTAATATTATCGGTGGATTATGATTACTATGAGTTTCGGTTCGAGTCCAGCAATTGACTATTATGATTACTATGAGTTCCGGTTCGAGTCCGGCAATTGACTATTATGATTACTATGAGATCCGGTTCGAGTCCGGTAATTGACTATTATTGTTACTATGAGCTCTGGTTCGAGTCCGGCATCTGATTATAGTCGGAGTTACTCTGAGTTCTGGTTCGAGTCCGGCATCTGATTATTTATGTTTACTTTCACCACTTGTGTGTCCCACCGGCTTATGGGGGTAGGATTGGGTTAATTGTCTCTACAGTGTGCCTAGCGGGCTTATGGGGGCTCAGTTAGGTTATGTTTGATTTGTTTGTTATTACTGCATCATTATTTTTCTGTATTGCACAAGTTTATTCCTTTACAGCCGTTGCATAGCTTGGTAGTTGTTTACCTTTCCATCCCTACTTACTAAGGACTCAAATTATGCCCTCGCATTGTAGTTATACCTTTTCTGTATTAAGCTCAGTCGGCCGATGATGCCTACTGAGTACCCGTGGTTTTTGGTACTCATACTACATTTCTGCATTTTTTTCCTGATGCAGATCCAGGTACTAGCAATCGGCGTTGACGTGGTTCTACCTTTCAGTGCTGGTTTAGAGCGGGGTGAGCTTACTGTCCTCCAAGGCTGATCCTTCTCTATCTACTCTAGTTAGTCTTTTTTACTCGAGACTACTTGTGTACATTTTAGACAAACTTCTCTATCTACTCTAGTTAGTCTTTTTTACTCGAGACTACTTGTGTACATTTTAGACTTTTGTCTAGTACTCTGGGTACCTGTTAGTAGTGGCTCTAGTACTGACCTTATCAGGTCTTGGGAGGGATTCATTTGTTTAGTTGACCCTTTTTTCTCCTCTCGTTTTGATATAATACATATGCTTTCTTCTTAGTTTTCACTTATTATTGTGGTTGTTATTATCATACGCGATCTTTTATTTTGTCCATGCCTATTAACCCGTTACCTATCATTCCGGTCTATGGATTGACTTGCCTACTGATGGGATAAGGTAGGCGCCATCACGACTTAAGAAATCAGGTCGTGACACTTTTGCAGACCTAACGATTGTAATAGTCTTCTCCATCACTTCAAGATGTGAAGTTTGAAGACTTCTTGCTCTTTTTCTCCCTCTCTTTTCATTTTTAAATTTTGAATTTTTAGCTTCTTGAAAAAGCTATTGGAGCTGTGTTTTTCCTATAAATACAGCTCCCTATTCATTCATTGAGGTGAAAAAGGGTTAGAAAATTGAGGAATTTTGAGTTTCATACTGTTTCAATCCCTAGATTTTATTGTTCTATTTCATAGTTTTTCAATTATCGTTCCTTCCAACTCTCGTTACTTTTCATCGCTCGTACTCAAAGTTGGTGGAAAATCGTTCATCGACTCGGGGAGTTAAAAGGTTTACTACACGAAACAAGTTTGAATTGAATCTCTGAAGAAAATCCCTAGTTCGCTGCCCCAAGCAAGGTAAATTCTATCCCGTCTAATCTTATTATATTTATCTTTTGATAATTCACTGATCATTTGAGTCTATGATTTCCATTTGGCCTATCATAAACATAAACCTAAGATGAAATAGTGTCTGGCTATCCGATTTTGTTCATCATCTAATGTTTATGGAATATCTTAGTTCGTGATTTAGTTTGAATATATTGAAAATCAGAAGTCTCGATTAAAGTAGACTGCTCTATCTTGGTTGGCTGCGAATACACATTCGAAGCAGTTACGTATTGTGTGGTTGGTCGGGTTGTTAACTGTTGGTTTTGAAGATGAAAAATGTGAAACAATAATCTGTTTTGGCTTTCTGATTCACTCCAGTTGGTTGGCTGGGAATGCATATTTGAAGCAGTTATGTATCGTGTAGTTAGTCGGTTTGTAAACTGTTAGTTTTGAAGATGAAAAACGTGATACAATAATCTATTTTGGATTTCTGATTCACTCAACTTGGACACTGTGTGGGTTTTGTTTTTGCCTTTAAATGTGCAATAATGTGTAGATTACAGTAAACAATTTGGTTTGGAAAGGTTATGTCTGGTCGAAAATGTAGAGCTATGTTGAATCATTATGTAGGCTCCATTCTTATCTCGTCTCTATCACTTCCCATCCTGTGTGCTCTTGTTGTGAATACATGATTTTTCTTGGCTTCAAACTATACTGATTTTGCTATCTGTTTTTGGTAAATTGAGTAAGAATATGGCTTTGCCTTGATTGTCCTTTGTTTCAATATATAGTCGCTTTGCGTCTAAATGTACGAATATGTAGAACTCTTCCTATCTCCATTGTTTCTGTTTTCCCTTTTAATTACTACTATTTGAAGGACTGAAACCACGCCGCTTGTCAAATCTCTGCTTTCCATATGTCCGGCGTATTTCTTGCTTCCCTTGGTTGGATCAAGAACATGTGGAAGTGCTCAACTCACTTTGTATTCATTCTCATGTGAGGCTGTTTTCTGTAATACGTGTGATTATATACGATTCCAAGATGTTGATGAAGTATGCTTGAATATAAAGAACTAAGCTTAGATATAAAGTTTCATTTTTTTCGGAAATCTTAAATCTACAAGTGTTACTGTCATCTCGTTTCTTCCTGAATATGGTTATCTTGCATTGATAAGTTGTGATATGTGTTGTTTCCTAACAGGTTCTTTAAATAATAAATGATTGACATAAGTTATAACCAGCAAATGTAGACTAGGACCAAAATTGAAATCTTATTTATCCATTATTTTATTGATGTTAGGACGTTTGTGAATTTATTAACCTGTTAGCCACATAAACTAAGGTTTGAACCCATCCTTGTGCATATTTGCTTAAGTTCCCCTTAAATGGTTAAGGTTTAGCGCAGGTCATTTGGAATGTAGACAACCCATGTTTTGCTTTGAAAATTTTTGGAACTCTACTCTAATTTTGTGGCAGTAGCCCTTTCGTAGATGTACATAACGTATTAGCTTGCTGTGTAGCTGGTTTATGTTAATGAATAATGAACATCTTAAGGATCACTTTTCTTTTACATTGTTCCAGTAACCAAATGTTATGGAGTTGGATTTTTATTTGGCTAGTCAAAAACCTAAAGCAAAGAATAGTCTCCTGGTAATTTAGATTAGATAAAGCTGAGGAATATTGGTAGAGTAACTGAACGTTTAAAGTTCATTGTGACGTTGGTTTGAGTACCTTGAACATGGAAATAGCTTCTTATTTTTCATATGCTCGTCCGTATGGTTACAAGTCCTCGGCAACCATTAAATAGGCATTGGAACTGTTTCTTTTTTTCAGAAAATGTAATAAACATGTCAACATATTTTCAAGCAAAACTTATGTGTTAAAGTTTGGACGTAAAAATTTTCTTGTGTGATATGTACAGATTCATTTGTGTGTCCATAAGCTCAGCATTTTTCTGTGAAATTTGAAATCTGTTAAAATGACGTTGAAACTTACAATCTATTTCATTTTTTTCTTCTCTTTTTTTTTGTGAAAGGGATTGAGCTCGTAGAACTGTTGATACTTCATCTCTTCCTTTGCTCTCGATTGTGTATTCCGTCTAAGTTCAGTATAAAAAGGCGTTGGCCTGGTCATGAATGATTTCGCTCTTAAATCGGTCATCTGATTTCGTTTCCCTGTTTGTTGGCATTTTCTGTTTTCTCAAGGCCCTTGCTTATTTTTGTGTTTAAGATTCTTAACTTATTCTTCATATTTTGACATTTGGGACGTCAAATTTCACTGTTGTAATAAGTTTTAAACTAGATGAATATGTTAGGATCAAGCTACTGTATCGTTGAAGGTGATAAAAGAAATTTTTGTTTTTGTGTATTTGGATCAGTGATTCAGTTTAAACACAATTTTGATGAGTTGTTCGAGATATGCTTTGATTAGTTAGTGTTATTTTTAGAAAGGGATTCAAAGTAATTGGTTGACATTTGTTCGGGATATGCTTTAGTTAGTTTAGTGTTACATTTAGAAAGGGATTCAAAGTAATGAGGCATTTTGTGTCTACTCCTAGTGACTACCTCAGTTGTAAGATCGCTAAGTAATTACTCTATTTATCCAAAACAGCTAGATGTGATACTTTGGTATGGTTTGTAGCTTTTCTTTGCGCATTTAGTGTTCATAGGTCCCTCTTATGTCCTGGCATCTCCTACTCACTTATTTTTAGTCATAGGTTTTAGTTTGGAAAACAAATCGTCTTTGCTAATGTGTGTTTTTCTCTTATTAAGTTAAAATATCTTTCTATTTTTAGCTACTTAATTGGCTACTAATCCTTATCCCTTTTTCTTTGTCTCATGTGAACTCGAGAGCGCATTTGGGGTCTCACAGCTTGACTCCATCTCTGTTCAAATCAGAGAAGCGACGTAACAGATGCATTACGTATTTTGTCTAGCAGTCTAGTGCCTCTTCCCTCTTTCGAGCTTTATTTTTCTCTGAAGACACTCATTATTATTCTCATTTAAACATTTTTGCACATTATTATTCTAAATTTTGTGTTTCTGTCTGCTTTTATTTGAACTAGTATAAATCATTAAGTATGATCCTAAATTTAATTGTTTTCCTCCTTGCCCCCTTTAGATATTGATTTTAGCATAATCACCAGGCTTGGGCGTTTAATTTATAGCTTTTAAAGATTTAAAATTTGGCAAGCAAAAGGCGCACCTTATAGAGTAAATGGCCTTATATTTAGAATTAAAACTAGTTTCTCATTAGTTACTAATGTCGAATTAATAAAATAATAGATTTTGCGGTAGGCTAATTATTATAGCTAGACTTAGAAATCGGCTTTAACTACTTTGGATTGGGTAGTCAATTCCATTTTTATCAATTTTAAATGAGAAAATTATAATTTTGCCGATTTGATTACATGAGGCCTTATCTTAAGATTTTAAATGACAAAGATGTTTGTTTAAAACATAAGCCTTTCCTTAATAAAGAATAAATAATAAACTCTCAAATCTATATAGATCAAAGCATTTATTTTTATAGCTATCTTCTACGATTCATTTAGTAAAAGATGATTAACCACCTTATTTACCAATGTTTTGTAAAATTTGATCAAGAAAAAGAGCAAAAGAGAAATCGTTTTTTTTAGAATGAAAAAAATGTTAGGTCCTTAACATAATTAACTTTATCAATTATTAATTGAAAGCTTTCGTAAAGAACTATTTTTAAATAACTTTCTTTTTGACAAAATGAAGTTGCATCATTTTTAGGAGGTATTATAAAATATTATCTTAGGTAATGTTTGAAAATTAGGTTTTATAAGTAATTAGCATATATTATCTTATGAAAGACAAATAATTTTTTCCGCCTTACCTATATCCTTTCCTTAATTTAATATTTAATTTCCTTATCTAATCTATGTTTGGTCGGTTAACTGTAGTTAGCGGATCCTTTAGGGTGCCTAATCTCTTCCCTTTAGGATAATTAGAATCCTTACCTAGAATCTTAGGTTGCATAGACCTTAAAATGAAGTCTTTAATTGCTTTAATGATATAGTTTATAACAGGTGTCCTAATTCACCGAAGAACTAATTACATGGCAACTTAAATTTATGTAAGAAGTTTTCTAATATGTTGTACCACGGTATGACAGTATCAACAAGACCTAGAGTAATAAAAGAAGTCATCCCCAACTCCTGCTCAGTAGGCACGATCCATGGATGCACAACCTATAAAAAAAGATAGATGTCTTTAAATCATATAAAAATTTATTGGGTTACATGTTAACACAGAAAACTTATACAACAGATGATTTTTTTGTCGCAACAGATGATTTATATGTGGCAACAGATTAAATATATGTTGCATCAGATTACCTATATGTTGCGTAATTTGAATTAGATTGGTAATCTGTTGAGTTGAGTTCAGAGAACCAAAGCAACAGATGGGTAATCTGTTGCAAAATATGAATTGTCTATTGCAACAGATTACCCATCTATCGCACTAGTTGTAGTAGACGGGTAATCTGTTGAAACAGATGAACCATATATCGCAATAGATGGCACATCTGTTTCAATATCTTTCTTTGAGTCAAATTATTTTACTTTAAAGAAGACTTACTGCATCATCCGGAAGGTTGAAGAGATCAGCCTCCTTAATTCTTGTGGTGCTCTTTGCATCCAGCCACCTAAGGATCCTTGTATGAGAAACCTCATTCGGGTAATTCTTGACCTGCTTTCGAAGGGGAGGAATGACTTCAAATACCCCAGCCTAAAAAATGTAAACAGGAAGCAAGCAAAAAAAAGTTATAATAATTATTCAATATAAATTGTGGAATAGTAAACAAATAGTGATTAAATTTACCATGAAAGCCCAAGGAAAGCTGTATAATGTGATCGTCTTTGGGGATAGCTTTGACAATAAATATTTGACAATCAAGTTGTAACTGTCATATCCCGAGGTAATAGTTGAATTTCTCAAAATCCTCAGCAAGCTTCAACAAATCATTTTCTATGACTTTGTTGATGTCTCTTGCCAATATAACGGAATGGGCAAACCAAACTAAGCACAATTGCTCTCTGTACTTCTTTGGTATGGTTTTATTCTTGAGATGTTTTAACAACTTATTGGCTCTGTACCTACGTTCAACAATGTCCAACAACCCATCTATTTTTTCTTGCGTTTGTTGGTTTTGGTGGGTGGTGGTTTGGTTGTCCTACTTTCCTTGAACCTTTTGTGGGGTGTTTCCTTGATGAGAGGTTCTTCTAGACGATCGCATTTCAAGTTTGTTACTTTGGCAAACTCGTTCAAGCCAAAATAAATTTGGCATGCCACAAAAGTTGATCCAAATTTCATCTATCTTTTTTCCCTTCTCCTTCTAACCATCCCCTACGTACTTGATCCTGTGCTTGAGAAGACCATATACCATGCTCATTTGGAAATGGGCAATATGGTCCTCAAGCAACTCAAGAAAATGTCCAAAGCAGCTCTTCTTACAAAGTTCGTCTGTGCTTTCATTCTTCATAGTATTCCTAAATTCATCAAAAGGTTTCCCCAACTGACATTTAAGTACAAGATCAGCAGTTAGTTCTACAGGGTCATCTATCAGCATCGCAACTTGAAACCTATCAATACTAATAGTTTTCACAACCTTATACTGGGATTTCAATATTAATTCACGCCCCATTGGTGATGTATTATCATCATGTTGATTATCATCCTCTTTCTCCTCACTTTCATTTTTCTCATCACCATCTACAGACCCTTGTCCACCTCCCTTAATGTTGTTTTCATATCTTTCCTCAGCATCACTTTTTCCTGAGACCGTTCAAGAAGCTCCTCCAAATCCATCTGTACTCTAGTATTTTTTGTTAGGTGGTCAAAAGTTAATCCACTTTCACTTTCTTTTCTTTTTGGAGCGATGTTTTACCTACAAACAACAGAAAAATAAAAAAAAACATTATAGTTGATTTATGCATAAATTTTAAGGTAAGACAAATTTCAAAAAAAAATTATGCGCCACATTACCAAAAAAATATTCCAACAGAAAACCCATCAATTGGAGCAGATGAATCATCTGTTACGACAGATGAATAACCTGTTGCAACTGATGAACAACCTGATGGATAAGATCAAAAGTTTTGTTACTGATGAAATATTTGTTGCAACAAATAGGAAATTTGTTTGAAGACCTATTTTAATATCGCTTAATAAATATTCCAACCGTTGCAACAGATAGACCACAAACACCACCAATACCGATACTACTAACCAATTCCACTAACACCAACAACAACAAACACCACCAACAGCCACCACAAACACCATCAATACCGACACCACCAACACCACTAATACTTACACCACCAACCAATGTCACCAACACCATCACCAATAGCCACCACAAACACCACCAATACCGACACCACCAATAGCCACAACAAACACCATTAATACCCGACAGCACCAACACAACCAACCAATGCCACCAACAGCTACCACAAATACCACCAATGCTACCAACACCAACACCACCAATGCCAACACCAAGATCACCAACACAACCAATGCCACTAACTCTACCACCAACAGCTACCAAGGCCACCACCACCACCATTAATGCCACCACCACCACCACCAAACCACCAATAGCAACAACACCACCAACACCACCTTCAATGCCACCTATACCAAACCACCACCAACAGCCACCACCAACACCACAAACACTATACAACAATACCACGATAGTCAATGGATCACTATGATAAAAATTAGGATTTTCTCCGATTCTTCCTATGATTTTAGCATCAAAACTCAAAATTGTTAACCCATTCTCGAAGATAATACAACTAAAAGACTTCTTTTTCATCATTAAATAAAAATCTCTAATTTTTAGGAAAAAAAAATGTAGAACACTTCTCAAACTCTATTACCTATGAAGGCAGATAAAATGATGAATACAAGTAAGAATGAAGTTGAAAATAACAATTATGTGATCAGAAATAGGAAGAAAATTAATTTGTTGTGAAGGGTTGAGCAATATGTTGAGCATTTGTTGTCTGTATTGTTGAGAGAGAAAGAAAAGAGTGAGAACTCGATATTTGAAATAAAGAAAAAAGAATTCTCAAATGGATGATTTATATGGGTTGATTTGAATTTTGGAAAAGAATCATAAGTTTTGAAAATGTTAATTTGGTCCATCCAAATAATTTGACCATCCCTATTTGTGGCTAAATCAATTTAGGTATTTTAAATAATAAGCTAATATGAATCATTTCAACTCAGATTGATCAATTAATGACTTGGATTAGGAAGAGCACAATACCAACATCATGTAGTATAGTTGACTCTATTAACTCTTCCTTAGTTGTAGCTAAATCAATTTAGGTATTTCAAATAATAAGCTAATATGAATAATTTTAACTCAGATTGATTGATTGACGACTCGGGTAAGGAGAAGTGCAATACCAACATCATGTAATATAGTTGACCCTATCAACTCATCCCTAATTGTAGCTAAATCACTTTAGTTATTTCAAATAATAATCTAATATGAATTGTTTCAACTCAGATTGATCGATTGACGACCCAGGTCAGGAGGAGCGCAATACCAACATCATGCAATATAGTTTACCCTTTTTGTCTTTTGTTTGTTTCTTTGTTGGTGGTGTTATTGTTGGCGTTGTTGGAACATATGGTATTTTTGTTGTTGATGGTGTTGGAATATAGTGTTATTTCTTTGTTGTTGATGTTTTTGTTTGTGGTGGCGGTGTTGCAATAGTTTCCTTAACTTTTGCAACTAATGAAGCAACTGTTGGAATAGGCGGAGCAACTGTTGGAAGAAATCAAATCAGTAGCAGTGTTGATTTGATTTATTCGAATAAATGACCCATCTGTTGCAATATGTCAGCCATCTGTTCACATAGATGCATCGCCTGTTGCAATAGATGACTCATCTGTTGAACAGATGGGTCATCTATTGGAACTTTTGTTGTGATGTGTTGTATTCATTCAATGTTGTTTTACCTTTTTGTAATGTCCTTTTTGTTCTTCTCTTATTCATCAAATATTTTTCTCTTGTTTGAAGATAAAATAAAGTGAAAGTGGATCAACTTTTGCCTTTACCAGCATTAAAGGCTAGATGGAACCACTTCATATGTGAGAGATATGTATTACTGATCAACCTATCATGAAAACACACATACAGTACACAAATTTTGTGAATGTTGGTTCTTTACCTATATTAGGCATTAATTATTCAAAAAGATATTGCATTTTACAGTTAAGTTTGTTAGGTTTGAACTGATAAGGCTGAGGAACCAAGTAGGTGGTGTCGATACCCTATTACGGTTTAATGAAGATTTTGCTAATGTTTTATGTGTCAAGTTTGGAGAAGGGTTCAAGTTTTTTGTGATGGTGTAAATATTAAATATTGATTGGACTGATTTTAAGGGTTCAATGGACTTTTGAAAGGCCTCTGAAGCCTCGCACTGCTGCAACCAAGAATGGAAATAAATATAGTTATTTCCCTGGTCTAAATTTATATGGATAGGTTTCTCGAAGAGACTATCATATAGTAGAAAGTGCTTGGGAGAATACTTGTGTGGGAAGGTAGAGGTGGAGAAGACCATATATCAACTCGGGCCTTATTAAAGAAGAAACATAGGGTAGAAAAGAACGTGTAGTGAATCTGGATGATGAAATTGACATGAAAAAAAAAATTTGAATGAGCTGCAAATGTGAAAGTGTATCCAAAAATAAAAATCCATCTGTCCATTTTCAAAAAAAAATGTTGAAGTGGTCTAGAGATGTGCACTTTGTTAGGGGACTTCAACTAGCTAGCATGGCCCGAATGAAGACCTACAAAATATAGGACCAGAACTCTAAGGTTGCAGCTTTACGAGCACTGCTGGTGGTAAGACTGTCGGATAGGAACAAAACCTGAACCAACAACTCCTGAAGTAAAAATAAGGGATCAAGCCTAGGTGGCAATTTCTGAAGTTAAACTTACATCCCGGGCCTTCTGTTTGGTTGTGGTTCTGGTGTGGTCAAAGGCAGTGGAAACAAAAAGGCATGGGATTTCTACCCAACTTCAGACCTTTTTGTTTCTACTTTCATTAACCAGATCAGAACCACAAACAGAAAGCATGGGATGCAAGTTAGACTTTAGAAATTAACGCCTTGGTTTCCCTTATTTTTACTCTTGGAATTGTTGGTTTAGGTTTCATTCTTGATTGAAGATCTTACCAGTCCTCTGTGCTCGCCAAGATGTTTCCTTAGAGTTCTGGTCCTACATTTTATGGGTCTTCATTCAGGCCACGCTAGCTAGTCATAGTCCCTAGCAAAGTGTCCAGCTCCAGTCCTCTTTAGCATTTTTCTTTTTCAAAAATGACTGATGGATTTTAATATTTGGATATACTTTCACATTTGAAGCTCATTCAGTTTTTTCATCTTTCAAGTCAATTTCATTGGCCAAATTGGCTAGAAGTTCGTTACTTACTTCTATGTGTTTCCTCTTAAACAAGGTCTTAGATGATATATGTTCTTCTCCACCTCCCCTGTCCCCTGCATTGGTATTGTTCCAAGAATCTTCTGTTGTATAATAGTATCCTAGAGCAACCCATCCATATAAATTTTGATCAGGGTAATTTTTATTAGTTTTCCATTCTTGTTTGTTGCAGTGGAAGGCTTCGAAGGCCATCTCAAAGTCCATTGCACCATTAAAATTGGTCCAATCACTATTGAATGTCTATAATGCCATCAAATATTGATCCCTTCTCAAAACTTGATGCATAAACATGAGCAAAATCGTCATTAAATAGAAACAAGGTATCGACACCACCTTCTTGGAACCCTTCAGCCTTATTAGCTTGCACCTATCAAACAAGACTGTAAAATGTATGATCTTGTTTGAAGGATCAATGTCTAATCGGTAAAAAACTACATTCACAAAATCATTGTACTTTATGTGTGTCTGTCATAAAAGTCTGATCAATAATACATAACTTCCACGCATAAAAATGGATCCATCCATCTGCACGCACCTTATTCTACCTACTCAATCAATGTTAGACAGTGTTTATTCTTCACTTCCCATCGTTACATAGTGTACAAGACTATGAAGGTACAAAAGGGTAACCATCTTCAATATCAAAGGACTACATGCCCATCAAGAAAAAACAAGTGCTACAAGTCATAACTTTTCACCTTTTTTGTTTCTAAATCTATTTTTTAAAATTTTATACAGTAAAATAGTCACCAATTTGGATTAATTAAGGTATGTGATTACCATTAAAAAAAGGTGAACAGTCGTGACTTTTTGTCTAACACATTCAAAATAGCTGATAAGTCAGATTCCCCATCTATTGCAACTGATGAATCAGTTGTTAGAAGAAATCAAAATATTTCCTCTAACAGATGGGCCATCAGTTGCAACAAATGTCTCATCTGTTGCATACATAGACCATTTGTTGCAACAGATAGTAAATTTATTGTGACAGATGGGTTATCTATTGCAATAGCTTAATAATAATGATTGTTATTAGGAGAGAAACCGTTTTGAAAAGGCGAGAAGTTTGAATGTAAAAGAAAAGGTCATGACTTCTCACAGAAAATAAAAAGTCAGCAGTTTGAATGTAATTCATACAATGGAGTTGAATAGTCATGCATTTTTGCCTAACACAGTCAGATTTAATCCTATATAAATATGTCCCTCATTAATCTTCATTCTACTCCATTTTATTTATTTCTTGCATTTTATATTTTCGTATTACATCTTCAACCACTTCTCTTCAAAGAGCATATTCCTTTTTTGTTGAGGTAATTTTTTTGTGTGCGTAAATCTACAAGTTGGTAGTATACGTTGTATTACACTCGGACACTTTTTTTAAATTGTATGATTACGTTTTTTTGTCAATTCATGTGTGTTCTAGATATGGTTGATTCTGTTTGCAACATTGCTATTCTGCGCCACACCGTGCTGGAACTTCAGAGGCAGGTTAATGACCTGCAGTAGGAGTTGATCGCCGTGATAGCAAGGATGTTTGAAGAGATGCACAGGCTGAGAAGAACCCCATTGCTGCCAGTTTACGATTAACCGATTGACAATAATAATAATAATAATATTTATGTGATATTTTTTCTTTTAGCGTATGTATTTTAATTTTTCTATATTGGATCTATACCTAATGTATTTTGTTTTTGTTTAATGAAAATTTATCTTTGGCCAACTTTGGCTTTTTAATTCTTATTTAATTTTCATTTTGTCTATTTATTTGTAATACCCCGCATGTTTCTAAGCTAGAAAGTGAATAAGTATTCCTACGTATGAAATCTCCTATCCTGTGATTCATACTTGAGTACATGACTTACAATGAATATCCTAATGATAGGATAGCTTATAATGCATTAAGCATGTTCATATAAGTCACTTAAGGTAATACAAGTTAAGAGTTTTTGAATCCATCAAGTTTTGGTGTTCGATTTTGCAAGGGTCATCTTTGAACGAGTATAACTCAATGTTAATGTGGTATTTTGGCTGATTTAGACCCACCAAATTGTATAGAATCGAATTAGCTTTCCAACGATACCAATTTTGCCTTAATCCAATACCCGAGCGAAAAGTTATGCCCATTCTCGTGAGAGACAGTAAGCAAAGGCGATTGGTTAGGCGCCGCCCAACCCAAGCATAGGTGATCACTTGGGCGCCGCCTAAGTCAATTCTAGGTGTCAAAAATACTCCGTTTTGAGTTATTTTAAAGGTAATTAAGTCTTTAAATACTCCTTACACGTCCCTAAACTTAACCCTACGAAATATATAGCTTTTAAATATATTACAACCCTATTTTCATCTCAAAGCTCATCATCCAAGAGCACTAAAGGAGAAAAACAACTAGGGTTGTATAATTAAGCTTGAAGATCCGATTTCAAGGAAATTCTTCCATCAATCATAAAAAATCTTCCTTCTAAGGTATGCGTAGTGTTCATCCACGGATTCCTTTCGTTCGTGGAGTTCAAGAATCAATCTTTAAAATACAAAAGCTTGGTTGATTGTGGTGGTATGATCATACCCATGTTGATGCTTGTTTGTTTTACTATATAATAGTATGCGTGAGTTGATTTATGGATCCCTGTCATCCATAAAGCTCAAAAATCCTTTTTTTCATTATAAAGTATGATTTCTATATTGTTGGGTGTTGATGATCATGTTGTTGATATTGGGTGATTCCCAAGATGGAATCTTTATATGTTTTTATGAATTCATGATATCATATGAGTTGGAAACATGTAAATTTGGTCTTTCATGATGTATCATTTGATGACTTCACCTATGCTTAAGATGTGCATGTAAGGTGTTTGATAAAATGCCTAAGAAACTAGAAATCATGCAATGTAGCTAAATTGTGACTAAGTGAAGGATTCATGATATGCCCTTACGTTCCAATGACTTCTATGTTGATAATGTGCCTTGTAAATGTTGTTGGAATACTCATGAACTATTCTTATGAGATTATGCTCTGTTTACTTGCAAATCCTACTTATGAACAAGCTGTATGATAACCATGCAATCCATATGAACTTCCATGCTATTGGTATGTGTTGCCAATATGATTATGTAATGAACATGATATTAAGATTGTGCAAGTACTTCCATGTGATATGAAATCCTTTCCATGCAATACATTGTTGATAACCATGCATAGTATGAGATCCCTACTTATGATATTATATATTATGGACTCTACTCTTATGATCAAGTCAATCATGTGTGTCAGTTTCCTTCCATCGAGTCCTGGGGGTACTTGTACCCAAAAACTATAGCTGTGTGCCTAGATCCACGTTATGTTTCACGATATCCGAACTCAAGCTATGATTCCATAGACTTTAGTCAGTCATGTGACTCAGGAAAACCTCATGATCTTAGTCAGTTGTCAGATATCAGTAACATTCCACCAGTCAACGGAATTCAATAAGATTAAGTCATGCACAGTCAGTTATTCATGTCCAGTCCCTCCAGATGGGAGTAGAGGTTAGCACCAAGTAAACCCAAGGATGGAAACTCACCCACCAGTTCAGGGTGTGATTCTTAGTAGCAATCCTTGTGTTCCAGAACTACATAGCCAGCGTAGGTTGAGACATCTTAACCCGTCAGATTAGGGTTGATGAGGTGGCTTAACCCGTCAGTTTAGGGTTCCCATCGTTCTCATTAAATACCCGCTAGATAAGGGTCACTCACAGGCTGTCCTTACCCGTGGCACAGTATTGACACCCCTCCAGACGGGGTAGAGATTAGACCCCAGCTTAGCCATAACGGCATACATGGGGCATGTCGGTTAAACACTACTTCCCAGAGTTTCAGTATCAGTCTCAGTAAAAGAACTCAGGGCATTCTTCAGATTTTAGTATATACAGGACTGTTAGATACAGTCGTCTATGTTATCAGTTTCAGTATCAGTCATGACAGTTATCAGTAAACCATGTATTAGCTTATAGGTCATGCTATCACGTATTCACGGTCCTAGTTTCTATATATGTGTATTTGCACTCCCACGTTCATATTATTCAGTCAGTGTTGTTCATGCATGAAACCCTATATGTTTATCCTACCTTCCTCGTATACTCAGTACTCTAGTTGTACTGACGCATTTGCGCTATGGTGCTTTCTTTTCATGTTACACCATAGTTTCCGAGACACGAGCTCCAGCCCAGCAGTAGCGGTAGCATTCCAGTCGTAGAGACACAGTGAGTCCTCATTGATTCGAGGACAATATGATTTGATTCATTTATTTATTTCTTCAGTTCAGTTTTACGGAGTTAGTTGGAGACATGTTCCTTCAACTCCTTATTTAGACAATTTAGAGGCTTTCAGATTTACGTTCAGATTGAGTTGTTTTGGGTATTTTCACCCGCATGATTGTATTCAGTTGAACCTTATGGCCTTATAGTTCTATGTATTCCGCATTATTATATCATGATTTGCAGTATACAGGTACAGATATCAGTCATGGGTTAGCTTGTGGTCCCTCGGAGTCATGAGCACCGTGTAGCATTCCGGTTCAGCGAATCGGGGTGTTACATTATTCTTCTCAACAAACATGTCAATGGTTAGACGTAAGGAGCAATTTTGAATCCAGTAGCAATAGCAAGAGTTTTGAGTTCTTTCAACAGATGGACCATCTATTGAAATAAATTGGTCATTGGTTGGGTTTCTGTAAGTAGATTATTCATCTGTTGCAATAGATTTATCATTTGATGGAGGAACACGTTCCAATTTGATGAATTGTATTATGCTCTTCCAGCTATCCATCTGTTGCAACAAATGGGTATTCTGTTGAAAATAATTTTGTGGTTTGTTGTATTTAGTTTCCGTTTTGCCTCTTTTTATTGATGCACAAGTTATTAAAAAAGATATTTTATATAATAAATGATAACATTTACGTTCATAATAATGATTTAAATATATAAAAGTTCATAACAAACAACAACACAAGTTTTTCCTATTACAACGATCATGGTGGATTATGATCCAGGTATGTAGTTCTTTTGTGGCCAGCGTTCTTACATACGGAGCACTTATTTTTCTTGATTAAAATGATTCTCCTACTTCACACCTCCTCTTATATGGCCTTCTTCCCAGTTTGATAGTGCTTGGGTTACCCCAAAAGGTCTATAGGAACAACCCATGATTCCTCTAAGGGCACCGAATTAACATTCTCACTATATGCCATTATATATTTTCCATCGAATAATATAGACAGGAGCACTCATAAATTTAGTTCCATATTGTGCATTGTATTGAGCTCGAACCGTTGTCATAGCATGTGGAAAGGGTATTTTGTCCAAGTCAAAAACTCTGCACGTATAAGATCTTGTTTGAAGATTGATTGTGGCAACATCAGCATGACTGTCGATACTGAACTTGTAATCTTCTATTTGTTGAGCAAATAACCTATTCCTTAGATTGATGTTTGTTGATATTATTTTTTCTGCTTCTAGAACAAATTTGGTTCATGCGTTCTCGAACTCCATACGCCTTTCGTGAAAAAAAATTTCATACTTCTGATTTATTATATCAAATAGAGCCATAATGGGAAATTCTTTTTGATCACCAAACAATTAATTCACCGATTAAACTATGTTTGACGTCATAATATTGTACGACATCATACTAAACTCGTAACTCAAACAAAACATTAAATTCATAAGAATGTACCTATTTGCCAGACAGAATGCCTGGCTCCATCTCTCAAAACTAACACGTACAGATGTTCTACTTCCTTGGGATGCATATCTGTTATTTGATTGAAATGGTCTAAAAACTCTTCTCTATTATATGCTCTAACTGCTCTATAAGAAAAGGTCACTATCCTTTCATTGTGAAAGTTGTTCTGAATATTATCTTCAAGATGCCTTATGCAACAACCAAAGTGAGCTAAAGTATAGAAAATTGAACTCATCTTTGGAATACTTGGATGCCTATCTGAAACAAAACATAACTCTTCGTTATCTTTGATAAAGCTTTGCATCTTTTCAAATCAATATCCATAAGAGGCATCACATTCCTTGTTTGCTACACAAAAGCGACAGAAAAAATGTGATTCTCTATATCCTGTGCCACCACCGCTAGCAAAACTCCATTATACGTGCTCCTCAAGAAGGTCCCCTCGATGACTATGACTTTTCTCAAATGTTGAAAACCTTGAATCCAAGCACCATAGGATACAAAAAAGTACTTGAACCTTTCATTTTCATCAACATGCAATGTCATATTACTTTCGAGATTTGTGGACTCAAGTACGTAATGATAGGCATCGAGGACTGCATACCCGTGCTCGTGTGTCCCCCTAACCAAGTCCTTGGAATCCCCATGGCTGTATATATCTTCCAATAACTGACCATGACACCCAATTTTGTAAGGAGTTGATTGGGCATATCCCTTGTAGAAGGGCCTTTTCCATTGGGGAATCTATTCTTGAAATATTGATCGAGGACCTTTGTCGTGGCGTGAGGATCTTTTCCCGAAATGTGCTTTGAACCACATATGTGATACTTTTCATACTTATAAATAACGAATTTGTCAGAACTTAAGTATGTTACCGCTCTCAACCACCACTTGCAGTTCGGATTAGCACATCTGAAGCAAAAGACTTTGCTCGAATTAATCACCTTTATTATTCTGAATTTTTTCCAAGCAAGCAATAAATAGAGAAGTAGATAGTTCGTCCTTATCCTTGAATGACATTCCCTTGTAAAAGACAATTTTATCGTCTTGACGATTGCCAGACTGTGTCGATTGAGAAAAATTGCCCACCATATTGCTCGCAGCAATGGGCGTCGGTGTTTGATCATTATCTAGAATATTCATGTCCAGATCATCCAACTTATCATCAAAGATTTCTTATTGTTCTTCTTCTACTATATTCTGGTTCTCATTCTTTCTCTGTTTTTCAACCACGTACACCCTTAACACCAGCCTGGCTGAATCACTAAGATAAGTATGCGACCGAACATGATCGGTTATCTTGAAAGGTAGATATTTTCACTAAGAGAGAGAAAACAACAATGGATGAGAAGAGAGAGAAACACTCATTTTTTCCCTCCATTTCCTGTTATATTAGGTTAACATTTGGATCAATTTAAATAATTGTGGGCTATTCTCAAACTTTCCCAACTTTCTTAATCCATAATAAAGTAATTGTCACCTACACTCAATTATTAAGACTTGAGTCACCTACACCTTATTTTGAAACTCTTTTTTCACTTTTAACAAAATGCCCCGGGTTACTTACTGTAACACCCCATACTTAATTATGTGCATTAGCCATGGTTATATGTGTTGGATTATATGTATTGATCCTAAGTTAGGTATATATGAGTTTAAGTATGAGTATTGATTATTTTGAGATGGTTTCAAGTGTATAGTTTGATTATATGTGTATGGGAATCGACTTTATTTATATCGGAATTTGCCCGTCGATGATTCCATATGAAGTTTATTGAATAAGCTTTCCAACGATATAAAGATTTCCAAAAATGGATAAGTTTCGGATATAATCGAGCACGTTCGAAACTATAAAACGGCGGCCGGGATAATTGTGAACAGTAAATGTGCAGGAAATTCAAACTACTGAGGCCTGCCAGTTTTTTGGGTCTACTTTGAACGAGCATAACTCCCTCAATATAATGAATTGGGAGAGCTACCACCTATCAAAAGAAATATCTTTGAGTCTTCTTTCCAATGCAATTGGTTTCATCCAAATCCAACATCTGAGTAAGGAGTTATACTCGTTTTACTTCAGCCTCTCAAAACAGATTTTTAGGGTCAACTTCAAACGATCATAACTCCTTTTACAGGACGAACTGGGTGGCCTACTTTATATGAAATGAAATCCCTTTGAATTATATATCCAACGATACCAATTTCACCCAAATCCGATATCGGAGCAAAGAGTTATGGCTGATTTACTTTAACCTGTCAAAACAGTCCACCATGGACAGATTCGGATTTACTTAAATTTTTAAGGGCAATATGGTCATTTTCCATCACCTCTTGGACGAAAATTGGTCATTATATAGATATAATTGGTCTTATATCCACCAATTATCATCATATTATTGTAAATAAGAAACCCTAGCCTAATTTCAACACCAATTATCTTGTGATTCAACCGTAGAAAATCCAAATTGATTCCGTAGTTGTGTTCACCGTCTCGAGGGCTTCGAGAAGCACCCCTTATTTGTGCCAACAGGACTTCGAAATCAAAAGGGTCATTTTATGGTAAGGATGTAAATTATGTTGGTGTTATTTATATGGATATGTATATATATATATGCATGTGAGCATAAGAAGTATGTTATTTGATTGTTGTTGAAAGATGATTGGAAATGATGTTGGATTATTCTTGTGCATGGTTGGATTATGTTGAATTGTGAAGGGATTTGGTGTGATGATGTGGTATTGAAATGATGATTATATATATATATACACATAAACCTATTGATCAAGTTGGTTTTTGGAATGTTTTACAAATATTGGTTGTATGGAATTATGGAAGAGAATTGTGGTGTTGGGTTGCTAATACTAGATGCCAAATATTTCATTGTAGATAAGTGATTTGTAAAGGCGGGAAGTTGTGTCGAATTGGTGTCCGAATCTACAACGAGGTATGTAAAGCATACTCTAACGATGTTCTTTGGCATGAAAACACCAATGTTCCATCAAGTAAGATTCCAAGGTTGTCCACACACATGTATTATTCTACATTACCAACGAAGTTGTTTCCATTCTATAAAGTGTCAAAATATTTCATTGATATACCAAAAGGCTCCTATTTCATTGTTGTGCTATTGATGATTCTGAAACACATTGTTGATGTACTAATGAGTCTTTATTACATCGTTATTGTATAGAAGGTCTATTACTTGATTCCTATTGATGTATCATTGTTCCAAAGGTACTATATTGGCATGAACACTAATGTAATAATCTCAAAAGCTTTTGAACTAAGTTATTGGAAAGATTTCTTATGTGTGTTACTTGATATACGTATGGGTGGTATCCCAGGGGCATAAGCCTAGCATTGGTCGATCCCAATTGATATGTACTGGAGGCAGCCTAATGGTCACAGTACGGTATAGTATTGATTATTGTTAGGTGGTTGGAGGTTCGGGAGGAGGAGGTAATGGCGAATGATAATTGTAAAGAATGAAATGAACGAATACATACCGTTCCACAAATGTGTTTGAATCCAAGAACCCAGTTCAGATTAATGATAATGTACATGATCCTAAAAGTGTTTATGAAGTGTGGTTCACTTCTATTATGATTTATTCACATGTGTATGATTTTCTTGATCCCCCATATCACATATGATTATCTACAGCTTTATATACTCAGTACATATTTCGTACTGACGTCCCTCACGGGGGACCTACATTTCATGCTGCAGGCACAGGTACTTCAGCTTATTCACAGCATAGATAGGAGCCGGGTCGTTCAGCTATTGTTGGTGAGCTCCAGTTTGCTTCGGAGCTTTCCGAGTCGGTTCCTTATGTTTTGTTATTGTACAGGAGTCATGTGTGGGCAGGGGTTTGTCCCGACCCTAGTTATGTCATGTATATATGTCCTAGAGGCTTTGTATACATAAGGAAGGGTCAAGTCATGGGAGTTTATATAGTGATGTTATATTTGTATATGTGGTGGCCCCGACGGCCAAGTATTATATATATATATATATATATTTGTGTGTGTTGTGCTGATACAGGAAATTAGACCCTTCTATATGTAACGAAGTGCTGCCCAAATTTTTGGTGAATGTAAGTGAAGGTACAGGTATTTGAACGGGTTCTCCCGGGCTTTCTCGGCTTCGGGTGCCAGTCCGGCCCGATGGGATTTTGGGGCGTGACACTTACCCATCACCATCAAGGACAATAATTATCTTCCGACATTGTCATATTCTAATACCTCTTTAAACTTCAGATTCTAAGAAGTAGTTGTTGTAGAATTAGACGTTGTAGCACTATCAAGGATGGCAATGCTGATGTGCTAGGACCTGCAGATCTTAATCTAGAAAGGCTATGTGTGGATGATGAGCTACTATGCAGACTGTTATATTGATTACTATGTTGTCTATTATGTTGACTTGTCCTTCATGGGAAGAAGAGACGTAGAACTGGTCAGATGACGATTGTGTGAAGAATGTAATTGGTAGTTAAATAATCGACCTAGGATGAGGGGGAAGATTTATAGTAGTTGGTGGAGGAGTTGTGGTAACAGGTGGTGGTGTATATTGACCTACAAGAGAATTATCAAGTCTTTTCTTGCTTTTCTTATACCATCCATTACCATTACCTTTTAATGTCATTAATTTTCTTTACTAACCACCTAGAAAAGAAAGAACAAACAAATTAGCAAACAACCTATTTCTCAGAAAAGAAAAATTAGACATACAAATTAATTGTGTAACGAATGATAGGAAATAATTACTTTGTGCTCGCAAGGGACAAAAACTAAGATTTCTCAACCACTGACAATTACTACATTTATGATTTTCCATCATTTCAAAAATCTTAATATAATGTATAAATGCAGTATAGTTAAGTAGTACCAATTGAACCAAACAGACAACACATATACTACAAAAATTCACCACTACTATTTAATCAAACAACCAGCAATGTTCTTACTACCACTAAAAATGTTATCAAAGAAAAGACACCATATTGTCAAGTAAAATAGCAAAAGGCAGCAACTAAAATACAATTTAAGATCATGTTACTACACATTACTACTATTAATAACAACTCAATCCTCCCTGCTTGATTCATAGTCATTCATCAATTCTTCCTTGTCGCTTGATTCATAGTCATTCATTAATTAGTTGTTCGACACAAAGTAGTTGTTGAATAATCATTCTTTGTGTATTATTAACTTTGTCGAACAACTACTATTCAAGGTCTTTACATAGATAGACCTTGAATGATTATTGCTAATACAAATATACTCACGTATAAAAATGTAGGACCTCGAGACAATTTAATAATACATGTGTTGTAGCTACCTTAAGCTCCACCTCATTCAAATACCGAAATGGACTAAGTTTTGGGCTTCCTTAACTTGGTTGATTAAATATTGAAAATGATAGTGCTGAAAGATTTATTGTGTCCATCATCATGTCTATTAGGTTTGTTTCACAAACATGGAACATCATGTTCAAAATAATATGAACAAAATAAAGAGGTCTCTTTAGCCAAATAAGCCTTATATATGATCCCTCAATTCGAAATCTATTTTTTATGGTCTGCTTATATTTGCCAACAATCCTGCATAGTATGATCTTTTAGATGAAATAATGTTTAATTAAAACACATGTAGGTAAATGTTAAAATTAATTACCTATCAAGGGGATACATCCATCTACACTGAATAGGCTCTCCAAGTCATGGCGCTCACATAAGGTGAACTAGAAGATGCTCAATAATATCAAAAAAATCAAGAGGAAAATTTTTTGCCAACTTGTTTATGGTTAAGCGAATGTTGATATCCATCAAAGATAGGTTCTCCTCCCTTAATTTGTTAGAACATAAATCTTTAAAAAATAATCTTATCTCTGTTATGGGCTTTCATATTCTATCGGGCAATGAACTGAATGCAATAGAAATCAATGACTCCATGAAAATGTGATAGTCATGGTTCTTCATAGACGTCAACTTCCCTTCTTTCATGTTAACACACCTGGATAAATTTGATGCATATCCATCTGGCATCGTCAAATTCTTAACCCAATCACAAATCACTCTTCTATTATCCAAAATGAATGTGTAAATTGCCTTGGATTTCTAAATCTTATTGTTTAAGTATGTCAGGTACAACTCACTGTGCCTACAACACTCCTTTAAGTCCATCCTGACCTTCAAGTTATTTTTTGTTTTGTTACTTACATCTATCACTGTATTAAACAAGTTGTCAAAAACGTTTTTCTCAATATGCATAACATCCAGATTATGAGGCAGAAGATTATGATTCTAGTAATTTAACTCCTAAAATATGCTTCATTTAGTCCAATTATATGTAACAATAACCAAGTATCCTGGATGGTGGAGGCTCTATTACCTTAGGCAGATTTCGTACTCTATCCCAAATTTCTTCTCGCGACAAGGTTGGCAGTGGCTCCTCAAATTAGACTTATTCTTTATAAAATCACAAGTATTTCTCCTAAACTTATGTACCATTGGCAAGAATCGACCGTGACAGTCGAAGCATGAGTTCTTATCCCCATTTTTCAAAGTGAATGCTTTTGTGTCTTCCACACAACAAGGGCAAGCTAACTTCCCCGCAGTCGATACCCAAACAACATTCCATAAGCAGAAAAGTCATTTATAGTCCACATTAAAACAACACATAATCTAAAGTTTTGTTTGATTGATACATCAAATGCTTCCACACTTTCCTGTCACAATATGTTCAACTCATCAATTAATAACTGCAGATACACATCAATTGAAACTTTTGGATTGTGAGAACCTGAAATAATACAAGTTAGAAATACATACAACCTTGTCATACACAACTTGGGAGAGAGATTATATGGAGCCATAAACACTATCCAACATGATTATGGTATATATGAGACAGAAAATGAGTGAATCCATCAGTAGATAATCCCAACCAAATGTTTCTTGGTTTATGTCACTACCCGAGGATACCCCCTAATCATAACACAGTGCTTATGGCCACAAGTGACCCAAAGCTAACCCATGATCTAGTACCTGTTGTGAGCACTGAATAAAAATATTAATGGGATAACATGTGAGGAAAATAATCTGATAAAATATTGGTACGATGTAATACTAAAATATAATTCAACATGTCTGAAGAAACTGAAAAGATTGAAAACTAATTGACTGTCTATCTGTCTGAAAGCTTCTAAAATCACAAGGAGATGATGGGACAAACTCCCAACTAACTCTGACTGACTAAAGATAAAGAGATTCTAAAATGACGGTAATAAAATGCCATGTCCTCGATGGATGAGGACTTACCACTACTGCTACTGGGGGTAATGATGAATTGTCTAAGGATGGTCGAGGAACTAAGTGTCTGAACCTATGTCATAAGACAATACAGCGCAAAAGAAAAGTATGTGGTCAGTACTTTGAATGTACTGGTCTATAAAGTAAGGACTAACTAAAATACATATGGCAACTGAACATGGATGCATAAATATGTAAAACTGAGAATGCAAGACCAAATAAGGCATGAGCTAAATTTAATTTGCAAAACTGACTGCTAAATAACAGAGAATCTGACTACTTGGTCAAGCAAACCTGAACTGATATAGATCGAGTACTAACTGAAATTGTGGGATCTATTATGTAACCGATATGCCCTATCTGAGATGATCAGGTTCCAACCTGTAACCCTAGTTGAAAAGGTGTCAGTATCTTGCCACGGGTACTAATTAGTTGTGTGGATCTACTAAACTAGTGTCCGGAAGAACTAGGAAGTCACCCTCTACTAGCAGGTACCCCTAAGAGAATGTCAACCCTCAACTGGCAGGAAGACGTCTCAAAACCTATGTTGGCTATGTAGTTCTGAAACTCAAGGATTGCTACTAAAGTCACACCCTCTACTGGTAAGTGAGCCCCTATCCCTGGGTCCGCTCAGTGCTAATCCTACTCCCAACTAAACTGACAGTGTTTCTGACTAAGTTCAACTAAATAT
This sequence comes from Capsicum baccatum var. pendulum, assembly GCA_030864225.1. Taxonomy (NCBI): domain Eukaryota; kingdom Viridiplantae; phylum Streptophyta; class Magnoliopsida; order Solanales; family Solanaceae; genus Capsicum; species Capsicum baccatum. The sequence goes on along the minus strand of CM061560.1, from coordinate 236,498,747 downwards.
CTCAACTAATAATGCTCAACATAATCGTAACAAACTGAGTATGACAATAAAATCATGAATGGACTGACTCATTACTTAAAAAGTCTGAAATGTAAGTAAACATATAGGTATCGGGTGTTCATAACCTGCTAGCCCTGAATAATTACAAAATTCGATAACAAAACTTGAAACAGTGACATAAATTCCCAATTTAAAGACCCAAAACATAATACGTGTCACCAAACTGATAAAGTCCATGAATTTGAATATATAAATGTATTAAACTCGAGAGGATAAAAATTTCACATGGTTTAATTCATAATTTGATAATTTGACATGGGAGCAATTGAATATGAATGAGTAATTGAAATTCAAAACATGAAGTAATCTAATTTTGATGGGAAAAATATATTGACATGGCTTGAATTCAAATTTTTAAGATGACATGAATTAAATTCATGATTTACATGGATAATTTAATAAAAGAAGATTAAAAATTCATACTTGAACAAAAAGGAAATTTTTGAAACTCAATGGGTGGAAGGAACCCATTGATAAATACCCCACATACCTGAATGTTGAAGCCTTGGATAAATTTCTTGGTATTGAACTTGAATTTGATGAACCCTAGTTGGTTTTGGGGAGAAAAATTTTGCCCTTTTGCTTTGTGATGGATAATTTCTGAGTAATGATAGGTCAGGGTAGTATTTACGCTTGATAATTGTTGTTTGGAGGGTGAAATGACATAGTTTTGGGTTAAAAGAGTGGGAAAAGACCAAAAAATTATTAGAAATCATCTGGAAGACGTCTAGAAGTCGTCCCGACGAGTTTGGCCACGACTCATAAGTTTTGGGTACGAGCCGTGTCATGAGTCATCACCAGGAACCCATATTTCGAACCTTACTACCGTGCTAATGACTTTTCCTGACAACTCGTAGGGTCTGCTTACAAGTCGTCATCAGGAGTCGTAACCACTGGCAGCTTTGACAGTGCTTTAGTAATTTGGCCATAACTTTTTACCCCGATATAATATTAAGGTAAAATTGATATTGTTGGAAAGATAATTCAATTATCTATCTGTTAGTGGGTCTTGATCTCAAAAATTCCTAGTATACCAAAAGTTATACTCATTTGAATCTAACCATAGTTATATTCTTTACAAGAATTTAATTGCTATGGGATATTTCAACTTGTCTATAAGTTAGGAGATATTTGGGGTCTTAGTATACGTCCAAGTCACTTGTAAAACTACCAAAACATGAGACTTGATACTTAAATCCTTTACTGGTCAGGCTACGAGTTTACATAATGATTCGTAATGTCAGAATACGAATCATATACTAGACTCGTAACCACTGGGTTGAATTGTTTTGGATTACATACTATTGTGACTACGAATCCCTCCATACGACTCATAGCTATTCATTACGAGTCGTAGTGAGTAGTCATAGTCACTGAACTTGAGTAGAGGGATTCATTGGAGTGGCTACGACTCACTCGTGATGACTCATCACAAGTGGTTACGATTTGTTACCTTGAGTTGTAGCCATGGCAGTTTATTAGGCCATTAAGGGAAATCTTCCATAACCTTTTGCCATGACCTCGGATTATGACAAGGCTTGAAGTTTTGGAAAGATAACTTTGTCGCTTATCTTTAAGGGTCTAGATCTTGCAAAATTTGAGGTATTATAGTTCACTAACAAAATATGTATACACACTATCAAAATGCTTCCATGCTTCTCCATTTGACGGATGACATAAACACTAGGTGGTCTTTTATGTTCGTAGTGCCATCTCATATGAGGGGCAGAGCTCATTGATACATACAACCTCTTTAACCGTGGTATAAGGGGTAAGTAATGCATCAACTTCATGTTGAGCTCAAACACACACGCAAGTTTACGCGATCATATAAGTAATATAGTGACTTAGATAGTCGGATATTGTTCCCACGAGGACTATGCAACTAGAAATTCAACCAACTTTAGTTTTAGACAAGGAAGTCTTAAGTGTTGTAAAGTATCAAGATGATTTTTAAGTTTTGAATAAAAATGTAAATTAATAAATAAGAAATAACAAATTTTGACAATAGCAAAGCAAGCAACGGTTGTAAACAGTAATGATGAGAATTCCATGGTTAAGGCACATCTAATAATCCTACAATTCTCTATTCTTATCGCATTCTAGTAGGTTATCGGGTTATTCATTCACACGATTTATGGTATGATCTTGGTCTCCCTACCTCAAATCTTCTATCTATCTAAATATCACAACTACATCAACTAAAAGAGATGCAACAATTCATCTAGATTCATACAGCTATCTCCATGCAATTGAACCAAACAAGACTTCTAGGTACTTCCCTATCCTAGATGCTAATTCAAATCCTCTATTTAATGAAAAGATGAGAAACTTGCTCCTTAATTTCTTTGTTATATTCCATGATTCTCCTCCACGATTCACATAGAAATATGGATTTATTCTAATGATGGCCACTCATCAAAATAGTAATCTCAAGAAATTAAGAATAACCCCTACGATAATCCAACAAGAAACAACAATAAACAATATCAAAGAGTAATCATGTTCTTGGCCTCAACCCCAGAACAAGGGTGCTTAGCCACTCATGTTTGAATTCGACATAAAAAATAAGCAATTAATCATACCAAGAATTAATCTTGAACTAAAGAAGTTCAAAAGAAATTCTAAGAACCCTAAAAGATAGATTTTTGTGCTTTTTCGCTGCAGCTATGCTTTCCAAAGTGTCCCCAATTGTTAGTAAATTTTTACTTTTATAGCTGAGCTAAATAAACCCATTTTAGCTCTCACCGCGTCACGATAGCCTTTTCGTCGCCATTCTCACCACGATGAGGTGCATTCATGGTGAGACTCTGCTTAGTGACAATTATGGATTGGACCCTCACCGCGACGCGGTGGAAACGCGGTGAGGTACTGGATAGTGACAATTGCCTATTTTGCCTCCATCACGATGCGGTGGGCTTCAAAACACAAGCACTGGTGATTATCTCTTCACCGCGACACGGTGACTTCCTGAAAGAAACTTTTAGAGCTTTTTCCTTCCTTATTTTCTTTCCAAACCATGTTCTAATGCCTCCATTGGTCCTTTCATCATCATACCTCCTTAATACGTCCAATCACGTTCAATTCCATCAAAATTTAATCCTGCACACACTAATTATATCTATTAGATAAGGAACACACTTATAGCTAAATTTTAATTGGAATAACGCCTTTTCTATCTCAGAACAAGTCTAAATATGGGTAAATATCGGTGATTGGACATATAAATATGCCCAAGATCACCACCCCACACTTTGAACCTTGTTCGTCCTCAAACAATCACAATTAAGCTTCACATCACAACTTAAGAGTTATACTTGCGTTGGGCACTTAGAATTTGTAACAATGACTCTTCATCTCAAAACATGTCAATACTTTTATGCACATGAATAATTTGTTTCAAACCTCATCATCTCAATAGTGACATCCAATTTGTTGGTGAACTTAATCAAATCACTCAATCAAACAACACAATAAGTAATTCGGACTTTTATCCTCATGCACCCTCAAAACAAGAAAGTTTCCCCACACCACTCATAATTTTTCAATATTTCTAATGAGGGGAATATCAAAATTCAATCATTCACTCTCAACAAAGAATTCATACATGATAGATAATGTACCATAAGCTTGCCCTTAGTGTACTATTCCACTAATAATTGGATGTTGAAATGGAGGATCAATTAGGTCTTCCATGGTTGCAATGTAGGCTGAGGAACATGTAGGAACTATTTAGGAAATAGTGACTAATCTCCCTAAGTGCTTTAATACATGTCAATCTTCAATCGAAATCACATTCTATCAACCCAATTTTCACCTTATTACCTTTACACATCATTTGTTTCACCCTATTCTCATTAAGCTCATTAACATAATCTATGGTGGGAACATTTTTATTTTACATTATGATTCAATTTTCAGTTCTTCTTCACACCCATTTACTATTACGCACCCCTATCATAGCCACCCTCAACTAAAGCAATTCTCCTTGGTTGAGGTGCACAGTGTCCGAAATAGACCAGGGCCAAAACAGGTTCATTGTAACCCAACTAGGCAATAAAAAAATCTGAACTTCCCTTAGAACAATTCCTTCAACTCCCAACCACAACAATTTTACACCAATAACTTACAATTTTGGAGCTTCACTTTTACCTTTTTCCTACTTCAATTTCACATTCCTTATTCAATTACTTTTTTATACTAAAGTGCTTAGGAGTTTTGGATCAAATTAAGGTCTATCAAATAAGGGATTACACCAAGTACAAGGCTACCAAAAATAATCAGGCTATAGGCTCAAAGGGGTTTACTAGGTACATGCATACAGGTAGGTAAATAAAGTCTTTACGATTCGGCTAACAAAGAAATGCCTAAATCACTTCCTACACCCAAGACCCTTTATTTCGCTTTGTAAACACACCGGAAAAGTTCTAGACATTCCTATACATATAGAATATAAACAAATACTCACACTCACGGTGCATGCAAGGAATCAAATCGGATCCTTACGATTCTCGATTTTGTTCATTGTCAAATTCAACATTAAGCCAACAAATTGTATTACACCTATTGAGATTTAGCATCTAAAAATAAATTCTTTTTCCTTTTGTTTCAAAACAAATTCATTCAAAGTCACTATAAAAATGGCCCAACACAAAGAACTTCTCAAGAGTCATAATTTAGTTCTTATCAATTCTCAGCTTCTAAAGACTAACTCCCCTTAAGACGGTCGCCATCCATCTATCATAGGGGAGGGTAACTTGCTATGACAATTTATTTTGAATTACCTTGAGGGAAAAAATGAGAATTTCCAAGGAGGGCAATAATAAATACTTTGAACTGAAATTGCCAAGGAGGGAGAAAACAATAAAAGCAAACACTTTAAACTAAAAGCAAAATGCGAAAAGGGCAAATTGTAACAATCCATACTTTGAACTTACTAAATATTACAGACATATTGTTCTGAATAGTTAGAAATACTAAGTTTAACATCCAACCACAAAAATAAAAGTACCCCAATACAACAACAACAACAACAACAAACCCAGTGTATTCCCACCTAGTGGGGTCTGGGGGGGTAAGATGTACGCAGTCCATACCTCTACCTCCGAAGAAGTAGAAAGGCTGTTTCCGATAGACCCCCGGCTCAAGACAGTCGCCACACAAATATAAATATAAATATAAATATAAATATAAATATAAAGTAACGCATAGGTAGTATGAAACATCGGGAAGCACTCAGATACATAATAAAACATGGAACACCGAAATCATAACAAGAAGAAGAATAGGAATAGGAATAAAAATAAGAGTAGGAAGAATAACAGGAATAATCCCCCACCAAAAAAAAAAAAAAAAAAAAAAAAAAAATTAAAAAATTCCCTACCCTTGTGCCCCCAAACTGGCCCTAGTCTTCTGCCCTAATCCTCGCCCTCCAGACCTTCCTATCTAGGGTCATGTCCTCGGTGAGCTGTAACTGCTCCATGTCCCGTCTAATCACCTCTCCCCAGTACTTCTTCGGCCTACCCCTACCCCGCCTAAAGCCATCCAACGCTAGCCTCTCACACCTACGAACCGGGGCATCCATGTCCCTCCTCTTCACGTGTCCAAACCAACTCAAACGGACTTCCCGCATCTTGCACTCCACTGGAGCCACCCCAACCTTCTCCCTGATAGTCTCATTCCTAACTCTGTCCCCTCTAGTCATCCCACACATCCAGCGCAACATTCGCATTTCCGCCACCTTCATTTTTTGGATGTGGGAGTTCTTAACTGGCCAACACTCCGCTCCATACAACATGGCCGGACGGACTACCATCCTGTAGAATTTGCCTTTAAGCTTGGGCGGCACATTCTTATCACACAACACCCCCGACGCGAGCTTCCACTTCAACCATCCCGCCCCAATACGGTGCGAGACATCCTCGTCAATCTCACTGTTACCCTGAATCACGGACCCGAGATACTTGAAACTATCCCTCTTACATACCTCCTGCGATTCCAGCTTCACTACCACCTCATCCTCCAACCTCACGTCATTAAACTTGCATTCTAAATACTCTGTCTTGCTTCTGCTCAACCTGAACCCTTTAGACTCAAGAGTTTGTCTCCACACCTCTAATTTGTCATTCACACCCTTTCGGGTCTCGTCAATCAGAACTACATCGTCTGCAAAAAGCATACACCAAGGCACTTCCCCTTGAATACTCCGCGTCAACACATCCATCACCAAAGCAAACAAAAAAGGACTAAGAGTAGATCCCTGATGCAATCCTGTCAAGACAGTAAAATGCTCTGAGTCTCCTCCCGCCGTCCTCACCTGAGTTTTCGCTCCATCATACATATCTTTAACTGCTCTGATATAAGCCATCGGGACTCGACTCACCTCCAAGCATCTCCAAAGCACCTCCCTGGGAACTTTGTCGTAAGCCTTCTCTAGATCGATAAACACCATGTGCAGGTCCTTCTTCCTTTCCCTATACTGTTCCACCAGCCTCCGTACCAGGTGAATTGCCTCCGTCGTCGAGCACCCAGGCATAAAACCGAACTGATTTTCCGAAATAGACATTATCCGTCTCAGCCTCCCCTCGACGACTCTCTCCCAAATCTTCATAGAGTGACTCAATAACTTAATCCCCCTATAGTTATTGCAACTCTGGATGTCACCCTGTAAAATAAAAATAAAAATTGTCCAACCAATACAAACCAAAATACCAAGATAAAGAGACGAAGAGAAGAAGAAGTGAAACACCACCCCACACTTAAACAAAGCACTGTCTCAGTGCTTAAAAATAAGCTCAAATGGTGAGGTGGATGAATACTCCCTGCCTAGGCATCATCCATAGCATCCTGTGCAGCATCAAAATCATCACCGTTATTGTCTACTTCGTCATCAGAATCTGCATCACCATCTTTAGACTGTTCATCATCATTAAAATCTATATCTGAGTCCTGCCACTGCCTTTCTTCATCTGTAGTACATCATCATCTATCGGTTTAACGAACTACGGCCCAATCCTTAGCAATGTCCTAGCATGATGTCCAAGAGGGTCATGCAACTTAACAACACAAATATCTTTATTTGTGGATGCTCTTCCCCCAACCATAGTTGCAACATCTGTAATCCATATATTCTCACAGTAATTTCATCAGTTTGAGCTTGACGCTCGGCGATAGTATGAATCGAGACCTGAGCCCCAGCTGTGCTTCTAGTTGTGGTGACATCAATAGGGTAACTATCTACCACAATCTTATATTCTAACTTCTCCTCCTCTACTCGATGCCTCCTCAAAAACCGAGTCAACAAACCTCTAAAGCCATATCTGCGCCCCTCAATGTAGCGCGCCTTCTTCATAGTAGAAAATATCACTTGGACCACATTAATTTCAATATCATCGCACATTAGAGCATAAATCAAACACACCCGATCACGTGTAACCTCTGTCATATGTTTGCCTTGAATAAGGTAATGGTACACTATGCGTCCCCATATACGGGCCTCCTTGTTCATCGGTGCATATGGGAAGAAGGAGTGAAGACCCGTGCCTCTCTGTCTAGTCCACCTAACAGCCGAACGAGGACCACAAAGCAAATGTCTGATATAAGCATAGTTTGGAGTGATGATCATCTGCCTCAACTAATTTACATCTTCCTTAGATATCCCTAGAAAGTTATTTATATCTTCTGCTATAAATCGCACCACTTTACCATGAACTTTCACCTCATGATGTGGTTCCCGAGGGTCCCAATTGGCATAAAATTCACGCACAAGGTGCAAATTGCACTCAGTCAGCTGGTGAAAAAGGAAAGTCATGTTCAGCTGTTCCAGATGACGTACCATACTTAGGTATTCCCTTTGCAAATTTGCTCTATCAACAAACACCTCAGGTATGTATTTCGTGTCGAGGTGTTTGGTGTACCACTTCTTTCCTGCTTGTCTGACTGCCTTAAACACAAATCTCTGTGTCTGACCACACGGGACTGGTGGAGCACGGGGCACCCTATTTGCCTTTTAGGTTGCTTGCTTCATTTCCTAGCTAGCTCAAAAGTACCAGCTTTCCCCTTGAGTATTAGTTGTCTCTTATCCATCGTTCCTATCATCCAATTCATGCAACAAACAAATAAGCAAAACAAGTCCTAAAGTGTGTTAGCCTAAACTAAGTGTGAAAAAAAAAACCACACACTTAGTTTCTGGTGAAGTTGCTCACATATAAGAATAGAGTACTCAGACTTCCACTTTTCACTATGTTTCGCTAAATGCAGCTATACCAACATAATTTAGGAGCCCATTATGTCATTAGCATAATCACTTCCCCTTATGAAATCAATTTCAGTATCACTAGCAGTTATCCACAGTTGTGTCCCTCATTCTGTTACATCAAGTTAATCGAGGTGGACATAATTACAGACGGCTCCCAAATATGCACATTCATTAACAATATTCTATATCAAATTCAGAAGTCGACAAGCAAGGTGTACAAATTTTTATAGGAATGACCCAATCATGCACATTCAACCCAATTCCACCCCTTATTACAATTCCATATGCCTTCTATCGACGGGAATTCAAAAATTAATATTGCACAAATACTAGCACCAGTTGGGCTCACCCCACACTTAATCTCTTTGGTGTGATGTGCATCATTACCAAGTACTCAGACTTCCCTTCTGGGTGATACCAACACCTCCCATGTTAAACCAGTTCAATCAACCGATATAATCAACAACAGTAAAAAAAATAAGGCCAAAAAGACGGCTAAGTAAAAGCACATATCTGTTAGGCACACAGTCACAACATACCCAATTAATTAAACAACATTGTCCCCCTTCAGTAAAAGCACCCGTCAGCAAACAAATATCATACCACACTTCATTTCAACATGCATCCACGCACCATGACTCACTTATTTAACAATTGAAGGCATAATTATGAATGAAGTAACTACAATTCACAACAAGTTTAAGATAACTGTGGCATATGGTAATATACTCAAATGTATAATTCATACACAACCTCTTCATGCCACTATTTTCACTTTTTTTTCTTTTCCAAAAATCTAAAAATAGAAAGGAACTATGCTATTACATTAAATTAGTGGGTTGCCTCCCACGTAGCGCCTTAGTTTACATTGTGACATGACTCAGCTCGGTGTCACTCATCAGGAAAGGTGAAGGACACATTGTGCTTATCTCCATGATCAACCCAATAATACTTCACACGTTGTCCATTCACCAAGAACATCTTAGTCTTTTCTTTATTCCATAATTCAACTACACATGAGTCCTCATTTGCACCACCTCAAAAGGCCTAGACCACTTTGATCGCAACTTACCCGGAAATAATTTCAACCTCGCATTGAATAGCAAAACAAGTTGTCCAAGTTCAAAAACTCTATCAAGGATATGCTTATCATGCCATTTCTTTGTCTTCTCTATGTACATTTTGGAATTCTCGTAAGCGTGGAGACAAAACTCATCAAGTTTAACAAGCTGCAATAATATTTTCTCTCCCATGGCCTTCATATCAAGATTCAGCTTTTTCACGGCCCAATAAGCTTGATGTTCCATCTCTACAGGCAAATGGCAGAATTTACCATAAACCAAGCGATATGGAGAGGTACCTATAGGCGTCTTATAAGCTGTCCAATAAGCCCAAAGTGCATCATCTAAATTTTTGGCCCAATTCTTCCCACTGACCATTGACAGTGTTTTATAGAATCTTCTTTATCTCTCGATTGGATACTTCTACCTGACCACTTGTTTGTGGATGATACAAAGTGGTCACCTTGTGCCTAACGCTATATTTAACTAGAAGATTTGTAAACCAAGTGTTAATTAAATGTGTACCTCTATCACTGATTATAGCTCTGGGAGTGACAAACCGGGAGAATATATGCCTTTTCATAAATTTTAATACCACTTTGGCATCATTAGTGGGGAAAGCTGCAGCTTTCACCCACTTAGATACGAATTAACTGCCACAAGGATATATAAATTGCCATTAAATGGTGGGAATGGTCCCATAAAATCTATCTCCCAAACATCGAATACTTCAACTTCAAGAATGTTGTTCAGGGGCATCTCATAACGCCTTGAAATTGCACCTAACCTCTGGCACTGATCACAACTCTTCACAAAATCCACTGCATTTCTGAACAATGTTGGCCAAAAAAAATCAGATTGTAAAACTTTTCTGGTTGTTCTTTCACCCCCATAATGGCCACCATAAGGAGATGAATGACAGTTCTGTAGCACTTGTGTGAATTCAACTTCTGCCACACATCTGTGTATAATTCCATCAGGACCTTGATTGAACAGATATGGCTCATCCCAAATATAGATATGAGAATCATGTAGCAATTTTATTTTTTGTTGAGTGGTAGCTTTGGGAGGATAAACCCCACACACTAACAAGTTCACAATATCTGCATACCACGAAAGCTCACATAAAGCCAATAATTTTTCATTCGGAAACTCTTTCTTAATGCATCTGAATCATCCACAATATGGTCATGATTCTCTAATCTGGACAAATGGTCTACAACCTGATTCTCTGCTCTTTTTCGATCACAAACCTCTAGGTCAAATTCTTGCAGTAATAGAATCCACCTGATCAATCGAGGCTTTGCATTCGTTTTGTTAAAGGGATACTTGACGGAGGCATGGTCAGTGTGAACAATTACCTTGATACACACCAAATATGCTCTAAATTTGTCGAATGCATAAACCAGTGCTAACATCTCCTTTTCTAGAACTGTGTAATTTACTTGGGCATCATTCAAGACTTTACTAGAGTAATACATAGAATGAAATACTTTGTCTTTTCTCTGCCCCAAAACTACTCCCACAGTTACGTCACTGGTGTCACACGTCAATTCAAATGTTAACTCCCAATCTGGAGAAATCAAGGCGAGTGCTTCAGTCAGTTTCTTCTTCATCTTCTCGAAAGCTTCTTGACAATCAGCCCCAAAATCAAATTTAGCTTATTTTTATAACAATTTACACATAAGGATAGCAATTTTGGAAGAATCTTAAATAAACCGCCTGTATAAGCCTGCATGACCTAAGAAACTTTGCACCCCCTTCATTGTTACCGGATGTGGAAGCTTTTCAATCACTCCAATTTTGGCTCTATCTACTTCAAATCCTCTACATGACACTTTATGGCCAAGGACTATTCCTTCCTTCACCAAAAAATAGCATTTTTCCTAATTCAGCACTAGATTTTTCTTTTCACAATGAGCCAGGACTCGATCTAGATTCGGCAAGCATACATCAAAAGAATTACCATAAACAAAGAAGTCATCCATGAATACCTCGATAAATTCTTCAACCATGTCATAGAAAATTGCCATCATGCATCTCTGAAACATTGCAGGTGTATTGCAGAGGCCAAAAGGCATACTTCTGCATGCATACGTGTCATATGGGCAAGTAAATATGATCTTTTCTTGGTCCTCTGCTGTAATAGTGATCTGATTATATCCCGAGTATCCATCATGAAAATAGTAGTACTCTTGCCCTATCAGTCTATCCAATATTTGATCAATGAATGGGATAGGATAGTGATCCTTTCTTGTGGCTTCATTTAGCATTCGGTAGTCAACACAGATTCTCCTTCCAGTCACCATGCGAGTGAGAATTATCTCATTAGCTTCATTGATAACCAGAATTATCCTACCTTTCTTTGGGACCCAGTGTATTGGGCTTACCCACTTGTTGTCTAAAATTGGATAAACAATCCCATTATCGAGCCACTTGATGACCTCTTTTCGCACCACGTCCTTCATCACCAGATTCAATCTACATTGTTGCTACACCCTTGGTTTGAAACCTTCTTCCATGTATATCTTGTTCATGCAAAAAAACTGGATTTACCCCTGTAATGTCAGGCATATTGCCAACCAATTGCCTTCTTTCTTCTTTTTAAGACTACCATTGTTTCCCTTACCTGCACATCAGATAAACCTGCAGACAAAATAACAGGCAAGGTATCATTATCACCAAAGTAAAAATATTTCAAGTAAGGAGGAAGAACCTTAATCTCCAATTTTGGAGCTTCATCAATGTAACGCCCCGAGTTTGTACCCCGGATGCTACACGGTACTAATAGTCTCGAAGGGCCACAAGCTAACCCATGACTAGTACCTACTGTAATAACTTAATAATAGTACTGTAATATGAAGAATTAGGCAGAAAATTTCATAAGGTTCAATACAGTAATAAAACTGAATACGGTATAACAAATACCGAATCTGATACATCTGTCTGAAAATACTCTAGTATTAAAAAGCCTCTAAACTGTCCAAAATATGGAGTTGATGGGACAAGTCCCCAACTAACTCCAAACTACTGAAATAAGCTAAACTACAGAAATAATCATTATGTCCTCGAACTAAAAGGACTCACCACTAACTCTGTCAGCTGAATATCTGAACTGCTAAGTACGATCAGGAGCCCGCGCATCTGAACCTATGATATAAAACATCATAGCGCAAAAAAGATATACATTAGTACTTTGAATGTACTGGTATGCAAAGTGAGGTACGTTGAAATGCATGGGTTCATATGCATGAAAACTACTGACTGAATAACATGAATATAACTAAATGGGAGTACATGCATGAATACGTATACTGTAACTGAGGTTGTGATAACACTGGATACTGAGTTCTAAATTACTAATTTATTGATATTTGAGTTTACTAATATTGTGTGGCTGATAACTAAGTGACTGTATCTGACAGTCTTGAATCTGTAGAACTAAACTGAGTTCTATTTTGAGACTGAATCTGAAACTGAGACTATGGGAGGTAATAAACTAACTGATATGCCCCTCTCTAAACTAATTGGGGTTCAACCTGTAACCCCAACTGGAAGGGTATCACTACCATGCCACGGGTAAAGACAAGTTGAGTTACCCTCATCTGGCAGGTGCTCTAAATGAGAATAGTGGTACCCTCAACTGGCAAGTAGATCACCTCATCAACCATCAACTAACAGGTTAATGTCTCAACCTACACTGGCTACGCAGTTTTCGAACACAAGGACTGCTTCTAAGGATCACACCCTCTACTGGCGGTGAGTCCCCATTCGTGGGTTCACTCGGTGCTGAATCCTACTCCCAACTGAATAGACACTAAATTGATTTCTAGTTCATACTAGGCTTGACTGAACCGTTACTTATTATACTGTCTAACTGAACTGAACTGAGTTCACTGAGTTCCGTTGACTGACGAAATACTACTAAATTTTGTTAACTGGCTGAATTTACTGAAGTCTGAACTAATACTGAACTGGACTGGACTGATACTGAGTCTACTGAGTTTTTTCTGAGTTTGTAACTGACTGAGTACTACTTATCATGACATGACTGATACTATCCTGAGACTGACCATGACTCTAGGTAATCAACTAAATTATTGGGTATTAAAAACCCCCAAGACTCTATAGCATAAATTATAAGACATGGAACAATCTTGAAAAATGATAAATAACTACCTGATCATCATTCATTCATTGGGACATTCTAGCAAACACTTACATGCCATGAACTTGAATACGTGCTAACATGATATAATTTCATTATTTAATTCTCATGGACAACTCATCAAATATTTAGAAAGCATTGTATATGCACATAGTACAAATCAACATATGAACATCACAATTTCAAGGCTTTAACATGAATTCACATGATACTACATACATAATAGTTGTTTTTACATAAATCTTGCACTTTATCATGGAATAGAAATTCAATCAACATTATAATCATGAATACACTTCAATCCAAATTATGGAAAGCATAAAATCAAGCTACTTGAAGTTTAAAAAAGGTTTTTGGACTCCAAAGGTGGAAGGAATCCTTGGATGAATACTTGACATACCTCAGCTGCTAAATTCTTGAAGATTAATGGTGGAATCTTGAGCCTTGAATTTGAAATTCAATCATCTAGGATTTTTGTTCTTGAGCAATTTGTGAATAATGAGTGTATGTTGCAATTAGAAGGCTAAATTTCATGTTTTGGGGGGCTGGAGGATGTGGGAAAAGACCCAAATAACCCTAAGGACGCGACTTTTAATGACTGAAAATCAAACTGTCGATGCGCAGACCAACGTACCTCATCATTGGCATCGATGCAATGGCCAACGCGCCACATCGAGTCGGCGTCGGTTCACTGGACATTGCCACTATAGCCAAGGAAAATATTGATCGACATGATGGCGGATGCGCCGCATCGAGATTGGGTCGATGCACTATTGCGGATTCCCAAACGTGGTTCAAACGAGGTCCGAAAAATACAAAACTTGTCCGAGAACAGCTACTGACGTTCCTGATCATGAATCAATCTAAAGATCGATACTTTAAGGTCACAAGAGTCATGAAATAGAGTTACCAACTTACGAAGGACATAATAATACTAAGTCTGAATACTTAGCTAGAATTTTCTAAGTCTGGGACCCCTTAATAAGCTTAAAAGACTGAGTTGAGCTTCGGATTTTGCGGGGTCTTACAATATCTCCCCATTAAGAACATTCGCCCTCGAATGAGACTGATTAAACTGAGAATACTGATAGACTAAATTTAGACACTGGACATACACAACTGAAGCAAGATTTCATGAATGAAATTACTGATATAATGAATTATCATACTGAACATACATATCTGATGCATGAATGTATAGCTGAACATGATTCATGAATGCATGACTGGGATTGCTAATAAGCTGAGTTTCTCATGCTGAACATGATATCTGATGTATGAAGTCACAACTGAATATGCAATGGTAACTGGTACCAAGTCTATAAAGGAAAATCTGAGCATGGAACTGAGTAAGTTCAAGGAAAAACTGTTACCTTGGGCTGAGTCTAAGTTTGCGGCGAAGAGGTTAGGATACTTGGTTCGTATATCTGCTTCTGCGTCCCAAGTAGCTCCCTCAACGGACTGGTTTCGCCAAAGAACTTTGACTAAAGGGACCTCTTTGTTCGTTAGTCTGCGAATCTGATAATTAAGGATTTCGACTGGAATCTCCCCATAAGAGAGACTATCCTGAATGTCTATATTCCCTACAGGGACTACAACTGCTGGGTCACTTATGCATTTCATTAGCAAGGAGACATAGAACACTGGATGGACGGAAGCTAAGTCTATAGGCAACTCAAGCTCGTAATCTACATTTTTGAAATGGCTGAGAATTCGGTAAGGACCGATATATCAGGGACTGAGCTTCCCCTTCTTGACAAACCTCTTCACTTCTTTCATGGGAGAGATTTTCACGAACACAAAATCACCAATCTCAACTCAAAATCAGTTACTGAACACGCATGAATGGGAACATTAGAATATAACTAAGCCTGAAACGTGATACATGAACTGAATATCGTGAACTGAACTAAGTCCCTTGAATACATGGCTTACGACTGAAATTGGAACTTGAAGGTCCTCTTATGAGTGCCCATTATTCCAAACTGGATTTGTTAGGTGAAGAAACTGGGAAGTTTGGGACATAAAATCTCGGGGGTTATGGTGCATCTCCCCCTTGGGACATTATGTCCCTTGAAGAATGTTGACTTGGCTGAGATACTGAGGTAAAGCTGGAATGATGTATAGGGTGCCTCCGAACTGAGTCGTGACTGAATATCTGGGATCTGAAACTGGGACATGATACATGAATTGAGCTGAACACGCAACTACCTGGTTGCTCCCTTTTGGAATCATTACATCATGAGGCTTCGGATAGTACGACTAGATGGAAAGATGGGAAACCAAACCATACGAACTTGTCTGCCTGGCTGCTAAACTGAATTATTGGCTTATGGACTAACTCATGTTGAAAACTAATACTCAACTGGAGAATTTCCTTGACACTCTTTCTATAGAGTTCTATTGACTTTAGGGAGAAAGGAACCTTGTCATGGGCTGAATAAAACATCTGAATAAGAAATCATATATTGGCTAAAATTTTGTAACATGAGGTGAGGCCTACGAATCATCATTTAAGATAGAGTGACTAAGCCTTATGCACTGCAACTACAAATTATCAAGCTTAGACATATTCCTCGAATACTCTCTCAACTATACTCTCCACCCCATTACGACACTTTACTTGAGATTACTGTAAGTATTCACATGGGCGTTTAGCACGAATGCATAAACATACTAACTTGTCTGATTAACTGAATGGCTGATAGCTGAATACTGGTCATATAAGATTGAACTGTACTTAGTCTAGACTAAAACTGTAGAGTATTTTACGTATGAGGTAAGGGCTGACTGAGTAGCATAAAGTATTGAGCATGAATACATGAAGACTGTATTATTTAAGAATGCAAGACCAAGCGTATAACATGATTTTGAAATAGTCTATAAACAGAGGTACTGAAATACTGATAATTGAATAACTGATAATTGCACGCTATGGTCAAGCAAACCTAAAACTGAACTGAGTTTCTGATCAGATTACTGGACTGAGACTGGGACTAAGACTATAACTAAGACGGTAACTAATACTATACTGGAACTGAATACTGGGTTCTAATAGTTACGTGATGGGGACTGACATAAATCGAGGATCTGAATAGACACTCATACTCTGCATTTTTATCAACTTCTCATCTTACAAAAAATTCTGATTTTCCTCTCTTCAGGCGCTAAATACGACTTCCTGCTAGCCATTTGCTAGCATACTTACCTGACATTCAAGCCTATCTTCATAACTAAATCCTTGTGTAAAGCAAGTATGCAATAGCTCATCACTACATCCTTTCATAAGAAGAGTTTACTGAAGGGTTAAAACATGAGGACCTGAAGCATAAATGAAAACTATACCAAATTCGACACTCACTGAGGCCTGAGGAATAGAATGTCAACATCATAGATTCACCAAGAGACCTAACCTGAGGATATGCATGACATAATTTGAATTTAGCTGATCATTAGGGGTATAACATAAGTCAGGAGAACTGAACATACTGTAAAGCATGACATGAGTACATAAGTAATGAGTTGCATAACTTGAGTCTGGAGTTTCTACATTCACGGAACATAATTCATAACACTGAGTGAACTTGAACTCCTTATACTAGGAACTGTAAGCGTGCATGATTGCTAACGTGCATGAGTATGAGCTATGATCATAGAGCTGACATGTAAGATATAAACAGATATCATGATAACTAATGGGTTTCGAGAGTCTGGAATATGATTTTGAGATGATCTGCATGATCATGTTCACTGCGGGAGTAGACAAGGACGTCATCTATGAAGACTATGATGAACATGTCCAAGTACTGCTTAAACACACAGTTCATCAAGTCCATGAAAGCTATTGGGGTATTAGTAATACCAAAGGACATGACTAAGAATTTGAAGTGACCATATCGAGTTCTGAAAGCATTCTTCGGGATGTCACATTCTCTAACCCTGAGTTGATAATAGCCTGATCTGAGGTCTATCTTAGAAAAATAACTGTCACCCTGAAGTTGGTCAAACAAGTCATCAATTCTGAGAAGTGGATACTTTTTCTTAACCGTGACTTTATTTAGCTAACGGTAATCAACATACATTCTGAGAGAACCATCTTTCTTACACACGAATAAAATTGGTGCGCTCCACGGGGACACACTGGGTCTAATGAATCCCTTATCTAGGAGATCCTTTAACTGTTCTTTTAATTCTCTAGTTCTGCAGGTGCCATTCTGTATGGTGGGATAGATATAGGCTGAGTATCTGGAAGAAGGTCTATTCCAAAGTCGATTTCCCTTTCGAAAAGAAACCCGGGGAGATCTTTGTGAAACACATTTAGGAATTCACATTCTACTGACACTGATTCGAGATTAGGGGGTTTTGAACTAGAGTCCTGGACTCAAATGAGATGGTAGACACATCTCTTAGATATCATTTTTCTTGCCCTTAGGTAAGAAACAAGTTGACCCCTAAGTGCTGAAGTACTACCCCTCTACTCAAGGATGGGTTTATTCAAAAACTGAAACTGGAAAATTCTGTTTCTACAGTCGAATGAGGCATAGCAAAAATGAAGTCACTCCATGCCGAGAATGACATCAAAATCGATCATCTCTAATTCGACTAAGTCTGCTGAAGTGACTTTCTGAGATACCATAACCGAACAGTTCCTGTATACTTGCCGGGTTATGATAGATTTACCCACCGGGGTAAAGACTGAGAAAGGCTCTACTAGGATTTTGGGACTGACTCCGTATTCAACAGCTATATAAGAGGTAACAAAGGACAAAGAGGCTCCTGGGTATAGCAAAGCATAAACATGTAAATGATAAACTTGTAATGTACCAATGACCACATCAGGAGAACTTTCCTGATCCTGTCAGGACTGAAGTGCGTAGAGTCTGTTTGGGCACTACCCACTGGTAGCACTGGAAGCGGCACCTTGCTGATTCGAGTGACCAGACTGAGCTAAGGGATGGTTATGCTGACCTTGGGAACCTGACTGGGGACAATCTCTAAATCTGTGGCCTGGATTGCCACACCCGAAAAACACAACACTGCTAGCCTTACAGATACCCTGGAAGTTTTTACCATATTTCAGACAAAGGGGATTGGTTCGGCCACTCATTGGCCTAGATGTTCTGGCCCTCTTATTCTTTCTCCTTTTTTTCCTACATCTCTCCTCCTTACTCTGCGGAGCATGAGCCATAAGCCTGGATAAGATAACGGCCAGCTGATTCTTCTGAGAAACTATCGAATAAGCTAAAGGCGACTCATTCAGGGGATCTGGCTGAACGTGCAGAGGGGCTGACTGGTTTTCGTTACTTCTTTCGTTAGCTTCTCTGAAAGACATGTTCTATAAGCATGAGAAAAAAAGTAATTAGACTGCGAGTTTAACTTGAGCTCATGCTCACTCGCACATCATGAGTACTGAAATAAGAGAAATTTTTCCTAAAACATCTAATAGCCTCATTTCCATAAGTGTGGCGCGCTACACACCAATGCACAAAACTCTACTAAATGCGGATTTCAGACTTCCTAGGACTCTGTTGAACTTTAGGCTCTGATACCAAATTTGTAATGCCTCAAGTCTATATCCCAGACGCTACACGGTGCTCATAGTCCTGAAGGACCACAAGCTAACCCATGACTGGTAATTGCTGCAATAACTGAATAATAGTACTATAATATACAGAATTTAGACGAAAAACATGTCATAAGATTCAATACTGTAATAAAACTAAATACGATATAAAAAATACCAAATCTAATACATCTGTCTAAAAATACTCTAGTCTGGAAAAGCCTCTAAACTGTATGAAATATGGAGTTGATGGAACAAGTCCCAAACTAACTCTGAACTACTGAAATAAGCTAAACTACTAAAATAATCATCATGTCCTCGAACTAAGAGGACTCACCACTAACTCTGTCAGCTGAATATTTGAACTACTAAGTATGATCGGAAGCCCGTGCATCTAAACCTATGATATAAAATATCATAGCGCAAAAGAAAGATATGTGTCAGTACTTTGAATGTACTGATATGCAAAGTGAGGTAGGATGAAATGCATAGGTTCATATGCATGAACAATACTGACTGAATGACATGAATATAACTGAATGGGAATACATGCATGAATACGTATACTGTAACTGAGGTCGTGATAACACTGGATACTGAGTTTTGAATTACTAATTTACTGATATTTGAGTTTACTAATACTGTGTAGCTGATAAATGAGTGATTGTATCTGAAAGTCTTGATCCTGTGGAACTATACTAAATTTCGTACTAAATGGAGCGATTGTATCTAACAATCCTGAATCTGTAAAACTAAACTGAGTTCTATTCTGAGACTGAATCTAAAACTGAGACTTTGGGAGGTAATCATCTAACCGACATGCCCCTCTCTAAACTAATTAGGGTTCAACCTGTAACCCCATCTGGAAGGATATCACTACCATGCCACGGGTAAAGACAAGTTGAGTTACCCTCATCTGGCAGGTGCTCTGAATAAGAACGATGGTACCCTCAACTGGCAAGTAGATCACCTCATCAACTATCAACTGGCAGGTTGATGTCTCAACCTACACTAGCTATGTAGTTTTCGAACACAAGGACTGCTTCTAAGGATCACACCCTCTACTGGCAGGTGAGTCCCCATTCGTGGGTTCACTCGGTGCTGAATCCTACTCCCAACTGAATAGACACTAAACTGATTTCTAGTTCATACTTGGCTTGACTGAACCATTACTTATTATACTATCTAACTGAACTGAACAGAGTTCATTGAGTTCCGTTGACTGACGGAATACTACTAAATTTTGCTAACTCGCTGAATTTATTGAGGTCTAAACTAAATAATGGACTGGACTGATACTGAATCTACTGAGTTTTTCCTGAGTTCTGTAACTGACTGAGAGTACTACTGATCATGACATGACTGTATCCTATGAATGACCATGGCTCTAGGTGATCAGCTAAATTGTTGGGTATTAAATACCCCTAAGACTCGATAGCATAAATTATAAGACATGGAACAATCTTGAAATATGATAAATAACTACTTGATCATCATTCATTCATTGGGACATTCTAGCAAACACTTGCATGTCATGAACTTGAATACATGCTGACATGATATAATTTCATTATTTAATTCTCATGAACAACTCATCAAACACTTGAAAAGCATTGTATATGCACATAGTACAAATCAACACATGAACATCACAATTTCAAAGCTTTAACATGAATTCACATGATACTACATACATAATAGTTGTTTTTACATAAATCTTGCACTTAATCATGGAATAGAAATCTAATCAACATTATAATCATGAATACACTTGAATCCAAATCATGAAAAGCATGAAATCAAGCTACTTAAAGTTTAAGAGTTTTTTGAACTCCAAGGGTGGAAGGAACCCTTGGATGAACACTTGACATACCTTGGTTGCTAAATTCTTGAAGATTAATGGTGGAATCTTGAGCCTTGAATTTGAAATTCAATCACCTAGGATTTTTGTTCTTGAGCAATTCGTGAAATAATGAGTATGTTGTAATTAAAAGGCTAACTTTCATGTTTTAGGGGACTAGAGGACGTGAGAAAAGACCCAAATACCCCTAAGCATGCGAATTTTAATGACTAACAACTAAACTGCGGACGCGCAGACCGATGCACCTCATCGTTGGCATCGATGAGATAGCCAACGCATCGCGTCGAGTCCGCGTCGATTCACTGAAAATTGCCATTGGAGCCAAGGAAAATATTGATCGACGTGATGGCTGACGCGCCGCGCTGAGATCGCGTTGATGCACTATTTTGGATTCCTAAACATGGTTCAAACGAGGTTCGAAAATTACGAAACTCGTTCGAGAACAACTACTGACACTCCTGATCATGAATCAATCTAAAGATCAATACTTTAAGGTCATAAGAGTCGTGAAATAGAGTTTCCAACTTACGAAGGGCCATAATAATACTAAGGGCTCATTTGTTTGCACTCAATGGAGGTCTGAATCTGAATGGTTCAGACTTTAGACCATTAAGTACATTTTTTTTTTATTAAGATTTTAGTTCTTAATAAGTCTGAATAGGTTTTAATCATTCAAATCTAGAATCAAGTCTTAATAGGTCTGAAGAGGAATTTTGGTGTTGGATAATATTCACCGTCACTCTATTCATAATCATCAATCACCACCACTAACCACCTCTAACACCGCCACCATTGTCAACCACCACTAACCACCTCCACCATCACAACCATTATCGATAACAGATATCGCTACCAACCATTATTGTCAACCGCTACCACACCTACTACCTCTATTACTCTAATTATATTCACCGCCGCCACCGTCGTCAACAGCACCACCATCATCAACTACTACCGATCAATCCCTACTATCAACCAACTCATCTATCGCAATTAGCACCACTACTAACTACCACTAATACATCACAACCTCCACACATTCTTTGACCGCTACCACCATTGTCACTAGTAATGCCACATCTACTATCACTTCAACCACTACCATTGCTATAATTTATCTCTACTAACAACCATCTCCACCATCACAACTAACAACATCTCCAACTAGCATCAACATATTGTCAAACCATCATGCATTCTTTTTTCAGTCATCATAATTAACACCTCCAACTACTAACATCAAGCAATGTCACATCACAACCACCACCACCACCATCAATCACCACCATCGTAACAGTCACTACAATATCAACCATCACAACTATCACCACCAACATTACTAATCACTAACATCAATCATTGTCACTACAACCACCATTATAAACCATCTCCACTGTCACTAACAAACATAAATATTTTTTCAATTAAATAATAATTTTGTTTTATTAAATTACATACTTTTTTATATATATAATTAGTTTTTTATTTGAATTGTATTTTTTATTTTATTATATACACATAAATTTTTTTGTACATGCAGATATTGAAAAACAAACAGTCTTAATCATTCAGTTTTCAGATCCAGAGACAACATCTTAATCATTCAGATGTGCATTCAGATTCAGACCTCTGAATCTTAAAAAAAACAAATGCAGCCTAAGTCTGAAACTTAGCTAGAATTTTCTAAGTTTGAGACCCCTTAGCAAGCTTAAAAGACTAAGTTGAGCTTAGGATTTTGCAGGGTCTTACAATCAATTGGATCTTTGGGATATGGGCCAATTGGCCTGTTTAATGGCTCAAAAGGCAACTTTCTCATTTCAATCACCGCCAAATTCATAACTTGGGCCAATTCCAACACCTCTACATCTCTATAAAGATCTTAACCCATCAAATCTCGCTTTAGTGGATCATCAGACAACAACAAATGCCGCTCAGATGCAAGGTCAATAATTGATATGGAAGACAATTCTTTATAAATACTCAGTAATTTCAGTGCCTTGTATACATCAAAAACCTCCACATTATCATGTGCTCTAATTGTCATCTTCCCTGCTGCAACATCAATTAGTGACTGCCACGTTGCTAGGAAGGGGCATCCCAAAATAAATGGAACAACCAGATCAGCTTCAAAGTTAAGAATCACAAAGTCTACTGGAAAGATCAGTGATCCCACTTGTACTAAAACATCTTCAATAATTCCATCCGGCCTAGCAAGGGACCTGTCAGCTAACTGCAAAACAATGGTCGAGGGTTTGGGACTCCCAAGACCCGTCTTTCGATACCAAGATATGGGCATAAGATTTATGCTAGCCCCCAAGTCACACAATCCACGAGCACTAATGGTCTTCCCAATAGTGATCTACAAAGTAAAACTACCTGAATCCTTCAGCTTCATGGGTAGTTTGTTTTGTATCTTGGATGTGAACTCCTCAATAAGTGCAACTATAGCATACTCTGTCAACTGATTTTTGTTTGCCACTATATCCTTCAGGTATTTTGCATATTTTTGAACACTCTGTAAAATATCAATTAGAGGAAGATTTACATGAACCTGCTTTAGAAGATCCAAAAACTTCTTGTAACTGTCCTCCTCTTGGTGCTTCATTTTCCTTTGAGGAAAGGGTAAAGGTATAGCCTTCTTCTCCACTTGAATCTCATCACCTGCAGCTTTTTCTTTGACCCCTTTCTCTATATTGGCTTTAGGATCATCGTCACTGGCTGTGGGACTAACCTACTCAGGTACCGCCTTCTTTAACTGCAACTCACTCCTTGTCATAACTGCATTTACCTATTTTGGATTCGCCTCTGTATTGCTAGGTAAGCCACTTTGAGGTCTTGTGTTTTGCGCTCCAGTAATCTGACCAAGTTGCAACTCCACATTTCTTGTAATAACCTATTGACTCTTTAGATCTGCTACAAACTTTGCTTAAGTAGCTAAAAGTTGCTTCATCATCTTCTCTATATTACTTGTTTGAGTAGTAGCCTAATTATTCTGAACCTGTTATTGATTTTGTTGCACTGGCCCTTTATACTGATTATTATTTTGCGCCTGATTTCCACCCCATGAGAAATTGAGATGATTCCTCCAGTTGAGATTATATTTGTTACCAAATTTCTGTTGTCTTGGACGATTCACATTCCTCGCATAATTAATAGAATCTAGATTAACCGCACAAGAATATGTCGCGTGTTCACTACTTCCACAAACCCCACACCAAGAATTTACCTGTCGGACTGCATTAGTTATTGTTGTTGCTTGCGGAACCCCCAACTTGACAACATGAGTAAGCATCTGATTCTGCATTGATGCAAGCTGAGCTGATAGAGCAATGGACTGATCTACCTCTAACACACCTGCAACCTTCTTAGGAGCATTCCTCGAGTCAGCATGCCATTCTGGTTCCCTTGTGAAATCCAATTCAGCAGTGTGTATAATTCATCATAAGTCTTCTCAACAGCTTGCCCACCTGTTGTTGAATCCAAGAGAATCTTGGTATTTGGCTCTAGCCCCTCGATGAAAGTATGAACAAGAACATCATTAGACTGATGATGGTGAGGGTAATTTCTAAGCAAACACTTAAATCTCTCCCAAGGTTGGTAGAGATTCTCTCCTTCTTGCTGTTTGAAACTCAAGATCTCACTTCTCAAACATCCAATCTTCTCAGATGGAAATAATCGAATAAGGAACTTCCTAGCTAGATCTTCCCAAGAAGTGATGAAGAGTGATAGTTCAGCATGTAACCACCTTTTCACTTCCCCAATTATAGAAAAAGAGAAGAGCATCAGTCTTACATAATCAGTATTCACCCGGTAGGAATATAAGTATCATTGGAGTTGGGACATGTCCGGAATTTGGATCAACAGGATCATTTGGATCTGCAATATTCGGATCTCTTCTTTCCGCCATTTGAACCTATTGAATAAGATACTGAGCTCTTCGCCTCTATTGAAATACCAATTCTGGTTCCGAAAAAGGCTATACCAACTCTTTATCTCGCGCCAGTCCTATATTCAGCTAAACCTGTAAAAATTCAACCGCTAAAATCAAGTCATTAACACTTAAATTTATTATTAAAAAAAATAAAAATTTAGCAAATTACTAATTATACTAGTCCCCGGCAACGGCGCCAAAAACTTATTGTGTTCAAACGCACACGCAAGTGTACGCAATCATATAGTGTCTTAGACAGTCGGATATCGTTCCCACGAGGACTATGCAACTAGAAATTCAACCAACTTTAGTTTTAGATAAGGAAGTCTTAAGTGTTGTAAAGTATTAAGATGATTTTTAAGTTTTAAATAAAAATGTAAATTAATAAATAAGAAATAACAAATTGTTACAATAGCAAAGCAAGCAACGGTTGTAAACATTAATGATGAGAATTCCAGGGTTGAGGCACATCTAACAATCCTACAATTCTCTATTCTTATCGCGTTCTAGTTGGTTATCGGGTTATTGATTCGCACGGTTTATGGTATGATCTTGGTCTCCCGACCTCAAATCTTCTATCTATCTGAATATCACAACTACATCAACTAAAAGAGATGCAACAATTCATCTAGATTCATACACCTATCTCCATGCAATTGAACCAAACAAGACTTCTAGGTATATACCTATCCTAGATGCTAATTCAAATCCTCTATTTAATAAAAGGACGAGAACCTTGCTCCTTAACTTCTTCGTTCTATTCCACGATTCTCCTCCCGAATTCACATAGAAATATGGATTTATTCTAATGGTGGCCACTCATCAAATAGTAAGCTCAAGAAATTAAGAATAACTCATACGATAATCCAACAAGAAACTACAATAAAGAATATCAAAGAGTAATCATGTTCTTCGCCTCAACCCCATAACAAGGGTGTTTAGCCACTCATGTTTGAATTCGACATCAAAAATAAGTAATTAATCTTACCAAGAATTAATCTTGAAGTAAAGAAGTTCAAAAGAAATTCTAAGAACCCTAAAATAGAGATTTTTGTGTTTTTCCGTCGCTGCTATGCTTTCTAAAGTGTCCCCAATTGTTAGTGAATTTTTCCTTTTATAGCTGGGCTAAATAAACCCGCGTTTACCTCTCACCGCATTGCGACAGTCTTTCCATCGTCATTCTCACCGTGATGCGGTGCAATCGCGATGAGATTCTGCTTAGCGACAATTATGGATTGGACCCTCACCGCGATGTGGTGGAATTGCGATGAGGTACTGCATAGTGACAATTGCCTATTTTGCCTTCACCGCAATGCGGTGGGCTTCAAAACACAAGCACTGGTGATTATCTTTTCACCACGACACGGTGACTTCCTAAAAGACTTCTGGAGCTTTTTCCTTCCTTATTTTCTTCCCAAACCATGTTCCAATGCCTTCACTGCTTCTTTCATCGTCATATCTCCTTAATGCGTCCAATCACATTCAATTCCATTAAAATTTAATCCTGTACACACTCATCATATCTATTAGATAAGGAACACACTTATAGCTAAATTTTAATCAGAATAACACCTTTTCATTCTCAGAACAAGTCCAAATATGGGTGAATATCGGTGATTGGACATATAAATACGCCCGAGATCACTTCACCAGGAGCTTCTCCCCTTTGGCATGTGTGACTTAATTATAACAAGGCTGGTTACAAAATTTGCAATATTCTAAATTTGCATCTTGCTTATAGAATAACATGCAACCTTTCTCGCAGCAGTGAATCCTCTCTGATGAAAGTCCTAACTTATTATCCAACTTCTTTGTTGTGTAGAAATCTTTGGGTAAGTCAAGTTTATTTGGGTTCAGTTCATTCATAAGTCTAATGATAGAATTCTTGCCCTCTTGAGAAATATAATAATCTGGCTTAATACTTAGTAACCTAACTACAACAAATAACTTGGAATGCACTGACCCTTCATAAAATGGAGTTTTCTTTAATTATTCATAAAAGTGCTTAGTCTCATCAATTGATTCATTTTCATCCCTTGAGTGTGTCCCAAAAGCATCCCTGACTATCTCACTATATCGAGAACTTTCAACATTATTCTCTATTATGGGACTTCTCTCGCCACCAAACGAATTCTGAAAAGCAAAGTTATTAGCAGTAACACTCTCTCCATAAGCTATTCACACAGTATAATTCAACATAAATCCCTTCTTATAAAGATGTAACTTAACAAGATCTGGACTCAATAACTTGGCACACTTGCATTTCAAACAAGGACACCTAATTGTTCCTTCAATAAGAAAATCATCAAGTGTCATTGCTTTAGCAATAAATCCAGCTACCCCATCTTTATATTGCTCCTTCAACTCCTCACATTTAAGATAATTTCTATTATACATCTATGTACGATCTGCATTTTTCATCTACACAAGAACAACAACAATAACAATAAAGAAGAGAAACAAAAATAAGAGAATCAAACAACCACAAAAGAAAAAGAAACACCAACAGTAGTTGTAGTAATAACGAACACTGGACAACAAACAGATCATTCTCCGAAGCAAAATCTATCCCTAGACTACCTACAATGCGGAAGGTATTCAAGCCTTTATACTAATTAACATAATTAAATCTATAAGATTTTCCTTATTTAAGGACAATGTATCTAGATATGTACGCATTCAAATCCATATTTTCTATATATTCCAACACTAATCTAACATACAATTACAACAATTTTAGGAATGTCTATAGATTAACAAACTATTGACTGATTAAAATATTTATTAATTAAACGCACCCCTAAAGTTAAGATGTACATATTGAAGTACCAAATCAAGGTAAGACTACAACAAGTAAGAGCATTATAATAAAGCTATGCAACCGTTTATCAATAAAAAAAAATATAGCTAAGCAGCCACAAGAACACATCTATCTGTGTGCGCTCAGTCATGAAGATAAGCCACAAACAAATTCTGAAAGTCTTCCTTTTTTCCTTAAAATTTCTACAAGCCAAAAGGTGCTACATAAATTGGAATGGCCTAGTACTTGTTTATCCTTACCTTCTGGGCATGAATTATAGTTATTATGTTGAATTGCATATTTATACCCTTCTTTTTTCAGCCTGTGTTTTGTTTTGTAAAGCCCCAACAGATTCAACCTCTTCTCCCACTCTTCACCTTTGATAACACAGATACAGTAAGAGTTTTTTCTCTTCTTCTCACTCATGTTTATAGTTACTACTGCTTTCTGATGTGATTAGATGAAGAAAGCTTTAAGATTCAAATCATCCAACATTAAACATCTAAGTAGGACTACTTATCTTTTTGATTTAGTACTTTTATACCTTATGTCATAAGAACATCGTTTGATTATTATTGTTTTGATTGGTATTTGAATGGAGAATAAAGTTTCTCCTTTTCATTACTTTCTCTTCCCAGTATCAAGCATTTACATGACCAATTCTTCCAGCAAATGAAAGTAAAATGAGAAACAAATATACAAAGACAATGAATCACTCCAAAGACTAAACTTCAAATAGAACTGCACAAACATTTACACTTTTCCGTTAATTCCCCTTTCAATCTCAAATTTAGGTTCCAATTTAACGCAACAAAGCAAAAACTATCAACTTAGAACATAAAGATTGCAACTTTCAACTGAAAATGATCATCAGCAAATTTTGGTTGACAAAAGATCACTAAAAATCAAAGAATTGAGCAATCTATTAACCAAAACAAAATTGAGGAAAACCCCAACTGCTGGTAGGAGCTAAATTGAGTAAAATCATTAAACGAAAAGTCAAAAGCAAAGAGTGGCACGAATCTCTAGGGTTTTACAACACAGCAAAGCAAAAGGAGAAAACAAAAATATAAGTGGAGATAAAAATGAGTACCGAATAATTTTATCAGTCGCAGCAATGCCTTCAACGATGCCAATACCATGAGACTTTGTCGTCGTCGTCGTCACCACCAAGACTCCGTCGTCGACCTACAGAATGAAATAAGATTTACCAATGAGAGAGAGGGGGCAACGAGATTAACCCTAGTATAAATGTACTCTCAAAATACAAATGAAATGCCCTCATATATTTAGTATAATAAATTTATTTAATCATATAATATTTCGACTATAGAGGTCGGGTATTTATTTAATAGTGTTATAAATGTATTTACATTATAGTTAATGTCTATTAAGATCTACTTTGATCTCTATTAGGATTTGAAGCATCTGTCTTTTACTCAGACTATGAGTAAATTTTTCCGAGGTTTTGTTCATTGTATTGACAATCTGATGATCTCTCATCCCTCAAGAGAAGAAATAAGAACCACTCTCTCTATTTTCTCTACTCTTCTTCTTTATTCTTTCTTATTTTATAATATGTTATCAGCACGACACTCTGCCAAACAAGGTGAGATTATAAATCTGAAGGATTTCAAGGTTAGTAATTCTTTATGTTATCTTTCTTTTGCTACTATTAATATAATTATTATTGGATTTGAGGAAAAATAATTGGTTTGGAACCATTTATATTTTAAATTCATTCCTCAAAAATAATATTATCAAAACGGATGATAATATGTTGGGTTCAATTCCAATCGATTCATGACTAAGACGCCTTTATATGGATAAGATGTTGAGTTTGAATCTCAATATACCATATTGATGATATTATGATAGCTAAGGCAAAATAATGTGTTTAATGAAAACTCATGAAATTCGACCCATTGAATATGCTCCATTCCATGAAATAAATGTGGTAGCAATATATGATAAATCTAAAATATGACAACTTACTTCATTCTTGAGGTGTATTTGGTAGCAGTGCATAATATGTCTGAAAGAAGACAAGTGATTAAATGCACGAATATACGCGTGGAGGGATAATATGATAATGATCATCAAAAGTGACGATATTTTCACACGCTTGTATGATTATAAGATATACTAGAGAAGAATTCTCTACATCATATGTATGCCTCGATTTGCTTCTAAAGTAGCAAAATCTTGAAAGAAGTTATAATCTATCATAATTTGATAGGCTTAAGGCACGATTATATTCAATTCTTGGGGAATGAAAAACTTATTAATGCAAACGTGCACTTGATTGTGATTGTATCACAACTCACCTCCGAAAGAGGTTGAATAATTTTGAAATATAATTCTGAAGTAGTAAATCTGAAATTTATTCTTATAATAGTAAATCTGAAATTTACTAAAGCAAAAACACATATCATGGTAAACTTGGAGTTTACTAGATTAAAAGTTCATAAGTTGACATGAACGATTGTGATATCCTGAAGATGTGCATATTGAGTATTAAACATATATTGAAGAATTAGAAAAACCTTCATGAACTTTAATGTTTCTTATTCTCATGATAAGTTGGTTGGACCAACTAATTTTAGGATTAGATCTCTCAAAATCTGAAAAGAATAAAAGGTGAATAAGGGCATGTTCACCTATCATGTGATATGTTGAAAAGATGCTTCAATAAGATGATCACATATACATTCATTGTCAACCTGCAGTTTGACATTCATAAAGTTGCTTGCTCAATAAAATTGAGTTAAGAACATAATTTTCAGATTGTTCAATCAAGAAAGTTATCTTGATGATGATGGATTGACATTGAATGCCTTTGATAAATAGCTAAACCATCGCTAATGAGAACAAAACTTTATGTATTGGTCTAAAATATGATATATTGCAATAGCATTTGTATGTATTAGACCAATAAATTAAGATTATTTCTTCTTTCTCAATTGGTTCAAGGTCGAGAACCAATTATTCCATCTAATAATTTTGATGTGCGGTATACGATTAATGAATATACCATAATGCACAAAGATGAATTCCTCAAAGAAGTAGAGGATGTATGTTATTTTTCCTAACATAAGGAGGAGATTATAAGAGCTATGAAATATGTTAGTAATTATGACCATATCCTCATCCAAAAGATAATTCAAGTCAAATGTTGAAAGCATCTCATATTAAGCGCAAGTGCTCTTATTTTGTGTTCCTAAAGGACAAAGTCTATGCATGCATAAAGCGTGGTAGACTGATCGGTTCCAAATGAAATAGTCCTTGAAAAATAAGAAGAAAATGATCATAATAAGAAGGCAATGAGCTCTTGAAGAGCCTACGACATACCACTTCATGAAACCTTACAAGAGGTTCCTGCACCTGAAATTAATGAAGTGTTGAGATCTCAAAATGTTATGTCGCATTGTGAATCGATACAAAATGATATATCATCAATATCTTTGACACAATATTGGCGCAATATTGTGAAAGATTACGAGGATCTGAATTCTACGTTTATTTAAGCATGCTGATGTAGAAACATTTATCAAGCGACATGAAAGGATGCATTTTGGTAAGCGTAAAACTTATTTGATTTGCAGTCCAGACACTTGAAGATGTCACTCATGAAATATTGATATTGTTACTTGACAAAACTTATGTGAAAACTTTTAAGGATTAAAACTGCTTAAAGCATATAAAAGTTTCTGGAAAACTTATTTATAATTCTTATATTGTATAAGCTTATTGCTTGAACATCATTGGAACTCTTGGAGAGTTTTCAAAGCAATAGATTATTTGCTGAAATTCAAACTATATCGAATTTGATTGGTTATGAAGTACCATATCTTAGTGCAATTGATGCACTCATGTACCTTGCAAATACTACAAGGCCTACAAACTTTTCAGTCAATTTGTTAGCAAGGTATATTTCTGCTCCTACTATGAGACATTAAAATGGGATAAAACACATGAGTTTGTTTTATTCTAAAGATTGCAGTCCCGATCTTATTGGTCATGCTGATGTTGGGTACTTATCTAACCCGCATAAAACTCGATCTCAAATAGGCTATGTGTTTATATGTGGTGGTACTGCCATAACTTGGAGATATACAAAGCAGTCTATCGTAGCCACTTCATCGAATTATGCTGAGATAATAGCTATTCATGAAGCAAGCTAAGAATGTGTATAGTTGAGGTCCATGATACATCTCATTCGAGAAAAATGTGATGTGAAATATGACAATCTACCCACAATTTTATACAAAGATAATTCAACATACATAGCACATCTTAAGGGAGGATTCATAAATGGAGATAGAACGAAGCACATTTTGTCAAAGCTTTTCTACATACATGAGCTACAAAAGAATGATGATATTAACGTGCAACAGATTCGTTCAACTGACAATGTGACTGATTTATTTACCAAATCTTCTCCAATTGCAACTTTCAAGAAGATGCTGCACAAGATCGAGATGCAAGGGTCAAGGATGTTTTCATTAGGGGGAGTTAATACGCGTTGTACTCTTTTTCCCTTATGAGGTTTTGTCCCACTGACTTTACTTGTAAGGTTTTTAATGAGGCAGGCGAAATATGTATTATTAGAGATGTGTACTCTTTTTCCTTCACTAGATTTTTTTTCTATTGGGTTTTTTCTAGTAAGGTTTTAACGAGGCACATTATCTACCAATTAGACATTCAAGGGGGAGTGTTATAAATGTATTTACATTATAGTGAATGTCTATTAAGATCTACTTTGATCTCTATTAGGATTTGAAGCATCTGTCTTTTACTCAGACTAGGAGTAAATTTTTCCTATAAATAGAGGGGTTTTGTTCATTGTATTGACAATCTGATGATCTCTCTTCCCTCAAAAGAAGAAATAAGAACCACTCTCTCTATTCTCTATACTTTTTTTCTTGTTTTTTATGGTTTTATAACAAATAGTAATATATTTAATTAATTATTCATAATATTTTTTACTATAAATTTTGAATTATAATCATATTATTAATTAATCTTTTTAAAATATTTCGAGCAAAGTGGTCAAAATGTTTGGCCAAAATAATATACAATTTTTATATGCCTAGCTCGACTACTGTAGTCAGAATATATATTTTTCAAGATTTATCGTCAAATCTTATAATTGTTATTGTTGAAAATAGTATCGGAGAAATATTTTATAAAAAATAATTAAAAATAAATAAAATTTTCTATTATAGTAGTCGGAAATTAGCAGCTGATTTTTTTAGTCAAAATTTTTAATCGGAAAAATACAAATTTCTGGTAGTGTGTATAAAGATTTTCTATTCATTGTTCACAAAGTTGAAAAAACAATAAACAGAAAAAATTAAACAAATAAGTTGATTTGAAAATCTTTTGAACCGACAATACATATAAAAAAGGTTATAGAGAAAAATATGAAATTTGCAGGCTAAATAAGAGTTTGATTGATTTCTCAAGCGAAATACATCAATGAAAATGGAAGAAAGAGGATTTCATACATAGTACATAGATGTGAAGAAAGAGAATAGAGAGAGGGAGGAGAGAGAGATTTGAAATAAGTTTTACAAAATTAAATAAATTAATGTAGGACTAGGAGAAGTCTCCATCTGCCTAAAATAACTCCCTAAAAATAGGCTAAACCATCCATCACGAAATTTTATCCGGTAAGAAAAAATTATTTTTACTTAAATTATAGTATTTTGTAAATAAAAATTAGGTTTTATAAGTAAAAAGTACTATATTTATCTCTTGTAATTTAAGATCTTAAATAATATATGTATGTAATTTTTTAAATAAAAGAAGAATAAAATAAATAATCTTAGTAGCTAAGGTAATTTTATCTTGTTATATTATAAAAAGAATTATCTAAATTTTCATCTTATTTGTAAAGGTTCAATTTTCCATCCTCTTTCATATTCCCTTAACTACACCAAAATTTAGTAAACCAGAAGATTCACACCTATTGTGTCTTCAAAAAATTGAATGATTCAAAAATTTAATATGTGGAATTAAATATAGATACCTGAAAGACCAACAAATTATAATTGTGCTAGACAACAGTGAATTGTTCAACCTCCACAAACTCAATTTTGCGACTTTTCACTTTTAAAATAACATTAGTTTAACCACACATATCTTGCATGTATAATTTTTTATTATTTGAAATTAAAATTTAATAACATAACTACATTGATGAACATAATAAGATAACACAACTACTTGCAACAAATTAACAATAACGCAAAGAATTATAGTAAAGTAAAAGATGATAACTTGAAAAAGCAAGTTTTAAGTAAGTCAATTTTTAACAGAAAAAAGATAGATAACAAATTCTTGACTAAAAGAAGTGAAAATTATTTCAAGATAAAAAATGCCCAATAGAATATTAATTTTCTTAAATCTCCATCATATGCATGACACAAAAACTCTTGTCATTTTTGGTGTTGAGTCTCTGAACCATTGGCAAACTCATAAGTAGCAAATTAGTCGACATAAAGTGTGATGTGATGGTTATTGGAGTCTCTCCATCCTTAATAAAATATCTCAAATTTTTCAACTTTAATGTATGAGAAGAATTTTTTTTCTTGATATGAACTATTAATTAGAAAAAAGAAGACCTTGCTATGCATGTAGTCATGATAAAAAACAGTAACATTTTAAGGTTTCTATAGGATAAACTACCAAATGAAAATCAATATCATGATTCGCCTCTCACTTTTTTCTTTGACAGCACACTTAAAAATACTTGTGCAAAATTTATGTTGAAGTACATGTCGAATTGTACAGATGTTTTGTCAAAAGTTGCGAAAGTAAAACACCAAACCAATCAATCACAAACCAACGTGAACATAAAGTTTTTCGAATATCAAGTTTTATCAACTTCAATTTTTTCCTACCAAAAACAAAACTTCAAATTTTTAAATACTAAACATTATGATTTCTTGTACAGTTCAAATAATGTTACCTTCTTACCATATATTTTAGGACTTCTTAATAATTCATTTTCTAATACAAAAAAAGAAAACCTACCAACATCAATTTACCATAGATTTTACTTTTGCCATATATTTTAGGACTATTTAATTTTTTAATAATTAATCAATAATTGAAAAAAATAAGTAAAAAGACAATTTTATCTATTGCGAAATCTTTTAATGAAGAGTAAAAAGTTGAAATCATATTTTTAAGATACTTTACACTTTTAATATAGTACTAGTTTAATCGCACGTGTCTAACACCTGCAATCTTTGATTTAAAATTAAACGATTTTGTCTATTGCGAAGATTTTTAATAAAGTGCAAAAAGTTCAAATCACTTCTCAAAGATCCTTCACACTTTAATATAATAATGTAAACATAACATATATTTTATTATAAGTACATATATTTTATCATAAGTACATATATTTTATCATCAGAAGTTTCAAGTGGTTAATGGATCATTACTTTTGCATTTGTCATGCAGTACCTCTTTTCTTTGCTGCTAGTGGCTAAGAGAGACACAACGATTTGAACCATAATTGTAGTAAGATTATTATTTTTATATTAATTTTTTTCTTAATTTAAAGTTAAATCTTTAGAAAATCTTTGATTACTTGCTTAAAACTTTTACAAATTTAGTACATCTTATATTTTTCTTATTCTAACGCTTTTATATTTATTTCTAGATTTTTCAAATCTTCTTAAAATCAATTTTAGTTGATTTAAATTTCTTAAATAAATGAAAAAGTTATTAGTTGTTATTAATTTTGATGACTTTTAATAAAAAAATATTCTACTATAAATATTTAATTAATTTTCAACTCTTTAATATTAGAAAAATGGTGAAAAAATAATTTTATGTAAAATAGAATTTTAAATAATATTTCTAAGATCATTCACATTTTGAATATAGTATAGATATAGATAGATAGATAAATATATATAGATATAGATTAATTAGTCAAAAAATAGTAATTTCTAAAATTATAACTGGAATAATTTAATGACTAACCAAAAAGGAAAAAAAAAACCTTTACAACCTTGTTTAGTCCTCCCTAATGGTGTTTCCAATGCACTAAAATCTCCAAAATCCTATCGACTGACATGTCGTCAATCCTCCATACCTTCTCTTCAACCTTCACCATGAAAATAAAGCTCTAATAATATAATATAATAACCTCAGCAAAATGAACTGAACTGAACCTCTTGCATTTCCACCCCACCACCACCAAAATGGTTACTTCTTTATCCCACTCTCCACAGCTATTAACTTCATCCTATAAAAAGCAGCCTCACCCATCTTTCTCATTCCCCAGGATTCACTCTTTGTTGAACCAAAACACAAAAATTAATTTAAAGACTCAATCTCTTTCGCCATACCCTGCATATAGTGGGCGTCTTGGTGCACCGGGCTGCCCTTTAAACCATGTGGGTCGTGTTCAAAGTGTATCAAGATCGTGTTCTGACAGTTTTCTTGAAGTAACTGAAGAGGAAGAAGGGGTTTTATTGATTACTACTGAGGAAAAGCCATTGAAATTCCTGTTTTGGGTGTTATTATGGGCTTCTGTATCTGTTGGTTTGTTTGCACTTTCTGGTGATGCTAAAGCAGCTGCTGCTGCTGATTCTATAAGGGCTTCGGGTTTTGGTGTTAAAGTTGCTAATTCTTTGAGGGGTTTGGGTTGGCCTGATGAAGCTGTTGTGTTTGCTTTGGCTACACTTCCTGTTATTGAGCTTCGTGGGGCTATTCCTGTTGGTTATTGGTTGCAACTTAAGCCTGTTGTATTGACAGTGTTCTCTATTCTTGGGTAAGTTCCAGTTTCACAATTTAGTAATTTGGATGAAAGATTGTGCATTTGCTACATTGTCCTGGTTTTAAGTCCTTGAATTGAATGTCTGTTTTGAGCCAAAGGTAGGGGTAAGGTCTGCTTACAATCTAACCTCCACAGATCATCTTGTGGGAGTACATGTGTGTGTTGTTGTTGAATTGAATGTTTGTTTCACGGGTCTATAAGAAATAGTCTCTCAACCTTCGGGGTAGGAGCTGGCGATCGAAATATGTTGTCTTTAAAAAAGATGACACAACTATGCTATGGATATAAAAATATACATATAGTGCATTATATCCTTTTAACCTGAACCCGAATCCTCAGATCTTCATCTTCTCTCCGCCATCGAGTCCCCCCCCCCCCCCACACACACACACCCCTTCTCTCTAGAAAATTCAAATCCAATGGTCCCCCACCCCTAATAATCACACATTTTTTCGAGAAAAAGACGTATTGGAGGTGCATTCAACGCGTAGGTGACTATTGTATTGTTCAATTTCGCTCAAAAGAAAATGCCAATTTAGTTATTTTTTATCTTTTTTTACATTTTGATAATGTCCTCTTTTAAAGCAACATGTCCATTTGAAATTAATTCAACATAATCCTAGTTGTGTCACCTACTGAGATTTACTTTGAAAAAATTTCCCACCAATATTTCGATGTCTGTTAAAATTAGTTTTTTAAATATGGAATGCTTATAACTTATTAGTCACTGTGGAAGAGGTGTATAGACCATTTGGGTAACATAAATTATCACTAATATACTATATGTAACTTGATTTGTTCAATGAGAATGCCAACAATTTCACTTAAAGAGATAAATGAGAAAAAACATCAGATATATCTTGGTAAAGAATATTTTCAAGTTTCAACTGCTAACATAAAACAATTGTCTTTTGGTTTTATATATGGTGAAGCTGGTGAAGGCTAGAAAATATATATCCGTATTGATTGTTAGTTGATATAATACTACAATAGTACACTTTAGCATATGACTTTTGCGGTAACCAAATTCAGGAAAATGTTTAGCCACCACTTCATACTAAGGAAATGTAAAGGCATGAAATGTGTCAACTGATGGTTAAGTAGGATATTTGATCATGGATGTTTAGAGACTTTGCGATGAAAAGTCTTGATCAACTGAAAAATGAAAGACCGACGTTTAGTCTCTAAAATGTAACGTAAATTATTAGACGAATAACATTAATTAAGTGATCAAGACAAAATGGTCCTTTTTTATTTTGCAGGGACATATTCGTAATCCAACTTTCAACTATGGAACTTTCCACTTTTAGCATAATATGGTATCATGTTGTTTTGCACGTTGGATAGATTTTTGGGTTTTCTGAAACTTGTTGTTAACGAATAATAGAAGAAGTTATTTGGCTTATAAAAAATCTTAATGAAACCTTCTAAATAGAAAAGATATTTATTTTGGAATGAAATAGTTTCAGATAGCAAAATAGAGATATTTAATATTCTCATGGTCAACCATCTAGTTTGGGGTTAAGTCTTAGTAGCATATTTCTTTTCTATCCACATACATCTTAAAAGTATGAATCAAACATTGAGAAATAACCAGTGGTGATGAAATAATTGTATAGTATAAAGACATGTTTTACGACCTTCGTCCTAATGAACTTTGGTGTATAGGTCTATATTATACAACAGATCTTGCATCCTGGGCCCTTTAATGGGTCATTACTTACATTACAGGTGATACACAGGTCGCAACGTTCGTGGACTGGGGATCTTGATAGTAATGACATGGTGTTTCCAAAAATAGTCGAAGTGGCATGGACGATTTTTGGTAAACCCCCCCTCCCCTATGAGTTCATCATGAGTATATATCTAGTGCGGGGTTATGGGACGTTGTCAGGGTACAACTTGACCATAAGCTCGTCACAATCTTGATTGAGAGGTGGAGGCCAGAGACTTTCACTTTCCACCTACCCTTTGGAGAGGTCATTTTGACCCTGCAGGATATCCAGAATTTGTTTGGACTACGTGGTGAGTGACATGTTGTGGTATATTGATATTTAGTGCACCGTAATTCGGATTGGGCTAGGTTACTAGAAGATCACACTGACTTCACTCCAGTATCGTATCGGGAAATTTTTCGGGTACTAGCCATCTTAACATAGGTGTATTAGTCGAGTATATTCAGCAACAACTAAATTTAACATTCCATTATAGATGACACTCCTGATGACATGGTTCGGATGATCGTTCTACTATACATGTTGATTCTAGGAGCAATCCTATTCCCTAACACATTCGGGCACCTCTTGAGCCTGTGGTTCTTGTACTTTCTTATTGATCTCAATCAGACATGGACCTACAGCTGGGGCAGCACTATTCTAACCTATCTTTACTGGTCTTAGATACCCAACCAAGAGACAGTAAAGGCCACCACTTCATACCTAGTTGTGGTAATGAAATAATTATATAGTATAAAGACATGTTTTACGACCTTCGTCCTAATGAAATTTCCACCACTTCACACTTTCCACCTATCTTTGTTGGTCTTTTTGTCGGGTATTCAAGACCAATAAAGATAGGCTAGAATAGCGTTACCCCATCTGTAGGTCCCTGCCTGGTCGAGATCAATAAGAAAGTACAAGAACTGCAGACTCAAGAGATGCCCAAATGTGTTCGAAAATAAGATTGCTTCTAAAATCAACAACATCTACAGTCGAGCGATCCTCCAAACCCTATCATCAGGAGTGTCATCTGTAATGGGATGTTGATCTAGTTGTTGCTGAATATACTCGACTAATACACCTATCTTAAGATGGCTAGTATCCAAAAAATTCCTCGGTGCTGGAGTAAAGCTAGTGTGATCTTCTAGCAACCTAGTCCAATCCAAATTACGGTGCGGTAGATCTCGATATACCACGGCATGCCCCTTAACACGTAGTCCAAACAAAATTTGGATATCTTGCAGGGTCAAAGTGACATTTTCCAAGGGTAGGTGGAAAGTGTGCGGCTCTGGCCTCCACCTCTCAATCATGGTCGTGACGAGCTTATGGTCACATTGTATCCTACCCACCCTGACAACGTCCCATAACCCCTCACTAGATATATACTCTATGATGCGCTCATGGGGAGGGGGGTTTATCAAGAATCGTCCATGCCACATCGACTATTTTCTGAAACACAATGTCATTACTATCAAGATCCCCAGTCCACAAACGTTGCGACTTGTGAATCGCCTGTAATGTAAGTAATGACTTATTAAAGGGCCCAGGATGCAAGGTATGTTGCATAATATAGAACTATACACCAAATTTCATTAGGACAAAGGTCGTAAAACATGTCATTATACTATATAATTATTTCATTACCACTGGTTGTTTCTCAATGTTTGATTCATATTTTTAAGGTGCATATGGATAGACAAGAAAATATGCTACTAAGATCTAATCCAAATTAGATGGTTGACAATGAGAATCTTAAATATTTCTATTTTGCTCACTTGAAATTATTTCATTCCAAAATAAATATTTTCTCTGTTTAGAAGGTTTCATTAAGATTTTTGTATAAGTCAAATAACTTATTTTATTATAAGTTTCAGAAATCCCAAAAATC
The DNA here is from genome assembly GCA_030864225.1 of Capsicum baccatum var. pendulum. Taxonomy (NCBI): domain Eukaryota; kingdom Viridiplantae; phylum Streptophyta; class Magnoliopsida; order Solanales; family Solanaceae; genus Capsicum; species Capsicum baccatum. The sequence goes on along the minus strand of CM061560.1, from coordinate 236,458,637 downwards.
TATCTAACGTGATATCATATTATACTAAAAGTGGGAAGTTCCATAGTTGAAAGTTGGATTACAAATATGTCCTTACAAAATCAAAATGACCATTTTGTCTTGATCACTTAAGTAATGTTATTCATCTAATAACTTACAGTACATTTTAGAGACTAAACGTCAGTCTTTCATTTTTCAGTTGATCAAGACTTTTCAGGAGAAACTCCCTAAACATCCATGATCAAATATCCTAATTATATCATCAACGCATATTTCATGTTTTTACATTTTCTTAGTATGAACTGATGGCTAAACATTTTCCTGAATTTGGTTACTGCAAAAGTCAATACTCTAAAATGTACTATTGTAGTATTATATCAACCAACAATCTATACGGATATATATTTTCCGGCCTTCATCATATAAAAAGACAATTGTGTTATGTTAGCTGTTGAAAACAAGATTTATCCGGTGTTCTTTTCTTATTTATCTCTGCAAGAAATCAAGTCACAAATAGTATATTTAACCAATGGCCGATACACCTCTGCCACAATGACTAATAAGTTATAGGTATTCCATATTTAAAAAAACTAATTTTAACAAAACATCAAAATATTGGTAGGGAATTTGTTCAAATGCATATAGGAAAGCAATGAGCCAATTAATTAATTGCCTATCAGTTCCATAAAAGAACAACTAAAATTTTTCATATTTGAACTGACATTTGACACTGAATTGGAAACACCTGTCAGTTCCATACAAGAAAATCTTTGCTTATAATGCAATATGTGAATATTGTTGTGTCATTTTTCTTTAAAGTGTGTTCTTAATCACCGATATTGGGAACTCTAGACTAGATAGGGAAAACTTTATATCCTCTTCCACAAAGGAGAAAAAAAAAAGTAGGATGAGATAAGATCAAGAAGGGCGTAGGAAGTGAACACACCATGCTTTTGTGGCTAATTACTAACACCTTCCAAGGAAAGCTTACCTCTTTCAAGAAACTTTGATCCTATCATCGTTACGGAAGTCATGAAGCAGCATCGGTCATGTATGCTTGCTTTAGCAGTCAATAGAAACAAAAGGCAAAAGCTGCACATATGAAAATCAAACTGGTGGTGCGAATTTATTAAGCCTAACGACGTTTATTCACTCTGTACGAATGACAGATAAAACATGCTGCATTTTCTTCTTTTTTTACTTTAACTAAGGTAGTTAAGAACACTTTGCAAGGAAAACAAGTAGAAGTCTGCCTTGACCTTCTAACATCCTTCAAAGGATTGATCAACCAGAAGCCTTATAAAATAGCAAATTCAGAACACACAAGCCTTGTAAAGCAAAACATCCTAGTTGCACACTAAATAAGATTCAAATGCATAATGTCATAGGAAAAGATTTTTTGTATCATATATTGCATATTAAATGGTTTGATAGGTGGAAAATTTATATATAAATGGTAATGTCGGGCTCCATTGTGTGGGACTACACTAGGTATGTTGTTAGATAAGTTGTCTTTTGACTTTTAAAGCAAATTACTATTGGAAAATAGGCCGTGCTTGTCATCTTCCTCTAATTCTGCTTGGCTGAATTGTCTTCAAATACAAAATGGAGCAAATATTGGCCTTCTAGTCTAACTTAAGAGTTACATTCTCCACTTATTTCACAACTTAGTATACTGTAAAGTAATTTGTTGTGTCAATTAGATCTTAAGGCGGGCTTCTCGAATAAATCCTTGTTTTTGTAGGTCCATGGGAGCATACACCATCGAGTTTCCGGGTCATATCCCTCTTTGGAAGATGAATAGAGGAGCTTGTTTGGGAACCATGTTTTTTTTAGCACAATATTCTTGGCAAAATATTTTTTTTCAACAAATATGTCTATTTCTTATCATGACACCAACAAAATAAATCTTCGTAGGGGACACAACTAGGATTATGTTGAATTAATTTCAAATGGACATGCTGCATTGAAAGAGGAGATTATCAAAATGTACTAAAAGATACTTAAATTGACGTTTTTCAGTGCGAAATTGAACAATACAATTGTCACCTGCGCGTTGAATGCACCTCCAACACGTTTTTTTCCTTGAAAAACATGTGATTATTTGGGGAGGGGTAGGGGAGACCATTGGATTTGGAATTTTTAGAGACTTTTTTTTTTTTTGAGGGGGTGGAGGGGTATGAGGAGGAGAAGATGAAGATCTGCAGATTTGAGGTTAGGTTCAAAGGGTTTAGTGCACTATATATATTTTTTTATATAGTACATTTATTTTGTACACTATATATATTTTTTCATACAGTGCAACAACAACAAACCTAGTATATTCCCACAAAGTGGGGTCTGGGGAGGGTAGAGTGTACTCAGTCCATACCACTACCTCTAAAGAGGTAGATTTTTTCATACAGTGCACTATATGAAAAAAAATTTGATAGTTCACTATATGGAAAGAAATGGATAGTGCACTTATCCACTTTTCTACAACTTTACAGTCGTTAGCGTTGTGTCATTTCAAAAAATGGATGTAGTGCACTAAGCTTATTTTGGTCACTTTTTATATTCATGGTATTGTTGTATCGTTCTTTTAAAGTGGCGGCATATTTCGGTCGCCAGCTCTCGAGGTAGAGATACGGTTATAATCTGCCCTACTTTATGGAAGTACATTGGGTATGTTGTTGAATTGAATGTTTGTTTTGAGCCGAGGTTATATTTGAAATAGCCTCTCTACCTTGGTGGTAGAGATAAGATTATAACCTGCTCTTCCCAGATCCTCTTTATGGAAGTACATTGGTATGTTGTTGTTGTTGAATTGAATGTTTGTTTTGAGCCAAGGTTCTATTTGAAATAGTCTCTCTACCTTTGAGGTAGAGGTAAGGAGCGTGGACTATACCTTCCCCAAACATCACTTTGAAGGGAGTACACTGGGAGTGTTGTTGTTGTAGAATTGAATGTCTGTTTCGAGTTAAGGGTCTATCGGAAATAGTTCGTTAGTTTTGAGATAGACGTAAGGTCTGCGTACGCTCTATCCTTCCCAGGCCCCACTTTGTGAGAGTGTACACTAGGTACGTAGTAGTTGTTGAATTGAATGTCTGTTTCGAGCGGAGGGTCCATTGGAAACGACGTCTCTACTTCTGAGGTAGAGTTAAGTATGTGTACACTCTACTCTATCCTCCCTAGATCCCACTTCCTGGGACTACACTAGGTATTTTTTGTTCTTGTTGAATTGAATGTCATCCTTAAAAGTAATTTTGCTCTCTGTACTGCAGTTTTACTAATGTTGCTTGCAATTATGCTGCAACTTGAATGTTAGCTACTGGTAAACAAGCATCCAGTTGTTAATACTGGTAGTTGGAGTATCAATTACTGTGAAAATGATGTCTATATATGATCGTTTTTCAGTATTTTAGACTGCCGAAGCTATAGGGTCTGTTTTACTTCTTATTTGCGAGTGAATGGTAGTGTTTTGACAAGTAGCTAATTCATGAAAAAGGATGTAACTTCAGGTCTTCAGAATTGTTAGTCAACTGTTTCGATTGGGGCAGTTGACAATTGAAACCGATTTTGACTATTTTCAGTTGATAATCAAGCTGATGCTGCATTTGTGGGAGCATAATTTTTGAAAGTGATGTCTGAGAAATATGAAAATAAAAGATCACTAATGACTTAATAAATACAACACGAATCTATTTATATTGTGAGATACAGTTCAAATCTTTTACTTGACCTATGCCTAGAACTAATGCGTGCCATACAACATGCAATGCATATCTAACAAAGTATAAGTAACTATCAAACAATCTCTATAGCGATTTATTTAGGTTAATTAGACTTTGGAAGCTATAGTGACCATGTTAATTTTACATGAGTTGAAAAGGTAGCTTTTGGATTGCGGCTCATTTTCTGTTTGCTAACAATCAAGAACCGGTGCTTCATCTGCAGGAACATGGTTCCTGTCCCCTTCATTGTGCTCTACTTAAAGAAATTAGCAATCTTCCTTGCTGGAACGAACAAGTCAGCATCAAAGCTTTTGGATATGTTGTTCGAGAGGGCCAAAGACAAGGCAGGTCCGGTGAAAGAATTTCAATGGCTTGGTTTAATGCTCTTCGTGGCAGTTCCATTCCCCGGAACCGGAGCTTGGACAGGTGCTATCATAGCTTCTGTGCTAGATATGCCTTTCTGGTCTGCTGTTTCAGCAAACTTTGTTGGCGTTGTCTTTGCTGGCCTACTAGTGAACTTGCTGGTGAATCTTGGACTGAAATATGCCATTATAACTGGCATAATACTTTTTGTTATTTCAACGTTCATGTGGAGTATCCTTCGAAGTCTTAAAAGTTCTCTGAGCTCATCAAGCTGATATCAAATCCTGTAGAAGTTTTGAGGTGATCAGTATTAACCCATTATGGATAATACAGAAACGGAGAATAGAAAGAGAAGTCCTTTTTCTTTCTCGAACTCATCAGTATTACAAATTTTTCTTCGCGTATTGCTATTATTTGTATTGGGATCCATCACATCGTCTCTTCAATCTAGAATGCATCAACCAGGTGAATTCACTTGTCTCGCACGATTCTTCTGGTTATGCCTTTTCGCCTTTACTTTCTGTATTCTTATATGCAATGATGGTGATGGAGTACTTCGGATCAACAAAATTCTAAAACTATGTAACCAACTGGTACTTCATTGGTTTTCCTTGCCACTGGTATGGTTTAGTTGGATCATTTTAGAAGATATTCCGCCTTCCAAGAGAGACAAAATTTATAAGTATGCATTATGTGGGATTGCAAAATTATTGAACAAGCATAGAGTTTGTTTTGAGGATTATCCAGATCATAAAATTTTACATCACAGCATACTGATGAAATAATGACATCTATTTAAAACATATATGCCATGGTTTCTTACTTTGATAGGGTACAAATATTTTGGCCGGTTTCATGTAGCTTCACAAAGAATTTTTAGAGTAAAATCTCCTTGTGTTGCAGGACCCATAGTAACAGCTATGAATGTGCTCAATTCTTTGTTGGACACTGCGCCACCATTTTCTCCTTTCCAGAGTCATACCTGGATGCGCATGTAAACAAAATTTGGGAAAGATGAAACGTCTCAAGTATATGGTATGCACACATGTACGCAGATATTTGTGTATTCTCAACCTAGTACACTCATCCTCCTCAAACACCACCGCAGTTTATATACATAGATAGACAGACACCTCCTGGCATTCTCAACTCAGTAAACCGTCATCCTCCATTCAAACACCACCATAGTTCCATCATCCCACGGCAATTTATAGCACCCATACACACTTCAAGAAGTTATTTTACTCCCCACCACCATTTGAATCCAAAGAAAAAAGGTTTAGGATCTGAAACGGAGGAGAGCTGTGCTAATGTGCTTGGTTACCCTTGTACTTGTGTTCATGGTTTGACTAAAAAGGCAACCAAACCTATTAAAGAAACCAACATTTGGTTTGGTTTGGTTTGATTTTAAAATTTTAAAAGCGGATGATATTTGGTTCGGTGTTAATTTTATTAAAAAATAATCGAATAAATAATCAAACTGAATCGATAAATTATACACTTACATAAGTTTTATAATTATTTGAATATATGATATTAGTTTTTCATAAATAACTACGAATATTTTATATCTTTTAATCATTAATTTGATCTTACTCTACTTTCACATGTACTACAACACTGTTATAGTTCCACTTTTAAAAATATTCCGAAATCCAACATTCTTTTATCTAATGGGTTGTGCTATATTGTCGCTTTTTAATTTTCTTTGCCGAGACATCCATATGCTCTTCAATGTCTTGTCCATTTGATTTTTGTAGAGTTAAACCATTCTATTTAAAATTGTATCTTAGTTTTGTGCAGTGACGGACCTAGGATTTAAGGAGTATGGGTGTTTACTACAGAAAAAAATAAAAAATTACCTCAACATGTCAGTGCACCTAATCAACTTCTTGTTTAGTGGGTGCTTTTATATAATTTATACTTATTTTCGTATATTTTTATTGTAATTATACCTATTCCGTATCGAGTTTAGTGGGTGCTTCGATGTGTAGGTCTACCCCTGATTTTGTGGATGTTAGACATGTGATGTGGAGTAACCTCTATATAGCTATGCAACTTATACATGTTAAAACATCGGAATAGTATTGAAAAATATTAGAAGAATTTTATATATTCATCTTAAGATAGTAAAGAGAAAATCGTTGATTATGAATGTTCATTTGAAATAATTGTCTCATGTTATCGTAATTTTACCACTATCAGTTTATCATTAGCTAGTTAAAAATCAAATCAAACTAAAAAATTTAAAAACCAATTAAAATGATTTGATTTTGGTTTTAGTCAAAAATCAATTCAAACCGAACCATGAACATGCATGGCCCTGGTAACTCTTTTTAACTCAACCTGTCAAATAGGCTAAATCGTGCAAATAACTGTAATATGGTTATTTTTGTCAATGAACTGGCAAAAATCCAAATGACCAGGCGTGCCAAACATCCATTTTTTCATCTAAAAATTACACATAAGCACAATTTAAGTATAACTTATTACATAAAATCTCAACTCTCAAAACATATTAAAAAAATTTCACTTTTTCTTATTCTCTCTCTAAAAAGACATATACCTAGCTTTGCCAAAATTGACTCATGTTTTTTCTTCTTGGAAGAAGTCTACAATCAAGGGGCGGTTAGTAAAAAGATCTGAGGTTAGTAAAAAGAAATTTTTTTGTTTTAATCGAAAATTGAAGATTCCGAATGAACAAGTTGTTGTATGTATGATTTTTTCATAGTAATGGAGCAAGTTTTTGGTTTTCTACTTTCACAAACTATAGAATCGATTTCTGAATTATACTTTTTTATTTTCAAATTTGATTTTCAAATTTGACTATTTCCATGTTATAAATTAACTATATATTACTTAGTAAATGGATGATTATCCTTCTTTTAGTTTAGGACTAACTCAGTTAGAGCCTAATGAACCAACAAATCGGTTTGATGGGTTCGTTCCCGGTGAATTTGATTACGAGAAACCTAATTTTAGTGAATACAGATCAAAACATCATAATGACCCCATTAAGATGAAAAACCTCAAGAAAGTTGCTGGTGGAAGGTCGAAAAAACGAATTGGATAATCGTCAAGAAAAGCAAAAAAAGATGATACTACACGGTCATGTCTATCAAATATTTTTTTATTTTTTCGATTTTGAATTTCATTGTTAATTTGTACTAGGTATTTATGTTATTTTCGATAATGTGAGGTTTTCAAACTTTTAATTACTTGGAGTTGGTTGTTAGTTCTGCTGTAGATTTTGAGATTTTTCTTCAATTTGATGTATCTTTTAGAAGTTTTCCGTGTATATACATAACACTTATTTGTATATGATAGGCATATACATACATGCTATTTTTTTAATTTGAAATATAGTTATATCTATAGCTCATATACATATGTGATGCCTATATGTTTATATATTAGTATCTATGTATGTGTTAACAATATACATTACTGATTATATGTTGTTGAACATATACATAAATGGATTTTGGATTATGTTTTTTTTTATGCGTGTTTGAGGCAGTGCACATTACATATGTATATGTTAGACATATACATAAGTTTTGATATGTTATTTGATGTGCAATGAAATGCCCAGTTTTGTTCTATGTTGTTATGAACATAGATTACTGTTTATATGTTATTGAACATATACATGAATGGGTTTGGATTATGTATTGTTATGTGTATTTGAGGCAATGCAAATTACATATGTATATGTTAGATGTATACATAAGTTTCGATATGTTATTTGATTTGTAATGAAATACCCGATTTAATATACATCATATTATTGTGTATGTGTTAATAATATACAAAACATTATGCAATAAGAATGTAACAGTTTGTAAGTAATCTTTTAATTTTTTTTTATCAAGTATTACTAACGATGTGTTATATTAATTAACGTTGTTCTTTGTATGCATGTCAGGGACTGTGGAGTGTTTGTTGTTGGGTATGCAAAATACCTAAGTGAAGAAATGGATGTGTCTTCAGTGGATTTTGAAGCAGAGTATCATTGTATGCGCTACGCAACACCCCTTTGGAATTATAGTCTTTAGAAAGCAAAGAAAGGTTATGTCGGTGACAATGATGACCCTCCCAGACTAAGGACAAAAAAATATCTCCCTACCCGATGAAATTGAAATAGTTAGCATTGAGTAGTATTTATGATCATTATGATGAAGACTTTATATTTCAATGAATTTTTTCCTAAAATTTGAAACTAATATTAATTGTTTGTTATAAAACACATTTGACATATATTTTTTGATTATAGTTTAATCTGTTTTCTGCATTATATTGTGTATTGTGCACATTTGTATTATCGTGCATATCTATATATACATAAAATAGACGATTACATATACATAGATTTTTTTAAGGAACGTTAACTATTTCTTGTTTGCCGTAATTAATGTATGCTTATCAACACATAAGTACATACGTTAATCAATAACAAATTCATATAGAATACACATCAACGACCACAAAGTCAACCACAAATCTTATATTAATAAGCTACTAGTACAATATACGTAAGTATTACAAGCTGATATAGTCTAACAATAAGTATGTTCATAACAAATTTTTTAAATTGGACAAATGCATAACAGTTAGTATATAAATTTATTTTGAAGATAATACATACATATTAGTGTTTTATAGGATGTATATATATTCAGATACATAAAATAATGAACACGTTTATTCACTTGGAGATGGTTAATTAGACTAATTTTTTTGTTCTTAATAATATGTAATATTTTTACCTTTGAATACACTGCTTATAATTTTGTATGCGTGTATAAATTTACATATACATAAAAACTACTTTCATCGTTAATTAGCAACAATACAAACTGAACATATGTATATATCTACATATATATAAAATTTATGAATAAATATACATATATATCATTTATTATAAGGAAGGTTAACTACTAATTTTTGTCAGAATTAATGTATGCTAATGAATACATGGTAACATACGTGAATGAATGACAAATTCATATAGAATACACATTAGAAATCATAAAATTAATCACAAATCATATATACATAACTAAATATTATAATATACATAAGTTTTACAAGCAATTATTTTGTGAGCTTGTATGTGAACTTTCGGTAATGAACATGTATTTTCATAACAAAATTTCGTAGTTGGACAAATGCATAACAAATATATATATAAATACATATTAACACCAGTTTCAATAGTAAATTGTGTAGACGATACTATACTTTGGTTATACATTGAATACACTTATTAACGTAGTAGTATGTCCTAAATTCTTTCACATGTTTTGACATCAAGACGGCAATAGTGTGAGGACAAGGAATCTCATCTATTTGGAACCTCTCATAGTTGAACGATCCACTTTCGGGGTCGACGATATATCTTCTTCCAGAATCATAAACTGACTAGATATAGGTTGAGGAAGCCTTGACCTGAATAAAAAAAGATTCAGTTTTTTTGAAACTAGATGCTTCCAACGTCTATTTACAATCCTCATTGTAATATCGGAGGACATAGCTGAAATAGACAATCATAATATGATTAGTAGTAATAACAATTTATATTTTTTTTTATTTTGGATGTTACGAATCAATTATACCGAGAAAAAAAATTCATATACAACATAAGATATAAAATATACACTACAACTCAATAAAGTATATATATTTCTGCTTGTTAATCAATTTGTAAATACAAACTACACAATATCAAAATGTTGTTCTACACATGTACAACACAGTAAATATATATGTGAATAATAGACGACATTTCTATGTATATAACATAAACTTGTTTCCCTGCAATTTACAAATTTAGGACATCAATTAATCCAATTCAAAAAAAAAAAAAAACAATTTCATGTGCTCAACATGAAAATAATCTCCACAAAATAAAATTTAACGTGATACTAATATTCACGCAAATTTAAGTAAATAAATTTCGTAACAGAACTAAAAAAAATCCCTCTTTTCTCCTAAAAAAATATTTTCGTTAAAAACAATACTTTTTTTTGTCTGAAAAAATTGATGAAATCAACCTCAAAAAAATTAGCGATTCTGCGATAACAATTCATTCACTTTTGTACTTCTGTTTTCGTTCTTCATTCACCAGAGTACCTCAATAGAATTGCAATATTCATCTTCTTGATTTAAAATAATATCATTTTTTTCAAATAAAATAAAAATCAGTGATCAGAAAGTTTTTGATTTATGTTTTTTCGGTTGATTTGATTTTTATGTATTTGTTATTTTTGAAATTTGAATTACAATAACTGTTACATAGTTTAAGGGATTCAGCAATCCACTTTTTAATGTTTTTGTGTTAATTGCGAACTTAATAGATGGGGAAGCCGTTATTTTTCTTTTTAAAAGCCGTTTGAAGATTCTCATATACAAAGTAATGTATATGTGGGTCACATTATGTATATGAATCGGGAGAGAAAGAAAAGTAATTATGGAAATGGGAGAGAGATTAAGGAAGTGGGAGAGAGTGTAAATACTTCTAATAAGGTAACGATATATGTTATTTACACTTTTTTCATTGATATGTATCAAAATAAAACCTTAACGATTTGTCAATTAGGCCCAATAGTGTTTTACGAATATTTTTTTTATAGAAACTAGCATCCTCAAGACCTTAATTACAATAAATAATAATACTTTCTCAAAATTATAAGATATAGCAAAAGTAGCAATATTTTAACTCCTTTATTGAAAAGCGCATTTGTTTCACCCAATTTTTTTACTTTTCCTATTTTCACGCTACTTTCATTTCAATTCCCTCCAATATAACGTATTTTCTAGCCTTTTTTTTTTTTTTCAAATTTCATATTTTTCTCTCAAAATTGTGATAAACATAGTTTCACATCAAAAGGTAAGTTGATTTTACAGTTCTTGCAAGTTATATTTTTCATATTATTCATACATTCAAGTTTTTTCTGCTTTTTTCTTCAAATTTCTTTTGTGTTTTTTAGGTTTTTTTGTGTGTTAAAATTTCTGGAGTTCTGATATAATGGTAGAACATGCACAAGGTAGTAGTTTAATTAGAGGTATTCCACCGGTGAATTTTATTTCCGATGAATCACCCTCTTTCAATCTTGGTTTAACACAAGATAGAGACATTAACTTGATTTCTACTAATCTTCAGTCGAAGAGAGGTGTTAACATAGAAGAGGTGAGATCGAAGCAGCGTAACAATTCGGAGAAGATTGTGAAAATTATGAAAATAAAAGCATTGAAAAAATCATCATCTCCAAAACCCTCAAAAGTTTAAAAAACGGTGAAAAAGAGAAAGTCAGTCAAAAAAAGAGAATCTAGTAAAATTTCAGGTCTTGTTTCATTTGATTATGAATCTGAAGAAGAGAAAGTGGAGGAGGTAATTTTTTATGTATTTGTATTTTTATTGTTTTTGAACTGTATGTTCATATATGTATTTTATATATACATTTGATAAATTATCTACTTATGTGAGAGTTACTGTTAAGATAGAAAATTGTAGTTGATAATGTGAAGATATGTATTTGTTACTTTTAAGATATGTATTGTAATTCCCCATGTGTTTTCTAGCTTAAAATTTGTTCCTAGAATGTTAAGAGTGTGCTTCAAAAATGAATAACCTTTATTTCATATGGAATTTTTCAGATTTAGACCTTCCATTGTGTAGGAAATTGAATAAACTTTCCATCGATATCAAATTCGCACAAATCCGACACTCGGTGAAGAAGTTAGAGCATTTTTAGTAATGCAGTGTCCCACCTGGGCACTCACCGCGTCGCGGTGAATGCCAAAATGGCAATCCTCACATTCCAGTGGACCTCCACAATATTGGCGCATCGCGAAGAGGCCCAAATTCCCAATTGTCAATTTTCAGTGGCGCAATGCGATAGCACCACGTCGCGCCAAAGTGCAAATTCGCACTCATCCTCTTCCAGTAGCTTAACGCGATTTCACCGCATCGCGGTGAAGGTGTAATTGCCGAACTCTAGATCCAAGAATTCGAATTCTTGTGTCATGACTTTAATCCCAAGTATGTGAAGTCCTTATTAGGTGAATAATGTTCATAGAAGTCACTTAGAGCCAAGTGGAGCTAAGAACATTAGATGCATCCAAAATTTGGCATTCAATCCTACAAGGATCTACTTTAAACTTGCATAACTTTTTATATACATAGAATTTTCCATCCCAAGACCCACCAAATTGTAGATAATTGAATTAACTTTTCAAAGATATCAATTTCAATTCAATACCCAAGCGAAAAGTTATTAGCCATTTTAGTGTGAGGCAGTTAGCTGCCGCGATGGTAGCTCGTCGCGCTAAAGGGAAAAATCGGAATGCGGGTTACGAATTTCTACTTTAAATTAATGAGGAGCAATGAGGTATTTTACCACCTCAACCCAGGTCGTAAAAATACGATCTAAGGCTTTAATTGGGGCATTATTTGCTCTCATTCTTCAATTTTCCCCTCAAGAACAACCCTAATTAATTTCCTCAAGAATCATCAATTCCATCTTCTTCTCTTCAACAAAAAAAAAATCAAGAATTTAGGGTTTCTAATCCAAGAACTTCAAGAATGATATCAAGATCATCTCCAAAAGATTCAAAGTTCAGGTTCTTACATTCAATTCATCAAATCCAAAATATTAAGGTATGTGGGGATTGAACAAGGGTAATTCTTTCACCTTTGTGTCCAAAACTTTATTTTAATTAAAAATTTACTGCAATCTATATGATTTTCCATGAAATTTAAGTTAGGGTTTATACCCATTATCATTCTTTGCAAGATTATGAGATTTTCCATGATTTAGAAGTTGAATTACAAGATTATGTTTATGTTTCCATGCATATAGCTGAAATTTTCAGATTTTAAGATGATTTATGAATGTTTATGTTATCAAGCATGAATTTTGAGGTATTTTATCATGAGATTAATACATGGGTCATTAAGTCCTATTTAAAGATTGTTATTCAAAGAATTGTTGTGCTATAAGCACCCCATGATTAGAATATTTTTAGATTATTGAGAAAGATTTGACCTTTTGGTCTCAAAATAGATTTGAAATCCACTTTATAGATTCAGATTACAGATTTACAGTTGGTTTTCATTATAAATCATTAGATTAATTTTAAAGTGGATTTTTTTTAGATTTTGAACATGAGATTGAGAGTAGTATTTAGCACCGAGATGGGTACGTTACTACGGTTTCATACTCAAAACTACATTCCAACGTAGAATTTAGATTATTCTCACTTCTACGTGGATGACTGAGATTGTGACCACTGAAATGAGATTATTCTATTTCGATAGCAAGGGTAGAACGGCCCTAACCTTGCGGAGGATAGTCGTAGGACACCATGGATGCTCACATGGTGTACATGTCGGTTAAAAGAACCTCCCATAAGATGTACCCTACTCTTAAAACAACTTATTGATTTAAAGCCCTAAGATAAAGTATTTTCTCTACAGCTTTAAAGTTCTTGAATTTAAAATACTACTTTTAGAAAAGAATAAAAGAAAAGCTTTTAGAAAACTAAGGGTAAAGTCTCCCAACTTTATTTCAGATTATGCTTTACAGAAAGATTTTATTTACAGGATTTTAGCTTTCAGATTTAAGAGTGAGTACTTTCTACACTTAGACAGCATGATTTAAAGAGAGAATATAAATACAACTTTTTGAACTAAATGTTATGAATCACTAGAATTATAAAGTATGATTTATTTCTTATTATTTCAGATAATCCAGTTTATGTGAGTTATATACATTTAGCATGCATGAATTTTTATAAATTGTGATGATACGGTTTTACTTTTGCATTTCACCCCCATATACTCAGTACATCTTCAAATTATTGATCCGCATATATGTCTATGTGCTACATTGTCTCATAATGTAGGTACAAGTTTTAGTATGCACATTCAGACTCAGACAGTTGCAGATTCCAGCCAGCGAGATGATTAATCCTCATATTTTGGGGACTTCAGTTAGATTTATTTATGTTCTTTACTTTCTTAATCATATGTATTGATTAGTGATAGTTGGGATCGCGTACTAGCTATCTATAGTCAGTATAGTAGAGGCTTCACAGATGTCAGTTAGAGTAAATCATGTAATTTCAGTCCCTGTTTTCAGACTATGTCAGAATGTAAAATGATATCAGTTATTTATTTCATATTTGATCAGCTGCTTGTTAGAATTCTAGTTCATGTGTTAGCTTGGGATCACTTGTGATCCTAAGCACCATGTGACGTTTCAAAATAGATTTTTGAGGCGTTACAAACTTGGTATCAAAGCACAAGGTTCAAGCGTCCTAGGGTGTCTGTGAAGCCGTGTCTAGTAGAGTCTTACGGAATGGTGCAAAGACGTCTGTACTTTTCTTCGAGAGGCTACAGGGCATTTAGGAAATATTTTCCTTCTTTCAAGTCTCAGATTGTGCTATAGAAAGGTCCTCTAAGAAACTAATACAGGTTCTCATCTTGCTCTATTCAGACCATCTCTACCTTATTTGTAAGGTAACAGAAATAGTCAAGATTAAATCCTTACAGATAGAGCTTTCTCAGACAGTCCCCACAGATAGTTATGGGATTGTACGCAGGCTCAAAAGTATCTCATCATTGCTTTTAAGTTCCAAACTTTGAAGAACTTCATTCATGTTCATGAAAATAGTGCACTAAGCCCAAGTCAGATGTGCTTTCAGATCCCTCCTCAGAATTCATAATGTTAATCTATACTTCCCCATCTATGAGTTATTATTGAGATAACATAATTAGCAAGATCCAATTTTCTCCCCAGATAATGCTCTCAGATTTGCTAGCTGAAGTTTCAGAAGTCACACAAAGGACTTGAGAAGATCTCCCTAGTATGTTAAGTTCCTTGAGTTGAAAGTTTATATTCTCATCCTTATGAGTTGTTCTCTTAAGATCGAATTAGAAATTCATTCGGGCTTCTCATTATTCCTTCAGTACAGATAGTGCTTGTGAATGAAGATAGTATGAGCCTAGACTGTTAAATGTAGTGTGCATTCGAGGGGTATTATAAACTTCAGTATTATAATTTATGAATAGTAAAGCCTTCTTATAGTTTGAAGTATGGGTATAGAAGAGTAGTGGTGATAAAAGTGAGAGTGTCGATTGATAGAAAGATAGAGATAAAATTGTGCATGTTAACGAGTTTTGTTAAGGTGATATGTAATTGTGTGTTAGTTTAGTGGAGGGAAGAGAAGGAGTTATTAGTTAAGGTGAATTATTGTTTGCTCGAAGCACGGAAGGAGTTATTGATGGTAATTATTGTGTTTGAAAGGTATAGGATATTAATAAAGTGTTTGGTAGTTTAGTATCGTTAATTTAGGCTTCTCTTGAGATTACAAAGAGGAGTTTAGTTGAAACTCATAGAGCTATGATAGTAATTTAAGTGTGTAAAAGGATAAATAGTGATGATGGGTAGAAAGAGGATGTGTTAATGGATTGTAAATAAGATAGGCCATATGATTTTGATCGATTATTATGGTTATGAGATTCTAGTGGGCTAATGTTTCTTGATGTTTTATTGTATAGCTTCCTAGTGAGAATAATATAGTATATGAGGTTGGGTTGTTACTCATGTTTAGCACTAGATATTAAGTTTGAATAGTGGATAGTCATCAAGGTGGATGTGAGGACTTCTTGGTCAGTAATGCAAGTTATATGGAAGTGATCTAGTAGGCTTGAACAAGGATGTGCAGTATTTTGAGTCCATTTTTAATTCATAAATAAGTATGATGTTATATGATCTTGATTTTCATGGTTTAGAAAAAAATATAAGTTTAGAGATGTGATATTATGTGATATTAGTAGAGTATGAAGGAAGTTAGTATGGTTCATCAAGGGTTTGGAAATATCCATGTTAAGTGAAGATTCTAAGTTAGTGAGTGTTTAAGTTGTTATATGATGACTTTTGAGGCTATAGAAATCCAAGATTTGAATCTCAGAAGGAGGTACTAGTGTTGGGAGTTACACGTTAAAATACTGTCCTTCAGGGTAAGTTTAGTTTTATGTGTATTGATTTTACGCTAGACTCTAGAGTAAAGTGATTGCAGTTTAGATTATAGTTTACATAGTGGTTCACAGACTTGGAGTGATGGCTTAAATCCAAGGGGGAGATGATAGAATGAGTAACCAAGTCGGACTTTCAGATTCTAGTAGTAATGTCAGTATAGTGTAGTAAGTGAGGATGAGGCTCAAACCGTTCCTACTTTGGTATCTTCAGCTATCCCCACATCTCTATCTACCCATGCCTTACATGTCGGTTCCATGACCGTAGTTCATATTTATGCACCTTATAGAAAAATCATGTATACTTCCAATTCCTAGCATAAGCAGTTTCAGTTCACTCAGTAGTATAGATTATGTTCCATGAAATCATGGATTCTAAGCTCAGGTCATGCAGATCATGAGTCATGTACTCATGCTTTACAATAAGTTCAGTTTCAGTAATTATGCAACACTCTTAACGATCAGTGAAATTAAAATTTATATCATGTTCGTCATCAGATTAGATCTCCTTAATAAATTCATGTCGTGAATGCCCTATTCCTCAGGCCGCAGTAAGGTGTCAAGTTATACGTAGTATCTCCTCATGTTTCAGGTCTCATGTTCTAGCCTTTCAGTGACTCCTCCTTATGTAAGGATAATGGAAATGAGTAAATGTTTATCGTTGATGAAAGCTAGTTGTATGCTTATCTTATCTAAGACAGTAAATGTGAAGTAAGATTGAGGCCAAGTCTTTGATACATATCATGGTTAGTTGAAATTTTATGTGCTGGGTTTGGGAAGATTGTTGTATACTTGTTTTATGTTGGTATATAAATGGAGGAATATTGAGGTGAAGTTCTGAGTATAACTTGGTTAGTTGGGAATATTTAATGTGTGTTTTCCTAATAATTGAATAGTGCATGGATGATGTTATTGATGGGGGTATTGGAGAATATGAGAAAGATGCTTTCATGTGTGTTTGTTTAGAAGTGCATACGTGGTTATGAAAATAGGCTTGAATTTCATGTTTGTATATATGTGGATAGACGTATTATGCGTTAGTGAGATCCTAGTAGAAGGTTGAATGTAGTTGTTGAAGTGGAATGTACATTATAAGTTAACCTATTTAGCCAGTAATTCAGTCTAGCAGCCATATAGGCAAGTTTTTGTGGTTTTCAATCTTCCCATCTAGTCATATCATTCTAAGAGAGAATTTACTCACTTCGTGTACCTTACGAATTCAGCTCTGTTTATGCATCATGCGTCAGTTTCAGAATCTAGATGATCAGTCATGATTCAACAGGTAAGCTTCCCGTTCGTCATCTCAGTCATTTCCTAGTATTTCAATCAAATCAGTATCATTCGGGGACGAACGATCCCAAAGGGGAGATGTTGTAATACCTTGAGTTTTTATGTCATAAACCTCTCATTCTTTTCTCACGAAATCAGATCCATCCTAAATTAATGGTTACTCGTAAGCTGACGCTCTCGTTTCTATCTCAACCATATAGTTATTTTCATAAGAATTCATGCACTTGCAGATCAGTTCAGTAGCTCATTATGTTTAAGATTCAGTTTATTTCAATTGTGCATGATATCTTATAACCTCAGATTGCTCAGTATTTTTAGCCTAATTATCCACATTCGAGGACGAATATTCCCAAAGGAGAGATATTATAATACCCCATATTTTTCCTAGCTTAAAATTCGTTCCTAGAATGTTAAGAGTGTGCTTCAAAAATAAATAACCTTTATTTCATATGGAATTTTATAGATTTTGACCTTCCATCATGTGAGGAATTAAATAAGTTTTCCATCGATATCAAATTCGCCCAAATCCGACACTCGGTGAAGAAGTTAGAGCATTTTTAGTAATGTAGTGTCCCACCCGGGCACTCACCGCGTCGCGGTGGATGCCAAAATGGCAATCGTCATATTCCAGTGGACTTCCGCAATATTGGCGCATCTCGGAGAGGTCCAAATTCCCAATTATCAATTTTCAGTGGCGCAACGCGATGGCACCACATCACGCCAGAGTGTAAATTCGCACTCGTCCTTTTCCAGTAGCTTAACGCGATTTCACCGCGTCGCGGTGAAGGTGTAATTGCTGAACTCTTAATCCATAATTTGAATTCTTGCGTCATGACTTTAATCCTAAGTATGTGAAATCCTTATTAGGTTAATAATGTTCATAGAAGTCACTTAGAGCCAAGTGGAGCTAAAAACATTAGATTCGTTCAAAATTTGGTATTCAATCCTAAAAGGGTCTATTTTAAACGTGTATAAATTTTTATATATGTAGAATTTTTCATCCCAAGATCCATCAAATGGTAGATAATTGAATTAGCTTTCCAACGATATCAATTTCGTAAAAATCCGATACCCGAGGGAAAAGTTATAGACATTTTAGTGTGAGGCAGTAAGCTACCGCGATGGTAGCGTGTTGCGCTAAAGGGAAAAATCGAAATGCGGGTTATGAATTTATGCTCTAAATTAATGAGGGGCAATGAGGTATTTTACCACCTCAACCCAGGTCATTAAAATACGATCTAAGGCTTTAATTGGGGCATTATTTGCTCCCATTCTTCAATTTTTCTCTCAAGAACAACCCTAATTAATTTCCTCAAGAATCATCAATTCCATCTTCTTCTCTTCAACAAAAAAAATCAAGAATTTAGGATTTCTAATCTAAGAACTTCAAGAATGATATCAAGATCATCTCCAAAAGATTCAAAGTTCAAGTTTTAACATTCAATTCATCAAATCCAAACTATTAAGGTAGGTGGGGATTGAACAAGGGTAATTCTTTCACCCTTGTGCCCAAAACTTTGTTTTAATTAAAAATTTACTGCAATCTATATGATTTTCCAAGAAATTCAAGTTAGGGTTTATACCCATTATCATTCTTTGCAAGATTATGAGATTTTTCATGTTTAGAAGTTGAATTACAAGATTATGTTTATGTTTTCATGTATATTGCTGAAATTTCCAGATTTTAAGATGATTTAAGAATATTTATGTTATCAAGCATGAATTTTGAGATATTTTATCATGAGATTAATACATGGGTCATTAAGTTCTATTTAAAGATTGTTATTCAAAGAATTATTGTGCTATAAGCACCCCATGGTTAGAATATTTTTAGATTATTGAGAAAGATTTGACATTTTGGTCTCAGAATAGATTTGAAATCCACTTTACAGATTCAGATTACAGATTTACAGTTGGTTTTCATTATAAACCATTAGATTACTTTTAAAGTAAATTTTTCTTGAGATTTTGAGCATGAGATTGAAAGTAGTATTTAGCACTGAGATGGGTACGTTACTACGGTTTCATACTCAAAACTACATTCCAACGTAGAATTTAGATTATTCCCACTTCTACGTAGATGACTGAGATTGTGATCACTGAGATAAGATTTTTCTATTCCGATGGCAAGGGTAGAACAGCCCTAACCTTACGGGGGCTAGTCGTGGGATACCATGGATTCTCACATGGTGTACATATCGATTAAAAGAACCTCCCAAAAGATGTCCCCTACTCTTAAAACAGCTTATTGATTTAAAGCCTTAAGATAAAGTATTTTCTCTACAGCTTTAAAGTTCTTGAATTTAAAATACGACTTTTAGAAAAGAATAACAGAAAAGATTTTAGAAAACTAAGGGTAAAGGCTCACAACTTTATTTCAGATTATGCTTTACAGAAAGATTTTAGTTACAGGATTTTAGCTTTCATATTTAAGAGTGAGTCTTTTCTCCACTTAGACAGCATAATTTTAAGAGAGAATATAAATACAGCTTTTAGAACTAAATGTTATGACTCACTAGACTTATAAAGTATGATTTATTTCTTATTATTTCAGATAATCCAGCTTATGTGAGCCATATACATTTAGCATGCATGAATTTTTATAAGTTGTGATGATACTATTTTACTTATGCATTTCACCCCCAAATACTCAGTACATCCTCAAAGTACTGATCCACATATATGTTTATGTGCTACATTGTCTCATAATGTAGGTACAAGTTTTAGTATGCATATTCAGACTCAGACAGTTGCAGAGTCCAGCCAGCGAGATAATGAGTCCTCATATTTTGGGGACTTCAGTTAGATTTATTTATGTTTTTTACTTTCTTAATCATATGTATTGATTAGTGATAGTTGGGGTCGCGTCCTAGCTATCTATAGTCAGTATAGTAGAGGCTTCACAGATGTCAGTTAGAGTAAATCATGTAATTTCAGTCCCTCTTTTCAAACTGTTAGAATGTAAAATGGTATCAGTTTTGTATTTTTCACAGGTTTCATCATTATTATATTTCCACACAGTGAACTCGGTTATTTATTTCATATTTGATCAGTTGATTGTTAGAATTCTAATTCATGGGTTAGCTTGGTATCACTTGTGATCTTAAGCACCGTGTGACGTCTCAGGACAGATTTTCGGGGTGTTACATGTATTTTGTATTTTGAAATTATATGAAACGTATTTATTACCAGTTAGATATGTATTTTGTATTTGTTAATGATAAGATTTGTATTTTATGTTTAGTTGTATTTGTTATTCATGAGATGATGAACATGATATGTATTTTGATGTATGATAATTAAGTTTGGACCAGTGATGTATTCATAAAATACATATGCTAGATTTATGTACATATGTTGTAATGTAACTTTAAGATGCATTTTGTAAATACATATGTGGCACTGTTTAGACCTATAATTGTATTTTTTGTGGTTTGTAGGTGTTGTGTTATCAAATATACATGGCAAAAATATTATCCAAATTTGCACCCCATATAAAATGTCATACGGTTAACGATATTGAAAATCGTATTAAGTCAATATTAACGAAGAATCGGTACAAGATTTTTTTATAATAATAGTATATTCGTTGTTTACATGAAAAAGAAGGATTGTGTGTTTCAAGCGTAATTAGGGAGATGTATTATGTCACTTTAGACCAAGGAAAGTTCTACAAGTGCCATAGTCATTCATGCAAATGGCACAAATCTTCATTTCAGTCCGAGAGAGTTTGTTGTGGTTACTGATTTGAATTGTGTTTCAAACATGGATGATTTTTCGTTTGATGAGGAGCTTTCAAACAGAAGTATTGAGCAACATTTTGATAGTGCCAGTTATATTTAGAAAAGAAAATTATTTACAGTTGTTTCGGACAAAATATGAGGGAAGAAAAATGATGAAGATGTTGTGAAGTGTGTGTATCTGTATTTTATTCACGCATTTTTATTATTGTCGGTTGATACCATAGTTATTCCACGCCTCCATTTCGATTTGGCTGAGAGTGGTCGATACAGGAATTATCCTTGGAGATATGTTGCATTTAAGGAATTAGCTAAAAGCTTGAATAAAAAGTTGAAAGTGAAAGGAAAGTTTTAAATGCTCCATGGAATGCCCTCTGCCATTTAAGTTTGGTTGTACAAATGTTGTTTCAATGTTCCTCATAATGTTGCTTTCAAAGTGGACACTCAAATTTCACGTCTTTTAAATTGGAAGACAAATGCTCCTCGCCCACGATATGAAACACTTATGGAAAGTACGTTTAATGATGCAAATGAAAAGGTCAATTTTCTTTAAAACTATTTTTTTATGTTAATTATTTTGTAAATACATGTTTTCGTATATGTTCATATATAAAATACAATTTGTCACTGCTTATGTATTTTTGTAAAGGTTAACTGATTTATAATGTCAGTTATATATGTTCATAATGTCACTGTTTTTTGCATCTAAAATACTTTTAAGTATTATGTAATATAAATCTTATGTATTATAGGTTGTTTTTAAGAATATTGAGCCGATACGAAAGGAGATTTCATCCTTTCACTTTCCCAAGAAGATTGTACCTGGAAGTGGAAGTCATAAAAAAGATGTTGATTCGGATGATGATTTTCAGGATCCCCCACTTCCACAAAAGCATTCATTCACAAAAAAATATCAGGGCAATTCATCAAATTCACCTGTCAAGAAAAAGTTGAAGCAACAACCTAAAGGTGTAGATAAGCATATACCAAAAAGGACTCCTCCACCTCGTGCTGCGAAGATGCCTTCTGTGAAGACACTAATTTTCAAGTCAATTCAATCAAAAGCTACATTAGTTCAAATAGGAAAGACATAAACCGGTCAGTAAGTAAAAATCTATTCTGATAGTCACTTGCTCCATTTTTTTCAGTTCTAAAGATGAAGATGTTGTTTCTAAGAAAGTATTTAAAAATTTTTGTGATGAGTTAGTTTGTGTTTAAGACTTGGGTATATTTTTTTTATTTTTGATTGTTTTTGTTTTAAATTAGATTCAGCAAGAGTTGAATGTCATTCGTGACCTAGTAGCAACAAGGTGTGATCAGATAATGAATGCAATAAATGAGAACAAGGTACAACAATTCTCATGTAAAAGAATAATTATTAAATACATTTATTGTGTTAAATATATATATATACAACATATGTATTTATATTTGAATAAATACATATGTAGTATGTAGTGTCTTTATACAATGTAAATATGTATTTTTCAAATGTTAATATGTATAAATATATACACATGTAGTGTCAATCTTACTATTAGTTTACTAGTGATCTTGATATGTATTTATATTTTTTTAACACGAAGAAACAAGATAAAGATAGAATCTAACAAGCCACAAATGGATGAAGTTGATAAGAATACATCACCTCATCAATCCACTCCAACGTTTGTGAGTGATTTTGATAAGAATTTTGAAGGCACATTGATAAATAAATTTTGTACATTCATATGCATTTTATTTTTTATATATATTTGAAATTTATATTTACATATAAAAATTATACACGTGGTCACTGTTTATATTTAAAAACAGGTTATTGAAGAGATCAAAGAAAATTGTAGTCCCAGTTTGTTGGAGATGTATAATAGGAACAATGATGTTGTTCTAATAATTTGTTGAATTTTATTTTTGTGATGTATATTTATATAGTTGAATATTATTATTTTCAATGTTTGATTGTTTATTTTATGAAAGGACAAAACTAATATCGATTTGCTATGTTGATTACATATATGTTGTATTTTCAGTTTTTGACAGATGTTGCAACTATTTAATTTTTTTCAACATGTTGTATAGAACACAAAATAGGTTGATCGAAGTATTGGTGAAGCACAAATCTTAAATTATCAATTCACATTTTCAGATGAGGTACTTAGAAGCATTAATCTTGATTTTATACAATCCAATTCGGGAGTTCAAGATGAGACAAAGGTATGCTGAATATGTGCATAGTTTGCGTTTATTTCTTTCTCCAATGTTGCAACTTTATAAAATTTTTGTACATTTTATATAGAAAACAGAAGGTGCTACAGAAAAGATTGTAAATACACTAGCAGATGCTGTAGAGAAACAAAATTTGGATGAACAAAATAAGACTCAAGTACACATTCATGAAATAATCTTTGAAGAAAGCAACGCTGAACAAGATTTACCTGATTCTCAACTCACAACTTTTGATGAGTTGCTACCCAATCTTATTACGTATGTGAATCCTGAAAAAAATATAATTGTACATTCATCGACAAATAAATTAGAACAAACGCTTATGCATGTTTCAAAAATTAGGCGACCATCTAGATTCAAGGAGTTACCGTACATAATGAAATTTGACTCAGCAGATGGTTAGTAATTGTAATACCCCGAGAATCCCAATCGATAGTAGAACCATGCTTCAAGATTATAAAAAATAAATTTTAGTGATTTGTTAGTTTTATGATCAAGTTTGATGTGTATTAAGGCCTCAAATATGTCCTAGCTATTAGGAGAATCAAAACATCCCTTACCGATTGAATTCTTGAGAAGGATTTTAGTATAGTCAACTTCAAAAAAGTATATCTTTTGTTATACTACAAATTTTTGATATCATGACCCACCAACAGATAGATAATTGAATTACCTTTCCAACGATACTAATTTCACTAAAATCTGATATTGGGATAAGAAGTTATGGCCGTTTTACAGTGAGCTATCCGGACTGCCAAAGTGCGACGGGAAGACCAATAGGCCGTCGCGTCTGCGACGGACCATCGCCCAAACCATCGTAACTGAGGCAGTAAGCCTGTTTTTGGCCAAAAAATGATAGGTTGAAGGGACGGTCCATCCCCAGGGCGACGGTTCGGCGTCCAAACCGTCGGGGACCTCCGTTTAGCGATTTTAAGCCGTTATTAAAAGGATTTTTGGGTCTTTTCCACCCTTTTTAATACCTAATTAAATCAAATCAAAGCTCATAACTTCATATTCATCCATAGCATCAAAATTATGGTTCCTTTCAAGATCAACCCTCAAGAACAAGGTTCAAACTCTTCTTCAAGAAAACTCAAGAATCAAAATATCACCATTCAAGAACCTTCAAGAAAAGCCTCCAAGAACATTCTCAAGGCTTCAAAATTTAACTTGTTCCATTGAATCAAGCCAAATAAGGTATGTGAGATTTCAACAAGGACAATTCTTTCGTCCTTGTGCCCAAAACTTATTTTAGATTACAAATTACTGAATTTTATGTGATTTCCCATGGAATTGAAGTTAGGATTTATACCCAATTTTTATTGTTTGAAGATTATGATATTTCAAGTGATTGAATGTTGAATTACATGACTATGTCCATATATTTATGCATGTAATTCGATTTTCTAATTTTTTTCTAATTAAGTTTAAGCATGATATTGAGATTCTTGATCTTATTATTTTGATGGTATTGAAGTATTTTCATGAAGAATGTTGAGCATGATGTGTTTCTATGAATTTAAATATTTATACATGAATTCTATATTGGGATTCATACCCATTATTAATATTTACAAGATTATGAGTTTTGAGAGATTTTGAAGATATATTTCATGTCTATTCTCATATTTTCATACCTATTGATGAAATTTTTAGATTTTGAGTTAAATTATTATTGAGTTCATTGACAAGCATGATTATTATGATGTTTTGACATGAGTTTGAAGCATGGGCTTTAAGCCCTAAGATTGAGTTTTGATATTTCAAGAAACTTATATTTTTAGTATGCTTTGCTAAGCAAGATTTGATCTTTTGATCCTCAGATGAGTTTTGGAATCCACTTTACAGAGTTATTCATATAATGTTAAATGCATAACTGGTTTCTTAATAAAACCTTATGCGAGTTTTAATGTGGATTTCCACAAGATGAGCGTAGATAACTAAAGGGAGTAGTATTTTGCACCGAGTTGAGTAAGTTACTACGGTTTCATGCCTCAGATTTACGTGCCACCATGGATTGAGATTTATGGTCCCGAGGTCGAGATAGTGATCACTGAGTTGAGGTTATACTCCCTGGAAAAAGTATGATACCTCTCCCCAACGTGAGGTTTCTTCCTTAGGAGGACGAGACGTTGGACACCATGTAGCTCGCATGGTTTATGTTGGTTAAGAGAACCTCCCTGCTATTAAAAATAAATAACAGCTTTTGAGTATATTTCTTAAGGTAAGTATTTTCCCTAATGATTTTAGGAAGTAAGTGTAAAGGCTCACAAAACTTATTCAGATATTGAATTACTTGAGATTTTCAGTTACAGAGTTACAACTTTAGTTTTCAGACACAAAGGTGAGCTCCTTTTTCACTTAGCCTATATGAATTGAGATAAAGTATTTCTTATGCAGAAAGAAATTTTAGATTTCATTTAGTATACAAGATTACGAGAACAAGAAGAGAATACAAATTTTAGCACTAAATGTTTCTTTGTTGTTATATTTAGATTTTTGATGTTTAATCTTTTAAAATAAATTTTATTTTCGTGGTTAGTTTATGTAACTTTTTGTCATATGTCGTTATGAATAGGTGTTATTCCAGATTTGCATATGTATGTTATTAGTTATGCATATATATTTGTCAAGCTAATTCATATATACATATGTATTTTTTCAGATTTGTGTACATATTTTTCAGTTTTGCATATGTTCATTTCAGTTTACATATGTATTTATGTCTAATGCATATGTATTTTTTCAGAAATGCGTATGGTGCATATGTATTTATGCATAATGAATATGTATATATGATTAATGCATATGTATTTTACACGTCTGAATGTACATTTTTTTAGAAATGCGTATGGTTCCCTTTTAATGTTATGTGTATGTATTTATGCATAATGCATATGTATATATGATCAACGTATATGTATTTATGCATAATGCATATGTATATATGACAGACGTATATGTATTTTACAAGTCTGAATATATATTTTACTAGATATGAATATGTATTTTACCAGATATGCATATATATTTATGAGTTATTCATATATTTTTTTCAATTATGTGTATATATCTATGAATAATGCATATATATGTATGATTAACGTATAAGTTTTTTAAAAAAGCATATGTATTTACAGTTCTGATTACGTAATTGATATGTCTTTATATGTATTTTTTTAATTTTTTATTTACTACATAAATGTATGTTAAATTATTCTTAATTTTTATAGATGGACATAGGTACTTATTAGATTCTTATATGTATTATTTCAGATTATAAATTTTGCATGTTTAGTTTTCAGTGCCTTAGGTATAAATCAATGATTTTATATGTCTTGTACAATATATTCATAATGAATTAAACTAAGCAAGTTCGGTAAAATAATTGCAACAATTTAACTATAACTTACATCAAACATTTGTTTCAAAATTTAGAATCACATAATTCTCAATGAAAAAATTCATTAATTATTTTTTGACTGGATACATCAACAAACTTATCATTTATTATATTTTCTACATGAACGCCCATTGTGACCTTTAAACCCACATGAACTACAATAATTTTTGTTTTTCTTTTTTATCATATCTCTTCCTGATTTTTCACGATCCTTCTTTGGAAGTCTTTCAGGGAGGCGCTTGTATTTTTGGAGCAGAACTACCTCCTCTAATATTTCTTGTGGAATTATCCAGTCATCTTTGTGTGGTAGAGGATAAACTAGAATATCATACGTTCTGAAAACTGTTTTTGGCTTATATAGATCAGAGCAATATGGTCCCTTCTGAAAACTCTTACTATCAAGTACTGCACAAGCATGCACGCAGTATCTTGTCCAATTGAAATGCATTGCAAGAATATTTTTTTCTTAAGGCAAACAATAAAACATTTCTCCTTGTTGTGGATTGTATAGACATACTCTGAAGCTGGTATAACCTGAAATTATTTTTAAAAAAAATAATTTGAAAAATAAAAATCAATTTGAAATTTTTAATTGTTCCAGTTTAGCAAATGTATTTTTTCAACTCAGCATATGTATTTAACAAGTATGAATATGTATTTTTCTGCTATGCATATGTATTTTCCATACAACATAAGAATTTTTTTTCAATTTTTACTAATGTATTTATGAACATATATTTCATACAACATATGAAAATACAAATATCTATAATATATTAAAAGTGTGAAGCCCCTTAGAAAAGTGATTTGAACTTCTTGTCCTTCATTAAATGTCGTTGCTTTAGATAAAATCGTCTTTTTACTATTTAGTTTAATTATTATTTTATTAAATTAAGGACTCCTAAAATATATTGGATGATATTTAATAATATATGGTAAGAAATATATATGAGTCCTAAAATGTATGGAAAAGAATATTAGAAAAAGAATTAGACTTGGATTATAACTTTTAAACTTTTTGTTATAGAATCAGTACGAATTTGCCTTAATTAATACTCATTATTTAAACAATTCTCTTTTATTTTCCGATTAAAATTCAAACAATTCTTTTCATATTAAACCATAGATTTCACGTAACTGTACTATAAGGAAAACAAGTCAGAGAACTTAATTGGCATGAATGGTATTAAAAAAAATATTTTTTGTACAAAAATTACAATGTCAAATTTATAGGGAAAAAAAAAAGAAAAAAACATTGCAGAAAAGGGTAATATCAAAACCGACTATATATTTAGAATTTTATTTTTTTTAATAATGATAGAAAAACCTACCATATATTTAGAATTTTGTATTCTCATATATTTAGGAGTTTCAAAAATATTTATGAGTTTTATTAGTGAGAAAAGGAAAAAAAAAAAAAATACTACAGAATTGTAAGGAGGAAAAAAAGAAAAGAAAAAGAAAAATGTGTAGAAGTAAGGAAAAATTTATCATATATTTTGGATACTTATATTTTATGATACGTCAGAATTGTAGGAAATAAAAAGAAAAGAAAACGTGCATGAAAATTTACTTGTGAAATTGATAGTATTTGTGATTGAAGAGATAAATTTACTTGTGATTTGAGGTACGTTTGTTTTAGAAATATTTTTAGTATGTTCTTAAGGGGGGAAAAAAAAAAAAAAAAGGTTGTGGTTATAAAGCAGTGCAAAAAGTTTACATGATATATTTTATGAAGACGCGATTGAAATGAGATGAAACGAGATCATTGTGTAAATTACGTAGTTATTAAAATAGTAAACTGAAACACTGAGCACTTCAAATCATATTTAATTTCATCAAAGTTTTTATATAACGTCAGTTCATATTTAATTTCATCAAAGTATTTATATAATGCGTATAACAGATATTGGCATGCCTATGTTAGCTATAATTTTATTAGTTAGTATTTGTTTTTGATCCGGAGAAATTGTAGTGAATAATATTGAATTGAATTTGTATATGTAACTTTAAGGTGCAATATTTACATCAAGCTTGGATCGTGTTATTGAATTGGAATATATAAATAAATCCTAACAATGACGACGATTCACAATAAGAAAACTTTTTGAGGCGATCTGCATTTTGACACTTCAAATTTTTTGATCCCCTTCAATTGTTATGTTGGATCTAAGCTGATTTATTTTTTCAAATTATTTTTTGTATGTGCATTTTATTTTAATGATTTTAACTAAGAAAATAAATAATGGTAGTTACATATAGGCATTAATTGTTCATGTGGAAATTGACATATATATATATATATACATATATATAGTACTAGCATGTATGTTTTTCATTATTCAATAATTTTCAGGTATTTAATTAATATGTATCCATGAATTGCTGATTATGATATAATTTTTTTTTGATGAAAAATTCATTGGCTAAATGAAGAGGAGTCAAAAGATTTTCTTTCATAATATCGAAGTGATTTTATAAAATTAAATTCATTGACGCGAGATACACGCGCGGGGTGCGTATTCTAAACTAGTATATATATATGTATATGTATGTATGTATGTGTTGTAAACACCTAATTTTTGACCCAAACCTAATATTTTTATACCATTTTAATGTTCAAATAATTTTTATTTTATTTTATTTTTATTTTTAGGCATTTTAAATTTATCTTACTTTGAGGTTCGTCAAAAATTTTGAAAACTACAAAATAGAGTCACATTTTTAATAAGTTTTATTTTTGTTTATATATTTTAGGAAAAAAGGAAATTTTCTAAATTACATTTGTTTTGTTTTTAACTTTTAATAAAAAATCTAGTGATATTAATATTTCTTAATCATATTTCTAAGACTAGTTGTTAACTTATTATGTATTTTGTCAATTTTAATAGATTTTATTATGTTTATTTAAATTTTATTTTTTATTATTTTATTTTATTTTTTTACTTATTTAAAATATTTTTAAAAAAAAAAAAAAAACTACCCTACTTCCCATTACCTCCAACATTCCCCTAACTTTCCCATTAAAACTAAAAAAAAATTACCCTACTTCCCATTACCTCCAACATTCCCCTAACTTTCCCATTAAAACTAAAAAAAATTACCCTACTTCCCATTACCTCCAACATTCCCCTAACTTTCCCATTAAAACTAAAAAAAAATTACCCTACTTCCCATTACCTCCAACATTCCCCTAACTTTCCCATTAAAACTAAAAAAAAATTACCCTACTTCCCATTACCTCCAACATTCCCCTAACTTTCCCATTAAAACTAAAAAAAAAATTACCCTACTTCCCATTACCTCCAACATTCCCCTAACTTTTCCATTAAAACTAAAAAAAAAATTACCCTACTTCCCATTACCTCCAACATTCCCCTAACTTTCCCATTACCTTCAACATACTACATACTTACACACTCCCTATATAAACACACACATAAGGAGAGAAAAGGGGGATATGGACTAATTTGAGAAAAAAAACCCACACACATGCACACATAAGGAACACATAGAAAAAATGAAAAAACCAAAAATTCCTCACATCAAAAGACTTTGAGTTTTGGTCACGGTTTAAGTTCGAGGCTTCTTCTTGTTGTTGTTAAGAATTATTCCCGCAAGAGGTAACCCTCTATCTTTCTTTGAATAATGTAATATCGCAATAATGTGAAATTCAATTTCAATATTATGATATGGAGATGCTCTTATTTTACATTTGTTATTATGATATTAAAGCATTCAACTCTTTGTCATGATTAAATTTGGAATGAGATTTGATATAAGATATGATCCATGCATGCAAAAAAAAAAAATGAAATAAATACATGCACACACATACACCATGCATGCTTTAGGAACAGAAAAGGGGAATACATACATAAGACTTAAAAAAAAAAGTGAAATAGCAAAACAAGAAATAAAAAAAAATCAATTGGTGTTATATATGATAAATTATTTATCACATATTTGCAAAGTAATATTTAGTTCATAACTGAAATTTTAGTTTTGGTTATCGGATCTTCATGACTATATAATCGTATTTATATTAATTAATTTTAGTTAATCATATATATTTGAAAAGTTTGAATTTTGTCTAAAGGTGATAAAACCTTTCTTGTTATTTTAATGAAAATTAAAGAAAATGAGTTCTAAATATTCAGTATCTTTACAACTATTTGTTTAAGCTGTAATAAATTGACTTTCCTATTGGGTGTTTAGGACGTGTTTATTAATAAATAATTTCAAAATAAATTAAAAGCGGGAGGCAAAAAAAAACTTTTAGGTTAACAAATATTGTGAATCCAAAACAAAACAAAAAATTAATTTAAGCCAAACGTAAGTCATTAAAGCGACCGTGCTAGAACCATGGGACTCGAGGGGTGCCTAACACCTTCCCCTCGGTCAACAGAATTCCTTATCCGAATCTCTAGTTCGCAGACCAAAATAAAATAAAAAAAATTAAAGAGTCATTTTCTTTTTGAATAGGGATTCAATAAGGTGACTTGGAACACCCAAACTCAATTCCAAGTGGCGACTCTGTAAATAAAATAATCCCTTTTTCAAAACGTCACTTTAATTGGAAAAACTCATTTTCTCAAAAACCAACTCCCTAGCGGGGGTCGGATGCGGTGAAAAAAATGGGGGTGTGACATGTGTATGTGTGCGTGTGTATTTCATCGTACAGTCATACAAGTACACTCTGCTTCATTCTATTGGAAACTTTCTTGAAATTTTTCAATAAGATCCGTACAAGTATACAATGCCTCCTTTCTGTTTTCGTAGTTTCATATATATATATATGTGTGTGTGTGTGTGTGTGTGTGTGCGTGTGTATGTGTGCGTGTGTATTTCATCATACAGTCATACATGTACACTCTGCTTCATTTGGTTGGAGACTTTCTTGAAATTTTTCAATAAGATCCGTACAAGTATACAATGCCTCCTTTCTGTTTTCGTAGTTTCATATATATATATATATGTGTGTGTGTGTGTGTGTATTTCATCATACAGTCATACATGTACACTCTGCTTCATTCTGTTGGAGACTTTCTTGAAATTTTTCAATAAGATCCGTACAAGTATACAATGCCTCCTTTCTGTTTTCGTAGTTTCGTCTACTAAACATTAATTTAACTTTCTCTAGAAAATAGTATATTGGTAGTTCTCTAGTCGATACTAGTGCAACATTAATTGACTTAGCAATGTTTAACGTAAAAATTTATCCCCTATGAACTGATGTATATGACCTAGCCCATTTATCGTATCCCGCCTATACCAAGTAATTCTTCACTCTAACATCAAATGCCTCCACTTTGTTCATTAACTTGTGAAATTCTGACTTTGAATGTGATTTTTCCATGGTATAGAAGATTTATGATAATGCATTATGTGACTTTCTAAAAAAAAATTCACATTTTTTCGTAGATTCCACAAACATGCATAATGTGGTACATCATTGTACACATCACCAACAGCTTTTATGATGCTTGCATTGTGATCAGAAACTACATGCATATATTTTCTTTCACCATATGCTTTCTTCAGATTCTCAAAGAACCAAGTTCAAGATGCATCATTTTCAGAATCAAATACATCATATTCCAAAAAAAAATACATGACCTGCATATGAAAAAAATACATATAAATTTAACTGTCAGTGAACACATAAACATACCGCATATGTATATTATAAATACATATAGCTGGAAGCATATATAAAGTCAAATACATTTCTAGTATACTTTACCAACTCTATCCATGATACAAGCAGTTACAAAAGTACCAATGTACGGTCTTCTGAGATGACTTGCATCTAAAACTATGATAGGTCTACAATGTTCGAAGTCTTTGATATAGGGTTGGGCATAAAATATCAGAAATTAAATTACCGAACCGAACCGAATCGAAGAATTTAGTATTCGGTATTTGGTAATTCGGTATTTGGTATGGTAATTGGAAGTAAGATTTTAAAATTATGGTATTTGGGTTCGAAATTGGTAAAAGATATTACTACCATTTGGTATTTGGTATTTACCGAATACCAAATTATTGTTAACTGACAATAGTCTATACTCATAGGCCACTAGTCCAAATTAATATTCAACAAAAGGTCAAAAAAAGTCCACAACCTAAAAGTCTATAATACTATATTAATTTTAATATTTTAAAATGAAAATCACTTTTAAAATTTTTATTGTTAGCAGCAATGGACAACATGTTCAAATATGAAGTTATTGTTTCATATTACTCGCGTTTTCTTCATTCTGGTTCTATCTATCAAGACAACCTGAACTTGTCTAGTCTTGATGCAACTTTTAGGTATATCTAAGTTATGTCCAGTGGGAGAGTTGATGTAGAGATACTCATTTCCTGCCATATCTAAGTAATCAAAAAGGTTTGATACTGTGGTGTATGATTTTAAGATGCTATGTTGTATAATTTAAATATCTCATAAGTTATTCTTGATGAAAGGGTTAGTGAATTCTTTTATTTAAACTCACACACTAGTCACTACGAGGCAAATATTTGAGGAACAGATGTGGCTATTATCTTTCGGAGTCATTTCTGCATTAAACAGTTATTATGTTAAATGAACAAAAGATGAATGAGCTATAAGACATCACTGATGAAGTGTTAAAAAGTGTTGTTTCCATAAGGCATAGGGCAGAAACATTATCTTGTGTTTTGATTCAGTTCTAAAGTATATTGTTATCATTGGCCTAGAGTAGAGTCGACCAAATTTAACTTTAATATGGTATTACCAAATATCGTACCGAATCGAAATTTAATTTACCGATTACCGAATTACCAAACCAAAGTTTAATGGTATGGTATTTGGTAAGAACTTTGATTTACCGATTATCGAATTACCGAATCTGAATTATGATAATACTGAACCGAACGTTCACCCCTACTTTGATGAATGTAGTAAGAGCTACAAATACATATAAAAACTCATTATGTTCATGCTTTTTCATTTTTATATGTGAACCTAGATAACTAGTGTTCAACACATGTATGTATGTAGGTAGTTTCCCATATGATGCTGACGGTTTCCCTCTTAACTCTTCTAGTGCTTGTTTCTTAGCTCGCCAACATATAATATATGTCAAATTCATACCCAGATCTTCCTTCATGTAATTTTTTATTTCAGTCGCACTGTATTTTTGCTTGTGACTTTTAAACTTTGGTTTGACTATCCTGCCAATCAACTTACTTGTAGCATGCAACTTAGGATAAATCTTATCTTTGATCGGACATGTATGTTCTGGTAAAATTCTCTAACACTAAACATTCCAGATTTGTCGATACCAGATGCACGGAATAAAAAATTACAATTACGAAATCTGCACAACAGGTATAACTGCAAATAAAAAATTACATATAGTCAAACACAAATAACCAACATGAAAAAAATAAAATTAAATGCATAATACACTTACCGGGTTTTACTTGATCTTACAAATCGTGATTGAAATTTCTCCCGAATTGTGTAATCTTTCATCACCAACTTTAAAATATTTTTGGAGGCATAAATCGGTTCCAGCTCAATATGTTTATGATGTTGGTCCGAGATAATCACTTTTTTGTATCCATTTCAAATACATTCAAACATTCTTCTGAAGCAGGAACTATTAATGCTCTTTCAGTAGTTGGATTTACCACTTTACGTGCAGTAACAGACAGATTTATAATTTCAGCATTATACAATGATGAACTTACAAATGTGCTGAAAGTATCCTTTTCCAAAACGCTTACATACAAAGGCAAACTACTCATATCCTTTATCTCCTTTTTCTTTATAATATAGACCTTCAATCCCATGTCATTATATATACGTATTTGTCCTGCAATATCTGTTAATTGATATTTAATTTGAATGCATTTGCAGGTCAAATCTACATCAATGTGAGAAGACAGTAGTGTGTAGAGTTGGTTATACGAAGCGCTTATGCTCAACAACATAGCATCACTGATGTAATCTTCATATTTTTGTTTATATGTCCATCTACTAGAGTGCTTAACAAGAACAGGTATGTTTCCCACTATCAATCCCCAGAACACTATAAAACAGTAAAAATAAAATTAATTATCAAATACGTACTATATACAATAACTCATTCGTATATACAAAACTGCAAAACGAATTTCAACAAAAATAATTTTTTTATTCGAATACTACTTATCCTCGACTAAACTTCAAATTTAACGTATAACAATTGTATCTCAATTTTCGAATTACATAACGAGAAGGAAAACTTTGAATTGGAAAAAAAAAATTTGCTCAAACCATTGTATTCAAGAACTGATCAAATTCATATACGATCTTAGCTTTTGAATTCTACGACTGTTACGCATTGTTGTTACAATTTTTTCAGCAATTTTCTCAATTTTATTTTATTAAATTCACAAACAGAATCAAGTTTGTTTATGGATACCTGTATTTGCAGTGTTGTCTTTTCAATCTTTTCTTCAAAATTTTAGACGATCATCAATAATATTGAAAACACTCTTTTTTTTTTTAAATTGCTTTGAGTTGCTGATTATGAAAAACGTTTTTGAATTTTGAATTATGTTGCTGTAAAAGAACGGTTGTGGTTAAAATAAAGTCATATAAGGAAAAGAAATTTGTACAATTAAATGTACCATGAATTAAGGGACAGTTTCTTCTGTTATTTAACTCTAACTGTTAGAGTTAAATTAGGAACTGCTACTATATGTGTATATGTATTTATATAGCAACATTTTACTTCAATACAAAATACAAATTGTTATTTTTCATAATTTTAAAACTGCTGCTATAAAAGTTATAATTAAGGCTATAGAGTTGCTACTTCTGAAATTTTCCCTTTACGAAAAGGAGAATTTCTTGTTTCTCTTAGTAGCTTCGCCTATTTAAACTTTCATTTTGTAGGCAAAAGTTTAGTTCTACACCACATAATATAAAGTATACTTTATACTATATACATATAATGTACACGTATATACATTACAAATTACATTTTAGTTCATATATAGTATACAGTATACCTCAATTGTTTTTTATAAACTAGATGACCAAAGGGCATTTATAGTGATAACTCTCCGTTGTTAGTTTGCTTCCTTTTCTCAGAGAGGTATTGAAGAGTCAAAGGATTAGATCATTTATTCTTCTTCCCACTCATAAGTAACTTGTTGCAACACATGTGAGTCCAAATAAGCACATGAGTCCAATGTCTAATGCAACTTTATTAGACGAGTCATGATATATCAATTAGATACAGTAGTGAAGACATCGTCATGCCTTTGGACTACTCTACTCAGTCTTTAAGGTTTTCGATTGGATTCTTTGACTATTTTTGCAGATAAATGCAAGAGATAAATTCAACATTTAAAGGAAATCTGAAATATATCATGTGTGTAAATATGTGGTTATTCAAGAAAAGCAGCATGAGTGATGTATAATTGTCGTAGCCTGAAATATTGATGCTGTAGCCAAGATTTAATTAAGGAGAGCTAACATAGTAGTTTATATCTTTAAAGAAGAACCAACATATAATAAATATTGAAAAAGCAACCAAGGATTGTGATAGAGTGGTAAGTACTCCAGGATTGTGATAGAGTGGTAAGTACTCCTTCATCTTTAACCAGAGATCTCACATTCGAGTCTCTCTAGGCATAAAATCATTTTTATTAGAAAACATTTTACCTCAACAGGGAACTTCCCGACGCGACATATTTTTTCCATGCGCAAAAATAAGCATGTTTGATTTTACGGCAAGACAAATGACATATGTGTGTGTTGTAATAGAAGTCGGCATTTGTAACTAATTCAATAAGATAGGTAAGTTGACGATAGCAGGAAGTCATACATATTTTGTCATGACTTGCATGCAACAAACTTCTCTATTTGTATCTTTGAGATCAAGGGGTCTTATGATTTTATGAGTAATTCAACTGGACAAATATACATCTTGAATATATTATGGTAACATTGGTCATTCATGAATTGCATGTCACATGCCTAGGGTTTTTTTTTCCCCTTTTATGGTTTTGAAATCATAAAATCGAGAATCATGAGTGAAATAAAATAAGTTAATGAGAAATTCAGGAATGAAATGAAATGAATAAGATGAGGCAAGAAAAAGATGAAATAAATTTAAATGGGTATATATGAGTAAAAATCTCAAATCGTGATAATTCAGTATGTTTTTTTTGTGTTATCAAGATGACAATTAGGTTAAATATATGATGAATTAGGCATGCCGTTTTATCTTGACTTACATGCGACAATTTTGAAATATAATTCATCTCATTTGTTTGTAGTTCGAAAATCATGACGATAATCCAGCTTGTGAGTAATGTAATGGCATTTACATCTAACTTTAGAACATGACAATTGGTATGATTTGTGAATGATCCAACATGATACAAGATTGAATATAATATGAAGTCTTGATCATGCTAGTCTCTCATAATTCACATGCCATAATTTATCGTCTTTATTTGGTTCCTCTTGCCGCTCGACTTGAGGGTAATTTAGAGTGAAATTGTTTATTTAAACTTTAAAAAAAAAAAAAAAATCATCCTCGTACGAATATCAAAATAAGGGGACATAATTAAATATATAGCAGCAGAAAAAAAAAGTCCTTTCTTTTACAAATTACTTAATTATTTTTTTACCGTAAATATGTTAAATTGATTCTGATGAACAAAGATAGCTAAATAAGCAATATATTATTCTAACACTTGGATGAAAAAGAGAAAGGGAACTTTAGAACCAAAATGATAAAAGGCAGAATAACATTAGTAGGGATCAAGAATTTGGTCACTTGGAAGTTGGAATTGGCAGAGAAGAGGCTCCTGACACGAAAAGGATGTGGTACAATAAATGATATATATATATTTTTAATTAAAAAATTTTATTTTGGATTTGAGGTATAAAAGGGACTCTCAAAAAGTGCTTTTCTATATAAATCTTAGATAATATAATTTTAAATTAATTAAACTTCAATTACATATCGAACGAATAAGGAAAAAAAGAGCTCATGAACACACGAAACGGCAAAATACTGTGTTTAAAATGTTCTGTTTGTGACATGAGCTACGCACGTGGTCAGTGGTGTCCCATGAAAAGACCCTACATGTGTGATATCACAACTCTCCCCCAAGAAAAAAATAGAGATAATTATAGATTTGAATCGGAAAAGCATAGGAACAAATCGATATGCTATAATATATATGTATATATAATACATCCTATAAATTATACTTTCTCTAATTCAATTTATTTGTTCTACCTTTTTCATCTATTTAAAAAAAAAAAAAAAAAAATTTATATAATAAATTTTTAATTTTAACTTTTCGCATGATGTATTTAATATCAAAAAATTAAGGCATAATCAATAAATATGACTCTAAACTTGACATCAAATTATAATTTTGATCTTAAACTTTAACAGTGCACAAATATGACCTTTAACTATTCAAAACTGTACAAATATGACCTCCGATCCTACGTGGCAAAACGCATATTCAACACGCAAAATTGGGCGCGTCCAGCTTAAAATCTAAGGGCATAATACATAAATATGACCCTAAACTTGACATCAAATTTATAACTTTGACCTTAAACTTTGTCAATGCACAAATATGACCTTTAATTATTCAAAACTGCACAAATGTAACCTTTAAATGACTTTTCACTATTATTTTTTTTATTATTTTCGTCTCAAAGATGAAAATGGTATCTAATTTGTTTTGTCGTTGCGAAAAAAAGAGCAATATTGAAGATTTATTAAGTAGGTGGGTCAACCTCATGCAAAAAAATCGCGCGGATATGTATATATATATTATAAAGCAAAGGGCAAATTTATGTTATATAATATATCTAAATATAATTTATTTAAATATTAAATTAAAGATGAAACTATACTAATAATAAAAAAAAATTATAGTTTTAATAAAACGTTATTAAATTAACGTTATTAATGATAGTAGTAGTAGTATATTAAATTAGCGTTATTAAAATGTTAGTATTAAATTAATGTTATTAAAATGTTAGTATTAACGTTATCAAAACGTTATTAAATTAACGCAGGAGCAATCCCACGTGGTTGTCATGGGGCTCACCCGAACTCCTTCGATAAAAAGATTACGTTGTATATATAAGGTAGAAAATTTATATTTATGTACGTATATTAATGTTGAACCACATGAAATAAGGCACTTAGATAGCTTAGTGATGTTATTTGCTCTTCTTGGGCGCTTCCTTCTGCCTACTGCGTGGGTTCGATTCTTGCTAGTGGCTTTATTTTTTTAATAAGAAAAAAACTAGGTGCTGCTGCTATAAAAATAATAATAATAATAATAATAAATACCAACCCTTTTGTAAGTAATTACACTCTCTCACACTTTTTTAATTACTTTACTCTCTTTTCCTATTAATATACATAACATAGCCGACATATACATAGCATTCTGTGTATATGTTAGGATTTTTGTAATATGTTTAGGGAGTTGAGATTTTTTATACTATTGGAAATATAAGTTGTGTATTTGTGTAATTTTTAGTAATAATAATAAAAATGAGGCCGTTTTAACACAAAAAATAAAACTTTGACAGTGTACAAATATGACCTTTAACTAGTTAAAACTGCACAAATATGGCCTCCCTCCTAGTCAGCCCTTTTAACGACGTGGCACCGTGTGATTAGATGAGCTTTCCACGTAGGCACGAGTGAAACTCACGCATGAGGTTGCAAAATTGGAGGTCATATTTGTTCAGATTTTGAATAGTTAAAGGTACTATTTATGCACTATCAAAGTTTAAGGCCAAAGTTATAATTTGGTGTCAAGTTTAGGGTTATATTTATATATTATGTTAAAAATTAAAATATATTTTGATATATTTAATATGTCTTTAATTTAAAATTATAAAATTTAAAAGAATATTTTCTTAATAATGACAAATTAAAATATAACAAATAAATTAATACGGAAGGATATATCCCTTCAACTTTTAGACACTTCCTGGTCTTGTCAAAACCAAAGCCCTATTTCTACATCAATATTGGGCCCCGAACTACAGTAATTTGTTTTGTTGCATGCTTATCCACATCTCCGTGTAAAAGAATAACTGAAAGTGACGTTGTTGGGCTCCATTGGGCCCACTATCTTATTTGCCCACCGTGTGTTGCCCGCCACGTTGCTCGGCCCATCAACATCAACTATGGCATCTTGTTGGTGCGCCCATTGGGATTCCTTTGTTTACGTGGCATTTGTTTGACTAGAAACTAGATATTGGGTTTTAATGGACACGTGTGAGGTCTTGTTGCCGACCTTGTTTCCCACTTTTCGATTCTTCATTCGTCCCCTAAAAAGTATTCTTCAGTCGGTTTACCAATCGGTAAAGTTGTTACGATGCAATTAAGAGATTATGAATTTAAGTTATAAAAATATTTTTTTAATTATATTAATATAATTGATAAAGTTATTGCCATGCGTTGGAGTAACTAAACCGCATCCATGATGAAAATTTAGCGTATCAAAATATCCTTTCAAGTACTCCCTCCATTTTAGTTTAGATGTTTTTTTTTTTGGTCCGTTTATGAAAAATATTTAGTAAAATTTCTAATTTCAGTATCATATAATTAGTTTAAGATCTCATTTAAAGTTGTATATCTTTTAGATTTGAAATTATAAAATTTAAAAATTTTTTTTTACTTCTTAAATTTCATAATTAATCAAATTAGGACACCTAAATTGAAACTAAGAGAGTGTTAGATATTTTGGTTTTGCTCAATGAGGTTTTATTGT
The DNA here is from genome assembly GCA_030864225.1 of Capsicum baccatum var. pendulum. Lineage (NCBI taxonomy): Eukaryota > Viridiplantae > Streptophyta > Magnoliopsida > Solanales > Solanaceae > Capsicum > Capsicum baccatum. The sequence continues at coordinate 236,418,080 of CM061560.1, read as the reverse complement.
GGTTATATCTAATGTGACTACATAAAGTTGAGTTCCAGAAACTATCTGAAAATTCACTTTTGACTCGTGTCCTAAAATACGTGCACGATTGGTTGAATTAACTAACTTAAGGAGAAATATTCAACTTGAATGTTTTCAAAGTAAATATCTTTCCTTATATGTGTGTATATATATATTAGACATTGAAGGCTCGTGCTCAGCACATATTCAATATATATATATATATTTTTAATTTATACGACACAAATATAATTTAGATAAATAATCATTAAAATAATTTAAATTTTTAGTTATTGTGATCTATAATATTTTTTTTATTTCAATTTAAAGGACACGGATATAAGTTCGAGAGTCAATCGAATATTTTATGTATTTTATATTTTAAAGTTGTGAAATATGTGGGTTATAATGCTTTTAGCATAAATTTTCAATAAATTATGTCTTCCTCTGTCCCGTCGTAATTTTTGTGGGACTAATATAATTTCAATGGTCAAACAAAGAATTTATGTTGACATATCATTTTGTGTGTATTTTATTTTTTTTATGAAATAATATTAAATTTTTAATGCTTAAATGACCATGAAAATTAATTAGGGTGATATAATAAAATCACGATTGAAACAATGAAGCAGACATGTCTTAAATAACTTATACTAACAACTAATTAGAAGTGATAAAACAAAATTATTCATAAAAAATACATGTGAAATTTTTTGAATGAGTTTCATATAAGACATCTAATTAATTTAAAACATCGAGAGTTAATTTATCATTTTATTTTTATTTTATCTTTTTATCAAATATCATTAATTTGTTAATGCTTAAATGACTTATAATAATTAATTAGGGTGATATAGTAAAATTATGATTAAAGCAGCTGAAAAAGGTAGTACAAAACATCAAGAGTTAATTTATTATTTTATTTCTATTTTATTTATTTTTTTCAAAATTAATTACGGGTGATGTGATAAAATCATGATTGAAACAACGATCCAGACATGTCTTGAATGACCTATAACAATGATATAATGAAATTACTATAAAAAATACTTGTGAAAAAATTTAAATAGGTCTCATATAAGACATGAAGTAAAAATAAAACATCAACAATTAAGTAAGTAATTTACATTCAATTTATCATCTTTATTAAATATTCTTGATTATTTTATACTTAGATGACTTATAATGATTAATTATGGATGATATAGTAAAATAACAATTAAAGCAGATGAAACAGGCAGCACAAGCAAGCACGTCGAAGAGGTGCCTACTTATTGCCATTTATAAGTAATACTAGTGGTGATAGGCCCGTGCTGAGCACAGGCCCAACATGCTAAGCTTCAATTTTTAAAATTATTATAAAAGTAGTGAAATAAATTGTTATTATTAAATAATTTTAAATAATTAACGTTTTTAATTATTTTAATTTATAATATTTTTTCTTTTATTCTATTTTAAGTGACATCGATATAATTTCGAGATTTAAACAAATATCACAATTGAATTAGCGAAGCAAACATGTCTTAAATGACTTATATTAATTAACTAGAAGTGGTATAGCAAAATTGCTATAAAAAAATACTTGTAAAAATAATTTAAGTGAGCCTCATATAAGATGTCAAGTTAATTTAAAACATAATGAGTTAATTAATTATTTTATGACTATTTTACTTTTTTTTATCCAATTTATTAACTATTTAATACTTAAATGATTTATAATTAGCGGTGATGTAGTAAGTTATGGTTGAAGCAGTTGAAGCAGACATGTTATAACTGTCTATTTTACTTATTTATTTTATTAATTATTATTAATTTTTTAATACGTAAATGACATATAATAATTAAAGGTGATATAGTAAAATTAGGGAGCAAATAGTGGTGGACAAGCATGTCGATCACCGAATCAAAAAGGTTGTTAAAAAAATTAAAATTTAATTTCCTTGTTTATGTATTTTATGCTTCATTTAATTGTACCTAATAAAATTTGATATTTTAATCACTCAAATCTACATCGTAACTATGCATTTAATTTTTTGTTTGAATCTAATTATTTAGATCTCAATAGGTGTACTACTTTTATTTCTTTTTTTGACACAAATATTACTATTGTAAAGTACTTTATTCTATTATTTTTTAGTTTTTATTTTTATTTTTTATCTATTTTATCCTTATTATTAAATATTATTTATAATCTAAAACTTAAATGACTTATAATGACTATTTATAATTGATATAATAAAATTACTATAAAAGTTACTTCTGAATTTTTTTTAAGTGAGCCCCGTATAAGTCGTCAAATTAATTTAAAATATCAATGGTTAACTAATTAGAAGCGATATAGAAAAATTACTATAAAAAGTATTTGTCGGAAAAAATTTAAGTGGACTCCATATAAGTCGTTCAGTTAATTTAAAATATCAAGTGTTAACTTATAATTTTGTGTCTATTTTATCTTTTAAATTAAATATTATTAATTTTTTAATGCGTAAATGACTTATAACAATTAATTAGGAATGATATAGTAAATCACGGTTGAAGCAGCTGAAGCAGACATGTCATAAATATTTATTTTACTTTTTCCATTATATATTATAAATTTTTTGACACGTAAATGACTTATATAATTAATTAGGGATGATATAGTAAAATCACGATTGAAGCAGCTGAATCAGATATGTCATAAATATCTATTTTACTTTTTTTAATTAAATAATATTATTTTTTTAATATATAAATAACTTATAATAATTAATTATCTAATACTTCAATGACTTATAATAACTATCTAGAAGTGATATAATAAAATTACTATAAAAGTTGCTTTTTTTTTAAGTGAACCCCGTATAAGTCGTCAAGTTAATTTAAAACATCGACGTCTAACTAATTAGAACACATATAATAAAATTACTATAAAAAGTAATTGTGAATTAAGTGAACCCCGTATAAGTCGTCAAATTAATTTAAAACATCAAAAGTTAACTTAGAATTTTGTGTCTACTTTACCTTTTTTTAATGAAATATTATTAATTTTTTAATGGTTAGATGATCCATAACAATTAATTAGGGGTGATATAATAAAATCACTATTGAAGCAATTGAAGCAGACATGTCATGAGTGTTTATTATATTTTTAATTAAACGTTATTAATTTTTTAATACGTAAATGACTTATAATAATTAATTAGGAAAGATGTAGTAAAATCACGATTGAAGTAACTGAAGCAAGCATGTCATAAGTATCTATTTACTTTTTTTTTTAATTATGTATTATTAATTTTCTAATACGTAAATAACTTATAATAATTAATTAAGAATACAACAACAACAACAACAACAAACCCAGTGTATTCCCATATAGTGAGGTCTGGGAAGGGTAAGATGTACGCAGTCCATACCTCTACCTCTAAAGAAGTAGAAAGGTTGTTTTCGATAGACCCCCGGCTCGAGACACGAAATACTAAACAAATTCACAGGAAAGCATGGATAATAATTAATTAAGAATGATATAGTAAAATCATGGTTGAGACAGCTAAAACAATCTTGTCATAAATGTCTATTTTTATTTTTTTATTTTTTTTATTTTTAATACATAAATGACTTATAGTAATTAATTATGGATAATATAGTAAAATCACGGTTGAAGCTGTTGAAGCAGGCATGTCGTCCACAAGCTGCCTGCTTCAGCAACTTATTGTCACTTATACATTTTTAATTAAATATTATTAATTTTTTAACACATAAATGACTTATAATAGTTAATTAGGAATGATATAGTAAAATCACGGTTGAAGTAGATGAAGCAAACATGTCATAAATATCTATTTACTTTTTTTTAATTATATATTATTAATTTTCTAATACATAAATAACTTATAATAATTAATTAAGAATGATTTAGTAAAATCACGGTTGAAACAGCTGAAGCAGTCTTGTAATAAATGTCTATTTTAATTTTTTTTATTTAGTTTTTTAGTTTTTAATATATAAATGACTTATAATAATTAATTATGGGTAATATAGTAAAATCACGATTGAAGCTGCTGAAACAGGCATGTCGTCCATAAGCTGTCTGCTTCAGCAGCTTATTGACACTTATATATTAGTAGTAGATAGTAGAAATAATTTATATATATATATAATATGTTTATATTTATATTACGAAATTCACTAAGATGTACAAATAATGATTTGTTTCTTAGATAATAATTTAATTAATAGTTATTATTCGAGAAAGTCTTTTTTTAAGTCAAGAAAAAATGTAACTTCCTGTTGAATGATTATATAAGAAATCAAGTCTACAAATAATTTCTTCAGAACCTAGTAAATTATCTTTTCTAAAATTAAAAACTAATAAATTTGAATTTCTAAATCCGCTTTTGACATTAGGTCGTATATAATGTTGTTTGGTTGTTCATAGTTCCATCGAGATAACATTGATTTATTAGACTTCTAAAGTTATCATTTGAGGTGCAATCCTTTTTCGAACTCTACTATGAAATATTTTATATATCAAACTGTTCCTCGATCTACTTTATACCATTAAATACTCCATTTTATATGAGTTAGTGTAACAATATTGCATTTGGTTTCAATTTCAATCTTAATTCCACATGGTCTAAAAGTTGTATTAATATGAAGCCAAAAGCAACATTTCATTCATTAAGTTACGCAAACTTCATTAAGGCGGCTCTTCTTAAATAAGCAAGTTACTATTAAGATGTTCTTCATCCACAATTAAAGATCATAACATAACTTGTTGATGTGAAGTAATCAAATGAAATTAATAGATGTCCTTTGCTTAATGAATCTAGTAACTTAAGAGACACATATTTGAATACCAACAATGACTTGTCACGAAAGTATATAGAAATGATATATGCCTAATGCAAGTGGTCATGATGAGTTGCAAGAATCAATTGTGGCTTTTGTCTACCTCAATTTAATGGCTTCAGCTTCCTGCATTTTGCACTTTATAAGCTAATATTAGAGAGGTCACACCATCTCAAGTCATAGTCTCTTTAATGTTTTGCTCTTTTACTTTATAGTGGAGGCAAAATTTTGACCAAAAATATTTCTAATATCTAGAATATCTATAATTTATAATCTATAAGCTATAATTTATATCTATAATCTATATTTATATCTATAATATATTAAAAGTGTGAAGGACCTTAGAAATGTAGTTTGAACTTTTTGTCTTTAATTAAAAGTCTTTGCTTAGATAAAATCGTCTTTTCACTATTTTTTCCTAATATTTAAGAGTTGAAAATTAATTAAATATATTTATAGTAAAACCTTTTCTTATTAGAAGTCATCATAATTTCACTATTTTTTTCTAATTTAAGAGTTGAAAATCAATTAAATATATTTATGATAAAACATTTCCTTATTAGAAGTCATCAAAATTAATGACAACTAATACTTCTTCCATTAGTTTAAAGATTTCAAATCAACTAAATTTGATTTTAACAAGATTTGAAAAATCTAGAAATAAATATAAAACTGTTAGAACAAGAAAAGTTTAAGTAGTACCAGATTTTTAAAAGTTTAAGTACGTAATAAGGATGTAATCAATGATAGTGTGAAAGGCCAAAATATTATTTGAACTTTTTGCCTTTCATTAAAAGTCTTTGCTTTAGACAAAATCATTTTTTCACTATTTTTTTCTAATATTTAAGAATTGAAAATTAATTAAATATATTTATGGTAAAAACCTTTTCTTATTAGAAGTCATCATAATTTCACTACTTTTTCCTAATTTAAGAGTTGAAAATTAATTAAATATATTTATGATAAAACTTTTCCTTATTAGAAGTCATCAAAATTAATGATAACTAATACTTTTTTCATTAGTTTAAAGATTTTAAATCAACTAAATTTGATTTTAAGAAGATTTGAAAAATCTAGAAATAAATATAAAATCATTAGAACGAAAAAGGTTTAAGTAGTACCAGATTTTCAAAAGTTTAAGTATGTAATAAGAATGTAATCAATGATTTTGTTGACTTTAAAAATAAGAAAAGATTTTAAATATAAACAAAAAGAAAAATAATCGTAACACAAATATGGTTCAAATTGATGCGTCTCTCTTAACATGTGACAATAAGAGAAAAATATACTATATGACAAACACAAAAGTGGTGTTCCATCAACCACTTGAAATTTTTTGTGATAAAATATATATGTGTATATGTTTATGTTTACATTATTATATTAAGTGTGAAAGAATTTTGAAAAATGATTTAAAATTTTACAGCTTATTAAAAATCTCGCAATGAATTATTTAATTTTAAATAATTAAACGTTAGACGTGCGAGGCACGTGCAGTTAGACTAGTATAACCCCAAAACTTAATTACCTTGTATATATAATATTTTTGATGAAGGGGTTTAATATTTTTTTTTTTGGTTGCATCTGGTGTTTGGTATCCGCATTGGAGCCCTGATTAATTTGGATCGCGCGTTGCAGGGCCCTTTAAGGTGACAGAACAGAGTTTTTTTCATACCCAGAGTCGAACCCTCGACCTCTGGTTAAGGGTGGAGCAACCCCATTGACTGCACCACAACCCATGTTGGTGAAGGGGTTTAATATTGAACTCCTTTCGTTCATGGTACAAGTTTAATTTTCTTTGTTCATAATAGAATGTTTCAATCTGATTCGATAGAGCATGATCACGTATACAAATTTTATTCCATAATAAGCGTTTTGCATTCTTCATCCCCACCATAGCCTTTGAGCTTGAGTACCTTGATCATATGTAAAATACTAATGCAGAAAAGTCTCACAAGCACAAAATCCACCATTCTTCCCATTTCTATTTTGATTCATCTTTCATGATAGTAATAGAAGTTAAAAAAAATATAAAAAAAATCCCACAAAGTGTTAATTCTTTTTGTTATCGAGGCAAATCAGGCATGATGCTAAATATTATAAAAAGGAAAAAGCGGAAAAATAAAAAATAAAGAGGACTACACAAAGTAGTGGTCGAATCATAAAAGACAACTAATATATTATCGTATAATTTGTCTCTTAATTATTGGTTTATCTAAAAGAAAACTTCATTCCTCAAGAACTTAACAATACAAGCTAGTGTTTGGTAAGGTTCCAATTCTGTAATTAACTAAAAATTTAATAAAGAAGTTACGGACTTAAAGAGGTCGTTTGACTGTGAAAAAGTTATTTCGTAATTAATTATTTTTATCATGGATTTGTTATTTTAACTTATTATGGGATAAAATAACATTACAACTTTAAGATAAGTTATTGTACAATTTTATCCGAGCTCGTTTAATACGAGGAATAAGGAATAACTACTCTCAAAAATTTATTTTAAGATGAATTTATAACATATTTGATTGAGATAATATTGTGAAATAACTTATCCAAGAATTAATTATTTTAAAAGTATAATGTTATTTTATATCTTATTGAAATAATAATTTCGAAATAGTAATTTTGAAATAGCTAATTCTCAAATCAAACGAGCCCTTGGAGTATAAATATATCATTTGATTTGTTCCTTCAAAGCTACATGCTTTTAAATATATTTTTTTTTTTTAAAAAGGAATTAAAATAACTCCATAATCAAATTTTAGCAATTAAAATATATTCACGAGTCATAGTACAACTTACACATGTTAACATGTAACAAGAAATACATCAGCAGAGATATTCATGTTAAAAAGAATCGTTGATTCCCTTAATTAAAAAAATATTTAAAGTGATGGAGGTGTGTCACAACGTCCATTTTATAAAGTTAATTCAAGGAAAGAAATTGTCAACATCTAGCTAAAAAGTCATTGCCTATTGAAATATACACTTTTGGATCCAATCATCCACAAAATTTGACTTTTAAGTATGTTATTGCCTTTCCTTTTTCTCTTCCCAAAAATATTTCAATCTCAGGGTGTGTTTGGTATGATGGGAAATATTTTTTCAAAAATATTTTCTCGAAAATGTTTTTTAATTTTTTTTTGATTGGTTGCAATGAAATATTGGGAAAATATTTTTCACAACAACTTATTTTTCTTCATTTGATGGAAAATGACTTCCCTCATGCGTCAAGGGAAGTCATTTTCTAGAAAATGACAAATGAGACTTATGACCTCATCCCATTCCTTTGCCCCACTCCAATAATACTTATATTCACATGATTCAAAAAATTTATATTTCTTAAAATTTTATATTACTCAAAAATATTTTTTACTGTGCTTTGCTTCAATTTTTTACTGTTTGAAATAAAAAAAGTGAAACTCAATTTTTTTTCATTTCTAATGTTCGTTGAATGTATTGTTATTTTCATATTCATAGAGAAAGACTTACCTATGTTACTTTTGCTAATTGCATACTTTATCTTGTCATCAATGTAACTTGTTTCACGAGGTTGAATTAGTTTGTCGTTCCGTTATATTTGTATTGATTGTAATATCTTGAGATTGTCCTGACAAAATGTTGAAAAGTATCTCCTATATTTGCTAATTAATAGTTGCTTAAATTTAGTGATTGTAGTATTTTAGAATTCGATATTAATATTATTTGTTATCCTTAAATTATTTCTTACAAATTATTGAGTTGTTAGAGTCATTGATATACTAGTTAACAATTAGTAGTATATTCTAAAAAAAATATTTTTTCACTCACCAATCAAACACTATAAAGTATTTTTCTAAAAAAAATTCTCTACTCACCAACCAAATACAATAAAATATTTTTCGAAAAATATTTCACTCACCAACCAAACATTAGAAAATAAGTAGAAAATCAACTTATTTTCCATGAAAACATTTTCCAAGAAAACATTTTCCATGGAAAATACTTTCTATCATACCAAACACACCCTCAATTCTTACTTTTTCTCTTACATGTAGTTATCTTTTGACGGAATACATATACAGGCTCTTAAACTATTTCACTTTTTCTGTATAGGCACCTCAATTAAGTCAGGTATCTATTGAACCCTTTACTCCTTTATAAATGGTTTTAAGTGAGCCCGATTTGCTGACGTGATAGAAAATGTAAAATGCGTATAATACACATGTTGATGATATGGCAAAGTGACGAATTAAATAACGACACGTGTTATTTTTACTTAAAATAATTATAAAAATAATTTTCTAATATAATTAAATCTAATTTAAAAAATATATATATGCCCCCCAGCTGCCTACCCGTTCGTCCTCCCCCTCCTTTCCTCTCCTCTCCCCTCCCCCTCTTCCCTTCCAAACAAAGTTTTCTCCATTGTTGAACACACAATGGAGAAAAATAATTTTAATATTTTCTCTAGTGTTGTTTCTTTTTTCATAAAGAAAAATAATTTTATTTCTTAAGTCCTTCTTCTTTCTCCTGCTCTTCTACCATTAAACCATACTTTCAATTCTTTATTTTTCCACCAAAACAACACCCAACAACAAAAAAAAGAATATCAATTCAACACACATTCATATACAACAAGCAACAATAACAGTTTACTTTTGAAAAAAAAAATTATTTTTTTGTCTGCTTCGTATATTATTTTTGCAGTGTTCGTATATTATTTTTCACTGAAATAGACTACACATCACAACAACAAATTGACATGCTCACACAGCACATCCGGTACTCTCACCTTCACGAGAACACACATACACTCACCTCACCAGATTCACACATGCGCACAGTGATATAGAAAAGGTCAGAAAGCAAGAGAGGAACGGGGAGAATCGGAGGGAGAGAGAGAAGAAACAGGGGAGAGAGAGATCGAGAAAAGAAGAGAAAAGGTGAGAAAGCAAGAGAGGAAAGGGGAGAATCGGAGGGAGAGAGATTGAGAAAAAAAGAGAAAAAAAAGACAAAATTAATTTTTTAATTTTGAAATGAAAAAATTATAATGTAATTTTAATGAAAATTTAAAAAGGGTTCAATGTAATAAAAAATCATATTGTTGCTGATATGAAAGAATTATTTTTTTAAGAAAAGGTAATTATAATAAATTATGGTTTCTCACTCTTCTAATGGAGAGTGTATTACACATGTCACGCCACATCAGCGATTGTGTTCAATTGATGCGTTTTGTGAAGGAATAAAGGGTTCAATAAGAACCTATCTTAATTGAGGTATTTATACGAAAAAATAAAATAGTTAAGGGCGTGTATATGTATTTAGCCTTATCTTTTTCTTTAATTTAACTTCTTTTTTGGTGTTTTCCCTTCTAGGAATTAAAATAATTACATATATACACTCTTACAAGGTTTATGGAGAAAATGAATAACTTGTCTTTTTTTTTTGTTTTATATCACATGAAGTTTTTTAGTTTATTCAAGAATGACTCTTTTTTTGCACTATGCATTTTAAATTTTCTTATTTTACTTTCACTAGCATGCTCTTATCGTCGTAGAAATATCACATCTTATTTAATAGGTCAAATCTATTGATAGGATCTCAAACTTATCCCGAAAATTCACTTAGACCCCTAAACTAAGACTTGTACCTATCAGACCCCTAAACCTCACAAATTTTGTTTCAATTGGGCATCAGCAAAAAGAAAAGATCGCCTTACGTGGTAAAATTGACCAATAAAATAAATACACGTGGCAAAAAAATTATTATATGATAGAGTTGCTGATTTATTCTTTTTTCTATTTAAAAATCTATTTAATAATAATTTTTTTATTAAAAGAAAAAAAAAAAAAGCAACCCACCCCCACCCATTCGTCTTCTTCACAGCCCCCCCTCCCCGACGTTTTCACAGTTATCTCTCACACACATAGTCGTCGTCCTCCGTCATCATCCCCTCCCCCATCGTCTTCACATACAAAGCCCCCCACCCTACCCCACCCATCCCATCGTCTTCACAGACAACCCCTGCCCCGTCGTCTTCACTTTGAGAATGCAAACTTTAATTTTCTGGAAAACTTTCATAATAATACACTTCATCAGCTGACCATTACAATACTCTCACACTTCAATTTTTCAACCAATCTTTCCTCTCTTTTATCCCTTAAAATATTTTATATATATACACAACACACACATCCACCCTTCTGCTCCTTTTACACCAACTAACACAGTCACTGTATTGCCGCCGGTGGTACCCCACTCCACCGCCAACTGAAAAAAAAAAGAGGATCCACATTTTGTCCTCCATTGTACCTACCAAGTACTATACCAACATATATCTAAAATTCAATTATATGTGAGTTAGAGAGTAAAGGGGAAAGGGGAGTTGAAATTTTCTCTGTTTTTCAAGATGTTGTGCTGCAAGAATTCAATTCAAAATAATCGTGGATCTCTGCTAGTGTACTTAAATTTATACAATCTAACTCCCCTGAATGGCTATGATTATTGGTTTGGCCTTGGAGTTTATCATTCCGGCGTTCAAGGTTAGTTTATCATTTCGTCGTCGTCATCAGAAGAAAGGGTGAAGACGATGAGGCAGGGTGGGGTGAAGATGATAGACGTTGGGAGGAGATGAAGGTTTTCCTTTTTTTTTTTTTTTTTAAAATTAGAAATTATTATAATTAAAAACTATATTAATACAATAATTTAAATATAATTTTTTTAATTAAAAATAAATAAAATATTTTTTTTTTACTATTCACGCGCCCAAGGTCCTTGCCAAATCAGCATTTTGTGTCTGATAGGTACCAATTTTAACACTTGAGGTGCTTGATAGGTACAAGCATTAGTTTAGGGGTTGAAGTGAATTTTCGGAATAAGTTTGAGGTCCTATCGATGGGTTTGGCCTATTTAATATAGTAAGTTTAAATAGTACTTTTAGTATATTTTGGAAGATTTTTATTTTTTTCTCTCTCTTAAACTTCACTTAGTGACATATACTCGTTATTTGGTTCTCGGACTAAATTATCCTCAAATTATTGTCTTACAATTATAATTCTTGAATTAATTTATCATACAAAGAAGGTGAAATAAAATAATTTTAAATTTAATAAGAAAGCGTGAATATATATGATTAAACTTGAGATTAAAAGTTATAATATGTTTTATTGACGATAAAAAAATATTTTAGATGAAGTTATACCATCAATCAAATACAATACCATTTATCCAAATTTAATCATGATATATATCTATCATTACCCCGTGTACCAAACGAGTTACAACCATAGAAAAGTCAGGAATATGTTCATGATCACAAATTCTAATGATATTTTTTTGTTCTAATGGTGTACTTCTAGTATGTAGAATGTTTTTTCTAAAATCTTAATTGTAGTCAAACAGGAGCATACAATATAAACTTAGAAAGAAATATATATTCTCTTGATTGGAGATTGAAAAAGCAAAAAGAAGATCTTATGTACTATGCTCATTTTATATACATGACCAACACCTAAAAATTCAGTGGTTTTTCCCATTGCAGAATGGTTTTTCTTTTGAGTCCCATTGTTTCCTATTCAAAACCCCTTTCTTTCCTTACTTTCCCACTAGAAGGAAAATGCACATGCTTTTGTTTACTTTGTACATATCCTAGAAAATGACTTGTCATGATTTAACTTTCCAAATAAAGCTAAAGAATCCTAACTTAAAAAAAAAATCAGCAGTAGAAACAAATTGAATCACTTGTAGTATATAAAATCATCATGACCAACTAAAAAGAAGTAAGAAAAAAAAAGAAGGCAATAGTTCCATTTGTTTTTTAGCTAAAGATAAAAGGCCAATCACAACTTTTTTTTTTTGGAACAAAGCTAATAAAGAGTCTAAAGACACCTCATTTAGTCAAACTAGTACTAGTACTTGGTAATCCTATGTACAACATATTATTGTTCTAAGGAAATTTAGCAAATGTCCTGGTCCATTGAAAACAAGCTCTCTATCTCTTATCTCTGGACGAGATAGATCAGACCGGGTACACACTATTCTCTTCAGAATTCACTTGTGGAATTACATTGAATTCGTTTTTGTTGTTGTTGCTTTGGAACACTAAAAGTAGGATTGAGCCAAATCTTGAAACTATTGCCAGAACCAACAAGGCTGATCCTCAATTTGGAAATTCAAGTTGCATGAATTATATTGAATTTGATCACCAATTTCTGGGAAGCATAAAAAGCTCTTGCTTAAGTTTTCATCGTCATCTTGTGAAAAATCAGATGGCTCTGGTTCAAATACATTTGAAGAATGAATTCCATCAGTATAATGTGGGCTATCTGAATCAATAACATCACTTTTTGCTGAACTTGCATCTTCTTGTTTCCACACTAACTTTGGTATACTTGGTACATTTGAGGTAAAAACAATTGGAGTTGCTTTTTGAGCTTCTTGTGCATCTATCGGTTCAATTTGTTCTGAGTTTTCCTTCCCTTTCTCCCTCCTATGCAATTTTTCTGTCAGCAAATTAACCTATTCAACAAAATCATAGAACATATTAGAAACCCCGTTAAGAAATTGGACCTTGCGCCTAACTCAACCCCAATAGCCAACTCTTAAGGCTGTTAAAGACCATCAAGAAGACAATTAATTTATTTCCTTAACTAATATGAGACAACACCCCGGCACACCTAGGTTGGATGAACTAAACTAGTCCGACACCAATAACGTGTTAAATAAATGAACGTTATGCGTAGCTCAACCTCAGAAGCTAGCTCTCTTGAGGTGAAAATTGTTCAAGACCATTAAGAAGACTAAGTTATTCCGTAAACTAATAAGAGACACTTAACACCCCGACACACTTAGGTTGGATGACCAAATGAATTCTGATACCAGTATCATGTTAAGAAAAAGAACCTCTAACCCTAACTTAACCCCATAAGTTAGCTCATCAGATAATAATTGTCTTGGATCATGTAAGGGACAACAACTCATTTCTTCAAGGAGACTAAATAAACCCTATTGGAAGTTGTAATGCTAATCGAGAATGCTGGTTTTGTAAGGAGTTGGAAGATACCTCATTTCTCAAATCCTCATTCTCTTTGAAAAGGTTGTCATAATCAGCTTTCAGTTTATCAAAGCTAGCTTTCAAAACATCATAGTCCTTCTCAAGTACTTTAGTCTTGTATCTAGCACGCCTGTTCTGAAACCAAATAGCAATTTGTCTAGGCTGCAATCCAAGTTCATTAGCTAATTGAACTTTCCTCTCTGGATCCAACTTGTTGTCTACCTCAAAACTCTTCTCAAGAAACTGCACTTGGTTAGGCAAAAGTCTCCTCTTCTTTTCTGGATGATGAAAGCAACTATCATAATCATCATTGCCAGTTTCTTCTTTGTCAATTGCTGGGAAAAATGGCCTCTCTTTAGCGATTTCTCCTCGGCCACCGTCTTCGAAATTAACCATTGATGCAGACCCTGAAACAGAGAAAATCAAGAAAGAACAAGGTCAATAATGTACAAAAATCTTGAATACACTAGGCTAGCTGACTAGCTTTTGGGTCTTTCGAGACTTACACTAGCAAAACTTTTATGTCCAAACACAATTTCAAATTTTCAAGTTTCAACTTCAAAATCTATGGCTAAACTGGAGCTAAGTTTCTTCGCTTCAATTCAAGTAGATTGAACCATGTAGTGTTCATTTTCCTTTAATTAACTGCCAAATCAGATTTTTTCTACTTCTAAAGCTAAAAAGACTCAACTTTGGACCACAATTTGAACAAAACAAGTGTCCAAATTCTACACATTGAATTGAGCAAAATCTGATCATTTCTAGGAAAAGTTGGAGAGTTAAATAATGTTAGTAACAAACTAACAAACCATACACTGGTCATCAAAGTTTCAACCTTTGACCTAAAATAAACTAAAAGTCTTAAGTACCATAACCTTGATCTTTAATTGAAGATAGATGTTCGACACAACTCAATATCTTGGTTAAGACTAAAGAAGGGCAACCCTATACTAAAGCACCTGATATGCACTGGTCCGGAAAAGGGCTGGATCAGAAGGTTCTATTACACACAGCCTAATTATATCAAAAATCCACTTAATAAAAAGGGGGTACCGTCCAACAAAACTATAAATTTTTGAAATCTTGAATCTGTTTCTATAAAGCTTACAAGGACTATCAAAGCAAGAAGAACAAGACCAAGAAAAATAACGTTTTTTTGGCAGGGTGAAGAAGAATTGTACCATGAAAAGAGGGGGAAGAATTGGACATCCAAAGACAATTAGAAAGTTTCTCACTTGGAAACAAAACAGTATTAGAACTTCCATTAATAACTCCTCCAACTTCCATATTATTTTCTTTTTATCGGGTACAAGAATTGTGAAAAATAGGGATGCGGTTTTTTTTTTTTTTTTTTTAAGCAATGGGAAATGAGGTATTTTGGGCTAGGAAAGTTGTGATTAACAACATTAAAAAGGTAATGTTACAAGTAATTAGGGAGCAATGAAGAAGGGTCATTGCCATGTAAAAGATACTCAAAATTTTAAAGAAGAAAATAACAATGCATGAAAGACGAGATTTTTCTTCCTTGGGAAGAGGAGATTGATGGGGTATATAAACAAGATTGTTCAATGTGGTAAGCAAGAGCTTTCTTCTTGCAATGGAAGATGGGCACATTCTCTATTTCCTATTTTGCCCCTGCTCTCTACCTTTTTTTGTCAAATTTGTTTTTCTTCTTTATTGTTTATGTTGCTTCTTATTCTTAATCTTATTTGACCGTATAGATTTTGAAGTTAAAATTTCAAATTTGTAACTTCAAGTTTTTAAAGTTGTACAGTATTTAAAAATACAAGATATCAACGGTCCGGGCTCATACGGATTCAATATATATTATTTTTATCTCAATTTATATAAAATTTAAATAATTAGTTATTAAAACTATTTAAGTTTTTAATTATTGTAATTTATAATAGTTTTTCTTCTATTCTAATTTAAATGATACTGATATAATTTTGAGAGTTAGTCAAATATTTTATATTTTTTAAGTTGTTAATTATATGATTTATAATATTTTTTTACATAATTTTTTAATAACACTCTCATAATTTTTTAATAAGACTCTCTCTATCCCAGTTTATGTGACACGAATAAAATTTCGATAGTCAATCAAATTTTTTGATATATATATTTTATATTAAGTTCTTTGTATTATTATTTACAATACATTTTATCTCACTTTCAAATAATATATGTTACTTTATGTCTTCTTCTATCACATATCAATTTATGTGACACTAATATAATTTCGATAGTAAACCAATTTTTTTATGTTAACGTACCATTTGTATCTGTTTTACCTTTTCTAATAAATATTATTAATTTTTAATACTTAAATGACCATAATAATTAATTAGCGGTGATATAGTAAAATCACGATTGAAGAAACGAAGCGGACATGTCTTAAATGACTCATAATAACATATTAGAAGTGATATAGCAAAATTACTATAAAAATAGGTGTGAAAAAATGTAAGCGGGTCTTATATAAAGATGACAAGTTAATTTAAAACATCAATAGTCAATTTATCTTTTTATTTTATTTTATTTTTTATTAAATATTATTAATTTTTTAATACTTAGATGACTTATAATAAATTAATTAGGAATAAAATAGTAAAATTATGACTGAAGCAGATATATCATAAATGTCTATTTTATTTTTTTATTACATATTATTAATTTTTTTAATATGTAAATGATATATAATAATTAATTAGAGATGATATAATAAAATTACGGATCAAGCAAACATGGCGACACTCACTTGCCTCCGTCATTCTTCTGTATATTAGAAAAGAATATGTTATTTAAAATAAATTAAAATTTTTACAAGTGAATGTTCGAGAAATCTAAGAAATAGACTAAAGATTCGTTTGACTATGAAACTTAAAAATGTATTCACTTTATTTGATATTTGATATTTTAAAGTTGAAAATAGAGATTAAATTATGTTTGGTCATAATATTTTTAAAAATATTTTAAATTTTGAATGTACTTTTGTATAATGTGATAAAAAAAAAAAAAGAGTCTAAAAAAGGTGAAAACACCTCAAGAGGTGTTTCTCAAAAAATTAAAAATTATGAAAATGTATTTCGAAGTACGTTTTTTATTTTCATGATCAAACAAATATTTTAAAATAAAGCAAAAACATATTTCAAAATATTGTGAATAATATTTATGACCAAACGTCTACTAAGTCAATTTTAATAATGCGAATTATATTTTTAAAATTTGATCAAATTCACATTTTTTGATCCAAAATCGATTAGTTGTTAGTTTCGATTTCTAATACTATTCGTTATTTCTTATACTTCTGTTATAATAATACTCTTATACTTAACTGTTTCTTTTTTTTAGAGAATGCTTTGTCATGCTATCTTTATATTTTATCGTGATTCTTCATTTTTGATATTCTTTCTCCAAACTATTTTGTTATAATTTTTCTTGAGTCGATGATCTATGAAAAATGACATCTTTATCTACTAAAATAATAAGGTTTGTGTACACATCACCACTTCACTTCTGTAATTATACAAATATATTATTGTTGTTATTTTTCCTGTTTGTGCATTTGGTGACATTTTTATTTTTATTTTAAGTTCATGTTAATTGGCTTGATAGCTATACCTTTGATGTAAAATATGACCTCAATTAGGCTTTTTCAACTGGTTAATCCTGGAGTCGAAGCAAATGGAGCCAAATTATTTTAACTTGTAACCAAAGTATTTTAGCTTGGTACTGTACTTGTGGATCAGAGACTTGCCTTATAAATATAGAGCTATAGAATTATCATCCTAACAAATTGGCGTAAGAGCTGAATTCAACCAGATTAATTTCAATAGCTAAAATGACTTTAATAAATACTTATGTTGAGAATAATTTTATGTCTAATAAGAAGTGGGTTATTAATTCCGATTATTTGCATCATGTGTGTTCTAATAGGTACTTGTTTTCTAAAGATAATTTTGTTGAAGGGAGAGTTTCTTATACTTTGTTGGGATCTACTATTATAGATATTGCTACAATTTCAATATCAGACTTATCTGATTTTGATATCATCAATATGTGACATAAATATGGATAAATTACATAAATTTCATATTTAAGAGATAATAATACTTAATATTCTTTATTTTTTAAAAATTTACATAAAATTTTATTTTTTAACTTTACTCTTGATACATATGAAAACCCCATATCTTATTTTTACTCCATCATTAACTCATTCAAGATTTTCTTCCTTAATTATCAACAATTAAATCATCTTCCTTCCTGATTTTTTCTCCTCCTCCATTAATACATGCAACTTTTTTTTTTCATCTCCTAAAATCTCTCTCATTTTGAAAAAAAAATATTTATTGATACATATATAAATTTATTTAGTTATTCATACATGTTTATTTTTGTAATGGTGATTCATATTAATGATAAATATGATATTACTATATGGGTATTATGATGATTCATACGATAGATACATTTTGTGTGATTTTAACGGGTGATACATATTGTATTATGGTGATTCATATGATATTAATGTGTGATATATATGGTATTATGGTGATTCATATGGTAGGTACAATTATTTATTTCAATTATTGGGTGATTCATATATATGGTATTATGGTGATTCATATGGTAGATATAATTATTTATTTCAATTATTGAGAGATCCATATGGTATTAATGGGTGATATATATGGTATTATGATGATTCATATGGTAGATACAATTATTTATTTCAATTATTGAGTGATTCATATGTTATTAATGAAATGTAATGGTGTAGTCAGTGCAGGAAACAAAAGTAATAATATTTTTTTAAAAAAGACTAAAAGCAGAATTGAAACATATTAAAATTAAATCTAAAAAAAGCAGACTAAAATTAAAGACGAAAAAAGAGAAAAAAGACCAAAAAACATATCTTTCATAATTAAAGACAAAAAAGAGAAATATAATTAAAACATCTAAATTAAATCTAAAAAGAGAGAGAAAAATTACATATCTTTTCTTAAATAAAAGAATACAATGAATATAAGAGAATCTATTATTTCCTTAAATAAATATCTTGTTAGTTTCAAATGTATCACTTTTTTATATGTATCACCATATAACATAGGTATCACTATTTCAAAAAGGGGATAAAATATAATTAACAAAATAGTCGAAATTTTATGTAATATCACTTAAAGATTCAGAGATTTATATAAGTTACCCTAAACCTATTAGGGCTTTTCGGGATGTGAAGTAAATTTGTTATGTCAGCTAATATTAGGTCAAGGTAGAGATTTGTAAAGGCAAATTTTCAGAAATAACTAACATTACGCAGTGAATGAAGCCTCATAATTAAAGCTTGTCTAATTACAGAGCGTAACTAAAGTTTAGTAGCTAAATATAAGATTGTATATATAAATACACATTCTCTTTAAAGATTTATATATAAATTGCAAAATTTATTTTATATACAAATACAAACCTTTAGAGATTTGTATATAAAATCCAAATTAAAATTTTCAAACTGTCCAACCATTTCAGTTCTCTGTTAATATTGGTATGATTTGAATAATTCTTAACATTTTATTTTAAAAAAATTATATAAGAGTCACTCTATTATGGAGATGTCTCATTTATTTTGCAAAATAATAATAATAATAAGAACAACCTTTAATATGGTACATAAGTATTGATTAAGAGTACAATATTGTTTGTTCTGTACAATTTTTCGTACAAAATCTGTATAAAAGGGTAGTGGTTGCAGACTTGCAGTAATGCAGGTTATACTATCCCAACTCATGTTTTATCAAGAACAAATATTTTTCTATACGAATTCAGATTAATCGATTCCCATAAAAGATACGTAACACGAGTGAAAATGAAAAATCAAAAATATGATTGGTGGTCCAAAATTGTGAATAATGTATGTAGTCGACTATGGTTTCTCATGTAGAAAAGGTCAATTGATGTGTTAAAACATCGTACGTCAAGTAATATTTGTTCAACTAATATTCTCTCAAATTTTTCATATGATGTGATGTATGTGTTACCTATCTATTTAATCTTTATTTATTGCTTTATTTACTAGCATTACGTAACCATTATTATTTGTCTATAGGTTTCCTAAATGTGTTGGTCAATGTTATCCTTTATTATTAATAGCATGATTCATTATTCTTTTTGTTCACTAAGAGAACTATATTGCCATTTTTCAAGTGCATACAAGATAAACGTTGTTCCAATATAATAGTTTAAAAATCACATTGAAGAGATAAATCATAGTGAACTACTGTGCTATTTTTTAGTGCATACAAGATAAATTTTGCTCCAATACGATAATTCGTAAATCACATTAAAGAGATAAATTATATGCAAGTTTCATACAATAAACTCGCCCGACTAAAAAAGTTTTAACAAGATATATTTAAATCAATATAACTACTTATGTAGATAACTGTTTAATCAAATGCAGATAAATACCACTGATGGTTTTTAGGTGTCATAGGGAATTTAAATCATATCCAAACACAATATTACTGATTTTCTTATTTGAAATTAAGAGTTAGATTGTACAAGGTTGGATTCTACCCAAATACTTTTCTTTTTTGTCCTGTACTACCAAATACCCTGAACCTTTGCCACTAAAATTAAAGGAAGATCATAATACTGGTTTACACATCTAGTATCTAAAACCAACTTTTACTTAATTCAGATCATTCTACATACGATAAATTTAACGACGACAAGTTTCATATCAATAATTTCTCTATTCAAACAGCTCGAGTTGAACTTGAGACTTATAATTAAATCCATCTACGATATTGACACATATAAAAATCCCAAGTGAAGATATCGATTGTATAAAAAAATTGATTGTATATATACGAATAATCAGAAGCGGATCTATTTTTAAGATAGGAAAGTCGTTGACACTCAATAACCTAAAACAAATGTATGTATATATATCAAATCAACCGATGGAATCACTTTACCTTTGTTTTTAAGAGTGATATGCATTAGCGCCCCCTAATAATAAAAGCAAAGTGGTTCCACCGGTTGATTTAGGGCGCACGGATGGGCATCTAGTGGACTCACCTGAAATTGGTACTCACTTTAGCATTTTCCCAAATTTTATTTTTTTGACATTTTAGCAGTCACAACCTATTTTTTGCGTTGTTTTTTTCTTTTGTTTTTCGAGAGTTCCACCCTAAATTTGTAATACGTACTTGACATGCCTAAATTGTTTGAAGAAAAAATTAACATGTGCGTATTAAAGATAGCGATACTTCCAACACACTTTTAATTCCTGAATTCATCCAACATAATTTTTCTATCAATAAACCCCTTCCTACCCCTCTAGCTCTGACTCCGCATCCCTCCATGATCCATCCTACCACGTATATCCCTCCTAATAACGTCAGGGTCCTTTAATTTGAAAACAAGTTATTTTGAAATTAGTTTTAAAAATAACACTATAATTTTAGAATAAGTTCTTACATGTATTTTATCTCTTTCAAATATGATATAAATTTATCTTATAATTAATTTTAATCTCTTACCTCTGTACCAAGCGAGCTCTAGAAGATTATATCTCACATAAAGGAGTTGTGCCAAACAAAAGAGGAAAAGGAGCAAAACTAGTAAGAAAAGAAAGTTGCAGATGCCTAAAACAACCCTCCATAAAAAGCCTAGCAAAAAATGCAAAGATTGGTAGGTCACAGAGGGTACAAATTATAAATATCTCTAAAACATTTGGCGGTCGTTTTGTCGAGAAATAAGTTATATCGAAATTAATTATTCTAAAATTAGTCATTTTTGAATTAATTATTTCATCGTCAAGGTAGGATGAAACTAAGACTATAATGAGGTGAGATAAATTAACACTATAATGTTGAAATATCTAATTTCAAAATGAGTTATTTCATGCATTTTATTCAATTAAATATAAAATAAATTCATCCTAAAATCAATAAGAAATTAGTTATATAATCCCTTATGCGAGAAAATAAAAATCCAGCTTTCTAAATACTGAAGGTTTTGCTGACATTTCAGTACTATTAAAGGAAAAAAAGGAATTAAGAAAAAAAGATTTGCATTCTTTAGCCTTATTCATTGAACTGCTAAAAGATACATTTCATTCATTGGCTACATTGTGTGGTTGATTTCCAAGATCCCAATCTGCCTATACCATTTTAAAAAAAGTTGGCAAAAAAGTTTGTGCCCCATTCATGAGAACTTCAGTTTCCTAAATTGTCTACCAGAATTTTAAAAATATCTTCCTTTCCTTTTTTATTTTTTCAGATTCATTATATCAGAATCCTGTTGGCAATTGCCACACAACACAGTCTTTACTTTATACTTCTTTTTAAGTCTCAAATTATTTATCACAATTTTTAACAAGAATTATTAAAAATAATCATTCTTAATTAATATTTGTCAAGAGTCGTGTAAATTAAAAAAAAGTATTTTGGGATGGATAGAGTGCTGCTCTAGTTCCAAATATATTTATTTTAATTTTAAAGAACAAGAAATTATGTATTCCCCATTTCAATCTGTTTGTTTTAGTTACTAATTGTTTTGACAGTCAAAGACTATTTCACTGACTGTTATTTTTTTCTAATATTCTCTAAATATTTTTACTTGTTAACTTCTGTGACTTATAATGCATTTAGATATATAAGTTTATTTCAAAAGAAATAAAATTCTATGACCGAATCATATTAAATATAAATTAGTTAGACACTTATATTCAAAATCAAGCCAAATAAATTAAAATAGAGAAGTATAACATCATATATATATATATATATATATATATATATATATATAAAAAGGAGAAACATAGAGAGGAGGTGATGTGACACCCTCTATGATCTCCATTGACATTTATCTTTTTTCTCTTTTTTTTTTGATATTTTTTCCTTCATTCTTTTCTTTTATCAATTTGTTTAATAAATAAATAAATCTATTGTATTCATTATATCTAATTACATTTCATGAATTACAAAAAAGCCTTCATCCATTTGCATTCTCTATTAAATATTCTCTTTAAGTAACATGTCTTTTCAACTTTCTTTATCTATTTTTTATGACTTGAACAACCTCTATATATGTACAGTGATTTATTTGGAGGACAATATTGAATTTTGTAGCCATGGTTGGACGCAAAAGAAGAAAATTGGGGTTGTAAGTTTTTAGTATATGTGTTTTGGGGCATTAGACATCTTTTTTTTTTTCCTGTTTTTTGAGCTTAAATTGATTTGAAATTATTTGAGTTGTACTTGATATTTTAGATTTATAATCATTTGCTAATCTTAACAATTTATTTTGTGTCTTTTCATATATTTGTGATGGTATGATTATTTCTTTCTTTTCATGTATTAACAAGTACAATGATTTATTCGAAGGACAATATTGAATTTTGTAGCCATGATTGGACGCAAAAGAAGAAAATTGAGAATGTAAGTTTTTAGTATGTGTGTTTTTGGGTATTAGGCATCTTTCTTTTTCAGTTTCTTGAGCTTAAATTGGTTTAAAATTATTTGAGTTGTACTTGATATTTTAGATTTACAATCATTTGTTAATCTTAACAAAATTATTTTGTGTCTTTTCATATATTTGTGATGATATGATCATTTCTTTGTTTTCATTTATTAATAAGAGTAAATACATAATTACCTCACTGATATTGGCCAAGATTTTTAAAAAGACACTTAAACTTTGAATTCGACCTATTACCCCACGATTCTTACTTAATTCGTTGTAAACACATCATTTTGACCCTCTGCGTGTATACACGCGCCACAGGCGCATGAAAGGGCTCGAATTTGACTTTTTGGACCAATCAAAAGCTGTCACGTGTAAAATAATTGATTTATAATTTATATTCTTTTTTTTAATAATATTTATTTATTTTATTAAATTATCCCTATCCCTCCCCCCCCCCCCCCCCCCCCATAATCCCACCCACTCTTTTTCTTCAACTCAATTCACCATTAAAGCTTCCATTGAAGTTTTTTTTTTTAAAATCATTCATTAAAGTTCCATTTTAATATTAAATCATATCATTTAACTACCTAGCATTTCTTCTTCAACACCATTAAAGCTCTTCAACACAATGTCACCATTAAAGCTCCTCCATTGAAGTTTTTTTTTAAATCATAGCATTAAAGCTTCATTTTTCAGTTAAATCATATCATTTAACTATCTTTAAAACTCAATTCAATCATAAAACTATTTTTTGAAGTGGTTTCAACAAAAAAAAAAAGAACGAAAATGCATGCTGACGGAGTGTGGGAGGGGATTGGGTGGGTAGGGAGGAGATGCTGATGGGGGTGGGGGTGTTGGACGGGTGGTGGGGGTGCTGAATGGGGGTGGGGGTTGAGGGGAGCTGCTGACGCGGGGAGAGGGGGAGGTGCTGGATGGGGGGGGGGGGGGGGGGGGAGGAAGAGGGGGGGTGTTAAATTAAATAAGAAAGAAACTTTTATTAAAAAAATAAAATTAAACGTAGTTGACACGTGGCAGCACCTGATTGGCGCGTGTCTTCACTCACTTTGTTGTGACTGAGATTCAGCGAAAAATGATGCATTTGCAACGAAATAAAGAAGAATCGTGGGGTAATAGGTCGATGTTAAAGTTTAGGTGTCTTTTTGAAAATCTCAGACAAGATCAGTGATGTAATTATGTATTACTCTATTAATAACTATACATACTTTAATGTATAGCATAGGAACAACTGGTAAGAAGTTGTCATTCTTATTATTGAGTACTAATACTGTTAGCTTTATGCTATGAAAAATGTTGATGTGTAGTACTCCTGTCAGGTCTAAAGTAATATATCATGTGGCTCCAACGATAAAATAAATTAATGACAACAGATAGATTGAGCAAGTGGAGAGTGCAAGTAGAGAAAGGATGTGTCTTATGCAAAATACGGGATGAAGACAGAAATTACCTGTTTACTCATTATAATTTTGCCAGAATGTTATGAAATACGCTACTATATGATTGCAACTTTTAACTACACGGGCTTAGCCTACTCTAATGGGAACAAGTCCTAACATTAAAGATGATCAACAACACTAAAGGAAGGTCAAAGTAAGCCAAGATCTTTAGAATATTTTATGCTCTATATACATATGTCATCCCCTTTCCCTAAGCCTCCAGAAATATAGATTTTCTTAGTATTTGTTTGATAATAGCACAAGAGTTATTAGGAATCGAGAGGTCTGAAAGTGTTTTGCTTTAGGTTTTACATTATATATGTATTGAAATTCATCATGAGTAGTAATATACAAAATTATGGAAGGACCAATTTAATTATTGAACCTCAATTTGGTGTAAAGAATTATAGAATTTCACTATCTCGGATAGTGAATATTTTTCACCTTCAGTTTTAAGGTTGCGGATTCAAATCCACCATGGAAGCAAAAAGGTGAGAGATTTTAGAAAAAAATAAAAAGAAATTTATTTTACTTTTACTTTTGCTATCTAAGTTAACCACTCAAATACTACTCCATCTTAGTGTTACTTCGGTCATAGTTTTTAGACTAACACTAATTTTTCTTTCTTATTATTTTTCATGTGGTAGTTTAGGCTATCGAAAAATTATACATTAAGATCAAATGTCAAAGCAAACTTTTATGAAAAGTGATGCGACACATTTTTCAGCTAAGAAAAGCTAGCCTTAATTTATATTTTACGTATAAAAAATAGTCAAAAGTCACTCTTTTAACTCTCTTTATTATGTTAAACGTGCTATGTTTATAATTTTTTTTATCTCTCTTAATTATTGTTGAATTTTCAACGATCCATTTAATTATAATTTTAGTAAATATATACAGATTGGAGTCATGTCTAACACTTTCATCATAAGGATGAAACCTTGAAAAAGAAAAAAATAATTTCAAAATTTTTCTTTTTTAAAAAAAATTACTCATTTTAATTAATCTCAACATTTTCGGTATCTATTTTATGATTACAAAAATGTGTAAAATCGTATCAACTGAAGAGAGAGAGAATCGATGACACAACGTCTATGGACATATATTTTTACATGTTCACATTTGAATATTTTTAATGTAAAAATATTTTTCTAAATAATTTGTAGAAATTGAGGTTAAAATCAATTTATTTCATTCATCTTTACTTCTTAAATATTAAAATTATACGTTACAACAACTCCTAAATTCACGTTTTTAATTTGATACGTGTTATCTCTTTTTTTAAATTCTTTTTGGTGCAAAATTCTTTTTTGTTACTCTAGCTAGCTAGAACTTTAACTACTATCAATTGTTTAAAATTAATACACTTCATAATATTGATGCCATTAAAAATTCTTAATGCACATTAGTATCTTTTGCAACTACTCAATGTTCATTACCTTATTTAGTACCTATAATTATTATACAAATTTAATTACTTCAAATAATAACATATTATCAATGCAGATTCAATATGCGATCAAAGAAAGATGCTTGAGACAGAGGAGTTATAATCCAAAATGCAATAGAGTGTGTTGTGACACCTCTCCATGACCATCATTTCTATTTTATTTTTCTTCCTTTTTAGTGTTTTCCTTTTTTATTCCATTAATGTTCTACCTTTTAAAAAAAGATCTAAAAGTCGCAACTAATTCTGACAAAAATGCCATCCTCTTTTTATTTTCAAGCACAAATTCTTTTTTTCCTATTTAAACTAAATAAATCATTTCACATAAAACTTTTGAAAAGTGCTTTTTAAAACAGTTTGGATGTACTTAAATACACTATAAAGAGTTACTTTAATAATGTAATTGTTTTGACAATCTTTCATATAACAAAGGAGAAGAAAATTTTCGTTTTAAGAAGTCTTGATTTGTTTCATTGGCTCCATAAAATATACAAACTGATTTTTTTTGAAAGTGGACGAAAATGATAAAATAAATAGCTGCTGACTGATCTATAGTTCTCGCGAAAAGTATTTTTTTTCATATCTAACACACTCTTGAATCTTGATATCTCCTTTAAGTCCATAAAAAAAATACATGTTCGTCTTTTTTCTGATGTCATTCAGTTCTCATGAGTTTTCCTCTTATAAATTTTAAATTAATATTAATGATGATCTATATAATATTTTTTTTCCTGAAAAACTATGATGGTATTAGTGAATTAGCAACGAAATTAGGTGATTAGTGTCATGTATTCATTTTCTCACTAATTTTAGTATTTTTATCGCAACAAGAGAGACGGGTTGATAAAACTTAGATATTGCACAAAAGATAGTGAAACAATAAAGCATTAGAAGTATAGTATCTCTTTCTCCCCCTGTCAACAACCGGACATAGGCTCTTAACTAAGTTTTGTTTCTTCCCCAAAAGATTAAAATTTCAATTTTGAGAGGTTATGATTCAATTTATATATTCCTTCTACATTTATGTAAATTTACTTATATATATAACAACAACAACAATAACAACAACATACCCAGTGTATTCCCACAAAGTGGGGTTTGGGGAGGGTAAGATGTACGTAGTTCATACCGCTACCTCCAAAGAAGTAGAGGGGTTGTTTTCGATAGGCCCCCGGATATATATATATATATATATATATATATATATTTCAAATGGAGGACTACTTTTTTTTTTCCGAGTATTCTTGAACTTTCATTTGTTTTTTATTTAAATTTAATTTTTTATTATTAAAAATATAATTTCACTCAATTTCTTATTGCCGCGCGCAACGCAGTTGAGTTTCTTAGTATATATATATATATAAAAGAGAAACATGAGATCGGTGACATAGCGCTCTCTAAAGCCAAGGATGTTATTTATCTTTTTTGTCATTTTTAAAATATTTTTTCTCTCTTAAAAGATGAAAAATATACTTTAAAAATTAATAAAATATTAAAGATAGCCACATTTAGTTTGTTTCCACATTAATGCTATTAATCTCCATTTTAAAAGAATTTCAGTTACAATACATATGTTTTTTTATCTTCTAGCCATAAAAAGATTTATAATTATATAACATAGAGTTAATTCTCATAATTAATTCTCACTCAATGTGATGAATATATAATCCCTCCTAACTAGAGATTGTTGTTTGTCACTTTTATGGATGGCACAAGTACTCTATTTTGCTGCCACCAATTTTAATATCTTATTAATTTTCTTGCTATTAGATGCTATTATTTATTTATAACTTTTTCTTATCATTTTGATTTTGTTGATTGTAGGCGAGATATTGTGTTGTTGAATTGTGTTTGAATTTTTTCTTTCTTTGTTTTTGGCTTATGTAGTAAAAGATAAGAAATCAATTGCTTATAGTGTATTAAATTATGATTCGTTTCTCTTTTTCTTGTCTCACTGATTTTAGTTTTATACTTCTTTTATAGGTTAATTGATTAGTGCGTGCAGTTATATTTGAATTATGGAGATGTTGTTAAGTTTTTTTTTAATTGATATTTCTTGAGGTCGTGATAAAATGATAATAAATATATCATTATCTTTCTGAATAAGGTTTAATTGATCAAAAAATGTATGAGTTTACAAGTTATTTTTCTTTCGTCTAAAAAAGTTCTACATGTACACATTTGATTTCACATGAAAAGAAATTATTATTAGATAATTTTTATTAGTATTCTTTATAATTAAAGCATATACAAAAAAGTCAAGTACAAAAAAGATGTCTTTAACTAATTCTATTTTTCTATTTTATTTCTTGATTTTTGAATAGTAGATCGTCTAATTAATTGATTAAGTAAGGCAAGATCTCCTTTCACCTTCTTAATATAATCTTTTTTTTCTTAATTTTTTTCTCATCTTTTTTGCATTATTTAATTAATTAAAATGTAAATATATCATGTTTTTATTTTTCTTCATTTTATGTGTGTTTACATTTTTTATTGTTAATAATTTTTTTGAACTTTTAGTGATAATGTATTGTATGGAGCCAAATGAATCACTTTGCAATCTTATTACTAAGTATTATATTTTATTTATTTATAGTGAATTTATGTTGATCAATTACACTGAAATAATTAACATGTTTTTGAAAATATCATTTAGATTATATGTAAGTGGATTATATTTATAAGAATGAAAAAGATATAGCGTAAAGAAAGATTCAAAACAAAGATTTGATGTTGTGCGATGAAGAACAAAAATTATTTATATATTTATGCAACGATGAAGTCGAATATATATATATATATATATATATATATATATATATATATATATATATATATATATATATATATATATATATAAGCACGGGCCCAACATCGATTACGTTTAGAGTATTTTAAAATTTAAAATAAATATTCAAAATTTAATACTAATTAGATGCTAAATTATAAGAATGCATAATAAGTTGGGAGACATTTTAAGTTGTTAACTATTGTATTTTATAATTTTTTAATATAATATTCAAATAATATACGTTGCTCTCCTTGTCCAAATTTTTGTAGCATTGATAGGCAATTATAGAATTTTGAGAGTCAACCAAATATTTTATATCTTTAAATTTTTTAAAGTTATTTATTATTGTGATTTATAGAAACTTTTATGTTTTTCTAAATATATAACAAATTAAAAAAAAAACACAAATAAATTAAAATGGAGGAAAAAATGAAGGCAAGGCAAAGCATTAATGAAGATGTACCAAAGCAGACATTTTGTCCTTTAAACTTTTTTACTTATTAATTATTGAGATTTATAGTATTTTTTAAAAATATATAACATAATAATTTTTTTTTTAGATATTTTAAGTTGTTAACTATTATGATTTATAATACTTCTCATGCAATTTTTAAATAATTTATATTACTCTCTTTGTTCAAACTTTTGCGGCATTGATAGCCAATTATATTTTTAAATAATTTAAGTTTATAAGTGGCACAATGTTTAGATGACCATAATAATTAATTAGAATGAGATGTTAAAATCACAATTGAAACAACGAAGTAGACATATCTTAAGTGACAATTAATTAGAATTAGTATAGCAAAATTACTATAAAAAATTCTTGTAAAAAAAAAGTGGACATCATATAAGACGTCAAATTAATTTAAAACATCAAGAGTTAATTTATCATTTCATATATATCTTATCTTTTTTATTAAATATTATTAATTTTTTAATACTTAAAATGGCGTATAATAATTAATTAAGGATGATATTTAGTAAAATTACGGTTGAAATAGGTGAAACAAACATGTCATAAATGTCTATTTTATTTTTTAATTAAATATTATTAATTTTTTAATATATAAATAACTTATAATAATTAATCAGGGGCGATATAGTAAAATCACGGTTGAAGCAACATAAGTAGACATGTTGAAACCTTAAAAAAACTTAAGTGAGTCTCATATAAGACGTCAAGTTAATTTAAAATATCAAAAATTAATTTATCTTTTATGTCTATTTTACCTTTTCATTAAATATTATTAAATTTTTAATACTTAGATGACCTACAATAATTAATTAGGGAATATTTAGTAAAATTATGATTAAACCGCTTTTTTATTGATTTTATTAATTTTTAATATTTAAATGACTTATAATAATTAATTGGGATGATAATTCATAATATTACGATTGAAGTAGATGAAGAAATCATGTCATAAATGTATATTATATTTTTTATATTAAATACTATTAGTTTTTAATTTATAAATGACTTATAATAATTAATTAGAAGTGATATAGTAAAATCACGGAGCAAGCAACCTGCTGAAGCAGACATGTCAAAATTATTAATTAAGGGTGATATAGTGAAATTACGGATTTAATATTATTAGTTTTTTAATACGTAAATGACTTAAAATAATTAATTAGGGATGATATAGTAAAATCACGATTAAATCAGCTGAAGCAGACATGTCGTAAATGTCTATTTTATTTTTTAATTAAATATTTTTTTTTAATATATTAATTTATTATAATAATTAATTAGGAGTGATATAGTAAAATCACAGAGCAAGCAGCCTGATGAAGCAGACATGTCGAAACCATCTCTTATATAAATCTAATATATATATATACACTATAAGATCATTACCTTTTTTCTCCTTTTTGGCCTTCTTTCTATTTGTAAAATAAAAAGTTTAGTTATATCTTAATTGTTGCGTGCTTAATAATGGACATCTGAAAAATCTCCTTTTCTTAAGAATTTATGATATTTCCGTTACATTATAATGATCATTTATGTGAATTTTCGGTAACTAAATTCTTGAGAGAAATTAAACTTAATTTTGTGTTCTTTTAAATTACATAAAAATTTTCATATTATCTTTACCAATGAACATATTATACGTAGAAGTAATTTAAGATTTATAATTTTTTTCATCCAAAAAAAATTAATGTTGGAGAAAAAAAATGAAGCTTTGCGAGATCCGATAAGAAGAAGTACATGAGATGAAGATAAGAATAATGATGGCAATGTCAAAGAATTAAAAAGAAATTTTGAGAAATAAGGCCAGAGAGAGTCGTTAGTATTATTTAATTTATGTTTTTACTATTAAAAAAATAATACTCAATGAAAAGAGAATAAAACAATAAAGATAGAATATTAAAATTATCTGACAAAAGATGAAAGTAGAGGAATAAATGTGATAAGTAAACAAATTAAAATCGAAAGAATAGGTATCAAAAGAATTTTTTTTGATAAGATCAATAATTAGTCAAATAAATTCATCAAATTTTATTCTTTTTAGCAAAGTAATGATTCACTTCTAATAATTAATAATTGTGAAATTCTAAATGCCTAAAATAATATGTTAGCCGTTTTTTTTTTTTTTTTGCTTCATCTGCTCATATAAATATTTATAAGAATATGCTGCTAAAAGTAGTGAAATTAGATCTATTAATATTATCAAACTATTTAAATATTAAACTTGATTAAATTTATAGAACTAATTTTTATATACATTTATAATAGATTTAGTGTATATTTTCTATTTTCATATTTTTTTTTAATTCAAGACCTCCATGTATATTTACTATATTTTTTCTCCTTTTTTGGAGGATTTTCACTTATTTTAATTCATTTAATCGTATAAAAAATCTTAAAGTATTTAATATGTATTTACTTTACCTATTAAATTTTGAGTATTTACTTGTCTTAAATTTTCGTTACTTATAAAAACTCAAAAATCATTCTTTCAACTCTCTTAATTATGTTTAATGTGCTATCTTAATGAAGTATTGTTACATATAGTGGAAGTTCACCATATAAGCATTAATAGTATTGCATTTGCTGATGTCAATAGGTTGGTCTTTTTCGTTTCTATTCTTTCATTTCATGCAAATATTTTGTTCTAAATTGCTTTAGTAAAGGACAAAAAAAGCTAGAAGTTATAATGGAGAATGAGGGTCACCATACATAGGTCTATAAATATAATATTTTATTCTTGGTATCATTTTTATTTCTCTTTAACTTGACCTTGTCATTGCAATGTGTAAGCTTCATCTTTATTGTTCTTTCATTTTCATTACTTTATGTTTCAATTTTTAGCAATTGTAGCTACAATCCGTTACTACTTGATTTTTGATTGGGTTTTTAATTTATCGATCAAATGATTTAATAAAATATAATTTTTTTTCTTAACGTTGTTGCTCTGTAACGTTTTATTGAGTTTTTAGTTCGCTTTAATTCAAATTCTTTTTACTCCTACACTTTTTCATGTCGAGGGATTAAGATTTTGCTGATTATCAAATTTAGTATTTGACATCTTGTTTTTTATTTTTTTTAATCATTCTTTCATATTATAATGTTAATTTTAAAGGCGGTGTTGCAAATTACAATGCCAACAACAATGATTTCTTTTTGTCAGTATTATATGATATGTATGATGCAATTTTGTAGATATTTAGGATTAAAGATAGAGTATGACATTATATTCAATTTATCCTCACAAAGTGGGGTTTGAATAAGGTAGAATGTACACATACATTATTTTTATATCAGAGATAAGGTAAATAAGT
Organism: Capsicum baccatum var. pendulum; assembly: GCA_030864225.1. Lineage (NCBI taxonomy): Eukaryota > Viridiplantae > Streptophyta > Magnoliopsida > Solanales > Solanaceae > Capsicum > Capsicum baccatum. The sequence continues at coordinate 236,385,255 of CM061560.1, read as the reverse complement.
TGTTTTTGATAGACTTCCGGCTCAAGACCAAAACGTATTTAAATATTTTTTAGTTCTTAAAAAATTTACTTCTCATTATTTTTAATGTTCAAATATTATTAAAGATCTTTCATAAATTTAATAAATATTTTATGCGCGATCAAATTACCTAGTTTCTAATATAGTTTTACTCGCGCGATCAAATTACCTAGTTTCTAATATTGTTTTACTTTTCAAGTGAGTATTAAACAAGTGAGCCTTTATGAATAATTTAAAAGGCAATTTAAAAATAATCTTATAAATACAAGTCAAAAACATGTATTTATGGAAGAAGCAACTCGTAATAACTTCGTAGACCTAGGTGATCAATTTATAACTTGTGTCTAACCTACATTTGAGGTGTACGTTTTTTGGTTGACAACTTTTTGGGGCCGAAAGATTTTCAAGTGCATACAACAAGTTAGGACCTAACAATTAGAAAAAGGAAAAAAGTACTATACTATAAGCTTTATTGTAGCTTAATTTGTTATGATAGAATTAATGAGAATAGATAAAGTTTTGTTTTTCGATTTTTCTTTTTTCACAAGCTTGAAAGTTGGCCCTTCCCCGAACACCATGCATAGCGATAGTTTTAGTGCGCCGGACTACCGTTTTACAAGCTTGAAAGTTGAGATGTATGTGACGCGGTGATCCATTTAAATCATTGGATTAAGTATGTGTTTGATTATACAAGTTGGAGTTTAAATTTGAAGTTTTGATTTGCAGTTAGCATTACAAACGTGAATAAAATTTTAATTTCAATTTCATATCATGATTTGAAATTTCAAGTTTTTCAAAGAGTAAGATTTCAAAGTTCAAATTGTAATTTTAATTTTTTGAAAATTTAAAATTATACTCATAAGTTTATATTTTACATACTCATTATTTATTGCAAAAATAATTATCTAATCTGCCTTATTTTCTATTTTATCTAACAGACTTGGAAGCTTAGACAAGTAGATTCAAAATACTGAGATAACGCATGAAGCATTGTGATCCAATTTATATATTCAAATAAATTTAACTTTAAATTAACCTAATTTCAAATGGTGTTAAAAAGTTCTTTACAGGATTACAAATTTTGTTCTTCTAGCTAATTAATTTCCTATTGCTATTACATGTAGAAATTGAAACGAAGTTTGAAAGATGATTGCAAAAAAAATAAAAGATAATTGAATAATTGAATGATTTGAATTGAATATAACTTAAATATTATAAATTAAATCATTGAATAATTTGATACTCGAATGAGTTGAATAATTGAATTGATTGTATTGAATATATTCCATTGAATTAAAACATAAGTACAATGTTCTATTTATACAAGTAATTAATCATCTAAAGAAGGTAAGAGTCTAAATAAGATACAAAATAATAAAGTGATACACTTCTAATTAAGGTAGGATACACTTCTAAATAAGGTACAAGATATTGGAGATATATACTAAATATTTGCCAAGGTATACAAAACGAATAAATAATATATAAGGATTTTTTACATTTAGGCCGAAATCAACATATTGATGCGGCTGAAACCAAGGATGACCCAAGTTATGTACTGCAGCAGACAAATATACATTGAGATGAAAAGACGAATCAACCCAATTCAATGAACAGATACAACAATATTCCAATATTACATACTAAAATAGTTAGGTACATTCTCCCTCAATTTAGCTATTTACTCCCCCGATTCATGTACCTTGTCCAGTATTGATTTGCCTTATTTTTAAAAATAAATAAATAAAATAACAATTTTATTATATTACTTTTTGAACATAATAATTTCAATGTGTTTGAAAAATGTATTGAAAAATAACTATATTTAAATAAAAGTGATTAAATTTAGAACTAAATAATACATTATCTCTTAATTTTATAAACTAAACAAATAAACTAAACACATTTTTAATATAATCGAAAGAGTTAAAAATAAATTAGCTGTTGACATAAATTATTAAGAATTAATTTTTGGTCAAAGAACATAGATAATTACTTTGATAGTAAATAGTCATTAGCGTCACTTTGGCCGACTGGTTAAGGCGAGTGCCTGCTAACTGCTAAGTACATGGTATATATATATATATATATATATATATAAGTTTTGGCAATTTTTTTTTTAAAACTCTTTAAAAGTCAAATTGATTTTGTGATCGTTTACAAATTTATCGTTAGTTTTACATCTTTCTTAGAATAGATTCCTTCTTTTCAAATAAAAGATTTGAAAATAATACGAGAGATTTCAATGGATTTTTCTTCCATTCAAATTTGTAAATGGTTATATATGATCATTTCCCCATAATTACAGTTCAAAAGTTTTAAAGACACTTCAGAATTTGAGAAGCTTGTCCCTTATATGATTTATTGTACATTTACATATAAAATCAAAATATTTTAAAAAATGAGCAATTTATAAAAACCTGACCAAACTTGTTATAATAATTAACATTGTGTTGAATTGTCTTAGTAGACAGCATGGGCAGATATAGCATTCTGGCTACGATTTCATTTGAATTCTTAACTTTTGAACTTATTTTGGAGAATCTTAATTGTATAATAATTAACTTTTGAATTATTCGATTAGTAATGAGAATCTTAATTTCACCTCTCATTACTAATTGAAGTCCCTTGAACCCACAACAAAAAATCATAGCTTTTACTTTTGCTCCTCCAAATGGTAAGTCCCCCCAGGCCCCAATCCACAAAATAGCTGCTTCTTTTTTTTTTTTTTTAAAGGGAAATTATTTTGATGGAATAAAAAGAAAAAATTAGAAGGGCAAAATGGTAAATGAGGGAGAAATAAAGATGACAACGAGGAGAAGATAAAAACAAAAGCAATGTCCAAATCAATCACTTTCATAAGGTTGATGACTCACTACTCTTACCTCTTTCCTCTACAGTCGAGCTGCTGCATCTAATATTTTTTTATTTAAAAGATTTTTGCTGTAATTTTATTTTATTTGATTAAACACAAATATAAAAAAATAAAAGTGATTTTAAAATAAGATATTAAATTTGTGTGATTATAAGTCGTTTCAGTACTTGCATTGGTACCTGATTAATTTAGATTCGGATCGTATAGGACCGTTTAGAGAAATGCTTTCTATCAAGGATATTTTTATACCTATGACTCGAACTCGATACCTTTAATTAAGTAGTAGTAACCTCATCCACTCACCACATAATTAATCTTGTTAGGCGAAAGAACAATACTCCCCCCATTTCGAAATAAGTGAATTGTTGGGGTATTTATTGGTGTTTTAAAATAAGTGAATCATTGAATTTTTTTCAAATTTGCCCTTATGATTTGATAACCAATTAACTTTTAAAAAGGTATTACAAGGTCAACTTTTTCTTTTTTGGAGGTAAAAATAGAAAGTTGTGTTAAATTTATGTCTTTAGTGCTTTTTCCTTACTATGTGTGCCAAAATTCAATAATTCATTTATTATGAAACGGAGGGAGTATAAAGTAATAAATAGGTGCAAATATATAGTGTAACCTATGTATTCAATTCATGTATATATAATAACTAGATGCAAGAGCCCGTGCTTTCACATGATACTTTTTTTGTCTAACTTATGTGATATTGATAAATTTTTGGTCAATTAAACTTTTGGCTGTTTTTTTAAATATTTTAAGCTGTTAATTATTATGATGTACAATACATTATAAGTTTTTAGATAATATGTGTTATACTTGTTGTTTCAATTTATGCGGCACTGATGGAATTTAGAGAGTCAATCAAAATTTTTAATATAATTTTAAGATTTTTTTAATTTTATTTTTTTAAATTGTTAATTATTGTAATTTATAATACTTTTACATAATTTTCAGATAAAATATGCTTGTAATGATCCTCCAGGTCATTTTCTTGATTTGTGTGCCTTTTCGACATTTTGAGCCTTCCCACAGTGGCTACAGGTCATTTTTGACTTGCCTGAACTATCGATTCGGTGATCGGATAGTTCATTAGGATTTAGGCTCATTTTTCTATTTTGGAGCATTTATTGTTTAGAATTTAACTTCGGACTAAAATTCCTAGTAAATGACCTTGGATGAGAATTTCGACAGCTCCATCAGCTCCGAAACATTGAATTTAGGCTAGATAGACCCTTGGTTTGGGTTCTGAGACACCCGGGCTCATTTTGAGTTATTGGTTGAAAGTTAAAAAAATAAAAGTTGGGTGTGGGATCCATTTTTTGTCGAAACAACTTCGGTTGGAAATTTCGACTGCGCCAGAGTAAGGATCATTAAATTTGATAGAGTAGCATAGTCCATATGCGTATATGGGATTCCGAATGAATCCGGAGGGATTGGCAGAGAGTTGGAATTTCCAAGTCTTAGCCGGTGTTGGTGCACCGGCTATCGTGACCCATGTGTCGTGATAGTGACTCCCCGTGACAACTATCAGGTATCGCGATCGTGATACTCGTGTCGCAATCCAGGCTCTTCTGACAATCACCAGGTATGGCGATCGCGAGCCATTAATCGCGTAATTGTGGTTCGTTTAGGTAGCCACCAAATGTGACAATCGTGATCCATGCATCACGATCGCGACTCCCGAGTGCCTGGGATGGGTATAAATACCCCATTTTCGGCTTGTTTTTGTCATTTTCTCATTTATTTCCAAGAGAACTAAATCCTAGAAGTTGAGAGAGCTAGGGATTGAAGCTTATAGATGATATGGGGAGCTGGGTTAATGATTATTCCGTGATTTCACTTCGAATTCATTGTTAGATTCCTTCAATTTCTTTCTAAATTCTTAGAAATTAGGGCTTTGTATTCTTAAACTTTAAGGGTTGATTTGAGACCCGATTTGTGCTCAACTTTTGAACACAACTTCCTAGTCCTTCGAGGTACCTCGTGACAGGTTCAATTTTGAATTTCATTTACGGGCTCCGCGGGTCTGTTCTTTACCTGAAATTTGATCCGACTTGTTATATGGCAATATGGATCTCATTTGACTCCTAATGACGTGTTGATTCTAATTTTGATACTGTGGCGATATTTTGAGATCATGGAGTGAAGACGAATGTTTTGTGGATGATTCAAGGATTTGCGGTTCGCTTTCGAGATGGGCTTCTGTCTACTCTTACTCACAAGATAATGCATTTTATATATTGCATGTGAATATGAATGTTAAGATTAATTATGGGTAGAATACCTTGACTTAATCTTTATTATTGAGGTTTAGGAATTTGATGAGTAATTTGACCTATAAGGTGAAATGCTTATTACATTTTTAGGATCCTATTATTTTCTTCATAGACTGAATTAATTCATAGAATGATTATGATATTATGTTAGATTTGACATGTAGCATAAACGTTGGAAACATGATTAGTATGAGCATCCTTATCTGAACTATTTAGCGACCTTGACACTGTAATTCAGGTGGAGTTGACTTAATTGCTCATGTTATAGGTGGAATTTCTATTGTAGAGCTAATTATGGCCTATGTACCATCTAGAAGTCAATATATACACCTTAGTCTAGTTTGGAGTAAAAATTGACTAACTATGAAATTCGAGGATTAGAAGTGGGTTCCTTCGATCCACCTTATACAAGACTAGTGTTAGCCATTGTGGACTTATTTGCGCATATTACACATAGCTGAGACTATGAGCCTTTAGTATAAGGTACTTTGTGACTTGGTGAATGATGATGTTTTTTCTCGGGTTATGATTAATGACTTGTCGCTATGATATGACTTTCGAATTTGATTTATGATATGGTTTATCGACATGCTTAATAATATAGACATAAATATAGTTATGATATATGGCCTATAGATATGAGATGCCTTGTAGATATGATATGATTCATAGTTATGATATATGACCTATAAATATGAGATGCCTTATAAATATGATATGCCTCATAGTTATGATATATGGCCTATAGATATGAGATGCCTCATACTCATGATATATAGGCTATAGACATGATATGCCTCATAGGCTTATAGATGTGATATGACTTATAAATTTAATGTGTCCTATAGATGTGATATGCCTTATAGAGATAATGTGGCCTATAGACGTGACATGACTCATAGATGTGATTTATGGCCTATAGATATGACATGCTTTATAGGTCTGAGATGGCCTATCAATATGGTTATTGATATGGGTTTCGAATATGTATATGGGCCTAAGGACGTGATTATGATGGTTATAATTATTCCAAACATATTATTGGGCCCAAGGCCGTGAGTATGATATTGGTTGGATTTCAAAAAATAGTTATTCCTTGTAAAGGACGTGTCTATAGTTTGTAGGGGTGGTAGTGTTTATGACTTAAGAAAAGACATAAAGTGCCCTCTCAACTTGTCCGAATTTTTCAAAAAGACACCTAAACTATACGGGCGACCTGTTACCCCACGAAACTTATCTAAACCATTGTAAATACACCATTTTGATCAAAATTTTCAGCAATCCTCAATTTTAAAGAGGCGTGTGTTTGGCACTCTCTATTTAATTAATAATTTAAATTAATTATTAATAAAATATCGGGTTTAACCCTTTAACCCGACCCGAGTCTCATAAAATACTCTAAAAGATCTTTCTCTCTCATTTCCAATTTCTCTCATTCTCTCACTTGTCTCACTTTACTCTTTCCTTTTCTTTCGCGGCAGAGATAATAAGCTCACAATTGAAGGAGATTGAAGGACCTTAGGAGATTAATTTGTTTGGGGAAATACCTATTAAACAATAGTGGAGGATTTTACAGGTTAGAGTTTTATGCATTTAAGTTCTGATGTTTCTAATTTTTGATATTTTTTTTGAAGTTGTGTTTTTTTGGGAAAAATATATTTTTAGGTAATAATTTAGTGAAGTTGATGCTAATATGAACTTATTGAGTTATGCATGTATTACGTTTTTGTAGGATTTTCACATATGTAGTTGTTATTGTTACGGTGTTGTACTAGCATATGTAGTTGCAACTTAGTTCTTTTTGGGTGTGGGTCAAGTGGGGGGTAGGGTAGGGTGTTGGGGGTGTGGGGCCCACTTGTATTGTTTAATATGCATAAAACAATGCTCTTAAAGTTTCAACTATTGAAATTTTTCTCTTTGTTTACTGATTTTAATATGTTTGTGTGGTTGAATTGTTGCTTTTTCAGGAATTTTGTGATGTGTTTTGTTCTGGTATCTTTAATATGGTATCATGGGGTGAAATAGAATTTGGTCCCCCACCTGAATATATTGGTAGATCTGTGACTGAGTTTTTCGATAAAGATGTTGATATGATGTCTTACTTTGAGTTAAGAGACTACATAAAATATCTAGGATATACAACCCAGTATGATTTATTTGTTAAATGAAATGGTTATTTGGTAGAAATTAAATGTGATAAGGTTATTTGTGACATTGTCAGCAAGTTAAAAAATGGGGATGAACTTGAGGTGCATGTTTCACATGGGGCCAGTGAACCTGATCAGGCCTTACTTGAATTGAAGTATGTCCCCAATACAAGTGACAATAGGGTAGGTGAGGAATATTTGAACCCTATTAATGAGGGTGATGCTTCTAGCCCTAATTTTCAGCCTTGTACTCCCAATTTTCCTTCCAACCCTTATGATGAACGTCCTCCTTCTAATATACCTTTCAACTTTTTTGACCCTACAATAGATGAGGATTCACGTGATGATGATTTAGAGGATGATTCAGATTTAGAAAGGAATACTAGTGAAAACAGTGATGTTGATAGTGATGTCCATCAAGAATATATTCATATAAGGGCTAGTAAAAGACATTTCAATAGGTTACAAAGAAGAAGTAGAGGCACAACAGATGAACAAATTAGTGTTGGTGAAAAAGGTCCAGATATAGGGTATGACGAGACAAATGTTGGCACTAGGGATAGCCTAGTTGGTAAACTAGGAGGTGATGGACCATTACATAAGTGATGAAGCTCCTAGATTTGAATTAGATGATGAAGTAGGTTGGGGAGATGGTGAAGAGGTTGATGAAGTAGTGCAACAACCTGTGATAAAAAGGAACAAGAAATTAGAGTTGGTTTTTATGAAACGTGAAAAAATTGTTTGGGAATTAAGATTGGTTTCCCAAGTGTAAAGAAATTTAGACTGAAAGTAACCAAATATGAAATTCAAGAAAAGATTCAAATTAAAAAGTATGTGAATGAGCCTGACAGAGTTAGAGTAAGGTGCTGCAAAGACACTTGTCCTTGATTGTTGTGTGCTAGCAAGGATAAGACCAGTGGGGATTTTATTGTAAAAAAATACAATCCTATTTATATTTGTTTGAGCTCAACTTTTAACTCTCTTTGCAACTCAAAGTTTCTGGCAAGTAAGTATATAGACAGAATAAGTCAACAACCAAACATTAGAGTTGTCCAATTACAGAAGATTATTAGAAAGGAGTTGGATATCCATGTTGGTAGGAAAACTGTGAGAAAAGCTAGGTCTAGATTTCTACAAGATATTATGGGTGATCATATTATGGAGTATGGTAGGATTTTTTATTACACGGATGAGATTTTGAGGACTAATCCAGGTAGCACTTGTGTTATCAAGGTTGGAGATGCTGATGAGACTGGACAGTTAATCTTTCAGGGTTTTTATGTATGCTTTCATGCTTTAAAAAAAGCATTATTTGGAGGTGTTAGAAGGTTGACTGGTTTGGATGGTTGTTTCCTCAAAGGTGTGCGTAAAGGTAAATTGTTTGTGGCTGTTTGCAGAGATGGAAACAACCAAATATTGCCTATTTCCTGGGCAGTTGTTAAGGTTGAGAATCATTTTACATGGGGTGGTTTCTTGAACTGCTGAAGAATGACCTTGAGCTTGGAGAAGGTCATCAATTAAGCATCATATTTGATATGCAAAAGGTATGACTCTATTCTTAATAAGTGTTTGCTATTCTTTTTCTTTAGCAACTGTTGGTACAGCTGGTATCGTTGTAGATCAATATACTATTTTATTTTGTTAGGCACTGAAAATAGCCGTAAGAGAGTTGCTGTCACTGGTTGAACACAAAAAATATGCAAGACATGTTCTTGCTAATTGGTCTAAGATCTGGAAAGGAATAGAAAGAAGAAAAGTGTTTTGGAAGATTGTAAAATTCATATTTGAAGTGGAATTGAAGGAGAATATAGAAGCAATGAAGATGTTGGGGGATTGTTTGGATGATCTTTTATGGTATAATTTGGAGACATGGTGTAAAAGATACTTTGAAGAGCATTGCAAATGTGATATTGTGGACAACAAGATGACAGAGAGTTTTAATGTATGGGTACTTCCTGCAAGGTTCAAAACAATCATCACAATACATGAGGAGATTAGGTTGAAGATGATGAAAATAATTGGTGAGTTAAGACAGTTTTCAAATACTCGAATCACTGATAGTTTTCCCATGGCTTTGAAGATTCTACCAGAAAATATTGACAAGTCAATGCAGTGCAATTTATCTTAGAATGGGGAAAAAGGTTTTGAGATTGTTGACAAGGGTTGTACTCATACTGTTGACATTGTTAGTAGGAGTTTGTAATACCCCACACTTTTTCTAGCTTAATTTCGCTCCTAGAATGTCTAGGGTTAGCTTAAAAAATGAATAACATTTATTTCATATGGAATTTTCCAAATTTAGACCTTCCATTGTGTGGAAAATTGAATAAACTTTCCATGAACGCCAAATTCGCCCAAATCCGACACTCGGTGAAGAAGTTAAAGCATTTTTAGTAATGCATTATCCCACCTGGGAACTCACCGCATCGTGGTGGATGCCAAAATTATAATCGTCATATTCCAGTGGACCTCCGTGATATTAGCGCGTTGCGGAGAGGTCCAAATTCCCAATTGTCAATTTCCAGTGGCGCAATGCGATAGCACCGCATCGCGCCAGAGTGCAAATTCGTACTTATCCTTTTCTAGTAGCTTAACGCAATTTCACCGTGTCACGGTGAAGGGGTAATTGCCATATTCTTGATCCATAAGTTGAATGCTTGTGTCATGACTTTAATCCTAATTATGTGAACCAAGTGGAGCTAAGAACATTAAATTCATTCAAAGTTTGGTATCAAATTCTACAAGGGTCAAATTTGAAAGTGTATAACTTTTGATATATGTAGAATCTTCCATCTTAAGACCTACTAAATTGTAGATAATTGAATTATCTTTCCAACGATACCAATTTTGCCTTAATCTGCCACCCGAACGAAAAGTTATAGCCACTTTAGTGTGAGGCAGTAAGCTGCCGCGATGGTACCGCGTCGCACTAAGGAACAAAATCGGGATGCGGGTTACGAATTTCTGCTTTAAATTAATGAGGGGCATTATTTTGTCCCCATTATCCTACTTTACTCCTAAGAACAAACCCTAATCAATTCTTTTCAAGATTCATCCATTCCATCACTTTCTATTCAAGGAAACAATCAAGAATTAAGCTTTCTATTCCAAAATGTTCAAGAAATTCATTCAAGAACATTACCAAGAACATCAATTTGAGTTATCTTCTTCAAAAAACAATATTCAAGAACACAAATAGGAATTCAAGTCAACTTATTCATCAATTCTCTTTCAAAAGAAAACCCTAAAGCTCAAACTTACTCTCCAAGAAATCCAATTTTCCTCATCAATTCTCCAAGATAGTTCAAGATTAAGAATTTTCAATTCAAAAACTCCAATAACTCATCTTCAAAAGCATCCTAGAAATCCAAGATTCAAGCTTTCTCATCTAAGATCATCAATTAAGGTATGTGAGGTTTATGAACAAGGATCTCCTTTCATCTTTTTGCCCAAAATTAGTTTTCAATCACAAATTTGCATGAATTTATATGAAATTACATGAGATTTGATTTAGGGTTCATGCCCATTATTTCTACTTGCATGATTATGAGTTTTTGAATGATCTTGAAGATGAATTGCATGTCTATTTTCACATTTTAATGCTTATTGCAGAAATTTCCAGATTTTGAGGTGAATTATCATTATTTTCATTATAAAGCATGATTATTATGATGTTTTGACATGAGATTGTTGCATGGGTTGTTACCCCAAAGATTTAATATTCAAGAAAGACGATGCTTTAAACATCCCATGAGCTGATTATTTCAGATTTACAAGAAAGTTTTGATCTTTTGATCCTCAGATAAGTTTTGGAATCCACTTTACAGAATCTTTATAGATTATAAAAAGTAAAATAGCTTTATTTATAGATTTATTCAGATGAGTGCATAACCGGTTTCATAATAAACCCTTATGCTAGTTTTAAAGTGAATTTCCAACAAGATGAGCGTAGCAAATCAAAGAGAGTAGTATTTAGCACCGAGTTGGGTTTGATTCCAAGGTCTCATACCCCAGAACTACGTGCCACCGTAGGATTGAGATTAAGTGCCCATAGTGGGCAGAGACGTTGGATTCCATGTAGCTCGCATGGTTTATGCCGGTTAAGAGAATCTCCCTATCAGTAAAGATTTTCAGAATAGTATCAACGTATTTTTCCTAAAGTTTTAGAGCTTACAAACTACAGATCTTAGAACATAAAGAGTAACATAAAAGCTTTTAGAAAACTGAGTGTAAAGACTCATAAATTTTACTCAGATTATACTTTATAGAAAAATATTAATTTCAGCTTTCAGCTTTCAGCTTTCAGATTTAAGAGTGAGCCCTTTCTACACTTAGATAATATGATTTAAAGAGAGAATACAAGTACAACTTTAGAACTAAATGTAATAACTCACTAAATTTATAAAGTTTGATTTACTATGTATGATTTAAAATTTCAGTTTTTAGATATTCCAGCTTATGTGAGTCATTTTCATTTAGCATGCATTGTTTTTCAAAGGGAAAAGGCATTATTTTCACCCCATACTATACAAGAAAAGTCTAAGCCACACCTAAATTATATAAGTGACCTATTACACACCTTAACTATATAAAAGTGATATTATTACCTCCCCACGACCCCCATTCTAAGGCGCGTGTATTACACTTATTTTAGGCGTGTCCAGCCTATTAAATAACATAAGTAAACGGCTAAAAACATTAAGGGAAAAGGCATTGTTTCCACCCCAAACTATTGTTGAAAAGTCAAATCTACACCTAAACTATATAAGTGACCTATTACACACCTTAACTATAAAAAAAATGATACTTTTTACTGATGTGGTGCTGACGTGGCAGCGCGTGTAAAACACTACACCACATGCAAGTGGTGGTAGCCTGACAGGGTGTAAATAGTTTCACTTTTTTATAGTTTAGGTGTGTAATAGGTCACTAGTATAGTTTAGATGTGGCTTTGAATTTCCGGGTTTAGTTTGAGGTGGAAATGATGCCTTTTTCCTTTTACAAATTATGATGATGAGAGAATATTTTACTTATGCATTCACCCCCATATGCTCAGTACAATCCAAAAGTACTGATCTACATATATGTCTATGTGCTATATTATCTCATAATATAGGTACGAGTTGTAGCACGCATACCATATTCAGACAGTTTGCAGATTCCATCCTGTAGATAATGAGTCCTCCTACTTCGGGGACTTTAGTTAGATGTTGTTTATGTAATTTACTTTCTTACTCATATGTATTGATTATTAGTAGTTGGAGTCGCTCCCGAGCTATCTATAGTCAGTATAGTAGAGGCTTTACAGATGTTAGTAAGAGTCAGTATTGTAATTTCAGTCTCTCTTTTCAGACTTTATCAGAATGTAAGATTGTATCAGTATTTATATTTTCATAGATTCCATCATTATTATGTTTCTGCATAGTAACTCAGTCATTTTATACCTATTTTATTAGTTTCTTATCAGTATTCTAGTTCATGGGTTAGCTTGGGATCACTTGTGGTCCTAAGCATCGTGTGATATCTCGGGATAGATTTTTGGGGCGTTACAGAGTTGCAGTTACAGAGCTTGGCAGGTTAGGGGTGTTCCTTGTTCTCATGGTGTTGCTGCCCTTCACCACAGGAAATATGAGCCTTTTAATTTTGTGGACAACTGCTATCAAAAGGATACCTACCTCAACACTTATGCTAATTTTATTCAGCCAACGAATAACACAAAAATGTGTCCAGCATTAAACAATCCTACTGTGAAGCCACCAAAGATCAGGAAGATGCCTGGAAGACCAAGTAAAATTAGAAGAAATGAGGCTGATGAAAGTCGAAAAACTAGAAAACTTAGCAAATGTGGTACTGCTATTAATTATAGCAAATGTGGTACACAAGGACATAATAAAAGAGGATGTCCTACAAGAGATTAACCTGGTACAAGTCAATCAGCTGGAACATATTCTTAGGCACGGGTATTTTTATAATCATTACCTAATGTACATTATATTAAGTACAAGGAATAATCTTTTAAAACACAGGCTGGAGCTTTTACTGGTAGAGGAAGAGTGTGAGGAAGGGGCAGTGGTCCAAGTCATGCAACTGGAATATCTTATCAGCAAGAGGTATATTTATTTTTTTGTCAGTATCAAATTCTTTTTAAGTATATGTACTAATATCTCAATGATCAGATCACCACAAACATTACAAGTGCTACTAGAGGAAGAGGTAGAGGAAAAAATAGTGTTTTAGGTGGTTCAAGTGTTCCAAATGTCTCAACTATTCCACGTCAATTAGAGGGAATTTCTTTAGAAACATAGGTAATATTACGTAATCAAACAATTATTTTTTGATTGGAATATATGCTGATTTTAGTGTCCATACACAGTCTTCTATAAGTGGTAGATGAAGAGGAATATCTAGAAGAAGGAGTATTGGAAGAGGAAGAGGAATGACTCAAGAGAGCCAAACCAGTTCTGGTAGTGAAAGGGGCATAAGAGGGTGAATGCCTCCTCAAAGACAATACCGTGAGGACACCAGTGGAGGACATAAAAGACCTTTTAAAAGGCCAAGGATGGTAGGGATTGGAATATACCAAGATGAAGATGGATTTACCACTCTTAATGTAAGTAGTTTGTAGAACTTTTCTTCACTTACTCTTATTTGTCGCCTTATAATTTTTGTAATTTGTTTGTGCAACCTGGATTGCCAAAGTAGATGAGTCATTAGCATTGGTGCAAAGGTCATAAAGAGGTTTGATATTGTAACTGGTGATATTGGCTGTACACCAAGACAAAGATTTAAATAGAAGGGGAAGTTAGCCATTACCAATAACAAACTTGAAAGAATGGGGGTTGAAAAGATTATTCAAACAAGGTCTACAGTTGCTGCCAAAACTCAATGCAAAAATAGTTCAACTAGGAAGACTCATGTTCCATGGAAGTAGGCATCTTACTAATATGATGTGTATATTTTTGTGGAAATTGTTGACATTGTCTCAAATAATTAGTTTTTGTATATTTTATTGTTGGTGATAGCATTTTGATCTTACTTTATAGCAATCAAACAATGTTTTGGGAAGTTTGTTTTGTTTTGTTTTGTACCTTAAGGTATTAATCTATGTTTTGTTAGGTACCAAACAAAACAAGCTATGTAGTTCAAATTGAAACAATGGTTATATTGAAATAAAGTCCTCATTTTCTTTCATTGTGATTGCCTTGTTACTGTATTGACTGTTTAATATGTTTTGAATGCTCACAATTTTCATCAATATCATAATATATTGATACAAAATAGATTGCATAGGTCTTACACAACCAAACAAAATTATATTTTGATAAACAACTGTAATACCCCGAGAATCCAAACCAATATTAGAACCATGCTTCAAGATTATGAGAAATAAATTATAGTGCTTTGGTAGTTTTATGAGAGATTTTGATGTATATTAAGGCCACAAACAACTCCGAGCATTAGACAAATCAAAATATCCCTTACCGATTGAGCTCTTGAGAAGTATGTTGCTATAGTCGACTTCAAATGAGCATATCTTTCGTTTTACTAAGAATTTTTTTCAGGACCCACCAACAGATAGATAATTGAATTATATTTTCAACAATACCAATTTAGCCTAAATACGATACTCGGGTGATAAGTTATGGCACTTTTAGTGAGAGGTAGCAGCTCACCGCGTCGCGCCGGAGTGTAATTTTGAACTCGTCCATTTTCCAGTGGCGCAACGTGATAGCACGACTTTGTGCCATCGTGCAAAATTAGGATCGTCCTTTTTTTAGTAACGCAATGCGATAGCACCGCATCTTGCTAGAGTGCAAATTCGCGCTCGTCCTTTTTCCAGTGGCGCAACGCGATAGTACCACATCGCGCCCGAGTGTAAAATTGGCATTTCCAATTTTGAGTTTTAATTCGCAAGGGTAGTTTAGTCTTTTTCCAAGACCCTTTATCATTTTAAACAAAAGATTTAACCTATTCTAAGTATATTATATTAATTTTTCATTGAATTGCTCTCTAAGAAAACCCTAGGCTTCAACATTCAACTTCAAGAAACTCCAAAATTCACCCTTCATTTTCCATGATAATTCAAAATTCAAGGTTACCAATTCAAGAACTTTCAAGGATTCTTCAATTAAGGTATGTTAAGTGTTCATCCATGGGTCCTTTCCACCCATGGTGTCCAAGAACCCAATTTCAAATTCAAAGTTGTGATTTTTACAAGTTATTGTGATTTTAACCATGAATCCTCATGAATTTTGATTTTGTACCATGTTTCCATATAATTCTTGTTTTTATTAATCCCCACTCGTTTGAAAGGTGTTGTTCATTGAATTAAGCCTCAATTGGTGATTTTAGTAGTGAAGTCATGCTATTACTACAAGTTTTAAAACTATTTCCATGCTTAGCTTGAACCATGAATTACAAGTGTTTGATGAAATGCCTGTAAGAATGAATTTTTGAATAAATGCTTACATATCATGTTCTCAAAGTTTTAGTACAATCTTGTTGTTATTGTTATTGAGTTCTGGGGGTTTGAATACCCAAAATCTAGCTGCTCATCTAGTATTCAGTATCTATAGAATGGTTCAGGATAGTTATGAGCATTTTTGGTTCAGTCAGTCACCATAAACAACTAAACTTAGTTCAGATTAGTGTTCAATGTCTTTCAGTTAGGGGTAGGAGTTAGCACGAAATAAATGCAGGGAGAACGACTTCCCCGTCAGATAGGGAGAGTCGTTAGTAGCAGTTCCTGTATTCCAAAACTACATAGCCAGCATAGGATATGAGGAGTCACCCATCAGTTTAGGCTTGACTACCTCTCAGGGGTCACCCATTAGTTTATGCTTGATACCCTGGTCCTTCAGGACATCAGTTAGTAGATCGACGCAATCATATGTTAGAACCCGTGGCACGGTACTAACACCCTTTTCAACTGGGGTCATAGGTTGGACCCCAATTAGCTCATTTAGGCATATTGGTTAGATTATGTATCTCACGGTCTCAGTCTAGTATTCAGCTCAGTAATCAGTTTCAGTTTTAGTGACCATGGCATACAGATATCAGTTATCTATTTATTAGTATTTAGCATTTTGGTTTATAGATTATATTCAGAACATGTGTTATGCTTGGTCATGCATCCTCAGTCTTTATAGACTTCATGCATTCTACTCTGTACTTCATGCTATTCATTCAGGCAGTTATTACTCATGCACATGAAACCATGCGTATTAGCTGAACCTCATTTAGCATACCAGTACATTCAAAGTACTAATCGCATACCCGTTTCTTGCGCTATGATGTTTAATATCATAGGTTCAGACGCTCAATTCTCTGATCATGCATAGGCATACTAGATTATCAACTGTTGTAGTGGTGAGTCCTCATACTTTGAGGACATGGTTTATTTATCTTAGTTTACCTTATCAGTTCAGTATTTTCCATTCAGTCGATGTTAGTTGGGGGTTTGTCCCATCAACTCCACAGTTAGTCAGTTAGAGGCTTTCAGACACTCTCAGTTAGTTATTTAGTTATTAGGGGCTATTGAAAGTCTTACAGTATTATTTTTAGACAGATGTTTTCAGTATTTTGATTCAGTACCATTTTGCATATTTAAACCTTGTGGCATTTTCAGTTAAGTTTCGCACATGCTCTTTGTAATTGTATTAAGTGCTGACAGCCGGTACCAGTATGGGTTAGCTTGTGGTCCTTCAGGGCTGTAGGCACCGTGTGACGCCCAAGGTGTACTCTTGGGGCATTACAATCTTGGTATAAAATCTTAAGGTTTTAAAGCATCCTAGGGAGTCTAAAAGCCGCGTCGAGTAGATTCATGTGCATGAGTGTATAGCACGCCACACTTATGGACAAGAGGCTATGAGATGTTCTAGGAAATATTTCCCCTTCTTTCAGTGTTCATATCATGTGAATAATCAAGACCTCAAGTTAAAATCTCTATCTAATTCAACTTTTCCTTTCGTTTACAAAATATGCCTCCCAGAAAGACTAATGGATGAAAAAAATAGAAACCAGCCAGCGCCTCCGCCCATTTAGGAAGATCCCTTGAATGAGCATGTTTCTTATGCAGAGTTCAGATCTTCATTCACCACTCTAGCTCACTCCGTAACAACCCAAAATGTGCGATCAACTGCTGTTCAGGCCAACCCAGTGGCCAATACTACCGCATCTAGAATTTGGGACTTTACCCGAATGAATCCTCCTCTATTTCTAGGATCAAAAGTTCGAAGAGGATCCACAGGAATTCCTAGACATAGTGTAGAAGGTAATAAATATTATGGGGGTGACTTCCAGTGAGAGTGCTGAATTAGCTGCTTACCAGCTGTCGGATGTAGCCCATACCTGGTTGAAGTAGTGTAAAGATGATAGAGGCGCAGATGTAGGGCCTGTAGAATGAGAGGAGTTTGCTACAGCCTTCTTAGATAGATTCTTCCCATTGGATTTGAGGGAAGCCAAAGTGTAGAGTTTATCAAATTGAGGCAGGTCAATTGATTGTGAAGGAGTATTTCTTTTAAATTTACTTAGTTAGCTAAGTATGCTCCTCATGTGGTGGCTGATAATAGGTCTAGGATGAGAAATTTTGTGTCTTGGGTATCAGATAGTGTGGTCAAGGAGTGTAGGACCACAATATTAATTAAGAAGATGGACTTGTCTAGGCTTATGATCCATGCTTAACATATTGAGAAGCATAAGAGTAAAGAGAAAGAGAGAGGGAGAGCAAGAGGGTTAGGACAGGTAGTTTTAACTTTGCTCAGCCAAGGTCAGAGGATGGTAACCACCCCTAATTCCATCAGAAATCATCAGCTCCGGCTCCATCTTCAACTAGTGCTCCTGTACCAAAGGTCAGAAATGACAATCGGGATAGGGCGCTAGGCTCTAAGTCCCAAGGCAGTGTAAATAGTGGTCTCACGAATCCTCTTTGTCAAAAATATGGTAGAAACTATCAGAGAGAGTGTAGGGCCAACAGTAATGTGTTAAGCTAGGCCATAGGATTCTGGAGTGTTGAGTGGTTGCTTATAAGGGAAGGGATGTGCACTACCCGGTCCAATCTCATCAGTCATCGACTCCAGTCGGTCGTCCGACCCAGTAAGGTGCCGCTTTTAGTGCTACTAGCGGTCAACATCTAAATAGTCTTTATGCACGTCAATCTCGACAAGATCATGAAAGTTCTCCTAATGTGGTTACTGGTATGTTGTAAGTCTTTCATTTACATGTTTATGCTTTGCTTGACCCTGGAGCTTCTCTTTCTTTTGTAACCCCTTATATAACGATCAACTTTGGAGTCAGTACCGAAATTTTAACAGAGCCTTTCTCAGTATCTACTCCAGTGGGTAAGTTCATTGTAGCCCAACGGGTATATAAGAACTGCCAGTTACCTATCTCAAAAAGTCACATCAATAGACCTTATAGAACTAGAAATGATAGATTTTGACGTCATTCTCGGCATCGATTGGCTCCATTACAGCTATATTTTAGTTGATTGTAGAAACAAGGTCGTCCATTTTCAGTTTCCAAATGAACTAGTCCTTGAGTGGAGGGATAGTACCACAATGCCTAGGGGTCAACTTGTTTCATACCTTAGAGCGAGAAAAATAATATCCAAGGGATGTGTCTATTATCTTGTGTGAGTCAAAGACTCTAGTTTCGAGACTCCCAATCTTGAGTCAGTTCCAGTAGCAAGGGAATTTCCAGATGTTTTCCATGAAGATCTTCCCGAAGTTCCTCCCAAAAGGGAAATTGACTTTGGAATAGACCTTCTTTCGGTTACTCAGCCTATTTCTATTCTGCCATTCAAAATGACTCCATTCGAACTCAAAGAGTTGAAAGAATAGTTGAAAGGCCTCCTTGATAAGGGATTCATTAGGCCCAACATTTCCCTGTGGGGCGTACTTGTCCTATTTATGCATAATAAATACGGTTCCCTTAGGATGTGCATCGACTACCGACAGTTAACAAAGTCACGATCAAGAATAAATACCCACTTCCTAGAATAGATGACTTATTTGACCAACTTCAGGGTGCCGGTTACGTTTCTAAGATAGATATCAAATTTTGCTATCGTCAGCTCAGAGTCAAAGAATGTGACATTATGAAAACAACTTTTCGACCTCGGTATGGTCACTTAGAGTTTTTAGTCCTGTCCTTTGGTCTCACAAATACCCGAACAGCCTTCATGGACTTGATGAACTGAGTGTTCAAGCAGTACTTGGACATGTTCATTATAGTTATCATCGATGATATTCTTGTCTACTCCCATAACGAAAATGATCATGCAGATCCCCTCAGAATAGTATTTCAGGCTCTTAGAGCCCATCAGCTGTTTGCCAAATTCAGTAAGTGTGAATTTTGGCTAATATCAGTAGCTTTCCTTAGCCATATTATTTACGGTGATGGTATTAGAGTTGATCCTCAAAAGACTGAAGCGGTGACAAATTAGCCCAGACCCATTTCTTCATCAGATATCAGGAGTTTTTTGGGTTTGGTTGGATATTACCGATGGTTTGTTAAAGGGTATTCGTCTATTGCATCCCCCATGTCCAAATTGACTTAGAAGAAAGTCAATTCAATGGTCAGATTCTTGTGAAAAGAGTTTTTAGGAGTTGAAGACTCGACTCACCACAACCCTAGTTTTGACATTACCAGATGGTTCAGATGGGTTTATTGTATACTGTGATACTTCCAGAGTTGGTTTGGGGTATATTTTTATGCAGAGAGGTAAGGTTATAGCCTATGCCTCTAGATAGCTTAAGCCCCATGAAAAGACTTACCCTATCCATGATCTTAAACTAGCAGTTGTTGTGTTTGCCTTACAGATTTAGAGGCATTATTTGTATGTGGTGCATGTTGATGTGCTCACAAACCACTAAAGCTTGCAGTATGTATTTTCGCAGAAAGATTTAAACTAGCGTCAGAGGAGGTGGTTGGAGTTGTTAAAAAATTATGACATAAGTATTCTGTATCATCCGGGCAAGGCCAATGTAGTAGCGGATGCCCTCAATAGACTGTCTATGGGTAGTATTGCTCACGTTGAGAATGGTAAGAAGGAGTTAGTTTGGGAAGTTCATCAGTTGGTTAGATTAGGCATTCGTTTGGTTGACTCAACTGAGGGTAGTGTATGGGTGCAGAATAGTTTGGAATCTTCTTTGGTTGCCGAGGTAAAAGAGAAGTAGGATAGGGCTCCCAGTCTGGTTAAGCTGAAAGAGTCAGGCAGAGATTAGAAAGTAGTGGTTTTCTTCCAAGGGAGAGATAGTGTATTGCATTGCCAGGTTAGGCTGTGTGTGCCGTGTGTAGATGACTTAAGAAAACGGATTCTGGCAGAAGCACACGGTGCGCGTTACTCTATTCATCTAGGGGTCACTAAGATGTACCGCGATTTTTGGGAAATCTATTGGTGGAGTGGGATGAAGAGGGACATTACAGAGTTTGTAGTTAAGTGCTCTACTTTTCAATAAGTCAAGATTGAGCATCAAAAGCCCAATGGGTCTATGCAGGAGTTCAGTATTCCCACTTGGAAGTGGGAGAAAGTGAACATGGCTTTTGTGACGGGTTTTCCTCGTAGTCATCGTCAGTATGATTCGATCTGGGTCATTGTAGACAGGATGACCAAATCAGCCCATTTCTTGCCAGTCCATACTTTTTTTCAGTCGAGGACTATTCCAAGATCTATATTAGAGATTTAGTTAGGTGGCATGGCGTACCGCTATCTATTATCTCAGATAGAGGTACTCAATTTACCTCTTATTTTTGGAAAACTTACTAGAAGGGTCTTGGTACCCAAATTCATCTCAGCACAGCCTTTCACCCTCAGATAGATGATCAGGCAGAGAGGAACATTCAGACCCTTGAGTACATATTGAGAACGTGTGTTATTGACTTTAAGGGCAATAGGGACAACCACTTGCCTTTGATTGAATTCGCGTATAATAACAACTATCATTCCAGTATTCAAATGGCTTCATTTGAGGCCCTATATGGAAGGAGATGTAGATCTTCGAATGGTTGGCTTAAGATAGGTGAGACCGCTTTGATAGGGCCTAATTTGGTGTTTGATGCTTTGGAGAAAGTTCAGCTAATAGGGGAGAGACTTAAGGCAGCCCAAAGCCGATAGAAATCTTATTCAGATGTGAGATGAAAAGATCTCGAATTTGAGATTGGTGATTTTATTTATCTAAAAATCTCTCTCAAAAAGGGGGTAAGGAAGTTTGGTAAGAAGTTTTACTTAGTCCTCGATATGTTGGCCCTTACAGAATTCTGTGTCTTTTTGAAAAGGTGGCTTATGAGCTTGAGTTGCCTGCAGACTTAGCATCAGTGCACCCGGTATTCCATATCTCTTTGTTAAAGAAGTGTATTGGTGACCTAGCTGTAGTTGTTCTCTTAGAAAGCGTAGGTGGTCATAACAGCATTTTGTACGAAGAAATTCCAATCGAGATACTTGATCACCATATTCGTAGACTAAGGAACAAAAAAGTTTCCCTAGTTAAGGTTCTTTGGCGAAACCAATCCGTTGAGGGAGCCACTTGGGAAGTAGCAGTAGATAGGTGGACCAAGTACCCTCATCTTTTCTCTACAAACTCACACTCAGTTTAAGGTAACAATTTCCCCTAGAATTTTTCTTTTCCCATACTCAAGTTTCAGAAGCATATCATTCTCATAACATTATGCATTCACGAAACTAGTTTAGTCATTTGTCAGGTTTCAAACTAGGTCACGTAATCACACTTTCAGCATGTAACTGTAATTACTCAGTGCTCTCAGGTTAACCAACCTCATTCGAGGACGAATGTTTCCAAGGGGGAGATATTGTAATACCCCGAGAATCCAAACCAATATTAGAACCATGCTTCAAGCTCATGAGAAATAAATTATAGTGCTTTGGTAGTTATACGAGAGAGTTTGATATTTATTAAGACCTCAAATAACTCCTAACTATTAGACGAATCAAAATATCCCTTATCGATTAAGCTCTTGAGAGGTATGTTGCTATAGTCAACTTCAAACGAGCATATCTGTAGTTTTACTTAGAATTTTTGAGCTCAAAACCCCCCAACATATAAATAATTGAATTAGATTTCCAACGATACTCATGGATATATTTATTTATATATTTTAATATATAAAATATTAATTATTTAAAATAAATATAAATAAATATATCATATTATTGTATATTTTCTAACAAATTCTACATGAAGAAGAATACAAGAAAAGAAATAAGTTATTAAAGAAATAAGAGAATTCTGCGGGTGTAACTACAATTTCATACTCACACCCGTCAAGGAAAGGAATGAAACAAGTGAAGGTTTGAAGAAGAAGTTACAAGTTGACGGTTACAACCACCACTTCAAAAGATTACTCATACCCGTCAAGTGAAGTAATAAACAAGTGAAGGTTTTAAGAAGAAGGTACAAATTGACGGTCACTACCACCACTTCAAAGAATGCATTTGTTGGTTCAATATTATAATTTTCTATAAATAGAGGCATTTCTTTTATTATTAATCATCCAACAATATAAGCAATATATAAGAATTAGTCTTGTTTACTTTTTCTTTCTTTCTTTTTCTTTTGTAGAGTAATATTTTTTTCTTTTCTTTGTTAATTTCTCCATAATGGAGTAATTTCTTTGAGTTGGGAGCATTAAAGAAACTTGGTATAATATTATAATATAAATCTTATTTTAGTTCTTTTAAGACATGATTTTATTTAAAAGCTAAATACTCCGTGTTGAAATATTTGTACTAGAAATTAGCGTTACTTGATATTTTATATTATAGTTATCGTTATACTAAGTTGTACTTCCCACAAGGAAGAAAACTAAATAAACTATAAATATTTCATAAAATATAAGTAATAAGAATTTTTAGTCACTTGTTATTTCAAATCTTTGAAATTGCTTCTTTTGATCCTTATCCTCACAGAAGGATTACTTTGAACTATTTCTTAGATTTAAATAATCTCTATCTTATTTGTTTCAATTCATATCCTCGCGGAGGGATTGACTCAAATAAGATTGTTGATTTGAGGGATCTTTATCTTATTTCTTTCAATCTGTATCCTCGCGGAAAGATTGTCTCAAGTAAGTTTATTGATTTAAAGATTACTCCCAAGGGGCCTTTATTCCTCATAAACACAAAAATCAAGTTTAGAAAGTTATTCTACAATTTTGTAGAAATTACTAAAATAATAATTTTATTATAATAAACATACCAAGTGAATTCAACAATCCCCAACTTCCTCTCCCAGATAATCTTTAAACACTATTTCTTTACATATTTTTTTAAAAAGCTTTAGAAATTACTCTCCTTTCATCAATTTGATTCTCAAATAGTAATCAAGATAATACAAATTTGTAGCATAGATTTTCCAATCTCTGTGGAACGATGTCTTAAACTATACTAGAATTTGACAGAGTACGAGCAACAAAAATCTTATACAATTTGGACTCGTCAATTTTTTGGCGCCGTTGTCGGGGATTGATAAACATCTACTTCAAATTAATTGTCTTGTTACTACTTTGAGATTCTATTTTTCTATTTTTTTCAAGTAATTTATATTCTAATACTTGACAAGTTTTCAAAAATAAGACTTGAAGATATTGTTGTTATTATTATTGTTATTATTATTATTATTATTATTATTTTGATATTAATTTATGTTATATTATAATATATATACTTATTATTTTTATTTTTTGTCTTCGTGTATTTTGTTTTGTAGAATCTAATTAGTGCCAGGAAGCTAGATTTAAAAAAAAAATATTTTTGCATTGTGAATCAACTTTATGCACTTTAAGTATGAATTTAAATCAATCAAGTAGAAGTTTTACTTAATTGATAGAAAAATATTGTCAGAAGGCTATTATCTGTGACTATTGCGGCAACAACCACCAAAGCTTTGAATGCCAAACAAGTAACACATTACTCTTTTTGAATTCTGGGAGAATGAACAGTCTTGAAGAATTAATTAAAAAAAATCGTGAAAGATCCATTACTTGTGAATATTGTGGAGATAGTCACCTAGTTAATGAATGCCAAACATGTAATTCATATTTCTTTGATTCTTCATATGAGCAATCTTACGTTGTTTCTAGTTCTTAAAGGTACATTGATTCTAGTGAATATAATTGCAATCCGAAATGCAATCAATATTTATATTCACAAGAGGATCAACATATTGAGAGTAAACCAGTTCAAAAGGAGAATGTGAATTTGAAGAAAATTATGCATACTCTCTTTAAGAATATCGATGAAAGAATTGCATATAATTATAAAGCCACTATGGATTTAACTATAAAGGTAAATGAATTAATAAGCATAGTAAACTTCTATAATGATGGTGAACTTTCAAATGAAACTGCATCTTGTAAGGATGAAATAATTTATGAAATAAAAGAGCCTTAGGAAAAAGAATATATTGCTCACGATGAAAAGCCTAATTTAGTGAAGCATGGTGACAATAAATGTTTGATGAAATTCAACTCAACAAGTAACGAATGCATATTCCATTTTTCTAACCCACATAAATTTATTAGTTTTGAAAAAATGAGAATGAAAAGGTCACAAGCACAAAAATAAGATTTGATCATTATTCTGTAATTTTTTTTTATCATTCTAACGTTTTGAATTTTGTTGTTGGAGATTTTCCGGAAAAAGCATGGAATGATCCTTGTGAAAAATATAAAATAAAATTAAGAATTATCATGCATGATTATTTTTCTTCTCAAGATAGGGTCAAAAAAATTAGATGGTCCAAAAGAAGAAAATACTTTATAATGATGTTGGTCAACTATGTGCAGAATTTTCAAGAATCAAAAAAGAAAATTTGAATCAGAATTGGAGGTGGATTCACAAGCTCTTGAAAAAAGAAAAAAAAAACTTTTTTTTTCTCCTATTGCTTTTAAATTATTTGCCAGACACATGATGATAGTTAAGTGGAGGGGTAGGAAATATATATATTTACGTAATATATTTTACATATAGTTGCATAATTTGTTTTTATAGCATAACTCCATCAATAAACTTCCATGGATTTCTTTATTCAGTTCTATGCCATGGTCGTAATATTTTGAACTGAGAATTTTTTTTTTTAAAAAAATTATAATAATAAAAATTTGAAAAATAAATTGAATGAGTATCATTCATGGGTTATATGAATATCTTTTCAAATTCATATTTGTTTATTGGTGATTAAAATTGTAATATTTACTGATTCCAAGTGTATAGTGTTGTCAGGTGATATCGCCCGATTCTCTTGCTTATTTCAAAATCTAGAACTTGCCTTGAATGTGATTTGAGGCGAAATATTAGGTAGATTTTTGAGTTGGCAAATGAAAGTAGGCCTTCTTGTTAATCCATGACTAAAATTGACCTACCTAAACTATGTTTATCCCTTGTCATCCTCTTGAGCCGAAATAAATCATCTCTTGTTTTTTTGATAAGCCAAATTCTAATTCAAATTTAATCTTTGTTATCATATCTATTCATCACTTTATTCCCTTAGAGTCGATACGAAATTGAATACAAAAATAGTGTGGGGAGTAGTTATAAGAAAAAGAAGTAAACGTTAATTATTGTTTAGCTTATTGGTATTTTAAGAATATTTTGAAAACAAAAGAATGCTATAAAAAAAAGTTACAAAAAAAAATGTTGGTAACTACTTCTTGAAAAATAATTAAGTGAGGGAAAGGGGGAATAAAAAAATGAAGAAAAAAATGAAGGTTGATTTGTTTTAGAAGCAGGAAAGCAACAATAATAGAATGCTAAAGTGTTGTGGTGCTTATAAGGGATTTGAGTCACTTTTATTCATATACATTCTATCCATTCCTAAACCTACATTCCAACCTTATTAAAATCCTACATGATCTCAACTCAATGACTCCTATATTAGTGGAGAACTACATAATAGGCAAGCTTATGGAACTTCGAGTAGCTTGAGATACTTCTTTGTTGAGAGAGAGAGAACTCTTTTTCTATCTATGCATTTTTTCGATCTTATTGATACATTGTGTGATTTATGGGCATTTCACTTCATTTGGTGAGACACACTGGGAAAAAGAAAATATTATAATTTGATTTTCAATAGGTGAATATGAGTGCGACTAAATTTATTTGAACTCATGATGTAATATTTATTAAACTTTATTTTATCTAATAATTTTATTACTTAAAATTTTAATTGTTGTTTTATTTTGTCCTTTGCTCGAGGACGAACAAAGATTTAAGTGTGGGGGTATTTGATGGATATATTTATTTATATATTTTTATATATTAAATATTAATTATTTAAAATAAATATAAATAAATATATCATACTATTGTATATTTTTTGACAAATTCTACAGGAAGAAGAATATAAGAGAAGAAATAAATTATTAAAGAAATTAGAGAATTTCACGGGTGTAACCATAATTTCATACTCACACCCGTCAAGTGATGGAATGAAACAAGTGAAGGTTTGAAGAAGAAGTTACAAGTTGACGGTTACAACCACCACTTCAAAAGCTTACTCACACTCATTAAGTGAAGTAATAAACAAGTGAAGGTTTTAAGAAGAAGTTACAAATTGACGGTCACAACCACCACTTTAAAGAATGCATTTGTTGGTTCAACATTATAATTTTCTATAAATAGAGACATTTCTTTTATTATTAATCATCCAACAACATAAGCAATATATAAGAATTAGTCTTGTTTACTTTCTTTCTTTCTTTTTCTTTTGTAGAGTAATATTGTTTTTTCTTTATTAATTTCTCCATAATGGAGTAATTTCTTTGAGTTGGGAGTGTTGAAGAAACTTGATATAATATTATAATATAAATCTTATTTTAGTTCTTTTAAGACGATTTTATTTAAAAGCTAAATACTTTGTGTTAAAATACTTGTACTAGAAATTAAAGTTACTTGATATTTTATATTATAGTTATAGTTATATTAAATTGTACTTCCCACAAGGAAGAAAACTAAATATACTATAGGTATTTCATAAAATATAAGTAATAATAATTTTTAGTCACTTGTTATTTCAAATCTTTGAAATTGCTTCTTTTGATCCTTATCCTCAAAGAAGGATTATTTCGAACTATTTCTTAGATTTAAATAATGTCTATATTATTTGTTTCAATTCATATCCTCGTGGAGGGATTGACTCAAATAAGATTATTGATTTGAGGGGTCTTTATCTTATTTCTTTCAATCTGTATCCTCGCGGAGAGATTGTCTCAAGTAAGTTTATTGATTTAAAGATTACTCGCAAGGGGTCTTTATTCCTCATAAACACAAAAATCAAGTCTAGAAAGTTATTCTATAATATTTTAGAAATTACTAAAATAAATATTTTATTATAATAAACATACCAAGTGAATTCAACAACCCCCAACTTCCTCTCTAACATAATCTTTAAATACTATTTTTTTACATATTTTTTTAAAAGTTTTAGAAATTGCTCTCCTTTCATCAATTTAATTCTCAAATAGTAATCAAGATAATACAAATTTGTAGCATAGATTTTTCAATCTCTGGGGGACGATATCTTAAAATATACTAGAATTTGACAGAGTACGAGCAACAAAAATCTTATACATTTTGGAATCGTCAATTTTTTGGCGGCGTTATCGGGGATTGATAAACATCTACTCCAAATTAATTATCTTGTTACTACTTTGAGATTCTATTTTTCTATTTTTTTCAAGTAATTTATATTCTAATACTTGACAAGTTTTCAAAAATAAGACTTGAAGATATTGTTGTTATTGTTATTGTTGTTGTTATTATTATTATTATTATTATTATTATTATTATTATTATTATTATTATTATTATTATTATTATATTAATTTATGTTATATTATAATATATATACTTATTATTTTTATTTTTTGTCTTCATGTATTTTGTTTTGTAGAATGTAATTAGTGCTAGGAAGCTAGTTTTTTTTAAAAAAAATATTTTTGCATTGTGAACCCACTTTATGCACTTTAAGTATGAATTTCAATCAATCAAGTAGAAATTTTACTTAGTTGATAGAAAAATATTGTCAAAAGTAGGGGTGTGCAAAAACGAATCGACCGATAAATCAAATCGATAAAAATGTTATTGGGTTATTGGTATTGGGCTATTCGGTTAACGATTTTTTATTGATTTTATAAAAAATTTTATTGGATAAACTGTTCAGTTTTGGTTTTAGCTTATTGGGTTATCGGTTAAACCGATATCGGTTAAACCGATAACCCAATAAGGATACACTAAGTTATTGTTTTACTTCTATTTGTGTTATATTTATAAATATATATATTACTAATATATATATACACACACACACACAAAAACACACATACACACACACTACTTGTTCACAATTTAGAGATTCACAAAGTATTAATCTACTCTGGGCAACAAAGGCACAATATAAAGCTCGAGTATTGTCGTATTAGAAAGCTTGAAGCATTTAGTAACTTTCAATAATTAGGATTCAATTTTTTTTCCGAACTAATATTCAGTTTAAGTTTGAGGATTCTTGTAAACTAAAATGCATTGTGTATGATTTTGGCAACAACTAAGATTTTTTTGTTTTTAGTTGTTACTATTTTTATTTTATGAGTATTTTCTTATTGGTTAAATCGAACCGTTAAGCACCAAAAACCGATAAACCAAAAACCGATAAGAAAATATCTTATTGGTTTTGCATATTTAAAAACCAAAAATCGATAAATCGAACCAATAACACATAAAACCGAACCGAACCGACCGATGCACACCCCTAATCAAAAGGCTATTATTTGTGGCTATTGTGGTAGCAACCACCAAAGCTTTGAATGCCAAAAAAGTAACATATTATTCTTTTTGAATTCTGGGAGAATGAATAATCTTGAAGAACTAATTAAAAAAATTCGTGAAAGATTCATTACTTGTGAATATTGTGGAGGCAGTCACCTAGTTCATGAATGCCAAACATGTAATTCATATTTCATTAATTCTTCGTATGAGCAATCTGACGTTGTTGCTAGTTCTTACAGGTACATTGATTCTAGTGAATATAATTGCAATCCGGAGTGCAATCAATATTCACAAGAGGATAAACATATTGAGAGTAAATCATTTCAAGAGGAGAATGTGAATTTGAAGAAAATTATGCATACTCTCTTTAAGAATATCGATGAAAGAATTGCATATAATTATAAATACACTATGAATTTAACTATAAGGGTAAATGAATTAATAAGCATAGTAAACTCCTATAATGATGGTGAACTTTCAAATGAAACTGCATCTTGTAAGGATGAAACAATTAATGAAATAAAAGAGCTTTATGAAAAAGAATATATTGCTCACGATGAAAAGACTAATTTAGTGAAGCATGGTGACAATAAATGTTCGATAAAATTCAACTTAACAAGTAACGAATGCATATTTCGTTTTTCTAACCCACATAAATTTATTAATTTTGAGAAAAAATGAGAATGAAAAAGTCACAAGCACAAAAATTATATTTGATCATTATTCTGCAATTTGTTTTATCATTCTAACTTTTTGAATTTTGTTGTTGGAGATTTTCAGGAAAAAGTATGGAATGATCCTTGTGAAAAATATAAAATAAAATTAAGAATTATCATGCTCGATTATTTTTCTTCTCGAGATAGGGTCAAGAAAAATTGGATGATCCAAAAGAAGAAAATACTTTATAATGATGTTGATCAACTATGTGCAGAATTTTCAAGAATCAAAAAAGAAAATTTGAATCAGAATTGGGGGTGGAATTCACAAGCTCTCGAAAAAAGAAAAAAGAACTTTTTTTTTCTCCTATTGCTTTTAAATTATTTGCCAGACACATGATGATAATTAAGTGGAGGAGATAGGAAATATATATATTTACACAATACATTTTATATATTTGCATAATTTTTTTTATAGCATAACTCCATCAATAAACTTCCATGGATTTCTTCGTTCAGTTCTTCGCCATGGTCGTAATATTTTGAACTGAACACTTTTTTTTGAAACAAAAATTATAATAATAAAAATTTAAAAAATAAATTGAATAACAATCATTCATGGGTTATATGAATATCTTTTCAAATTCATATTTGTTTATTAGTGATTAAAATTGTAATATTTACTGATCTCAAGTGTATAGTGTTGTCAGGTGATGTCGCACAGTTCTTTTGCTTATTTGAAAATCTAGAACTTGCCTTGAATGTGATTTGAGGCGAAATACTAGGTAGATTTTTTATTTGGAAAATGAAACTAGACCTTCTTATTAATCCATGACCAAAATTGACCTACCTAAACTATGTTTATCCCTTGTCATCCCCTTGAGCCTAAATAAATCATCTCTTGTTTTTTTGATAAGCCAAATTCTAATTCAAATTTAATCTTTGTTGTCAAATCTATTCATCACTTTATTCCCTTAGAGGCGATACGAAATTGAATACAAAAATAGTGTGGGGAGTAGTTATAAGGAAAAGAAGTAAACATTAATTCTTGTTTAGCTTATTAGTATTTTAAGAATATTTTTTTTTATAAAGAATATTATCAAAAAAAAAAAGTTACAAAAATAAATGTTGGTAACTACTTCTTGAAAAATAATTAAGTGAGGAAAAGGGGGATTAAAAAAATGAAGAAAAAAATGAAGGTTGATTTGTTTTAGAAGCAGGAAAGCAACGATGTTAGAATGCTAAAGTGTTGTGGTGCTTATAAGGGATTTGAGTCACTTTTATTCATATACATTTTATCCATCCCAAAACCTACATTCCAGCCTTATTAAAGTCCTACATGATCTCAACTCAAGGACTCCTATATTAGTGGAGAACTACATAATAGGCAAGCTTATGGAACTTCGAGTAGCTTGAGATACTTCTTTGTTGGGAGATAGAGAGAGAACTTTTTTTCTATCTTTGCCCTTTTTCGATTTTATTGATATATTGTGTGATTTATGGGCATCTCACTTCATTTGGTGGGACACACTGGGAAAAAGAAAATATTATAATTTGATTCTCAATAGGTAAATATGAGTGCAACTAAATTTATTTGAACTCATGATGTAGTCTTTATTAAACTTTATTTTATCTAATAATTTTATTACTTAAAATTTTTATTGTTGTTTTATCTTGTCCTTTGCTCGAGGACGAACAAAGATTCAAGTGTGGGGGTATTAGATGGATATATTTATTTATATATTTTTATATATTAAATATTAGTTATTTTAAATAAATATATCATATTATTGTATATTTTTTGACAAATTCTACAGGAAGAAGAATACAAGTGAATTTAACAACCCCCAACTTCCTCTCCAAGATAATCTTTAAACACTATTTCTTCTCATATTTTTTTAAAAGCTTTAGAAATTACTCTCCTTTCATCAATTTGATTCTCAAATAGTAATCAAGATAATACAAATTTGTAGCATAGATTTTCCAATCTCTGTGAATCAATATCTTAAACTATACTAGAATTTGACAGAGTGCGAGCAACAAAAATCTTATACAATTTGGACTTGTCAGAACCAATTTTGCCTAAATTCGATACCCGGGTGAGAAGTTATGGCACTTTTAGTGGGAGGCAGCAGCTCACCGCGTCGTGCCGCAGTGCAATTTTGCACTCGTCCATTTTTCAGTGGCGCAACGCGATAGCACCGCGTCGTGCTGTAGTGTAAAATGGGGATTGTCCTTTTTCCAGTGACGCAATGCGATAGTACCTCGTCGCACCAGAGTGCAAATTCGCGCTCATCTTTTTTTCTGTGGTGCAACGCGATAGCACCGCATCGCGTCAGAGTGTGAAATTGAGATTTTCAGTTCCGAGTTTTAATTCCCAAGGGTAGTTTAGTCTTTTCCCAAGCCCTCAAATCGTGTCAAACAAAATATTTAACCTATTCGAAGCATATTATATTGATTTTTCATCGAATTGCTCTCCAAGGAAACCCTAGGCTTCAACATTCAACTTCTAGAAACTCCAAAATTCACCCTTTATTTTCCAAGATAATTGAAAATTCAAGGTTCCAAATTCAAGAAAGGATTCTTCAATTGAGGTATGTTAAGTGTTCATCCACTGGTCCGTTCCACCCATGGAGTCCAAGAACTCAATTTTAAATTCAAAGTTGTGATTTTTACAAGTTATTGTGATTTTAAACATGAATCCCTATGAATTTTTATACTGTACCATATTTATATGTAATTGTTGTTGTTATTAATCCCCACACATTTGAAAGGTGTTTTTTTTTGAATTAAACCTCAATTGGTGATTATGGAAGTGAAATCATGCTATTACTATAAGTTTTAAAACTATTTCCATGCTTAGCTTGAACCATGAATTACAAGTATTTGATGAAATGCCTACAAGAATGAGATTTTGAATAAATTCTTACAGATCATGTCCTAAAAGTTTTAGTACAATTTTGTTATTATTGTTATCGAGTTCTAGGGGTTTAAATACCCAAAATCTAACTGCTTATCTAGTATTCAGTATCTACAGAATGGTTCAAGATAGTTATGAGCGATTTCGGTTAGTCAGTCACTATAAACAACTAAACTTATTCAGACCAGTGTTCAGTGTCTTTTAGTCGGGAGTACGATTTAGCACCGAGTGAATGCAGGGATGACAAATTTCCCATCAGTTAGGCAGAGTAGTTAGTAGCAGTTTTTGTATTCCAGAACTTTGTATCCAGCGTAGGATATGAGGAGTCACCCGTCAGTTTAGGCATGACTAACTCTCAGGGTTCGCCCATCAGTTTAGGCTTGACACCCTGTTCCTTCAGGACATCAGTTAGTGGATCCACGCAACCATGTGTTATACCCATGGTACGGTACTAACACCCTTTCCAACTAGGGTCAAAGGTTGGACCCCAATTAGTTTATTGGGGCATATAGGTTAGATGATAGCTCCCACAGTCTCAGTCCAGTATTCAGCTCAGTAAACAATTTCAGTTTTGGTGACCATAGCATACAGATATCAATTATCTATTTATCAGTATTCAACATTTTAGTTTACAGATTATATTCAGAACATGTGTTATGCTTGGTCATGGATCCTCAGTCTTTATAGACTTTATGCATTCTACTCTCTACTTCATGCTATTCATTCAGGCAGTTATTACTCATGCACATAAAACCATGTATATTAGGTTAACCTCATTTAGCATTATAGTACATTCAAATTACTTATCGCATACCCATTTCTTGCGCTATGATGTTTAATATCATAGGCTCGAACGTTGAGTTCCTTTTTCATGCATAAGCATACTAGATTATCAACTGTTGCTATGGTGAGTCCTCATACTTCGAGGACATGTTTTATTTATCTCAGTTTACCTTATCAGTTTAGTAATTTTCATTCAATCGGAGTTAGTTGAGGATTTGTCCCATCAACTCCATAGTCAGTCAGTTAGAGTCTTTCAGACACTCTCAGTCAGTTATTCAGTTATTAGGGGCTATTTACAGTCTTATAATATTGTTTTCAGACAAATATTTTCTGTATTTTAATTCAGTATCATTTTGCATATTTAAATCTTATGACATTTTCAGTCAAGTTTCGTACATGCTCCCTGTCATTGTATTTAGTGCTCACTGCGGGTACTAGCATGGGTTAGCTTGTGGTCCTTTGGGGATGTAGGCACCTTATGGTTCCCAAGGTGTACTCTCGGGGCGTTACAACAACTACTATTCCGAAAAGAGAAAAGACATGAACACTATTTTGTAAAATAGAACAAGGGAGCGACTATGACAATTTCAATTGCACACAACTACATTTATCATCCGTCCTCTTGGTAATGCTTGTCCAAAATAAAAAAAACACCACGAAAATCATGACGATGAGCTTCTATTTACAGCATTTGATCTTTTTCTCCTCCTTCACCACCCATTTCTCATTACTTTCATAAAATACCAATGTTTTTTCAACTTCTTGATTCTCTTTGCCAATCGCAAAATAACTGTCTTGGATTGTAAATCAGTCTTTTCAAGATTCCTCCATCTAAAGAAGTTGTATGATTTCTCCTAAAATGGACCATAAAGAAATCAATTGAACAGAAACAAGAGAAAAAAAAAAAGAAAATATGTATAGAACATACACGATAGCGTGGACAAGACCAAAATCTTCTAGATGGGTTATCCTTGGACCATGACATTTGCATTGACAGTAAGTCTTCATGTTTGCATCACATTTTTACATGCAACATGGGATCATTCTCGTCATTATAAATATGATCCAAGATTGCATTTGACATTATAAAACTATTTTCTACAAAACCTAATCACAAAATTTAGCTTGATTTCAAAAAAATTAAGAAAATTGAGACGAAATAAAAGCTTTTACGACTGATTTTGTTTAGAAATTACAACATAAATGAAAGCATCTTCCCTTTTAAGGTTGATTTTGTTGAGAAAATTTTAAGAAGAGAGATAATTTTTTTCTTCAAAAATAGCCAACAACTATATCAATGGAGGAAGAGAGAATCGAATATTTAAAGTAGAGAGAAAGGAGTTTTTAAAATAATTGAGAAAGAAATTATACGTGGCATCTTTTATTTGGTTATTTCAGTTAAATTTTAAGCATTCACGCGTCTCCTATGTGTGTAGACATGCATAGGCAAAATTTTGATCAAAATGATGTATTTACAATGATTTAGGTAAGTTTCGTGGGATAACAGGTCACCCGTATATTTTAGGTGTCTTTTTGAAGAAGTAGTACAAGTTGAGGGGGTACTTTATGTCTTTTCTCTTTATGACTAAATTGATTGAATACTGGTGAAGGCATGCATAAATTTGATACATTCGTGATCACTAAATATGTAAATGGTACGATTTCAACTAAAATATGATTTTACTACTGTGTTTCCTAAAAATGGATTAAAGCCCATTTTTTACCTTAAAAACAGATTTATTCATAATGAAAATCGTTGCATTTTAATGGATAACTTATGTGTAATGAGATTGAAATTGATGTTTTAAAGATTTGATCGAGGCAGATTTCGGTATATGACTTGATACTATTATTTACTATGGTCGTGACATATTTCGATTCTTTCTACACCTCTATGATGATTTAATCCCGGAGTTTACCCTGGGCAATGATTTACGGGTTTTATACTCTTTTATCCACGGCTCAAGTCCATGCATTTATTATATATATATACACACACACATATCTCTCTGGTATTGGACATAGAAGGATGATGATGTTGACGATATTGGTGATGTTAATAATATTGATAATGTTGATGATAATTGGAAATCCTGGATCAGGACTAGGTCGGTGTATATGGGTACTCTCAAACCCCCTAGGGACCCCTTCGTTCGTTAGTTGTTATGCTGGAGAAGGATAATCTTCGTAGGTCCTGTCTTTTCGAGCTGTTGAGATGGAGGAGGTATATACACTAAGTTACCTTATAAATGTGGATCGGTTACGGTTATATGGAGTATGTAGTGATATTCATTCTTGCATGAGCATCGTTTATCACCAGTATACGCCTATATCTATCTGCCTTATGGGGGATTGCATAGGTATGGGTGATGAGTATGGCTTGTGGTGTGTTGTATAATGATTGAACGTTTTGAGCCTAGGGTAGTGGTGGTTCATGAAAGACGCGATTAGGTATTGTTTGTCTGTACTAGCCAATTACTCGCATTGTAGTTGCTATTGTTATGATTATTGTTATGGCTAGTTTATGGCAGCTTTGCTAACGATTTGGTTTTGAAATTTGAGGCATGATCCTGGATTTTTCATCTTACGATTATATTATTATGCATGATTAACTCATGATTAGATGTATGAACTAAAACCGCCGAGTATACTAGTACTAGTTCCTACTATGATTATGAGGTCTTAAAATGCTATATATATATATATATATATTTATATATACGTTGCTATATATATTTATATATACCTATTTATATGTAGCTATGGTATTACCGTATATCCCTTTCTTTCTTCATTTATTCAGATTGTATATTCATTCCTTGGCCTTGTATACTGTTGTATATCCTTGTTTTAACCTTTATTTGTATATTGGTGGGTGATATACGGTCTAGTGTTGAGATTCCTGAGTATAGATGAAATAGGATAGTTCATCCTTAATACTTCTTTATCTTTATTATGTTAGTTTCTTGGATATAAGTAGGATAGTTTACCCTTACTATCTCACTAGCTTTATTGTGTGGTTGTTGGACATTTGAGTTTAGACTCTATTTTTGTTTATATGTTGTATACATATACATTATCTTTGGAGCTCAGTCAGTAGTTTCCTACTGAGTACCACGTGTTTAGTACTCATACTACACTTCTGCAGCCTCAGATCACAGTACGAGTTATCATCGGTGTTGTGTGCGTCGTGTGGAGCAGCCATGGTTCGGAGACATAGATTGTGCTCCCGATATTTGGAGTATTACTTTCCCTCCTCTTATGTACCAGGCTAGTCACTATGTTTTATCTAGAGATGGTCGTATTTGTATATTCATTTAGTACCTCATTTGTATCCTTCTTATGTTAGAAGCTCTTGTATTGATTCCACCAGGTTTTAAAATTATCTTATGTTTGTTAGTCTTTTATTATATCTATTCTGCATTTTTTCCTTCATTCTTTTGGTAGTCCATTACTAGTAGTTTCGGACTACGGAATTGGCTTGCCTACTAGGGGTTAAAATAGGTTCCATAATGACCTGAGAAATTGGGTCGTGACAATGCCACTCTCTTTATTTCAATTTATGTGACATTGATGGAATTTAGAGAGTCAGCTGAATTTTTTATATATAATTTCTACATATTTTGAGTTGTTAATTATTATAATTTATAGTACTTTCTACTAATTTTCAAATAATATATGTTACTTACTCTATCTGTCATGACCTAAATAACGAACCGTGCAGGCACCTACACTATTCTAAGTAGCTAGAAAAATCCTTATTATCCACTCAAAATATGCTGAAGACTTTGTTTTTAAAAGAATATTGGATTAAATGTAACAAAATAAATTAAACACCAATAAATTAACTTTTCAAAAATTCCTTACATATATTCTTCACTACCCCAAGACTTGGTCAAACATGTACAAGAGCTACCTATTATAGAATAGACTGACAATAGAATACAAAATATAAAGACTCTAACATCTGCAAGGAAGAAAGTGCAGAAGTTAGTGTTGGATATCACCATCTTGTAACTGCAAACTAACCTGCATCTAGTTCAAACCCCAAGAAGGAATGTAGAAGTGTATAGTCAGTACAAACAAACGTATTGATAGGCATCACTGGCCAATCAGTGCTAGTCCACATACTTATGAAATACAATCAAGGAAAGAAATCATGACATCTTAAATGAAATATAATTCAACTAAGATTGTAATATCATTATAATACTTTACCTATATAATTTACAATTTCACTGCTCTATTAACGAGATTATATCCACTAGCATAGTTTAGCCTCATTAATTTACACTATCCATCATGATCCAACATTAAACCGTCACTATTACCCCTCTATTCGCATTACCTTTTTCATTACCCATATCTCTAGAATCAATTTAGTTATCATAGACAAATCACGCTAACTCTCAGGCTAACAACCAAGCAATCTCTTATAATATGCAAGAATAATAACTAGCCAATCGGATAAGTTATGATTACAACAAATATAAATAAAGCAAGTTGACCAACATATAACAAATTAATACACAGTTTTACTTTTTTCAAATATATATCACACAATCAAATTCAATAATGCAATCAAGTCGGGAATACAAGTCAACACACATCTCAGTAAAACATACCAGAGAACTCAAGGCTTAGCAAACCTTATATATACTTTTGAAGAAGGATTAATTCAATTATTGAAATTTCAGGAGTGTTCCTTTGAAATTATTCATGCATTCATCACTTTATATCACTTTATTATCAATTCCTTTATTATTATTATCACCATATCGGCTCGTGGAATTTGATCCAATCACATCTCACAACAATATTAAAATTTAATGTCAAACATATTTCATAAGAAATAAATAAGATAGCAATACCGAAATTTAACATCAACCACATTACTTGATAAATCAATAAGGTAGCAATACGAAAATTTAACATTGGCCACATTTCTTGAGAAATCAATATGGTAGCAGTACTGAAATTTAACGTCGGTCACATTGCTACTAACAGTTTTTAACTTTTCAGTTCATAATAAATATTCACCTTTCATTTTTCAACCTGTATGAAGGTAAATAGCACAAGACTTTTTTATTCAAGGCATTGTATTCAATTACATTATCATTATGGATTAAGATATTTCATTTAACAACATTTGGGCCTCTCACGGGCACTATTCCAACAATTAATCTTGATCATCCACAAGCCATTCATGACATCAATTGAAGAAGTTATCATT
Organism: Capsicum baccatum var. pendulum; assembly: GCA_030864225.1. NCBI lineage: Eukaryota > Viridiplantae > Streptophyta > Magnoliopsida > Solanales > Solanaceae > Capsicum > Capsicum baccatum. Next base: position 236,346,563 of record CM061560.1, on the reverse strand, counting down.
ATCATACAAATCTTTCAGAGGCACATTTCAATAAATCATCATAATCACCAATTTAGCCTCTCATAGGCATCCGACATATAAAGATGTTTGTCAATATCAAAACAAGAATGTCATAAAATAAATCACAATTTAGCACTTAAGCATGCAAGTCATCATTACTCCTTAATTATTAAAATACCACTACCTCCTCAAATACTGCAACTTGAATTATAACATCACCACTTATAACTAGCACATTCAAGCATATTATTAAATCAACCTTTTTCCACATAATATAAATGTCACAATAATTCAAGTCATCTATCACTTAGATATTATCATTCTCATTAATATTAGGCCCTGGCATAATTCTCATCATCACATTATTGCACAGTACATACAACTTAATAACTTTGTAATTCAACTAGATTCATCACTAGAATAATTCAATGACCTAACACTTGCACACTTTATCCACAAATAATTCTCTTCTGGCACATAACACATAATACCATGAAACTAACACATAATCAATCAAGAAGATAGTCTTTATTTTTGAGATTAAAGAAAGTTTATATATTTTTATCCACCCCAACTCCATACCCGCAGGCCTGGACATGCTTTATCCCATCAATTCTATGTAATGAAATTATGAAGTAATACAAACTTCTCCGCAATAAACCTAACCTACCCAGACCCAAGCTTTTGGAAGAAACAAGTTGCAACAAGGATGCTTTTTTCTTTTCTTCATGCCTTTGAATAATCAACCATCTAAAAATCAAGCAATAACAAGAAGAATTAAACAATTTCTCTTGGAATAAATATCTTGAGAATTCAATCCACTAATTTTGTCCTTAATTCAAAGTTTATATCATTTCCCAAGGTCAATTAATTATTAACTAGTTCTTTCAAGCTTAACTCATCTTTGTTAATAGAGTTTTTATGCTAAAGGTCTCATATTTATGGAATTCAAGGTTCCTAATGATAACGCTCAACTTACACGTCAATTTATTGAAAGGTGGTCATCGTCAATATATTTACCCAACTATTGAAGTCGGGGTCGAATCCACAGGGAGCAATGTGAGTGGCGATTAAACTAATTTAAAACTATAGCTATAAGTTAAATTCAAACAAATGATACGAAAAGATAAAATGGGGGTTTTTGATGATCAAACAAATAATTGTTGGTCACTTTAGTTTTAGTGTTTGTAACCAAGAGTTTATGAAAAATCAGAATTATGTTCACTAGACATTTTGCTACTTGACAAATGCTACTAGTGGTTCAAGATACTCATGGTAGGTAGGACAACAAGTTATCTTTATCGAAGTTATGCTTAAATGTCTCTCGAGCTACCTAAGCATTTAATTACCTAATCCTCTCGGACTTAGAGAATTTATATTCACTGCCCAGATTTTACCTCAGGTTAACCAACCTTGTTACAGCTGATTATTAAACGGAAGTTTAGTATTTTCAAGTCCCTGTGTGATAATTCACTTTCCACTATATTGGATTTCTTTCTCAAGCAAATCAAAGCAGGTGTTATCTATCGTTTGCAACCAATAGACAATAATTAGGACATCAGAATTATCAAGAAGTCCTACCACCTTTTGAATCCTGAACACTCAGCACCTTATCAAGACCAAACCCTAGATCCCATAATTCAGGTTAATGGAATTAAGCCGCTCATGACGTAATAATCTAAGCAACTAGACTAATTCATGCTTTGAAATATAAACTTACCATAAGATGAATAGAAACTAGAGATTGTCAGATTAAATCACAAAGGAAAATCCCAAAATAATGATTAAATTCTCTTCAAAGTAATTGTTTTTTCAAGCCAAGAAGTTAGAGAGAGAAAATATCAAAGTATCGTGTCTCAAAATTCAAGGTTTGGTCCCCTTAAGAAAATCCTAAACAAGGATTTAAATAGTTCACCCTAATTATGGAAACAAAATGATAAAATTCAGAAATTCTTCGGATCAGGTGACACCATTTGTGATAGCCTATCAGGAGGCTGACGACTTATCACAAATGTCGCCAGCTTCCTTTTTGCTTTGGACACTTGCTGCCTAACGTTGATAACAAACGGTGACACCCTATCAGCTCCTTAACGACCTATCACAAATGTCATCAAGTCTCTGCTTCAGTTCTCATATGCTGCCTTAGGCTGACGACATTCTTGATGGCTTATCAGCTCCTTGATGACCTATCACAAAATGTCGTCACAGATTTCAATTTAGGCCAATTCTCTTTCTATGGCTGACGATGGAGTTGATAGCTTATCATAGGGCTAGTGACTTATCACAAATGTCGTCAGCCACACTTTGCCTCTATTTACTTCAGATTTCAGCTCATTTGCTTCCATTCTTTTTGGTTCTCTAACATATTAGCTTCTTCTGCTAAATCAAACATAAAACAATCAAAAATGATAAAAGTTGCTTAAGACTTCACAATTATTCTTAGTTAAAAGCCTCAAATGTATTAGCATTAGCTCACACATCACCTAACCATCAAATTCATAATCTAGCTTATGAAATTCATGTTAGAAATATTTAATTTATAATCTAGAATTAGCTCTATATAATATTAAGAACACCTATAAGTTTTTTCTAAAAATTCCACAATTAAAAGTTTTTCTAACGATTAAAAGACAAATAAGATGATGAAAAAACTTACCTCAATGATTGAATTTCACCTTAATTAAAAAAATCACATCTCTAGATTTGGGGAATACAGTTTGGGGTTTTTTGATCTAAAACATAGTTGAAACTGATTTAAATACTACCAGAATTCTCCCGCTACAACAAAATTTTGGTTTCAGCCCGGATAGTTTTTACTTAAATGGTCATAACTTTTTATTACGAATTTAAATAGATAAACGGTTGGTTGCAATGGAAAGAGGACTCAGATATCTTTGATTTGATGGATAATGGGACCCCTAAGTCATTAGATTTTAGGATACATGGTCGTTTAAATTTTGACATAGTAGTAATCCACATCGAAACTTTATCGAAAAGAAAGCTTTGAACTTAAATTTGTGCTTGGGATATTGTACGACCTTAATTTATACCTAAAGAACTTCTAAACTAAAGGATTGATATTGATAATCATGAATAATTCAATTCATCGGGTTTGAGTCTATCCAACACATCAAAATATTTAAATCTTAGCCAAACAACCTGAAGTGACACAATAAAAAAATGATGGCTATTTTGGACTAAGGTTAATGTTGATGAAAATTAAGATTTTTCAAGAATTTACTACAGATAATTTAGTGATGATGAAACGATTTGCTACAATTAAATACCAATTTATCATCCGTTTGTCTCCGAATGAGCATTCGGTGGAAAGAAGCACGAGGTTGAAATTAGAGAGACATTACTAACAAAGTTGCTTATATTTCACCCTATTTACTCACTTGATATCCTTATAAACCAATCCACATTCTATACTCAATCATTCTATCAAGGCTTTTCAAAATACGAAGATATGGATTCAAACATTTACACATGAATCACGTATTCTCCTTTCAACGGTCTAAGTCTCAAACTTGTGTTTTAAGAGTCAAACCAAGATAAATATGGTTAAAAAAATTTACCTCGAAGAAGACAAACATCCAAAAACACCTTTTTTCATTTTCGAAGCTCTAGAGCCCCAAATTCAATTCTAAAAAGTTCTACGAGATGCTACATGAGTTTACTTTATAAATTTTAATACTACACAAGTCACATCTAATCCACCCAACACACAAGCTCTCTCTGAGATACCTGACTCAAATTCTGGCCAAGACTACCCCATGAAGATTCTACATCTTGATGATATGTAAGTCACCACACCATTTACAAGTGACATAACTTAAATACTCGCATGCACCCAATCAAGACTACTATATCTATTCTATAAAGATAGCTTCAACATCTCATATCATTATCCTTTTCTCCTCAAAATCACTTAAGGTTCAAGCTTAGTCGTTACTATTATACATAGGTGACAACATAACGTCTCCCACATTACACAGACTTATGACTTTTAACCATAAAAAAATCCACATAAATTAAGCCTACAAATTCCCCTTCTTCTTCGGTATCACTAATACTCATTTAATCACCAAATCTTAACCACTCAATAAGCAATACCCATCAAGCACCACACAAGGTAAAATAAATCACGTCATTTAATAATTCACTTATTCTTCCACTCAGGATCATTCTTAATTATTCTATGGGTGTAACTAAGACATTTGATTTTGCATTGCTATCATCAAGGAGATTACTATCCTATAAAAGCATCATATGCCAGTCGACTCTATAGGACCTCTAAATTTATAATTAAGCCACAAGGTCAAGTCAACAATGATTTATCTTTACAAGATTTAACCTAATGCATAAATCCACTTCTAAACTTTTGTCAAAACAAGCTCTAACTCAATACTAATCACGCGACAAATACTTCACTACCAAGCCAAGTTAACTCTATATTACTAACACTAAGTTATGTATATATGGCCATCAGACTTAGCAACATACAATGATAGGTTCATTTTTTGTTCTACATTACTGTATTTTTATTCCAGGTTTCATTAACTCTTAACTATCTCAAATTGATCCCATACAACAAGCATATAGTTTGGCCAAACAAAACCAACCGATTTTACTGGTCGTTAATAGTCTCATTATTAGTATCTTATTTCAGACAAGTAATCAATCAAATTCCTTAGAAATCAACAATCTTCACTAGTTTTTGTCACTTTTATTTAAAACTTCATATTTTGTCAAGCATCAAGAATCCGTTCACATAAGATACTTAAAGATCTATTACTTAGTCCTCACAAGAAACTAATTACAATTTTAAATAATAGAAATGCACAAGAATTTTAAATATAGTCTAAATGACCGGACTATACAAGGATCCACACATAATATCAAATAACCAGATCATACAAGGATTTGTTCACAATATCATTTGCAAGAGGCTCTCAATAAGGAAAACACATATCACCTCCATCTTTTGTTCTTATCTTTTTCATTATCCTTCCTTGACATCATATTCTCATATCATCCTCTCAATTCTTATATCATCATTTTCATCACTATAATAGTACCGGAAAGAAGTACGCACCATAGAGTTAGTAGTTTCACAACAACAAAAAATACATAGTCCCATTACAATTATCAACAAAAGCAACTTAGTCAATTTCATCTATGAAATTCAAACAAAAATAATTCACAATAATGACAATAAACTAGCAAGATAAGTTCAGCCAAATATCAATCTCAAGCAACCAACTAAGTCTACTACTTTCGCAGGTCTTTACCTATTAACAATAACCTTTAGCCCTTATTAACAGATATCAAATGGAATCACATAAATTTTGTTTGAACTTACTAAGATATCAATTAGAATTAACTACATTTCAATTGAACTTTGTTGAAATAACAATAAGAATCGTCTAAATATCAATTGGGGCCAATCCAATAATAAAAAATTAGGATAACACGATGGAGAGAAAGAAAACAAAAATGACTTCTACATGTCTTATAGCCTTCTGAAGATTGGGTGTGAGGCCGTACACACCAATTCTTGGAATTATATTTGACATTGCTCTTGTATTCTGGAAACAGTGAACCTAATGCTCCGATGTCAATTATCACGATCGAACTAACGGACCGTGCAGGTACCTACGCTATCCTAAGAAGCTAGAGAAATCCTTATTACCCAACTAAAATATGTGAAAGACTTACATTTTTAAGAAAGTATTGATATAACTATAACAAAGTAAACTAAATACCAACAAATAAACTTTTCAAAAACTTCTTAAAAATGTCCTTCGTTACCCCAAAACTTGGTCCGACATGTAAAAGAACTACCTATTATAACATAGGCTGACAATAAAATAAAAAACACAAGGACTCTAACATCTTTCAGGAAGAAAGTACAGAAGCTAGTATTAAATATCATCATCCATCAAGAACTGCAAACTAACCTACATCTAGTCTACATCCCAACAGAAATGTAGAAGAGTAGCGTCATTACAAACACATGTACTGGTAGACATCACTGGTCGACCAGTATTAATCCACATAATTATAAAATAGAATCAAGGAAAAGAAATCATCACATATTAAATGAAATATAATTCAACTAAGGCTGTAATATCATTATAACACCTGCCTATATAATTTACAATTCTCAAACTCTATTAACGAGATTATATTTACTACTAGCATTGTCTAGCCTCATTAATTCACACCATCCACCAAAATACAACATTAAACCGTCACTGTTACCCTTTTATTCGCATTACATTTTTCATTCTTACATATATAAAATTTTTCATTCCTACATATATAAGATCATCCCAGTTATCATAGACAACTCACACTAACTATCAGACTAATAATCAAACACTCTCTTATAACATTAAAGAATAAATAAGAAGCTAATCGGGTAAGTTTTGGTTATAATAAGTATAAATAAAGCAAGTAGATCAACATATAACAAGTAAGTACAAAATTTCACTTTTTCGAGTAATGTCACACAATCAAACTCAAGGATACAATAAAGCAGGGAATACAAATCAATTCACATCTCAGTAAAATATATTAAAAAACTTAAGTCTCATTAGCAAACCTTATAAATACTTTTGAAGAAGAATTAATTTAATTATTGAACTTCAGGGTTATTTCTTTGAGATTCATCACTCTATATCACTTCATTATCAGTTTCTTTATTATTATTATTATTATTATTATTATTATTATTATTATTATTATTATCACCATGTCAACTCGTGGTATTTGATTCAATCACATTTCACAACAACATCAAAATTTAACGTCGGTCATATTCCTTAAGAAATAAATAAGGTAGTAATGTCAAACTTTAACATCAGTCACATTTTTCGAAAATTCAATAAGACAGTAATACCAACATTTAACATCGGACACACTACTTAAAAAATGAATAAGGTAGCAATATCAAAATTTAATGTCGGTCACATTACTACAAACATTCTTTTAACTTTTCAATTCTTAATAAATATTCATCTCTCACTTGCAACTTGTATGAAGGTATATGTCACAAGCCTTCTTTATTCAAGACATTCATTTAAATCACATTATCATTATGGATTAAGATATTTCATTTATCAGTGTTTGGACCTCTCACGAGCATTATTTCAACAATTCTTCTTGATCATCCACAAGTCATTCATGACATCAATTCAAGGAGTTATCATTATCAAACAAACCACTCATAAATACAATTCAACAAATCATCATAATCCCCAATTTAGCCTTTCATAGACATCCAATAGATAAAGTATGTTTATGAATATCAAAGAAAAAATGTCATAAAATAAATCACAATTTAACACTTAAGCATGCAAGTCATCATTCGAGCCTTCATTACTCATTATTTATTAAAATACCACTACCTCCTCAAATACTCCAACTTTGGATTCAAGCATCATCACCTATAACTCGCACATTCAAGCATATTATTATCTTTACCTCTTTTCACATAATACAAATCTTAATAATTCAAGTCATCTATCACTTGGATATTACCATGCTCATCAATATTCGGACCTAGCATAATACTCCTTATCACATTATTGCACAATATATACAACTTAATACCTTTATAATTCAACTAGATTCATCACTAGAACAACTCAATGAAATCACGTTTGCACACTTTATCCATAAATAATTTTCTTTCGCACACATAACACATAATATCATGGAAGTAACACGTAATCAATCAAGAAGATAATTTTTATTTTAGGATTAAAGCAAGTTTATATATTTTTATCCACCTCAACTTTATATCTGTAGGTCTAGACATACTTTCTTCCATCAATCTACGTAATGAAATTTTCAAGTAACACAAACTTTCCCTCATTAAATCTAGCCTACCTGGACGCCAAACTTTTGGAAGAAGCAAGCTTCAACAAGGATACTCTTTTCTTTCCTTCATACCTTGGAATAATCAACCATTTATAAATCAAGCAATAATAAGAGTAGTTAAACAATTACCCTTCAAAAAAATTTCTTGGGAATTCAAACCCACTAATTTTGTCCTTAATTCAAAGTCTATATCATTCCTCAAGGTCAATTAACCACGTTAACTAGTTCTTTCAAGCTTAACTAATTTTTGTTAATGATGTTTTATGCTAAATGTTTTATCTTTACGAAATTCAAGGTTCCTAACCATCAAAATTCATAATCTAATTTACAAAAGTCATGTTAGCAATCTTTAATTTATAATCTAAAATCTGCTCTAGGTAATATTAAGAGCACCTATAAATTTTCTCCAAAGTCTTAATAAGGATTCTAAGATGTTAAAGGATTAAAAGACGAAGAAGATGATGAAAAAATTTACTTCAATGAAGGACTTTCACCCTAAACTTTGGAAAATTACCTCTCTGGAATTGGGGAATGAAGTTTGGGGTTTTTTGACTTAAATACCATGTTCCCTTATAACAAGAGATTTAAATACCATACAAATTCTTGCTACAGCGAAATTTCTGTTTCACCCCGAACAATGCTCAGTAAAATAATTATAATTTTATTACGAATTTGAACTGATGAACGATTAGCTATGTTGGAAAGAAGACTCAGAGATATTTAATTGATGGGTATGGGACCCTTAGCTTCTTATATTCTACGAGATATGATCGTTTAAAGTTGGGCCTAGTAGAAATCCATATCAAAATTCTATCGGTAAGAATGTTTTCAACTTAAATTTGTGCTGGGATATTGTACGACCTTAATTCATACCTAAAGAACTTTCAAACTAAAGGATAAATATTAGTACTTATGAATAGTTAAATTCATCGAGCTTGTGTTTATCTAAACACATCGAAAGGTTTAAATTTTAGCTGAAAAGCTTGTGGTGACACAATAAACAAAATGATGACTATTTTGGACTAAGGTTGATATTGAAGAATGAAATTTAAGAATTTACATGAATTTATCATGGATAATTTAATAACAATGAAAATGGTTGTTACACTTTCCCAATTTATGCGAGTGTGATAGTATTTGTTGAATCAATCAAATTTTTTATATGTTATTAAGTACTTTAAGTTGTTAATTATTGTGATTTATGATATTTTTTATGTTATTTTCAAACAATATATGTTACTTCCTTTATTCCAATTTATGCTATACTAATAGAACTTTAAAAGTCAATCAGTTTTTTTTTTATATATTCTTTCAAATATTTTAAGAGGTTAATAATTGTAATTTATATTAATTTTTATGCAATTGTTAATGCATAACATATTTAAAAAATAAGATAAATAAATTAAAACGGAAGAAATAAAAAAAAATTACAAAGAAACGGAAGCTGGCAGGACAACCATGACATGCCTGCTTTACCGCTCTTATATAGTACTCTCTCCATCTATCTTTACTTGTCAACTTTTTAATTTTTAGATGTATAAAAATACTTGACCAAGTAATAAAATCAATGTAGAATTTATCTATTTCTATCCATTTTAACCGTAGTATTAAATACAATTCACTATCTAATGTTTTTTTCGAAGCATTAACATTATCCTTGTCATTTACTGCTTCTTGATTCTTATATCAATAGGAAAGTGGAATGAACGAAGAAAATATAGTAAATTATATACTGATTACTTACAAATATTTAATTGTTATTTTATATTAATTTAAAGTTATTATAAAAACTAACTTATGCATTCAAGAGACTATAACTTTAGTCTTCCAATTAAAGCGTGCACGATGGTATACCTAACTTATGCATTAGATTGTAACTTTAATCTTTTACTAACGCTTTATTTAATTCATGCACGATTGGACCTGAGTTATGCATGGTAATTAAACAAGTAGAGGTCGTTTGAACAAGGTTATTTTGGGATTACAGTTTGTGATTATAATTTTTAAATTAAGTTATCCCACATTTTAGGTGAGATGAATTAACATCAAGTTTGAGATATAAATTTATCCTAAGGTGTTATACTTATACCTTCAATAAAAAGAATATAAATTTAATTGTTATGAAATATAAAATAAAGAACAAGAAGAATGGAGAGAAAAGAGAGAGTGATTATTATTTCTCTTGAGAGATGAATAAGAGGATCCTTGATAAGTGATTTAAAACATAAAAAATTGTTATGATGTTTGTCTTTGTACATCTTTGTCTTTATACATAGGCTCCAAGCATTTAGTTAATTACCCCATAAGCCCAGACCTCTTGCATCTCTTCCAAAATGGCGTCGCATAGACCGGATATTTCTATGATAATCAGCAAACATACAATGTATGCAAGAGAGTACGGTCCACAGGCGACACTAATTTTATTTTTTTGAAGGTGAATTCCCTTATTTCGACCTTCAAAATCCCTCTCTTTCTTCATCAAGACTTCCACTGGCAAATGATCTATCAGTTTACTCTGCCTCAACATGCTGGGGAGCAACTCCAACAGTGGTTGCACGTGGATAAAAAATGGTGTCCTAGAAGACCGGTAAGTTGCAATCATAAACCTTAATCTTTTCCTCCTTGAGAAGTATCTCAACAGCGAGAAAATGTTTGACTTCCTCATTTATGACTGCAAGAATTCTCTGTAATGCCCCGATTCGTTGAACCGGAATGCTACACGGTGCTCATGACCCCGAAAGACCACAAGCTAACCCATGACTAATATTTGTACCTATAAACTGCATAATATCTCATAAAATATATGGAAACATGAACTGTAAGGCCATAAGGTTCAATACTGATACATATCTGAAAAATATGGTATAACAATACCAAAAAGAAACATAAATACTGAAGTTTGAACATCTAATCTGACATTTAGTCTGAAAGCCTCTAACTAAACTGAATAAAGAGTTTATGGGACATGTCCCCAACTAACTCCAACTACTGAAATAAATTAAAAACTAAAATAGAAATGAAATCATCATATCCTCGAAGGATGAGGACTCACGTCTAACTCTGACTGCTGAACCTGGAATCTACTACTGATTTGGAGCTCATGCCTCTGAACCTATGGTGTAACATAAGAGAAAGCACCATAGCGCAAATGCTTCAGTACGTCTGAATCAACTGAGTATACGAGTGAGGTAGGCTAAATGCAAAGGGTTATATGCATGAAAAATACTGACTGATATTAATGTGAGAGTACATACATGCATACATAACTGCAACTGAACTCGTGGAGATACTGACTACTGAGTCTGAATTTGACAACATGAGTATACTGATAATGAGATTCTGAAAGACTGAGTTTACTGATATTGATATGTAAATCACTAATAAATGATGGATCTGATACTGTATTATTGATATACTAAGAGACTGATATTGCATTACTGATAAATGAATGATTGTTTCTGACAGTTCGAATTATAAAGAACTGGTCTGATTGACTATATCTGACAGTCCTAAAGCTGAGTACTGATAGCGTGAGTTCTGATAACTGTTGTGATTGATAACATAAGTGACTATATCTCACAGTCCATAAATCTGAAGGAAACTATCTGAGTTCTATTTTATTTCTGAGTTGACTGTATCTGATAACCCTGATATACTAAAATCTGAAGAGCTATCTGAGTTCTTTACTGAGACTGGGTAGCTATAACTGACAGTCCTGAAATCTGTATCTAAAACTGTGGGAAGTAGTTATCTAACCGACATGCCCCAAATATGCTATAATAGCTAAGCTGGGGTCCAATCTCTTCCCCGACTGGAGGGGTATCAATACCGCACCACTGGTAAGGACAGTTGTGAGAACCCTATACTGGCAGGTACTCAATGAGAACGGTGGGAACCCTAAACTGACGGGTTAATCCACCTCATCAACCCTAATCTGAAGGGTTAAGATGTCTCAACCTACACTGGCTACGTAGTTCTAGAACACTAGGATGACTACTAAGAATCACACCCTAAACTGGCGGGTGAGTTCCCATCCTTGGGTTCACTCGGTGCTAACTTCTACTCCCATCTGAAGGACGCTGAACTGAATAACTAAGCTGAGCTGAATAACTGAAATGAACTGATTAGTTGAACTGATATTGATTAACTGGACTGATACTAGTGGTATTGTTTAGCAAAGCTAAACTAAGTTTACTGGATTTCAATGACTGACGGAATGTACTGAGTTCTGAGGACTGGTTGAGAGTACTGAAGTTACTGAGATTAACTGTGAATACTGAGGTTGCTGAGGTTACTGAGCACTGAGATTACTAAGATTACTAGACTACTGAGATTACTGAGATTTCTGAGTTTTCCTGAGTCACATGACTGATTGAATTCTATAGATCATGGCTTGACTGAGAGTATCGTGAAAACGTGACATGACTCTAGGCACACAACTATATTTTTTGGGTACAAGTATCCGCAGGACTCGATGGAAGAAAACTGACACAACTTGAATTTCTTGAGTACACGACCATAAATAAGAATCCATAATACATGAGTGGGGGATTTCATGAAGTACATGGTCATCATAATATCTATCATGAATAGAAATGCTTATAATCAAGTCATAAATCTCATATTCTAATATCATGGGCATTCCGACAACATATACTATTCATAGCAATCGCGTGGAAACCATTCAAGCGTAAGGGAACGGCAACATGTAACGTTTCGTTCATATTGTAATGATTTGGGGATATTATACTTCATTTATTTATTCAACATCTCAAACATGGTAGGGAAAGCATGGATATATTTTGTGTACATAATTTATATCTCCGTTATCATACATGCTTTATACCACAACAATAACAACACATAATTTGCATGGAAATTCATATTGGAGTGTATGACTAACATGAACTTGTTACTTAGATATCATGAAATCATATAAATATGAAGTTCTAACATACTAGGCATTTTATCGAACACCTTGCATGCATTCTTTAAGGCATAGGTGGATTTCATACTTGCATTCTATCAATCCATCTAAAGATCATGTTTTTCAACTAACAACATAACTTTCATGAGATATACATTCACGATCCTATTGTATAGCAAAACAAACAAGCATCAACATGGGTATGATCATATCACCACAATCAACCAAGCTTTTGTATTTTAAAGATTGATTCTTGAACTCCACGAATGAAAGAAATCCGTGGATGAACACTACGCATACCTTGGAAGGGAGGTTCTTGATGATTGATGGAGGAATTTCCTTGAAATTGGATCTTCAAGCTTAATTACGGAACCCTAGTTGTTTTTCTATTTTAGTGCTCTTGGATGATGATCTTTGAGATGTTAATAGGGTTGTAATGTGTTTAGAAGCTATATATTTCATAGGGTTAAGTTTAGGGACGTGTATAAAGGAAACCCTTCTATTTATAGGGAAAATTTACTCAACATTTTTGAGTAAAAGACAGATACTTCAAATCCTGATAGATATCAACTAGATCTTGATAAATCTTGATAGACATTCACTATAATGTAAATACATTTATAACACTCCCCCTTGAATGTATAATTGATAGATAATGTGTCTCGTTAAAACCTTACTAGAAAAAACTCAGTGGAAAAAAAATCTAATCAAGGAAAAAGAGTACACATCTCTAACAATATGTATATAGTCTATCTCATTAAAAACCTTACAAGGAAAACCCAGTGGGACAAAACCTCGTTAGGAAAAAAGAGTACAATGCGTATTAATTCCCCTAATGAGATCATCCTTGAACCTTTGCATTCCGATCTTGTGAATCATCTTCTTGAAAGTTGCAATTGGAGCAGACTTGGTGAACAAATCAGCCACATTGTCACTTGAACGAATCTGTTGCACGTTAATATCACCATTCTTTTGTAGATCATGTATGTAGAAAAGCTTTGATGAGGTGTGATTCATTCTATCCCCTTTTATGAATCCTCCATTAAGATGTACTATGCATGTTGCATTATCTATGTATAAAATTGTGGGTACATTATCACATTTCAAACCATATTTTTCTCGAATGAGATGAATCATGGACCTCAACCATATGCATTCTTGGCTAGCTTCATGAATAGTTATTATCTTATCATGGTTCAATGAAGTGGCTAGATAGACTGCTTTGTATATCTCCAAGATATGACAGTATTCCTACATGTGAACACATTACATGTTTGAGATCGAGATTTATGTGGGTTAAATAAATATCCAGCATCAGCATAATTAACAAGATCGGGACTGCAAGCTTTAGAATAAAATAAGCTTATGTCTTTTATCCCATTTGGATGTCTTCTAATAGGAGCAGAACTATACTTTGCTAACAAATTGATTGAAAAGACTATGTCATGCCTTGTAGTATTTGCAAGATACATTAGTGAACCAATTGAACTAAGATATGGTACTTCAGGACCAATCCAATTCGGTATGTTTCTCATTTCAGCAAATAATTTATTGCTTTTGAAAACTCTCTAAGAGTTTCAATAATTTTCAGGTTATAAACTTATGCAATATAAGGATTATAAATAAGTTTTCTAGAAACTCTTATATGCTTTTTTGAATCCTTAAACAAGTTTTCATGTAAAATTTGTCAAGTGACAATATTCAACATATCATGTGCGACATCTTAAAGTATTTAGACTGCAAATCAAATAAGTTTTATGCTTATCAAGATGCATCCTTTCATGTCACTTGATAAATGTTTCTATGTCAGCATGCTTAAATAAACGTAGAATTCAGATTCTCGTAATCTTTCACAATATTGTGCCAATATTGTATCAAAGACATTGATGATAAATTATTTCGTGTCGATTCACAATGTGACATAACATATTGAGATCTCATCACTTCATTATTTTCAGGTACCTGAACCTCTCATAAGGTTTCATGAAGCTAGTATTATGTCGTAGGCTATTCAAGAGTACATTGCCTTCTTATTATGATTATTTGCTCCTTATTTGTTTCAAGGATTATTTTATTTGAAATCGATTGGTCTACCACGCTTTATGTATGCGTAGACTTTGTCCTTTTGAGACACAAAATAGGAGCACTTGCAGCTTAATATGAGATGCTTTCGGCATTTGAGTTGAATTATCTTTTGAATGAGGATTTATGATAATTCCTAACATATTTCATAGTTGTTTATAATCTCCCCCTTATGTTAGAAAAACTGACATACATCCTCCATCTTCTTTGAGAAATCCATTTTTGTACATCATGGTATATTCATTAATCGTATACAAGACATCAAAAACTTTTAGATGCAAACATATCCTAACCTTGAACCAATTGAGAGGGGGAAATTAATCATAATTTTTTGTCTAATGCAAACAAGTGCTATTGTATGCAACATATCATATTTTAGACCAAAACATAAAGTTTTGTTCTCCTTAGCAATGATTTAGCTATTTATCGAAGAGATTCAATGCCAAGCCATCATCATCAAGATGAATTGACTTTGATTACACAATCTGAAAGTTATGCTCTTAGCTCAATTTTACTGAACAAGCAACTTTTTGAATGTTAAATTGAAGGTTGACAATGAATATACATGTGATCATCTCACTGATGCATCTTTTCAATATATCACATGATAGGTGAACGAACCCTTATTTACTTTTTATACTTTTCAGATTTTAAGGGATCTAATTCCAATATTAGTTGGTCCAACCAAGTTATCATGAGAACAAGCAACATTAAAAGTTCATGAAGAATTTTCTAATTCTTCAATATTTATGTAATACTTAATATGCACATCTTTGGGATGTTGCAATCGTTCATGTCAATTTATGAACTTTTATTCTAGTAAACTCCAAGTTTACCATGATATGTATTTTTGCTTTAGTAAATTTCATATTTACTTTACAAGAATAAACATCATATTTACTACTTTTGAGCAAATTGCAGAATATTCCTTCTCTATTATTCTATCTCTTTCGGAGGTAAATTGTGATACCATCACAATCAAGTGCACATTTGCATTAATAAGCTTCTCATTTCCCAGGAATAGAATATAATCGTGCTTTAAGCCTATCAAATTATGATAGCTTATAGCCTCTTTTAAGATATTGCTAATTCAGGAGCAAATTGAGGCAAACATATGGTTGTAGAGAAAGTTTCTCTAACATATCTTATAATCATGATAAGTGTATTAAAATATTATCACTTTTGATGATTATATATTATCATAATGTCCCTCCACGCTTATATCCGTGCATTCAATCACTTGTCTTCTGTCAAACATATTATGCACTGCTATCACATGCACTTCAAGAATGAAGTAAGTTGTCATATTTCAGACTTATCATATATTGCAACCACATTCACTTCATGGAATGAAGCATATTCAATGAGTTTGATTTTATGACTTTTTACCAAATCCCCATTATTTTGCCTTAACCATCATAATATCATCAATATGGTGCATTGAGATTCAGACTCAACGTCTTATCCACATAAAGGCGTCTTAGTAGTGCATTGAAACTTTTAATCCAATGTCTTACTATGAGATGAGACTTAAATTCATCATCATATCTTTTAACAATATTGTTTTTCGTGAACAAATTTAAAGCATAAGTTGTTCCAAACCAATTATTTTTTTCTCAAATCCAATAATAATTATATCATTAGTAGCAAAAGAAAAATAACATAAAGAATTACTAACCTTGAAATTACCTTTAGATTTATAATCTCACCTTGTTTGGCAGAGTCTGGTGCTGATAACGTGTTATGAAATAACAAAGAATAAAGAAGAAGAAGAATGGAGAGAAAAGAGAGAGCGATAATTATTTCTCTTGAGAGATGAATAAGAGGATCCTTGAGGAGTGATTTACAATGAAGGAAGTCTCTCTATTTATAGGAAAAATTTACTCCTAATATCTGAGTAAAAGACAGATACTTCAAATCCTGATAGATATCAACTAGATCTTGATAGACATTCACTGTAATGTAAATACATTTATAACATTAATGATTTAATCTCAAATTTAATTTTAAAATATCCCACTTTATCCCACAACAAACCTAAAGTTTTCAAATTTTGGTGAAACTACATATAGCAATCAAATTTTTCCACCACGATGGCCAACAAAGGAAACTATTCTATTTTTAATAACATAGGTAGGTAAATGGATAATTATCATATGCTGAAGGAGATCTTACATAGAAGAAACATTATTAATTCCTTTGGAATTGTATGAGAAATTACTTCTCAAATTCGTCATGAGCATTAGTTATATTAATCAAACAGTACATTATAATTAGTTTGTTAAGTCTAGTGAATCAAATCAAAGTTGAAAGCTTGTGAAAATCTTAAATATTGTCATGATTTGAGGTTCCTCAAAGTACAGTCACACACTTAAAATTTGTCCTAGAATTTTCATCTAGGCACCAGTTTAGAACTCAACTTCTTCAAACATAGACATATTTCTTCCTCACAAGGTGTCTAACATCAGCTTTGTTGGCCAGACTAATTCAAATTTGCATTTTATCAGATCCATTAGAGGAGGACGCGCTTTCTATTAAATTATAACATCTGAATGTACAAAATTAAAAGGACAAGAGGAAGAATCGATTAGGCGAACGTACTCGAAGAAAAAATCGTGATAGAAAAAGCACGAGGAAGATTTTAAATTCGACATATGCAAAATAAAAAGACTTCCTAAAAAACAATATTCTTTGTTTTAGGTGATTATAGAGTTTTCTATCGATTGAAGTTCGTATGCTAGCTAATCTATTATTGTTATTTTTTATCACAACATGAGTTTATTTGGAAATTAGCAGTGTGCAATCTAGATCGTCCGCATATATATTTTATGGCAATTGAAGCTTACATGCTAGCTTCTTTGCGTATGTCTAAGCAACCTGACCTAGCTAGTAAGAAAAGACAGTCCGGTGCATTAAAACTTCTATTATGCACATGGTTCAGAGAAAGGACCGTCATAAGGGTATATTGTACGCAGTCTTATTTCGTATTTCCATGATCTCCCTGATCACATGACAACAACTTTACTAGTTACTCCAAGGCACTCCTTCTACCTGGCCTAGCTAGTTAACAGAATATATCGAGTCACACATCATCATTTCATTATTTTCATACTCATTTCGTCAAATCATAAGCTCTAATATTAATTATTGGACTATGATTTTCGTCTTAGACAGTCATCCACATAATTTTTCCTCAAAAGCCTCGTACATTATATGTTGCTTCCTTTTCCTTCCTTGCTAGTGCTATAAAACTTTGTCTGCACACCCAAAAAATTCAAATTCGATCCACACATATTTTTGGTGTAATATACCACAATTATAATAAATAATTACAGTTGAAAATAAAATTAACAAAAAATAAAGAAAATAAAATAATCTTTTTCTTGACTGAGGCGCGGATATCTCGCTCTCATTAAGGAGATTCAAACCCATTGAGGCATAATCTACATCGATCCAGCAGTATATCTCTTGACTTGTCTCTTCCATGATAAAATAGTCCATCAACGATGTACAACTCCAGCAACTCCGAATTAGTTGAAGAGTACAAAGTTCCACCATAAGAACACGTTCCTTCAACATATATTTACTCTCTTTGTATGATGAATATAGTTAAAGACTTAGAATATTTTCTTTGTCTCAACTCTCTTTCACTACTATACACTATAATCTTTTTCACACTTTTTATATTTTCTTGTACATGCAAGACCACCTCTATTTATAGGTGAGGTTAAGGGTGTCAAGTGGGTCGGGCCGACACGGCCCTCGTAACTAACCCGGACCGATAAGCCCTAGGGCTTTAGGGTTCCGGGTCCCGGGCCAGTTATTTTTTAAAATGGGCCCGGCTAACCCGGCCCGGACCAAGCCCGGTCCAGGCCCGCTGGTTAACCGGCCCTGCCCTGCCCGGATAAATTTAAAAAAAAAAAAAGGAGATATTTTGGCTTTTGGGCCAAACTAGCCGTTGGCCCAACGGCTATATAGCCGTTTTTGGGTCCAAACGGCTAGTTTGGGCCCATTTATTAAAAAAAAAAAAAACTTTAAAAAATATTTTTTAATCCCAAAAAAAAAAAATTATAAATACCCTACAACTTCAAATCATTTTTCACACAATTTTTCACTCTCTCAAATCTCATTCTCTCTCAAATCTCAATTCTCAATTCTCAAATATTCAATATATTTAATTTCTTAAAGTGTTCACTTTAATTTTTTAATTTTTCGTTTACAAAGTACGAGCGGAAGTTTCTAAAGTCGCAATCTTCGGATACTTCCAAAATTTGGTATTGTCGTTTCATCTCTTACGTTTAATTTTTATTTATTGTATTAATTGTTTAATATTTAATTTTATTATATTTGTGTATTTTGAATATTTTTAGTTTAATTTAATTTATATTATGGATAAATTAAGAAACCTCGCTACTAAAGGTGTTAAAATTTTTTGTCCCGGAAGCAGTAGTGGTAGTAAAAAGCGAATTACTAGCGGTAGAGGTAGTTCAAGTAGTAGATATACCCGTGTACCTTCGCCTCCGGTACCGCTTGGTACACCTTTTGAGGAAGAAATAGGTGTAGGTGCTCACGATATGGATTATGTAGAAGCTCAGAAAAATTACGGTATAGAAGAAGAAAATGAAGTAGATGCGGTTAATTTAGACGAAGATAATGAAAATATTGCTGAGACACCCGCAGTAGGAGATGCTAACGTTAGATCTGAATCAGTTAATCTCCCTTCCCATCCTCCCAGTGCCCCAAAACCTCGTAAAAGAACTAGTATTGCATGACAATTTTTTGAACGTATATCAGATATTGAGGTGCAATGCAATATTTGTCAACAAATATATAAGCATAGAAGTGGAGGCAAGAAAGGGGGTATGGGTACGTTAATGAGACATGTAGCTGAAGATCACAAAAGAGAGTTAAATATTACAAAAGGTGGTGGGGATGTTGGTGGGTCAACGCAAACTAAAATGGACCCAGCAACCGGTCACGTAGCGAAGAAGTATAATAAATTGAGGGACAAAGAAGAAATAGCTAAAATGGTAGTTGTGGGTTGTTTGCCTTTTAGTTTTCCTTCTTCTGATGTCTTTATTAGTTATATACAAGAAATTTATAATCCTATGTTTAACGGTATTCCTAGAACTACTTGTCGGTCTGATATTTTTAGACTCCATTCACAATATTGTTTTTATTTATCAACATTGTTAAAAAATATTCAATGTAGATTGTCCCTAACTTCTGATCTTGGTCGTGCTGTAAATAAAAATGATTATTTAACCGTTACTTGTCATTGGATGGATAGTAATTTCGTGATGCAAAAACGTATTCTTGCTTTTTTAAATGATGAAGATCGTAAACATACTGGACAATTTATTGCTGATTCTATTGTTAAAATTGCCGGATATTATGGTATCAAAAATAAAATTTTATGTATTGTTTTTGATAATGCTTCTAACAACAAGAATGCTATAACAAAAATAAAATTTACGCTATCTCCGCCCTTTCCTGAAATTTTTCATATTAAGTGTGCATGTCATATATATAATTTAATTGTAAAAGATGGTCTTGAGTTTTTTGAGCTTTATATTGAAAAAATTCGTCTTGCCGTTGGTTTTATTCAAGGAAATAATCGTAGATCGAGAATTAGAGAATTTAAAGTTAAATGTCAAGAAAATGAACTTACACCGATTTTGATGCCTGAGGAAATTGATACTAGATGAAATTCTACGTATGAATTTTTAAAAACTTATTATAAATATAGAATTCCTATTACACTAGCTTTTAACCAACATTGCGGTTCATTTGCTGATTCTGCTGATTGCATGCTACATAATTCTGATTGGGTTGTAATTAATGATCTTGTTAAGTTTTTAGAAAAAATTTATGTAGCTACGGTTGAATTTTCCGGTGCTTATTATCCTACTGTTTGTAATATTTTGGCATATATAGCCGATATTTCTGGTTTGCTCAAAGAATATAAAAATAAAGAAGGTTATAAAGAAGTTGTTGGTGCCATGTTTACGAAATTTAAAAAATATTTTTTCCCGATTTCCCCTATTTACTTGATTGGTGCTATGCTAAATCCGTGCATGAAATATAATAATATGTGTCACTTTAGTACTCTTATTTATATTAACTTAGAAATAAATACTAACCATGATTCTGAACAAGTACAACCTGATTTGTGGACGGCTACGGCTGATGCAAAGGATTACATAGAAAAATTATATAATCACTATGCTGATTTATTTGATTTAGTCGTACCTACAAATATCACTCCAATTGTCGCTCCTCATCCTTCCGAGGAGCCATCATCTTCTAAACGGCCGGCACATAGTGGTTTTTCTGATTCGTTTTATGATTTAAATTGTTGGAACAGTGTTGATGAGAGAACTTACATATCAACTTATCGGGAAGAGCTGAAATATTATCTTCGGACGGCACCAGAGGATCGCAGACGATGGATCAACACGTTGGATTGGTGGAGGAGTAATGAAACACAATATCATGTGCTTTTAAGATTAGCTAGAGATATCTTGAATGTTCCAATGTCAACCGTTGCATCAGAGAGCGCCTTTAGTCAGGGACAACAGCAGCTTGGAGACAACCGACACTCATTGGGAAGCAATGCAATGAATGTTCTAGTTTGCCTCAGAGATTGGATTAGAGCGGAAAGAAGAAACCAAGGAATGGAATCGGAGCCGAGCGACGAGCTGAAACTTGAAGAAATTATGACTTCACGGGAGAACTCAGCAGAATCAAGTCCAATGCATGGTTTTGCCCCCGTTGACTTCGACTATCCTATGCAAGTTCCCATTAATATTAACATGAATGAGTTGGAAAAAATGATGCATAATTTATAGATTTTTCATTCAAGTAAATTATAAATTTTGGATCATTTTGCAATCAATAAAATTCCCCAAATTCATTCACTCCTTAGTCCTTGTTTTTTATTTTTTTTTCATTTAACGATTTAAAATTTTAAATTGAATTTCTAGTTTTCTACTTTAAATTAAAAACTTACTTCTAATATATTATTAATTTACTATCAAATATTATTAATTTATTATATTAAGTAGCATATGTTTTGTATATTTGTGCATATATCTTCTATAGAAGTGTATATTTAACGTATACATATGTATATATTTTATAAATTAGTATATAAGTATATCTATATATATTGTAATGTATATATAATGTAGTATATTTTATAAGTAGTAGTATATATACATTGAATGGTGCGTATACATGTGTATATATCTTCTATAGAAGTGTATATTTAACATATACATGTGTATATGTTTTATAAATTAGTATATAAGTATATCTATATATATTGTAATGTATATATAATGTAGTATATTTTATAAGTAGTAGTATATATACATTGAATGGTGCGTATACATATAATAGAGTGTATATATGTGAATAAATCTTCTATAGACGTGTATATTTAACGTATACATGTGTATATGTTTTATAAATTAGTATATAACTATACAAATATATATTGTAATGTATATATATTATAGTATATTTCATTTAAAGTATTACATATACATAGAATAGAGTGTATATATGTGAATGGATCTTCTATAGACATGTATATTTAACGTATACATGTATATATATTTTATAAATTAGGATATAACTATACAAATATATATTGTAATGTATATATATTGTAGTATATCTCATTTAAAGTATTACATATACATAGAATAGAGTGTATATATGTGAATAGATCTTCTATAGACGTGTATATTTAACGTATACATGTGTATATATTTCATAAATTAGTATATAACTATACAAATATATATTGTAATGTATATATATTATAGTATATTTCATTTAAAGTATTACATATACATAGAATAGAGTGTATATATGTGAATAGATCTTCTATAGACGTGTATATCTAACGTATACATGTGTACATATTTTATAAATTAGTATATAACTATACAAATATATATTGTAATGTTTATATATTATAGTATATTTATTTAAAGTATTACAAATACATAGATTAGAGTGTATATATATGTGAATAGATCTTCTATAGACGTGTATATTTAACGTATACATGTGTATATATATATATAATTATATATATATATATATATATATATATATATATATATATATATATATATATATATATTGTAGTATATTTTATTTAAACTTTAAAGTTTAAAGTAGTACATATATATTTGGATGGTGCGTATATATGTGTAATTGTGTATATGTGTATATATTTTTTAAATTCTAATGTAGTATATACTATATATATAGTGTATATATATTGTTTAACATATTTATACTGTATATAGGTGGGTATATATAATATATATTGAAAAAACAAAAAAAATTATATTTTTGACCGGGTTTGACCGGGTTTAGGTGGATTTGACCGGGTTGGGTTAAGTGGGCCGGGTTAGGGTGGTTTTTGATTTTTTGTCTGTTGGGCTCGGACCGACCCGACCCACTTAGACCCCAACCCGGCCCTCAACCTGGTTAAATAACACGGGCCGATTTCGGGTTGGCCCGGCTCGGCCCACTTGACAGCCATAGGTGAGGTATTCATTCTTGTATTGAATAGGAAGAGTATAGTATAGTAAAGTGGGTACATGAATAGTGTATAGGTTACAAATGTTATAAGAGTAATGAGGTAGGGGGGGGGCGAGGGGGATGAGACAAAATAGAATCATGAGAACTATAAGAAACGTGAATTTTTGGATGGTAAGAAGCTAGACACATGAGAATTAAGCGTCAAATAGTACCATATATTATAAGAAACTAATTTTTCATGGGTGTTAAAGATTTGATAGATTACTCGTAAGGATGACTGAGTTAGTGTTGCAAGTGAAATCCCATAAGGGAGGCTAAAGATTGATCGATTCCCTGTGATCTGTTAACGTCTTTATCAGTTGAATTCATGCACCAAATTTGCTTAATGCAATTTACATCTTTTATACAATTTATAAGCTATTGTGTATAAGTGAGTTTGCCTAATACGCATCCAAAAAATAGCGACTACGGATTTCCTCGAATTGAAAGAAAGAATATTTGATGGATTTAAGAAACAGACCTTGTCCCAATAATTGCTGCTCTTTGCCTCCCATATTTCGTACCTCTCTTTAATAGATTGGTAGATCTTGTTATAAATATATAAATTTGCTATTATAACCCTCTGCCTCCCATTTCTGCTTTAACTTTATTATCAGTTCCATAGCTTTCAATCCCAACAATTTATTTGGGATCAATCCAGAAGAAAGCTTTTATATAGATAGAGGTAAGAGTATAAATATACTAATAATATTTTTTAACGGGTCATGATTAAATCGATGAAGAAATCGATCACATCACACTCAACATCTATAAATTGTTAATTATGAAGTTTCAAACCGCAAATCATTATTAGTCCGCTATCGATAAATTCAGTAAATTTATTTTACAGTTGAGTAATTAGTTACGTTACAATTTTGAGCGATCATAATATTTTGTTATTTTAGAATTTACAAACAGGGGTGGAGCTTCCCTAGAATAAGGACATTACATTTTCGAAAATAGATTTTAATAGAACCAATCACTAAAATACCTCGAGATAATTATGTGGTATATATTTTGATAGAGACCTTCATTCACAAAGTTCGGGTAGCTACATACAGGTGTTACAGTATGCCCGGGTTTGATTCTCACTCCAGCATCTGCATAATTTTTTTTTTCTTTTTCACATTTAGCCACACACATATAGTGTCTTCACTACTATCAAATCTTGAGTTCACCTCTGCTGGTAAAGTTAGAAAAATGGCAGAAAAGCGTGAAAGCGGATTTATCCAAATTGCTTGTTCGAAATTATAAATTATAAGTACATTATTATTTATATATATACTAGAATAGTGTACGTGCGTTGCACGTGTATCAAATATTTTTTTTAGAATAAGCGTATGTAGAAAATATATTAATTGTTCATGTGTTATTTTATTAAATACAAAAACATTAAGAAAACAACACCAAATTTTCAAGATAATAAAATGCGGTTGATTAAAAAGGAATTTTGTCAGTATACTTAATTATTTTATACTTCTAAAATAGCGTTATTTCTAGGATAGGTTTTTTCTATTCTTAGGCATTTATATATATATATATATATATATATATATATATATAACGCAAAATATAATTATAATGAAATGATTTAAAAATATAAACCAATTTAAACCCTAAATAGTAACAATTATTTTTTTTTTAATTTATACTCTTTTAAAATATACTTTATATAAACTAAAAATTACATAAATACACTACTTATATTTTCAATATTACAAAAAATTCCAACTCCCTAAATATATTACAAAAATCCCAACATATACACAGAATGTTATGTATATGTCGACTATGTTATGTATATTAATAGGGAGAGAGAGTAAAGTAATTAAAAAAGTGGGAGAGAGTGTAATTACTTCCAAAAGGGTTGGTGTTTATGTTATTTATACTTATATAAATTGATAAATAGTGAGTAAAATTTATACAAAATTTTAAATCTTATGTATTTAAAGAAGCATATTGAAGAGTGAAATGGTAAAGGCCCAAACTTATAAAGGCCCAATAACTTTAAAATTACGAAAAAAAAAAAGAATTAGGAAAGTATACAAAAAGAAAAAAAGAATTAGGAAAGTATACAAATACAGTAATACTTACTATTTGTTTTTGTCTGAAGTCCATAAGGTTTCTTTGAAATTGTTTCTTTCCTCAAACATGTTCTTTCTTTTTTCAATGTAAAAATTTCAATATTTACACTCTTCTTAGTTTAGAACTCTAAAATCTTAAAATTTTATTTTAAATAACAATATAATCCAATTAATTGTTCCGGGGTAACAAATTTTTTATTAATAATGCTGATTATAATAAAGTTAAAAATCTAATTATCATTTTCTTGTTAAAATGTTTGAATCTTTACTAAAGAAATGAACACCATTCACTTTGGTGTCTTATTTTTTTTTTAATTTTTTGGGCAAAAAGTCTCAATCTTTACTACAGAAATGAAGGCCTTTTAGGGTTTAAAGCTTGTAACTTTTCTTGTTCTTGGGATTTGTGCATTCTTGATTCTTGGTGTAGAGTGTGAAAATGATGATTCTTCAGTAATGTTAGTTTTGAAAAAGAGCTTAAAGCCATCTCAAAAAACAGGTTGAATAGACCCAGATCTATGTAAATGGGAACCATGTTGGTTGTTCTGACAAACGGGTCATGAAGATCCAAATTGGGAACCAAAATATTCAAGGTACTCTGCATTAAGAATTTTCTTCATTTTCTGTTCTTCATTTTTCTTTGCATGTTTGACTTAATTTCTTATTTTAAGTGTGTTTTGCTTGATATTTACATATAATATGTGTCAGGTATGCTTAATGTTGCCAATTTTGAATGTTCTGATGTTTGCATGTCAGCTTAGATAGTTGCATTTGAGGTATGAAATAAAAATGAAAGCAGGTAAATAGAAATATTGTGATTTTGTATCTCTTTTCTGGGTTATTGTACTTGAACTCATCATTTAAAATTTTAAAGTCATAAAGATAGGGTGGGAATCGCAGGTAATGAGCGGCTTGCTGGTGTTGTACTATTTGCAAGTGAAAGACTTCTACAGAGGTTGAGAGGTGTATCTATATCTAGAAATAGGTTGCTAGTTTCAATCCATGAAACCCTATAGTATGAGCTTTTCTTGGCAAGCCATTGTAGTTTATGATATTCTATGTCCAAAATTCAACCTTTGATTAAACAAATTCAGAGATGGTTAAGTGTACATTTCAAAGAGGATAAATTTCTGACAAAGCGACCTCAAATTAATTTGTTTGGGTTATTAAGAATATGCTAAGATTATTTCTTGTCCGCTGTTTGATTTGGTATGTTAAGGACAATTCTATCTTCAACCTTGTTTATCTATGTATTAATGATGCGAAATGGAAAAGGTTCCTACACTTTCACTATTTGTAAAGTTTATATAGATACTGAATTGTGACTTGGCTGTATAAAAAATCATATGTTGTTGGCTCCATTCAGTAAGACATTGATAATATGGGAATGTAGGTCAATTGTTCGAGTCTTTAAAATCAGCATATGACTTCAGTAATTTAACTTTTTTTAATCAAGGGTAAGTTGTTGAACTAATATGCAATAGTCTTCTGGCATATTTGAAATAAAATGTAAAAGGCGAAAAGAATATTTAGTATCAACCTACACTTCATTTGATAACAATACTAAGATTCGACATGTCTCTTTTGTCTTTCAGTGATTTTTCTTTTAGGTGGAGAACAGTGAGCCAAGAGATGAAATGCCTTACACCGATGAGCCCAAAACTGATTTCTAGAATTTTATAATAATGGGGAGGGATGGTGAGTTCACATACTGTGTGTAGGTGTAATGTAATTGTGCCAGTTAGTTCCATGTTTTTGCATGTGTTGCACCTCATAGTTTAATGTTGTGGTCACCTGAGAAGTGTCATTAAAAATAATATTTAATTCTTATTTTGAGAGGTTTCTTGCTGTAACTAATGTTGAGCTTGAAATGCTCACTGTATTAATGAGTTTCGCTAATGCAGTTTGATTATTTTTGTAGGGGTGCTGGGAAATATTTTATATGATCATCGTCCTCTTCAGTTGAATGATGATGACCATCAACGTGTATGCCAAATTTTCAAGCGGAAGGTATAAATTTTTTCTATCATGCCATTGGTGGTAATTAAGTGATGAGCTCCTTAAGGTGTTGAATTCTTGAGCTCTTTGATTGTAGGGTGCAAATTCAAGGACTTGACTGGAGTTCAGATAAAAAAGTTGAATGGGACCCAGATGTGGAGAGAGTATTGCTACCTTCAGGGAAGCCTTTGGTATGATTTTTTAAATTAATATTTAATGGAATGACATAGTTATTGTGTTATTTGGTTTTTGGATCTTATGATGCTTAAAATCAGCAGGTCCCTGAGTATGCCATGAGGTTCGTTGGTGGTAGTTTCTCAAAGTAATGATACATCTACTATTTTTCTGATTTAATATCCATTTTGCATTTTCACCTGCCTTTTCATCTTGCTAAATACTGTTTTTAATTGTGTGACAAATTACATATGCAGACCGTTTGGTCGTTTATGGTGGGATGAAACTGTCCCAACCATTGTGATGAGAGTTAAACTACATAATCAGGCATCTTCTTCTCTTTTCTATCTTATTCAATCCATAGAATTAACTTGTATCATCCTAAAGCCTTTTCTTTTATTCTTGTACTCCTTTCAGACCATAGTACATCTACTACAAGATAGAGTTCTCACTATTCATGAAAATGCAAGGCTCCAAGGTTTTTCGGACTATTACAAGTTAATAGGTCCAATAAAAGAAAGGTATAGCATTGACTAACATCTAACCATTTGGTAGAAGATCTAATTTTTGTGTAAGACCGATGAATAATGATCAAGAAACACAACAAAGTTTCAAATTGCCAGCTCAAATATTATTTGATTTCTACAGGTTTCCAAACATATGGGCATTGCGATTAGTACGTGAATTATTACAATGGAATACTGTAAGATGTCTTTAAACAGTCAATGATAAAACCTAAATTTGATGCATATGTTGTCTATTTGTGTTTCAGGCTGTTGATTCTGTATTATGTTGGACTGCATCTTTCATTTCAGGAAGATCGACGAAGTGTTGATGAGGCTATAAAGCACCCCTACTTCTCACAAAGGTGATAAAAATTTTAGGTGGTATACCTATTTCCGTATGAACAACTAAAAGAAACACAACCTGCAGACCTTTTACTGAGGGTTTGTGATTCAAGTGAACCAGATATTCTTGGCCAATATTTTACATCCATTGTCTTCTACTCAAACCATACATATATACTATTTTTTGATACATATATTTATACAGAGTTTTGATCCTTTGTCGCTAGGGAGAAATAATTGCAATGGTACTCTACACGCATACACTGACCTTTAAATTGTGGATCCACTTCTGTTGTCATGAAAAGTTAAAATTGACTTGCCAATGAATTAAATAGTATCTTTTTACTTTTTTTATTTGTAGCATGGCAGTGAATGGGCTGATGTTCATGGTTGCAGTGGGGTTCAATGTTGTTGCTAGGTCAGTTTTCTTTCTTTACTACCCATTAACCATTCATTGTATAAATATTCTATTTAAATTATATATAATGATAGTTCAAATCACTTCCTCTCTCCTATTACACAGGATTTACCCAGGTCTGTGGTCTGCAATGTTCATGATGTAAACTCGAACTTTCTAAAAATTGGAAAAAAATGGCCGCAAAAAGGCAAAGTAGTCAGCAAGTTTTCTCTAAAGGTGCATACTTCTGCGAAAAAATAGTTTGAGCGAAAGGCTACAGGGATTTGATAGACCTGTTAGCAAAGCACAAAAGTGACCTTGATGGTTTTAATATGGACGTGTTTGGAAATGGGGAATATGCTCATGAAGTGCAGACAATAGCTTGGACGTTAAATTTGAATGTCAACTTCATGAAACGCAGAGACCATGCCAATGATTCTCGTTATAGGTATGAACCCTTTAGTTGAATCCTTTTTAATGCGAAAATGCTAGTATAAGTAAATACTTAAAACTGCTTTAAAACGTCTAAGTTTGGATAGAACATAGGGGCCACCGATACTTTACACATGCATACATAGTCCATTTCTTTGATGCTAGTTGTATGATTATAGTAACAAAAATACTAATATTAATACTAATAAACATGTGCAAAAATGTAGAGGGGAACCAATAATCTGTTTTCTACTGAAATCATAAGGAAAAATTAAAATCAAGTGACTGCAGGCTTATTTGAATTTAGTTCTCAATAACACGCTGATTCTAAATTAGTTTTCATTTGATTAAAGATCTTTCAAAGTGCAAGTGTATTCCTATCAACACTATGTAAGTGTATTCCTATAAACACTGTGTATCTTCTGAACCTGCAAAAAAGAATAATTGACGTGAATGAGTTATAGTATATTTGGAAGTGTATAAAAAAATTTGTATCATGCATTTTCATGTATTGTAACTAACCTAATATCTCTTTATAGACAATGTTTTTGGTGTATGTCCCTTTTCTTCGCTTAGGCTGTTCCATCATGACCAAAACCTTTGTTGTTGTCATTGATATTCTCCTTGAAAGTGCAACATATAACTGACCATGTGAAAAAACATGTTGCGGCAAGTACAGTCCAACAGTTGGTATTATTTGTCCTTGTGATTTGTTTATCGTCATTAAAAAGCACAATCACATTGAAAATTATTTTCTAATGAATTTGAATGGATAACCTTAATTTTCAGGAGGTGATAGCTGAATTCGTGGAATAAAGACATGCTTGAAAGCATTTTGGCCCATCATTATTTCTGCACATGACATTATTGTCAAAACCTCTGCATATCATTCTCGTGCCATTGCTTAAGCCGTTGAAAGCATCTAAATTTCTCAGTAACATGATAGGCACATTTTTTTCAACATCAATCTGCATATAAGTGAAAGATATTTTAATAAATGCTACAATTTATCAATTTACTTCACTGTAAAATTTTGTCAGTTAAGTCAAATTAGAACATATTCCAGTATAACCAGCATCTTATGATCTTTATATTTCAAGGCTTTAGCATTTGTATACAGACATTTACTTCACTGTAAAATTCTGTTAGTTAAGTCAAATTAGAACATATTCCAGTATAACCAGGATCTTATGATCTTTATATTTCAAGGCTTTAGAATTTGTATACAGACATTTACTTCACTGTAAAATTCTGTCAGTTAAGTCAAATTAGAACATATTCCAGTATAATCAATGTCTAATGATTTTTATATTTCAAGGCTTTATAATTTGTATACAGACATTTAGATTAATTTGTATTATTGTGATCGCTATATACTTTTTGCATAATTATATTGTGTTACTTTGTATTCAATTTCTATTACCTTATATTTTATAATAGTTTTTGCTCATTATGACTATTTTGTTACACTTCAGATCATGGTCCCTGAGAATTATAGCGAATTTATTGCTATTTTGGCTTCTCTAGTGAAGGTAATATTATTTCTATGAGCAGAATCCATCATGCTATGAAGCGGATACTGGGAGTCTGATCCATTCTTGAAAAAATAATTCGATAGCTAGGTAAAAGAATGTCACTTAATTTTTCTCAATAATCTTTTAGTAACTTGGTTTTATCCTATATTGCTCGAGCATTGAAATATTTCTAATTGTTGTTATTAGACAGAATTTTGATATCTATAATACAATTGTATATTACTAAATATGGAAGAAGATACCTGTGTGGAGGTAGACCGTTTGGTGTTAGAGTATTTAAGTAATCTTCCTGGTAGTAGTTGTTGGTATCATCCTCTGCAGAATCAAAACTAAGAAACGTTCTGCTTTCACCAGGAAATCTGAAAATTAACATTTCATTTAGCTGATCAACATATTCATTTCTGCTAGCTAGGATAGCACGTTCAGTCATGTATTTTGCAGAATCAACATTTTTATCCAGCTCTAGAAATATTTGCTCTATTAAAGCATTTGTTCCAGTACCATCACTCTTAGTTTCAATAACTAATTGTTTTGGAAGTAGTACCAAATCATCTCTTATTGTAGGCTCCTCCCCGTTACCTATGTGTAGTAAGAGTTCACTAAATGATGAATCTGTTCTCGCCCTCATATTTCTTGTTAACTTAATTTTTTTCATTTGATGCCACAAG
This sequence comes from Capsicum baccatum var. pendulum, assembly GCA_030864225.1. Lineage (NCBI taxonomy): Eukaryota > Viridiplantae > Streptophyta > Magnoliopsida > Solanales > Solanaceae > Capsicum > Capsicum baccatum. The sequence continues at coordinate 236,314,927 of CM061560.1, read as the reverse complement.
TACGACTTTACCAAACTTGCATTTACCGTTTCAGCCCTTGTAGATTTTGGAATTACTGGTAATACCTAACGAAAATCACCTCCGAAAACCATTACTTTCCCATCAAAGGGTGCGTCAACATCCAGTATATCTCTGAAGCTCCTATCAACTGTTTCAATTGTCCAACGGCTAGCCATAGGATCTTCATCCCAGATAATCAGCTTGGCTTTTTTATCAATTTAGCTCCACTACTCTGCTTTGACATGTGTGTGATTGTTGTATCAGTTGTTTGAAGCGGTATCTCAAATCTAGAATGAGCCATACGACCTCCCGATAAAAGAACCGATGCTACACCACATGTTTCTGTCACTAATGCTATCATGCCCCTAGATCTGATATTTGCAAGTAATTCACGATATTGGAATGTTTTTCCGTTCCTCCGGGTCCATCAACAAAGAATAATCCCGATTGGTCAAATTCTAATGTTTGCAATATAATCTTGAATGCTTGCTCTTGTTCGGGATTTAGCTTTGTTTGTGTATTCAAATCTTATGAAGGCACTATTATAGACTCTTCTTCTATTATTTCTCTGCATTCTAATATAATTCCATCATCCATACTTTGTTCAAGTCTAGGTATGTCATAATTTTCAATTCTCTTACCCATGCTCTCTAAGAAATGGTTTATGTTTTTCAGTGTGCATTGAAGTTGAGCAATAGGAGAATTTTTGTGTATTCTCTTAAAATCTTCTGACATGTCATCATAATATGTATCTCATAGCTTTTTAACATCCGTCGGATTACAATGAACCAATATTATTGCAAATAAATTTCTAAGAGCCGATGGCATTTTGAAGACGACAGCTTCGAGTAAGAATTCAGAAATGCTATTATCTGACTCGAGCAAACCTCTTTCTTTTACAGCTTCTTTGACCATGTCACACAACCTTCCATTAACAGTTAGCAAGTATTGAAACGAAGTCGGTCCTCGTACGTGATTCAATAATAATCTCAAATAATACCTTTCGCCTTCTGCTGGATTAGCTGTGAATTAAAGAAGAAAGAGTAAATAAATGATATTCGAACAGTTACAAATATTAAGATTGGCCGTGTTGAATTTCTTACTAATAGAAATTCGACCAATTACTGATCTTGATTTTCTTTGCGTCCAAATCTTACCCTGAGCGTTCCAAACATAGTACTCTGGAAATTCCTTGTATATGTATTTACGCGCTTCGTTGTCTACTGAACATTTGTGAAAATACTCGGTGAGCATGGTTTTTGAGGCATATTCTCAGGCAACAACGTTTTTCAAATTTTGGTTGCTCCAATAGCACACTACAATGTAAACAGACAATATTAAAAGGATTAACAAAATATTTCATACAACATAATTTTATGTATTTCTTTTCATGATAAATTCATAGCTAAAAACAGTTTATTACAATTTGAATTTTATGACTATTTTATCAGAAGGGTAATGATGTAGAATTCAGATAGCTTAAGGAATCCTAATTGTTTGCCTGTTTGTTTATTTAGAAAATATAGTTGAAGGTTAATGACCGGAGGCTGCTTTTCACTTAGATCAAATTCATAAATTCTCCATAGTGCTTCTGGTGCAGCAACCCAACGTGCATCCTGAAAACTCTTAATTTCATCAACGGGTTTTTCTCCATCATCTGATTCGATATAAACAGCGCACCTATCATGTCCTTTATATATATACTTGTAAAGATACTTTATTGGTTTTGCCCCTACACAAGACTTCACATTGATATGACAATTATATCTACTCAGTAAATAAGAATTATATGGAACAAACCATTGGTTATTCATTGTCATGCCTTGAACTTTTTCTTTCTTTCCATCATTTTGCCTCTTGTAAATAGGATAGCTATCCTTTCCTTGTATTGATTTATTACTAAATGATCGAGATAATGACTCTTGCACTGACCATCTCTCATGCATGAATTTGTTGGATATTTTTTTCCACAAGGACCATGCATCATATGTTTGATAACCAAGTCATGTAAATTTGGAAATTCTTCTTTATCAGGAAGTTCGATGTCATCTTATATCCTTATTCCAGTATTAACAAAAGGTGAATGTATGGTAGGCCTCTTTTCTGAAATTCAATCACATAAACATATGCTGCAACAGGACCAAATATTTTTTTTTGAAGATTTGATCTTTTAAATCTTGTAACTTTGAGCTGAAAACTCTAGTCGCCACGTTTGGCCTGTCTTGAGCAAGTTTCCCTTCTACCAAATTTTCTTGGATCTCTGGCCAATCGGGATTACATGTCATTGTGATAAACAAATCTGGTTTTCCAAAATATAGAACCAAAGCCATTACATCCATATATCTATTACGCTTGTCCCTAGGACCCCCAACAAATGATGCAGGAAGTATTATTCTTTGACCAACTTTTGAGCCCCTACTTTCTCCTGTCATAATACTATCAACTATGCCTTGCAATATTTCCCTTCTAAAATTTGATTGCTCAAATCTAAAATATTCAAGTCGAGTAGTTTCTAGCTTGATGTACATGTCAACAACAAATTGTTGAAACAATCGCCCACATAATAGTATTATCGTGTTTTTTCCACTGCGTATTTGCAACTTATATCAGTAGTACTCTTTATAAGAGACACAATTTTTAGCTCCACGTCGTACACCTGCAAAATATTCTTAAATATATTGATATGGAAGTTGTAAGTACACAATTCTAAGAGATTTTGTTTTAAAACTTTACCTTGTTGCTCATTGTCAAACACCTCATGAACGGACACAAATGTAGGGTTGTTCTGGTTGAGGCCTGCAACTTCAGTTTCACGCTTACCTTTACTTGTTTTATGTTGTTTTCGTATTCCTTGGTGCCATCCTAGTTCACCACTTGGAAAAAGCAAAGGATACTGAAGTGGGTCATAACATCCGTAATAATGTTTAACTCTATGAATATTACCCGAATGTTCATGAACAATAATCTCTCGATCAAATGGTACATTGGGGTTGTTTCCGTCTATCCAAATTGTAGCAACTTGATCTACTGATGGTTTATTGTAGACACGTTGATCTAATTTAGCAGTGGAAGCAATTCAAATTTCTAAATCCTTAAAGTTTGAGTGATCTTTTAGCTGGCGAAACAATTGTGCATAAGGATTGCCATCCATTATTTGTTTAATTATTGCGACAACTTCCTCAGATAAATTGGCTTCTTTGACTTTTAAAATCCTATTGTGTGACTCATTTTCTGTATCAAAAAAGTACATCTGAAAATAGCATGGATTATTATCATGGGGTAGTAATGAGGGGAGATCATGATATTCTTGACCCTTTGCTCAAAATGTATAAACTCTTTTTCACGAAGATGCCAGATCATTGTCAAGTTTAACACCAAAAAATGTAAATCCAAATATGTTGTTATATGCTCTAATGTGTCTATGAAATTCTTCTGCTACTTTAGATTTAGAGAAGAATAAATCATATAATTAAGTTGGAACTGCAGTATTTGCAAGTTTTATTGATCCACTGTTGCATCAAAATGTTGGAGTCTCGTGTTGAAATCTTATAGCATGACAATAAGTGCATTCTGGAACATTTTTCAACTTTTGAATACACGATATTGATGGTATGTAGTCAATTTCAGCTAAATTTGTTGTGTAAAATGTTAGAAATGTTAATAAATAATAAAGCGAGCAGAAATAGAATGTAAGTAACTTAAATTAATAAAATAGTATTGCATTACCTTCAACTTCACACCTTTGCGTTAGAGCCTTTAGGAACCAATAGATTTTGTGTCTTTTTGTTGGCCTTGTTTCTTCAATACCGAGATCTTCCATGGACTCAATCCTTTTATTATCTTTAAAAAGAAGTAAACAGTACATTCAGTTTGATTCAAAATTGGAGGAATCTGATAAATATATTATCATTTTACATTTTAAAGATCTGCAATGACAAAATTGGAGCGGTGATTTGTGTTATTGGTAGATTATGTCACAGAGCTAATATGTATCAGCACGGGACAAAAGGCATGCATTTGCCCCTGGATTCACAGAAAGAATCCGCAGAAAATGCTGGTTAGTTTTGTATTATTCAGTTTTCGTAGCTACTTTGTGTGAATATACTGGGTACGTAGTTATTCTTCTTCATTTTTTATACTCTTCATTGTTGTTAACCTATGATGCACCTCAATTTATTGGTTTGTCCCAAGCGAATCTCTGGTCTCTATATTTGTTGTTATTTACTTTCTTGTGATATTTATTTGGGTTCTTTGCAGGCTTTGTCTCACATTTCTAGCATTCGATGTGTTCTTTGTTGTTATATCTGTTGTAGTGGTATGTCTCATTGGAATTGTTGTTTGTTGCTGTCTACCATGTATTATTGTTATTTTATATGCAGTGGCAAATCAGGTAATTATATATTTTTTAACCTTAAACGTCACATGATACATAGGAAATTACTTTTTTGGGATTTAGTGCTAATTACCAGCTAAAAAAGAGTCTGTAGGTGCAAGAAATGGGTTGTAGGTGTATGTGCTGTGATATCTTATTCTTATTTTTCATCACCGTGTCTTATTATGGTTCTAATTAGGACCTCTTTTTTGAACTCATGGTTAATGTTGATGCTCGTTTTATATGCTAAAATATTATCCTCACCTATGCCCTCCCTCACCCCTCGAAATAGAAGAAGAAGAAGAAGAAGATATTGCAGTTATGACTCTGTAGTTTGCTTTTTTCGTATATTACAACAACAACAACAACATACCTAGTAAAATCTCAAAATTCCACAAGTGAGATATGAGGAAGGTTAACTGTACGCAGACCTTAGCTGCATATAATATTCCAAAGACTTAGGGAACTCAGTTGGGAAAATATGTACTAATTTCATTTATTTTTAACATTAAGAGTTTTTCATATTACCGATCAACATGTCAATAAGGTTACAGACAACAATACTATTGGTCATATAGAAAAGGTAAAGTGTCCCTTATTTCCTCGCGTATTGATTTCATATTTTTTTATGGTTTATATGCAATTACTGCGGGGATAAGACAACAATTACTTTGACAGTTTCTTGTATGATAGGATACAGAAAAGGGAAAGAGGGATGAATTAAAATGTAGAATCTTTCAAATTTTGCTATAAATCATACACTCCAAGCTAGCCATTGTCGTTGATATTCTATTACTTTGGGTTTATATGCAGGCATTGTCGACATTTCTACACATGCATTTTGTTGCACCTAGCATATATAAGAGTGTTACTTTTGGACTCTTATGACTTTAGGAACATATCCCTGGTGACTAAAATTGTTACAGAATAGATGCTCATTTGTTAGATAAGCGTTACCAACTGTTTGTTGCTGTCTACCATGTATTATTGTTATTTTATATGGAGTGGTAGATCAGGTAATTATGCCTTTTTAACCTTAAACATCACATGATACATAGGAAACTACTTTTTTTTGGATTTAGTGCTAATTATCAGCTAAAAAGAGTCTGTAGGTGCAAGAAATGGGTTGTGAAAGTATGTGCTGTGATATCTTATTCTTATGTTTCATCACTTTGTGTCTTATTATGATTCTAATTAGGACCTCTTTTTTGAACTCATGATTAACGTTGATGCTTGTTTTATATGCTAAAATATTATCCTCACCTATTCCTTCCCTCACCCCTCGAAATAGAAGAAGAAGAAGAAGATGTTACAGTTGTGACTCTGTAGTTTGCTTTTTTCATACAGTACAATAACAACAACAACATACCTAATAAAATCTCAAAATCCCACAAGTGAGATCTGGGGAAGGTAAAGTGTATGCAGACCTTACAACTACCTCGGAGAGGTAGAGAGGCTATTTCTGAAAGACCCTTGGCTCAAGTGTTTGTCGTAGACAGTAAAGACCTTTTCTTTCAATGAAGTGATTGGTTGATATGCATCAAGAAGATGCAGCAAGTGCAAAAAATAGTTAGCTCCTATACATTTATACCGTCTAAATTGTGATCAAAGTTAATAATTTTTTTTAAAAAAGATTAATATTACTCAAATAAGTTGAATTACTCCAGCAAAAAAAGTTAAGAAAATATCTAGCTTTAAGGAAGTTTCTGGGAATTAGGATTCCATCAAAACATCTTTGGTTTCTGTATATTCATTTGCTCAATATACTTGCAGGTTAAGTTGCTCGGACTTTTCAAATCACAAAATGGCCCAATCATCTAAATTGACAATATTGCATATGTAAGGGACATTAACTGTGATATACTGCATAATTGTCAAAGTTTCTGACTTGAAAGTTTTTGAACATTATAAATTACCCTTTTAGTGTAGAAAGTTTCTAACTTGATAATCAGCCATTCTATATGCAGAAAAGGTATATACTGCATAATTGGGTCCCATTTAATTGGTCTCTAAAAAGAATATAATCTTTCTACCAAATCATTTAAGAAAAAATGTAAAAACGAATTTTGAGAAAGGTGTTATTATGAAAGAACATGAATTTTGAAGTATTTTTGGTTGGGTGAAAATGTTTGTAATCGTGATGTTTACAGTGAAGGATGATTTGGTGAGACGATTAGGGATGATATTGATGATTGTGATCTATTCATTCATGATATTAGAGAAGATGAACAACTATCTTGAGGGGAATGTTAAGTTGAATATGCAGGGCAAAGAGTTGAATGGTGAAAATATGGACGATGAGAAGATACATGTTATTATACAGTAGTAACAACTTATTGTTCAAAATAAGTTGAAGTTTCTTTCAATGGCCAGTCAACCTCGGTTACAGGTTAATATCTCATTTTCATGTTTTGTTCCTTATTGCTGCTTGTATGGTTAAAACCTATAGTACGCATATTTTTTTGTAGGTCTTAGCTGCTAGCAAAAACAAAATCTCTACACTAAAAGGGTTCCCTTATCTTCTTTGAGGTTAGTAATGAACATCTAGTTAATTTCTTATTATTGGTAAATGTGTTTCTATTTTGCAAATGAGTGAATTTATTGTTGTTAGTAGAGAGCTAAGTTTACTGTTTTTTATGTGTTTTCTCTATCTAGTCAAAACTATATTATAGAAGATTTAAATTTAAAGTGGGTACCTGAATCTTCTTGTTCGTCAGAATTGTTGATTGCAGCATTTAAATTTGTTGCAAGTGCAGCAATATATTTGTTATGCATTCAAATAACTTTATTAACTTTTGCTTGATCTATATAGAAAAAATAATAAAATTATTTATTAAAGTGATAAAGAGTGATGAAAAATGGATTAAAGTATTATATGCATCAATTAGTTTTAAAAGCTACCTTGTGTCATGTGCTTAACGAATAATAACCTGTGATATAGAATAAGCTATTAAAAACATATTATAAGTAAGTGAAAATAAATAGTGTATAGCTAGATGAAGTTAGATAAAGATCTAATAATCAATATTATTTGTTATGCCAACAGAATTTGCTTAGCGTTTAGAACAGGAAAAAGAACAAAGAATGAAGAACTACCTATTAACTATCGAGACTGAAAAAATATTAACCTATTCCTAGAGAAATAAAAACGACTAATCCTTTTCTACTTTGATTCTTTTATGAGAGAATGTATCATCAGGTTTTTCATTTTTTCTGATTTCGTTGACTGAGTTTTCTGAGTTGACGTCTTCATATACTATGTCAATTGTAACAATATTTTTAACTTCTTGTACTTCTTCTGCAATGAAACGCCTGCCTGCCCGATCTCCTTTACTTTTTGTATCAATTTTGATAAGAAATGTGAAGCCTTTTTTTATACTTAGCATTAAGTTCTGATAAAATGAGGATTCCTCTTTCTATATCAATGAAAAGAATGTATTAATTAAGCAAAGGATAATTCGTTGAATTCAAAATAAAGAAGATTATTTTAGTGTTTGATAATTGTTAAAGAATAGTGTAATATGACCTTTTCCAAAATTGATTGGTTATATGTTGTAACGTCACAACCAACCAAGTATTTTACAGCCTCAAACAATGTAACGGAACAACGTTCATCCCCAACAAATACATCAACTTTTAGAAGAAATCTGTAAAGTTAATGAAAATTAGACATTTATCTCATTTTCTGAATTTTCAATTGGTTGAAAGTAATTTGATGGTTGTTATGTGTGTTATTTGTCCGTATAAGTAATTTTTCCGATGGGACAGTCAGAACATTTGGCAATGTTATCATTGATTTTCACTTTTTTATAGCAATTGGTACAAGAATCACAGTAGGGTTCATCACTATTCACTATAGCTGGGATAGTTGCGGTAAATTTGTCATACTTAACCTACAGAGAAGAATGAAAAGTTAGGCGTCATACTGAGACAAAAATAAAATATTAAATTATTGTAGTTGAAAATAGTACCTCTTAATCACAAGATAAACAATCTGCGATTTCACCAATTTTCATTTCTTTGGCCCTTTTAATTTGTTTAGTTGGCAGTCAAGTAATATCATTATGAGTTTTCTTCTGGGAAATAGACCTGCATGTTTGTTACTTAGTGTATTATAATAAAAGTAGTCTACTATAATTTGTTTGCATGAATATGAATAGACATATTACCATTCTTGGAGAGACGTTGCTTTCTCAAATGTGGGATCCACCCACATACTATTGACATAGGTAGAAGATAGGCCAACATTTCCTGCAACATAAAATGTTAGGAGAAGAAAATAAGACAGTATTTAGTGTAAATGTTGTAATTGCTAAGATAGTACCTACCTTGATATAATGTAGTGCTTAAATCACAAAATGTCACGACAGAATTTTCTACATATAACTTTTCTAGCAACGCGTCATTTATTTCAGAGAATTCGCCCCATAATGTGATAGATTTTCTATCACATCTTTATTTTTCAAACAAAGAAAATAAGATTAAATTAGTAAATTAATAAGACAGATTATGTATTATACAAACACTTTCGTTTCGTAAAAAAATTAAGTTTGACTTACTCTTCATTCATAAGTATTATTTCTCTTCGGATTGTGCCTTTTGTGAACAACTTAGAACTGACGAAGATGCCAAATATATCTGAAAAAAATATTAAGTATGTATGAGTAGATAAATAATAGTAAAAAGTTGAATTTATGACAATGGTAATTACTTGATGAAAGTTAAAGGAATTACCTACTATTGTTTCTTTGGTATGCAATTTTTCATCTTCGAATGAAACAAAATTCTTAAAAAATAATGTAGAAAAAGGACTGTGACATTCTTGAACTATAGTGGAGGTTAAGAATCCAAGTTTAATGTACTTATTAACGGATTGAAAATTAGGATTGACCCCAGTAATGCGACTGTTTATGATATAGCAAACTTTGGATTGCTGTAAAGAATGTCCAAACATTTCAATATGTTCATTGAAAAGTGTACCATTAATTTTTGTACCCTGAAAAAAAAAAGCATAATATGAAATTGATAGATATAAGAGTAAAACAAAAACTGAGAAATATGTATTTGTTGATGTGTGTGAAGCAATCATGAGGTTACTTTTAGTTTCCAGTAAATAGCTACAGAACGACCAACTACTAAATGTAAAAAAAATAACGTGTAGTTGTTCCACTAAACTTGACATTATTTTATTCCGCTTTTCAAGTGGGATAAATTAATTCAAGAGTAATTTAATTACCTCCTCATCAACTAATATCACCATTTTTCGAGAACCGCCTCTATTCTTAAACGGCTTCGTTGGGCCGCTTCCGATGACCAAGACTTTGATCATCCAGATATAATCCCTTGGCTTCAAAGTGTTGATACTCACAACTTCGGTGATAGGATCCATTAAATAATCTTTAAGAAAATAAAAGTTATAACGATAAGAACGTAAAATTTCATAATAGAGGTAAATTTGTGAGATGAGAAGAATGATATCTGAATATGTGAATCTTCTTGGTAGGCGGGTAGATAAAGAAGTTAGTTATGAGCAACAGCAACAACAACAAAAAACCCAGTGTATTCCCACATAATGGGGTCTGGGGGAGGGGGTAAGATATACGCAGTCCATACCTCTACCTCTAAAGAAGTAGAAAAGCTGTTTTCGATAGACCCCCGGCTCGAGACACGAGATACTACACAGATACATAGTAAAGCATAGAACAAGATGTCATAACATAAATACTACACCCATAAGTAATAAAAATAGAGAAAAGCAAATAGATTCGTAATAAAACATGGAACAAGGTATCATAGCAAGAATAATACCCCCACCAAGTACTTTCCTACACTAGCGACCCAAACTGGCCCTAGCCTTCTGCCCTAATTCGCGTCCTCCAGATCTTCCTATCTAGGGTCATGTCCTCAGTGAGCTGTAACTGCTCCCTGTCCCGCCTAATCACCTCACCCCAGTACTTCTTCGGCCCACCCCTACCCCACCTAAAACCCTCCAAAGCTAGCCTCTTACACCTACGAACCGGGGCATCCATGCCCCTCCTCATCACGTGTTCGAACCATCTCAATCGGACTTCCCGCATCTTATACTCCCCTGGAGTCACACCAATCTTCTCCCTGATAGTCTCATTCCGAACTCTATCCCTTTTAGTCAGCCCACATATCCAACGCAACATCTGCATTTCTGCCACCTTCATCTTTGAATGTGGGAGTTCTTAACTGGCCAATACTCCGCTCCATACAACATGGCCGGACGGACCACCACCCTGTAGAATTTGCCTTTAAGCTTGGGTGGCACCTTCTTATCACACAACACCCTCAACGCGAGCTTCCACTTCATCCATCCCACCCCAATACGGTGCGAGACATCCTCGTCAATCTCCCCGTTACCCTGAATCACGGACCCGAGATACTTGAAACTACCCCTCTGACATACCTCCTATGATTCCAACTTCACTATCCCTCTTAGTTATGAGCAACAAAAACTATAATAATTAAAATGACACATAGAACGATAACAACGTAGAATTCATAATATATTGAATTAATATGTCACATTAAGCTACACACTAAATTAAATTAAACTAAGCAATTTAAGTTGGCATAACAAATAATATCGTGTTTAAATTAACAATGTAAAAAGGGAGAGATGATATAACGATCAAAAACCTGAAAATAAAATTGTTGAAACTATGATGAGACGAAAAACAATGAAAGATGACAACTGTTTATATAGAAGACTGGAAAAGCAGTATGTTTATTGGTTGGAAGAAACCAAGTAAAAATTAAATAGGATTGAAAACATTATAGCTAAATTTGGAAAGGATTTAATTGTAAACCAAGTAGGAATCAAATTAAATTTTTAAAAATGAAAAACGGTGGAAGGCAAATTTTACAAAAAAAAGATGGATTTAATGGTGAACCAAGTAGGAACCAAAAAAAGGGTGGATTTAATTGTAAATCAAGTAGGAACCAAAGTAGCTAAATTTGGTAAGGAAAATTTTACAAAAAAAAAAAAAGTGGGTGTTTGTAGGAAAATTTGGTATATTTATTTTATTGAATTTAATTAGAGGGAAAAAGGTAAAAGACAATTTATCTAAAACAAACTATTTTAATGAAAAACAAAAAGTTCAATTTACTTTTCAAAGGACCTGAAAAATATGAATGAGAAATCTATATAAGTACCGTTCCTCGTTAATAAAGACATTTGTCCGTGACAGAATCTTCAGCTAACTTTTGTCATAAAAAATTGCCCGTGTGCACCTCTGAGTTATGAAAGAAAAAGTACCTATCTTTTCTTGGGTAAACCAATTTGTCCTCTCAATTTCAGTATTTTTTTTTATATTAAAAATTGATTAATTTAAATTAAAATTCAGATATTATAAGACTTTTATATATTCGAAACTTAAATTCGAGATTTTTAATTAATGGTGAAATTAATTGTGAAAGGATCCAACTATCTTAGAACATCCTATATTGATTGTTCTTTTCGTTTTTCTTGATTAATAGAAATAGTAGCATATGTTATTCAAAATTTTGATATAACGATTTTCGGAAACAACCTCTCTATCTTTTTGAGATAGTGATAAAATTTGCGTATATATTAATTTCATCAGACTTCACTTATGGGATTTTACTACGTATTTTGCGTATTTTGTTGCTGCTGACTTTGATAGTTTAGGAATATTATGGGTAAAATTCAGAAATAACATACTTATCCCCTTAATTATAAGTTTCATAGCAACAGTTTCATAATTACATAATATAGTAAGTTGGATTTTATATTTTTGCAAATTGTTGCTACAAAAATACAAATACATATAATTTTTACTGCCCTTTTTGTATTTTTGCAAATTGTTGCTATAAAAATACAAATACATATGCTACAAAATGTAATTTAATAAAAATGTTGTTATTTTTTGTAATTTAATACTGAAGTATGCTACTTTATGTATTTCTTTCCTATTATAAATGACTTTAAACACAATGAAATTATTTTATCAATTGTTTGTATATTTTCTTTCAAAATAATATAATATATTGAGTTACGTGGTATAATATTTCATTTTATATTGTATATTTTTGGGAATTCCTCCTTTAAAAGTGAAGAATATTATATTTTGGGCAAACAATATAAATCTCAACAATTTGAAGCTTAATTACTAAAAAATCCGATATTTTGCATAATTACTGATAATCTCGATTTTGGGTATGTTGAGATACATAATTAGCTCCTAATACATCCAATGAAGATACATTTTTCTTTTGTAAAGATACATAAATAGCAACCGTCATATTTTTTTTGATTTTGAGTCTGTCGAGATACATAATACATCGAAGGAAGATATATTTTTTTCTTGTAAAGATACGTAATTAGCTTCCGATACATTTTCTTTTGGGTCTGTCGAGATACATAATTAGCACCCCGATGCATTCAAGGAAGATATTTAATTAGTTGAAATTTTTGTAATTACTTTGTAAGAATAAAAATTTGTATAAATATGATAAGATGAAGTGTATACTTATGTAATTTATCCTTATATTTTTGCTATAAATACAGCCTAATGGCCCAATGTCAGTAGGATTTGGATCCATTAATAGTTGCTCATTGGTTAGAAAGTGGGATAGTCCAACAGGTGATAACTACTAAACACTAGTTGTTCATTTAGGGTCCACCTACAACACTGGGCCATGCTCTCTGGGCCCACCAAATATCTGGTCCAAAATTTTATCTCTTTCGCCTTAAAACGGCCTATATTTCTTGAAGAATGAAGGGATCTACTGATGAAAAATCATCAAAATTACTCCGGAGAGATCGAGAAGGAGAGAGCTCCTCCTTTTCTCTCACACACATACAGTTGTCCGATTGTTTTAAAGGAAATATAAGAGTCGGCTTTGTTGTATTTCATCTGAGAGTTCGTCGAAATTAAACTAGTGGCACTATCAGAAATTGTATCTATGGCAACAAATGTTTTAGCGACGGTTCGAAAACCATTGCTATAGAAGTCTATAGCAACAGTTACAACTGTCACCAAAAAATTTGATTCTAATGCCACAACTTTGTAATATAACCATTGTCGTTGATTTATAACCATTGCAATAGGCATCCATATAACAACAACTTAAGATTTTTTTCATAAAAAAGTTTATGGCAACATCTATTTATTAAAAACAACAGTTATTAAATCCCTCCAATTTTTTTCGCCTTTTTTTTCTAAACCCGCGAAAACCAAAAGGGTTCCATTTTTTTCCGCCTTTTGTTTTTCATACACCCGCGAAAAAAAATAAAGATGAGAACCTTCAGTACTATACTATAGCCCTAATTTTCTCTCACTCCAAAGAAATTACATCTCAAAGTGCCGCTCAAGATGAAATTGCCCACCGTGATTCTCCTGTCTGCTGCGACGCACCACCGCTGAAGTGTATATGTTGTCATTCGGCACCTTAATTAGCTTAAAGAGAGGCCTAAATTGTTTATATTTCTGAGAAAATATTGGGGGTTTGAGAAAATCTGAGAAAATTCGGATTTTAGGGGTTTCGTTGAATCTGTGAAATCTGAAAAATTCTAGGGTTTGCATTCAATCGGTGATATTTTAAGTGAAGAAACAACTTTTAAGGTTAGTATATTTGGATTTTCTTAACATTGATGTTGAATTTCTGTTGCATGAGCTGTTAAGTTGAATTTGCTTGATTGGTAATGTGTAATTAATTTTTTTTAGGGTGTTTGATATTTATTAATTTTTCTTGAGATTGATGTTTGATTTTCTATTGCATGAGTGTTGAATTTCTTGATTTTTCTATGAATACACATGTTTTTTCGTCATCACGGCCGTTGATCAACATAATGGCCTTGGGAATTTTCGTCATCACGGCCATTGTGAGCATTGACATACAATTAGCTACTGGTGTTATCTATGTTTTTTGGAAAGAGAATATATCCCTCATGTTTCTTATGCTTATTTTGCTTCTGCTACGTATCTCCTAATCCTTAATAATACCAGCTACAATGTGCTATTTGGACCTAAAATATAACAAAAAGTACAAGTTATTAAACAAAGAATGTCGCACCAGTTATACAGGCAACTGAGAAACTAAAGGACGAGCTGATGAGGTTGTGATTGATTTTCTTCTATGAGCGCCATCTAGATATTGAATGATTTCCTTATAATTATCTAAGCGACTATATTTTAACGATATTTAATATCGGAACCTAGACACCAAGTGATGGAATAAATTAAAGGAATGGAGGGTGAACTTAGGAATTAAGATGGTATAAAGGTCATGTGGAAGCAAATAGAGATATCTCTAGGCAATTGTATGGTTATATTCAAGTTAAATGTTGATTCTGAACAATACGTTATTCTCGTTTCAACTTAAACCTTCAGCTTTTCTTACTAATAACTAGTTCTACTTCTTGTTCAACTGTAGGTTCGTGAACGTACTGCATGAAGCACCACTATCCGGTCATAGGAAGCCTACGAGTCTTATTGGGAGTATTTTCTACTGTTTCTTATTGGCAAGTATTAGTTCATAAATTCTTTGTGGTTGTGACAACGATGCAAGTTTTGTCACTTTCTGGGTGAACTAATTGTGACGAATTCTAGGCAGGCTTTGCTATTTTAGCTGTTGGAGCTAGATGGATATTTCACCCTATAGAAAGATTAGTGTTCCCACTTCTTTGCAGTTGTAACGTTTGCCTCCTTGTTGTCACAGGTGCGCTATGAAGTCACATTCTCTGTCGTTTTCCTATGCTTTCAGCAAATCATAAGATCTAATTGTCCTGCTTTTTATTGTATTTTTTCAACATGTGACTTCTCTCTATGGTTCTATGCCTAAAACAAAGGTGTTTGATATCTGTAGGCATTTTCAACAATATTTGGTCTATCAAGTTAAGAAAATCCGGTTACAGGTCAGTGTTTCTACATAGTTCATGATAAAAATATGTACCGAGCCCAACTAGCTTGGGATCAAAGTTTTGTTGTTGAAATGGCCATTAATGATAAATATTACTCTTTCAATATATAGCTTCAGATGGAAGTTATTGGGTAAAAGAGGTTAAAACCAACACTGGAACGACATTTCAAGTTTCGTTAGCTATAAATGAATATATTACCTCATTGGATATAACTTTCATCCATACCTCGCCCTTCTCCTCTCTCTTCTCATATGACATGTGACAGAAGAAAAAATGGAGTTAAAATCTGTTCTTATATATATTTAAAAAGCAAAGCGTGGTGCACTAAACTCCCACTATGCACGGCGTCCAGGAAAGAGCCAGACCACAAAGGTCTATTGTATGTCTTTACCTTGTATTTCTGCAAGGCACTGTTTCCATAGCTCGAACCCATGACTTCCTGGTCACATGGCAACTAATTTACCAGTTAAGTGAAAGCTTCCCTTCTCTTTATATATACTTGGTTATAAAAAAAAAACTCCTTGTATATATCTTGGTATAAATGATCTACTTGTGGGGTCTTCGGTGTACTAATGATGTTATGGGGTCAGAAAAAATTCATATCATTCAAATATCTTTCCTTAGTATGCACGACCTACAGAGTGTGCAAAGTGGTGGGTACCAGTAAGCTGGAGAAACAGATCAGTATAGTAGAAGAACCTGATTTACAAATGGTATGGATTAAAGGTTTCCCAATGAGGTAGAGCATAATGTCACTGAAATCAAATTGTGGGAGGGCCTAAGACCTTGAAAAAGGATCAAGGAAATCATTGAGTGTACTTTATAGAACTTAGTTGCATTGAAGGTTAGTTTCGATAAGTAGAGGGAAGAGTTGAGTCGCATATGTATTTCAAGCTTTGGTTAATTTTTTCCGTCTCCTTTTTGTCGTGGCGGTACAAATAAAGGTAAAGTCAGACATCAGTTAAACTAGTTGGCAACTTCTCTGCACTACCACTCAGACACATATTCTCAGGGTTCCTGATATTTTGTTTTGGTGAATGAGAGACTTTTGATAGCACTACTTGGATGGGAATTAGGATTTACTGATATATTACAATGTGCAGCTATCAAGATTCACTGATGCATAATAAAATAAATCTCAAAAATCTCATCTTTTTCAAACCAATCGTCAACAGATTGGTACTTTATCATGTCAATGTGACACTATCTTTATGGCTGCTGGATAGGACTTCTGAGTAGAGATCGAAGAAAGCTTGACAGTTGTTTTACTGCTTCTTCTAGATGAGACAAATGATAATTTTTCTAAGAGCCTTCTGTTGCATAGGTATAGGTACTAGGATGGTGGTCGACTATCAGATCAACAGATGGCGTTACTTCAATATCAGCAAGAAAAGATACACTTTTTGAGTGAGGAGGTACACAGTTATTAAAACTTCTGAGATCTTGCTGGCAATTCACTTCTTAAGCTTTTAGGGGCGGGGAGATGGTAGGAACAGGACTTTGGACTGCTTCAGTTTTATTTGTTTGTGAATCAAGCACCTAATAGCACACATATAAGTACATTTATTGTAAGTTAAGAATCTCTTGCTTTTCTTGGAAAGGGTGCAGCTCTAGATATATATAGGTCTATTGTCTCTTCAGGATGTATAATTCTTATGACCACATGGATTTTAATCCTGATAGTTTCTTCTGGAGCTTTTTCTTTCTTTATGACCGAATGTATTTATCTTTTTTTCTCTAGATTCTTAAACTGCAAGAAACCTTAAGCAAATACGAAAGGTCTAATGATGGGAGTGCACCTCAGGTATGTTTATCCTTGTTAAAATTGTGATGTTATTTCTGTATTATGTACAAAAGAAGCAAAATGTACGTGTTGGGATGTGTGACAAGTTAATTATATTTAATCTATAAGAATAAAATTGTGGTAAAAAAGAACTTGAGAAACATAAACTGATAAAATCTTAGTGGAGGTACCATCTGATTAATGTGATCATCTAGCTTTTCTGTCCTATTAGTAGGGGTGCTAAAGATTGGCCCTGATTCTATCATTTTGATCTCTCATGTCATTGAGTTTTGACTAACCGGGTAAGTAATATCTTGTAGCTACCGCTAGGGAAAAAAAATTCAACAACAATAATAGCAACAACATACCCAGTGTAGGCCCACAAGTGAGGTGTGGGGAGGGCTATTGTGAATACAGATCTTTTCCCTATCTACGGATGAGCTGCTGCAACAAAAAATGGAGGAAATAGAAGAGAGGATGAAACAAAGAAAGCTAGAAAAATTTGAGGAACATAAGGGTACAATGCAACAACAAATTACAATTAACATCATAGCAAGACTTCAACGCCTTAACCCTGATCTACAACTTAACCCTGACCTGCTTGCATTTTGTGCTCGTTCTTGTTCATTAGAACAAACTGAAGGTTAGTACTTGTTCTACTTTTTTGCCTCGTCTTCTTCTTCATAATATTGAAGACAACAAGTTTCTATCAGGTTTCTATCTCTTTTGTAATCTTGTTAACATTGTGTTGTTGAATCTAAAGTCTAGTGAAACCGTGTGGGGCTCTTTCGATTCACTAGCATTGTTGCCTTGTTATTCATCTCATTTTCTTATTCAAAATACAAACTCAAAGTTTAGTGAAGCCTTGTGAGGCCTATTTCGATTCAATAGCAACTTGTTATTCATCTTGTTGTTCTTGTGTTGGTTGGAATCTCTTGATACACACATAGTCTTGTATCACTTCTGCTACTGCTCGTTCATGCTTCAGTGCCACAACCTCGAGGTACAGAGGTTGTTTGGGATATGCCCACGACTCAAGACAAATAGTCGTTATATTGGAGCGAGAAAAATAGGTAGTAACAAAACAACAGGCAGTAAAGGAAATAAGACAGAAGCACACACTCATCTATAAAGGAATAAAAAATGCAAAGTAATCCACTAGGATCTGTAGCTATATTCTGTACTTTCTTGCTTATACAACCTTCTTTAGGGAAAGTTCTGTTAGATAGTTTGGTCATGTTAGATAGTTTGGTGGATGCTTTAGTCTAAGTAATATACTTATCAGTTAATAACCGGACCAAGTAATATACTTATTGCTATGCCTAGTATGTATGTAGGTCCACTTTCTGATGTAAATTTGCACTCTAGCTCTACTTTTGTTTTGCTGTCTAGTTCTAGTAGTACGTTGTTATCCACCAAGAACTGCAGTGCTTATACTGCTGCTTGTAACTCTACAATTCTCTAGTAATACATATATTAATATTCCTTTCTAACAAAACAAAAACAATAGTATCAATGTACTGCATGGCTAGAAGTTATCTGATGCTAGCATGCCAAAAGAGAGAGTACACTCTTCTTTGAAAATGCAGAAGGAGCATCAATATTGGTTTAAGGTGATCATGTCTCTATCTTAATCTTAAATCTGAGATTTGTTCTCCCTAAGCTTAATTGTTCAGTTTTGATTGCCTCGACTCAGTGGTGAGATGAAATCCATATACTTGGAATCTGGATAGAGTCTAGCTCATAGAAAAAAATTTCGTGCTCTATCCCATGAGTATTTGATACTCATTTTGAAGTCTGATTTTGTTCAACTCAAAACCATAAGTCATGAGTTTATGGTTTGATTTTTAGAACAACTTACGTTCTTTACATGGACAGTGTATGTATATATATATGTACACATAAAAGGTCGTTTAAAAGATAGTTACCAGTGGATGGTAACATTGTAACCAGCTTGATTAACGACAGTAATAGACAGTGTATCTCCGTTTCGAACTGTCAAGGTTGGTCCTGGAAATTGCCCATTGACTGTGATTATATTCTTGGTTCTGCAAAGACTTGTTACACTTTTTTCTTGAACCTTTTTTTAAAAAAATATATATTCCATGATAATTTTGAATTTTTTTTCTAAATTATAAGATAAAATTGTGAATGGATACTTCCAATAAATTCATAGTTGTGAAATTCTTCATTAGCAAAAGTAGACAGTAGTGAAATGCATGGATTTGTAGGAAAGTTTTAGGCAACTTAGTCTAACTATATGGTGGATTTGGTCTAACTAGCAATTTTATTTTGATAAAGTTTTGTGAAGTGGCTTTATTGCTTACTTTTTGTCTTGAGGCCGTTGCATTTGAAAAAGGTCATGTTCCATGTGACAATAATGTGAAACAATTTTACATTGAGGAGAACATTGTCAAAGATTAATGATACGATTTTTTTTTGTAGGTGGAGAAAATGAAGAAGCGAATGAGGAGAACATTGAAGAACGTTAAGAAGATTTTATATGTCGTAAAATTGAAACTTATGCCAATATTTTTGAAATCGACAGCACATTGAAACTTATGTTGTAATTTACTATTTTCTAGTTTTATGGATATTAACTACTATGGCTAGCTTAAATTTTGGATATACAATTTTAATGATGAACATTGATAACGTACTGTTTTGTAATTCTATAGCTTTTTTTATGTATTTGAGTTTATTGGTATTTATTATTAGTTGGTCATTGCAAGGCTACATATTTTTGTAGCAAATTAAATTATTGCAATAGCAATTTAGAACCGTTGCTATGGAAAATTCAATTAAACTATTACGGCTATAGCAACAGCTTGTAAATGTTGTGATAACTTATTTAAAACGTCACTAAATATTATAGCATTAACCATAAAAGTGTTGCAATAATATAATTAACTGTTGATATAGATAAAATAACCATTGCATAAGACCATATGGCAACAGCTTGTAAACCATTTCTATAGAGTTTATATGTTACGAAAAAAAAAATCGTAGGATTTACGACAAAACTGTTGCAATAGTATCAATTGAGTTGTGTAATACATTTATTTAACTGTTGCAATAGATATAAAAATCGTTGCATAAAACTCTTTGTCAACAGTTTATTTCGTTGCAATTGATGTCAAATAAGTGTTGCGGTAGTGATGGTAAAAACCGGTCCTACAGCCATATATAGCAACGGTTTATGAAGCCGTTATAAAAATTGTAGCAGTAGATCTATTTCCACGCGACCTAATGAAACGGTTTGTTAACTGTCGCAATACCTCTACAACAACGGTTTACTCATCTATTGCAACGATTTTGCCTGTGTTACCATAGACCCAGTTTTCAGTAGTGTGGAGTATTTATTTTCTGGACCACTTTGAATGGTTTTTAAGTATTGTATGTCGTACGCTAATTCTCATCTACTATTTTGAAAAATATAAGGCCAAACACATCTTCTGGCCCAAAATTTTATCTCTTCTCAAAATGGCTGACATTTCATGGAAAATGAAGGGATCTGCTGATGAAAACCCACCAAATTACTCCGGAGAGACTGAGGAGGAGAAAATGAGGGAGCTCCTCTTTTTCTCTCACACACATATAGTTGTAGTGTTGTTTTAAAGGAAATATAAGAGCCGACTTTGTTGTATTTCGTCTGAGGGCGCATCAAAATTAAACTAGTGGAGTATTCATTTTCTGGACCACTTTGGATGGTTATTATACTGGTTTAAAAAATATAAGGCCAAACACATCTTTTGGTCCAAAATCTTATCTCTTTCTCCTCAAAACGACTGACATTTCTTAGAGAATGAAAGGATCTGCTGATGAAAAACTACCAAAATTACTCCGGAGAGACCGAGGAGGAGAAAGAGAGGGAGCTTCTCTTTCTCTCTCACACACACAGTTTTCTAGTTGTTCAGCTGTTTTAAAGGAAATATAAGAGACAACTTTGTTGTATTTCATCTGAGAGAGCATCGAAATTAAACTAGTGGAGTATTCATTTTCTGGACTACTTTGGATGGTTATTATGTTTTGTATGTCGTACGCTAAATCTCATATACTGTTTAGAAAAATATAAGCCCAAACACATCTTTTGGTCCAAAATTTTCTCTCTTTCTCCTTGAAACGGCTGACATTTCTTAGAGAATGAAGGGATCTGCCGATGAAAAACTACCAAAATTACTCCAGAGAGATCGAGGAGGAGAAAGGGAGGGAGCTTCTCTTTTTCTCTCACACACATACAGTTTTCTAGTTGTTCAGTTGTTTTAAAGGAAATATAAGAAACGGCTTTGTTGTATTTCATCTGAGAGAGCATCGAAATTAAACTAGTGGAGTATTCATTTTCTGGACCACTTTGGATGGTTATTATGTTTTGTATGTCGTACACTAAAATTACACCGGAGAGACCGAGGAGGAGAAAAGGAGGGAGCTCCTCTTTTTCTTTCACACACATACACATACAGTTGTCCAGTTGTTCAGTTGTTCTAAAGGAAATATAAGAGTCGATTTTGTTGTATTTCGTCTAAGAGCACGTCGAAATTGAACTAGTGGAGTATTCATTTTCTAGACCACTTTGGATAGTTGTTACGTATTGTATGTCGTATGCTAATTTTCATTTACTGTTTTGAAAAATGTAAGGCCAAACACATCGTCAGACACCTAAATTTGACATAGAACTTTCATTTTGACACCTAAAATCGACGTTATTGTTTAACCCACCCCACACCCCCTAAATTCGTATAACCTCAGAGAAGGACGCCATCAGTGGACCTTCACCAAACACACACTCTCTTTCATTTCTCCTCTTTGTGATAATTCATGTGTAGAAAGATGCATTCTTTAATCAAATTGGGGCAAAATTCAGTTGAAAAAATTAAATTTTTAGTCAAATTGATAAACACCCAGTTGAAATTGTGCAAAATGCAGTTGAAAAAAATGGTATATTGAATCAAATTGAGAGACGATGAATTGGAAATTGAGCAAAACCCAATTGAGAAAATAATGTTTTCGACCAAATTGAGAGAATTCAATTGGTAATTGAGCAAAATTGAATCACTAAAAATCAACGCTAACTAGCATAAATTAATGGTGAAAAAATAATTTTCACCATTAAATAAGCTTAAGATTGACAAAAATGTTGGATAAAAAGGAAATTGGAAAAGAAAAATTTGATGAATTTGTGAAAATTTTAACAAAGGATGTGTATTGTAGAAGTCTAAAATAGCGAATTCAAAGTTTTTTGTTTTTTTTTTTGTTTTTAAGGTGCACTGATTGTCTTGTTAATAATGGAAGAATATTCTTTGGAATAAATGGTGATCTGATTCCATTTATGTGAAAATTTTAACAAAGGATGTGTATTGTAGAAGTCTAAAATAGCGAATTCAAAGTTTTTTGTTTATTTTTGTTTTTAAGGTGCACTGATTGTCTTGTTAATAATGGAAGAATATTCTTTGAAATAAATGGTGATCTGATTCCATTTATGTGATGCCATGGAGAGAAGATACAAAGGAACAAGAAAGTGATTAATAAGTAATGATTTTTCAGAGTAGATGTTGAGTTTATTACTACTTAGGATAGGATTATGAGTAGATACTGGTGAAAATTTAAGCTCAAAATTGATAAAAATAGTGGATAAAAATGAAGAAGAAGGTATAAATTAATATATTATTTATGGGCAATTTGAACGCAATATCAGCCAAGAAAGGTCTTTCACACGCCTTCAAGTAAGTGAACTACACGCACCATGCCAATGGTGCAAAAGGTGCCAAAATGACACACCAAAATGCTAGTTGAGGTACTTAAAATGAACAACGTCTACTTTATGAGCCAAATGAAAAGACTGTGCCAAGTTGAGGGGCCTATCGATGTGTTTAAATAGATTGTATTTTTTTTTTGTTAGGTAAGCTCATATATTAATAATTTAGATAATAAATTTAGTCCATAGGTCCTCCCCTACTTGCATTGCAGGGTTGGTAGGCAGCTCTGTATGAGGTCCATTGGTATTGAATGGAACGGTTGAATGAGGGCACTCATGAAGGATTTACGCATGATTTTCTTGAGACAAGGATCAATATTCGTTTGATTGGATGGATCTGGTGGGATTGTTATTGTTTCAGTATGGTTGGATTTTACACTTTGTTTGTGTGGTGGTTTGCCATGGTTTCATAATGTATGGTGTTTTGCCCTTTTTCGATTCAAAGGATTGAAAAGTATTATTTTTTGACTTTTTAAACTATTTCGAAACCTTAAAAAAAAGTTCGAAACAATTCAAGAAATTACAGAGTCGCCACTTGATTTTTGAAAAAATATCAAAAAAACTAAACATGTTACTTAAAATATTCAAAATAGAAAAAATCTTTTAAGTTTAGAAATTCCGAGTAAGTGATTCCTGTTAATACTCTTGAAAGGTTGTTAAGGCACCAAGACTATCCACTAGCTTGCGGTTATCCAGACTATTTGAAAACAACTTTTTGACTAACTTTAAAAGGAAAAGTTGATTTTTGAAAAGAAATTTATTAAGGAAAAATTTATTTGCAAGATTTGTGCAAAACGAGTTTTGACGACTAAACAAAAATTTTAACTAAGTCTAAGAAAACTAAAAAAATAACTAGCATATAAAGGAAAAAGGGGGAGACTAAAATACTTAGGCCATTAGGCCCAAATCATAAATCCTTGAAGAGCCCATTGGAAATAGGTAGAGAAAAAGGAGGATCTACATACTCAAATCAGCCCAGTCAGATAATCTTCCAAATAATCATGTTAATAAAAGCCCAAGCCCTAGTTTTGATTCTAATTTAGTTTCTTGTTCATGTTTTGCCTTGTTTGATTCCAAAATAAAGGAGAAATTGTGGCATTATGGATTAGGACATATGCCATTAAATAATATGAAAAATGTTCCTTTTCATTCAATCTCTTCATGTCAAAATTTTGACACTCTATGTGTGATTTGTCCAATGGCAAGACAAGACAATCTTTTACAACAAGTAACATCTAAAAAAAAAATCTTTTTGAGTTGATACATATTGACACTTGGGGACCATATAAAGAACCAATTCATGATGGGTATAAATTCTTTCTTACCATTATGGATGATTTTAGTAGGGCAACATGGACTTTCCTGTTAAGCAATAAATTAAATGCCTTCACAATCCTAAAATCTTTCTTAGCTATGGTCGAAAGACAATTGTAAACCAAGGTCAAAATAGTAAGATCTGACAATGCACTTGCGTTAGAAAGTGGCACAACACAGTTAGAATATTTCGTCTCTAAAGGGATTCAACATCAAACCTCATGTGTGTCTACTCCATAACACAATGGTGTGGTTGAAATAAAACATAGGCATTTGCTGGAAACATCTAGGGATCTTTTGCACCAGTGTCACGACCCAGAATAGGATCATGACCGGCGTTAAGGAGATTAGGACTCCAAAGCAAGCCTCTTCAGAATTCTACAGAAAATCGGATAGAATTTCTCCTGTTTTGCGGCCTAACAAGAAAATTTCCAGTCACAAATCCACAACACAATAATTCAACATCACAACCAACACACTAATAACACTAGCACAATTCATCAAAATCATCCACAATGCACCAATATCACCAACTAACAATACGGAATCCATCTCCAAAGATGAAAAAAATTAAATATTCCATAAGTCTAAAATAACAAAAGAATATTCAAAACTCTAAAGACATGACTATAGATTGACTCTAAGAGTTTTGAAGGAACATAACATAACAAACAAATAACTCCTGCCCACGTGAATAAATGCGGGGCTCACCAGGAATATGTCACTTGAATCCTCTAGCTGACAAAATCCTCACTGTCACCTGCGTTCTCTATAAGAATAATAGCAAGAAGTGAGACGCTAGCTTAGTGAGTAATAATACTTAACCACATGCATTTTAATAAGGAAAGGTCAAAAAACATAATGAAATAAATGCTCTTTCAGAAAACAGTAACAATAAGCAGAATCATTTGGTTCATGTAAGCAAATTCAACCAATAGTTTAGTAATAAAATCAATAAGCGTTATATCATATCAAATATTACAAATTGGGAGATTTCCATGAATGAATCATGTAATCAGTGTGGCATTATACTTTAAGAATAACCAATAACAGTGAACCCCTTATAAAGGCATCAAATATCATTTTAGTAGGTCCCTACTCGAGGGAGATCAGCAGCAGTATGCTAGTTTTACCTTTCCACTAGCGAGAGATATAACAGAAATCAGTAAATACAAGGTGCATCAGGTCTAACGATTCCGCCATTATCTATGAGATTCAAATCAAGGTCTACTCCCATTTATACTTTCTTTGTAAATAATAGATATTCATATGAAAACATTTTTTAGAATAGTACATAGCATTTAAAGTTCATATCAAATCATATTACATGTAAACTTGAATAAAACACTTGTCAAAAATACTTATTTCTCATGTAAGTGAAGAACTTTCATAACATCAGTGATCATATCTCAAGTAATGGTAAATATGTCTTATGAATATCTCAGATACCCAATTTCAGCACCATATTAAGTAAAAGACTTGCCCCACATGAAATTTCAAAGCATTCAGTAATTCTTGTTTCATCAAAATCATGTATAAAATATGCAAGTTAAGAAACACAAATCATGGGAAGGTTACTACTCACAGTACACGTGTCAAAATACCAAACTTGTTACCTCGAACGATTCATACAACTTTCTTGGATCAAATCTATAATCACATCATAAGAATCTCAGGTTAATTTTATCATTTAGGCTAATTTCATGATAAAATTTGATAACCCAACCCTCAAGGTTTCATGGTAACTTCAAGTCATCGAACTGTATATCCAAAACAACACTTTATTATCCATAATTCTTGTCTTTAGCAATTAAATTTCAATATCCAAAATAAATTATCAAGACTAAAACTCATGATAAAGATGTAGGAACGAATTTACCTTAAACCCAAAAGAATTTCCTTGTCAAAACCTTTAATTTTTTTTTTCTTTTCACTGAACGAAAAATTTGATCGTATTTTTCCTGCTTTTGCGTGAGGTTAGGGAGAATCACTATTTGTCCTAGGTTATTGATGTCGTTTTCTTTCCAGTGATGGCCAAGGCTAATGCCTTTTATTATTATTTGTTAAATGAGATTTAAGCCCATACAATCTCTTTCCCTTTTTCCTTTTTTTTAATATGGGTTTTAGCCCATTATCCCATTCCTTTATTTTTTTTCCTTTTTCAACTATAATTACTCACTTATTTATGATTTGGGGTATTACATTCTCCCCACTTTAAGAAATTTGATCCCCGAATTTAGAATAAGTGCATACCTGAAGACTGAAACAAGTAAGGGTACTTGAGTCTCATATCCTTTTTTGATTTTCATGTAGCTTCTTCAATGGTATGGTTCTTCCGTAAGACTTTCATGGACACAAACTTTTTTGACCGTAACCTTCTTACTTGTTTATCAATAATCGCCACTGGTTCCTCTGCATATGTTAAATTTTCATCAAACTGCAAGGTCGGTGCTTCAAACACACGAGGAGAATCCGATATACACTTCCTTAGCATAGAGACATGAAACACTGGATGGATGAAAGACATCTTAGGAGGGAGTGCTAAATGATATGCCACACCTCCTACTCGATCAAATATCTCATATGGTCATATATATCTCGGGCTCAATTTATCTCTTTTCTTCAATCGTATCACTCATTTCATAGGAGAGACTAGCGATAACACCTTATCCTCAATAGAGAACACAAGATTTCTTCTGCTCTTGTCTGCATAAGACCTTTTTCTGCTTTGAGGTGTGAGCAACCTCTGTATAATTAATTGAACCTTTTCTATAGCTTTCTGTACCAAGTCTAGTCCTAAAACCTTAATTTCTCCAACTTCAAACTACCCAATAGGAGAATGACATCGCCTACCATACAAGGCTTCATATGGAGTCATCTGAATGCTTAACTGAAAACTATTATTGTAAACAAATTCAGCTAAAGGTAAGTAAGTATCCCAACTACCTCCAAAAACAAGAATGCAAGCTCTCAGCATATCCTTTAAAATTTGTATAGTACGCTCAGACTGTCTGTTTGTCTGCGGGTAAAATACAGTATTGAGATCTACTCGGGTACCCTATGCTTCTTGGAAAGATATCCAAAAGCGTGAAGTAAACCGTGGTCCTCTGTCAGAGATGATGGAAAATGGAACTCCATGAAGTCTGACAATTTCATCCATAAATAACTGAGCATATTTCACTCCACTATATGTAGTCTTTACCGACAGAAAGTGAGCTTACTTAGTAAGTCAGTCTACAATTACCTATATAGAGTCATGTCCTTTAATGGTTCACGGTAGCCCAATTATAAAATCTATGGTAACTCTTTCCTATTTCCAATCTGGAATCCTGATCTCTTGCAATAATTTTGATGGTTGCTGATGCTCCGCTTTCACGTGCTGACAAGTCAAACAACTAGAAACAAAGTTAGCAAAATCTTTCTTCATACCTTTCCACCAATATAATGGCTTCAGGTCATGATACATCTTGGTGGAGCCAGGTTGAATGATATATCTAGAGTTGTGAGCTTTCTCAAGAATAGCTTGTCTTATCCCATCTGCAGCTGGTAAACATAATCGGTTACCTACTCGAAGAATACCATCAGAATAAACACTCATCATCTTATTTTGACCAACTAGGACCTCATCTTGATATTTACACAGCTGCACATCTTCATATTGAGTAGCTTTTATGCATTCTATCAGAGAGGATTTAGCTTGAATACAAGCCAACAGTACTCTTGACTTGCCAACACCAAAATTGACACCTTTGCCTTCAAGTTTTTGTATATCTTTCGCTAATTTCCTCTTCCCAAGAGATATATGTGCCAAACTACCCATAGATTTCCTGCTCAAAGCATCAACCACAACATTAGCTTTTCCAGAATGATACAAGATAGCACAATCAAAATCCTTGAGTAGCTCTTTCCACTGACGTTGTCTAAGAGTTATATCTCCCTGCAGGAAAATATACTTCAAGCTCTTATGGTTGGTATAAATATCACAAGTTTCACCATATAAGTAATGCCTCCAAATTTTAAGAGTAAATCCCACTGCAGCCATCTCCAAATTATGTGTAGGATTATTTAGTTCGTGCTTCTTCAAATGTATCAAAGCATAAGGAATAACATGATCATTTTTCAGGAGAACACATTCTAATTCAACCCTCGAAGCATCAAAAAATACCTTGAATCCTTGAGAACCTAATGGTAAGGCTAATACTGGTCCGGTGGTCAAACATGATTTGAGTTTTTGGAAGCTCTACTCACATTCTTCCGTCCATTGGAACTTCACATTTTTTTGAGCTAACCTGGTCAATGGAGCTGCAATTTTAGAAAAATCCTACACAAAATGCCTATAGTAATTAGCCACACCTATAAAGTTACGAATCTCTGTAGGTGAAGTAGGTCTAGGCCATTTTTGCACCGCTTCTGTCTTCTTAGAATCCATCGTGATACCATTATTGGAGAAAACATGCCCCAAAAATGATACTGAGTCAAGCCAAAATTTGCACTTTTAGAATTTAGCATAGAGTTTATGTTCCTGCAATGTCCGCAATACAATCATCAGATGATTCTCATGTCATTCCTAGCTATGAGACTATATCAGAATATCATTAATAAATACTATCACAGATTTATCTTAAAATGGCTTGAAAACCCTATTTATCAAGTCCATGAATGCAGTTAGAGCATTGGTCTATTCAATAGGCATCACAAGGAACACATAATGCCCATAACGAGTTCTGAATGCTGTCTTAGAAATATCTTCCATCCTTATTCTAAGCTGATGATAGCCCAATCCCAGATCATTCTTTGAAAAATGGACAACCCCTTGCAACTGGTCAAATAAGTCCTCTATCCAAGGCAACGAATACTTATTACGTATTGTTACCTTATTTAGCTGTATGTAGTCACTATATATTCTTAGAGACCCATTTTTTTTCTTTATAAAAAAAATTGGTGCACCCCATCGTGATACACTAAGTCTGATAAACCTTTTATTTAGCAAGTCCTGCAACTATTTTTTAACCTCCTTCAACTCTGCTGGTGCCATTTGGTGCCATTCGATATGGCAATATAGATATTGGCATAGTGTCAAGTGCCAAATCAATACCAAAGTTTATCTCTTGTACTGGAGGTAATCCTGGCAACTCCTCTGGAAATACATCAGAAAATTCTTTCACAACAGGTAGCTCCTCCAAACTAAGTATTTCCTCTCTATCATCAATTATCATAGCTAAGATATCTATGCAATATTTCTTCAATAATCGTTGAGCCTTTATAAAAGATATAACTTTACCAACCTCTGGAACTTGACCCCCTTTTAACACAAAACTAGATTCATTGGGTATCTCAAATCAAACTATCTTTGCATGACAATCTACAATAGCATAGCAAGGAGATAACCAATCCATGACCATCAACACATCAAAATCAATCATATCAAGTACAATTAATTCAGCAAAGGTATCCCTACCTTCTACTGTAATCTCGCAATCACGGTATACATACTCAATTAATAAAGAATCTCCCACGGGAGTAGCAACAAGAAAAGGAGAATTTAACACCTCTGGTTGTCTATCAAATCTTACAACAAAGTATGAGGACACATAAGAGTGGGTAGAACCCAGATCTATCAAAGAATAAACATCAAATAAACAGATGGAAAGAATACCTGTAACCACTGCATTAGAGGTATGAACATTCTATCTAGAAAGTGGCTTGTACGCAGACTGTGAAACTGAATTTGTCCCTGTTTGATATCCCTGATGCTCTCCCATAATTTTTGCTTTGCGATTTGCACTTAAGTCACCACTGAAAGATCCACCCATCTTATCCTTCTTACAAACCTCATAAGCTACCTGCTCTGCACTACCCTTATCCTCAATTTTTCTATCAAGATCCACTATCTCATAATAGGTCAAGACCTTCATCTATAGGTCTACTGCATTATAGAGATGAGCAACCAACCCATTAACAAACCTTTAAACTCAAGTTGCTTTTGTGGACACCAAGTATAAAGCATATCTAGCCAACTTGCAAAACTGAGTATTATAGGTCGATAAGTCCATATATGGAGTCTAAACTAATTTCTCAAATTGACCTGCATATTTCTGTTTCTAATTGTCAGGAACAAAGGTATCTATTAAGAACTTAGTGAACTCATCCTATGTTGTGGTACTCCAGTAGGCCCTTCTAGCAATAAAGTATCATACCAAGTGTTAGTCATGTCCTCTAATTTGTACGATGTAAGCTCTATATCCCTCTCACTAAAATATACTAACACATGCAACACCTTGAATGTACCATCCATAAAGCTCTGAGGATCAGCTGAACTGTCTGAACCTGTGAATTTTTATGACTTCAACTTCAGGAACTCCTGCAAAGATACCTCCTTATTTCCAAAGTTGTAAATCTGAACAGGTGCCTGGAACTGTGGCTGAGGCTATGTAAAATTGTGTTGACCACCCCTCTCCTGTCCTAGTCGATCGACCAAGCCCTATATAGCTCTTTGCATAGAAATAAGTGTCTCAACAGTACTACCCTCATGAGATGGTGGAGGTGGACTAACATTTCTTTTTGGAGTGGGCTCTCTTGAACTTCTTGGAGTGGCAGTGCAATTCCCTGCAATATCATGACTACCCCTACCTCGGCCCTTTCTGTGGACTACGCCTCTTCCTCTACCAGTAGTTGCTCTATGAACCATCTAATTAATAAAACAAATACAGTTAAATTCATCTGATTTATCCTAAACGTCATACACTTAGGAAAAAATGAGAAATGAAATCAAGACACATCCTATCATGCTCTCGCAGAATCACGATTATAGTAATGGCCAGCAATATAAACATAATTGAGATTCTACTGCTAACGTGTGCTCCAATAGTCATAGAATTAACCTAGGCTCTGATACTAACTTTGTCACGACCTAGAATAGGATCATGACCGGCGCTAAGGAGGTTAGGACTCTAAAGCAAGCCTCGTCAGAAATTATACAGAAAATCGGATAGAATTTCTCCTGATTTTGGGCCTAACATGAAAATTTCCAGTCACAAATCCACAACATAATAACTCAAAATCACAACCAACACACTAACAACACTAACACAATTCACCAAAATCATCCACAATGCACCAATACCACCAACTAACAATACAGAATCCATCTCCAAAGATGAGAAAAAATCAAATATTCCACAAGTCTAAAATAATGAAAGAATATTCAAAATTCTAAATACATGACTATGAAGCGACTCTAAGAGTTTTGAAGGAATAGAACATAACAAACAAATAACTCCTTCCCACGTGAACAATTGTAAGGCTCACCAGGAATATGTCACTTGAATCCTCTAGCTGACAAAATCCTCACCGTCACCTGCATTCTCTATAAAAATAATAGAAAGGAGTGAGACGCTATCTCAGTGAGTAATAACACTTAACCACAACTATTTTAATGGGGACAAGTCATAAAACATCATGAAATAAATGTTCTTTCAGAAAACAGTAACAATAAACAGTATAATTTATTTCATGTAAGCAAAGTGAACTAATAGTTAAGTAATAAACTCAATAAGCATTATATCATATCAAATATATATTGGGAGGTTTCCAAGAATAAATCATATAATCAGCATGGAATTCTACTTCAAGTATAGCCAATAACAGTGGACCACTCATAAAGGCATCAAATATCATATTAGTAGGTAACTACTCGAGGGAAATCAGTAATAGTGTGCTAGTTCTACCTTCCTACTAGTGAGGCTGTAATAGAAATAAGTAAATACAAGGTGCACCAGGTCTAACGATCCCGCCGTTAGCTATGGAATTCAAATCAATGTCTACTCCCATTTATACTTTCTTTGTAAACAATAGATATTCATATAAAAGCAGTTTTTAGAATACTACAGAGCATTTAAAGTTCATATAAAATCATATTACATGTAAACTTGAATAAAACACATATCAAAAATACTTATTTATCATGTAAGTGAAGAACTTTCATAACATCAGTGATCATATCTCAAGCAATGGTAAATATGTCTTATGAACATCACAAATACCTAATTTCAGCACCATATCAAGTAAAAGACTTGCCCCACGTGCAATTTCAAAGCATTCAGTAATTCTTGTTTCATCAAAATCATGTATAAAATATGTAAGTTAAGAAACACAAATTATGGAAAGGTTACTACTCGCAGTACACATGTCGAAATGCCAAACTTGTCGCCTCGAACGATTCATATCACTTCTTGGACCAAATCTATAATCACATCATATCAATCTCATGTTAATTTTATTATTTAGGTTAACTTCGTGATAAAATTAGATAACCCAACCCTTAAAGTTTCATGGTAACTTCAGTTCATCGAACTTTGTATCTAAAACAACACCTTATTATCCATAATTCTTGTCTTTAGCAGCTAAATTTCAATACCCAAAATAAATTATCAAGACTAAAAATCACGATAAAGATGTAGGAACGAATTTACCATAAACCCGAAAGAATTTCCCAGTCAAAACCCTTGAATTTTTCTTTTCTTTTCACTGAACGAACAATTTGATCGTATTTTTCTTGATTTTGCGTGAGGTGAGGAAGAATCACTATCTGCCCTAGGTAATTGATGTCATTTTCTTTCCAGTAATGGCCAAGGATAATGCCTTTTATTATTATTTGTTAAATGGTCTTTAAGCCCACACAATCTCTTTCCTTTTTCCTTTTAATATGGGTTTTAGCGCATTATCTCATTCCTTTATTTCCCCCCCTTTTCAACTATAATTATACACTAATTTATGATTTGGGGTATTACACCAGTCACATTTACCCATTTAATATTTGGGTGAATGTTTTTTGACTGCAACATATCTAATCAAGAGATTTCCATAAAAAAATCCTTAATGATAAAACTCCTTTTAAAGTCCTTTTCAAGACCACACCTAACTATTCTAATCTCAAATATTTTAGATGTCTATGTTTTTTTTCACTCTATCCTCTCAAAGATCTAAGTTGGTACCAAAGGCCACTACTTGTGTCTTTTTAGGATATCCATATGGAAAGAAAGATTATAAAGTTTGGTTTCTTGATACTAAGAAAATCATAGTTTCTAGAGATGTTGTGTTTCATAAAAATATTTTTCCTTTTGCCTCGTCTAAATCTAATCATTCCTACTTTCTAGTTCATGCATCAATCCCAACTGTTGATCCTGGTGATAATGTTAACACTAATCAAAATATCCCATCTCCCTCAGTTATCACTTCTACTTTACCTCTAGTATCTACCACTGTGGACCAGGTCTAACCTCTTGTTTTTTCTACTGTCACGAACCTGGTACAACCTCACATTCCTTCTGTTGTTATAGACTAGGTACATCCTTCTGCTCCTTCTGTTGTCATGGATCAGGTACATTCTCTTGTTCCTTCCACAAATAATATTTCCTCACTTAGAAGATCAACTCAGGAACATAAAATTCCTAGTCATCTAGAAGATTATATTTGCAATTCTGTACACCTGACTAATGTTAGTTCTTCTTGTTTTTCATCTCCTATTTGACCAACCTCTCTTTCTGTCATAAATTTATCTTTAAATAATTAATATATGCTAAATTCTTTATCTAATATTCAAGAACCAGTCAATTATACTAAAGCTGTATTGCATAAGGGTTGGAAAGAAGATATGGATAAAAAATTTCAAGCACTTGAGTGGAACAACACTTGGGACGTGGTCCAACTAACCCCAGGTAAAAAGGCTTTACCTTATAAATGGGTTTACAAATTCAAACAACATAGTGATGGCAGTATTGAAAGGTTAAAATCTAGGTTAGTGATTAGAGAAGACATTCAAAGAGAAGGTATTGATTTTTAATGAGACTTTTTCTCCTGTTGTCAAAATAACTACTATTCGAAGTCTTATAGCTACAGCTGTCAAAAAAGGTTGGGGGCTCTATCAATTGGATATTATTAATGTATTTTACATGGAGATCTCCATGAGAAAGACTACATGAATTTCTCTGATGGAACAGTTCCACCATCACCATCTCATGTTTGTAAGCTTAAGAAGTCCATATATGGACTTTGTCGGGCCTCTAGGCAATGGTTCTCAAAGCTCACGGCTGCTCTTAATTTTAAAGGATTCACTTATTCTCGTAATGATTATTCATTATTTGTGAAAAAATCTGACTCATCTATTTCAATAGTAGCAGTATATGTGGATAACATAGTTTTAACAGGTAATGACAATGCAGAGTTTCACGCATTGAAATGATTTCTACATGAGGAGTTTAGAATAAAGGATTTGGGAGATTTACACATTTTCTTAGGTATAGAGGTATTGAGGGAACCTCATGGCATCATACTTTCACAACGAAAGTTCATAGTTGATCTCCTAAAGAAATTTGATGTCACACATGTCATCTGTTTCATCTCCTCTTAAACCTACAGTAAAGCTAAGTTTAAATGATGGAGATGCTATTCCAAATCCCACTGTATATAGACATCTCATTGGTAAGTTAAATTACCTTACTCACACGTGATTGGATCTTGCCTTCACCATTCAACATCTTAGCCAATTCATTTAAGATCCTCGTCTACCTCATCTCACTATCGCACTACGTGTTTTTCATTACTTGTTCAAGGATCCAGGTTTGGGATTCTATCTCAATGCCTCTTCTTCTTTTGAGTTGCTTGCATTTTGTGATTCAGATTGGGGAACATGTCCAAATTTAATAAAATCCATTAGTAGATTTTATATATCACTTGGGGGCTTTCCAATCTCTTAGAAGTCAAAGAAGTAAACATCTATTTCTCTTAGATCCACTGAGGCTTGAGTATCATTTTATGAGGCGCGTGGTTGTCTCCACCAAGATCTTTCCATTCCAATATCATTACATGTGCCTCTTCTTTTGGATAGTTAGGCAGCAATACACATTACTAAGAACCTGTGTTTCATTAAAAAACAAAGCATGTTGAGAATGATTGTCATTTTGTTCGGCAAAAGTTTTTAGATGGACTTATTTCGCTTTTATTTGTTCCATCTTCCTCTCAATTAGCTGATCTATTCACAAAATCACTCACTGGTCCTCTTCATCACAGTATTTTAGGCAAGTTGGGTGTTCGTTCGTCCCCTCCAACTTGAGGGGGGTGTTAGAATAATGTTGTATTTTCTTTATTGGACCGGGTTAATTAACCTGTTCGATTCACCTGTTTTAATGCAATCGTCTGTTGTAGCCTCAACATTATTTGTTGATGGATTACATGGCTTGGAATTGATGATTTCATCCAAGTTCAGCAAATCATTGTACATATTATTTTATGCATATATTATTTTATTCCTTTTGTACACCCTAGGGTAAATCGTTTGTTTCCTACCTTATTTAGAAGTCTTTTATATCCTATTTTATTTAGAAGATTATTTCTTAGTTTCCTACCTTATTTAGAATTGTATCCCTTAGTTATTTTGTACCTTATTTAGGAGTCTTTAATTTGATTCTTCACTTTTATATATAGATATTGTACAAAGTTAAAATGATCAATCAAGAAAAGGCGAAGAAATTTTTTGCGAATTCTTTGCCTTTCTTTTCCGCAAATTGATTCGATTTCCTTCAATTCCTACACATATCCACCAATAATGAATTTAAACAAGGCATGAGTGCATACTTTAATCAAAGAAAGATCGAAACTTTATCCATCTAATTTATTAAGGCATAATAAACCATAGTGACTACTCTTTTTTGACATAAAGGAAACAACTTTACATGCTAACAACAAACATATTCATCAATAACGAATTTAAACAAGACATGACTACATATTTTAATCAAGACAAGGTCGAAACTTTATCCTTCTAAGAAACATGTTCAACTATTATTAGCTAATTTTATACCATGAACATAAAAATAGCCACATTGATATCACCACATTCTATGGCCTTCAAGGCCATCTACAAAAAATAATCCCAGCAAACAAAATTACAACTATGAAAAGTACCAAGAAGGAGATGAAGAAGAAAACGATAACAAAACTAAAAGGAAAAGGTGTGTTTACCTTTTTTGGAGTAGCAAAATGGAACTTCAAGCTATATTCGGAGTCTTAATCACCACCGGAGAGCAATCTTTCGAGAACCCCGATTAGATTACTGATTGAAAGTTTTTACGAAAAGAAAATTTTAAATCTTTGCTCATTTTTTTTTCAATCTTAGAGACTTGGATTTCTACCAAAATAGTGATAGTATTTATAGGATAGGATGGAGATTAAATTATTTGAATCCGCCAACGTGGGAGAAAAAATTTAGGGGTGTTTTTGAAATTTTTCATTGAGGGTAAGATTTGTTGGAGGTTAAGGTGAGGTGGAATTGTACAATCTAGTAAAAATTTTGAATTTCAAAAATGAAAAAATGACAAGGTTGAGGTGGAATGTACAATCTAGTACAAATTTTGAAATTTAAAATTGAAAAAAGGACGAGGTTGAGGTGGAATTGTACAGTTTAATACAATTTTTAAATTTCAAAATGGAAAATGATAAGATTGAGGTGGAATTGTACAATCTAGTAATTTTGAAATT
This sequence comes from Capsicum baccatum var. pendulum, assembly GCA_030864225.1. Taxonomy (NCBI): domain Eukaryota; kingdom Viridiplantae; phylum Streptophyta; class Magnoliopsida; order Solanales; family Solanaceae; genus Capsicum; species Capsicum baccatum. Next base: position 236,278,263 of record CM061560.1, on the reverse strand, counting down.
CAAAATTTGAATTTTTGATTTTGGGATTGATGTTGGCGGAAGGGTTTTGGGTTATTTAAAAAATAACCCCAATTAATTTAGGATTTAGTCATCTCATTAAATCTTCAGCCAAATTGAAAAATCATTTGACCAATTGCATCACTATTATGGTCAATTTGATTTCAATTATGACCAAATTTAATAGATCGACTAAATTAAATTAAAATTTAATACGAATTAATACCTCATTTAATTTCGAGCTTCTTGATATTAAATTAAATAGATATTTTTTTAAATAAATTATTTTGAGAATAAATCATATTTAAACCAAGATTTTAATCATATGAATTTATTTTCAAGATAAGCCTTGATTAAAATTCAATATTTCATAAAATAAATATTTAAGTAACGAAATTATACAACATCATATATATGAATACGAAAATATATAACCGTTACTTAAAATGATAAAATTACCTAGATAAATACTCTGAAAAGCTTTTATTCGGATAAAATAAATATTATAATTTTATTTAAAATCAAAGAAACTCGAAATTAAACTTTGTTGTGGAGGACAAAAATTAGGTGGCAACAATTTGGGTAGAGTGAATGCAAGTAACCCTGAGCAAAGGGAGTTTGACATTCTTAATTTTTGTCTGATCACAAATTCATTTTTGAAAGAAATTGGCTTTTGCACGAGTTTCATGGAGTTATGGTCAAACCCCGGTATCAAATTTTCTACATATCTCAGGTTGCATGAGAATTCAGGCCACTTGTAGTTTATAAAGCTTGATTTTAAGCCCGTTTTTTAAAGAATTCACTAGCTATTTTGACTTTTGGATTTTGGTGAAACCAAAAAACTAGGGAATAAGCGGATTAGGGGGAGGTTGGATGCAGTTGATTTTTCAACATAGAGTCCAACCTACATATTTTGGAGACTTAGAAAATCAAACTGCTTGTAGTTCGACTCGATTGGTAGAAAAGATAGATTTTATTTTTTTGATGATCTTTGGCTCAGGATGAGTGACAAGTCCTTCGAGTTATGAAAAAAGGCTTGTAACCTCTTAACCATGAATGTGGGATCCTTCACATCCATAGGAAAGAATTTATCTGGACATAATTTCCAAAACTCTAAGTGTTTTGCCACTCGAATTTGAAGAAAAGAGAAGGTTACTCTCGATATGAGTTTAGAAATATCCCGAAAGTGAAGATGAAACTAGAATATCCTAAAATACCCAAATGACTTCTAATAGGGGTGTGGTTTGATTGTGGTGGAAACCATCCTTTAGCTCGTGTCCAAAGAGTTTGACATCCATCTTTAGAATATGTCCCGCTTTGCTGCTAAGAAAAATTTCCACGTTGTGTTGCGTTCTTTTTGAAGTCGTCTGCACCTGTGGTTTTGATTTGGGATATTATCCTTTCGTATGCTCTCAAAAACATATCAAACAAAATAATTAGTTGTAAATGTATTATTACACTAATGTAAATAGGTGCAAACCTATTTGAACATGATGTGCTGAGATAGTTGATGAACCAATTTGTACAACCTGTTCTAAAAATGTTTTGCCACTTTGAATGGGGTGATAACCCAACATATACCAGTAAAAGTCAAATGATTTATCTTGAATCCAACATGCCACTTTGAATGGAGTGATGGTCCATTGTGTCTCATTGAAGGGCAAACAACCCAATTTAAATGTAATATGCCAATTTATATGGAGTGACGGTCCAACATGTCTCATTGAAGGGTGGACAATCCAATTTAAATGTAACACACCACTTTAAACGGAGTGACGGTCCAACTTTTCTCATTGAAGGGCAGACAATCCATTTAAATATAACATGCCACTTTGAATGGAGTGACGGTCAAACATGTCTCATTGAAGGGCGGACGACCCAATTTAAATGTAACATGCCAATCTAAATGGAGTGATGGTTCAACGTGTCTCAATGAAGGGCGAATGAACCATTTTGAATGTAACATGCCACTTTGAATGGAGGGGCGGTCCAACATGCCTCATTGAAGGACGGACGACCAATTTTGAATGTAACATGCCACTTTAAACTGAGTGACGGTCCAACGTGCCTCATTGAAGGGCGGACGACCCATTTTAAATGTAACATACCACTTTGATCGAAGTGACGGTCCAACGTGTCTCATTGAAGGGCGGACGACCCAATTTAAATATAACATGTCACTTTAAACGAAGTAACGGTCCAACGTGTCTCATTGAATGGCGGACTACCTAATTTAAATATAACATGCCACTTTGAACCAAGTGGCGGTCCAACTTGTCTCATTAAAGGGTGAACGACCCATTGAAATGTAACATGCCACTTTGAACGAAGTGATGGTCCAACGTTTCTCATTGAAGGGCGGGCGATCCAATTTAAATGTAACATGCTACTTTAAACAAAGTGACGGTCCAACGTGTCTCATTGAAGGGCAGACGACCCAATTAAATGTAACATGCCACTTTGAACAAAGTGATGGTCCAATGTGTCTCATTGAAGGACGGAAGCCCATTTTAAATATAACATGCCACTTTGAATAGAGTGACGGTCCAACGTGTCTCATTAAAGGGTGGATGACCCATTTAAATATAACATGCCACTTTGAACGAAGTGACGATTCAACGTGTCTATTAATCACCTGCACTAAACTTATTAGTATCAAATGCAATGTAAGGGAAATCATTCATACCTTGTTTTAGTATGCCATACTAAGGAGGTCACACTCTATAATATATTATGTTGAAGGAGGTGATGGTCCATACATATAACATGTCACTCTGAAGGAGGTAACGATCCATAACATAATAATATGTCACTCTGAAGGAGGTGGAGGTCCAAAACATAACAACATATCACTCTGAAGGAGGTGAAAGTCCATAATATAATAATATGTCACTCTGAAGGAGATGACGGTCCATAACATAATAACATGTCACTCTGAAGGAGGTGACCTTCCATAACATAACAACAAATCACTCTGAAGAAGGTGACGGTCCATAACATAATAACATATCACTCTAAAGGAAGTGACGGTCCATAACATGATAATATGTCACTCCGAAGGAGGTCACGACCCATAATAATAACATATCAGTCTGAAGGAAGTGATAGTCCATAACATAACAACATGTCACTCTGAAGAAGGTCATGGTCCATAATATAATATATGTTACATTGAAGGAGGTGACAATCTATAGCATAATAACATGTCACTCTGAAGGAGGTGACGATCCATAACATAATAACATGTCATTCTGAAGGAGTGATTATCCATAACATAATAACATATCACACTAAAGGAGGTGACCGTCCATAATAATATGTCATGATGAAGGAGGTGACAATCCATAACATAATAATACGTCTCAAATAAAGAAATGGTCTAATGCATCATCTTGATGGGTGTAAAACCCAAATATAACAACACGTGTCCTTTTGAAAGGGTGGATGAACCAAATATAATAAGATGTGTCACCCTGAGCAAGTGACGATTCGGTATATCCTTTTGAAAGGGTTGAATAACCCAAATATAACAAGATGTGTCACCTCGAATAGGTTGACAATACAATAAGTTTCTTAGAGGGTAGAAAACCCTAATATATATGAAAAATAGAAGTTGATTTGTTGAACTTCATCCTTTGAATCAAAAATCCTTAAAATGACTTGTTACGTCCTAAGCTTCTACATTGAATACTCAAACTTTGAGAGGATTGATTTATGTTAGTTCTTAGAGGCGGTCTTGCATACGTCAACTGCATAACTCAAACAACACTCATTAATAATATAACAATTTGTTGCAACTATGCCAAAATGTAACAAAAGATATAGTTTAAAGATAAAGTCGTTTGACTCATGATGATTTAGAGATAGTGTTTTGAATAATATCTCCATATCTCAATTGTTACACCTGATCATTTCCCTTCAAAATAGAGAAAGTGTTAGAGGTCATAAATAATTTAGAGTACAAATTTTGAATTTCAAAAATGAAAAAAAGACAAGGTTGAGGTGGAATTGTACAATCTAGTACAAATTTTGAAATTCAAAATTGAAAAAAGAACAAGGTTGAGGTACAATCTAGTACATTTTTTGAATTTCAAAATGGAAAAAGAATAAGGTTGGGGTGGAATTGTATAATCTAGTATGCATTTTGAAATTCAAAATTTGAATTTTTTGTTTCGGGATTGATGTTGGCGGAAAGGTTTTGAGGTTATTTTAAAAAATAACCTCAATCAATTTAGGATTTAATCATCTCATTAAATCTTCGGCTAAATTAAAAAATTAATTGGCCAATTGCATCGCTATTATGGTCAATTTGGTTTTAATTACGACCATATTTAATAGATTGACTAAATTAAATTAAAATTTGATACAAATTAATACATCGTTTAATCCCGACCTTCTTGATTTAGTAAAATTAAATAGATATTTTTTTCAAATAAATTATTTTGAGAATAAATTATATTTAAATCAAGATTTTAATCATATGAATTTATTTTCAAGATAAGCCTTAATTAAAACCCAATATTTCATAAAATAAATATTTAAGTAACGAAATTATACAACCTCGTATACACGAATATAAAAATATATAATCGTTACTTAAAATGAAAAAATTACCTAGATAAATACTCTGGAAATCTTTTATCAGGATAAAATAAATATTATAATTTTATTTAAAATAAAAGAAACTCAGAATTAAATTTAGTTGTGGAGGGAAAAAATTAGGTGTCAACAATTGGTGTGGTATTATACTGTACAGTATAGTACTCATACAATGTTTAGATGTACTGTATCATTCACTGCTATTTAATCACAGTTTTATTGTTTGATTTGACGGTATGATACTGTATGGTAACTAGTAAGTTCATGAAAATGCCCTTAATTATTTAAAATGTTAAATTTATCAATAACTGTTAGTAAAATAATTTTATTCCTGTTAATATATCACCAATTATGCCATGTAAATACATTAAGTTATTAAATTCATTTAAATTTTAAGAAAATCAATATAAGAGTAGATCAAAATAAATACAATTGGATTCATTTTTTATAGTAACAAATTTTATTTTATTTTGATGTTTTGAAATGTGACCACCAACGACAAGTACAAAGTTTGAATGCATCTTTTGTGTATGCTACGGGTGTGTTCGGTATAAAATATATGAAAAAAATCTAGAAAAATAAATTGTTTCTTACTATTTTTCTTGTGTTCGCTACAGAAATAGAAAATATTTATATATATTTAACACAAAACAATGAACGAATAGGATAAGAGGGTGGGCTAAGAAAAAATTATGAACTTTTTATTAAAAAAATATTTTGGGGTGGGTTAGTGGAGTGGGGGATCGAGGGTAGGGGTAGGGATGGGTAAGAAAAAAGTTTAAAACTTTTTAAAAAATAAATTAAAAAATATTTTTTGTCGGTGGGTGCATGGGGGGGGGGCTGCTGGTAGGAGGTGGTGGTGGGGTAAGAATTTTTTAAAAAAATAAAAAAATAAATTCGGGAGAGGGATTGGTAAGTGGTGGGTGAGGATGGAATAAGAAAAAGTTTTGAATTTTCTTTTAAATAATAAATTTTTTTAAAAAAAATTAGGGTGGGGATTTGGTAAGGGATGGGGTCTCAGTTAGTGTAGGTGGCGGGATAAGAATTTTTTTTTTTGAAAATAATTTCTTTTTGGGCGCGGGAGGGGAGGGGGGAGAGGGGTATGTGATAGAGTTAAATAATATAAGGTAAAGGATAAAATAAAATTATATAATATTAAATAAGAGCATAATTGGAAAAAAAATAAGTAAATCATGGAATACCACTAAATCGATGGTTACATAAAGTGAGGGTTTTCATAGTTATCAAACTATGGAATTAAACCATACCATACCGTACATTTTAAGAAACAATCAAAACGAATATAGTTCTCTTAGTAACCATACCATATGATACCATGAAAAACCACCATCCAAACAATGTGTTAGTGAGAGAAGCCATATCTTCTCTTTCTATTTTTACTGTTTGGCCATGAAAATAAAAAACATACTGCGGAATACGTTTAACAATTTTTTTATTTTTTGAAAAGCAGCTCTTGAGGTGTTTTCATTTTTTTTACTTAATTCTTCCTATCACTTTATAAAAAAAATATATTCAAAGTCTAAAATATTTTTGATAATACTATGTGCGTGTGTGAGAGAGTGTATTTCAAACTAAGTCCTATGAATTGGAAGAGACTTACAGCCTGTTTGGATGGTGGTTTGCCATGGTATGGTATGATATGGTTACCATGGGAACCATGTTTGTTTCCATGATTTTCTAAAAATGGTGGTATAGTATGTTACTATTTCATGGTTTGATAACGATGGAATGAGGCAATTTCTTGAACCACCAATTTGGTGGTGTGACATGGTTCTCCCTTTTTTTTTTCAACTTTGCCCTTATATAATTTTATTAAAACCCATTATACCCTTTTACTCTTGTTAGTCTTATATACTCTCTTCTTCAACTTAACTCTCTTCTTCACTACAACATCCATCTCCGGCACCACCCTAGCATTTAACATAGTAGTATCCTCAGAAGAAATAAGACGTTGCTACCCCATTGACGCCTTTTAGGGTTTTTCCATTTTCGGGGTTAGAATTTTCGGGTAGAATAGATATAGGTATAGGCATTTTGTGAGGCCGACCACGACGGGGACGATTGGAAGTGGAAGAAGGAGGTGGTTTGATGAGCTCAACGTAGCTGACAGAGAAAACGACGTCATCAATACCCTCACTGAAAATTTATAACAAGTAGGGGTATTTTTTAGTAAAATTACCCGTTAACATACAATACCATACCATCAATCCAAACAAAAAAACTATTATTAAACCACAGTGAATGATACATTCCATCCAAACATGATACAAACCATACTGTACCATACATTATGAAACCATGGAAAACCACCATCCAAACAGGCTGTTAGGACCGTTTAGCTATAAAAAAAATTCATTTTTCTGGAAAAAAGAATTCACTTTGAGTGTGTTTGATATGAAGGAAAATGTTTTCAAAGGAAAATATTTTCTAGGAAATGTTTTTATGAAAAAGAAGTTGGTATCTTACTTATTTTCTTATGTTTGGTTGGTGAATGAAAAATATTTTTGGAAAAATATTTTCTAGTGTTAAGTTGGTGAATGAAAAAATATTTTTTGAAAATACATTTTCATGTTTTGCTAAAGAGTACAAAATACTTTTTATAAAAATAATTTTTGACCCTAAATTTTTTTTTCTTTTTCTTGTGTTTTTAGGAATTGAGGTAAAAGAATGTGTCTCAAGCATCTTACTCTGTCATAGAATTTCTATTAATAGCAAAGCTTTCATGAATATATACATGAGTTCATCGCATATTACTCTGGTGTCATAGAATTTCTATTAATAGAAAAGCTTTCATGAAAAGTTTGGCAGAACCGGCTATAAGTTAAATAATTTTGAAATAGCAATGTGAAACTGGTTACTGGGTGCAATTGCCACCACAAAAACTGATCAATTTATTGGGCTGGGCCAGACCAAATTTCAGCCCAGCCCAACTCACTTCTAGCACAAATGAACTAGGACAAAATTCAGAAATAGCATACTTAACCCTTTAATTATGAGATTCATAGCAACACTTTTATAATTGCATATTATAGCAACTTTTAATATATATTTTTGCAAAGTATTGCTATAAAAATACAAATAAAATTATTTTTACTACATTAATTATCTGATCTAAATATGGTAATAATTCCATAAATTAACAATTAAAGATTACAATCTCATTAAAAGATCACTAATCACCCTTTTTCCGTTACCTTCCAACAACCCTATTCAAATTCAAAAAAAAAATTGTATTATCCACTCGCTATATGCGTGATTCTTCTTCTTCAAAAAAAAATTCAATTCAATTTTTCAGTCGCTAAACGCATGATCCTTCAAAAAAAATCAATTCAAATTTTTGTTGAAGCTTCAAATTCGCTGTAATTGAACAATCAAATTCAATTGTACTTGTTGATGTTCAAACAAAAATTCGTAAAGTTCAACTATCAACATTACTTTGTTCTCGATAACATTTTGGAATTTAATTATCTTCTACGAATTAGTGCTTAAGTGTTGTTTCAGGTATTACCGTATTTTTTTGAGTATATTTTATTTTTGCGAATCATTTTTTTTCAATTACTCAATTTGTGATGCATCGTAGATTTATTTACTGATGCTCCTATCTAGTTTTTTGTTGTCGCCGTTAAACTTTGTATAAATAATTTCTAAACGAATTTCGAGTTATAAGCTATGAAGGAGTAAATTCAACATATATAACAAAAACCTTCAGAATTCAACTATTTGTTGCCAAATTTCAATTTAGAAGTTGTTTCAGGTATTAAAATTTCACTGATCGACTATTTATTTGATGATCGTTTGTTGTTATTTTGATCGGTTTAACAATTGAACAAATTATGAAGCTTTCTAGAATTTCGATAATGAACATAATTTAAACAAATTTTGATTTGAATTTTATTCAATTATTTTCTGAAATCCTAGATCAATGAATGATCGAATTTAGCTGTTAAATGTGATGAAATTCTATTGACACATATCAAAATACAAATTAGGTATGCTCCCAGATGTATTTTTTTGTGTTTAATGTTAAAACTGCATATGTATTTTTGCTATGCTTAGTGTTAACACTGCATATGTATTTTTGATTTGTTTGTCGGAATTTTAGAATATAACTGTATATGTGAAAATATATGTATACGTGTTTTAGTTCTGTTCGATTCAGTAGTTTCTGTATTTGGTTGAAAACTTTTGTTGTGTTTGTATTTTACTTTAATTTTTTTTTTATTTTAATGTATTTTTTGAATAAATTGTGAAGCTTTGTAGAATTTCAACTATGAACATAATTTAAACAAATTTCTATTTGAATTTTATTCAATTATTTTCTAAAATCCTAGATCAATGAATGGTCGAATTCAGTTGTTGAATGTGATGAAATTCTATTGACCCATATTAAAATACAAATTAGGTATGCTCCCAGATGAATGAGACGTCTATAACAATTGTACTGCCACCAAAGTACAAACGCCATCCTGGAAGACCTCCTGCAAAGAAGAATCGTGGAAAATCGGGTCGAGATATGTTTGGAAAAAAGAACATCAACTCATGCACTGGATGTGGGGCTAAGGGTCACAACAAACATTCTTGTAGGAAATATCATAAATGATACATTTTTTCTTCTGTATTATTTTTTAATACTTTCTTCTACACTTTTTATAATAATGAACTCATTTTTATGGTTCTATACATTTATTTAGCATTTGTGATCTAAGCACTGTTTAATATGAATGTTGCATTTGTATATAATGCAAAATCTGAACACTGCTTATGTATTTTGAATCTACATATCATATGTATTTTGAACACTGTATATGTATTTTTAGTACAAATTTAGTAACTTTGGTTAACCTCATATGAATGTTAGCTTTAGAATGAAGAAAAATTAAAATAAATATGATGTATATTGCATATGCATTTTTAATGCAGTTTCATATGATTTTAATAAAATTTTAAAATAAATTAGTTTCATGCATTTTTCTAAATTAGTTAGTTTGAATCACCTCATATTTATTTTGAAATTATTGAACAAAGGATAAATACATATGATATATTCTGCATATGTATTTATTTAATGCAAAATCTGAACACTGTATATGCATTTTTTATCTCTAAATCTCACAGCAAAAAAAATAAAACTGCATAAAATACTTAAATGAATTTCTTTCATTCAATTCACAAACTTAAAGTTGAATTCATCTCATATGTATTTTGAAAGTAAATGAACACAGATTAGAATATATATGAAGGTAAGTGCAAATGTATTTTTATTGAAAATTTCAAGACTGCATATGTATTTCAGAGGTCAATCGCACTGCAACCAATATTATTGAACGTTGGAGTAAAACACAAAGTACAAATTGTTGAAAACATACTCAACTTATACAACAGAAATGAATTACTTTCATTCACTTCAAAATAAGTAACATTTAAACACTTCAAAACGTTTGTACAAAAACAACAACATCCATACACTAGTTTGTCGACTATCCAATGTAATAAATTCAACAATCATCATATTTCTAAAACTTCAATGACACTAGTTATTCGGCTTTGCCTGCCAGGCCTCAAGGGTGCTTCAACATCACTATGAGCATTTGCTTCTTGTTTTCTCATGTCATATATAGTCCCACAATAGTGCAGCATAACATGCACGAAGTGTGTTGGGGTTGAACTCAATCAAAGGAATTCTTTTACCATAAGAAAGACACTCTGCGTATGTTACCATATACAGACCACCGTCCCTAAAAAAAAATTGAATAATAAAATTTAATTTCCACAAACGATATTGGTAAATGTATATTAAACTACTTACAAGCTTTCACTAGATTGTTGAACCAATTCATCTGCAAATAACACATCAAAAAGATCTGAAAAGTTTTTATCTTTGTATATTGGATGGTTATGAAGATCAATACCTTTCTTTTCGTAGAAATTACAAGCTTGGGACACAATGGGATAATCTCAGCTAATTTTTGTATTTCAGCCAGAACAACTGCATAGTGACCAGAGAATTCATATGAATTATATAAGAATATGCACCTCTCGGAGAATGATAAAACTGCGAGAACCCAATGATGTTTCTCAAATTTAACAAAAAAAAAAATCTTGTAAAACTGTAAAAAAAATAACAAAACACATTAAAACTACACCTTAAACTGTATAAATCAACAAAATACAACCAACACATCAAAAAATACATATAACATGCATATGTATTTTTAACAGAACAAATCACCTCACTGCAATTCCTAAATACATATTAGGAGAAACATAAAATACATATTAACTCACTGAAAAAATACATATTACCCCAATTGATAAAACTTTACAGAAATCTCTAAATATATAACAGTAAATAAAAATACATATACAATAAAAAAATACCTCTTCCTCCATGTCTTTTTCAGATTCATTAGCACAAAGAGTTCTCAACATCGTCATCAACATTGTTTGACTTTTCAATTTCTTTTGCTTTTCTTTTCTTCTCATATATTTTTTTTTTAATTTGCTCGTCTTTTGGAGAAGAAACTTTTTTCAACCATTTTTTTCTTCAAAATATCAGTTATCTTCGAAAAAATTCAATCAACAACAACAAATCAACCCAAAATCATCTACAATATTCATTCAACTCCGATTATCCTGCATTTATCGCAACAAAACAAAACCCAGTTCCAATTCTCATCCAAAATTTATTTTTTTCAACTATATCAACTCATAAAACATCAAACTGAAAAACAATCAAAACAAAATTCAACAAATTCTATGACCTTGATTCTCCGTTAACAACTACAAAAATCAAAATCTTAAAGTTGAAATGGAGAAATTGTTTATAGTACAAAATAAATATATATATATATATATATATATATATATATATATATATATATATATATATATATATATATATATATATATATATATATTGAGAAATTGATAACATGTAATAATTGAGTTAATTATTTATCTGAAATTGTGGAACAATAATTGTGAAAAAGACGTTAAGAAGGAAAAATTTTGAAAGAAAAAATCTGATAAGAAGCATGAAAAATGGTAAAGTATAAAACAATTAAAGGAAAGAGAAAGTTTTAAGCATAAATAATGGAACCTACTTTTAAGATGCGGTAATTGTGGTCCCCCACTTAAAATAATGCTACAAATGCTACACAAGGTAATTAAAAAAAAGTGTTGCTATTTTTTATAATTTACTACTTAGGTATGCTAACATATGTATTTTTCCCAATGGACTATATATAGGCGAAAAAATTATCTTGTATATAGTTATTAGATTATTTATTGCAACATATAATATTATTTTTTAATAATTATTGAAATTTATTTTTAATTGCAAGTTATAGCAGATTTAGCAAATTATTATTAATTTTTTTTTAAACGTTTATTAATTATGGTTAGTATTTATCCTTAACTTTTGCGTTTATGATTAATATTTATTCTAAAATTGTGTTTATCTCTTTCAAACTACATACATAACCCTGCACCTATTTTGCCCTTTTTACTTTTTCAGAAAGAGAGTAGTCTTTTACTTTCAAATTTTATACCTACTTTCTTTCTTTTCAGAAAGTGTAAAGTCTTTTGCTTTCTTCAAGTTTTACACCATTTTCTTTCTTCTTTCTTTACACGCTTCTCATCCTTTATTAGTTGATCTCATCTTTTTTATTTTTTAATATTATAGGTTACAAGGATGTTGAAGTAAATATACAGTTAATATTTTATCTGTTAAAATATGTTGCTCTCTTATGGGATTATGCTAGAAGAAAACAAAATGATGGTGGCATAAGTGATAGTGAGGTTACTGAAAATGTCACTAGCAGATTTGGAGGACCAAAGATTCACAAAGACGCAGTTCCAAATGTTCAGATTCTTCATCGTGCAAAGCAAGATTATAAGAAGATTTAAAATTGAAAATTAAACTATTTTGGTTATTGATTGTTGCTTTGGATTAAACTGATATGTTTTTAGACTTTATTATTTTATTTTATGTTTATTATGTTGATGTGATGATTTTGGAGTGATTTCGATCATCCCCTGAACTTGTTTTGATATGACACTTTTTAATCTTATTTCTATTTGGCTGATTTTTTTCTTTGTAGTAGTATTTACTACTATTCAGTTGTTTCATTATTGTTTTTGTCTTTTTGGGATCTTCATTTTGTAGTAGTAGTAGTACGAATTGTTGTTTCTGTGAGATATATCAGAGATTTTAGACTTTATTGCATATATTTGTTACAAATTTTTAAAATTTTTAAGGTTGGGTATTTTCTCTTATCAAGGAAAGAGTTATTCTTATGTTTTTACTATGGATTTAATATTTGTAGAGCTTTGTTTGTTGTTGTCTAGGTTTATGTTTTTACTTTTTTTTTTTTTTTCAGTTACAAGTTGATGAAAAATTGAGGGATTGGGTTGAAAATAGTGTTCTTTTTCTTCATTTCGTTGTTCTGTTTAATATCATTTTCCTCTTTTATTGCATTTAAACAATGTTGGTAACACCTTATTTGGATTGTGGTTTGCCACAGCTTATTACTGTATAGTATAGTACAATACGATGTTTGAATGAACTGTATTGTTTACGGTTGTTTAATAATAGATTTATTGTTTAGTTTGATGGTATGGTACTGTATCGTAATGAATAAGTTTATTAAAATGTCCTTAATAATTATAAATTTTAAATTTATCAATAATTATTAATAAAATAATTTTTTTCTACAAATTTATCACAAATCATACTTTGTAAATATATTAAGTTAATTGTTTCTCCATCATATTTTTCTTCTTGAGGTTGTTACTGTTAGTTTTAGTTGTTCCTGATTTGCATATTCAATCAAGTGCTATCAGTGAATAATCTAGTAGAACTTTTAGTTTATATTATTTTAGAAATTTGTTGAAGAATTACAAACTAAGGATGCATATCTACTATAAAAATGGAATCAAAAGATTGAATGCATCATCACCCTTCCCTGAGAACTGATATGAATGGAATAATGCATTGTACATAAAGGCTGGATGTTTCTTTTTCATGAACTATGGGATGCTTGCTCTATTCCTCGGTATGTACTGTGTACTAATTAAAATAGTATGAAAACAATCATTATGGATAATAACTTATGGATAAACTTTCAGCCATTCATGTGCTCAAACGGATTCATGTAGTCCAATAAAGTTGGCATAGTGACAAAGAATTGGAATCCTAAGTTGAATCACTTACGAATTTCGGAATTGACTCACAGAATACACCTTGAAATCAGAATAGAGAAGGAGTAGAATGTCTGACATAATTTCATACTTGATCAATTTCTTGACAAATAAGTCATTCGACGGACAAGAACACAAAAAGAAAATAATAACCAGCTAAGTTTAAAAAGACAAACCTAGAAAGAGAGAACGAGCGCAGAAGAGGAGACTGAAGGCAGAAGAACGCAGAGGAGAACCATGGGAGAACCCCACATAGGAGAACGATGAGTAAAAAATCATAAAAATAATAACGTATTTAGAGTTGAAAGCAATATAGGATAAAGGGTAAAATAAGATTTATTAATATTAAATAAGGGCATAATTGGAAAAAGAATGAAGAAAATTATGGGATACCATCAAATCGGTGGTTCTGTAAATTGAGGGATTTTATGGTTACCAAATCATGAAAAGGAACCATACCATACCATACCTTTTAAGAAACAATCAAAACAAACATAGTTATCTTGGTAACCATACCATACCATGGAAAACCACCATCCAAACAGACATTAAGTGATTTGCTGGAAATGGTGTAGCTACATACACGCTTATAAAAAAATTATATTGTGTATATAGATCAAAATTAAAGCTAATTTTAGAAATATATATATTAATTTTTTGAACATTCTTGAATCAAAATTTCTAGTTTGCCCATTTTGTTACTGGAATGCTGTTAATTGTTATAGAACCTAAATTTTGAAGGAAAATTGTCACCAGACCTAAATTTCATTGCTTGGGAGCAAGCTATATTATCAGTAATGAGTGGGCTAAGGGGAAGAAAGTAAACAACGGTCTAATCTTTAGCTTTATATTTAGGATTTGCATGGGTATCAAGTTGGCAAGTTATGTCTCTGAACTCAGCTGGTTTTATTGTTTGGTGGTTCTATTTTTATTTTAGCTTGAGACATTGTTTAGCTTATAAAATATTTCCATGATATAAAATAATAAATAAATTATCTTTTGCTTAAAACACAAATAGTTTACCAGCAAGAGCTGAATATGTTATTTAATACATATACACATATCAAGCTTAAAGAATGTAATGTTATATCCACTAGGGAGGCACTCATGGTTGTGTTCATATTCATCGAGTTGCTCTTTGCTATATTGCTGCACAAATCTATTGAAACATATTATTCACATGATGAGCAAAAATATATTGAAAACTATATATGAATGAATTTAAACTTTGAAAACTTATGAATAATAAGCATCAAATGTTATTTAAAAAATATTATCCAAAAAATATCATTCATTTAATTAACAACTTTAAGAACTAAAATGCATTTTGACTAAACACATGGTGGATGTTTGTGACATCTTATCCGATTGTGACCCTCTATCTACTGTAAGTCACCCTTGACCTTTCTACATACTTTCACAAGGAAGAGGTTTAACTGGTATTGCATTTCTGTACATAATAACTGTCATGGCATAACTACAAGGTATCTCATCTAACTGAAATTGTCCATAACTATATTTTCGACTTCACAGATAAATTATAAATTTTTAGCCCCATCAGTCACTGTATGCAAGAATTTAGTTGATACTTTTACCTTCAACAAAATATATTAGTCATACACAAAACATATCATTGACGGACAACTATCACTAACTGTGTAACGAATTTCAATTTGAACATAATTTGTGTCTATCTTCAGTTGAGTTGCTATTGCTTTAATCAACCCATTGTATTTTGTAGTTGAATCATACATAATTCCATTAACACAAAAATCTTTGGGTCTTCAATGTATATATGATTGATGAATATTTTAATTTCGGTAAGATTTGATTGACAAATTACTAAAATTAAACACAAGCAAAAATCATAAAGTCAAATACAAGAAATACTAAAATCACCCATTAAAATTTAGAACAATTTTTTTTTTTTACGGAAAAAAGAAAATTGATTTACAAACAAAATTTTCCGGTGAAGTCTATATATGTTATGTCAGCTTAAACAGGCGAATAAAGTCACAAGTTCGTCATGTAACTCTTGGATCTTTTTTTTTTTTAAAAAAAAAAAAATCATTTAAAGTAAACCAAAAAAATCCAAATTAACATCAATTTTTTTTTTCTTTTTTTAAAAACTCGTTGCTTCCATTAAAGCTTTAACCATTTAAAGAAAACATTGATAATGTTTTCTATAAAATTCAAAAAATATATATTTTTTGTTTTCATTAAATATTTTACTTGTTGTGTCTCATCTTCCTCCATGTTATAACATGATTGAATGTAAACAAGCATCATTCATATTGCATCAATTAATATCGTCTTTTGCATTTTTTTATTGTTGGATAAATTATATCAATTAAAATTCAGAAATATGTATTTTAATTGAAATACGTAGAGATATAGATTGCGTATATTTTATCCTTTCCAAACCTCACTATGTGGGAATACACTGATTTGCTGTTGTTTGTTGTTGAAAGAAGAAAATACTTTTTTTTTAAAACCAGTCTGTTTTATTGAAATGTTGAAGAAAAAAAAGGAAGTTTGGAAATTCTATATTTCTCTGGTTTGCAGAATGAAGAAGATAGGAATAGAAATGTGACTTATTTTGGAAAATAGAAAAAACTATTTTAGAGCGAAAATAGGAGGTGTATGATATTTAGTGATCAATTTTTATATTAAAAATTTTTTTTTAAAAAAAATTTAATAATAAAATTTACTATTTCTTGCAATCTAACAATAATGTTATAAGTTGCGAGAAACAATTTTAGATTATATATATATAGAGCTGTTTTTCCCTATATAGGCCGTCTACTCATGTTACTGAAGTCACATAAGCATTTCGAAAGAGCATGATGAGTAGAGGATTCAAAAATTCGGCGCCATTTTCAAATACTTCAACCTTATCAAATTCATGTATTCTCTCAATTTCTCCTTTTTTGACCATTTTTTTTAATTTTATTTTACAATGAGTAATCAGCAATTTGTTCGGCTTGAAAATTGTAGTCATAGAGTATCATAAATTTGAAGTAATTTTCTGAACAATGATAACTGAATTTGTGTTATCAATTTTTTGTAAAAAAAATTATGTTCTCTGTTTATTTCACTTTGTGAAGAGTGATAACTGAATTTGTGTTACAGCGATTTATTTTTTAATATCTCTGTTCTCTGTTTATTTTGCTTTGTGGAGGCAATAAGTCTGTGATTTACTTAGTTCAGAATTTTTTGAATTTGATTTAACGTATTTGAAGTAGAATTCTGAGTATAGACATTATTTTCATGTTTTTTTTTTTTTTTTGTCAATCTGTTCGATTTTCGAAGGCAATAAGTCTGTGATTTACTTAGCTATGCATTTTTGGAATTTGATTTCATGAAATCGAAGTAGAATTCTGAGTATAACTTTATTTTCATGTATTTTTTGGTCGATCAGTTTGATTTTTGAAGGCAATAATTCTGTGGTTTTTACTTAGCTCCAAATATTTGGATTTGATTTAACGTATTCGAAGTAGAATTCTGAGTGTCAACTTTATTTTCATGTTATTTTGTTTTTCTATCAATCGGTTCAATTTTTGAAGGCAATAAGTATGTGATATATTTTGAATATTTGGAATATGATTTGACGTATTCGAAGTAGAAATCTGAGCATTAGCTTTGTTTTCACATTTTTTTGTCTATCTGTTAGAATAATCTAAAATACATTTCAAAACATGAAATTTTATACTAAATAAAGAACGAGAAAGGTTAAGCACAGGGAAGGTTTGAGAACGTAAGTGCTGATCTATTTTATTCTGATTGCTTCTCTTTTTATATAAATTTGTACATGTTGAGGATAAATATAAGAGTCCTTATCTAATGCCTATTCTACAAGAAAGGTAATCTTTTGTTACAGAAAAAGCTGCAACAATTCAAATTCAAAATAAACTCTAATATACTATAAAAAGATCAAAAATGACATATAATTTTAAGTTTCTGAAATTTTGATTAAAATTTAGTTCTAAAATTGGTGGATCAGCTATAAGTTTTAGCTCTAGAATGAGATTTGTAAGGTTATTTTCATTGCGTAGACATGATGCATTTTGGAGTATGTGTGGAGTTGTAAGATTTTCTTTCTGTCACTAGTTTATTCTTCTGAGTTCCTACGATGCCTCTTGAAGTAATGGTCTTCTATGTTTAACTACAATACACAGATTTTGAAGGTTCCATTAATATGAAGAACAACTGTGTTTTAGGCATTATTTGATGCGTCAATAAACCACCATAAGTTACCTATTTAGAAGTTTTGATTTTTGGTATATTCTGGGTTGTCGTGTTCTAATACTTGTTTGAAGAAGTTTTTAAAATTCTTAAAAGCAATTGATATTCTTTTGCTAGTAGTGTCTCAAGCATTGTGTGACCTTAATTGTATCAAGCATTATTGTTACCTTTGAATGATTAACATATACTCTTTTTACTTGAGCCGAGGGTCTATTGGAAATAGCCTCTCTATGTCTATGAGTAAGGGTAAGGTCTGCGTACACACTATCCCCGTACCCCACTTGTGGATTAAACTTGATATGTTGTTGTAGTTGTTGATTGAATATACTTTTTTCATGTCCAGAAGATTTTTTAATAATTTGTTTCTTGCTTATAATGTATTCTTATCTCTAAGGATAATATTTACAGCATCTTTGTTGATTAAAAACTCAAAAATATTTCTAGATGCTTCAATGTTGGGGATTTCCATTTTTAAGTTTAAGAATAAATGGCACTGCACTTTCAAGTCAAAGTTCACTGTTACCATCGGCTGTTAACTCTTGCAGGTAGCAGTGGGGTTTGTATGATGAGTAGCACATGGAGGTATGAGCAGCATCCATCCTTTCTCAATTTCATCTCTTGCTTTCTCAATGAAAACTCCTTCTGTTCAAATATTGTGCCAATTGCACCGGTAAAAGTACTGTTTTCAGCTATCGTGGTCTTTATATAAGTTCTTTCTTTTGCTAATGGAAGTAATAACATTTCCGATTCACAGGATTTCATCTTTAACTGTGGCGGTTTGTCGGTTGCTTTCATGTTTGTGACCAATTGGGGTGGCATCGACACAGCATCTTTCTTTAGAAAGTAAACATACCATGTATCTCTCAAGCTCCAGTTTCACTTCATCTAACATTGATAAGATTGTGAATTGATGTAGAGTTCAGAAATTAAAGGAGCAGTTTGCAAACTTCTACGTTGTTATCACCCTTCCTACAAGGGAGCAGAATGATGCTTTGATATATTCCTAAATCAAGTGAGACAATTTTAACTTCACCTTCAACTGTTTTTTGTATATCAAACTGGTGCTTATTTGAAGAACTTGGATAATCTCTTTATCGTTCTGAAGGTATGGAATGCAACCTGGAAGGCCGACATTTGTTCCTGTGCGAGATCTGGAGATGGGCTTCGAAAAAATCATGAAGATAGCACATGCTCGTGGGGGTAAGATGTCAATTCTCTCAAGCTAAACAAAAGAAACGTCAAGATATGATTTACCTCCAAAACATCTGTTGCAGCATGCAAACGCCAGGATGCATTGGCAAAAATAAAAGCCGAGGTAGATGGTTGAACAGCTTCCCCAATCTATTCTGACTAATCACCTGATGTTTTTTGTGAACCTGAGACATCTTGTGTTGCTGTTAGAAGGAAAAATCAGTACAGGCCATGGAGATTTACCTACAAGTGGTTACATCTATACCCGGGGTTGACAGCCATGATGCAAATGTGGTATTTTATTTAGTGCTATTTCCCATTTACGTTGCATCAGATTTGTTATACCAAGATAAACATTACATTTTCCTGTTCGTAGCATGTGCTTTAAAGAATGATGGAAGTGCGCATCATCAATTTCACACATTTAGTCACTTAACCTTACTCCTTTCTTTACTTTGTGCTGTTTCAGCTTTAATCAAACTATTGGTTCAATTGAAGCAATAGCTAAGTCATCAAAGGAGTACATTCTGGAAACTACTGACCTTTCACCCACAACAGCTGAGACAATCGCGAGCTTTTTCCGGGATCCAAAGTTTTATCTTGCTCCTAAAATTGGCTGAGTTTTATACTGTTAATTCTAGAACGTTCAGAGTCGTGCACTCTGCAGAAGTGACTTTAGATCTCAAGAACTACAAGCGGAAGTCAAATGAACTTTATTTATATCTCAAGAACTAGAAGAGGAAGTCAAATGAACTTTATTCCGTGGAAAAGTGGTTGAAGTCCTGTGCTAGTGCTTCTGTAGATCTGTAGTCGTAACATGATTAGAGGACTCAAAAAGAAATCATTAGGCTCATTAAAACTTACCTCTCTTACTTGAGGAAATGTGACGGTGTATTTGTGTTAAGTCGATCTAGTTTCAGTTGTGACGGTGTATTTGTGTTAAATTGATCTAATTTCAGTGAAGTCCTTTTAAGGAAGATTAGAATTGCATCTACATTGATGTTTAAGTTATTCTGTGCTGCTTGTTTAAATTTCTGGTCTTTCATATGGCTACATCTCATGAGTGTACAATAGATCCTTGTGGTCGGGCTCTTCCCTAGACCCTGAGCATAGTCGTAGCTTTAGTGCACCGGCTGCCCTCTTTAAACCTTGTTTAATGGAAGGTTTCAACATTTAAGATTTAGTTTCATGTTGCTGAATGATCATCTGCAACGTAGAAACAGCTTAACTTTTGGCTCTCTACTTTTAACGCAGTAAAGCTCTGAAATCCGAGGTGAGTTCCAATATTTAAGTCTCCTTTACGATTGGGAATGATATTTTAACAGTTTTAACTCAGTGCAAATGTATCTCCATATTTTGTTTAGACCGACCTTCAAATAAAATTGCACACTTTCGTTAAGCTACCCTTTGGAAACAGTTTTATTTCTCCAATATAAATTATTGGTTTTGTCTGGACTATTTTTCACAATAGCCTATTCTAAATAATGTAAACAAGTACTGTGTATCAAGCTGGCTTTCAGAGCCAATCATCTACAGAGCTCCATAAAGATGACATAAGTTATATAAAGCAAACAGAAAGCTTGAACAGTTCATTAATTGCATTGACATAGAGCATCAACATTCACCAACAAGATGTATCCCCTACAGGATCTGTCCATCAGGACCATAATAAGCTTTAATAACTATCAAGACTTATTCCTAAATAAGCAACCTACGATGATAAGCGCCATGTTACATATTGAGCAACACTATGAGTTGCTCACAATTACACACCAATCATTTAACGATATAACTGCTATACTAGGAGCAGGCCATATGACCAGATGAAATGCAGAATTAGGATTAGGGGGAAAAGCATCATGAGTTATGACGAAGCACCAAGATATGAGGCAAGTCACAATATATCACTGAATACTCCGCCTGCTGTCACTTCAGCCCCAGCTCTCGGACCACGAACTATTGGAGGTTGCTTACAATATCTTTCAGTAGTGAATGCAATTACGTTGTCCGATCCAGAGAGTTGTGTGAATGGATGCTCCTTTTTGTATCTCCTCAATTCAACAGTCCTTTTCCGTTGACAACATCGACTACTCCAACATACCTCAAGACCTTCATGAATGTCAACATTTTTCAGATGGGGTAATATGAATACAAGAAAGGAAATTTATCCTCTCTTTCAAATACACACAAGCAGCAGTCAGTGGTCAATAATTAAACTAGTTCTGCCTAGAATGTGTAATATGGTCTATAACCAATCACTAAAAATCAGTGATGCTTCTATGCAAGATATCTGATGTGCAAAATGAAAAACTCTTCCCACACTAGGATTCTAAGGGCTCTTAGTCCTCCCATATAAAGTCATATCCCTCCTATGCAAAATTAAATGTTTTATCAGACTTGGCAAAGGTACTTAGATGATGCTTGAAAAATGACTGTTTCAGTTGATATATCAATCAACTATGCCTCAACCCCAAACTAATTATTAAAACTTGCATGCTTAGGAAAATTAATTTTAAACTTGTAACAGTCTAAAAAGGTGAGGAAAAAATCAACTTCAGTGGAAGGAGTATATAGCAGGTTCGTTCAGACAACATATCACAATACTGGAGCTCAGTTTTATAAGTTTAGAGTACTCACTTCTCCTTCATCTTCAGCCACCTGCCTCTGTTTAGATAACTCTTCATCAAATTTTGGCAGGTCGTGCAGAAAGTCGTCGGCAGACGCTGTAGCCTGAGAAATCCACCAAATATCACTTCATAGAGACAAATATGCCTTTCCAGTTAATGTTGCATGTATATAAGATAAGCATTCACCCTTAAAGGTTCTGGCACAAGGCTCTGAACAGGGATATCTGAAAGCTCTAGGTCCAGTCCACTTTCTCTAGCAAGAATTATCACCTGGAACAGGAAAGTTATTGCACATCAAAAATCATCAAACCATGATTTGTGTAGCATCAATATCCAGGTAGTTGGTTTTCTTGTCAATCTATTTAAAAGAGAGGGGAACCAGCAAATTCAAAAATAAAACTTAAGTCTTCATTTCTAAGGCGGGGAAGGAAATCAGCACAAATGCGTAAACCCATCAAGGTGGGATCAGTATAGAAGTAAAATGACAGATATTGTTTCTGCAACACTAAGTCATGGTTGGAAATTTCATCAAGCAACAACAACAACAACAACAAACCCAGTGTATTCCCACCTAGTGGGGTCTGGGGGGGTAAGATGTACGCAGTCCATACCTCTATCTCTAAAGAGGTAGAAAGGCTGTTTCCGATAGACCCCCCGCTCAAGACACGAGATACCGCACAAATACATAGTAAAGCACAGACCCCCGGCTCATCAAGCATTGAACAAAAAGGAAAAGAATAAGATCTTCTGTCAGGTTAACACTTGATAACAGTGAACGAAAACATTTAAAACCTATATCAGTCAATATCTTTCTGGCAACATCTGTTCCAGATAGGTCATCCCTTGGATCTGGCTCAGTATAACCAGACTCTTTTGCCTCCTTCACCACTTGGCTAAAAGCTTTTGTCCCCGTAAAGTTATTAAATATGTAACTCAGAGTTCCACTGCCAAAAGAAGAAAAGAAAAGAAATGAATAAATGCATGAAAATGAACAAGGAGTCGGATTAAATAGAGAATTTTTGCACTCATTGGTGCATCTTGTAGCTAAGACAAGGATAGCGTCATTATAACATTCCACAATTTAGGATAGATGAATTTCATCTGCATCGCATAAAATGAATAATCTCATTCTTACCAACCCAAAAATACCCTCAATCCGCAAAATTTTGTCTCCAGTTTCAAGAAGACCACGTAAGGTGCTAATGATTAATGGAAGCAATAGAAGGAAAATACGCAATAAAATGTATGAGAAGCTACCTCTTCCAGCTATTTATACAATTATCATTACTCGCTTGTCTTGTCTGGAGGTACTTTTCAAATAACGATGAAAACAACAGTTCTACAAAGACTGTCATTTTTCTCATCTTTGATAAAATGGAAAGACAGCAGTAAGAAAAATATAATTACGAAGGGCTGAAAACTTCATTATTGACATAATTGGCCAAAGTGCTATTTCCAACATGTTTGCGAGGTTAAGCACTTTTAAGAGGAACAGAAATCAAGCATGAAAATTAGTTACCTGGTCAAGTGGTCCTGAATTAGCCTTTTTATTTGGGGTGACCACATGGATTCCTCTTTGCAACCAATCGTAGTAATGGCTTACGATATGAGAGTCTGCAGTGCAATCCACTAGAACACTGTTTGGGATGAAATAATTTTCACTCACATGTTGAACAAACTTATTCGAGTCAGCCATTTCCCCCTTTTCACTTAGCAGTTTTTTCCACTTGGACAAATCAATACCCCTATCAACATTGAAAAGGCTGTCTTGTCATCACTACCCCTGAAGACAGTTCAATAACATCTAATGACAGAAAGCAGCAGTAACTAGCCGGAAGGGCTTTGTATCTTTTGGAACCCAGCAAGTTCACCAATAGCAAGAAAGATGTAATGAACATTTGATAGGTAATAGCGAAAAATCAGGAGAGGATATTAAATTCCTCATAAACAACAATTTTGAATCTCATTAAAGATCCAACATGACATACAGAGATTTGACACTGAGGAAACCTGTAACTTTGAATATCAGTAGCATAAAAAACTTGGAAGTTCCTTAGTCACATTGAAACTAAAAACGTAAAAATCTACTATATAAACAAAGAGGACATGAAGATGAGATCAGCTTCAAGGATGGGAAGAGAGGGAATAAATCTACACTCAAATCTAATAGCACATTTCTAACCAAGACTACAGCATTTGTAGTTGCAGAAAATGAATTATGAAGTCAACGCGCAAACTTCAAGAACCAAGCAACAAATATCCCAGGCTTCTTTATATGAACCACAAAGGAAGCCCTAAGTCTGCATATATTTTAGAAGTCTAGCTTTGATGAAACCTTTAGGAGAAATTCTTTTCTTCGCCAGGTTAGCAGTTGCTCACTTGTTACTCTACTTAAATGTAATTATTAATTTTACAAAGAAGCATCAAAAGTTCCCAATTAGCAAGTACCCCTTCCATTCCTACTTCTACGACTAACTTTCCTGTTTCCACTCCGAGAAGATTAATACCTGTCTATAAAGATAAAAACTACTTGACAATTCGTGTAATCTAAATATATATTTTCTTTCACCTTCGTGCTAATTTAATCCAACAGCCACCTGAACTCATTCATTTTAATTATTAACACGAAGGTGTATCTGATTAAAAAAGATCAAATATTCTAGTACTGATTATCTTCATACTAATCAAAAGACGGGATGAAGGGAGAAATAACAGACCAGATGGTTCTGTAAGTTTGACTAATAAAAATTTATTTTCACTTCTGAGTGATCAGCACCCTGAGCAAGGTTGGAAACATGATATCCAAAGGCAAAAGCATAATATATTCTTCTGGGATGGGTAACTATAGTTAAGCAGTTAAGATTTTGTATTTGCTATGCAACCTCCATCTTACCACAGTGGCTATAAGGAAAATAATTGAATTGAAAGAAAAATAAAGCATATCTGCAATCAGCCGGAAAATTCAAATAGTTGAAGAAATCTTATTCTGTTTTTTTTTTTTGGTTTCCCATCCGGTGTCCGGTGCCCGCATTGGAACCCTGACTAATCCGGATCGCGCATTGCAGGGCCCATTAAGGTGGCAGCGCTCCCAACAGAGTTTTTCCCATCCCATACCCAGGGTCGAACCCTCGACCTCTGGTTAAGGGTGGAGTAGCCCCATCCACTGCACCACAACCCATGTTGGTGAAATCTTATTCTGTTTATCCAAAAGAAAAACAATTTTAGAAATCTTTCTGACGGCTCTCTCTCTCTACCTTCTCTCTCTAAACCAAAACCATCCCCGGCCCCCGTCGCCGCTCCCCGCCAGACCCCCCCCCCCCTTCGCCGACCTCCGGCTCCGATCCACCTCCCTCCGTTCATACCTCAACGGCACCCGCCCGGCGCCGCCACCCCTGCCACAGAAACAGCCGTCCACCTCCGCCGTAAACCCCAACTCCGGCTCCGGCTCCGGCAAGATCCTACCCAACCGCTCCGCCGTCCGGTTTCGGTCAGACCCAAGCGACCGGCGACCCTCTCCGTCTCAGCACCTCCGGCGAACAAACAACGTCAACCAGGTGACCCCATCGCTGCCATCCATCTCCATCTCCAACCGCGACGAACCAACCCAGCGCCGCCGCTGGCTCCCTCTGTTCGGCCTCCTCTCCCACAAACGACGACCAACCCCCTCGGTCTCCAGCAGCCGCCGCTCCCTCTAATTTTTGCATCCAGCAACGCCGTCTCTCCGTCACCGGAACTCCCCGGAGCCCGATCTACGTTGGGTTTTGGTTTCCGGCTTGGTCTACAAGCGTAACCCGGTGACTTCTAACCTTTGTTATTGCATTTTTCGTATTATGCTAGTATTATCTCCTGTATCTTGACTTGCGTGTGATTTGTTGATATTGTCTGTTGTCGTTTCTTGCACTGCTTTTTATTGGGTTATCGGCTTGGGGCTCTGGTTTTGGGGCTTTGGGTGTTGAGTCCAGTGGTGTTTGCTCTCTATTTGAGTTTAGTTTTGTTTCTTGATTATTTCTTCGAATTTGTGTGAGCCTTGTATTTCTTGCTGCTGCTTTGCTACTACCATCGTTTATATTTTCTTATATTTTCTTGTAGTAGTGGCTGTGGGCAGTGATGGTTGGATAGGGTTATGTCCGAGGGGGTTGGGGCGTGGGGCTGTGGTGGGGGCGGGGGATGAGGAAAGGGCGGGAGTGGGAGGGAGGCCAAGGTTTGGCCTCAGGGGTGGTAGAGGAAGACGTGTGGATAGTGATGGTAGGCTGAGGGTTGAGTCTTGGAATATAGGGACCCTTCAGGGTAAGTCCATAGAGCTTGTGAAGATTTTTAGAAAGAGGAGGATTAATATTGCGTGTGTTCAAGAGACCAAGTGGGTAGGGTCTAAGGCTAGGGATGTGGATGGTTACAAGCTGTGGTACTCTGGGAGCGAGAGGCGTAGGAATGGAATTGGCATCTTAGTAGATGAAGAGCTTAGAGATCAGGTAGTAGAGGTGAAGAGGATCAACGATAGGTTGATGACTATTAAGTTGGTCATTCGGGGGTTTATCCTGAACGTGTGTAGTGCTTATGCACCGCAAGTGGGCTTGGAGGAGGAGGAGAAGATGCGGTTTTGGGAGGCTTTGGATGAGGTGGTGAGAGGCGTGCCTAGCTCGGAGAAGATTGTTGCAGCAGGAGATTTCAACGGGCGCATCGAGGCGTTACCGGGAGGCTTTGGTGATGTGCATGGTGGTTTTGGTTTTGGGGAAAGAAATGAAGAGGGGGCTACTCTATTGGATTTTGCGAGGTCCTTTGGGCTGGTGGTGGTGAACTCGAGCTTCCCGAAGAAGGACGATCACCTGATCACCTTTAGAAGCGCGATAGCCAAGACCCAGATTGACTTTCTGTTGCTTAGGAAAGGGGATAGGGCGTTGTGTAAGGACTGTAAGGTCATCCCGAGTGAGAATCTTTCAACCCAGTATAGGCTCTTGATTATGGATTTGGGTATAAAAAAGATTAGAAAGAGGAGGGGTGAGGAGTGTAGACCTAGAATTATGCGTGGGAGATGGGGGAGAAGTTGGCGGGAATGGGGGTGTGGGAGTGTAGGGGGGACGTGGATAGTATGTGGGATAGGGTGGCTAGGTGCATCAGGGAGAATGCAAGTGAGGTGTTGGTGTTTCTAGGGGCCGGGCCGGGCATCATCGGGGGGATTGGTGGTGGAATGAAGAGGTTAAGAAGAAAGTGGGGATCAAGAAAGGGGCGTATGCTAAGTTGGTTGAGAGTAAGGACGAAGAAGAGAAGCGGGTAAACAGGAAAGAGTACAAGTTAGCTAGGAAGGAGGCTAAGTTAGCAGTTACGGCGGCTAAAACGGCCGCTTTTGAGAGCTTGTATGCAGGGTTACAGGGGAAAGGAGGGGAGAAAAAGTTGTTTAGACTCGCTAAGGCTAGGGAAAGGAAGGGTCGTGACCTCGACCAGGTGAGGTGCATTAAGGGGGAGGACGGTACAGTGTTGGTGGAGGACGGCCACATTAAGAATAGATGGCAGTCGTACTTTCATAGGCTCTTGAATGACGAAGGGGATAGAGCGATTGTGTTAGGGGAGCTGGAGCACTCAGAGGAGTGTCGGGATGTTAGTTATTGTAGACGTTTTAAGGTAGAAGAGGTTAGAGAGGCTGTTCGCAGGATGCAAAGGGGTAGGGCGACGGGGCCGGATGAGATACCGGTGGATTTTTGGAAGTTCGATGGAGAGGCTGGTGTAAGGTGGTTGACTGGATTGTTTAACGAAATCTTCAAGACGGCAAAAATGCCCGAGGCTTGGAGGTGGAGTACCATGATCCCTCTCTATAAGAATAAGGGTGACATCCAGAGTTGCAATAACTATAGGGGGATTAAGTTATTGAGTCACTCTATGAAGATTTGGGAGAGAGTGGTCGAGGTGAGGCTGAGACGGATAGTGTCTATTTCGAAAAACCAGTTTGGATTTATGCCTGGCCGCTCGACAACGGAGGCAATTCACCTGGTATGGAGGCTGGTGGAACAGTATAGGGAAAGGAAGAAGGACCTGCACATGGTGTTTATCGACCTAGATAAGGCATACGACAAAGTCCCCAGGGAGGTGCTTTGGAGATGCTTGGAGGTGAGTGGAGTCCCGCTGGCATATATCAGAGCAATTAAGGACATGTATGATGGAGCGAAAACTCAGGTGAGGACGGCGGGAGGAGACTCAGAGCATTTCACTGTCTTGACAGGATTGCATCAGGGATCTACTCTTAGTCCCTTTTTGTTTGCTTTGGTGATGGATGTGTTGACGCGGCGTATTCAAGGGGAGGTACCTTGGTGTATGCTTTTTGCAGATGATGTAGTTTTGATTGATGAGACGCGAGGGGGTGTGAATGACAAATTAGAGGTGTGGAGACAAACTCTTGAGTCTAAAGGGTTCAGGTTGAGCAGAAGCAAGACGGAGTATTTGGAATGCAAGTTTAATGACGTGAGGCTGGAGAATGAGGTGGTAGTGAAGTTGGAATCATAGGAGGTATGTAAGAGGGATAGCTTCAAGTATCTCGGGTCCGTGATCCAGGGTAACGGTGAGATTGACGAGGATGACTCGCACCGTATTGGGGCGGGATGGATGAAGTGGAAGCTCGCGTCGGGGGTGTTGTGCGATAAGAAGGTGCCGCCCAAGCTTAAAGGCAAATTCTACAGGGTGGTAGTCCGTCCGGCCATGTTGTATGGAGCGGAGTGTTGGCCAGTTAAGAACTCCCACATCCAAAAAATGAAGGTGGCAGAAATGCGAATGTTGCGTTGGATGTGTGGGCTGACTAGAGGGGATAGAGTTCGGAATGAGACTATCAGGGAGAAGGTTGGTGTGACTCCAGTGGAGTATAAGATGCGGGAAGTCCGATTGAGATGGTTCGGACACGTGATGAGGAGGGGCATGGATGCCCCGGTTCGTAGGTGTGAGAGGCTAGCGTTGGATGGTTTTAAGCGGGGTAGGGGTAGGCCGAAGAAGTACTGGGGTGAGGTGATTAGGCGGGACATGGAGCAGTTACAGCTCACCGAGGACATGACCCTAGATAGGAAGATCTGGAGGACGCGAATTAGGGCAGAAGGCTAGGGCCAGTTTGGGTCGCTAGTGTAGGGAATTACTTGGGGGGGTATTATTCTTGTTATGATACCTTGTTCCATGTTTTATTACGAATCTGTGTGCTTTTCTCTGTTTTTTATTACTTATGGGTGTCGTATTTACGTTATGTTATGAAATCTTGTTCTATGCTTTACTATGTATTTGTGTGGTATCTCGTGTCTCGAGCCGGGGGTCTATCGGAAACAGCCTTTCTACTTCTTTAGAGGTAGAGGTATGGATTGCGTACATCTTACCCCCCCCAGACCCCACTATGTGGGAATACACTGGGTTTGTTGTTGTTGTTGTTACTGTTTTATTCAATAAAATGTAGCTTTCCTTCATTCTGAAACAGAAAAAGACTCGGTCCAAAAATCGCAGGGCCAAAGAATGCATCTGCAAGATATACATCACTAAGCATTTAGAAGGAAAGATGGATTTTCAAGACTTACGAGTCGCTTAATAGCATTGAGCTTTTACCAATTATACCCATCACGCACAAGTCAATGTTTGAATTTTTCCTTTAAGACAGCTGACTGCCAATGAAAAGAAAAGATGTTTAAAAAGTCCTTATCCCCTATAAATCATGGACGCTAATAGGCGAAAGAATGATATTCAATTGAAGAAAGCATATTTTAACTTCAATAGTTGAAGGAAAGACGAAATGTATAAAACAAATTAGCATAAACTTGAATTGAAAGACCTGATCCTTGAGCTGGTCAAGCAATGTACCCCCTATCAGCCCAGGTTCAACAATCCCCACAGCAATACTAGTTCTTGACAAATAGAACCTTCAGTGCACAGCACGTGAAGCCCTCACACAGTCTTCTTGCTTAACAACTACTGTTACATTGAATTCTGAGCAACCTTGAGCTATAGCATTGATATTGATATTTGCCTGCAAAATAAATGTGTTTCTGATAAAATGTTGAATCTTGAAGATCTTATGAAATTCAACAAATTAAAAAACTGAATTATGCACACCACTAAAGCTGCTTTTTAATGAATTATGCACACAAATAACGAAGCATTCACCAATAATCCTTGCAGGAACATAGTCCGTCCTTAAAATGGTGAAATCTGTTGGCATCTCTTAGAATTATCTCTCGTCCTGTGACTTTAGCAATTAATTTAATAGCAGAATGACAATCACCACAAACCCGGAGATTTTTCATTACTCGTATAGGCACACCTTCAGGCAATTTAAGAAGTCCATAAGCCACAGCTAGTTTCTCACTGTGATAATTCAAGCTATGCAACTTTTCTTCTTCCTCCACATCATGCAAAGCAAAGCTTCCATCAGGAATATATCCAGCTTCTCTTAACATAGGCCCCAATTTTTCTAACATTTTGATAATTGAATCATGCTCGGGGTGGGGTGTGCTCTGTCCACCAGTGAACATATGCACTTTTTTGTCTGCCTCAAGCCAACTACAACCAGGTGTTTTAACCACTTCCCTAGACTGCATCGACTTCCTAAGTGAAGCAACATCAGCCCACTTACCGTTGGATGCATAAATATTAGAAAGTAGGACATAGGGCCCAGAGTTTTGGGGTTCAAGCTGTATAAGTTTCTTTGCAGCAATTTCTGCCATATCTAGGTTCATATGCATCCTACATGCACCCATCAAAGAACCCCAAATAATTGCATCTGCTTCTACAGTCATTTTGTTGATCAGATCCATCGCCTCATTCAACCGGCCAACTCGACCAAGCATGTCAACCATGCAGGCATAATGTGCAGTTCCTGGTTCCATCCGATATTTTGAATTCATAGACTCAAAGATATCTTGCCCTTCTTTCACTTTCCCAGTGTAGCTGCATGCAGATAAAACTCCAACAAAGGTAACCTCGTCTGGGATAATACCAAAGGAACACATTTCTCTGAACACTTCTAGAGCTTTATCTCCTAATCCATGTTGAGCATAACCTGTTATGATAGAATTCCACATGACCACATCTTTTGGAGAAAATCTGTTAAATATTAATTTGGCCTTGACGAAATCACCACATTTGATGTACATAGTGATTAATACAGAGGAGACATACACGTCATCATCACAGTCGGTTCTGATTAACTGTGCATGTACCTCTCTACCATAATTAAGACTTGCAAGACTAGCACAAATAGAAAGTATGCTTATCAATGAAGGGAAATTTGGCCTAAATCCCTCTACTTGCATTCGATGAAACAAATTCAGCGCCTCTAACTCATATCCTTTCCTTTCATAAACCTTGATCATTGCACTCCATGTTGCATCATCTTTCTCCGTCAAACAATCAAACACCATCCTTGCCTTAGCCACCTCTCCATTCTGTCCTACTCCAAATATTATGGCATTGCAAGCAGGAGTTGTTCTAACAGGCATCAGCTCAAAAAGCTTCCACGCCTCTTCAAATCTACCATATTGCACGTAGCTTATTACAATTGCAGTCCATGATATCTCATTCTTCTCAGGCATGACTTCAAAAAGTTTTCTAGCAATATCCAGCTTACCATTTTGCGCATATCCTGACACCATTGCAGTCCAAGAAACCACATTCTTTCGTGGCATTTCATCAAAGAGTTCGCGAGCCTCATCCAACCTCCCTTCCTGACAATACCCACAAATCATATTAGTCCTCACAACTACATCCTTCACTGGCATCATATCATAAAGCCTTTTAGCCTCATCAATTCTCCTTTCTTGAATCAGCCCACCTAACATCACAGTCCATGACACTACATTCTTTTCCGGCATTCGCCAAAACAACGCTTCCGCTTCCTCCACCAACCCCTCCTCAACATACCCTCTAACCATAGCAGTCCAAGAAATTACATTTCTTTGAGGCATTTTGTCAAACACCTTTCGTGCTTCCTTCACCATCCTATTCTTTACATAACCTGAGATTAACCCATTCCAAGAAACAATGTTCCGTTCATTCATTTGATCAAACAGACGCTGAGCTTCATGGGGTTGTTGATTTTGGAAATACCCAGCGATTATTGAGTTCCAAGAAGTTACAGTTCTGTTGGGCATTTCATCGAACATCTTCCGGGCATTCTGAATTTGGCCCAAACGAGCAAATTGAGAAATCTGAGAATTTGATGTAATGGTGTGTGTGTGACAGTATTTCCGACATTGTTGGACAAAGAACAAAAGCTGCATCAATGAACCAAAGCTTTGTTGGATTCTTTGTGAGCAGAAAACAAGTAGGAACTGTCGCATGAAGGAGTAGTACTTTAGGCATGCGAAAGTGGTGCTTATGGGAATTAAGGATAAGTCGGTTGAAGGAATGAAGTTTCTGGTATTCTTTTTTAGTCCCTATAAGTTTTATATTAAACTTTATAGTTGGACATTTTAGTACATGTTAATTTTCTATTTATGTCATTTTAGTCCAGTTGGTTTTGTTGGGGGGGGGGGGTTGTATGCCTAGTGCTTATAACATGTTACTGAACCTCTCACTAACTAAAAACAGACCGATGTTGTCGGTGAGCAGCTTTCGTTGAACTAATTGTCACTTCTTCTGCATTTATTGATTTTACATCTTTTTAGCATTCCGAGTTGGAAATTCTCCTAACATTCCGAGTTGAAAATTCTCCTAACATTTTTTTACCATTTTCTTTCTTTCGAGAATACTATTTGTCTCGTCGGTATATCAACAATGAGGAAGAAACAACAATTAATTATGGCTCTTGACCCAAATAGCATAGGGGAGATCAGAGCAACATGGAACACCTAGATAATATTTCCTATTAAAGTAAATCAGCATAACATATTTACCATATTGGAGTAAATTATCATGTGGTTTCATATCTTATACCAAATTTTTGGCTTACCTTCTATACCAATCAATGTTAAAATATCGTGAGCAACAAAATTTTAGTTTTCTAATTTGAAAGCGACGATCACCAGGCGGATTAGGATATAGAGCACTAGCCGTAGAATAAGAATCAAAATTTTCCCACTTTTTCTTAGATCACTGCCTGCCATCTCTACTACTATTCTACTGACCTCCATCCTGCTCAGAATACCTGAATTTCTTACTCTGTCTTTCCCCTATCTTAGCTTGCTTATTTTTTTCCTCTTCAACCTGTTGCATATACACCACAAGCCTAGAAATATCTGTGTCATTATTCAGCAAAGCGGCCTTGCACTCCAACACCAAGTCCTAAGACAACAAAGTGAACTTCCTCGTCTTAGCTCTTATAGAAGACACCAACTCCAAAGCATAACGGGATAACTGATGAAACTTTAAGGCATATTCTTTCATAGTCATCCTATCTTGTTTTAAATTCACAAACTTTTCAGTTTTCGCCTCCCTCAACTCCTGAGGAAAGAAACGACCAAGAAAGGTACTCAAAAAGTTATTCCACAAAGCTAGCCTAATATCATCCCCTCTCAACTATTCCCACCCCTCAAACTATTGATATGCCACGTCCTTTAGCTAATACGCGGCGAACTCCACACCCTTCGAGTCAGAAGCATGTATCACTCATAATATCTTTTCTATCTCATCTATGAACCCTTGAGGATTCTCCTCAACCTTGGAACCAGCGAAGGTCGAAGTAGGGTTGTTAACCGGGTCGGTCCAGTTCAAACCAACACCAGCCCATGTAATTTTATCGGGTTCTGGGCCGGTCCGATCCTGAGTCACTCTTAATGGTCCGGGCCCAAATAGTGAAATTTGCTGAAATGGACCGGAACCGACCCACTTAGCGTGTATCTGGTTTTGATCAGTCAAAACCGATCAAAATGTAAAAAAAAAAATTAAATTCAAAATTTCCATTTTTTTTCAATATACACACACCTATATACATTTTAAATACGTTAAACAATATACATACAACATATATACACTATATATACTACTTTAGAAAACATATAGACATGTATACATTAAATATATACTAGTTTAGAGTGTATAGAAAATATATAGACATATATACGTACAATATAATATATATACTACTTTAAATACTACTTGAAACAATATACATACAATATATATACACTAAATATATACTACTTTAGAAAACATATACGCTTGTATACTTTAAATATATACTAGTTTAGATTCTATAGAAAATATATGCACATATATACCATATATTTACAATATAATATATATACTACTTTAAACAATATACATACAACATATATACACTAAATATATACTACTTTAGAAAACATATACATGTATACTTTAAATATATACTAGTTTAGAGTCTATAGAAAATATATACACATATATACGTACAATATAATAGATATACTACTTTAAATACTACTTGAAATAATATACACACAACATATATATAGTAAATACATACTACTTTAGAAAACATATACGCATGTATATTTTAAATATATACTAGTTTAGATTCTATAGAAAATATATGGACATATATACGTACAATATATACATTACATATAATACTTCTTTAGAAACATATACACATGTATACATTAAATATATACTATTTTAGTCTATAGAAAATATATACACATATATGTATATACTACTTTAAATACTACTTGAAACAATACACATACAAATATATACACTATATATACTACTTTAGAAAATATATAGACATGTATACGTTAAATAAATACTACTTTAGAGTCTATAGAAAATATATACACACATATATAGAATATATACTACTTTAAATACCTCTTGAAAGTTGAAAGATATATACATTACATGTTATAGTACTTTAGAAAACACATATATACATACAAGATTACAATGTATGCTACTTAATATAATAATACTTGAAGTTTTGAACATATATTCATTATATGTTTTCATTATATTTGAACTTAAAAGATATTTATTTTTTCATTATGTATATATATGTTTGTTATGTTTATTACTTAGTGTAAAGTTTGATAGTAATATATTAAAAGTATTTAATTCAAACTAGAAATTCAATTTAAATGAAAAAAAAATACTAAGTAAAGAGTGAATGAATGTTGTATTTTATTGATTGCAAAATGATCCAAACCTTATATTTACATGAATTAAAAATCTATAAATTTTGCTTCATTTTTTTCAACTCGTGCATGTTAATATTAACGTGAACTGCCATAGGATAGTCAAATCAATGGGGGCAAAACTATGCATAGGATTTGATTGTGCTGAGTTCTCCCTTGAAGTCAGAATTTCTTCAAGATTCTGTTCGTCTTTTTGCTCCACCTTCATTCCTTGATTTCTTCATCCCGCTCTAATCCAATCTTTAAGGCAAACTAAAATATTCATAGCATTGCTTCCCAATGAGTGTCGGTTGTATCCAAGCTGTTGTCGTCCCTGACTAAAAGCGCTCTCCGATGCAACGGTTGATATTGGAACATTTAATATATCTCTAGCTAATCTTGAAATCACAGGATATTTTCTTTCATTATTCTTCCACCAATCCAACGTGTTGATCCTTGCTCTACGATCCTCTATCGGCTGTCGAAGATAACACTTAAGCTCTTCCCGAGAAGTTGTTGTGTATATTAAAGGAGAAACCCTGTCCCAAACATTTAAATCATAAAAGTAATCAGGAAAACCACTATGTGCCGGCCTTTTAGAAGATGATGACTCCTCGGGAGCTTGAGGAGCAATAGTCGGAGTGATATTTGTCGGTACAACTACATCAAATAAATCGGCATAATGGTTATATAATGCTTCTATGTAAATGTTCGCATCACTCATAGCCGTAAAAAAATCTGGTTTTTCTTTAGGCTCTATATCTAAGGAAGTATAAATAATAGAACTATAGTGGCACATAGTATTATATTTCATATATGGATTTAGTATAGCACCAACCAAGTAAATTGGGGGAAGCAGATAAAAATCTTTTTTAAATTTAGCAAACATAGCACTAACAACTTCTTTGTAACCTTCTCTATTCTTATATTCTTTAAGCAAATAAGAAATGTCAGCTAAATAAGCTAAAATATTGCAAACAATAGGATAATAAGCACTGAAAAATTCAACTGTAGCTATATAAATTTTTTTCAAAAACTTAACAAGATCATCAATTGCAGCCCAATCAGAATCATGTAGCATACACTCAAGAAAAAAAATAGAATATTGATTAAAAGTCATTGTAATAGAAACTTTATAAGCAAGACAAGTTTTTAAATAAGTATAAGTAACATTCCATCTAATATCACATTCTTCAGGCATTAATATCGATCTAAGTCCATTTTGTTCACATTTAACTTTAAATTCTCTCTTTTTTTTCTTCGATTGTTTCCTTGAATAAAGTCAACAGTAAGCCAGGTCTTTTCAATATAAAACTCAAAAAATTCAAGACCATCTTTTACAATTAAACTATATATATGACAAGCACACTTAACATAAAATATTTCAGGTAACAACGGAGAAAGGTCAACTTTTAACTTGTCAATAGCAACCTTGTTGTTAGATACATTATCAAAAGCAATATATAATTTTTTTTTCAATACTGTAATATTCTGCAACTTTAGTAATAGATTCAGAAATAAATTTTTCAGTATGTCTACGATCTTTATCCTACAAAAAAGCTAGAATACATTTTTGCATAACAAAATTATTATCTATCCAGTGACAAATAATGATTAAATAATTATTTTTATTAATAGCACGACCAAGATAAGAAGTTAGACCAATTCTACATTGAATATTTTTTAATAATGTAGACAAATAATAAACATATTGTGTATGAAGTCTAAAAATATCATTTCGACAAGTACTTCTAGGAATACCATTAAATATAGGATTATAAATTGCTTGAATATAATGAATAAAAGCATCCGAAGAAGCAAAAGTGAAAGACAAACAACCCACAACTATCATTTTCGCTATTTCTTTCCAGTCCTTTATTTTATTATAATTCTTAATTAATTGGCCACTTGTTGGGTTGAATCTAGTTTGTGTTGACCCACCAACAGCCTCACCACCTTGTGCAATACATAACTCTCTAGCGTGTTTATCTCTTAAATGTCTCATCAACGAATCTGTACCCCATTTATTGCCTCCGATTTTATGCTCATATATAATTTCACGGATATTGCATTGCACCTTACTTTCCCCTTCTATTTTCGTAAAAAATTTCCATGCAATACGAGTTCTTCTACGAGCTCTTAGGACACAGAGAGGACAGGGAGGAAGATTAACCGATTCAGATCTAACATTAACATTCCTACCCCGAGTGTCTCACCAATATTTTCATCTTCTGTATCTAAATTAACCGCATCTACTTCATTTTCTTCTTCTATACCATAATTTTTCTGAACTTCTGCATAATCAATATCGAGAGCACCTACACCCATTTCTTCCTCAAAAGGTTGACTAACCGGTACCGAAGGCACACGGGTATATCTATTACTTGAACTACCTCTATCGAAACCGCCACCAATTCATTTTTTACTACCACGACCACTTCCGGGATAATTTTTTTTGATACTTGTACCGAGGTTTCTTATTTTATCCATATTATAAAATAAACTAAAAAAATTCAAAATATACAAAAATAATAAAAATAAATATTTAACAATTAATATACTAATTAAAAATTAAAGGTAAGAGATAGAACGACAATACCAAATTTTGAAAGTACCCGAAAGTTGCGATTTAGAAAACTTCCACTTGTATTTGTAATCGCAAAATTC
Organism: Capsicum baccatum var. pendulum; assembly: GCA_030864225.1. Taxonomy (NCBI): domain Eukaryota; kingdom Viridiplantae; phylum Streptophyta; class Magnoliopsida; order Solanales; family Solanaceae; genus Capsicum; species Capsicum baccatum. The sequence continues at coordinate 236,240,669 of CM061560.1, read as the reverse complement.
AAAAATAAAATTGAGCACTTTAGGAGATACTTAGAATATTTGAGAGAGATTGAGACTTGAGAGAATGAGAGAAGTCACTTGTGTGAAAAATTGATTTGAAATTGTAGGGTATTTATAGGAAATTTTTTGAATTAATATATATATATTTTTTAAAATGGGGAACTTTGGCCAAATGGCCGTTGGACCCAAACATCATTATAGCCGTTGGGCCAACGGTCAATTTGACCGTTGGAGGCCCTATCAACAACAACTATAATTATTTTTTAAAAAATTAATATACTGGGCCGGGTAATCGGTGGGCCTTGTCCAGGTTTGGATCGGGCTGGGCTTACCGGTCCTGTCAACGTAGACGACCTAGCCCGAGACCGGCAGCCCTATAGCCCGGTGTTCACCGAACCGGATTAAACCGGGAAGGGTTATATAAACGGCCCGGGTTTATCGGGCCAAAATGGGCCAGCCCTGCCTAGTTGGCAGGCTTAGGTCGGAGAATTCAACCTCATGAACTGGCCAACCCTTGTGTCCTCAGAAGAAGGAGTGATAGGAGCAACATACTCAGACTGGCGCGACTGAGAGACCACCAACTGAGTAAGTAAATGAATCGACTAGTGAAACTCAACATTAGACACATCACCGTGAGGCATTGGGGCAGGAGTATCATCAGCCTGAGGAGGACTAGAGAGAACCGGTGGAAATCCATGAGAAAATTAGAAGCATGGACCCTAGACCCGGCCTATACTTCGTAAGCAGGACGAGTTCCATCCACGTTGTCCTCAGGTGGGACAGAGGAGTTTTCACGAGCATCAAATCTTCTTACACATCATCTGAAATGTGAACAAACGAGAATAAAAGAGATTTCAACATCCTAGACTATACAACACGAAAGTAGGCTACAAGAAAGGAAAGTATTTCTAAATGCCTCATAGCCTTTTCCTTATACGTGTGGCGCTACACACCCATAAAAGAGATTTCACTTAACATGACTTTTTGTACACCCAATTAACTATGAAACTAAGCTCTGATACCAAATTTGTCATGACCCAAATCAGAGCCTGGCCGTAACGGGTATCTCAAGTCCATCAAGGACCGGAGACCACCCCTTTCACCTAGCCAAATAAAATACAACAAAGCTACCAGCGGATGAATTCTGAACATATAATAAGATAAGCTGAGTTCCAAACATATAACAAGATAGGAAACTCAGAAAAGAATTTAAGAATTTCAACACAACTCAATCCACAAAACCTCTAAACAGATCAAACTAATCTAATTCTGGACATGCCCCCGATGATAGCCAAAACTGGAACCTAAAAAATAGATCTAAGACATAAATAAAATAAGAATTCAAAATGATAGATCTTTTGAAGGATAAAAGCTCACCACTTCAAAGCTGATAGCTGACAATACAGAAATCCTATCACCGCGTAGGAAAAGTAGAAGTGTCTTCGGTTCCTACATCGCGTGGGGATACAACGTCTAGAGACAGTTAGCGGGTTGAGCGCTAGCATGTAACTTAGGAAAGAGATAAAATAATGTCATGATCAACAGTTTAAAATCATCAAATTCAATGCACACAATCCTATGGATATATATATACATAAATATAACAAGCAGGGATAGGGAACAAGGTTTAGCATGAACTTTAAAACATTAACTTGGAATGTGTAGCTCAACCGTCATAAAAAGGCACCCACAAGCTATGTGGGCTCAACTCTCCCCACTGAAAGGTCTCCAGTATATGTAACAGCACGAACCGAAGAGTAATTATATGTACATATATACCATGGGGAACTCGAACTACCCGGTCATATATCAAAGGTGACATGAACACCCGATCATGTAATAAGGGGGACTCGAACCTCCCAGTCATCAATCAAGGGTGACTCAAACACCCGGCCATTTTGACCCCCGCGCCGGCAAACACAATTTCTAGTATTGGTCCATCGGGATCTACACTTTCACGCCCCAGCTACACAACCTCCTTTAAACCCAATTAAAATAAGTTTCACACAATCCATTCATTGAACCATGATACACATTAGGCATACACTGTTGGTATCGTCATACCAACTATAATGCAAGGTAATATCATCATGCCATTGTAATTTCCTTGACTTGGGGAAACAACCCCCTTTGTTCATTAAATCAAGGTGGAGGAATGCCACGACCCCCTTTGTTCATTAGTTCAAAACCATTATGTTTCAATAACCTCTTTATATCATGCAATGGTTCCAAAGGTAGTTAAATGCATACATACCCCTATTCAAAACCATTTTCAAAAGGTTGGGTTGGGGTTATACCAATTCAATTATCCACACTCATGAAATTAGGGGAAACCTTTGTTTATTCACCATGTCTATGAAGAAGCAATTAATTTAGTAATTTTTAATAACCCTCAACCCACATTTAAATTCATCAATTAAATCACATGGGTACAATTATAAACATATGCTTTTGATAAAATAAGACTTGAGGAAAAGCAACATGCTTGAAAGTGTCACAATTATGGAGAAGAAACCTTGAATTGACCCCTAAATGCTCAACTTTGAGAAACCCTAGCTTGTTCTAGCTTTGAGAATTTTGAGAGAGAAGAGAGTATGTTTTGATTTGATAAAGGATAAAAATAATGTTCCAACGGTGTTTTATGATCGTGGGTCTTAAGTGGGGAAGAGAAAAATGTCCAAAGTTCCCTTAATTAAAAGATGAAAATTTATCGCCAGTGACGAAGGATCATCCTACGACTCGTGTGGATACGTTACGACTCGTCACCACGAGTTGTAGTCTAGGCAGTGACCAAGGGCTTACACGCCAGTATGGTTCCGATTAGAGTCATACAACTCGTATAGATACCTCATGACTCATATGGATAAGTCGTGGTCTGAGTAGTAGCTCAAGGACCCCTCACTATTGACCCTACGATTAGCACATCACGACTCGTATAGAGTCTTTGATGACTCGTTGAGTCTAGTCGTACTCAGAACACACTTTGGGCAACCTCACTAGTCATTCTATGATTGAGGTCCTATGACCCGTATGGTGACCTTACGACTCGTAAGGTAAGTTGTAGGTTTGGCAGTAAGTCCAAAAAACTTAGAAACTTTAGGATAAAAAATTTGGGGTGTTACACTACTTGATCATTTTTTTGCCACTTTCTGTCTTGTTTGGTTACGTTTTCGTCCATATTTTGTAAATGAACCCTAGATGCATGGGAGATTGTAAATAAAATAAGAAAACTAATGAAACTTTTATTATTTAATTAACCAATAGTAACAGATGTTTCCACCCATCTTAAGGCGTGAAATTAATAATTAAATAGGTTTATTTTATTGTCTAATGACAATTAAAAAACTAATTAATTCACCGATAATGGAGCCCCTAATACACGTTAGATTTTCCTGTGGGTCGGTTTGTTATAAGGTGGGTAAGAAAAAAAGGAATGTTTTGCCATGGACATATTTGGCCATATAAAATATTCATGTTTTTTCACAGTAATTTTTTACTTATTCTATTTGAAAATTAGTATCTTATAATAAAATTTTTAAATTCAACCTGAAGTTGTATTTCGAATTTGAAAACATGTTATAAGTTGTTTTTTAATTTATTTTTCACTTTTGCAGTTGTATTTAAAAATACATTTAAGCATGAACATCGTCCCTAATATTCTTTTCAAAACAAACCTCCATCTTCAACTCCAACTCCATAAATTTTTTAAAAAAATGAAGAATATGCTTGAACATCATCTCAAATAATCTTTTAAAAATCAAACGCCATCTTCAATTCCAACTCCATAAGTTTTTTTAAGTGAAGAATATTTGGTCAAATGCCTGACAAATAAAGCACTTGCTTCTAATTAAGTTTATAGTACTCTATCAGTTATATTAGGGATTTATTTTACTAAAGATTTTTATTGATTATTTATTAAAATTCTATTTTGACTGTTAGTATATCATTTAGTGAAGGTAACATTTGGACCACCTCCCTGTTATAGTCACGAGTCACTCATCACGACTCGTGATTTGACCTAACGAGTCGTGAAGAAAAGTCATGATCAAAGCAGACTCCTGATCAAACTCACTGGTGAGACCACGAGTCTCACCCTACAACTCGTGATGAGTGATAGCGACTCATCACCTGATTCGTTGCCAGGGCAGTATTGACATACTCCAAAAATCTCAGAGTTCAAAACTTAGGGTATTACATTATCCCCCTATTAGGGTCATTCTTCCCCTAATTAGTAGTTAGGACATCCTTAGCACGACCAAAAGAAAGAACACAACACAAATCCAAGGACAAATTCAAAAAGCAATGAGAAAGAGAGAAATGCATACCTTAAGCATTTTCATTCACCATGGAAAACAGAAACGGGTATTTGATCTTCATATCTTCCTCAGCTTCCCATGTAGCTTCCTCCACCCTTTGATTTCTCCAAAGCACCTTTACCGAAGCCACATCCTTAGTTCTCAGCCTACGAACTTGTCTATCCATTATCTCCACCGGGGCTTCCTCATAGGACTAGAAATCCAAAATGCTAACATCATCCACAGGAACAATCAAACAAAGATCACCCACACACCTTTTTATTATCAAAACATGTAAAATGGGATGAATAGAAGCCAAACTCGCAGGAAACTTCAACTCATAAGCAACATTCCCAACTCTTCTTAAAATCTGGTACAAACCAATATAACGGGTACTGAGCTTTCCTTCTTCCCAAACCTCATCACTCCTTTCATAGGAGATACCTTCAAGAACACCCAATCACTAAACTCAAACTCTAACTCCCTTCATCTCATATCCGCATAGGAATTTTGGTGACTTTGAGTAGTCTTAAGTCTTTCTCTGATCACATTCACCTTCTTTATGGCTTAGTGGACCAAGTCAGGACCAAACAACCTAGTCTCACCAACCTCAAACCACCCAATAGAAGTCCTACACCTCCTATCATAAAGAGCCTCAAAAGGAAATATCTGAATACTTGAATGATAACTATTATTATACGCAAACTCAATAAGAGGTAGGTAATCCACCCAACTACCTTTAAAATCAATAACATTGGCCCTTAGTATATCCTCCAACGTCTTAATAGTCTGCTCCGCTTGTCCATTCGTCTGAGGGTGGAAAATGATGCTAAGGTTCTCTTTAGTCCACAAACCTTTCTAAAACAAATGCTAAAAGTGAGAAGAAAATCATATCTCGGTCTGAAATGATGGACACCGACGCTCCATGCAACTTGACAATCTCCTGAATAAACAACTTACCATAATCCTCCCCATAGTAGTTAGTCCTCACGGGTAAGAAGTGAGTAGACTTAGTCATCCTATTCACAATGACCCAAATCGAATCATACTGATTGCATGGCCAACTCTATCTCTTGAGACATGCCACCGGGCCTCAAGTGTTCTACCTGAACTTTTTGACAGACTATACACTTAGCCAAGAAATTTGCCATATCCCTCTTTATATTGTTCCACTAATAGATTTCCTTCAAGTCATGGTACATTTTAGTCGATCTCGGATGAACTGTACTTCTTAACTTATGAGCCTCAATTAAGATCCTTTCCCGCAACCTATTAATATTAGGAACACACAATCTTTCTTGATACCTCAGAATGCCGTCTCCCTTAATTTCGAATGCCATAAACTTTTGCTGACCCACATTATCCTTAATCTACACTAGTATGGGATCCACCTGCTTCTCCTTCACCTCAGCACCATGAGATAATTTAACCACCTCTTGGACAATCACTCCCTCATCCCCAGAGTCCAAAAGATGAATTCCCAAGTTTGCCAACCCATGAATATCCTTCACTAATCCTCTCTTCTCCTCGTCCACATGAGATAAGATCTCCATAGACAACCTACTAAGAGCATCGACAACAACATTAGCTTTACTTGGATGGCAGTGCAAACTCATGTCATAATCCTTGAGTAGCTCGAGCCACCACCTCTACCTGAGATTCAATTCCTTTTGAGTGAACACATACTGCAAGCTCTTATGGTTTAAATAGATGTCCACGTGCACCCCATATAGGTAATGACACCAAATATTCAAAGCAAAAACCACAGCCACCAACTCTAAATTGTGAGTCAGATAATTTCTCTCATGAACCTTAAGCTGTCTAGAAGCATAAGCCACAACCTTACCGTGTTGCATCAGCATACAACCCAATTCCACTCGAGACGCATTACAATATACAACAAACCCATCAGTATCCCCGGGCAGGGTCAAAACCAGAGAAGAAGTCAACTTATCTTTTAACTTCTCAAAACTACCCTCACAGGTATCAGACCACAAAAACTTCACCTTTTTCTGAGTCAACTTTGTCAGCGAAGCAACAATAGAGGAGAAACTCTCCACAAATCTCTAATAATACCCGGCCAAGCCCACAAAGCTCCTAATTTCAGTTGGAGTCATGGGTTTAGGCCATTCTTTTCTTAACCTCCTCAACTTTCTACAGATACACCTTGATCCCCTCACTAGAAATAATAAGCCCAAGAAAAGTCATAGTATTTAGCTAAAACTCACACTTAGAAAATTTGGCATACAACTTTTGATCCTTTAAAATCTGCAACACAATTCGGAGGTGATTGACATGATCCTCCTCATTATTAAAATACACCAAGATCACCAATGAAGACTATCACGAATAAGTTCAAAAACTGTCTAAATATCCGATTCATAAGATCTGTAAAGGCAGCTGAAGCATTAGTCAAACAACATAACCAAGAATTCATAATGATCATATTAGGTCCGAAAAACAGTCTTACAAATATCAACCTCCTAAATTTTCAATTGATGATAAGACGAAAGAAATTAATCTTAGGGAAACATCTAGCACCCTGAAGCTGGTTGAAAAGATCATCTATCCTAAGAAGAGGATACTTATTCTTCACTGTAACCTTATTTAGCTGGTGATAATCTATCCATATCCGAAGACACCTATCCTTCTTCCACACGAAAAGCACCAGAGCACCCAACGAAGAAACACTAGGATGAATAATTCCTTATCAAGGAGATCCTTTAGTTGTTCAATAAGCTCTTTTGATTTAGTCAAAGCCATTCTATAAGGAGGAATGAAAATAGGACGGGTATCCGGTAGAAGATTAATCCCAAATTCTATTTTCCTATCGGGAGAAATCCTAGGAAGATCATCAGGGAACACTTCAGGAAACTCATTAACCACAGAGATTGATTGCAAAAAGGGCTCCTCAAAGTTAGAATCCTTAACCCAAACTAAATGGTACAAACACCCTTTAGTTTTTAACTTTCGGGCTCTAAGATAAGAAATAAACCTCCCTTTGGGTACTAAGGAACTTTCCTCCTATTCCATTATCGGCTCACTAGTGAATTGGAAACTGAACTTTTGGGTCCTACAATCTAGAGATCATAGCACGAATAAAGCCAATCCATCACTAAGATCACATCAAAATCTACGATGTCAAGCTCTACTAGATCCACCACGTCTCCCTATGGAAGGTAGACACTACACAACCCCTATATATCTTTCTAGCAACTATAGAATCACCCACCGGAGTAGACACAGAAAAGGGATCAAAAATATTTTCGAGACCAAAACAAAAATGCACAGCCAAATAAGGGTTCACATAAGAAAGGGTAGAACCCGAATCAAGCAGACAATAAATATCATAAGAGAAGAGCTGCAATATACCAGTGATAACATCTGGGAATACCTCAAATTTCTAGTGGGTGGAAAGAGCATAGAGATAATTCGGGATAGTGCTGGCACCCCAAGTGGCACCCTTTGGTGCATGAGCCAAAGAAGTGGCGACTGGAACCTTATTAGCCCCAGTGTTTACCTTAGTTGTAGGACAGTTCCTCTGCATATGTCTAGGCTGACCACAATTACAGTATAAGTTCCACCCTTCATCACAATAACCATGGTTAAGCTATCTATAAATTGACATGGAGGATAAGGTAGGGCTGATTGAGCTCTACTAGCCTGAGGCTGGACACCCTATACCTTAGGACCATTTCTATCCTGAAAATAACGATCACCAGATGACTTAGGGTAAGGAGCACTAGCCTACGAATATGAATTCGAATTTCCCCAAGTCTTCTTCTTAGTCTATTATCTTCCATCTCTCCCACTATTTTGCTGATTTATAACCTATCTGAATATTTAAGCTTTTTTTTCCCTCTCTTCTATCTCTCTCTATTTCTTTTTATCATCTTCTACTTGCTGCATATACACCACAAGCCTGGAGATATCCATATTATTGTTCAACATTGCAGCCTTACACTCTATAGCCAAGTCATAGGACAAACAAAAGTAAATTTTCTCATCTTGGATCTCGTGCTAGATACCAACTTAGGAGAATAACGGGAAAATTGTTAAAATTTCAAGGCATATTCATTCACACTCAACTTACCTTGCTTCAGATTCACAAACTCCTTAGCTTTGGCTTTCCTCAATTCCTGAGGAAGGAAATAATCCAGGAAGGCACCTAAAAACTTATCCCACTCGGACGACTCAACATCATCACCTTTCAACTGCTCCCAATCCTCATAACACTGATAAGCTACATCTTTCAATTGATATGAAACAAACTCCACACCCTTAAAATTAGTAGCATGCATCACCCTGAAAATCTTTTTCATCTCGTCTACAAACCCGTGAGGATCATCCTCTACCTTAGATCCTGTAAGGGATGGGCCTCATAAATTGGCCAACCCGAGTGACCTTAGATAAAAGAGCAATAGAATAACATGATCAGACTGGCGAGACTGAGATACTACAAATTGAGTATATAGATATATAGACCAGCGAAACTCCATATTAGACACATCTCCATAAGGTATTTGGGCATGAGTATCATTATCTCAGGGAGCTTAAGTAGGACTAGTAAGGACCGATGGAGACCCTAGACTGGATATACATTCCATAGGCAGAGTGAGTTCCATCCATATTTTCCTCAGTCTGGGCAAAGGTTCTAGGAGCATTAGATCTTTGGGGAGGCATGATCTGAAATATGAGTAAGCGAGGAGTTATAAAAGTTCAAGACACTTAGACTCTATAGCTTGAACTAAAACACAAGAAAGGGGAAACATTCCTAAATACCTCGTAGCCTCCCTCTTATAAGTGTGGCGCACTACACGCCTATAAAAGAGAAACTACTCTACACGGCTTTGTGGACACTCAAAGACCCTGAACTATGCTCTAATACCAAGCTTATCATGATCCAAACTAGGGCCTAGTCATGAAGAGTGTCTCAAGCCCACTGATGGTCGGAGACCACCCCCTTAGGCTAACCAATAGAACATAATTAAGATAATCAACGGAATACAAATAAACCATAAGTAAGTTAGATAAGATAATCCAAATGGAAACAAAGCGTCAAACAATAACCAATCCTACACTTGTCCATAAAATCCTCTAAATAAAATATCAAACTAGGCCGGGACATGCCCCTGACCAAGACAAACAAAACTAACAATAGCCAAAGTATGAAAAAACCCTAATGAAATGGTAAAGCTTTTCAGATGATGGAGGCTCAGTACGTCATAACAAATCAACCGATATCCACACCTCTTAATATTACATAGGGTAACAGAAAAATCCTAGGACCCTACATCATGAAATGATGCAATGTCCAGGGACAGTCAGTGGTATAAGCACTGTCATATAACTCAAGAAATGTGATAAAATAATTCCATGTCTGAAATCATTCAAAAACACATGCGCACATTCATATATACATATATAAGGTGTTGAGATAGGGTGAAGGTTCATGAACATGTGATTTTAAAATATTAACCTGGACTGCGTAACTCTATCATCCTAAGGGCACCCATGCGCTATATGGGTTCAGCTCTCCTTGCTGAAAGGGACCCAGCACGTGTTAGCCATACAAACTGAGAAAATCTAAGAAAGGGACAGAGACACCAAGGCTCTAACCATTTCAAAATATATAGCGTGTGAAGTAAGCACACGATCATTTAGACTCCCACATTGGCAAATATGGTTTCCAATATTGGTCCCCCCGAGACCTCCACCTTCACGACGAGCTACACAACCCACTTTAAGCCTAAATTAAAACATTTACACATAATCCCAACCATTAACTTGAGATTCTTACTGTAACACCCCACATTTTGAACTAGAATGAAAATGCGTCATTCATATGCGTAGATATTCCAAAATCCTCGAATCCTATGTAAATTTAGTGTGTTAATCAATAATGTAGTGTGGGAATATATTTAAGCATAAATTTAGATCATAGAGGTCCCCTAACTCAAGGATAAGTTGAAAGCTTTCCTATCGTTCAAGTTTTAGTGAGCGCCAAAACTTAGGTCAAATTCAATTGAACATAACTCCTTATATATATATATATATATATATATATATATATATATAGTTAGAGGACCTACTATATGTCAAATTAAATCTCTTTGAATTAGCTTTCAAAATCATACCAATTTCGCCCAAATCTGATACCGGAGCAAAAGGTTATACCCATTTTACTCCAGCATGTCAGCTTGGAAAACTGAGTGACGACATTTGTGATAACTTATCACAAGTGTGATGACTTATCACAAACGTCGTCAGCCTTAGAAAGAATACAGCCCCTAGTGATGACATTTATATAAGTTATCACAAGTGTGATGACTTATCACAAATGTCGTCAGCGTTAGGAAAAAATCCATTAATTCCAGCCCCCTCAGTGACGACATTTGTGATGACTTATCACAAGTCTGACGGCCTATCACAAATGTCGTTCGCCTTAGATTTTCAGCAACTGTGAAGCGGTTTAGTAAGGGTATTTTGGTCTTTTTCCTTTACCTCCCACGACTTGAAACCCTCAAGGGACGTAACTTTCTCCTATTTTTCTTTAGTTAAACATCTCAAAAACCCTCTCTTACACTTTCAACCACAAGAGTAGGGTTTTTATTAAAATCATCTCCCAAAAGCAAGATTCAAGTACTTTTTCTAAGATAATCAAGAATTAAGTTTCCCAATCCAAGAACTCTCCAGCAACTCATCAAAGTTTCCTTTCTAAGGTAGGCGTAGTGTTCATCCATGGATCCTTTTCATCCATGGAGCTCAAGAATCATGTTTTAAATTATAAATTGTAATTTTCTTGTTGTGTTATGACTATATTCATGTTGATGATTGTTGTTTGGATTCAAGTTTGTATCTTGATGAGTTTTTCATGAAGCATGTGAGTAGGTTAGTTAAAACCCATGAATTTTGGATGGATTAAGATTGTCAAATTGATAAGTACACCTATTCCCAAAGTTGTGCATGTAAGGTGTTTGATAAAATGCCAAGAATTATAGAATCTATGTTTTATGACTTAATAGTACTTAAATGACAAGTCCATGTTCTATTCCTTATTTTTCCACATGAATTCCATGTTATAGATATGTGTTGTTGTTATCAGTTATTGTTGTGATATGGAATGTCCATGATATTGAGGTATGCAAGTATACCCAAGTTATATGTATTCCCTTTCATGTATAAGGTGTTGAGAACCATGTGTAGTATGAAATCCCCTACTTATGGTATTATAAATTGTGGATGTTATTCCTATGATCAAGAAGTATCATGTGTGTCAATTTTCTTCCATCGAGTCCTGGGGGTACTTGTACCCAAAAAATATAACTGTGTGCCTAGAGCCGAGTAGCCTCAAGATAATCTCAGTCGTGCTATGATCAGTAGAACTCAGTCAGAATTCAGAACTCTCAGACAGTTATAGCACGTAAGAAATTTTAGTAATCTAAGTATCGTTATCATTCCAGATTCAGTTCAGTACTCAGCTCAGATCTCAGTAGCATTCAAGAAATGAATTCAGAACTTAGTATCATTCAGTCAGATAATAGATTTTGTAGTATTCCATCAGATAATAGAACCAAGTGAACTCAGTCAGCTCAGTCAAGTAAGAAACTCAGTAACAACTTTAGTTCAGATCAAGTACAAGTTTTAAGAATCAGTTTAGAGTCTTTCAGTTGGGAGTAGGAGTTAGCACCGAGCGAGTGCAGGGATGTCGGCTCCCTATTAGAGAGATAGAGTCATTAGGAGCAATCCCTGAACTCCAGAACTGCGTAGCCAGTGCAGGATGTAGGAGTCTCCTATCAGAAAAACCTTGTCACCTATAATAGAGGCTTGACTATTATACTACCTTAGGCTTGACTTATTACGAGGGTCACCCATCAAATAGGCTTGACTAGAGAGGTCTTTACCCGTGGTACGGTATTGACACCCTTCCAGAAGGGGGTTACAAGTTAGACCCCACCAGTTCTAATTCGGGGCATGTCGGTTAAGTGAGCATTCCTACAGTTAAATTTTCAGTATCAGTCTTCAGAGTAGAACTCAAAAATTAGGACTTTCAGATACAGTCATCAATCTCAGTAAGGAACTCAGATAGTTCCACAGATTCATAGACCACCCACCAGATAGGCTTGGTCTAACATAAAGTTATTAGTATCAGTACTTACAGAGGTCACCCATCAGATAGAATTGATCTCAGTCTTAGATTCAGTTGAGTATTCTCAATATCAGTTCCAGAGATCACCCGTTAGTTAGGCCTGATCTCAAGCTTAGTCACTCTTAATCATTATTAGAAGATTTTGTCTGTCAGATATAGTCGCTCAGTATAAGTTACATTGATTAGGCCGGTCATCACATATATATCAGTTATATCAGTCATCATAGCTTCCGTTATTAGTATTCAGTTCAGGACTGTTAGACATAGTCAATCAGACTATTTTTTCATAATTCGAATTGTCAGGCATAGTCATTTATTTATTCAGTATCTCAGTATCAGTAAACTCATATTGTCAGTATTCAGACTCATTAGTTAGTACACCATGAGCTCAGTTTCAGTTACTTATGCATGTATGTATTCTCACGTTCATATTAGTTCGTATTGTTTATTCATATAAACCCCTTTGAATTTAGCCTACCTCACTCGTATACTCAATACATTCAGACGTACTGACGCATTTGCGCTATGGTGCTTTCTCTTATGTTACACCATAGGTTCAGAGGCACGAGTTCCAGAGCAGCAGTAACATTATAGATTTTAGAAGTTAGAGTTAGCAGTGAGTCCTTATTCTCTGAGGACGTGATTACTACTTTATTACTTTAGTATTTCAGTTTGGCTTTCAGTAGTTGGGAGTTAGTTGGAGACATGTTTCTTCCACTCCCTACTTCAGATAGTTAGAGTCTTTTAGAATAAATTACAGACTAGATTCAGACTTCAGTATTTTGGTTTTGTTTTGGTATTGTGATACCACTTTATTCAGACATTGTTATTATTAAGATTATGTTCAGTATTTGACCTTATGGACTTTGATTTTATGTTTCCGCATTTATATTCATATATTATGTAGTGTACAGGTACAGATATCAGTCATGGGTTAGCTTGTGGTCCCTCGAGTTCATGAGCACCGTGTAGCATTCCGGTTCAGAAAATCAAGGCATTACAAACTTGGTATCAGAGCCTAAGGTTCAATAGTTTCCTAGGAAGTCTGAAAGCCACATCTAGTAGAGTCTTGTACATGGGTGTGTTGCGCGCCACATTTATATGCAGGAGACTATAAGATGATTTAGGAACAGTTTCCCTTCTTTCATATTTTAGATCGTGCTATAGAACGGTTCTCTAAGAAACTTATGTGGATTCTCATCATGTTCCATTCATGTCAGCTTTACCTTACTCTTAAGGTAGTAGAAGTAGTGAGGCCTAGAGTCCTATAGATAGAGCTTTCTCAGACCGTCCCCATAAATAGTTCGGGATAGTGTTATCTAAAGTTGGGCAGAGTATATTTCATAGGGGTTAGTTGTATAAAAGGTGAATTAATAGGCTTGAAACAATGTATGCAAGAGTTTAAGTTTAGTGATCCAGAGTTATATGTGTTTTTGATGGAGGCATAATGGTAATTCTCATGGTGTGGAGAAAATATAAGTTTTAGAGAGGTAGCATTTGAAGGCTAGGATGAGAGTAGCATATTTATTAAAGAATTATGGATATTCACATTATGCTTTAGAGACTAAGCTTGAATCTTTGAAGAATTTAAGTTGGTGTATTTTAGACTAAGTATGAAGGTATGGATGTAAGTTAAAAGATGTGATATTAGCATCCCATGACAGTAGCGGGTGTTATGTTTATGTATAAGTGGATAGACATGTTCTAGAGATTTCAGTAGGCTTGAACAGTGCATACAAGAATTTAAGTTTGATGAGTTATCATTGAGGTACATTATTGTATCACAGACCCTAGAGTAGATTGATTGTAGTTCAGTTCAGAGTTTAGTGAAGTGTTCCCAGACTTATGATGATGACTTGAGGCTAAGGTGGAAGGTTTAGTTGAAAGAATGCAGAAGCAGTGCTTCAGTTAAGCTTAAGTTTTCAGCATGAGTTAGTCAGTAAAGCCAGTAGTTCAGTTTAGTAGTCAGACAATCAGATTCATATAGTTTGTTTTCACATCTTTCCATCGAGTCATACTATCAGAAATCTTAGTAAGGTAACTATCAAGACAAAGTACCTTAGTAGTTGCGAGTATAACTCAGTTCATGCATCATGCATTATCTTCAGCTCTCAGATGTTTAGACATGATCCAATTCATAGATGCCTTGTGCACCACCTCAGTAGTCCTCAAGTATTCCAGTGATGTAAGTGTTTTTAAAGGGGACATAGTGTCCCAAGAGGGAGATGCTCTATAACTCCCCGAAGTTATCAATTCTGTAAACCCATTCAATTTCATGCATAAATTCTTATTACGAGTTAGCATCAGTTATCATTGTACAGTCAGTCATGCTTTCAAGAGTAAATTCAGTCAGACCTCTATGCATTAGATATGCATGTTCAGTAGAGAAAGTTCAGCTTATCAGTATGTTCAGTCATACGTTCCTGAGAATAACTCAGTCAAGTATCCATGCATCAGATATGCATGTCCATTATGAGGATTTATCTTATCAATGGTCTCATCCGGGAATTCTATGCATCAGCTATGCATGCATACTCTAGTGAAAAATTCAGTGTTTCAGTAATTTCTATCATATAGTCTTGTTTTAGATATTCACGTCCCTTAAGTAAGTTCAGTTGATCAGTACTCGTAACTTATTAATCGACATTCGAGGAAGAATGATTCTAAGGGGGAGATAATGTAACACCCCACATTTCGGACTAGAATGAAAATCCATCATTCATATGCGTAGATGTTCCAAAAGCCTTCGAATCCTATGTAAATTTAGTATGTTAATCAATTATGTAGTGTGGGAATCTATTTGAGCATAAATTTAGATCATAGAGGTCCCCTAACTCAAGGACAAGTTGACAACTTTCTTATCGTTCAAGTTTTTGTGAGCGTCAAAACTTAGGTCAAATTCAATTGACCATAACTCCTTATATATATATAATTAGAGGACCTACTATATGTCAAATTAAATCTCTTTGAATTAGATTTCCAAATCATACCAATTTTTCCCAAATCCGATACCGAAGCAAAAAGTTATACCCATTTTACTCCTGTATGTCAGCCTGGAAAGCTGAGTGGCGACATTCGTGATAACTTATCACAAGTGTGATGGCTTATGACAAACGTCGTTAGCCTTAGGCAAAATTCAGCCCATAGTGACAACATTTATGATAAGTTTTAACAAGTGTGACGACTTATCATGAATGTCGTCAGCCTTAGGCAGAAATCCATCAATTCCAGCCCCCCAAGTGACGACATTTGTGACAATTTATCATAAGTCTGACGGCCTATCACAAATGTCATTAGCCTTAGATTTGAAGCAACTGGGAAGCAGTTTAGTTAGGGTATTTTGGTCTTTTTTCTTTACCTCCCACGACTTAAAACCCTCAAGGGACGTAACTTTCTTCTATTTTTCTTTAGTTAAACATCTCAAAAACCCTCTCTAACACTTTCAACCATAAGATTAGGAGTTTTATTAAAATCATCTCCTAAAAGCAAGATTCAAGCCCCTTTTCCAAGATAATCAAGAATTAAGTTTCCCAATTCAAGAACTCTTTAGCAACTCATCAAAGTTTCCTTACTAAGGTATGCGTAGTGTTCATCCATGGATTCCTTTCATCCAAGGAGCTCAAGAATCATGTTTTAAATTATAAATTGTGATTTTCTTGTTATGTTATGACTATATTCATGTTGATGATTGTTGTTTGGATTCAAGTTTGTATCTTGATGAGTTTTTCATGAAGCATGTGAGTAGGTTAGTTAAAACCCATGAATTTTGGATGGATTAAGATTGTCAAATTGATAAGTACACCTATTCCCAAAGTTGTGCATGTAAGGTGTTTGATAAAATACCAAGAATGATAGAATCTATGTTTTATGACTTAATAGTACTTAAATGACAAGTCCATGTTCTATTCCTTATTTTTCCACATGAATTTCATGTTATAGATATGTGTTGTTGTTATCAGTTATTGTTGTGATATGGAATGTCCATGATATTGAGGTATGCAAGTATACCCAAGTTATATGTATTCCCTTTCATGTATAAGGTGTTGAGAACCATGTGTAGTATGAAATTCCCTACTTATGGTATTATAAATTGTGGATGTTATTCCTATGATCAAGAAGTATCATGTGTGTCAATTTTCTTCCATCGAGTTCT
Source organism: Capsicum baccatum var. pendulum (assembly GCA_030864225.1). NCBI lineage: Eukaryota > Viridiplantae > Streptophyta > Magnoliopsida > Solanales > Solanaceae > Capsicum > Capsicum baccatum. Next base: position 236,224,072 of record CM061560.1, on the reverse strand, counting down.
GGGGGTACTTGTATCCAAAAAATATAACTGTGTGCCTAGAGCCGAGTAGCCTCAAGATAATCTCAGTCGTGCTATGATCAGTAGAACTCAGTCAGAATTCAGAACTCTCCGACAGTTATAGAACTTAAAAATTTTCAGTAATCTAAGTATCGTTATCATTCCAGATTCAGTTCAGTACTCAGCTCAGATCTCAGTAGCATTCAAGAAATGAATTCAGAACTTAGTATCATTCAGTCAGATAATAGATTTTGTAGTATTCCATTAGATAATAGAACCAAGTGAACTCAGTCAACTCAGTCAAGTAAGAAACTCAGTAACAACTTCAGTTCAAATCAAGTACAAGTTCTAAGAATTAGTTCAGAGTCTTTCAGTTGGGAGTAGGATCTAGCATCGAGCGAGTGCAGGGATGGCAGCTCCCCATCAGAGAGGCAAAGTCATTAGGAGCAGTCCCTGAACTCCAGAACTACGTAGCCAGCGTAGGATGTAGGAATCACCCGTTAGAAAAGCCTTATCACCCGTCAGAGAGGATTGATTATTATATTGCCTTAGGCTTGACTTCCTACGAGGGTCACCCATTAGATAGGCTTGAATAGAGACGTCTTTACCCGTGGCACGGTATTGACACCCTTCCAGAAGGGGGTTACAAGTTAGACCCCACCAGTTCTAATTCGGGGCAAGTCGATTAAGTGAGCACTCTCACAGTTACAATTTCAGTATCAGTCTTCAGAGTAGAACTCAGAAATCTGGATTGTCAGATACTGTCATCAATCGCAGTAAGAAACTCAGATATTTCCACAGATTCATAGACCACCCACTAGTTAGGCTTGGTCTAATAAAAAGTTATTCAGTATCAGTACTTACAGAGGTCACCCATCAGATAGGCTTGATCTCAGTCTTAGATTTAGTTGAGTATTCTCAATATTAGTTCTAGAGATCACCCGTTAGTTAGGCCTGATCTCAAGCTTAGTCACTCTTAATAATTATTAGAAGATTGAGACTGTGAGATACAGTTGCTCAGTATCAGTTACATCGGTTAGACCGTTCATCATAGACATATCAGTTATATCAGTTGTCATAGCTTACATTATCAGTATTCAGTTCAGGACTGTTAGACACAGTCAATCAGACCAGTTCTTCATAATTCAAACTGTCAAGCATAGTCGTTTATCTATTCAGTATCTCAGTATTAGTAAACTCATCTTATCAGTATTCAGACTCAGTAGTTAGTACACCACGAGCTCAATTTTAGTTACTTACGCATATATGTATTCTCACATTCATATTAGTTCGCATTGTTCATGCATATAAACCCCTTTGCATTTAGCCTTCCTCACTCGTATACTCAATACATTCAGACGTACTAACGTATTTGCGCTATGGTACTTTCTCTTATGTTACACCATAGGTTCAGAGGTACGAGTTCCAAAACAGCAGTAACATTATAGATTTCAGCAGTCAGAGTTAGTAGTGAGTCCTCATTCTCCAAGGACATGATTACTACTTTATTGCTTCAGTATTTCAGTTTGGCTTTCAGTAGTCGAGAGTTAGTTGGAGACATGTTCCTTCCACTCTCTACTTTAGACAGTTAGAGGCTTTCAAACTAGATTACAGACTAGATTCAGACTTCAGTATTTTGGTTTTGTTTTGGTATTATGATACCACTTTATTCAGACATTGTTATTATTCATATTATGTTAAGTATTGAACCTTATGGCCTTTCAATTCATGTTTCCACATTTATATTCATATATTATGCAGTGTATAAGTATAGATATCAGTCATGGGTTAGCTTGTGGTCCCTCGAGTTCATGAGCACCGTGTAGCATTCCGGTTCAGAAAATCAAGGCATTACAAACTTGGTATCAGAGCCTAAGGTTCAATAGTTTACTAGGAAGTCTGAAAATCGCATCTAGTAGAATCTTGTACATGGGTGTGTTGCATGCCACATTTATGTGTAGGAGGATATAAGATGTTTTAAGAATAGTTTCCTTTCTTTCATGTCTCAGATCGTGCTATAAAAAGGTTCTCTAAGAAACTTATGTGGATTCTCATCATGTTCCATTCATGTTAGCTTTACCGTACTCTTAAGTTAGCAGAAGTAGTGAGGCCCAGAGTCCTATAAATAGAGCTTTCTCAAACCGTCCCCATAAATAGTTAGGGATAGTGTTATCTAAAGTTGGGCAGAGTATGTTTCATGGGGTTAGTTATATAAAAGGTGAATCAATAGGCTTGAAACAATGTATGCAAGAGTTTAAATTTAGTGATCCAGAGTTATATGTGTTGTTGATGGAAGCATAATGGTAATTCTCATGGTGTGGAGAAAATATAAGTTTTAGAGAGTTAACATTTGAAGGCTAGGATGAGAGTAGCATATTTATTAAAGAATTATGGATATTCACATTATGCTGTAGAGACTAAGCTTGAATCTTTGAAGAATTTAAGTTGGTGTATTTTAGACTAAGTATGAAGGTGTGGATATAAGTTAAAAGATGTGATATTAGCAACCCATGACAGTAGCGGGTGTTATGTTTATGCATAAGTGGATAGACATGTTCTAGAGATTTCAGTAGGCTTGAACAGTGCATGTAAGAATTTAAGTTTGATGAGTTATTATTTAGGTACATTATTGTATCACAGACCCTAGAGTAGATTGATTGTAGTTCAGTTCAGAGTTTAGTGAAGTGTCCCCAGACTTATGATGATGACTTGAGGCTAAGGTGGAAGGTTTAGTTGAAAGAATGCAGAAACAGTGCTTCAGTTAGGCTTAAGTTTTCAGCATGAGTTAGTCAGTAAAGCCAGCAGTTCAGTTTAGCAGTCAGATAATCAGATTCGTATAGTTTGTTTTCACATCTTTCCATCTAGTCATACTATCATAAATCTTAGTAAGGTAACTATTCCAAGATAGAGTACCTTAGTAGTTGCGAGTATAACTCAGTTCATACATCATGCATTATCTTCCGCTCTCAGATGTTTAGATATGGTCCAATTCATAGGTGCCTTGTGCACCACCTCAGTAGTCCTCAAGTATTCTAGTGATGTAAGTGTTTTTAGAGGGACATAGTGTCCCAAGGGGGAGATGCTCTATAACTCCCTGAAGTTATCAATTCTGTAAACCCATTCAATTTCATGCATAGATTCTTATTACGAGTTAGCATCAGTTATCATTGCACAGTCAGTCATGCTTTCAAGAGTAAGTTCAGTCAGACCTCCATGCATTAGATATGCATGTTCAGTAGAGAAAGTTTAGCTTATCAGTGTATTCAGTCATACTTTCATGAGAACAACTCAGTCAAGTATCTATGCATCAGATATGCATGTCCATTATGAGGATTCAGGTTATCAATAGTCTCATCCGAGAATTCTATGCATCAGCTATGTATGCATACTCTAGTGGAAAATTCAGTGTGTTAGTAATTTCCATCATATAGTCATGTTTTAGATATTCACGTCCCTTAAGTAAGTTCATTTGATCAGTACTCGTAACTTATTAATCGACATTCGAGGATGAATGATTCCAAGGAGAGATAATGTAATACCCCACATTTTGGACTAGAATGAAAATCCATCATTCATATGTGTAGATATTCCAAAACCCTCGAATCCTATGTAAATTTAGTGTGTTAGTCAATTATGTAGTATGGGAATCTATTTGAGCATAAATGTAGATCATAGAGGTCCCCTAACTCAAGGACAAGTTGAATTCTTTCCTATCGTTCAAGTTTTAGTGAGCGTCAAAACTTAGGTCAACTTCAATTGACCATAACTCCTTTTATATATAGAATTATAGAACGTACTATATTTAAAATGAAATCTCTTTGAATTATCTTTCCAACTATACTAATTTCTCCCAAATCTGATACCGGAGCAAAAAGTTATACCCATTTTACTCCTGTATGTCAGCCTGGAAAATTGAGTGACGACATTCGTGATAACTTATCACAAGTGTGATGACTTATCCCTTTCTTCTACAGAACATGTCTCCAAAAAGAAGAAACGGGAATCAGTCAGCCCCTCAGCTCGAAGTACCTTTGGGCGAACATGTTTCTCATGTAGAGTTCAAAGTTGTATTCAATACTCTTGCCTAGTCAGTTGCTACTCAGAATAAAAAACCAGCTATCATTTCATCCAACCCAGTGGCTAATTCAGCTGCAGATAGGATTTGGGACTTCACCCGAATGAATCCTCTATCCTTTCTTGAGTTTAGGTCAGATGAGGACCCTAAGGAATTCATCGATCAGGTTCATAAGGTTACTGACGTTATGGGGGTGTCAGCTGTTGAGAGTACTGAGCTAGCTACATATCAGTTGTAGGATGTTGCTCACATATGGTACAAGCAGTGGAAGTTAGAAAGGCCAGATGATGTAGGGCCTATTAAATGAGAGGAGTTTGTCACTGCATTCTTAGAGAAGTTCTTCCCCCTAGAGTTGTGAGAAGCTAAGGTGATAGAATTCATCAACCTCAGGCGGGGAAACATAATGATAAAAGAGTTTCTCTTAAGTTTACTCAATTAGACAGATATGCCCCTCATATGGTTGCAGATAGCAGGGCTAAGATGAGTAAGTTTGTCTCTGGGGTGAAGATAGTATGGTCAATGAGTGCAAGTCTGCGATGTTGAATAGTGACATAAACATAGCTAGGCTTATGACTCATGCTCAGCAGATAGAGGAGAAAAACATTAAGATGAGGGAGAAGCAGAGTAAGAGAGCAAAGACAAGTAGTTTTAACTTTGCTCAGGCTAAATCAGAAGGAGGAAACCGTTCTCAGTTTCGTCCTAATTCAATAGTTCCAACTCCTTCTTCATCTAGTACTCCAGCTCTTAAGTTCAGGGATGGTAATAGAGCTAGAGCGCCAGGCTCTAAGTCCCAGGGTAATGTCAGCAATGCCCAAACTAATCCCCTTTGTCAGACTTGTGGTAAGACCCACAAGGGTACTTATAGAGCTGGTAGCGATGTCTGTTTTGGATATGGCAAGCCAGGCCACAGAGTCAGATATTATCCCCAGTAAGGTTATCAAGGTCAGCAAAACCATTCCTCAGCGCAGTTCGATCGTCCAAACCAGCAAGGTGCCACTGTAATGCCCCGAAAAATAGGTCCCGGAGCATCACACGGTGCTTGAGGCTATAAGTAGCCCCAAGCTAACCCTTTGATCCATTTTCATCCCTTCAACATAAATCAACGGGGTTTCCATAAATAACCCTTAAATATCAACAGAGTAATCATCATCCAAGAATAAAAGAATTTCAGAAAGATAACAAAATACGACTTATTAGTTAGCTCCCAACATCTATACTAGTCTGACAAGCCTCTAAGAAAATCAATACAACCAGCGAGCCATTGAGACATGCCCCAACTGACTCATACTCAGTTATCAAATGTAAATAATTCCGTGAAACCAACATCAGACATCACGTCCTCAGAACATGAGGACTTACCACAACAGAGGATGTAGAACAACATGCCCAAAGAATCACTATCGAACCTGGAACTGAGCACCTGAACCTACATTTCGAGAAAATACAACCTTTCGGTTAGTACCATGGAAAGGAACCGAGTATATGGGGGTGTATGCAGTTGTATAAACATCATCATCATAAATATTTATAAGAAATATGCAGGATGTATGAAAGACCCACATAGCCCGAAGAAAATCATCATAATCATGAGAGGATGAAATTGGTACAATAACACATATGAGTCATCATATAATTTGTGAATCACTTTCAGTTCATCAAGAATATCAATTCTCATAATGTAAATACCATTTAAATCTTTTGAAAGAATAACTTTCACAATTTCACTTTCAAATCACTTCACCATTCACCATAGACACAAGGAAACACACACACACTGGGAGATCCTATAACCGACATAAACCATGTGAGCTACATGGAGTCCAACGTACAATCCACGTTGGGGAGAGCCGTCCTATCCTTGCCATTGGAGTACGACTATCGATATCAAATCCACATAAACTAGTGATCACTATATAAATCAGCCTCAGGCTCACTCCTACGGGGGAACGTAGTTCTAGGGAAGTAAGGTCGCTTTATACCTCCCAGTTGGTGCTAATGATTTCTCCCAAACTTATCTCAGATCATTTCAAAGACAATCTACAACAAAATAATTTCAGTAATATATAAATATACATCGGGAGCCATCATGCTTCCCATCTATCAAAATCAACCACGTTGTGGATTTCTTTCACACTCGAGTTCAAAACAACTCCATTAAGACCAAAAGGTCAAATCATTCAAAATATCTCAAATATTTAACATGAACGTGCTTATAACACACGCTTTCTCAAAAAAACACAATTTCCAATGGGGATTCACGACCCAAATATCAAAATCATGATAAATATAGTTCAAGATTCATGCTTTATATTTCCACACATGTAAATTTATCTTTCAAAATCATAAACATCAAGATTTCATAATAATCATCATAAGATATGGGTTCATGCTTCAAATTCATAAAAATCAAATAAAAATCATGTCTTTGTACAGAAAATTACTTTTGGGCACAAGAACGAAAGAGAGTTCTTGTTGAAAACCCCACAAACCTTGAATGATGAACTTTAGATCGATACTCATTTTTGAGATGTTAATCGTGCCTTTGAATGATGGTTCTTGGAGTTCTTGAACTAGGAACTTGGAATCTTGAATAAATTTGCAGAATTAATGGTGAACTTTGGAGGTTCTTGAAGTTTGATGTAGGAGCTTAGGGTTTTTTGTTTTTGAGGGAATTTGATAAAATATGACATATAATGCTTCTAATAGGCTTTAATATAGGGTTTGGATGGATTTTGGGTGAGGGGGAATGACCAAAACGCCCCTAAAAATCTAATAATTCTCGAATCTATCATTTGGTGGACTGTTTTGTTAGTCTGAAGTAGATCAATCATAACTTTTTGCTCCAATAGAAAAATTGGATGAAACCAATTTCATTGGAAAGAGGACTCGCAGAGCTTTCCGTTGATATATAGTAGATCACCAGATCATTATGTACTAGGATTTATGATCGTTTAAAGTTGGAGCAAAAATACGCCAGGCCTCATTATTTTTTCTTGCACGTTTTACTGTTCACTACTATTCACGGTTCGATCGGAATGTTCATAACTCATCGCTCGGGTGTCCGTTTTGGATGATCCACATATCGTTGGAAAGCTTATTCGATAATCTACGCAATGGTGGGTCATAATCTAAGACATTCTGCATGGAAAATTTATAATTCATTCTAGAAGATAGAACCCAACACATTTACGCACAAAATTTCAACGAAAAATTTCCCGGGGTATTACATCATTCCCCCTAGAAAACATTCATCCTTTAATGACGCTAGACATGCCAAGATTAGATAGGGAATAGTGGATAAAGCTGAAACCATTCGTTAGACTCATCACCACCTGAACACATAATAAATGACAACTGAACTGCTGCAACTTTTATCAAAAGTGCATGATTTAGGAAAGAACGGTACCTTTGGCTTGATCGGAGTTCGCAGAAAATAGGTTCGGGTACTTGGATCGCATATCCGCCTCAGCTTCCCAAGTTGCACCCTCAACAGATTAGTTTCGCCACAACACCTTGACCAAGGGAACTTCTTTGTTCCTTAGTCTTCGGACACTAAAATCAAGAATCTCAACAGGAATCTCATCAAAAGAAAGATTTTCTTAAATGTCAGCACTCACAGAGGAATCCACTACCACAGCATCGCTAATATGCTTTCTAAGCATGACGACATGGAATATTGGATGAACAGAGGACAACTCGGAAGGCAACTCGACCTCATAAGCTACCTTACCAACACGACTAAGAATTTTATAAGGACCAACATAACGGGGACTAAGCTTCGCCTTCTTTCCGAATCTCTTCACCCCCCTCATGGGTGAAATTTTCAGATACACTAGGTCACCAACTTCAAACTCAAGGTCTCTCCTTCTAACATCCGCATATGACTTCCGATGACTTTGCGCTGTTTTCAACCTTTCCCTAATCAACTTAACTTTTTTCATAGCCTTAAATACCGAATCAGGACCACTCACAACCGCTTCACCCACCTCGAACCAACCTATGGGTGATCTACACTTCCTCCCATATAAGGCTTCAAACGGAGCCATGCTAATACTAGAGTGGAAACTGTTATTGTAAGCAAACTCTATCAACGGTAAGTGATCATCCCAACTTCCCTTAAAGTCAAGTGCACAAGATCTCAACATATTCTCTAAGGTCTGGATAGTCCGCTCAGCCTGACCATCGGTCTGTGGATGAAAAGCAGAACTCAAAAGCACTTGGGTACCAAGACCCTTCTGAAAAGCTTTCCAAAATTACGAAGTGAACTGCGTACCCCTATCCGAAATGATAGACAAGGGAACTCCATGCAGTCTGACTATCTCTCGGATATACAATCTAGCGTAATCCTCAGCAGTATATGAAGTATGAACAGGCAAGAAATGAGCAGACTTAGTCAACCTATCAACCACAACCCAAATGGAATCATGATGGTGTCGGGAAGGAGGTAAACCAATCACGAAGTCCAAATTTATCTCTTCCCACTTCCAGGTGGGAATACTAAACTCTTGCATCATACCACTAGGTCTTTGGTGTTCAACCTTAACCTGTTGGCATGTTGCACACTTAGCTACAAAAGCTGCTATATCTTTCTTCATTCCACTCCACCAATAGATTTCCTACAAGTCTCGGTACATCTTGGTGGCACCAGGATGAATAAAATATCGCGCCCCATGCACTTCAGCCATAATCCTCTATCTCAGATCATTAATATTCGGGACACATAATCTACCCTGCAATCTCAACACACTATCTCCCTCTTGGGAGAAAACCTCTACTTTTTGGTCCTTGACTGACTCCTTCAGTCTGACCAAACTAGCATCTAAGTATTGCTTTTCCTTCACTTCTGAAACTAAGGAGGATTCGGTACTACTCTGAACCCCTATACTTCCTTCAGCAGAGTCAAACAACCTAACCCCCAATCTAGCCAAACGATGTACATCACGAGCCAACTCTTTCTTACCTTTTACCACATGCGAAACACTACCCATGTACACTCTACTTAGGGCATCCACCACAACATTGGCCTTGCCCGGATGGTACAACACACTCATATCATAGTCCTTTAAAAATTCTAACCATTGTCTCTGCCTAAGATTCAATTCTCTCTGGGTAAACACATACTGCAGACTCTTATGATCAGTGCAAACATCAACATGGACACCATACAAATAGTGTCTCCAGATTTTCAAAGCAAACACAACAGCAGCCAACTTAAGGTCATGGGTGGGGTAATTTTTCTCATGGGGTTTCAACTGTCTAGAAGCATAAGCTATCACCTTACCCTTTTGCATCAATACGTAACCCAACCCAACTCTCGAAGCATCACAGTACACCACAAAACCATTAACAACATCAGGCAAAGTCAAAACAGGGGTTGAAGTGAGTCGACCGAGTCATAGGAGAAGCTATAGAGGAGAAACCGAGTCATAGGAGAAGCTATAGAGGAGAAACCCTAAACAAAATAGTGGTAATAGCCAGCTAAACCCAAGAAAATTTGGATATCAGTCGGAGAAATAGGTCTAGGCCAATTTCTAACAGCTTCGGTCTTTTGGGGATCAACTCTAATACCCTTGGAAGAAATGATATGACCCAAAAAAGCAACTGACCTTAGCCAAAACTCACACTTACTGAACTTGGCAAAAATCTTATGATCTCTAAGGGTTTGGAAGACAGTTTGGAGATGATCAGAATGTTCATCCTCACTATGGGAGTACAATAGTATATCATCGATGAACACTATGACAAACATATCCAGATATGGTTTGAACACTCGATTCATGAGGTCCATGAAAGCTGCTGGGGCATTAGTTAACTCGAAAGACATAACAAAAAACTCAAAATGGCCATAACGAGTTCGAAAAGTAGTTTTTGGGATGTCACACTCCCTAACTTTAAGTTGATGATAGCCGGAAAGAAGGTTTATCTTTGAGAAATAACTTGCACCTTGCAATTGGTCAAACAAATCATCTATTCTCGGAAGGGGGTACTTATTTTTGATGGTGACTTTATTTAGTTGGCGGTAATCAATGCACATACGCAAAGAGCCATCTTTCTTTCTCACAAACAACACAGGAGCACCCCAAGGAGAAACACTGGGCCTTATGAAACCCTTATCTAGTAGATCTTTGAGTTGCTCTTTCAACTCCTTAAGTTTTGCAGAGGCCATACGATAAGGAGGAATAGAAATGGGCTGAGTATCGGGAAGAAGATCAATCCCAAACTCTATCTCTCTATCAGGAGGTATCCATGGGAGATCATCCGAAAAGACATCAGAAAACTTATTGACGACGTTAACAGATTGGAGAGTTGGAGTCTCAGACTTAGTATCTTTGACTCTAACCAAATGGTAAATGCACCCCTTGGAAATAAGCTTTCTAGCTTTGAGGTAAGAGATAAATGACTCTTGGGTGACACAGAATTCCCAGATCACTCAAACACGGATGCACCCATAAATTAAAACTTGACCACTCGGGTACGACAATCAATAGAGGCATAAGAAGAATACAGCTAGTCCATACCCAGAATTATATCAAAATCTACCATGTCTAACTCAATCAGATCAGCCAACAAGACTCTATGAAGAACAGTAACAGGACACTTTTTATACACTTTTTGGGCAACAATCGAATCACCCACTGGGGTAGAAACTAGGATAGGCTCAGGAATAATCTCAGGACTCATTTCAAAATTCACAATAATCAAAGGTGTAACATATGAGAAACTAGATCCAGGATCCAACAAAGCATACACATCAAACTGAAATATACGAAGCATACCAGTAACAACATCGGGAGAGTCCTCCTATTCCTGGCGGGATAGTAAAGCATAGAATCTATTCTGGCGCTGCCCGCCAGCATTGCTAGAAGAGGCGCCCTAAGCTGCGGCTGGGCGAGTCGCTGAAACTGGAGCACTAATAGTCTGAGGGTCTAAGGGCGATAGTCATGACACCCTTGTACATCTTGTGGACAATCTCTAACTTTGTGACCTATGTCACCACATCGGAAACAACCCCTCTTTTTACCCCAACACTCACCTGAATGAGCCCTACCATACTTAGGACACAGGGGACGATTTGGCTTACTGCCAGCGCTGTACTGGGACCTGGATGCATATGACCTGCTACCTTGGTCCTGCCTACCTCCAGGCACTAAAGCACTAGTAGATGACGGTGCTGGCATAGATGAATAATCCTGATACTGAGGGCGACTCCCTCCCTGCGATCTAGTCTGACCTTGTCCGTGCTACTTGGACCTAACTCTCTTATTACCTCTCATTCTATCTCTTTCCTTAATCTTGTCTGCCTTAATCTATTGGGCACGAGTCATCAGCCTAGAAAGATTCATCTCACTATTCAGCATAGCAAACCTACACTCCTTAACCACATAACTAGACACTCCAGTCACAAACTTACTCATACTAGCCCGATTATCAGCCACTAAGTCAGGAGCATACTTGGCAACCTGATTGAACTTTAGACAGTACTCCCTAACAGTCATAGAGCCCTGTCGCAGGTTAATAAACTCTTCCACCTTTGCCTCCCTCATCTCCAAAGGGAAAAACTTATCCAGGAATGCATCCTGGAACTCTTGCCAAGTTTAGGGACAGCTCCCTCACCTCTACCTTTTGTCCAAGCAACAACCCAGTCATAAGCAAGGTCTTTCAACCTATACACAGCCAACTCCACACTATGTTCCTCAGATACATGCATCACTTGAGTAATCTTCCACACCTCTTCGAAAAACAATCGTAGATCCTCATCAGACTTGGACCCATAGAATTCTGGCGGATTCATCTGCATAAAGTCATGGATCCTGGCAGCAACTGAATCACCTTTCTGCTGCTGTGGATACGGGGCTGAGTTGGCCTGAACATTTGCAGTAACAGCTTGGGCCAGCGTCTGAAAGGCTGCCTGAAATTCAGCATGAGATAAGTTTTCATTTAATGGGTCAACGGGTTGAGGTTGCTGACCATCATTATTTATTCTCGCTCGATGTGGAGGCATATTTCTAAAAGAGGAGAGCACAAATCAATAGCAGAGAGAGATACTTTAAGCACGATAAACTTCTGAAAGAAAGAATTACATTTTTTCCTAAAATGTCTTGTAGCCTCTTGCTCATAGATATGGCGCGCTACACACCGATGATTAAGACTCTACTTAACGCGGCTTGTCAGACTCCCTAGGAAACCTTGAAACCTTAGGTTCTGATACCAAGTTTGTAACGCCCCGAAAAATAGGTCCCAGAGCATCACACGGTGCTTGAGGCTATGAGTAGCCCCAAGCTAACCCTTTGAGCCATTTTCATTCAGTTTAGCACAAATCAATGGGGTTTCCATAGATAACCCTCAAATATCAACAGAATAATCATCATCCAAGAATAAAAGAATTTCAGAAAGATAACAAAATACGACTTATTAGTCAACTCCCAACATCTATACTAGTCTGACAAGCCTCTAAGAAAATCAATACAACCAACGAGCCATTGAGACATGCCCCAACTGACTCATATTCAGTTATCAAATGTAAACAATTTCGTGAAACCAACATCAGACATCACGTCCTCAGAACATGAGGACTCACCACAACAGAGGATGTAGAAAAGTATGCTCGAAGAATCACTGTCAAACCTGGAACTGAGCACCTGAACCTACATTTCAAGAAAATGCAGCCCACATCCAAAGATGTGGGTCAGTACCATGGAAAGGAACCGAGTATATGAGGGTGTATGCAGTTGTATAAACATTATCATCATAAATATTTATAAGAAATATGCACGATGTATGAAAGACTCACATAGCCCGAAGAAAATCATCATAATCATGAGAGGATGAAATAATTACAATAACACATGTGAGTCATCATATAATTTGTCAATCACTTTCAGTTCATCAAGAATATCAATTCTCATAATGTAAATATCATTTAAATCTTTTGAAAGAATAACTTTCACAATTCCACTTTCAAATCACTTTACCATTCACCATACACACAAGGAAATACACACACACTGGGAGATCCTATAACCGACATAAACCATGTGAGCTACATGGAGTCCAACGTACAATCCACATTGGGGAGAGCCATCCTATCCTTGCCATCAGAGTAGGACTATCGATATCAAATCCACATAAACTAGTGATCACTATATAAATCAGCCTTAGGCTCACTCCTACGGGGGTACGTAGTTCTAGGGAAGTAAGGTCGCTTTATACCTCCCACTCGGTGCTAAAGATTTCTCCCGAACTTATCTCAGATCATTTCAAAGACAATCCACAATAAAATAATTTCAGTAATATATAAATATACATTGGGAGCCATCATGCTTCCCATCTATCAAAATCAACCACGTTGTGGATTTCTTTCTTACTCGAGTTCAAAACAACTCCATTAAGACCAAAAGGTTAAATTATTCAAAATATCTCAAATATCCAACATCAACGTGCTCATAACACACACTTTCTAAAAAAAAACATAATTTCCAATGGAGATTCACGACCCAAATATCAAAATCATGATAAATATCATTCAAGATTCATGCTTTATATCTCCACACATGTAAATTCATCTTTCAAAATCATAAATATTAATATTTCATAATAATCATCATAAGATATGGGTTCATGCTTCAAATTCATAAAAATCATGCCTTTGTAAAGAAAATTACTTTTAGGCTCAAGAACGAAAGAGAGTTCTTATTGAAAAACCCCACATACCTTGAATGATGAACTTTAGATCGATACTTATTTTTGAGATATTAATCGTGCCTTTGAATGATGGTTCTTGGAGTTCTTGAACTAGGAACTTGGAATCTTGAATAAATTTGCAGAATTAATGGTGAACTTTGGAGGTTCTTGAAGTTGGATGTAGGAGCTTAGGGTTTTCTTTTTGAGGGAATTTGATGAAATATAATATATAATGCTTCTAATAAGCTTTAATATAGAGTTTGGACGGATTTTGGGTGAGGGGGAATGACCAAAACACCCCTAAAAATCAAATAATTCTCGAATCTGTCCTTTGGTGGACTGTTTTGATAGTCTGAAGTAGATCAACCATAAAATTTTTCTCCGATAGACAAATTGGATGAAACTAATTTCATTGGAGAGAGTACTTGCAGAGCTTTCCGTTGATACATAGTATATCACCCAGATCATTATGTATAAGGAGTTATAATCGTTTAAATTTGGAGCAAAAATACGCCAGGCCTCAGTACTTTTTCTTGCACGTTTTACTGTTTACTACTATTCACGGTTCGATAGGGATGTTCATAACTCATCGCTCGAGTGTCCTTTTTGGATGATCCATATATCGTTGGAAAGCTTATTCGATACTATACGCAATGGTGGGTCATAATCTAACCTAACACGTTTACACACAAAATTTCAACGAAAAATTTCCTAGGGTATTACAGCCACCTCTTGTTCTACTAGTGGGCAACGCCCAAATAGACTTTATTCTCTCCAATCCTGGCAAGATCAGGAAAATTCTCTTGATATGGTTACTGGTACGTTACATATCTTTCATGTTTATGTTTACGCTTTGCTAGATCCATGAACTTCTTTGTCTTTTGTTACTCCCTATATAGCAGTTGATTTTTGAGTTAGTCCCAAAATTCTACAAGAATCCTTTTTAGTTTCTATTCCAGTGGGTAAAACCATCATAACTCGGTGGGTATACAGGAACTGCCCGATTATGATATTTCAGAAAGTCATTTCAGCAAACTTAGTCGAATTATAGATGACTGATTTTGATGTCATTCTTGATATGGATTACCTTTATTCCTGCTATGCCATAGTTGACTGCAGAAATAGAATATTTTAGTTTTAGTTTCCAAACGAATCCGTCCTAGAGTGGAAGTATAGTGTATTTACTTTTAGAGGTCAGCTTGTTTCCTACCTTAGGGCATGGAAAGTTATCTAAAGGATGTGTCTATCATCTTATTTGAGTTAAGGTCACTAGTTATGAAACTACCAGTCTTGAATCAGTCCTAGTAGTGAATGAATATTCAGATGTCTTTCCTGAAGACCTTTCAGGAATTTCTCCCGAAAGGGAAATAGACTTCGACATTGATCTTCTTCCAGATACTCAACCTATATCTATTCCTCTATACAGAATGGCACCAGCAGAACTCAAAGAATTGAAAGAACAGTTGAAAGATCTCTTAGATAAGGGATTCATCAGGCCCAACGTGTTCACTTGGGGTGCACCAGTTTTATTCGTGCGCAAGAAAGACGGTTTTCTCATAATGTGTATTGATTACCGTTAAATCAATAAAGTCACGGTCAAGAACAAGTATCCTCTTCCCAGAATCGATGACTTGTTTGACCAACTTCAGGGTGCCAGTTATTTCTCTAAGATAGACCTCAGATCCGACTATCATTAGCTCAGAGTCAGAGAATGTGACATTCCAAAAATAGCTTTTCATACTCAGTATGGTCACTTTGAGTTTCTGATTATGTCCTTTGGTCTTACTAATTCCTCAATAGCTTTCATGGACCTGATAAACTGTGTATTCAAGCAGTACTTAGATATGTTCATCATAGTCTTCATAGATGATATTCTGGTTTATTTCCGCAGTGAGCGTAATCATACAGACCATCTCAGAATCATACTTTAGACTCTCAGAGATCATCAGTTGTTCACCAAATTCAGTAAGTGTGAACTTTGGCTTAGGTCAGTAGAATTCCTAGGTAATATCATTTTCAATAATGGCATTAGAGTAGATCCTCAAAAGACCGAAGCAGTAAGAAACTAGCCCATACCTGTCTCTCCATCAGATATCAGGAGTTTTTTGGGTTTGGCTGGCTATTTCAGATGGTTCATTAAGGGATTTTCTTCTATTGAATCCCCTATGTCCAGATTGACTTAAAATAAATTCAAGTTTCAGTGGTCGGATCCTTGCAAGAAGATTTTTTAGGAGTTGAAGACTTGACTCACCTCAGCTCCAGTCTTAGCTCTTCCAGATGGTTCAAATTTTTTCATAGTATATTGTGATGTATCCAGAGAATGTTTGGGTTGTGTCCTCATACAGTATGGTAAGGTCATAGCCTATGCCTCCAGATAACTTAAACCCCATGATAAAAATTATCCTATTCATGATCTAGAGTTAGCAACTGTAGTTTTTGCCCTAAAGATTTAGAGGCATTATCTATACGGAGTTCATGTAGATGTGTTCATAGATCATAAGATCCTTCAGTATGTCTTTTCTCAGAAAGATCTTAATTTTTGTCAGAGAAGGTGGTTAGAGATCTTAAAATATTATGACATGAGTATCCTTTATCATCTGGGCAAGGCCAACATTGTGGCTGACACTCTTAGTAGACTGTCTATGGGTAGCATTTCTCATATTGAGGACAGTAAGAAGAAGTTATCTCAGGAAATCCATCAGCTTACCAGACTATGCGTTCGCTTAGTCAATTTAGAGGAGGGTGATATATGGGTTTAGAGTAGTTCAGAATCATCTCTAGTTTCTGAGGTGAAAGAAAAGCAAGATAGAGATCCCAACCTTTTCAAGTTAAAAGAGTCAGTCAAGGATCAGAAAGTAGAGGTTTTCTCCCAAGGGGGAGATGGTGTATCGCATTTTCAAGGTCGTTTGTGTGTTCCAGGTGTAGATGACTTAAGGCAGTGACTTCTTGTAGAAGCACATGGTGCGCGCTACTCTATTCATCCAGGGTCCACAAAGATATACCACAACTTGCGGGAAATCTATTGGTGGAGTGGAATGAAGAGAGATGTTGTAGAGTTTGTGGCTAAGTGCTCTACATATCAGCAGGTTAAGAGAGAGCATCAGAAGTCTAGTGGGTCCATGCAGGAGTTCGGTATTCCTACTTGGAAGTGGGAAGAAGTGAACATGGACTTTGTGATGGGTTTGCCTCGTACTCGTTGCCAATATGGTTCAGTTTGGGTCATTGTAGGTAGGATGACCAAATCAACTTATTTTCTTCCAGTCCATACCTCTTATTCAGTTGAGGATTACGCCAACTCTACATCAGAGAGTTGTTCAGATTGCATGGTGTTCCGTTATCTATTATCTTAGACAGAGGTACCTAGTTCACCTTTCATTTCTGGAAAAAGTTCTAAAAGGATCTTGGTACCCAATTTCATCTCAGTACAGCCTTTCATCCTCAGATAGATGGTCAAGCAGAAAGGACAATTCAGACCCTAGAAGATATTCTAAGGGTGTGTGCAATTGATTTCAAGGGTATTTGGGATGACCACTTGCCGTTGATTGAGTTTGCATACAATAATAACTATTATTCCAGCATTCAGATGGCTCCATTCAAAGCTCTCTATGGTAGGAGATGCATATCTCTAGTTGGTTGGTTCAAAGTTAGTGAGGCCTTAGTTATAGGGCCTGACTTAGTATTCGATGCCTTAGAAAAAGTCCAGTTGATCAGAGAAAGACTTCGGGCTACCCAGAACCGACAGAAGTCTTATGTAAATGTTCGTAGAAAGGATCTCGAGTTCGAGATTGGTAACTATTTCTATCTAAAGATCTCTCCCATTAAGGGAGTGAAGAGGTTTGGCAAGAAGGGAAAGATTAATCCCTGATATGTCAATCCCTTCAAAATTCTCAGTCACTTTGGCGAGGCAGCTTATAAGCTCGAATTGCCTTTAGATCTAACCTCAGTTCATCCAGTCTTCCATGGCTCTTTGCTCAAGAAGTGTATATGTGATGTATTAGTTGTAGTCCCTATTTAGAGCATAGATGTTCAGAACAACCTCTCTTATAAAAATATTCCAGTCAAAATCCTAGACTATCAGACTCGTAGACTGAGGAACAAAGAAGTCCCTCTAGTCAAAGTTCTTTGGTGAAATCAGTCCGTTGAGTGAGCTACTTGGGAAGCAAAAGCAGATATGCGAACCAAGTATCCTCACCTCTTCTTCGCCAACTCATATCAAGCTTAAGGTAATAGTTCTCCTTAAGTTTTTCAATTTCATGTTCAGACTTCAGTTACAAGCTTAGTATACAGTTCATGTTCAGAATTTTATCACAAACTTGGCATTAAATACCATTGCATATTCAGTCATTCATTCATGTATCAGTTCAGTTATATAAACATGAATCAGACATGCATTATAATTATGAGAACC
The DNA here is from genome assembly GCA_030864225.1 of Capsicum baccatum var. pendulum. Lineage (NCBI taxonomy): Eukaryota > Viridiplantae > Streptophyta > Magnoliopsida > Solanales > Solanaceae > Capsicum > Capsicum baccatum. The sequence continues at coordinate 236,205,911 of CM061560.1, read as the reverse complement.
TTGGTTCATCAAAACTCTCAGCCATGCATTCATGAATCAGATACACAAGCATCAGATATGCATGCTCAGTATGATATATTCAATTATCAGCCATGTCAGTCATGGAATCATGTTTCAGTCATTAATGTTCAGTACGTACGTTGTTTTATATTCTCCCCTTATTCTCAATCTCATTCAAGGATGAATGTTCTCAAGGGGGAGATATTGTAATACCCCATACTTTTTCGTAGCTTGAAATTGTTCCAAGAATGTAAGAAGCTTTCTTTGAAAGATGAATCCACTTTTGTACATATGGAATTTTTAAGATTTTCACTTTTTATCATGTGGGAAATTGAATTATATTTCCAATGATACCAATTTTGTCTAAATCCAGTATCGGAGTGAAAAGTTATGGACGTTTTACCGAGAGCTCTCAGAATCACCCAGGTACGACGGCCAGGTTGACGGACCGTCGAAACAAAGCCAGTGAGGAAAACTTCTGGATAAGGTGCGATGGACAGATTGATAGACCATCGAACTTATGACGGATCATCGCCCAAGCTGCCACTAATTAGGCAGTGAGTCCTTTTCCTAGTCCATGTGCGACGGTAGAAACGACTGGCCGTCGAGCCAGTGACGAACCGTCGCAACCACCGTCGCACATCCCATTCAGTTATTTTTAAGTCATTTTTAAAGGGGCTTTTTGATCTTTTACCACCCATTTATATACCTAGTAATATCCGATCAAGGCTTCAAAAAAATTCATTATTCTTCCACAACATAAAAAATTAGGGTTTTCTTCCTAAGAGCAATCCTTAAGCAACAAAATCCAAATCTTCTTCAAGAACTAAGAGATTCAAATTCTTCAAGTTCAAGAAATTTAAGAAACTCACTACTAGGTATGCATAATGCTCATTCATGGACTCCTGTCATCCATGAAGCCCAAGAATCTCTTTTTAAAGTTCAAGTGTATGAATTTCTTCATGAATTTCATGTTGTGTTTGCTTTTGTTCATGTTGATAATGACCAATTGAATTCTAATCCATGTTGGGTGATCAATTTTATGTGGAATTGATTAGTATAGGTGTAGATTCATGTAAACCTATGATTAAATCCTTGGATGATGAAATTAGAGTTGAATCATGATGTTTATTTGTTGTATAATGTTGTCTACATATACTATGCTTACCATGTGTTTGATTAAATGCCTATGTGAAGGAAAAGTGCCCAACTAGTATGATATTATGCAATCCTCAAGTATGTACAAGTTTATGCATATCACATGTTTGATGAAATCCCTCAATAAATGAATTATGGATTGTGATGTTGGTCATGTATTCAAGAAAGTCATGCTTTGTCAGTTTCTTTCTATCGAGTCCTGGGGGTACTTGTACCCGACAATTTAGTTGTGTGCCTAGAGCCAGTGTCATGTTTTCACGATATCCTCAGTCAATCTATGTTCAGTAGAATTCAATTAGTCATGTGACTCAGGAAAACTCAGTAAAACTCAGAAATCCCAATAATCTCAGAAAGCTCAGTAATACAGAAATCTCAGTAATATTCCGTCAGTCAATGAAACTTAGTTAACTCAGTCTAGTTCAAGTTTAGTAATTCATGTACAGTGTCTAATCAGGTAGGAGTAGAAATTAGCACCGAGTGAACCCAAGGATGGAAACATACACTGTCAGATGAGGGTGTGATTCATAGAAGTCATCCTTGTGTTCCAGAACTATATAGCCAGCATAAGTTGAGACATCAACACTGTCAAGTGAGAGATGATGAGGTGGATAAGCACTGTTAGATGAGGGCCCCACCATTCTCTTTTGGGGACACTGTCAAATGAGGGTCCCTCATAGATTGTCCTTACCGGTGGTGCGGTATTGACACTCTTCCAATTGGGGTTACAAATTAGACCCCAACTCAGCTATAATGCATTATTTGGGGCATGTCGGTTAGATAACTACTTCTCACAGTTTTAGCTAGAGAAATTATGACTGTCAGATACAGTTATTTAGTCTCAGTAATAGAACTCAGATAGTTCTACAGAATTCAAGACTGTCAGCTATAGTCAACTCAGAACAGTACAGATATAGTCAACTCAAAATAGTATGAAACTCAACTAGTTTCATTAGATTCAGGACTGTCAGATACAGTCACTCATGTTATCAGTTATATCAGCCATCAGAACTCAGTTACCAGTCATGTTAGTTATCAGTAAAATTCATGTTATCACGATTTTAGTTATAGTTACTATGTATTCATGAATGCATTCTCATGTTGATATTAGTCAGTTAGTCAGTATTGTTCATGCATATGAACCTTATGCAACCTACTTTACATGTACATCAGTACATTCAAAGTACTGACGCATTTGCGCTATGGTGTCTTATACCATAGGTTCAGAGACACGAGCTCCAAAGTATCAGTAGATCCCAGTCTCAGCAGTCAGAGTTAGTAGTGAGTCCTCGTCTTTCGAGAACATGATCATTACTTTATTACCTCATTAATTAATTTATTAGTTGGAGTTAGTTGGGGACATGTCCCATTAACTCCTTACTCAGACAGTTCAGTCAGTTAGAGGCTTTTCAGACTATCATGTTCAGACAGTTATTTCAGTTGATTTGGGTATTTCATTCCCCATCCATATGTTATATTTTTATCAGTTATGTTACAGTTTTGAACCTTATGGCATTTCAGCCTTTATTTCCGCAATCATTTAGTATATTATGCAGTGTTCAAGTACAAATATCAGTCATGGGTTAGCTTGTGGTCCTTCGGGGTCATGAGTACCGTGTAGCGTTCCGGATACCAGATTCAGGGCATTACATAATTTTTCATTAATTTTTTTTTATTGTGAGGGTACAAAATAAGAACAATTCTTTTGAAAACCCATTAAACCAAATGACTAAACTTACGGCCAAAGTTTTGTATACCTTGTAATCTTATCATAAAAATAAAATAAATTAAACCATACGTACAGAATGAGATAAGAATGTATACTAATTTATGTAATTGTTCAGAAGATTAATAGGAACTTCTCATGCATATTCAAACAATAAGAATAAATTTAATATGCATAACTCGTCTTGTAGTGCCAAAATTAAATCATATCAATAATTTCAAAATTATTGTAGTGATATCTTTATGATCATTCATAATTCAGAGATAAAAACAATCAAAATTAAATAATAAACTACTGCCTAACATCATGCATATTATAAAATTACTATATTCATACCATTGATTTACGTACGGCAACATACATTATCCACTGTTCCAATTCAAAATTCGGAATTCTCCATTATTTCAAAAGTTCGTTATTCAATAATTGTGAAATTTCTAACAGACATAATTAGGGTTCACAAGATTTGGAGAAACATTAATTTTAATGGAAAATTACTAATTCTGAAAATCTGGCTCGAATACCACATGTAAGGATTTAAAATAGATTGTATAACCTAAACAATCTAATATATATAATCCTAACAATTATTCAGAAACATGGAACGACATGATTTTCACATAAACAAAATTGCAGTAATTCAGTAATGAATTACTTATCTGAATTCTCCATGATTTTAGCGGAAGCACACCAAGAGCAGAACGTATTGTTTCTCTCTCTTAACCTTACTTTTCAGAATAAAATATGATGGAGCTTATTCTCCTTTTGGCAGAGAGAGCACCCCTTTTATAATATAGGGAATAGATAGTTAAGTCAATCATGTTCCATCAACGTGATTGTGGGATATAATAATTATCCCACTTGTCGCCGGAGTATGAACGAAGGAAACCTACACCGCCAGCGATGGAAGAGGCTGGCAGTGGGGAAAGAGATAGAATGGGAGAGAGAGGAAGACCAAGAAAGAGAAAGGGGGGAGAGAGAGAAAGGGAGTAGTAGTACACTTACCTGTCGCCGGCGATGTTACGCCGCTGGCGTCTGCTTCACCGGAGCCGGCCCAGTCACGTCAATAGTGACGTTGAAGAGGAACGTTAGTAGGGGAACGTTAGTGCGAAGAATGGAAGAGTAAATATACTACTACTATCGCTGCTGGAGAAAACATCTTAAAATAAACATCTTCGTTATTGTTAATTAGAGCAGTCAAAATAATTACAATATTTGTTTTGGGTTCATAGTATTTGTAATTCTCATGAGACTATTATATTTATTTGATGATATTATTACCTTTTCATATTTATTTGATGATATTATTACCTTTACCTGAAAAATTCCTATTTACAACGGTTTTTTGGTAAATGAACCTTATGTTCTATCTCCTTTTTTTTAAGAAAAAAAAAAGAAAAAATTATTATAGATTCAAAATTTTTTTAATGAGTTTTTTGGTTCGCAGAAAAAACATGGAGAGATACATACAGTTGTTTAGATTTTTATAAACAGCGTGTCTTTAATCACCTGTTCTCAGAGGGTCATAATTTTCATCCTAAGGTAAATCTCTTGTATCCTTTTACTTTTTATTTTTTATTTTACAAGCGATATGATACTATTGACATACAACTAAACATTTGGCTAAACAGATGAAACCAACTTTATCTAGGATAAAAATTTCAGAAACCTCAACAACGAGTAGGTCATCAACAATATGGTTACACGATGTAGGTTGTCCTTCTGGAGCTATTCGAATTAGAAGAATCATGAAGAATGATCTTATAAGACAAATATATATCACCGTCAAAAAATTTCAACTTCGACGAAGATCAATTTGTTGGCGTAAGATAATTTATAGAAAATTAATGTTTTTACTTGAATATTCATACCTAAACATGTCATATATTGCAATACATCTAATGCAGAGAAACAACAATAGTGTGCAAAAAATGAAGCTACACATCAGGGTATCAGGTACATTATAGCTATGAAAATATTGTCATGTTTACGTTTTTCGCTTTTTGGGGGAATGTTTTTCTAATCTTTTTCATTTAACTGGATTTGAACTAACGAAAGCAATTAATTAAATTTACGATTTGGAGTTCTTTTTTTCTTCAAAATATCAAACAGATAAATGTTGTATTCGGGAAGAAAGAAGAAAACTTAAGATTCAATGTATATGTAGTTAATAAAAAGGATTATATTTTTATTCAACATGCAATAGTTCATATTCCAAAAGATCCAAATACAAAGTTTTCGGGAGCTAAAATGACAGCTAGTTTGCATAATTCTCATGTTGAAGGAAAACACAGTGCTTGTCAACTAAAAATTCAAAGAGGATCAGATATCTTATCAGTTTTTAATTTATTTTTTTTGGTTTTTCATAAAGTGTTCGGTGTCCGCATTGGATCCCCGACTAATTCGGATCGCGTTGTAGGGCCCATTAAGGTGGCAGCGCTCCCAATAGAATTTTCTTCATACTCAGGGTCGAACCCCCGACCTATGATTAAAGGTGGGAGCAGCCCTATCCACTGCACCACAACCCATGTTGGTAGATATCTTATAAGTTGATTGTCAAGTAAGTCTAACAGAAATTTTTCTTACTTTATTTAATTGTTTCATAGAAAGAATGACTCTAAGATGTCAACTATATACTTTATTTATACTTATTATAATATGTTATTTCGTATTTCAGGTTGATCTATTATTATATGGGGATAATAAAATTAGACTTTTGATACACTGTCAGGTAACTTAGCCTGTCTTACTATTTTGATGATTTCAATCTCGAGTTCATGAAACGACTATATCTTCCTGTCCAAGAGTTCAAGTATAAGATACGTCATCTTTATGTTTTCTAGGCTGATAAAATGCATTGTTTCAATACATTATGTCTAGGATTTGTATATGTAAACACCAAAATACCTCTTGATATATCACAGAGGACCAACTTTCATAGCGTGGAGTGACGACATGGGAGGACACAATATACATTGATAGGGTACTTTAATACACAGTACAACATAAGGCATGTATAGATACAGAGTACCTCATAGCTAAATATGAAAATTTTCATGGCTAAACACTCTAGTCATATTTTTTTCCGTAGCAAGAAGCGGCGTTACTAATTAAAGGTTAGCTACAGACTTTACATGATCAGTGGCTAACAACTAATAGTTATAGCCACGAATTTCTTATGTTGTAATAGTATAGTGAATATTCTTTCCATGAAAAATACACTTCTAGCAAGTGTTTTTATTCTTTTGCCACGACGAATAATATTAGTAGCAATATTCATATTTGTCACGATCTGAGCCGAGACCCTGGCCGCGACGGGCATGCCGAATCATAAAGGCCTGAGTTCCCTTTCTAATTGGCAATCATATACATAATTCATATACTATAAAGAAATACAAAAAACATAACAAAACGAAAACATGGTCGTTCTCTTCAACTAATCTATACGAATATGAGTTCATAAACATTAAAAAACATCTAACATCAGTCTGCGAGATCTCTAATAATACGAAAACAACATCTGTCTGAGAAGGGGACAAGGCCCCCGATTGGACCATGAACTAAAAGCAAATAAAGATATAGCATAAACTAAGGTCCTCCGAAACGAGGGAGGCTCAACGACTTCAAAGTCTGATAAACTGATTTACTGATTAGCGGGACCTCAGGACTGTACCTCAGATCCTGAAATATAGGGGGTCAATACAAATGTATTGGTACACAGAACAATCCAAAATAACATACTTTTTATATAACATAAGTGAGAGCAATTCATAAAACATTTTACATACAGTATGTGAAAACATATGGGCATACTTAAAAGACTTTGAAACATTTCTTTGAAATCATGACTCACTCTTTATCTTTATTCTGAACTAGATTGTACATCCTACAAGTTAGTACCCATGAGCTATATGGGTCCTCCATTAAATCGTCGTCCAAGCCCCCACATCCAAGTTTTCTGCAAGGATGAGGGTCCTACATACTAGTCTAGTATACCAGTGTCTCAAGAAAAAGTAAACATTGGCGTTAGCCAATCATATCACATGAATCAACAAAACTTGATTTCCAATGATGAGACCTTACACCCACGCCTTCTTTGGGTAACCATCTAACTCTCTGTAAGCCCACCTTTAACATTTTAAATAATGCATCTTTCTGAAAAATGGTCTAATGTCTAAAAACTTTCTGTAGTCTATTCCGATCCGAGTTTATTATGGTATTTAACTAATTTGGTATCATCATACCAAGACTTGCAAGTCATATAAGCCATACAGTATCATGTTACAGTCTTTTCATTCAAAACATGTTAGTTGGATCCCCCAAATCATTTAAGCAGTGCAAGAGAACTTGTAATTCAAAATATATGACAACTTATACAAAGATTCTCATATTTCAATTCTTAAACATGTGGTGGTCAATCACTTTGTATAAAACCATGAACTTCTTTCAATCTTCACTTTTTGTTTATATAAATAAGCAAGAAAACACCCTCTTTTTAATTCAAAACCAATATCAAGTCCTTAAACAATAGTAAAAACATTTACCTTATGCTTCTCAATATGAAATTGAACAATTCATAACATGTGAAATCAAGAGGGCCATAACAAAAGAGGGAGTTTAGTTATTCATGCTCTCAATTGGAATTTCAAAACTAAAACCGCATACATATACATACTCGATAAAAAATTCAAGTTTAAGGGGAAGACCTCAAGGCCAAAACCATATATAAATATCATTGAAAAAGGGGGTTTCATGATTTAGGTATTCAAAACAATTATTCAAACCCTTGTTATAAACTTCATAATATGCTTTCAAAAGCTTAGTAAAATAATAACTTATGCCCATAGAGTTTTAGGACAGCACTACGTATCTTATGTTACTTAGTTTGAAGATTGGAACCCTAGTCTTGACTCTTTTATTGAAAATCTTGAACTTACAGGTTGAATTCTTGATCTTTGGGGAAGAGTTAGGGTTTATTTTGGAAGAGAAATTAAGTAAACTTTGGCATACCATGCCTTAATGACGAGTTGTGTTCTTAGAGAGTGTGTGTATGTTGTGTTAGTGTTGCTAGGTTGATTTGTTATTTTTCTTGGTAAAAATGGTGTTGCAGCAGATGAACCATCTAATACAACAGATAAACCATCTGAGGCAACAGATGAACCATTTGATACAACAGATGAACCATATGATGCAACAGATGAAACATCTGTTACAACAGATGGTTGATCTGATGTAACAGATTAAACATCTAATGCAACAGATGCAAATTTGATGTAACAGATTAAAATCTGATACAACACATGAAAATATGATTCAATAATGAAAATTTGATGCAACAGATGAATAATCTATCAGATCATTCATCTATTGCGACAAGCGACTTTTCTGTTTGGAAGAAATCTAAATAATATTGATCCAATAGATAACTTATTTGGCAATAGATGGGTGATTTATTTTAATGGGTAAGTGATCTATTTTGATTGTTTCCAAAATATTACTCATCCGCTGCAATAGGTTGGTTATAGGCTACAATAGATAACCTACCTGGTGCAATAGATGAGTGATCTATTTTTATTATTTCAAAAGGATTACTCATTCGCTGCAATAGGTTGGTTATAGGTTGCAACAAATAACCTACCTGGTGCAATAGATGACTGACCTATTTTTATTAATTCCAATGAATTACTCATCCGATGCAACAGGTTGGTTATAGGTTGCAACGATAACCTACCTTGTACAACCGATGAGTGGTCTATTTTTATTATTTCCAAAAAATTACTCATTCGCTGTAATAGGTTGGTTATAGGTTACAACAGATAACCTACCTGGTGCAACAGAAGAGTGATCTATTTTTATTATTTCTAACGGATTACTCATCGGATACAATAGGTTGGTTGTAAGTTGAAACAGATAACCTACCAAATGCAACAGATATGTGTTTAATTGGAACTGTTATTTTACTGTTGTATATATTTGATTTACTGTTATTTTTTCTTAACGATGCATTAATCAATTATAATCTATTTTATATTCCTGTTAATTTTAGATAATATGGCTCTCAAAAGAAAAAAATTAAATCAAGTCTAAGTAAAGGAACAAGTGAAATAGCTAGGATACATTCACCATTCTATGAGCTTGCTTAACTAGCGTTATCTCAGTCAGGAGCAGAAGATGATGAACATAGGGAGAAGGAATGTTTTAAAAGAGAAAATCAAAATGTTAATAGCCTTTCCACCAATGGGTTGGTCAAAACCTTCAACATTGATTGTTATCCTGTGAGAATGCAGAGCGATGGTACCGTAAATTTAGCGGGTGATTTTGTGGTTAAGTCAACCATGGGAAAATATTTCGACGCCTTCAAAAAATACTTTGAGAACAAAAATTGGATGCTTATTTCAGGGACAGCTACTTTGGGCAATATCTTGATTTGTCAGAGGACAACAATGCTTGTTTCCAAATGAAAATAGTATATGATCTTCTCAAGCATAGGTTTATATATGAAAATAAAGATAAGATAGATGAGATATGGATAAATTACTGTGGCATGCCTGTTTGTTTTGGGTTGAAGGAGTTTGCCATAGTTACTAGCTTAAAATATTATCCTCCTTCTTGTAACACCCCAAAATCGGGTCCCAAGATGTCACACGGTGCTTAGGGTCACAATGACCCTAAGCTAACCCTTTTACTGGCATAACTCATAAGCAACTAATAAAATGCTTAAATCTGATAAAATCAGCGAGAACATAAAAATTTTCTGAACTTGATCAATACAAATCTGAACTTTACAAGATTAAACTCTGCTTTTACCAAAATAAAATAAAAACTGAATACATTAACTCTACTGATTGTCTATGAAGTCTCTACTAGTACTGACTTTAGATAGTCAGGTCATGACTCCCAACTATCCCAACTCAATACGTCTGAAATAGGAAAATAAAGAACTGCTTAAACTATCTATCTAGCTTAAACCCTTGAATCAAAAGGATTCATCACCTGCTGACTGGAAGCTGCGAGCTGACTGAATCTGAATGTGCATACTAAGTCTTGTACCTACATTATGAGACAATGTAGCACATAGACGTATATGTGGATCAACACTTTGGGAATGTACTGAGTATATGGGGGTGCAATGCAATAAGTAAACAATATCTCAATATCATCATAGTTTTATAAATAATGCATGCTGACATAAATAACGCACATAGCTTGAATAATATCTGAAATATAAATCACATAAATCATGAATAATGAAACATGTATAAATATCGTGAGTTATTTAACTTGCTTCTAAAATCTGTATTCTCCACTTATTCTCAAAACGTGTAAGCTAGATGAAATCTGAAACTCATTTTGTATAGTAAACTCTTTATCTCAATACTTTAAATCAATAAAACTATTTCAAGAGCGGGGGACATCTTTGGGAGTTTCTTCTAACCGACATAAACCATGTGAGATACATGGAGTCCAACGTCTTACCCACGTTGGGAAGAGCTATTCTATCCTTGCCATCGGATAGAACCTTAACTTTAGTGATCACTATCTTAACCCACTTGGGGTATATCAGAAACCTACAGGGGCACGTAGTTCTGGGGCATGAGACCTCGGAATAGCCCAACTCGGTGCTAAAATTTACTCCCTTACTTAGATCAGAACTTTAGAAAATCCACCTTAAAACATTTCAATAATATGCAATGGCAGCCAAAATGCATCCCTTTTATCTCAAAATTAAGGACGTGGATTTCTTTCTTAATTTAAGATCAAAACTCACTTCTTTTGTGAAATCTTGATAGACTTATCATGAATAAGCTTTAAAGTCTCAATAACATAGAAATATATGTACTCTTCTTGAAACACTTTAAAAAGTATCAATAAGTCATTCTCAAAGACTCACAATTTCACAATAAGGCTCAATTCACGACAACAAATCTTGAAAATTCTTGAAAATATGATATCAATATAGGAATGTGCAATTTATGTCATGAACTCTCAATTTATATTATAATTAAATAAGATAATCATGCAATTCAAGACTTGAACAATTCCATAATCTCATAAACTTGAAATATAGCAAAATAATATGAACTCATCTTGAAAATACGAAATTCTTTAAGAAAAACTAAAACTTTTGGGCACAAGAACGAAAGGGTGTTGTTGTTCAAAACCCACATACCTTATTTAGCTTGATTTGGTAGAACAAGATGACTTTTGAAGCCTTGAGAGTTTTTCTTGAAAGTTATAGGATGGTGGTGCTTGATTCATGAGTGTTCTTGGAGAGGTTCTTGATTTCTTGGTCTTGGGGCTTGATCTTGAAAGAAACCCTAACCTTGTGGTTGAAGGTGTGTAGAGAATTTTGAGATGTTTAACTAAAGAGAATAGAAGAAACATACGTTCCTTGAGGGTTATAAGTGAAGTAAAAATACCAAAATACCCTTACTAAACCGCTTCCCAATTGCTGAAAATCTCGGTTGACGACCAAGGTAGAAATGTCGTCAGAAACGTGATAAGTTATCAGAAATGTCGTCAGAAATATGATAAGGCGTCAGAAATGTCATCACTTGGGAGTTGGATTTTATGGGTTTCTGCCTAAGGCTGACGACATTTGTGATAAGCCGTCAGACTTGTGATAAGTCAGCACAAATGTCATCACTTGGGGCTGGAATTTATGGGTTTCTGCCTTAGGCTGACGACATTTGTGATAAGCCATCAGACTTGTGATAAGTAGTCACAAATGTCGTCACTTAGGGATGGAATTTATGGGTTTCTACCTAAAGCTGACGACATTTGCTGATAAGTCATCGAAAACGTGATAAGTTATCAGAAATGTCGTCAGGAATGTGATAAGGCGTTAGAAATGTCATCACTCAGTTTTCCAGGCTAACATGCTGGAGTAAAATGGGCATAACATTTTGCTCCAATATCGAATTTAGGAGAAATTGATATCGTTGGAAATATAATTTGAAGATATTTTATTTGATATATAGTAGGACACCCAGTTCATCATATAAAAGGAGCTATGGTCAAATGAAGTCGACTCAAGTTTCAAAGCTCACTAAAACTCGAATGATAGGAAAGCTTTCAACTTGACCTTGAGTTAGGGGATCTCTATGATCTCAATTCATTCTCAAATTGGTTCTCACACTACATAATTGATTAAAATACCAAATTTGCATAGGATTTATGGATTTTGGAACATTTACACGTAGAAATAACGATTTTCGTTCTACCTCGAAATGTGGGGTGTTACACTTCTCCTTCTCAATATATACCTATTCTAACCCCCAAAAAAGCATCCCCGTACACCCAAAAAAGGCAAAGGTAAGTCGAGTGATCATGCTGACCTGGTGTCCCTTATTGGTTCAAGCTTCAAAAACATAAATTTGATAGAAGCGTTGAAAGCAAAAAGACTTTCAAAGAAGCACAAGCAATTATTGTTCTTGGTTTGGTTTGTACATAATATTCTCTGGGCGGGAGATGTTAACAACAACATACCACTTGATTTGATAAAGCTCTCGAGGATGTTGAGGCATTTAACAACTATCCTTGGGGTTATAAAAGCTTCAAAATGACTGTCAAATATTTGTTGACTCCGTTAACACCAAAGACAGTCAACTTGTATGGTTTTTCATGAGATTTCATGGTAAATATTTATTTTATCATGACATGATTCATATTTTTATTAAATAATGCTTTTGATTTATCGGTGTTATTTTATAAGCTTGGCATTTGAAGTCATTCCTTATTTGAGACAACAAGTGAATTACCAAGAAGATAAGTTTTTGATTTAATTAATGATTTTTTAAAAATGATTTCATCATCATTCTACTATATGTACTAATTTATTTTAGATAGTCCATCTGTGGCTTGTTCCACCCAATCGAGAATTAAAGATGCTTGTTGTTGTTGATCCATCGGACCCTAAGGTCATTGATAGAATAAAGAAAGAATTGTTTGGAGTAACAACTATCACAAGAAAAATAATTTTGGAGGGTAGGCTTGTTGTTGTTGATGATGGTAGTGGTAGTGGTTCTCCTCTTACAATTTTTAAAACAACAAACCATTATGATTATTATCATACTAGTTATACAGATTTTTCCACTTCTAGTGAATGTTCTGCATGCAAATGTCAAAACTGCAAGGTGAAACATAATGAAGTGATTAATGCTATTAATGCATTAACTGCTTCTGTAAAGAAAATGACATCTAAGAGGGGTGTCACTCCATCAAAGAGGATTTCATATCCATACACTCCACTAGAGATCAAGGTGGCTAAAGGGAGAAGGGAAAAAATTTCTAAGGCATCATTAAGCATTGAAAAATCAAAATTGCAACTCCTCTATCTTTGTCTTGCACCTTTGATCAATGTACAAGGGCCATAGAAGAGCAACATGAGCTAAAGAAGGTGAATGTATATCATCTTTTCCAATAAAAAAACAGACACATATATGTTTCAACAGATTATACATCTACTAAAAATTATCAAATAGATATATACATCTGTTGCAACTGTCGTATAACCTATTGCATCAGATACATTATCTGTTGCAATTTATGTTCGTCTATTTCAGTAAATCAAACAGGTATTAGTACTATTTTAATTTGTACCAACGGATGAGTCATATGTTGCAACAAATGGATCATCTATTCAAAATTATCATACAACTCTATTTTATCTATTTAATTTTGTCCCAATAGATGATCCATCTGATACAACAGGTAGATAATCTATTGTATGTATGTGATTAGCATTGACAATTCTTGCTTTCCAGGTGGATGTCACTGTAGAAGCCACTACTGAACAACATAATATCACAGTTGATAATCCATCACCTACTTCCATGGAAGAAGAAAAAGTGGAGCCTGGCAGTTCCGGAGAATGGAAGAATTACCCATTTGAAGGGTTCAACATCTCAGACTAGGCTCTAAAAAAACTAACAAAGTTGATCAACGACTATTTAGAATGGATTATTGATGGGTGTTAAAGCATCAAGCCGGCAAGTGATAACGCTCAATCTACAGCTCTCGTGGGAGTGTAAAGCGGTCGTTAGCAAATATAGAACCCAACCTGGGTTGGGTGTCGATCCCACAGGGAATAGCTTGGCCAACAAGTAAGTAAAATTACTAGACTTTTAGTGCAAGTCTCGTAAGAAGGGGGATTGTAATATGTAACCAAAACAATAAAGTAAAAGCTGGAAATAGCAAAGTAAAAAGAGAAAGATTGTCACGTTGGTTGTAAACAATGAGAATTGAGGCGTTGGGGTTATGTCCACCTTCTGAGGTATACGTCTCTATTGGCTATGAGTGTGTAGAGTCTTGACATGCAATTGCTTATAGAGAATTGTAGTCGATGGTAAATCCAAGCGTCTCTCGACCTAAACAAGGACTATTTCACTTTAACTCTCTCGAGCTTAAAGCGTGTCTAACGGTACGAATTCTCCAAGAGGTTAGTCCAGTTACGACACTAGCTTTTTAATAGGAAAGGGTGTCCTACTACCTTGACATTATCTCTTTTCCAGACAAATAACCTTTCTCTCGAACAAGTTAAATGTTAGATTGGCGTTATTCTATGCGTCTGCAGCCACAAGAATTTGCATTAAGATGAAGAGAATAATGATATAAGCAATATACGTGTCTCGAATTCACAAACTCACAGCAATAGATAGTATCTCATTCGGCTTCCATAACCCCAACAGAGAAGTTTAGTTACCCATGAGTGCGAAGGATATCACGTTTTGCATGGTTGATGGCGTGAGAAGTAGGTGATAGGCGTGTGGTTTTGGTGATTCCCTAGCAAGTAACGATTCTCTTGTTGTGGAATTTAAGAATAGAAGAATAGATTAGAAGTGTTTGTGGTGGAAGATGAGAGAGATGGAAGAAAATTAATAGTTTAAGAATGAATTTCTTGAATTAAGGGAGGAGTTGCCTCCACTAAGGGAGGACTTGCCTCTCCACTAAGGGAGGACTTCCTTAAAATCTCTAGCATGATAGGGTATTTATAATACTCCTATACTACTCCTACTATGCTAATGCAATAAATAACCAAATCCTACTAAACTAAGGAAATACTTAACCCATTTGTACTAGGTTAATGTAACATTCTCCTAATCCAAATAAACTAATGAAATACTTAACCCAATTGTACTAGGTTAATGTATCATTGTCAAAATCCAGCTTTGTGTCTGTAAGTCCCCAAAGTCTTCAGAAATGCTGTTTTAGCCCGGGACAGATTTTCCATGCAGCAGTTTTGGTCCTTTAGGCGTCCCACTTCCTTCTCCTTCGTTCGTGAGCTTTCTTTTGCGTCAAGTAAGCCATAAAATGCTGTATTTTGCATCATTTATACCTGAAACTTTACTAATCATGTTTGTTAGCTCATTTATAGGAAAAAGGACTAAAAGTGCATGAAATATATAATTTGTTCTCAAAACTAGGCTAAAATATGGGCAAAATATATTGATATAGGCACGTAATTTCGCCTATCATCAGCAAGTACATAAATATTTTTTATAGATATTGATTTATACAATTCTTGTTGTAAAAACATGACATTAACATATATAAATTATGTAGAAAACAAAATGACGAACACCACAAAGTGAACAAATTGAGTCTTGGTCTTGATATGTTCAACTTTGTTGTTGCACATTCCGAAATGAAGAATTTCTTCTATTTGATGTCACAGCCTCAAACTTGCTAGAATAATGAGGTTTAAATGCCATACATATTACTATTAATTAATACTTTATTAAATTGCATTTGTATATTAATTTTATTGTCATGTAATCTGAAATATTTGATATTATGTGCAACACATCGATGTGATTTTTTACTACCTTCAAAAGAAGGACAAGTGACAAATACAAGAACAACATAGATACACGATAGCAATTATTTATACAAAGTTTACATCAATAATGCCTACGATACGTTTTGTCAACAATAGTCAAAATTTTTTCGTAATGAGAAATGCTTAATCAACATTGTCAAAGGTTTTAGCATTTCAGCTGGCTTACCTTGGCATTTGATTGATGAAGTTTACATTCCAATCAATTGTGGTGATGAATTCCATTGGGTTTAGCTATTGTCGTTCTAAAATAAAGGCGCATTTGAGTTTATGACTCGGTGTCACAAAGGAGACGTTCTGGGCCGTCGCTTAAGATATAAAAGCTTGCTAAAATAGTGCCTACTTACCTTGATATGAGTGGCTTTTTGGACCAAAAGGTTCGTACTAATTAGTTGACTATTAAAGCATACCGGAATAAAATAGGTAATCCATTTGATGTAGAATATGTTGAAGGAATTGTTCAACAACCTATTGGTAGCCTGTACGTATCATGATTTAGTTTTATTTTATAAATTTCACAATGCTTACATGAACTGCAAGATATGGATTATCTATTTTTTTTTAAAATGCAGGGATTGCGGTCTTTTTGTTTCCGCTTACGCTGAGTATTTAAGCAATGGATTACAAGTACCAAATGATGGACTTGATGCCAGATTACTCCAACAAAAATATGCTTCTCTTTTATGGAAATACGGTCAAGCAAAAACTCAGAAACTGTACGCAAGCGACATTAAAGATCCATGACGACAAAGCCAAATTTCATAGCACCGGATGAAGAACAACTTGTCCATATTGAGTAGATCCTTATAGCTTGAGTCTGTCAAAGTAATAACCTCTGTATTGTAATTATTGGCACCAAAGGTTAAATTGTTGATTTATTTGTAGAGTAGATCATTTGTACCCATAATGATTTTATTACATTTCATTTATTTGTTGAGTTATTTCATGTAATTGATGTAGACTTTGATTTATTTTATGTTGTATGCGAATATAATTTAATCCTTAGTTTTGAACTTATTAATTGAAATAAAATACTAGATTCAAATATCGCAATAGATAATACATTTGTTGCAATAGACAACATATCTGTTGGAAATTATCAAACAGATTTAGACATATGTTGCAACATGTAGGTCATCTGCTGGAAATTATCAAATAGGTCTTCTTACTTTTTTTATTTGTTCTAATAGATTACCTATCAGTTACAACAGATAGACTATATATTGCAATAAATTGTATATCCGTTGCAACAAAGACTGAGAAACATCTGCATAATGCAACAGATGACTAACCTATTGCAGCAGATAATCAATCTTTCATGACAAATATACTATTTGTTACAACAGATACATAATCTATTGTATTATAAGAAAATAACTTTTATAAAACATAAAAAATTGTTATGGTGTTTGTCTTTGTACATCTTCGTCTTTATACATAGGCTCCAAGCATTTAGTTAATTACCCCATAAGTCCAGACCTCTTGCATCTCTTCCAAAATGGCATCGCATAGACCAGATATTTCTGTGCTAATCAGCAAACCTACAATGTATGTAAGAGAGTACGGTCCACACACAACACCAATTTTATTTTTTTGAAGGTGAATTCCCTTATTTCGACCTTCAAAATCCCTTGCTTTCTTAATCAAGACTTCCGCTGGCAAATGATCCATCAGTTTACTCTGCCTCAACATGCTGGGGAGCAACTCCAATAGTGGCTGCATGTGGATAAAAAATGGTGTCCTAGAAGACCAGTAAGTTGCAATCATAAACCTTAATCTTTTCCTCCTTGAGAAGTATCTCAACAGCGAGAAAATGTTTGACTTCCTTATTTATGATTGCAAGAATTCTCTGTAACGCCCCGATTCGCTAAACCAGAATGCTACACGGTGCTCATTACCCCGAAAGACCACAAGCTAACCCATGACTGATATCTTTACCTATAAACTGCATAATATCTCATAAAATATGTGGAAACATGAACTGTAAGGCCATAAGGTTCAATACTGATACATATCTAAAAAATATGGTATAACAATACCAAAAAGAAACATAAATACTGAAGTGTGAACATCTAATCTGACATTTAGTCTGAAAGCCTCTAACTGAACTGAATAAGGAGTTTATGGGACATGTCCCCAACTAACTCCAACTACTAAAATAAATTGAAAACTGAAATATAAATGAAATCATCATGTCCTCGAAGGATGAGGACTCATGTCTAACTCTGACTGCTGAACCTGGAATCTACTGCTGATTTGGAGCTCATGCCTCTGAACCTATGGTGTAACATAAGAGAAAGCGCCATAGTGCAAATGCGTCAGTACGTCTGAATGTACTGAGTATATGAGTGAGGTAGGCTAAATGCAAAGGGTTATATGTATGAAAAATACTGACTGATATGAACATGAGAGTACATACATGCATATGTAACTGTAACTGAACTCGTGGAGATACTGACTACTGACACATGAGTGTACTGATAATGAGATTCTAAAAGACTGAGTTTACTGATATTGATATGTAAATCACTAATAAGTGATGGATCTGATACTGTATTACTGATATACTAAGAGACTGATATTGCATTACTGATAAATGAATGATTGTTTCTGATAGTTCAAATTATGAAGAACTGGTCTGATTGACTGTATCTGATAGTCCTAAAGGTGAGTACTGATAGCATGAGTTCTGATAAATGTTGTGATTGATAGTATAAGTGACTATATCTTATAGTCCATAAATCTGAAGGAAACTATTTGAGTTCCATTCTATTTCTGAGTTGACTGTATCTAATAGCCCTGATATACTGAAATCTGAAGAGCTATCTGAGTTCTTTACTAAGACTGGGTAGCTATAGCTGACAGTCCTAAAATCTGTAACTGAAACTGTGGGATGTAGTTATCTAATTGACATGCCCCAAATATGCTATAATAGCTAAGCTGGGGTCCAATCTCTGCCCCGACTGGATGGGGTCTCAATACCGTGCCACTGGTAAGGACAACTATGAGAACCTTATACTGGCAGGTACTCAATGAGAATGTTGGGAACCCTAAACTGATGGGTTAAGCCACCTCATCAACCCTAATCTGACGGGTTAAGATGTCTCAACCTACACTGGCTATGTAGTTCTGGAACACCAGGATGACTACTAAGAATCACACCCTAAACTGGCGGGTGAGTTCCCATCCTTGGGTTCACTCGGTGCTAAATTCTACTCCCATATGAAGGATACTGAACTGAATAACTAAGCTGAACTGAATAACTGAATTGAACTAATTAGCTGAACTGATACTGATTAACTGGACTGATACTAGTAGTATTGTTTAGCAGAGCTAAACTAAGTTTACTGGATTCCAATGACTGACGAAATGTACTGAGTTCTGAGGACTGGTTGAGAATACTGAAGTTACTGAGATTGACTGTGAATACTGAGGTTACTAAGGTTACTGAGCACTGAGATTAATGAGATTACTGGACTACTGAGATTAATGAGATTTCTGAGTTTTCCTGAGTCGCATGGCTGACTAAATTCTATAGATCATGGCTTGACTGAGAGTATCGTGAAAACATGATATGGCTCTAGGCACACAACTATATTTTTCGGGTACAAGTACCCGTAGGACTCGATGGAAGGAAACTGACACAACTTGAATTTCTTGAGTACACGACCATCAATAAAAATCCATAATACATGAGTGGGGGATTTCATGAAGTACATGGTCATCATAATATCTATCATGAATAATAATGCTTATAATCAAGTCATAAATCTCATATTCTAATATCATGGGTATTTCGACAACATATACTATTCATAGCAATCGCATGGAAACCAATGAAGCGTAAGAGAACGGCAACATGTAACGTTTTGTTCATATTGTAATGATTTGGGGATATTATACTTAATGTATTTATTCAACATCTCAAACATGGTAGGGAAAGCATGGATATATTTTGTGTACATAATTTATATCTCCATTATCATACATGCTTTATACCACAACAATAACAACACATAATTTGCATGGAAATTCATATTGGAGTGTATTACTAACGTAAACTTGTTATTTAGATATCATGAAATCATGCAAATATGAAGTTCTAACATACTAGGCATTTTATCGAACACCTTTCATGCATTCTTTAAGGCATAGGTGGATTTCATACTTGCATTCTATCAATCCATCTAAAGATCATGTTTTTCAACTAACATAACTTTCATGAGATATACAGTCACGATACTATTATATAGCAAAACAAAAAAGCATCAACATGGGTATGATCATATCACCACAATCAACCAAGCTTTTGTATTTTAAAGATTGATTCTTGAACTCCACGGACGAAAGGAATCCGTGGATGAACACTACGCATACCTTTGAAGGGAGATTCTTGATGATTGATGGAGGAATTTCCTTGAAATTGGATCTTCAAGCTTAATTATGCAACCCTAGTTGTTTTTCTCTTTTAGTGCTCTTGGATGATGAGCTTTGAGATGTTAATAGGGTTGTAATGTGTTTAGAAGCTATATATTTCGTAGGGTTAATTTTAGGGACGAGTAAGAAGTGTTAAAAGACTTAATTACCCTTAAAATAACTCAAAATGGAGTGTTTTTGACACCTGGAACTGACTTAGGCGGCACCCAAGTGATTGCCTAAGCTAGGTTGGGCGGATCCTAACCAATCGCCTCTGTTTGGGTTGGGCGGCGCCTAACCAATCGCCTATCCTTACTGCCTCTCACGAAAAAGGGCATAACTTTTCGCTCGGGTATTGGATTAAGGCGAAATTGGTATAGTTGGAAAGATAATTCAATTATATACAATTTGGTGAGTTTAAATCAGCCAAAATACCATATTAACATAGAGTTATACTCGTTCAAAGATGACCCTTACAAAATCGAACACTAAAACTTGATGGATTCAAAAACTCTTAGCTTGTATTACCTTAAGTGACTCATATGAACATTCTTAATGCATCACATGCTATATTATCGCTAGGATACTCATTGTAAGTCATGAACTAAAATGCTACTCACAGGATAGGAGGTTTCATACGTAGGAAAAATGGTTCGTCTCCTAGCTTAGAAACATATGGGGTATTACACTCTCTTTGCCTTGGTCCAGCTCTTACCGTGTGGATATGGCCTCTTCCCTCTAACATATTTAATCATATATTCCTTCCATTCATACGTAGAAACTAATGTATCAAATTCTGTGCCATCGAGAGTTGATGCAAGCTTATAGAGCCTATTATACCTATTCTTGAAATTGTTATAGAAGTTGAGGTCCATTATCCTATCGGCAACATCATAAGCATCCGGGTATGCTAATTGCCTACCCCTCATGAGGTAGAGAATTTCATTAACATACTGTGATATAAGAAGACAATTACTAAATAGGTTAGTAATTGTAAAGAAGAAAAACATAATGGAAATATGCAATGGATAGTCCATCTGTTGCAGAGGGTTCTCTAAATCTTTTCATGTATTACCTAGATAACGCAACTTATGCAACAGATGTTTAATCTATTGTAATAGAACAACCACTAGTTGCACCAGAATACCCAGCTATTGTAACAGATGACACATCTGTTTTGTATCTTTTTCTTCTTCATGAAGTAGATTATAAGGCTAAGTTAGGAAAAGTAAACTTACCCTATCCATGTACCACTTACGCATAGCTGTCATACTCCTAAATTCTTGGTTGTCAAACATACGCATGGTATATTCTTTTATAGGTTTCTTCTTTTTGGAATACTTGGCATTTTGTAGCTCCGTCCTCTCTTCGTCGACAAGTGCCGCGTATATGCGCACCTTCTTCAGTGGCCCTAAAAATTCAACAACTTTTGGAGATGAAGGAGTTGCAATCTTTTTTGTTTTCAGACTGGAGAGTATTTGGCTAATTTTTCTTTTCTTTCTCCTAACCTTCACTGTAGTAGGGTATGGCTCCCTCACCTTCTTATATGGTATGACACCTCTCTTGGATTTCAATTCCTCAATAGCGTTAGAGATAGACTCTAGCTTTTTAAGATGTTTATCCTGTCTGTCCCTATATACTTTGCATTTGCAATGAGAACATAAGGGTGAAAAAGGGTGATTGGGACCACTGTAAGGGTGGGAGGTACCGGTGTTAGGGTGAGAGGACCTGTGTAAGGGGTGATTTCAAACATATTTATTTTTATTAAGAATCAACATGCTCATCATCATGACTGGCATCAGCATCAGCATCAGCATCAGGATGGCTTTCTCCAACATTAACAACTCTACCAGCAACACCCCCAGAAGAATCTCTCAGATCTATTGTAGCAGGTTGGTCATGAAGAGCTTCAACATTAGGCTGACCTGCCTAACTTCTCTTCTTATAATTGTTGCCCAGCTAATTCCTTCATTATTAACTCCACCATTGGGTCTTCTATTGCATCAATGAGACCTAGAGTAATAAAAGAAGTCATCCCCAACTCCTGCACAGTAAGCACGATCCAAAGATGCACAACCTACAAAAAAAGACAGATATATTTATATCATATAATAATAATTTGCAGTCAGTTGGGCTACATGTTTACACAGTCAACTTATGCAATAGATTATCTATCTGTCACAACAACAGATCTGTTTGTCGCAATAGATGGGTAATATATTGCATGACATTACCCATTTGTTACATAATTTATAGTAGATGGGTAATATAATGAGTCGGGTTCAGAGAAATAGAGCAACAGATGGTTAATTTATTATGAAATATGGATCGTCTGTCATGACAGATTACTCATCTGTTGCACTAGTTGTAGTAGATGGGTAATCTGTTATAACAGACAACCCGTCTATCGCAACAGATGGTACATCTATTTCAATATCTTTCTTTGAGTCAAATTATTTTACTCAAAAGAAGATGTATTACTCCATAGGGTTAAAGAGATCAGCCTCCTTAATTCTTATTTTGCTCTTTGCAGCCAACCACCTAAGGATCATTGGATGAAAAACCTCATCCGGGTAATCCTTGACCTGCTTTCGGTGGGGAGGAATGGTTTCCAAATTCCAAGCTTAAAATGTGTAAACAGGAAGCAACCAAAAAAAATTTATAATAACTATTCACTATAAAATAATGGATGAGTAAACAAATAGTGATTAAATTTTCCAAGAAAGCCCAAGGAAAGCCATATAATATGATCGTTCTTGGAGATAGCTTCATCAATAAATATTTGGCAGTCAAGTTGTAGCTGTCATATCCCCAGGGATAATTATTGAATTTCTCAAAATCCTCAGCAAACGCCAACAAATCATCTTCTATGAATTTCTTGACGTCTCTTTCTAATATAACAGAATGGGAAAACCAAAACAAGAACAATTGCTCCTTGTACTACTTTGGTACGATTTTATCCTTGAGATCTTCTATCAAATCCGCCGCTTTGTAGGTACATCCATCAATGTCCAACAACCCATCTATTTTTTCCTTATATTTGTTGGTTTTGGTGGGTGGCTTCTTGGATAATGCCTTTCCTTTATTTGATGGTGGTGGTGGTTTGGATGTCCTGCTTGCCTTGGACCTTTTGCAGGGTGTTTCCTTAGTAAGAGGTTCTTTTAGATGATCACATCTCAAGCCCTTCACTATGGCAAACTCTTTCAAGCCAAAACAAATCGGTATGCCACAGTAGTTGATCCAGATTTCATCCATCTTTTTCCCCTTCTTCAACTCTTTATCATCCCCCACATACTTGATCCTGCGCTTGAGAAGACCATATGTCATGCTCATTTTGAAACGGGCGGTGTGGTCCTCAGGCAGCTCAAGAAAGTGTCAAAAGCAGCTATTCTTAAAAAGTCTGTCTATGTTTTCATTCTACATAGTTTTTCTAAATTCATCAAAGGGTTTCCCCAACTGACATTTAAGTATAAGATTACCAGTTAGCTCTGCAGGGTCATCTATCGGTATTACAACTTGAAATCAATCAATATTAATAGTTTTGACTGACTCATGCTGGGATTTCGGTCTTAATTCACGCCTCATTGGTGATGCATTATCATCATGTTTATCATCGTCCTCTTTCTAACTTTTTACTTCTTCTTTTAGTTTTTCATCATATTAATCAGCTTACTTTTTCTCATTTTCTACTTCTTCCTCTTTTTGTTCATCTTCTTCCTCCTCACTTTTATTTTCCTCACCGGCCTCTATATACCCTTCTCCACCTCTCTTTCCATAACTTTTCTCAGTTGCATTTTTTCCTGACTGAGATTGTTCAAGAAGTTCCTCTGAATCCATCTGTACTCTAGCCTTTTTTGTTGGGTGGTCAGAAGTTGATCCACTTTTAGTTTTTATTATTTTGGAAGACATATTTTAACAACAAATAATTGAAAAATAAAAAATACATTACATTTGATGTCTGCATAAATTAAAAAAAAAGGTAAGACAAATTTCAATAAATTATTATATGCCACATTGGAAAAAAAATACTCCAACGGATAACCCATCAGTCGGAATAGATGGGGAATTTGTTTAAAAACTAGTTTAATATCTCCCAACAGATGTTCCATCTGCTACAACAGATGGACCACCAAGACCACCACCAATGCCACCAAGAGCACCACCAATACCACCAAGACCACAATACTACCACCAAGAGCACTAAGACCACAACCAAGACCACCACCAAGACCATTAACACCACCACCAATGCCATCAATACCCTCACCAAGACCGCCAACACCACCACCAAGACCACTGACACCACCACCAAGAACACCAATACCGACACCACCAACAATACTACAAATACCATCCAACAATACCACGATAGTCAACGAAATACTGTGATAAAACTATGGGTTTTGCGGGTTCTTTCTATGTTTTTTAGCATCAAAACTCAAAATCTTAACCCATTCTGGAAGGTAATACAACTAAAAGTCTTCTTTTTATTATTATATAAAAAAACCATAATTTTTAGAATAATGAACAAATGTAGAACTCTTCTCAAACTCTGTTACCTTTGAAGACAGAGAAAACTATGGATACAAGTGAGAATGAAGTCAAAAATAACAACTATGTGGTCAGAAATGGGAAGAAAATTGATCTATTTTGAAGGGTTGAGCAATAGCTAAGTAGTTGTTGCCTGTATTATAGAGAGAAAAAGAAAAGAGCGAGAACTCAAGATTTGAAATGATGAAACATTTTTTCCGCAAATGAATGATTTGTATTGGGTTGATTTGTATTTTTTGAAAAAGAATGACAAGTTTTGAAATTGTTAATTTCATTCGAATTGATCTTAATTATTTTTTTTTAAATCAATTGCAAAGAAATATGTTGTGACAGATGACTGAGCTATTGGGAATTTTCAAATAGATATTGATATCTGTTGCAACAGATGACATGTCTATTTGAATTTTTTTTTTTAATTTTAAAGAAATCTGATGTCCGAAAGAATAAAGATAAAATACTACTAAGGCGGTAAAAAATATTTCTTGGAATTCTTCCATTTTGCAAAATAGATACATTGAAAACTTTATTAGGTTTTTTGACACAAGTATTGAAAAATTAAGTATTTAGACACTAGGTTGACATCATCACTTCTTATATACAACACTAGCACACATATAGTTTATTGGGATATGTTGTGTGTCAAGTTTATTGGGATTATTCTTTATATACCATATAGTTTATTATCGATTCTATTTCAAGTCTATTAAAAATCTAATTATTCAAATGAAAAGATGAACAGTCGAGAATTTGTGACACATCAAAAAATGGTTACACATCTACTTACACCCTGCGACGATTGGGTATACGCTATCACCTCGAATTCTACCAATGCACGTGTCTACCTACAACTGATCAGGAAGAGCAAAGGCTTTTATTTTGGTCTATATAAGCAACCATCAACTATACACAATATTCATATTTTTCAACCCTAAAAAATTGATAAATATGACCAGATGCTGAGTATTACACTCAAACCACAAAGGAGGGTTCGTTTTCAGCACAACCACAACATTCTCCTCCTTCGAAATAACCTAGACCATCTCTTCTATGGTCTGGATCATGAAAGGGAGCATATCTACCATGAACTTCAATGTATCATTCGATTTTTATGAGCAATTGTGGAGAGGCTGAACATGCAGCCTGAGGAGTTCATCACCCCACCACTATCCCCTTATTTTAGGTTTTAATTTCTGCTATAGTTGTAGTTATAAGTTCATTGCAAAGAAGATTTCATGGCTAGGGAATTTGTTAGTGAAAGCTTCTTTCTTTTGCCCCTTTTTCTCGTTTCTTGCTATAAATATGGTGTTAAATCATTGCTTCAATGAACTTATGACATGAAGTGTCTGAAATTTTATTGGAATACCCTTTTTGTTTGTCTCTACATTAATTATACAATTTTGTACTTGGTTGAAATTTTGCAATTTCCTCTGTTAGAAGATCATTAAAACAGTTGTCAGAAGTTAAAACTAATGGTCTATCACATATATATACGAATTCATATATGCTAATGGATAATGAATCTGGTCTATCAACGATTATGTAGATGTATACAAAATTAATTTCACGGTCGATATAGTATATGATTGATCGAGATCAATAACTAGGCATGCCTGTAATATCCCATATTTCTATCTAGCTTTGATTCATCCTTGGAACATCAAAGATCTTGCTTCATAGATGAATACCTTTTATTACCTATGTTATTTTCAAGATTTGACTTTTTATCATATGAAAAATTGAATAAGCTTTCCATCGATACCAATTTCACCCAAATCCGATACTTGGGCGAAGAGTTTGAGCCATTTTAGTAAGGCAGTGTACCACCTGGTACTTTAGCGCATCGCAGAGCCAGCCAAAATGGTAATCATCAAAATCCAGTGAGCCTTCGCGATTAGGGCGCATCGTGCCAAGGCTCAATTTCAGAATTGAAAAATTCTAGTGCACCAACGTGATTCCACCGCGTCGCAGTGCCATTACAGTTCGCAACCAAGGTGGCAACGTGATTTCCATCGCATCGCTCCACCAACCAGTTTCTCAGTCGTCCAGTTTCCAGTGAGCTGGCGCGATTTCACCGCGTCACGCCAACATAAAAAATTAGAATTTTCAGATTCCATAATTTAATTCCAAGGACCAATTGGTAATTTTTTAAAGCCCCTAATCAGCCTATATACGGGATTTAAACCCTTAATAGCTAAAATTGCTCATTTATTTTCACTATTCCTCAAGAAATAAAGCATTCTCTCTCAAAGATAGAAAACCCTAGCCCCCAAGTTTCAAAAACAATCTCAAGAATCCCTCCAAGAGTCTTCAAGAACTTCAAGAATCTAGATTTTCAGGTATGTTAGATGTTGATTCTTGGGTTCCTTCCACCAAAGAAGTTCAAGAATCCTTTTCTAAATTCAAATATTATATATTTACAAGTTTTCATGATTTATGTGAATTGAAATTGAAGTTCATGTTGTAATTGAGTTTTAATTCATGTTTTGATTACAAAGTTCCAAGTTTTGATCCTAGTATATGATGTTTATGCGATATTCATGATAAACCCCTTCAAACCATGTTAATTAGTTGTATTGAATGAAGTATGCTCCCCATATTTTTGATAAAATGCTTATGTAAAGGAAATAGAGTGATTATAGCATGTTGACAAGAAATCCCCAATTGTGTATAAGTTAATGCATGCCAAGTATTTGTTGAAAGGCCTTAGTGAATGAATTATGATATGTTGCATGTATTACTACTCATGTGCATTCCTTATTGAATGAATTATGAGATAATAGTATGCACTCCCTATACATTTACATGTTTAAGACTCCTAAGTGCTTGAAGAGATGCTTCATTGATTATGTTGTGAATGATAGCCTATTGCTATGTTATGTACGAGTTGTCCTGTCTTTTATTATTTATGTTATCAAGTACTGGGGGTATTTATAAGCAACAAATTAGCCTCTTTTCTAGAGCCAGTGTCAGTTTTCAAGATACTCTCAATCAAGCCATGATCAGTACAACTCAGACAGTCTAAGAACTTAGGAAATCTCAGTAATCTCAGTATCAGTAGCACTCTAGCTTTAGTTTAGTAATCAATTCAGAACTCAGTAGTATTTCGTCAGTCAACAGAACTTAGTGAACTCAGCTTAGCTTAGTTAATTAGTACGATCAGTAATAGATTTAGCTCAACCTAGTACATTGTAAGAATCAGATCAGAGTCTTTCAGTTAGGAGTAGAATTCATCACCGAACGAGCCTAGTGATGGGGGATCACCCATTAGATAGGACTGAGATCCATAGAAGTAATCCCTAAGTTCCAGAATTACATAGCCAACGTAGGTATGAGATGTCACCCGTTAAAAAGGATTGACATACTCAGGGATCACCCGTTAGGTAGGACTGATCCCAAGAGTCACCCGTTAGATAGGACTGACTCCATAAAAGTTGTCTTTACCCGTGACACGGTACTGACACCCTTCCAACTGGGGTTATAGGTTGGACCCCAAACTTAGCTAGAAGGGGCATGTCGTTAGATGACTACCTCCCACAGTCTCAGCTTCAAAATTAGTCTTAGTAAAAGAACTTAGCTCAGTAGCATAGATTTAGGATTGTTAGATACAATCACTCACTAATATCAATGGATTTAGAGATCACCCGCTAGATAGGACTGATCTCAGATTTAGTCAAGCGGTATCAGTATCAGTACCATTAGATTTAGAGATGACTCTCTAGATAGGATTAGTCTCAAATTCAGTTAATTATCTTTATTATCAGTATATTCAAAATCACCTGCTAGATAGGACTGATATCAACCTCAGTCAATCAGATATTGGTATCAGTAGATTCAGTAATTATAAATCTGGTTATTAGAATTCAGTATTCAGTATTCAGTGTTACTACGATTTCAGTTATAGTTTATGCACTCATGCATGTATCCTCATTCAGTAGTCTCATGATGTTTAGTCAGTATTGTTCAATCATGTAAACCCTTGCATTCAGCCTTACCTCTTCTAGCGTACCAGTATATTCCCATGTACTGACGTATACTTTTCTCTTGCACTATGGTGTCTTATACCATAGGTTCAGAATCACGGGATCTAGAGTACCCTTAGCAGTTCTGATTCAGCCAACCACAGTAGACTTAGCACTGAGTCCTCATCATTCGAGGATGTTCTATTATTTCATCATATTACTAAATTTAGTATTTTAATAGATGGAGTTAGTAGGGGAATTGTCCCATCAAATCTACAGTTCAGACAGTTTAGAGGCTTTTAGACTAGATGTTCAAACAGTTGTATTAGTATTCAATTTTTCAATTGTATTTCAGTTTTTGAACCTTATGGCAAGTTTTTCACCAGTTTTCTACATTTTTACAGTGTATTACTCAATGCTCAGTTACAGATATCAGTCAAGGGTTAGCTTGTGATCCTTCGGGATTATGAGCACCGTGTAGCATCCGAGGTACCAGACTTGAGGCGTTACAGTGGCTGTCTACGTAATCAATGGATTCCAGTATGTAGGTTCATGAAATATAAATAATTAAATAAATGTAATTGTGTCGATTGTAAATCATAGACTACAATCCTTGTCACTAATATACCATACTGTCAGACCTCTTGCATAGATCGTAAATATAATCGATGTCTTCTCATACGTTGGATAAATCTTAAATCTTATAGATCCACACTCGGTCAATGCTAAGGTATATACAGGTTGGTGCAATGGTCAAAAAAAATATTAGTACATAGTCAAAGATATAAATAATTAAATAAGTAAAAGTGATTTGATGGCCATATATTGTGTCCATTGTAAATCATAGACTTAAAGCCTTGTCAATAATATACCACATTGATTTATTTCTCTTAGTAGCATATTTGACAAAAAAAGAATAATTAATTAACAACATAATAAATAATTAGATTTTATGCAACTAAAGGAGCTTGAACAAGTCATGTGATCGAATAAGAGTCTACATAAATTGGAGAAGTTGATCAAAGATGTGTGCGGATGGGTAGTGGATGAACAAATGAATTCCTCACAACATACTTGTTCTTTGGTAAACATTGCCCTAAGGATGTTTGTTGTTCAACCATAAGTCATCACCTCACACATCTTTGATCACCACTTTCAATTTACGTGGACTCTCTTACGATCACATGACTTGTTTAGGCTCATTCAATTGCATAAAATCCAATTATATATTATTTTATTTATTAAATAATCCTTTTTATAATATGTGCTAGTCATGGTCTATGAATATGTGTCCTCGACCGATGCATTTATTAATGAAGTAGTCTGTAGTTTATGCTAGACTATGCTTAGTTATTTACTCGACCTGATATAATCTAGATTAGACTGGAAATTACTTCCACAATTAAATAACTAGACGGGGATATTTATTTATAGACCATGACCAGTACATATTTTGAAAAGGATTATTTAATTAATAAAATAATAGAAAATTAGAATTTATGCAATTAAATGAGCCTAAACAAGTCATGTGATCGTATGAGAGTCCACGTAAATTGAAGATAGTGATCAAAGATGTGTAAGGTGATGACTTGTGGTTGAACAAATGCTGAGTTGTGGTTGAAAAAATGAATTCCCCACAACATACTTGTGCTTTGGGTAAACATTACCATGAGGATGCTGGTTGTACAACCACTACCCATCCTCACACATCTTGGATCACCTTCTATAATTTATGTGGACTCTCATACGAGCACATGACTTGTTTAAGCTCATTTGATTGCATAAAATTCAATTATTTATTATTTTATTAATTAATTATTCATTTTTTCCAATATGCTACTAAGGGCAATAAACCAATACGGTATATTATTGACAAGGCTTTGCGTCTATGATTTATACTGGACATAATTGATGGACCTCTATAAACCATGATGGTTACTAAATTGGTGACATAATGCAATATATAACAGTAAACTTGTTTGTCTTCATTGTAAATAAATGATTTATTCAATTGATCATGCGTTTAGTCTAAAAATTATAGAGAACAACTTCTATAATATTTTTCATCAACCTCTATAAATTAGGACAATAGCTGAACTGGTAACACAATGCAATCAACTGTTTAATCTAACAAGACAATGGAATAACTGAACATAATTTCATCATTAAATGTCATCATTGACATGCTAAATATATGTAATTTGATTATCCATAAAATAAATCATTAAAAACAACAAATCATTAAGAAAATTGTTTGTTCTAAACCACTGAACTACATGTTATCATCACTGAGTTCCTTAACAATGCCCATCACATCAACTTCATATTCTTCATGTTTTTTCTCTTCTTCTTCTACTTTTTTCTTCTTATTTTCTTTCTTTTCTTCTTCTTCTTATTCTTCTAATTTCTTCTCTTCTTCAATATTTTTGTCCTTCTGTTCAACCACTTCTTCTTCATCAACTGCCTTATCATTTTTCTTTTCTTCTTCTATTTTGTCCTTATTTTCTGCTTCTTCTTCAGCTGTACTCTCCTCCTCCTCCTCCTCCTCCTCCTCCTCCTCCTCCTCCTCATCATCATCATCTTCTTCTTCTTTTTCTTCTTCTTCATCTTCTTTCACATCTCATTCATCTGCTGCCTTCTCCTCTTCTATTTCTTTTTCTTTCTTCTCTTCTTCATTTTTTTCATCTGCTACAGCAATGTTAGTCACTACGAATGCAAGTTCTTCAAGGTTTCTTAATGCCGGCTACGAGGGGGACTGTCGAGGTGCACTGCATTATTTTGAAAGGATTATAAAAATTATGCAAGAAAATTAAATTAGAAGAACAAAAAATAAATTAGTTTATCTTCATCTTGATGTTTCTTATTATTCTTCTCGATTCTCCTTAACCTCTCATCTCTAACAAAAAAAGTAATATCCAGAACACTTTTCTCTAACACAGTAACACGCTCACACAAGTCATCATCATTAGAAGCATCGGATGTAGTTTTGAGTTCACTTGAACCAGCATGATCTCAAGCACGTGCTGGACTTGTAACATAATCGTGACTACCCAAATCTTCGTCTTCGTCCGTGACTTCTGCTGATGAAGTTAGGATAGCCACACCTTCAAGGCATTGATGGACGTATCCTTAACTTTTTTTGTGTATGGCTTATATATTTTCATGTATCTCATCTCCATCTCATGGAAAGTAGGGGTAAGGTACGGGTGCACAATCTATAAAAAATAAATATAAATTACACGATATTCACTAATATAATAATATTATTATCATATTGTAATAAGTATAATTTTACCTTTGTTTTGTTTCCTTTGTACTTAAACGGGTTGCCTTCCATTATGTTATCACACTTCGACATGTGCCTTCTAAGAAGATGGAGAATGGGTAAAGGAGAATCCAACGACTTACCGGTGTACCTTCCTAGATGTGGAAAGGCCTCATATATCTAAACCTGTAATCAATAGAAGCATAAGTAAATCTACAGGGTCTATGTATTATTACATAAATAGGTAAGAGTCTATAATAAATCAATAAGATGGTAGATTATAAGTAGCAGAAACCTCCAAGGAAAGCCATATAACGCATACGATTCATTATTTCTCTTCACAAATATTTTTCTGCTTCGTCAAATCAATTTTCTTTTTCAAATAGCTCAATGTCAGCCTAAACGACTCTTTTCTCCATGGATACCCCCTAAAGAAATCTAAATCAGACGCTTTATTGATGTGGTCTGAATCCACCTTCTTTGACGGGTCCTTTGCCAACAGCATCAAGTGCACAAACCAAACCAAAGTGCACTTCAACTTTTGTTGATTAGTCAACCTATTACCTCATATCAGGATAAACAACCTTGAGGAAGTAATGCTCCTGTTCTTCGTCACCTTAAAATGTAAGTTTTTGCCATTTTGGAGGACTTTGTTTATTTTTGATTCGCGGGGATATGCTGAACAATTTAGCCTCATAATCAGAGCAAATTCCTTTAAGCCTTAACAAGGTGTCTTATCATTCACATAAACTAAATTTCATACAATTTTTTATTATTTTTGATACGTCACAGCAACACATAATGGACCATCTGTCCATTAAACTTAAAATGTTCCGGCATAAGACTCAAGTGTCCAAAACAAGTCGTCTTAAAATCAGCATACAACTTTTGTTCAACAATAATCCTTCTAAACTCTCGATAAAATGCCATTCTTGCTTTTACGAAAATCTTTACAGGAAAATAACCTATCTCATCCATCCAAGTTGTTAGGCCATACAACTCAACAGAGATATCTCTCTTACAAATTGGCAAGGATAGGGGATCATTCTCCTCTCTGTATCCACTATCTCTCCTGTCCTCTCTTCACCGCTATAACTTTTACTTTCTACTTTGCTTTTTCCTTCCGTATCCTCAACATCCTCACTCTCATGTGCACTAATTTTGTCATATTCGGAAATATTAGCAAGGATTTTTGATTTAGTTTCTGACTCGGATTCATAGACTATAGATTTTTTTCTCTTCGAAGTTTTGGAAATTTCTTCAGCTTTTTGCTTCCTACTACTAGAAGCAGTGGAAGCAGGCCTTTTAAATGCTCTATGAACTTTCACCATTTATCATCTACAACCAAAAATGAATCTATAGTGTCGATAAAATCGACCACTGGTCTATTAATAAAAATGGAAAATACAGCAAAAAAATCTATAGTGGTTGATTCGACCACTGATATATTAAGAAAAATGGAAAAATGGCTTGGATCAAACATGCAAATCAAGTTTCAACTTCTCTAGATATTGACAGTGCAATTCACAACAATAATAACACCATTAAAATGGGTCCAATTCAGTACAACAAATTCACTCAAATTTTGACTAATTCAATGATGAACAATCTTTTTTCGTCAAAATGGAAGAACCCCAACACAAAATGGAAACAAAAAAAATATTCTAAAATGGATTTAAACTGTTTGGGAAAGAAGATTAAACTTACTTGAGCAAGAGAAACTGAAAAATTTTGACTCGGGAAGCAAGAGTCGACCAAAACTTTTTTTTTTTTAAATATGAAGAAAAATTTGGAGAAGAAGAGGATTTGAGGAGAGAGAAAAGTTTTTTTAATTTATTAAATGATTTTAATAAATATTTGAAAAATTAATAAATATAAAAAGGGACCGTATTATATTTTTTTATAAAGTTGTATTCTCCATATTAGATTTTCAAAGAGAGCTGTTGGAAATTTTCAAACAGTTATTGATATCTGTTGCAACAGATGACATATCTGTTTGAAAATCTTTTTTTAAATTTTAAAGCAATCTTCTTTCCAAAAGAGGAAAGATAAAATACTACTAAGGCGGTAAAAAATATTTCTTAGATAACTCAAAAATCTCCTCCTTGAGTAGTCTTATCTTTTCTTTTTAATGTCACTCATCTTTCTCGAGCCCCTCAAGTTATTAATGAATATTTTAATCCATGTCTAGAATTATCTCTCCTTCAGCCCTAAATTTATTTAACTCTCTTCTTTTTTTTTCTCTCCTCTTTAGGGTTATCATAGCTGTCTCCTTTTTTTCTCTCTTTTCTCTCCTGTTTCTCATAAGGATCCTTTCTGATCTCAACCAATCTATGTCTTTTCTCGACTAAAATTGTTGTTTTGATCCCCTTGCTTTTGACATTGAAGGTATGTTCACTATTGCTCTTTCATTCTCATTTTCTTCTTTGCAAGTTGTTTAAATTAGATATTTACATCTATTTTTTAATTTAATTACCCTTTACTCATATCATATTTATTTTAAAAAATTTAAAGAAAAGGTTACTTTTAAGTCTTGAATGAATGAACCATTGTTATTATTAAAATATTTTTTAAAAAAAGTCATCCATTTGGAAAAGTTTAAAAGCCTTGTTAGCGGTATCATTTTTTGTATATATTTTGTTTGTTTCTTTGCTGTTGATGCTATTATTGATGTTGTTGGTGGGGTTGGTGTTATTGGAACTTGTGGTGTGCTGTTATTGATGGTGTTGAAACAAATAATGTTGTTTCTTTGTTGTTGATGTTGCAACAGACAGAGCAAATATTGGGTTAGTTGTTCAACTGTTGGGACCACAGCTTGAGTTTGCATCAAGATGTTGACCTAAAACAAAAATAGCGATCCTCCATGTATCATTTAAGCCTTCCGAAGAAAGTGTTGTGGAAACCTTCTGAAGTCCTTTTACAATGCCACAGCTTCGAAGAAAATGTTCCTCCCTCATTGAAGAGCTCACAAAAGACCAAGAACTCTATCCTAACCTCAATGATGGAAATGACAAACTTGAATCCCTAATTAGTAAGCTGGAGGCGAGTTTGAAAATTATCGGGATTCACGTACTACAACAAACATCTGATCTTCTCCAAGATATGTTGAAAGCATGCTAAGGCAAGAAAAAACAATCAATTATATCTATATTGCTAAGGAAGTAATGATGCTCAATCTGTCTTGCAATCTTGTTTGTGGTTCCTATTAGGTCAATAGCAGTGGACTTAATCGGAACCACAAACAAGAAGGCATGGGATGCAATTTAAAATTCAAAAATTATCGTCTTCACTTAGTTTGCTTATTTTAAATGTAGCCGTTCTTGGGCCAAGTTTTCTTTACTTACGGTACATCATTTCAACCCTCGGTGCCCGCAAAGCTACTTTCTTGGTGTTCTACTATTTTCTATGTAGGTGATCATTCCTACTATGCTACCTACTCACAGATTCCGCAGAAAAGTGCCTAGCGACACTAATTTTCTTTAAGAGAGACAACAAACGGATTTTTAGTACTGCATACAATTTCATATTTACACTTGATTAAAATTTCTCGTGTTCTAATTCTACTTCATCGGCCAGATTCGCTAGAAGTTCCTTGCTACCTTATGTTTTCCTCTTTAATTAACTCTTATATGATATAGTCTTTCATCAACTCCCCCTTTCCCTCACAATTATTGTCCAACGACTCCTTTTAGTGTATAATCATCTTCTCTAACAACCCTTCCATATAAATTTGGGCGAGGGGAATTTTTATTGGTATTCTGTTCTTGTTTGATGCAGTGCGATGCTTCGAAGGCCTTCTCAGAGTCCAATGCATACTTAAAGTTAAGTCCAACTGCTATTGGATCTCTACAATGACACCAAATATTGATCCCTTTTTAAAACTTGACACGTATAAACATGAGCAACAACCATGATTAATTCATAACAGGGTACCGACATCATCTTTATGGGCCCCGCAACCTCATCAATTCGAACCTATCAAACTAAAACTGCACAATGCAGGATCTTGTTTGAATGATCAATGCTTAATCGGTTAAAAACTGTATTCACAAAACCATTGTACTTTATGTGTGTTGTTTCGATGACCTTATCAGTAATACATTACTCTCACACATGAAAGTGGGTCCATCCATCTGCACACACCTTATTCTTCTTAGCCCATCTATGGCTTAATTTGAATACACAGATGACTAACCTGTTGCAATAGATGACACATCTGTTAAAATTATCAAACAATTATATACATTTGTTATGACAGATGATCAATCTATTGTAACATATGACTTATCTGTTGGAAATATCAAACAGATATATTCATCTGTTATAACAAATTGTCAATATATTGTAAATTATCAAACAAATATAATATATTTTGCAACAGATTACCCATCTGTTAAATTTGTTTTAAATCAATCTTCTTTTCTTTCCGAAATACAAAAAAAATAAAATATTGTATTTAGATCAGTTTTTTTAATTTACATATTCAAAAAGTCACCAGTTTTATTTAATTAAGGGATGTATTTATATATAACTCCATTTATAGATATGGCTGATCCGGATTTGTACAAGGTGATTTTGCGCGACTCCTTGCGAGAACTTGAAAGGAAGATTCATGAACTCCGATGGGAGTTGGACGACATGAGAGCAAGGCTGAGGAGGGCTATGCTGCTGCCGAATGACGATGGGCCGATTGACAATAATGATGATGATAATAATAATAATAATAATAATAATAATAATAGTAATAATAATAATAATTAGGTTATGTTTTTTCTTTTAGCGTATGCATTTTCTTTTATTATATCGTATCTAACCAAGAGTATGTTTTTTTACTGTATATATTTGTATATAATGGATTCAAAAATCTATGTTTGGTCGACTTTGGATTTATAATTCTTATTTAATATTTAATTTTTATTTTATCTATTCCTTATTCTCAACAGGTCGACGGTTGGAGGTAGGGATTGAACGTTTGTGGCAACAGATTAAACATATGTTATTGTAGATGGTTAATCTATTGCGACAGATGGATCACATGTTGCAAAAGAAGGTTATTAACAAATAAAGAGTTATTGTTATTGAGGGTGAAAAGTCATGACTTTTCGATTATTTAATATGAAAAATGGTTCATAAATAAATAATAAGGAAATATATGATAAACACAATTTATAACCGTAATAGAACGATTATTTAATTTTAATAACTGATCATGACTTTTCACCATTTTTATTTTTAAATTATTTATTTATTATATAATAAAAAATCACAATATTGGATTAACTAAAGCATATGATGATTGTTAAAAATAAGGTGAACAGTCTTGATTTTTTGTAAAAAGTCACCAACTTGATTTAATTAAGTCATTTCTTTTCAGAGAAAACAATGAGGAAATAAATGATAAAAAAATTTATAACCGTAAAAAAATGGTTATTTAATTTGAATAATTGATGTTAATATAAAATAGGCGACAAGTAGTGACTTTTTGCCATTTTTTTTTAAATATGTTTTTAAATTTATATAATAAAAAAGTCACTAAATTTGGATTAATGATATGATGATTATTAAAAAAGATAGATTATATGTTGCAACAAATAGATTATCTGATGTAAAAGATTGTCGATTTGTTACAACAGATGGTATATCTGTTGTCGCAAATGGGTTATCTGATGCAACAGATATAGAATCTGTTGCCACAACTCAATAAAAATGGTTGCTGAAAAGTCATGACTTATCACAAAAATTAAAAAGTCAGTCAGCGGCTTCATTTAATTAAGTCATAACTTTTTAAAGTAATAAAAAAGTCTCCAGTTTGTATGTAATTAATAAATGGAGGTGAACATTCGCATCTTTTTGCCTAACTCATTCAAATTCAATCCTCTATAAATAGGTCTCTCCTTACTTGTTCATTCTACTAAATTTATTTCTTGCACCATGTCTTTCATATTACACCTTCAACCACTTTCTCTTTCCTGACTCAGGCAAGTTTTTTTCTTACTTTTTGTGTAAATATACCCAATTTATAGTATACGTTGTATTACATTCGAATTCTTTTCTTTACTTTTGTTTTAACATTTTTTGTCAATTCATTCGTGTTCTAGATATGGTTGATCCGGTATGGGACATAGCTATTTTACAAGACACCATGTGGGAACTTCAGAATCAGGTTTATGACCTGTAATGGGAGTTGTCTGCAATGAGAGAAAGCATCCTCCGAGAGATCTAGAGGCTGAGAAAGGCACTGTTGCTGTCGGTTGAAGATTGACCGACTGACAATAATGATGATAATAATTAGATTTTTTTTTCTTTTAGCCTATGTATTTTTATTTGTTTTTGTTTAATTAAAATTTTATGTTTGATCGACTTTGACATTTTAATTCTTAATTAATTTTCATTCTGACTATTTCTTCTTCTCAACAAATATGTCGACGAATAAGGAATAATTTGAATCTAGTAGCAATAGCAAAAGTTGAAACTTAAAACTTGACCCAATGCATACATTAATACTCAAGTAGAGACTACTATTAGATCATATTAATTAAGCACTTAGTAAATTATTAAAGTTGATCAAATAAAAATACGAAAATAAAAACAACAACATGCCCAGTATAATCCCACAAGTGGGATCTGGGGAGGGCGGTGTATCCCCAGACCTTAATTCCCTACCTCGTGAAGGCAAATTATTTTTTTCTTTTAGACTATGTATTTTTATTTGTTTTTGTTTACTAAAATTTTATGTTTGATCGACTTTGACATTTTAATTCTTATTTAATTTTCATTCTTTCTATTTCTTCTTCTCAACAAACATGTTGACGATTCAGAAATAGTTTGAATCCAGTATCAATAGCAAAAGTTGAAACATATGGGTTATTTGTTAGGTTGGTGGCAAGAGTTGTATTGTGTTGTTCAAAATGGTTTACTCATCTGTTGCAATGGAATAATTATCTATTGCAATAGAATAATTACCTGTTGCAACAAAATAATTATCTGATGCAACAAATAAATAGTCTATTGCAACAGATAAATATTCTATTGCAACAGATTTCTCATCTGTTGTAACAGATAATTATCTGTTACAAAAGAAAATTACCTGTTGCAATAGATAACACATCTGTTGCAACAGATTAACCATCTATTTGATTCATGTTACGGTCACTATAGAACCATAAACATGAATCCAATATATGAGTCTTCTGTTGCAACAGAATATGTATCTGTTGTAATAGACTGAGTGATCTATTTAAATTATGGGCTCTTATGTTGTATTCATGAACGGGTTCTATCCATTGTTGAAAATATAGCAGTAGCAGTGTATCCTGATGATAAATTCAATTAAAAATTATAATTTTACTTTCCAAAGTCACCTATAAAGTAATGACAAAGTGGAAAGTGATGTATGAAACAAAATTTCACCTATTAAATTGGTCAAGTAGCAGTAGTAGCGGTAAAAATAACAATGGTCGACAAGAAGAAGATAAAGATGATAATAAAGTAGAAGATGGTGATAATGATGCAGAAGATGATGAATAAAGCAGCAGAAAAAATGAACAACAAAAATCGCGAAGAGAGTGAAAAAACAACATACGAAAAGAGAGAGAAACGCGTCTTTTCCCTCCATTTCCCGTTATATTAACTAACATTTGAATCAAAGTGTAAATTTAAAAACTTGTGGGTTGTTTTCAAATTTTTCCAACTTTCTTAATCCATAATAAAGTAATTGTCACCTCCACTCGATTATTAAGACTTGAGTCACCTACACCTCATTTTAAAACTTTTTTGTCACTTTTAGCTCAAAGTGTGAAGACCCTTAGAAAAGTGATTTGAACTTTTTTTCCTTCATTAAAAGTTTTCACTTTAGACAAAATCATCTTTTTACTATTTTTATATTTAAAATTAATAATTTTTTTTTTCTAATTTGGGACTTTGAAACCTACTAAACTATAAATTAATTTTTACCTTACTATAAATTATTTTTTACCTTATTTAAAATATATGTAATTTAGGACTTTCACCTTATTTAAAATATATGTAATTTAGGACTTTCACCTTATTTAAAATATATGTAATTTAGGACTTTCACCTTATTTAAAATATATGTAATTTAGGACTTTCAAACCAACTAATAAAGTGTATTAATCCTTTCCTTATTTAGAGAGAGAGAACTGTCACATTAAAAAAAATTCATCAAAGTTTAAATAATATAGGCTATTGATTTTGCAATGTGATGAGGATTCGTGACTATGATTAGAGTTGTTCTTGGGTGAAGACACATATTTGTATCTATTTTTATAGTCTGTGATTGTTCTTCGCTGCAATTTGTGAAGGCATAATAGTTTATTGAATAGAGTTGAAGTTTAACCGTAAGTGTTTCTAGATTTGGATTGACTTGTGATTAATTCATATTTTAGTTTTTTTTTCTCAAGATGGTCATTTTTTTTTGTTTAAAAGATTGATTCGGTGAGTTGAGAATCTCAAAATTTGCTTGATTCCTTGTTTTTATTATAGATATTTTAGTTGTGCGTGCATTATGATAAACAAATAACTAAGTAAATCTTTTGTTTGTTGTAAACGAAATAAATAGTACATAGTAGGAGTCGAGAAGGGAAACGTTTCATCTATATATTGTTGTCATTCAAATTTTAACTATTAACCATTTATGTACTACATATTTATTTCTTGTTTTAAGATCAAATGTTAATTGTGGGAAACAATAAGTTGTTTTAGATAAAATTATTCATTCAACGAAGTACCTCGAATGATTAATATTTTTATCATCAAACAGTGTTATCAAAAGTGTAAGAGGGAGAGACTTGGAGTAACATATAAAGTTTTTGTCATGTAATTAGAAGGTCTCGAACAAGGCATTCCTACGTGATTGTCATTTTCGTATGATTTGTGTTTGTCTTTTAAGTTATTATTTAGACGGAGATAGGAGTTGGGGATGATGAGTTTCTTTTTGTAGTTTGAGTCAAAGTTCTGTCAGAAATAGTCTTTCTACTTTTTGAGGTAAGGGTAAGGTCTACTATCTCAAAATCCTGCTCTATAGGATTATATTGAATACATTGTTGTATTTTTATCTAGAATGTCAATCTTGAACTCAAAAATCTATATGATGTATTATTATGTTCTACAATAATTAGTAATTAGTCATGTTCCCTTTACTTCTTCTTTTTTTAAATCTTTCCTTATTTAGAA
This sequence comes from Capsicum baccatum var. pendulum, assembly GCA_030864225.1. NCBI lineage: Eukaryota > Viridiplantae > Streptophyta > Magnoliopsida > Solanales > Solanaceae > Capsicum > Capsicum baccatum. The sequence goes on along the minus strand of CM061560.1, from coordinate 236,164,809 downwards.
GATTTTTTACGTTGCTTTCAAATAATAGTACCCTCCATTCATTTTTACTTGTCACTTTAGATTTTGTATGCCCATAGAAAAAATAACGATGACATGAATCCCCATTAATTGATGTTTATTATTAGATTTTAAAAATTGATTTGAAGAATAAATAATTAATGTTAGGATAAAACATGAAAAACATAGTTGTCTTTTATTGATATATGTTATAAATGAATATCGATTTTTTAAATAATGAACAAGCAAAAGTGAACGGATCCTAAATATTTTTATTACGCAAAAATAACATCAAAAGAATTATAATTATGTTAAATTATTCAAATTAAATGTGGAATCAAATGGACCTAATAGCTCCTTCCAAAATGGATTTAAACATGTGTGTGTGTGAATTTGAAGGAGAGAAGATAAAAGAAAAATTTAAAAAATATATAAGAAATTTAAAATATGAATAATTGAGGAGGCTATCAATGTTATGAATATTTGTTAAGTTCAATGTGATTTACCAATTTATAATGAAGGTTAGAAAACCAAAAGCCTCAAGACATTTTTTTTACCTAATTTGATTTAAAAAAAATTAAAAAATAAAAATATGAAGGTTGATATTTATAGAATTTGCATGAAGCCATGAACTTATAATACCTTTCAACTTTTTTTAGAAATAGTGTCTTATACATACAGTTAAAGTTTAATAGTCATAATAATCTACTTTTTTTTTTATCTGAAGGATCACGTCTTATTTAAATAGCCATAACTATGTCAAAAGCACTTTATAATGAAAAATCTCAAAAGGAAGCTAAAAAAACAAAGAGAGGTTGAGTTATAAGTTTTTCTATAGGTAACTTGTATTACATGATTTAAAAAAAAAATATCACCAATAAGTAACATCAAAATGAAATGTATAATTTTCGTGCATCAAAATAGATTTATTAGTCCTTATAGTTCGTTATATAACTATTACCAAACAATATTTTAATGTTAATTAAATTTGAGGGTAAAATATAAACAAAAAAATTATTTTTTCTTCATATGTCAAAAATAACAAGTATTTCTTCGTCCAATAATACTTTTTCACTATACTAAAAGTAGATATCCAATAATACTTGTTTTTTTTAAAAATTAATGGACAATTTAGCATTTTCTATCCATTTTTTTTACTATTAAATATTATTCATCACTCAATGCATTTTTCAATGCAATAAATTTATTATATTCAAAGGGCGATATAATGAAATTGTTCCTAGTATTTATTATTTTTTATTATGTGTGTCAAGTGAATAGTGGATAGGTATTGTTGAATAGAGAGTAAAAGTAAAAAAATAATTTTAAAAACAAGAGATAAGTAAAAATGAACAGATGAAATATAACTCATTTATCTAATTTCAATGCGTCCGTCGTTTTATCCTGACATTTATTTTTTGATTGCACTAAATATGGCAACAAAGGACATGCAATTTACACTTTTAAAGAAACATGTATATTTTTTCCGTTTTTAAGTACTTGTCATTTTTGAGGGATGGCCTTGGCTCAGCGGTAAGCTTGCTTACCGTGGTGTGCCAGGGTCGGGGGTTCGAAACGCCCCTCCAGCAAAGCTGGGGTGAGGGCGCGTAGGTCAGTCCCGGAGTGGTCCCCCCCTCCCCGACACCTACGGAGTAGGTATGAACTGGGTCGTCCCTTCTATATTTTTTAAGTAAAACTTTAACTAGAGATCGAGTAATTTGATTTAATTATCCTATTTATTATTCATTTCAATTTAATACATCGTTTGTCCATTTTACACCACATTAATGTCCCTCCATATTTTATGATGAAGGGCAAAGGTAAAAAAAACTAATGATATCTTAGTTTTCTAAAATGACAAGTGCTTCTTTGTTCTTTTTAGTTGACATGATAAAACTTCGCACAACCATTCAGAAAAATTAATTAGAGTGTAATTTGACTCATATACTCCTTATTAATATTTTCTTATTTATGTGTCTATTAATTATAGAATAATTAATGATAAGGGAAAACTTGAAAAAAATTAATTCTTTCTTGATTTTTTAAATTGATCAGTATTTGAAAACACCTATTTTCATGTAACGCCCCGAGAGTACACCCTGGACGCCACACGATCCTTGGAACCACAAGTGATCTCAAGCTAACCCATGAACTAACATACTATTAAGCAACTGAATTACAATGAAATAAATAACAAGTTCTGTTGTGCGAAAAACATAATCATGGCATAATCTGAATAAATACATTACTGATAAAGTTTACAATCTGATAAAATTGAAGGAAGAAACTAAAATTTACATGACTGATTCTGACTGACATGTATGAATAAGCCTCTACTATACTGACTATAAATAGATGGGACATGCCTCCAACTACCACTAATCAATACATGTGAAAATAAATGAATTGTACATGAACTAAAATTGTCTGGAGTTTCTGAAATAAGAGAACTCATCACTTGCTGGCTGGAAACTGCAACTGTCTGATCATGGTGTGCGGATTACAAATGAAACAATGTAGCCACACCGACGTATATGTGGATCAGTACTTCTGGAATGTACTGAGTATGCAGGGGTTAATACAATAAGTAAAACTAATTTCATACGTAATCTTAAAACATGCATGCTAAGTGTAAGTAAACTCACCAATAGGCTGAAAAAACTGAAAACTAAAATATCTTAAAGCATGAGTGACAAACATACTCTGATAAGATGGTGAATCTCTGTAATACCCCGTATTTTTCTAGCTCAGTTTAACTCTCAGTACATGAGTATTCATAAATATAAATTTTAAAAATACTCAGTATTTTTTAGTTTAGAGCTTATCATTACGTAGGAAATTCAGTCAGCTTTCCAACGCTATAAAGTTCGCCCAAATCTGATACCCGAGAGAAGAGTTAGAGCTATTTTTGTAAAGAAGTGTGCCAACCGGCACTTCAGCGCATCGCGGAGCCAGGACAAATGGCGTTTGGCAATTTTCATTGAAGCTCTGCAATACCACCACATTGTGCCACCAACCAAATTTCTAATTATCATTTTTCAGTATTTTGTCGTGATCATGGCGCGTTGCGCCAAGGGTTAAATTCGCATACAAAGGGTACCACGATTCCACCACGTCGCATTGATGAACCAGTTCGCAATTGTCAGTTTATAGTGACACGGCGCGATAGCGCCGCGTCGCGCCAAGGGCCCAAATCGGGAATTTTTAGTGATGAATTTTTATATCTTTTCTAGGGGTAATTTGGTAATTTTCCAAGACTCTAATCAGTCCTAAACATAAAATTTAGCCCTACAGGAGCACTAATTGTATTTACCTAAGAAACAAAACATTCTCTCTCAAAGGGCATGTAATACCCCAAAAAATCCAAACCAATGTTAGAGCCATGTACCAAGCTCATGCATAGTACATCATGGTTATTTTATAGTTTTATGAGTAGGTTAGATGTATATTAAGGTTTCAAATAACTCCCAGCTATCAGACGAATCAAAACATTCCTTACCGATTGAATTCTTGAGAAGGATATTGGTGTAGTCAACTTCAAACGAGTATATCTCTTATTATACTTGGAATTTTTTATCTCATGACCTATCAACAGATAGATAATTGAATTATCTTTCCAATGATACCTATTTCTCCTAAATCCGATATCGGAGCAAAGAGTTATTCCTATTTTACTCCAGCATATCAGGCTGGAAACAGTGTGACGACATTCGTGGTAGCTTACCACATTTGTGACGCCCTATCACGAAGGTCGTTAGCCTTAGACAAAAACCAGCTCCTAAGTGATGACATTCGTGGTAACTTACCATATTTTTGATGCCCTATCACGAAGGTCATCAGCCTTAGGCAGAAACCAGCTCCTAAGTGACAACATTCGTGGTAGCTTACCACATTTGTGATGCCCTATCGCGATGGTCGTCAGCCTTAGGTAGAAACCAGCTCCTAAGTGATGAAATTAGTGGTATCTTACCACATTTTTGATGCCCTATAGTGAATTTCGTCAGCCTTAGGCAGAAACCATCTTCTAAGTGACGACATTCGTGACAGCTTACCACATTAGTGACGCCCTATCTTGAAGGTCGTCAGCCTTAGGCAGAAACCAACTCCTAAGTGACAACATTCATGACAGTTTACCATATTTGTGATGCCCTATCACGAAGTTCGCCAGCTATGATTTTTCAGCAATTGTAAATTTATTTCATAAGGGTATTTTGGTTATTTCCTTCACCTTCCATGATTTATAACCCTAAAGAGGCATAATTTTTTCCATTCTTTCTTCAGTTAAGAATCTCAAAAACCCTCTCTTACTCTCTCAACCACAAGCTTAGGGTTTCCATCAAACTCATCTCTCAAAAGTAAGATTCAAGCCTTTTTCCAAGATAATTGAGAATTAAGTTTCCCAAATCCAAGAACTTTCCAGGAAATCATCAAGGTTTCCTTTATAAGGTATGCGTAGTGTTCATCTATGGATCCAATCCGTTCATAGAGCTCAAGAACCATATTTTAAATATTATTTTGTACACTTTTTGTGGTGATATGAGTATATACATGTTGACGATTATTGTTTAAGTTTCAATATGATGTATAAAGGTGTTTTCATGTAATATATATGTTTGTTAATTGAAAACCATAAAATTTAGGTGGTTTAATATGGTGCAAGTATGAAACTCACCTATGCCTTAAAGAATGTATGCAAGGTGTTTGATAAAATGCTTAGGATGCTAGAAATTCATGTTTGTATGGTTCTATGATGTCTAAATGACAAGTCCATGTTAACGATATACTTTAATATGAATCCCATGTTTTTCATGTGTTGCTATTGTGGTGGTATGAAGCATGTAAGATAATGGAGATATACAATATGTACACAATATATATCCATTCATTCTCTACAATGTTTAAGATGTTGAATAACTATATGAAATATGATATCCCCTACTTATAATATTATGAATTGTGGACTCAAATCTCGTGATCAAGTCATGTCATGTGTGTCAGTTTCCTTCTATAGAGTCCTAGGAATATTCGTACCTAAAATAAATAGTTGTGTGCCTAGAGCTATGTGTGTCAGAAATCTCATGATCTCAGTTAACTCTCCGATAATAGTACTACTCTGTCAGTCAACGGAAGTCAGTTAATCTGTCCATGTACAGTCAGTTGAATCATGTTTAATCTCTTCAGATGGGATTAGAAGTTAGCACTGAGTGAACACAAGGGTAGGGACTCACCTACTAGTTTAGGGTGTGATTCTTAGCAGTCATCCCTGCGTTTTAGAACTACGTAGCCAGCGTAGGTTGAGACATCTTAGCCTATCAAATTAGGGTTGATGAGGTGGCTTAACCTGTTAATTTAGGGTTCCCACCATTCTCCTTTCAAATACCTTCCAGCTAAGGGTCACCTACAACTGTCCTTACCAGTGGCGCGGTATTGACACCCCTCTAGTCGGGGCAGAGATTGGACCCCAACTTAGCTATATACGTTATTGGGGCATGTCGGTTAAACAACTACCTCCCACAGTTTTAGAATTAGTATCACTAAAAGAACTCAGATAGGTCTTCAGATTTTAGTATATCAGGACTGTCAAATACAGTTAGACTCAGTTACAGTATGGAATCAGATAGTTCCATCAGATTTAGGATTGTCAGATACACTCGCCCATGTTATCAGAATTTTAGTATCAGTTATCTTAGCCATCAGTAAACCATGTATTAGCATACAGAACTAGCTATCATGCACCCACGATTTTAGTTACTATGTATGCATGTTTGTACTCTTACATTCATGTCAGTCAGATAGTTAGCATTGTTCATGCATGTAAACCCTGTTTATATTTAGACTACCTCACTCGTATAATCAGTACATTCCCTCGTACTGACGCATTTGTGCTATGGTTATTTCTTTTCATGTTACACCATAGGTTCAGAGACACGAGCTCTAGATCAACAGTAGCAGTAGCATTTCTAGTCGCAGAGATTCAGTGAGTCCTCTTCATTCGAGGACAATATGATTTATTCATTATTAGTTTATCCAGTTATCATTTTATGGAGTTAGTTGGAGACATGTTCCTTCAACTCCTTATTCAGAAAGCACTTAGAGGCTTTCAGATTCAGTATTCAGACTTATGTTCAGATTTGATTCAGTTTTCAGTTGTTTTAGGTTTCTTTCACCCATATGGATGTTATGTTTTGACAGATTCTTTATTCAGTAGAACCTTATGGCCTACATGTTCATGTTTTCCTTATTATTACATTATATATTGTAGTATATAGGTACAGATATCAGTCATGGGTTAGCTTGTGATCCTTCGAGGTCATAAGCATCGTGTATCATTCCGATTCTGAAAAATCAGGGCATTACAAACTTGGTATTAGAGCCAGGTTTTCAATAGAGTCCTAGGAAGTCTGAAAGCCACATCTAGTAGAGTCTTGTACATGGGTATATTGCGTGCCACATTTATTTACAGGAGGCTATGAGATATTTTAGGAATAGTTTCCTTTCTTCAGTATTCATGTCGTGCTAGTAAGCATAATTTCAAGTCAGTCTTTCAGTCTAATCCACGTCAGCAGATTTAGTCGAGTTAGAGATGACTAATTTTAATGTCATTCTTATCATAGATTGACTTCATTCCTACTATGCCATAGTCGACTACAGAAATAGGATAGTTCAGTTTCAGTTCCTGAATGAGCCCGTCCTAGAGTGGAAGGGTAGCACTTCGTCTTTCAGGGGTTAGCTTATTTCCTACCTTTGGGCAAGAAAAATGATTTCTAAGGGGTGTGTGTATCATCTCGTGCATGTTAATGATTCCAGTTCCGAATCTTCCAGTCTCGAATCAGTCCTAGTGGTTAATGAATATTCAGACGTCTTTCTCGAAGATCTTCCAGGCATTTCTCCCAAAAGGGAAATAGACTTTGGCTTAGACCTTCTTCCAGATACTCAGCCTATTTTTATTCCGCCATACATAATGGCACCAGCAGAACTCAAGGAACTGAAAGATCAGTTGAAGGATCTCTTAGATAAGGATTCATCAAGCCCAATGTATTCCCATGGGGTGCACCAGTCTTATTCATGCGCAAGAAAGATGGTTCTCTCAGAATGTGTATTGATTACCGTCAGCTCAACAAAGTCACGGTCAAGAACAGGTATCCGCTGCCTAGGATAGATGACTTATTTGACCAACTTTAGGGTGCCCATTATTTATCCAAGATAGACCTCAGATCAGGCTATCATCATCTCAGAGTTAGAGAATGTGACATTCCAAAGAAAACTTTTCGTACTCGGTATGGTCACTTTGAATTTCTAGTCATGTCCTTTGGTCTTACCAATGCCCCTACAGCTTTTATGGACTTGATGAACCGGGTGTTCAAGCAGTACTTGGACACATTTGTCATAGTCTTCATAGATGATATTCTGGTCTATTCTCGCACAGAGCGTGATCATTCAGACCATCTTATAATTGTTCTTCAGACTCTCAGGGATCACCAGTTGTTCGCCAAGTTCAGTAAGTGCAAATTTTAGATAAGATCAGTAGCATTACTTGGCCATATTATTTTCGGTGATGGCATAGAGTAAGTCCTCAGAAAACTAAAGCGGTAAGAAACTGGCCTCGCCATGTCTCTCCATCAGAAATCAGGATTTTTTTGGGTTTGACTGGCTATTACCGATGGTTTGTTGAGGAATTTTCTTCTATTGCATCTTCTATATATAGATTGACACAGAAGAAGGTCAAGTTTTAGTGGTCAGAACCTTGCAAGAAGATTTTTTAGGAGTTGAAGACTCGACTCACCTCAACTCCAGTTTTAGCACTTCCCGACGGTTTTGATGGATTCATAATATATTGTGATGCATCTAGAGTAGGTTTAGGTTGTGTCCTCATGAAGCATGGTAGAGTCATAGCCTACACCTCCAGACAATTAAAACACCATGAGAAGAATTATCCTACTCATGACCTTGAGTTAGCTGTAGTTGTCTTTGTGTTAAAGATTTAGAGGCATTATCTATATGGTGTTCATGTAGACGTCCTCACAGATCATAAGATCCTTCAGTATGTCTTTTCCCAGAAAGATCTTAATCTTCGTCAGAGAAGGTGGTTAGAGCTCTTGAAGAATTATGACATGAGTGTCCTTTATCATCCTCGCAAGGCCAATGTAGTGGCCGACGCACTCAGTAGACTGTCCATGGGTAGTGTTTCCCATGTTGAGGATAGTAAGAAGAAATTAGCTCAGGAGATTCATCATCTTTCTAGACTAGGCGTTCGCTTAGTCGACTCTTCAGAGGGTGGTGTATGTGTTCAGAGTAGTTCAGATTCATCTCTAGTTTCCGAGGTGAAAGAGAAGCAAGACAGGGATCCTAGCCTTGTCAAGCTAAAAGAGTCAGTTTTGAGTCAGGAAGTAGAGGTTTTCTCCCAAGGGGAAATTGTGTTCTTCATTGTCAGGGTCGTATGTGTGTTCCCGGTGTAGATGACTCGAGGCAGCAAATTCTTGTAGAAGCGCATGGTGTGCAATACTTTATTCATCCAGGGTCCACTATGATGTACCGCGACTTGTGGGACATCTATTGGTGGAGTACGATAAAGAGGGACGTTGCAGAGTTTATGGTTAAGTGATCTACATGTCAGCGGGTTAAGATAGAGCAGCAGAAATCTAGTGGTTCCATACAGGAGTTCACTATTCCTACTTAGAAGTGGGAAGAAGTGAACATGGACTTCATGACGGGTTTGCCTAGAACACGTCATCAGCATAATTAAATTTGGGTCATTGTAGATAGAATGACCAAGTCAGCTCATTTTCTTCCAGTTCGTACCTTTTACTCAGCCGAGGATTATGCCAAACTCTATATCAGGGAGTTAGCCAGATTATATAGCGTTCCACTATCTATCATCTCAGACAGAGGTACCCAGTTCATCTCTCACTTCTCGAAAGCATTCCAAAAGGGTGTTGGTACCCAAGTTCATCTCAGTATAGCATTTCATCCTCAGACAGATGGTCAAGCAGAAAGGACCATTTAGACTCTAGAAGATATGCTAAGGGCGTGTGCAATTGATTTCAAGGGAAGCTGGTATGACCACTTTCCTTTGATTGAGTTTGCATACAACAACAACTATCACTCCAGTATTTAGATGGCTCCATTCGAAGCTCTCTATGGTAGGAGATGTAGGTCTCCGATCGCTTGGTTCGAAGTTAGTGACACCGCAATCATAGGTCCTGAATTAGTATTCGATGCCTTAGAGAAAGTTCAGTTGATCAGAGAAAGACTCCTGGCTACTCAGAGCCGACAGAAGCCTTATGCGGATGTTCGTAGAAAGGATCTTAAATTTGAGGTAGATGACTATGTCTATCTTAAGATCTCTCCCATAAAGGGAGTGAAGAGATTAGGCAAGAAGGGAAAGCTCAGTCCCCGATATGTCGGTCCCTTCAGGATTCTCAGTCACTTCAGCAAGGTAGCCTATGAGCTCGAATTACCTTCAGATCAAGCCTCAGTTCATCCAGTCTTCCATGTCTCTTTTCTCAAGAAGTGCATAGGTGACCCAGCAGTTGTAGTCCCTATTCAGAGCATTGACATTCAGAATAGCCTCTCTTATGAAGAGATTCCAGTCGAAATCCTCGACTATCAGACTCGTAGGTTGTGAAACAAAGAAGTCCCTCTAGTCAAGGTTCTTTGGCGGAATCAGTCTATGGAGGGAGCTACTTGGGAAGCATAAGCAGACATGCGAACTAAGTACCCTCATCTTTTCTTCACTAATTTAGACTTAGCTCAAGGTGACCATTTTCTTTAAGCTTATTCAGTTACATGTTCAAAATTCCAGTATAAAATTGGTATTAAGTATCAGTGCATAGCTTATCATGCATTTATGAGTTCAGCTTATCAGTCATGCATCAGAAATGCATGTTCAGTTGGGCTATATTCATTTTAGAATTCAATTCAGTCCTAAAATCATGTGCCAGTTGAGCATGATCAGTGTATGCGTCATTTTATCTTTTCTCCCCTCTCAAGCAGTCATCATTCGAGGATGAATGTTTCCAAGAAGGAGATATTGTAATACACCAAAAAATCCAAACCAATGTTAGAGCCATGTACCAAGATCATTTATAGTACATCATGGTTATTTTATAGTTTTATGAGTAGGTTATATGTATATTAAGGCTTCAAATAACTCCCAGCTATCAGACGAATCAAAATATTCTGTATCGATTGAATTCTTGAGAAGGATATTGGTATAGTCAACTTCAAATGATCAAATCTCTCATTATACTTTGAATTTTTGATCTAATGACCTATCAATAGATAAATAATTGAATTATATTTCCAACGATACTAATTTCGCCTAAATCTAATATCGGAGTAGAGAGTTATTCCTATTTTACTCCAGCATGTGAGGATGGAAACAGTGTGACGACATTCGTGGTAGCTTACCACATTTGTGATGCACTATCACGAAGGTCGTCATCCTTAGGCATAAACCAGCTCCTAAGTGACGAAATTCGTGGTAGCTTACCACATTTTTGACACCCTATCATGAAGGTCATCAACCATAGGCAGAAACCAACTCCTAAGTGACGACATTCGTGGTAGCTTACCACATTTGTGACACCCTATCACGAAGGTCGTCAACCTTAGGTAGAAACCAGCTCCTAAGTGATGACATTCGTGATAGCTTACCACATTTGTGATGCCCTATCATGAAGGTTGTCAGCCTTAGGCAGAAACCAGCTCCTAAGTGATAACATTCGTGACAGCTTACCACATTTGTGATGCCCTATCACGAAGGTCATCAGCTATGATTTTTCAGCAATTGGGAATTTATTTCATAAGGGTATTTTGGTCATTTACTTCACTTTCCATGACTTATAACCCTAAAGAGTCATAATTTTTCCCATTTTTGCTTCAGTTAAGCATCTCAAAAACCCTCTCTTACGCTCTCAACCACAAGATTAGGGTTTCCATCAAACTCATCTCTCAAAAGCAAGATTCAAGCCTTTTTCCAAGATAATTGAAAATTAAGCTTCCCAAATCCACGAACTCTCCAGTAAATCATCAAGGTTTCCTTTTTAAGGTATGCGTAGTGTTCATCTATGGATCCAATCCGTTCATAGAGCTTAAGAACCATGTTTTAAATATTATTTTGTAAACTTTTTATGGTGATATGAGTATGTACATGTTGACGATTGTTTTTTAAGTTTCAATGTGATGTCTAAAGGTGTTTTCATGGAATATATATGTTTGTTAATTGAAAACCATGAAATTTAGGTGGTTTAATATGGTGCAAGTATGAAACTCACCTATGCCTTAAAGAATGCATGCAAGGTGTTTGATAAAATGCTTAGGATAATAGAAATTCATGTTTGTATGGTTCTATGATGTCTAAATGACAAGTCCATGTTAGCTATATACATCAATATAAATCCTATGTTTTTCATGTGTTGCTATTGTGGTGGTATGAAACATGTAAGATAATGGAGATATACAATATGTACATGAAATATATCCATGCATTCCCTACAATGTTTAAGATGTTGAATAACTATATGAAATATGATATCCCTACTTATGATATTACGAATTGTGAACTCAAATCTTCTGATCAAGTCATTTTATGTGTGTCAGTTTCCTTCTATCGAGTCCTGGGGGTATTCGTACCCCAAAAAAATAGCTGTGTGCCTAGCGCCATATCATGTTGTCATGATAATCTCAATCAAGCTATAATCTATAGAATTCAGTCAGTTATGTGACTCAGGAAACCTCAAAAATCTCATAATCTCAGTTAACTCTCAGATAATAGTACTACTCCATCAGTCAACGGAAGTCAATTAATCTGTCCATGTACAGTCAGTTGAATCATGTTTAGTCTCTTCAGATGGGAGTATAAGTTAGCACCGAGTGATCCCAAGGATGGGGAATCACCTACCAGTTTAGGGTGTGATTCTTAGCTATCATCCTTGTGTTCCAGAACTACATAGCTACCATAGGTTGAGACATCTTAGCCTGTCAGATTAGGGTTGATGAGGTGGTTTAACCTGTCAGTTTAGGGTTTCCACCGTTCTCCTTTCGAATACCTGCCAGCTAAGGGTCATCCACAACTGTCCTTACTAGTGGTGCGGTATTGGCATACCTCCAATTGGGGCAGAGATATAACCCTAAGTTAGCTATATACATTATTGGGGCATGTCAGTTAAATAGCTACCTTCCATAGTTTCAGAGTCAGTCTCAATAAAAGAACTCAGATAGGTCTTTAGATTTCAGTATATCAGGACTGTCAGATACAGTCAGACTTAGTTACTGTACAAAACTCAGATAGTTCTATCAGATTCAGGATTATCAGATACAGTCGCCCATGTTATCAGAATTTTAGTATCAGTCATGTTATCCATCAATAAACCATGTATTAACATATAGGACTAGCTATCATGCACCCACAATTTCAGTTACTATGTATGCATGTTTATACTCTTACGTTCATTTCAGTCAGACAGTTAGCATTGTTCATGCATGTAAACCCTATTTATATTTAGCCTACCTCACTCATATACTCAGTACATTCCCTCATACTGACACATTTGCGCTCTGGTGATTTCTTTTTATGTTACACCATAGGTTCAGAGACACGAGCTCCAGATTAGCAGTAGCAGTAGCATTTCCAGTCGCAGAGATTCAGTGAGTCCTCTTCATTCGAGGACAATATGATTTGATTTATTCATTATTATTTTAGACAGTTATCAGTTTACGGAGTTAGTTGGAGACATGTTCCTTTAACTCCTTATTCAGACAACACTTAGAGGCTTTCAGATTCAGTATTCAGACTTATGTTCAGATTTGATTCAGTTTTTAGTTGTTTTGGGTATCTTTCACCCATATGGATGTTATGCTTTGATAGATTCTTTATTCAATTAAACCTTATGGCCTACATGTTCATGTGTTTCGCATTATTACATTATATATTGTAGTGTACAGGTACAGATATTAGTCATGGGTTAGCTTATGATCCTTTGGGGTCATAAGCACCGTGTAGCATTCCGGTTCAGAAAAATTAGGGCGTTACAGGGAAAAACCCTAGTTTCAAGAAATCAAGAACAAAGCTCAATAATTTCTCCAAGAACCTTCAAGAATTAACATTCCAAGGTATGTTAGGTTTTCATTCATGGGTTCCTTTCACCGATGAAGTCCAAGAACCCTTTTTAAACTTACAAGATCTGAGATTTATGAACTTCATGCTTGAAATTGATTGTGTTCATGTCCATGGCAGAAGTTGGGTTTCAATTCATGATTTATTATAAGTTTCCATGAAATTAAAATAGTTATGTGATGAATTATATGAATTGCATGCTAAATCCTTCAATTTGCAATTGAGTATTGTATACATGATGTTCATGTGTTGTCCATTACCATGTGAAGTAATCCATGTTCCCCAAGTGTTTGCTAAAATGCCTATGTGAAGTAAAAAGTGGAATCATGACATGTCATTGTGTGGTCCCAATCATGTTTAAGCTTATGCCCTACAAGTTTTTGATAAAATGTCTCTATGAATGAATTATGAACAAGTGAACATTGTTATGCTTTTCGAGATCATGCCATGCTTTACTTTCATGCTATCGAGTCCTGGGGGTATTCAATACCCAAAAATCTAGTTGTTTACCTAGAGCTATATTAGTTATAGAATATTTCAGTTATAACACAAAGTAGTGGTACTCAGTCAGTTAACATAACTTAGTGAACTCAGTCAGTTATAGAACTCAGTATCAGTCAAGTTCAACTCAATTTAATCAGTTCAGTATCTATTCAGTTGGGAGTAGGATTCAATACCGAGTGAATCCAAGGATGGGAGCTCACCAGCCAGTAGAGGGTGTGGTCCTTAGAAGCAGTCTTTGTATTCCAGAACTACGTAGCCAGCATAGGCTGAGATAGCAGCCTGCCAGTTAAGGGTTGATGATGTGTTTCTACTTTCCAGTTGAGGGTACCACGGTTCTCATTAGAGTACCTGCCAAATGAGGGTAACTCTTCAGCTTGTCTTTACCCGTGGCACGGTACTGACACCCTTCTAACTGGGATTACAGTTTGAATCCCAGTTATCTTATTCGGGGCATATCGGTAAGATGATTATTTCCCACAGTTTTAGTTTATGTCTTAGTATAGAACTCAGTTCAGTTCTACAAAATCAGGATTGTCAGATACAGTCACCTAGTTTTAGTAACTCAGTTATTAGTCAGATATCAATTAATTAATTATCAGAACTCAAAAATCAGCTTCAGTAAAAGCTCAGATACAGTATACATACACGTATATGCACAGTAATGCATACTCAGTATTTTCTGCAGTTTAGTTATCCATGTACTTTTATATTCAGTTACTCTATATCATTTAGTCAGTTATTGTTCATGCATATAAACCTCTGCTTTCAGCCTTACCTCATCTAGCATACCAGTACATTCCATGTACTGACGCATGCTTTTTCTTTGCACTATGATGTCTTATATCATAGGTTCGGATGCTCAGGTTCATGATTGCGCTTAGCCAGATTCAGTCAGTAGTATCAGATTACAGTAGCGAGTCCTCATCTATCGAGGATATGCTTTTATTTCAGTTTTACAATAGACATAGTATTTTCAGTAATCGGAGTTAGCTGGGGGTTTGTCCCATTAACTCCACTTTTAGACAATTCAGTTAGAGGCTTTTTAGACTAGACTAGTTCAGACAGTATTCAAATCTCAGATGTTTTATCAGATGTTATTATTTACCAGTATTTTAGATTGTGAACCTTATGACATTTCAGCCTATTTTCCACATTATTTCAATATTATTATTCAGTGCTCACAGCAGGTACCTGCTCATGGGTTAACTTGTGGTCCCTCGAGATCGTAAGAATCGTGTGGCATTCAGAATGCAGACTCGAAGCGTTATAGACTTGGTATCAGAGCCTAAGGTTGAACAAATTCGTAGAGAGTCTAAAAGTTGCATCTAGTAGAGTCTTGTGCATGTGTGTGTAGCGCACCACACTTATGGGAAAAAGGCTATGAGACATTTTAGGAAAAGTTTCTCTTTTTTCAGAATTTATGTCGTACGAGTGTTCATGAACTCAAGTTAAACTTTCAGTCTAATCATCTCTCCCTCTCATTTACAAAAAATGCCTCCCAGAAAAGCTAATGGAAGAAAGAATGAAAGCCAGTCAGCACCTCAGCCCATTAAGGCAGATCCCCTGGATGAGCATGTCTCCTATTCAGAATTTAGAGCTACTTTTACTACCTTAGCTTGTGCAGTATTTGCTCAGATCAATCAGCTGACTATTGTCTTATCTTGGCTTATGGCCTCTACTCCGACTAGTAAGGGGGAGAAGCATAGAGAAAATGGGAGAAAGGATAAGAGAGCCAGAACATCAAGGCCAAAGAGTGGTCGTACAAATCCTCTCTGCGGGAAGTATGGTAGGAATCATCAGGGTATGTGTAGGGCTGGTAGTGGTTTGTGTTTTGGGTGAGGCAAGATAGGCCATAGGATTAGATATTACCCTCAGTCAGGTTCTCAGGGTCAATACAATCTTTCTTTAGCTCAGTCCAATTGCCCGAATCAGCAGGGTGTCACCTCTATTGCCACAAGTAGGCAACACCCAAATAGCTTTTATGCAATTCAGTAAAGACAAGATCAGGAAATTTATCCTAATATGGTTACTGGTACGGTACAGACCTTCTATTTATATATTTATCCCTTATTAGATCTAGGAGCTTCTCTGTTTTTTGTAACTTCTTTCATAGAAGTTGACCTTAAGGTTAAACCACAGATCTTAACAGAGCCTTTCTTAGTCTCTACCATGATGGGTCAGTCCATCATGGCCTAGCGGGTATACTGGAACTGTTCGATTATGATATCACAAAAAGTCACTTCAGGAAACTTAGTAAAGTTAGAGATGATGGATTTTGACGTCATTCTCGACATGGATTGTCTCCATTCATTCTATGCCTCAGTTGATTTTAGAAAAAAAATTGTTCATTTTTAGTTTCTAAATGAACCAGTCCTTGAATGGAGGGGTAGTACTACAACACTTAAGGGTCAGTTAATTTCATACCTTAGAGCAAGAAAAATGATATTCAAGGGATATGTCTATCATCTTGTGCGAGTCAAAGACTCTCATTCAGAAACTCCTAGTCTTGAGTCAGTTTCAGTAGTAAATGAATTTTCAGATGTGTTTCCCAAAAATCTTCCTGGAGTTCCTCCCATCATGGAAATAGACTTTAGAATAGACCTTCTTCCAGATATTCAGCCTATATCATATATGCCATATAGAATGGAACCAACAGAACTCAAAAAAATTAAAAAAAATGGTTAAAGGACCTTTTAGATAAGGGGTTCATCAGACCCAGTATTTCTCCGTGGGGCGCACCAGTCTTATTCATGCAAAAGAAAGATAGTTCTCTTAGAATGTGTATAGATTACCGTCAGTTGAACAAAGTCACAGTCAAGAATAAATACCCGCTTCCTAGAATTGATGACTTGTTTGACCAGCTTCAGGGTGCCAGTTACTTTTCTAAGAAAGGCCTCAGATTAGGCTATCATCAACTCAGAGTCAGAGAATGTGACATTCTAAAAACAACTTTCAAAACTCGGTATGGTCACTTCGAATTCCTAGTCATGTCCTTTAGTATTAGACATGCCCCAGCAACTTTCATAGACTTAGTAAATTATGTATTCAAGCAGTACTTGGTCATGTTCATAGTAGTGTTCATCGATGACATTCTTTTTTATTTCCGTAGCGAGAATGATCACGCAGATCATATCAGAACCGTACTTTAGACCTTCAGAACCTATCAGTTATCACGATATCTATTCATGTCTTACATGTCAGCTCTATGATCATAGCCCATATTCATGCACGTTAGTGAATATCATGTATGCTTCCAGCTCCTAGTATAAGGAGTTCTAGTTCACTCAGTGTTACGAATCATGTTCCATGAATACAGAAACTCCAAACTTAGGTCATACAGCTTATGACTCATGTACTCATGTCATGATTTACGGTATACTAGTTCCCATGACTCATCCTACACTCCTAATGATCAGCCAAACTCAGATTTTGTCACGTATATCATCAGTTTAGATCTCTTGACAAATTCATGATGTTGATATTCTATTCCTTAGGCCTCAGTTAAATTTCTAAGTTCTGTATAGTGTTCATTCATGCTTTAGGTCCCCATGTTTTAGTCTTTCAATGACCTCTCCTTATGAAATGGAATTGGTGGATGGTTAGTAACAGGTTTTATTTAGTTGCTGAAGGGGGAAATTAGAATTTTCATGAGATGAGAAGTTAAGAAAATGCAGAGTGTGAGTGTCTATTCAGATCCGCAATTTATGTCAGTCTCCATCGTGTATATCAAAACTCAGTTACAATCTCAGTTCAACATTCAGTTCAAAACTCAGTTCAGTCTCAGGTTTGCTTGATCAGTTTTTAGTTATTCAGCTATCAGTATTTTAGAATCATATTATACGCTTGGTCTAGCATTCTCAGATACTATAGTTTACACCCATTCATGCTCCGAATCTCATATTACTCAGTTAGTCCTTACCTCATATGCATAATACAAATACTCTACAATTTTATTCCAAACTAAGTACAGTTCAATCTTACTTAACCAATATTTAGCTATCAGCCAGTCAGTTAACCAGATAAGTTAGTATATTTACGCATTCGTGCTCAACATCCATGTGATCATTTTCAGTAGTCTCAGGTGAAGTGTCATACTAAGGTGGAGAGTATAATTGAGATAGTATTCAAGGAATATGTCTCAGCTTGAAAATTTGTAGTTATAGTGCATAAGTCTTAGTTACTCTATCTTAGATGATGTTTCATAGGCCTCGCCTCATATTACAAAATTTTAGCCAGGATGTGATTTCTTATTCAGATGTTTTATTCAGACCATGCCAAGATTCCCTGCTCCCTAAAGTTACTAGAACTCTATAGAAAGAGTGTCAAAGAAATACCCTAGTCGAGTACGAGTTTTCAGCATGAGTTAGTCCGTAAAGCCAGCAATTCAGTTTAGCAGTTAGGCGGAAAAGTTTGTATAGTTTGGTTTCCCATATCTCCATCTAGCCACATTATCCGAAGTCTCATGCATGTAACTATCCCAAGATGGAGAAACCAGGTAGTTACGAGGTCAGCTCAGTTCATGTATTATGCCTCGAGTTTAGATCCCAGATATTCAGTCATGATTCAGTTCATAGGTGCCCTGTGCATCGTCCTAGTATTTCCTCAGTAGCTCATCTAAGTCAGTATCATTCAGGGGACGTATCATCCGAAGGCGGAGATACACTATAATTCCCCGAGCTTTTATGACCTAAACCTTTCATTTTCTCTTCACATAACGAATCCAGTTTGGAGTAGTGGGTACTCATAAGTTGACCCTCGAGTTCCAATCTCAGCCGTAAGCTATGTAATCAGGGGCTCAATTAAGTTTATGATATTCAGTTCATGTATCACGTCTTAGGCTCAGTTATGTTCTCATGTTCCCATTCATGCGTGTTCAGTAAATGATCTCCAGTTTGAGATCGGTGATTTAGTATTCTAAAAAATGTCTCCCATGAAGGGAGTAAAGAGGTTCGGCAAGAAGGTAAAGCTCAGTCCTCAATATGTCAGTCCTTATAGAATTCTCAGTTGTTCTAGAAGGCTAGCTTATGAGCTCGAATTGCCTTCATATCTAGTTTTAGTACACCCAGTGTTCCATGTCTCCTTGCTAAAGAAATGCATTGGTGACCCAGCAATTATAGTCCCCTTAGGGGACGTAAATTTTCAAAATGATCTCTCTTACGAAGAGGTTCCATTCCACATCCTCGATCGTCAGATTTGCAAACTGAAGAACAAGAAAGTTCCATTGGTCAAAGTTCTTTGGTGGAATCAGTCCATTGAGGGAGCTATTTAGGAAGCAAAAGAAAATATACGGACCAAGTATACTCACCTCTTCTCCACAAATTTAGACTCATCTGAAGATAACAGTCTTCCTTACCTTTACTTAGTTCTATATTCAGTTACAGTTACAAACTTGGTATCCATTATCGTTGCATATTCAGTAATGCATTCAAGAATCAGTTCAGTCACGTACTCATACATCAGATATGCATGTTTAGAATAAAAACTCAGCTTATCAATAATTTCAGTCATGTATTCCATGCATCAGATATGCATATTCAGTGTGTAAGCTTAGTCTATCAGTGTTTCTCACTTAATTAGTCTTATTCGAGGATAAATGTTTTGAAGGGGGAGATATTGTAATACACGATATTTTCCTAGCTTAGTTTAATTCTCAGTACATGAGTATTCATATATAAAAATTTTAAAAGAACTCAGTATTTTTTAATTTAGAGCTTACCACTGCGTAAGAAATTCAGTCAGCTTTCCAATAATATAAAGTTCGCCCAAATCCGATACCCAGGTAAAGAGTTAAAGCTATTTTTGTAAAACAGTGTGCCAACTGACACTTCAGCGTGTCATGGAGCCAGGCCAAATGGCGTTTGGCAATTTCCAGTGGAGCTCTATGATACCACGGCGTCGCACCACTAACCAAATTCCCAATTGTCATTTTCCAGTATTTCATCATGCCAAGGGTGAAATTCGTATACAAAAGGGTACCGCGATTCCACTGCATCGCATTAATGACCCAGTTCGCAATTGTCAATTTCCAGTGACACGGCACGATAGCGCCACATTACGCCAAGGGCCCAAATTAGGAATTTTTAGTGACGAATTTTTGTATCTTTTCCAGGGGTAATTGGGTAATTTTCCGTGACCTTAATCAGTCCTAAATACAAAATTTAGCCATAAAGAAGCACTAATTGCTCATTATTTCATTATTTACCCAAGAAATAAAACATTCTCTCTCAAAGGTCAAAACTCTAGTTGTAAGAAATCAAGAACAAAACTCAAGAATTCCTCCAAGAACCTTCAAGAACTAACATTCCAAGGTATGTTAGGTGTTCATTCATGGGTTCCTTTCACCCATGAAGTCCAAGAACCCTTTTTAAACTTACAAGATCTTAGATTTATGAACTTCATGCTTGAATTTGATTGTATTCTTGGCCATGATAGTAGTTGGGTTTCAATTCATCATTAATTATAAGTTTCCATGAAATTAAAATGGTTATGTGATAAATTATATGAACTGCATGCTAAACCCTTGAATTTGCAATTGAGTGTTGTATTCATGATGCTCATGTGTTGGCCAATACCATGTGAAGTAATCCATGTTCCCCAAGTGTTTGCTAAAATGCCTATGTGAAGTCAATAGTGGAATCATGACATGTCATTGTGTGCTCCCAATCATGTATAAGCTTATGCCCTACAAGTGTTTGATAAAATGTCTCTAGGAATGAATTATGAACAAGTGGACATTGTTATACTTTTTAAGATCATGCCATGCTTTACTTTCATGCTATCGAGTCCTGGGGGTATTCAATAACCAAAAATCTAGCTATTTACCTAGAGCTACAGTAGGTATAGAATAGTCTCAGTCATGACACAAAATAGTAGTACTTAGCCAATTAAAAAAACTCAGTGAAATCAGTCAATTATAGAACTCAGTATCAGTCAAGTTAATCTCAGTATAATCAGTTTAGTTTATATACAATTGGGAGTAGGATTTAGCAACAAGTGAACCCAAGGATGGGGCCTTACCTGTCAGTAGAAGGTGTGATACTTAGAAGTAGTTCTTGCATTCCATAACTATGTAGCCAACGTAGGTTCATAAATCAACCTGCCAGTTGAGGGTTGATGAGGTGTTTCTACCTGCCAATTGAGGGTACCACCATTCTAATTAGAGTACCTGCCAGATGAGGGTAACTCTTCAGCTTGTCTTTACCTATTGCATGGTACTGACACCCTTCCAACTGGGGTTACAGGTTGGACCCCAGTTATCTTATTTGGGGTATGTCAGTTAGATGATTACTTCCCATAGTTTCAGTTTTAGTCTCAGTATAGAACTCAGTTCAGTTCTACAGAATCAGGACTGTCAGATACAGTCACTCAGTTTCAGTAACCCAGTTATTAATAATCTCAGATATCAGTTACTCAATTATTGGAACTCAGAACTGATGTTTAGTAAAATCTCAGATATAGTATACATACACATATATGCACAGTATTGCATACTCTATATTTATAGAAGTTTAGTTATCCATGTACTCTCATATTCAGTTACTCTATATTATTCAGTCAGTTATTGTTCATGCATATAAACCCTTGCATTCAGACTTACCTCATCTAGCATACCAGTATATTCCGCGTACTGACGCATACTCTTTCTTTGTGCTATGATATATTATATCATTTATTTGGACACTAAGGTTCCTAACTACGCTAAACCAAATTCAGTCAGTAGTATCTTCTTACAATAGTGAATCCTCATCTATCGAGGATATGCTTTTATTTAAGTTTTATAGTAGACTCAGTATTTTCAGTAGTCGAAGTTAGTTGGGAGCTTGTCCCATCAACTCCACTTTTAGATAGACCAGTTAGAGGCTTTTTAGAATGGACTAGTTCAGACAGTATTCAGATCGATGATTTATCAGATGTTATTATTTACCTGTATTTTAGATTAAGAACCTTATGGTATTTCAGCCTATTTTTTGCATTATTTCAGTATTATTATTCATTGCTCACAACAGGTATGAGCTCATGGGTTAGCTTGTGGTCCCTCAGGATCATAAGCATCATGTAGCATCTAGGGTGCAGACTCGAGGTGTTACAATCTCTACTCCTAGTTTCTGTAAAACTTTACTTTAATGAGATAAGTAGAACTAAAGTTGGGATGTGGTAAAACATGGAAGTTGTATGAATACTGCATCTTTAACTACGTGATGGAGACTGACATAACTCGAGGATCTAAATATACAATTTTACTAATCATGAATACCTAAACATACAGAACCAAATATGACATATACTAAGCTTATTTGATTAACTGAATGACTGATAGTTGAATATTGGTCATGTAAGACTGGACTGTACGTAGTCTTAATAACTAGACTGAAACTGTAGAGTGCTATGCATATGAGACAAGGACTAACTGAACAACATGAGATGATCAAACATGAATGCATGCAAATTGTATTATCTAAGAATGCAAGACCAAGCGTATAACATAATTCTGAAATAGTCTGTAAACTAAAATACTGATAACTGTATGCTATGGTCAAGCAAATCTGAAACTAAACTCTGAACTAAATATTAAATTGAGACTATGGAGGGTATCATCTAACCAATATGCCTCAATATGAGCTAATCAGGGTCCAACCTGTAACCCCAGTTGGAAGGGTGTCAATACCATGCCACGGGTTCTAGCGCTGGCTGTGTGGATCCACTAAACTGGTGTCCCAAAGGACTAAGGAGTAACCTTATACCGAAAGAAAACTCATGAGATATATGTTAACCCTAACTAGCAGGAATATATCTCAAACCTACGTTGGCTACATAGTTTTGTAACTCAGGAATTGCTACTAAAGGTCAAAGCCTAAACTGGTAAGAATGCCCCCATCCCTGGGTTTTCTCAGTGTTGAATCCTACTCCCAACTAAATGACACTAGAAACTAACTGGTGCATGCACTATTAACTGATAACTGATAAGCTCAGGTAATGGTATTCTGAAAATAACAGTGCATACAGATTCTGAGGTAATTATTAACATATAAACTGATACTAGGACTGAAACTAGACTTAGCTAACTTAATTGGACTCACAACTGACCGTATTACTAATTGAATGATATTTCCTATGGTATAATTAAAATCATTCTGTAGATACTGAAAACCAGGAAAGCAACTAAATTTTGGTTATTCATAACCCCCAGGACTCAATAGCAGTAATAATAAGAACACATGAGAGCATTTGAGACTATAATAAGTAAGCATTATTTAAAGAAATCCATCACTTGGTCATTTTATCATACACAAGGGAATTAATACTTTAACATGGGATAATCCATTAAACACATGGGGATCATGAACTTGAACATAGGAATATCTCAAACATGGGAGCATAGAATGATTACATAACTAAAATCATGAATTGGGGAATTTCCATGAAATTTATTTGAAATAGGACATAGGTGTTTCATCAAAACATGTAAAGATCATAGCTTGAACGTAATAATGTCTTAAACATGAGGGAACAATAGAGTTGTATGGCAAAATTGATAACTTAGGGATTCATCTTGAAATTGATTGAACATGATATTGGAATTTTATCAAACATGTGGAAGGCATGAATTCAAAATATGGGAATATTGCTAAACATTATGAATTTAGGATCTATTATGGAATTTACATGAATAAAGCATGAAAAACTCAAATTCATAGCATGTAGAATTCAAAATCTTGCATGGAATTATACATGGACTGAATTGAATTAAAAACACCATGAAAACATGAAATTCAATCTTTCTTGAACATCTAAAATAACATAATAATCAAAAAATCTATTCTTTAATTGAAATAAAAGGGTTTTGGGCTCCATGGGTGAAAGAGGATTCATGGATGAACTCCCACATACCTTAATAGATGATTTGAAATTGAAATCTTGATTTGGAAGCCTTGGGAATGTTATTGAAAGCTTTTTCTTGAACTCCTTGGATTAGGAACCTTAACTTCTTGATTGTATTGAAGAAACTTTGATAAAGTTCTTGATGTTTTTTTAGCGGTCTAGGGTTTTCTTGGAGAGAAAAAGATGAGAAATCATGTATCTAATGCTTTTGGGGTCTGAAATTAAGTGTTATGGGCAGATTTGGGTGAGAGTAAGTGACCAAAGTGCCCCTAGACCCTTTAGGAACTGAAATAACGTGTGAAACAGTTTCGTAATGTGGTTGCCATCGCTTCATGTCGTTAATAGCTTCGATGACCGATGCGTTGCATCCCAATCACGTCAGTTTACTGCCTCTCACAAAAAATTCCATAAATTTTCATTCGCGTATTGGATTAAGGCAAAATTGATATCGTTGGAAAGCTAATTCAATTATCTAAAATTTGGTGGGTCTTGAACTGAAAAATTTCATGTATATAAAAAGTTATACACATTCAAAGTGGACCCTTGTATAATTGAATACCAAACTTTGGACGATCAAAGGCTCTAAGCTCAACTTTGTTCTAAGTGATTCTTATGAACATTTTTCACCTCGAAAGCACATCAAACATAAGGATAAAGATCATGAAGCTTATATTCACATGGGAATCATTTGGATTATATCTTTTATATGTAGGAATAATGGTTCATAGACTAGCCCAAAAATACGCGGTATTACATTTCAGTATACATGAAAACTAAAAAGAAATGAAATACGGTGCAATAACTGTTGACCTCGAGTTGCAAAAATCATTTTAAATATTTCTTCCCACTGTTTATCCAACTCTGCTATCTCATTCTCTATTTGTTTCTTTATTTCTTCAAATTCTAATTTAGCTTTTCGTTTGTCTTTTTTCACACACTCATTTGATTCCTTTCTGTTTGATTCTACTTGTTTTATGAATTGTACCTTTGTTGGTCTTCCACCAAAATATTCACTGACATTTTTTTCTAATCCATATACACGAAGATATTTATTTTTTTCAATTCAAAGAATATTTTTCAAATATATCATCATTATTTAACAAATTTTCTCCTTCTTTTTGCTCCTTTTTATGTTGTGCTAATTGGTCATGAAATTAAAAAAATATCAATCAAATATTTATATAAATATATATTCTAAGAGGAAATAAAAATAAAAAGCAAAAACTAGAACTTAAAATTATGTCTTGTTGAAAAGTATCAACTTGTTTTCATATTTTTTCTCTTATGCGATTCAATAAAAACTTCAACATAAGAAGGAGTTTTTTCATTTTTCTTCTATGAAAATAAAAAATATTATTTTTAATTAAATAAGATATGTGAATATAAATATTATAAATTCATCATAAATATTATTATGCTCTAATACCGTTTCATGTCTAAGTCTTACATAACTTTTGATCCAATAATAAGGAGACAGGAAATGTCTCGATCGATTTGTCTTGTGCTGCATACTTTTTTCTAAATAAAATTGAAAATAAAAGAATAAACAACTTTTTTTGCTAATATATGTAATAATAAATCAATTTAAATACCTGAAAGTAAGCATCACCCCAAAGATTGACCAAATATTTTCAGTTGTCAGTGACAACAAGTTTAGGCTTGTTCGAAGTTGGTAAGTTATTTTAGTATCAAAATACTTCTATTTCAGGCTGTGTCTATAATCTCTATAGAGGTGATTCATATGATCCAGAATAGCGCCTTCTCTTCCCTTAGACACATCAAAGTTAAACTTCTCTTATAAAAAATACAACATACAATTATAATTTATAATCATATTTCATGATAATTATCAATCCATAAAAATTAAAGACAACAACATTTTTAGTGTATTTTCACAAAATGGGATCTGAAAAGGATAAATAAGCATAGTTCATATCATTATCTCCAAATAAAGTAGAAGGACTATTTTTGATAGACCCCTACAACAAGAAGAGGGGGAGGGGGGCATGAAACAGAAAAAATAGAAGGAGATAAGCACATACAATTCTTACTAAAAATTGTTCAAGAAAATTCATCCATATAGTGATGTTATAACTAGACAAATTTGCATCATAACAGCATACGTTTCAAATATATTAAATCTTTGAAGTGAAGAATTTAACTCTCTATTATCGTGTGCAAATACTAAAGTTTCAATTGATGGAGCTATAGTGCAAATTTCAATTAAAATTGCTATGGCATAGGTGAATTACTTTCCAAGAACCTTCCTCGTCTAAAATCAATAGAGTAGACGATGTGTTTAAACTTCAAGTATATAGTTGATCAAAGTACTGCAAGTTCTCATCGGAGGTAATTATAGTTATGTAAAAACACGCAAAATAGGATATAAATAGGCATGCACTAACTAGACTAAAGGTCCTAATAAAACTCGACAACATAAGATTGTCTATGCACTAACTCAAGGATAAAAGTGTAGTAAAAGATATCGAACAAACTAAGTCTATAAAAATTAAAGAAGTAAATATTTTGTTAGTTTGCCATTTGTCTTTCCAAGACGATATCGCATATATGATCAATCTTATCTAATCTCAATTTCCTTCCAGCAATTTACTTTCAAAAGGCAACAAGGACGACTTCTCATTGTTTGGCCCAAAAATCAAATGAATTGGGTTGCATTATCACCAATTGTCTGATGATCTTTATCAAATTGTACACACTCTTTTTATCCCTCCTGTAAGTTTATTATTTTCAAGAATAACCTCAAGGTAAGGTTAATATTAATATATTATTACTAATTGTATCTATGATTGTAAATATAAATTTGTTTGTGATTTGAAGTAAGTTTTTAAAAATTTTAATATTTTTTTGAAGTTTACAATGACAAATATCATATATTCTTGATAGATTAGTTAATTGGGACTTTATGATATTTTAAGATTTTATCCTTATGGTTACTAGGTTGTGACGTGATCCAGAAGAATGTGGTGAGACTGAAAATTTCAAGTAAGCTTCGAAGCTTTGTTGGATTTAGAAAAAAAAATTATTTTTTCAATTTCTTGATTAAGATGATTTGTATATTCTTTTCACTTTAAAGTTTTGTTTATTTGTCATACGCATATGTTTTGCTTCAGTCTAAGTTCATTGCTTTTAAGTGTTGTTTTAATTTTACTTCTTTAACCTAATTGTGTGACTTTTAGTGTGTGTGTTTATGATATTTTAAAATTTTACTCTTAATTTTTATTTAAATTGATTTATATTTTTTAATTGTCATAATTTATGTTCAATAGATTGTGACCTAATGCAGAAAAATGCAGTCAGACTGAAAATTTCAAGTAAGGTTGAAGCTTTGTTGTATTTAGAAAATAAAATAAAATAAAAAATTTAAATTTATGTTATTATAATTAGTTTGGAGTCGTGATAAAAGTGTTCTTTTAATTAAAAGTATGAAGGGCCTTCAAAAAGTGATTTGGAATTTTTATCCTTCATTAAAACATTTAAGCAAAATTGTTATTTATTGTTTTTCTCAAATTATTATTTAATTATTTTTATAATATTAGATAATTCAATTATGTTGAAGTATGTTGTCATGAACAAACGTAAGGGTCATGATGACACTTGGCGTAGCATACCTTGACAAGTAAGCCTATCATCCAAACTGATACAAAAAGAGGAAAAGACAGAAACATCCCAAGGTAAGGTATCTAGAACGAAGCCGAACCATATAAGTACTCATAACAATGCGAAAAGAACTTATTCAAAATATCAATCATGTCCAAAACTAGGTGTCAATAGTGTAAGAACTACTAATACAATTCGAGAGTCAAATACATCAGAAAAATAACCGCAAAGGAATAATGTCTGTCTCTGATACTAATAAAGACATAACTACTATAGAAATATAGAGGTGAACTTCAGATGCATGAATGTCCAACCGCTACCTTGTAAGATCCAACAATCGCCCGAGTCAAGCAGGTTGAGGCGTACTCGAGAGAGGACATGTACCGAAAGGGAACAGTAGGCATGAGTATGGTCCACTTATACTTAGTAGGTATCATAGGCCAACCAAGAAAAGTAGTAAATAAAGCATACAAAATATACACTAAGATCACGTCACCTGCAATCAGAAAATGTTCCACAATGGTAGCTCACACTTCTTGCACTAACAAACAGTTCTAATATATCATATATATTATAACATCACACCAAGATAGAACACAAGTATGCATTATATCACATATAAGTAGAACAAGGGGGAATATGCATATAGAAGATCAACAAATACAAGTAAAAGAAGATAAGACAATTACATAGATGACTAGTCAATATGGCAATACAACACAGTATAAACACAATAAAGTAAGTTCAATGCATATGATGATGATTATGATGCACGAGGTCATCACACAACTTCCTGGATCATCGCACAATCCCCCATATACACCTACGGAGCTAAAGCTTCCCGACGTAGGATTCATGGGGAGGTTCGTCAAACCATATACAATCCACATATCTCATATCTCTTTTTTAGCACAATCCTCAGAAAGAGTTTTATAAGGTGTTACAATATCTCCTTCCCGACACATCCCTCGGGGAGGATTTTTAAAAAGGTGTTATCAATGTTACTCAGGTGTTGCCACGGTGGTATCAATGTTTCATGAATGAGTATACTATGAGGATGTAATGCTCACAACCAATCACAATGAGTATTTCCACAACTAACCACATGATATATTTCCACAACCAACCACAATGATACATTTTCACAACCATGTGAGCCAATATTCACACATTATTTTCATTCATCGATGAATTTCCACATGTCTCATATGTCAATAAAGTATGAATATAATCACAATATACTAATGGTATCACAATAAGTATTTTAACAATACAATGCAATTATTCATATGTATTCAAGGCTATCAATATCATATAAGACTCCACACGGTCACGCATATTACATAATATCTCAATTTCGACGATTACATCACATATAGGCCCCTCCCCATGGGTACAACACATAGATAGACATCTTTTATGATTAGTTCCCACCCTTAACATGCATTTTGTACCATCATTTACTACCTAGCCCAGTCTAAAAAAGTTAAGCCATAACCTACCTCAAAAGTCGAAATTGATCCGCTACACTTCTAACCCATGATCTTACTTTTCACAAAAATCTAGAAATCCACTAAAAACATCAAATATGAAATCTACACATCAAAATAAAATCAACGACACCCATATTGACTACTTTTTGTTCAGGGTAAAAACAGACCCCCGGAACGGATTTTCAAAAAAGAAGGGCAAAATATAACTTTATTTCAAAAGCATGTGTCTCATATTTTTATGAACCTACAGCTGAAAAACCAAGTTAAATTGAGTCAAAAATGAGGTTCAAATCGAAGAAAAACTATTTTTGAGCTTTACCGGATAAAATCTTTGAAATCCGGGTTAAAATTAAGAATCGAGGTTGTTTTGAGGGTTAAATTGATGAAAAATTAGTAATTTAAGATAAAAATATTATTCAAGTGAAAAGGAGTAAAATTGAGGTTTAAAATCAAGCCCTATGATTTTTGGGGTTTTGAAAAATTAATCAAGAAATTAGTAAGAAAAAGGGTGAATGTTTACCTTAAGTCCATAATAAAACCAAGAAATATATGTTAATCTAGCTTCCCAAGCTCCACAAGCTTCACTTTTAAGCTCCCATACTATTCCAGGGTTTTAACACTCAAGAGGCAAGATGAAAAATGAGCAAAATTGGCCTAAAATAGGGTTGTTCAAAACCGAACTGTAACTAATAAGCCAACCGCAAAATTGACTTATTGGTATTGGATTATTGGATTAACGGATGAAAAAATGAATTAATTTTATAGTTAACGGTTTATTGGTGCGGGGGTAGATTACTCAATTTTTTTATTGGATAAATCGTTAACCTGTTAAGGACTATTATAGTTAATTTTTACCATTAGCTATATACTTTAAAGTACTTATTATTAACCCTAAAGCTTCATTTAAAATTCTACTGCTCCTTAAAAATGATCAAACCAAAACGTCATTTTTTAAAGATCAAATCAAAACAAGTTGTTTTACTATCTATTTTGGACTTTCAATTATGACAAGAAAGTTATATGTTTTATTAGCTAGCTCACAGACATCATAGTTATATGGTGATACGATTTGCAAGTTGAATTTCTTACTAATCTACTAGCTCACTAGTCTGGAGTTTGGACCATATTAGACTTGTCTTCACTTCTAATATATAAATATGTATGTTAATATTTTTTAAATAAATGTTTATGTGTATGCACCCTCAAAATTTAAGCTTTTATGTATTTTTCACTCAGTTTTAAATTACAATTATAAGCTTAAGTAGAGTATGAAAAAAAGGGTTTATAGGAGATCAATATATTGGCAAGTGAAATTGTGAAAGTGAAAGAAGGGAGCATGAAATGGTTGAGCCAATACACCACCTGTTAACCGACCGATAATTCCTAATCCGAACCGAACCAACCGATATCTTATTCGTTGGCTAGTGGATTAGTATATTTAAAAGCCGATATCCGATAAGCCAAACCGTTAAGAATATTTATCCGTCCGATTCGCCCGATAAGCACCCCTAGCCCAAAAAGTTGCTTAAAGAGTGCAGATTTTCTGCACTATAATAGCAGAAAAAACTGTTTTTTTTTCTTAAGACCAATCCAAAGTTCGACGGGGTGCCCGGGATTCGTTCGAAGTCCAATATATATAAACAAACTATGCAACCACACTAAATTCGATGTTTCAAATGCAATGGCTATATCAAATTTTCAAAAAAACATCATTTTCACAAAGTCGACCTTTGAAACCCGAAATCATAATTTTTTAAACCGAGGGTTGAAATGAGATTTAAAAGCCATAAAATCATACTAAATATGCTAACAGCCTAAAATTGACATTTTGGATCTGTTGACGAAGTTGTATTTTCCATCCAAGTTCATTTCGATCAAATGTGGGTTCCACACCCATATTTTCAATTTTTTCAACATTTTGATCAATAGGTTGAATGAGATCGGGTGCATTGGGATTCGAACTAAAGGTCTACCTAGCCTAAAATAGATATATTGGAGTTGCTGGTGCAGTCCGTTTGTCCATCCGTTGCACAGATTAAAATATATCCCCATAAGTCTAAAATAAGGCTCTCAAAGCTATCAAAAACCATAATATCGCATAAATGGAACCAAAATGCATCGAAAACCATGTAAATAACTCCTTGTAACACCATGAGTCTGTACCCTGAATGCTACACAATGATTACGATCCCAGGAGACCACAAACTAACCCATGACTGATATTTTCTGTCAGCATTGAATAATAATACAGTAATAATGTGGAAAATAGGTTGAAATGCCATAAGGTTCACAATCTAAATACTGATAAAGAATAACAACTGTAATAATATTTGAAAAAATATATGAAATTTGAAATACTGTCTAAACAAGTCTAGTCTTAAAAGTCTCTAACCGAACTATCTGAAATGGAGAGTTGATGGGACAAGCCCCCAACTAACTCCGACTACTGAAATACTAAAGCTAATGAAAATCCTGAAATAAAAATATATCCTCGATGGATGAGGACTCACTACTGAATCTACTTCTGCTATCTAAATCTGTCTATGTGCGGTCAGAGACTTGAGCATCCGAACCTACGATATAAGACATCATAGCGCAAAAAGAAAGTATGCATCAATACATGGAATGTACTAGTATGCTAGATGAGGTAAGGATGAATGCAAGGGTTCATATGCATAAACAATAACTGATTGAATGATATAGAGTAACTGAATATGAGAGTACATGGATAACTAAAACTATTGTAAATACAGAGTATACAATACTGTGCATATGCGTATATAAGTATATATTGCATCTGAGCTTGTACTGATGTTGAGTGTTGATTTTTGATAATTGAGTAACTAAATTACTGATAGTAAGTTACTGATACTGATTGACTGTATTTGACAACCTTGATTCTGTAGAACTAAACTGAGTTTTATACTGATACTAAAACTGAGACTGTGAGAGGTAATTATTTAACCACCATGCCCCTTTCTGAATGGATTGGGTCTAACCTGTAACCCCAATTGGAAGGGTGTCAGTACTGTGCCACGGGTAAAGACAACTGAAGAGTCACCCTCATCTGGCAAGTACCCTGAATGAGAATGGTGGTCCCCTCAATAGGAAGGTTAAAATACCTCATCAACCCTTAACTGGTAGGTTGATGTCTCAACCTACATTTTCTACGTAGTTTTGGAATGCAAGGACTGCTTCTATGGATCACACCCTCTACTGGCAAGTGAGTTCCCATCCTTGGGTTCACTCGGTGCTGAGTCCTACTCCCAACTTAATAGACTGTGGATTGATTTCTAGACTGTACTGGATTTGACTGAACTGTTACTAATCGTGTTAACTGACTAAACTAGACTGAGTTCACTGTATTCTATAACTGAATGAGTACTACCATTTCATGACATGACTAAAACTATTCTGTAACTACTGTAGCTCTAGGTAAACAGCTATATTGTTGGGTATTAGATACCCCCAGTACTCGATAGCATAAAAAGTAAATCATAGCATAATCTTGAAAAGCATAACAAGGTCCACTTGTTAGAGACATTTTATCAAATACTTGTAAGGGCATAAGCTTGTACATATGCTAGCATGTCATCATTTCACCATTTAATTCACATAGGCATTCTATCAAACACATGGGGAGCACAACGTATTGCATATAATCATGGACAACAAATAAACATTGTAACCAAAACACCCAAAATGTCTAATTCAAGGGTTATAACATGGGAATTACACAATTCAATATACATGTTATTTCAATTTCATGGAATATACAATTTAATCATGGATTGAAACTCAATTAACGTCATGAACATGAATACAATCCAATTTAAAGCATGTAAATCATGAATCAATAATCTTGTAGTTTTAAAAATGGATTCTTGAACTCTATGGGTAAAAGGAACCCATAGATGAACACCTAAACATACCGAGAAGAAGAGTTCTTGAAGGTTCTTGGAGAATTCTTGAGTTTTGTTCTTATTTCTTGAAAATAAGGGCTTGCTAATTGAGAAAGAATGTTTTTAATCTTGAGAAAAATGAGTAACTAATGGACTAATCACATTTTTAGGAATTAAATCTCGTACCTCGACTGATTAAATTTATGGGAAAAAACGTATTTGCCCCTAGATGACACTTTTAATTCTCATCAAAATTTTGTATTTGGACCCTTAGTGTGACGCGGCGCTATCGTGCCGTGTCACTAGAAATTGACAATTGCAACCTGGGAGCTTAGCACGATGTGGTACAATCATGGTACCCCACTGTATGCAAAAATAACCCTTGGTGCGACGTGCCATGATCGTGGAGTCACACTGGAAAGTGATACTTAGGAAAATGGCTTATGGTGCGACGCGGTGGGATCACGATGGTTCACTAGATTTTGACAATTGCCATTTTTACCCCTCTCTGCGATGGATGATGCACCAGGTGGTACATTATTTTACAAAAATGGTTATAGCTCTTCACCCGATTATTGGATTTAGGCAAATTTTATATCGTTAGAAAGCTGACTGAATTTCCTACACATTGGTAAGCTCTAAACTAAGAAATACTGAGTATTGTAAGAATTTTATATATAAATACTCATGTTCTTAGAGTTAAATTAAGCTAGGAAAATATGAGGTATTACAATATCTACTTCTTGGGCACATTCATCCTCGAATGAAATTGATTAAGCTAAGAAATACTAATATACTGGGTTTACCCACTGAACATGCACAATTGAAACATTATTGCATGACTGAAATCACTGATAAGCTAAGTTTTCATACTGAACATACGTATCTAATGCATGAGTACACGACTGAACTGATTCATTAATGCATGACTGAATATGCAACGGTAATGGATACCAAGTTTGTAACTGTAACTGAATAGGGAACTGAGCCAAGCTAAGGAAGACTGTTACCTTAAGATAAATCTGAGTTTATGGAGAAGAGGTGAGGATACTTGGTCCACATATATGCTTTTGCTTCCCAAGTAGCTCTATCAACGGACTTGTTCCGTCAAAGAACTTTGACCAAGGGAACTTCTTTGTACCTCAGTCTACGAATCTAATGATCAAGGATTTAGACTGGAACCTCTTCAAAAGAGAGATCATTATAAATATCGACGCCTTCTAAGGGAACTATGACTTCTAGGCCACCAATGCATTTCTTTAGCAAGGAGATGTGGAATACTGGGTGTACTGAAGCTAGATCTGAAGGCAACTCAAGCTCGTAAACTACCTTTTCGAAATGGCTGAGGATTTTGTAAAGATCGACATATCGGGGACTAAGCTTTCCCTTCTTGCCGAACCTCTTCACCCCCTTCATGGGAGAGATTTTCAAGAACACAAAATCACTGATCTTAAACTCGAGATCCTTTCTCCTCACATCTAAATATGGTTTCTATCGACTTTGGGCTGCCTTAAACCTTTCTCTAATCAACTGAACCTTCTCTAAGGCATCAAACACTAAGTCAGGCCCTACAACTGCCCCTCACCTACCTCAAACCAACCAATTAGAGATCTAAATATCCTACCATAGAGAGCCTAAAATAGAGCCATCTGAATACTAGAATGATAGTTGTTATTATATGCGAATTCAACCAAAGTGAAGTGGTCATCCCAACTGCCATTAAAATAAAAAATGCATGCTCTCAATATATCTTCTAGAGTTTGAATGGTCCTTTCTGCTTGACCATCTGTCTAATAGTGAAAATTTATTGCGAGGTAAACTTGGGTACCAAGACTATTATGGAATGCTTTACAAAAATGAGAAGTAAACTGGGTACGTCTATTTAAAATAATGGATATTGGGACTCCGTGCAACCTGACCAACTCTCTGATATAGAGCTTGGTGTAGTCCTCAGCTGAATAGAAAGTATGAACTGGTAAGAAATGAGCATATTTGTCCATCCTATCTATGATAACCCAAATTGGATCATGTTGACGACGAGTACGAGGCAAACCCATCAAAAAGTCCATGTTTACTTCTTTCTATTTCCATGTGGGAATACTGAACTCCTATATGGACCCACTAGGTTTCTGGTATTCAATCTTAACATGCTGAATCGTAGAGCACTTAGCTACAAACTCTATTCATCCCACTCTACCAATAAATCTCTTGCAAAACGCGGTATATCTTAGTGGCCCCTGGATGAATAGAGTAACGTGCACTATGCGTTTCTACAAGAATTCATTGCCCCAACTCATCTACACATGGCACACATAGCCGACCCTGGGAATGCTGCATACTATCTCCCCATTAGAAGAAAACCTCTACTTTCTAATCTCTGACTGACTCTTTCAGCTTAACTAGACTGGGATCTCTGTCTTGCTTTTCTTTCACCTCGGAAACTAAAGATTATTTTGAATTATTCTGCACGCACACACTACCCTCTACTAAGTCGACTAAGTGGACACCTAGTCGGTTAAAATGATGAACTTCCTGAGCTAACATCCTCTTACCACTCTCAATATGAGCAACACTACCTATAGACAACCTACCGAGAGCATCAGACACTATATTGGCCATACCCCGATGGTACAGAATACTTATGTCATAATCTTTCAATAACTCTAACCACCTTCTCTAACAAATTCAAATCTTTCTGAGAGAACACATACTGCAAGCTTTTATGATCTATGAACACATCAACAGGTATCCCAACAAATAGTACCTTCAAATTTTTAAGGCAAACACTACAGTTGCTAACTCAAGATCATGGGTAGGGTAATTATTCTCATGGGGATTAAGTTGTCTAGAGGCATAGGCTACAACCTTACCTCTCTGCATTAGGACACAATACCAACCTACTTTGGATGCATTATAGTACACAACAAACACATCTAAACGATCTAGTAGAGTCAAAATTGGGGTTATAGTGAGTCGAGTCTTCAACTCCTAAAACTCTTCTAGTAAGAATCTGACCACTGAAACTTAACTTTCTCCTGAGTTAATCTGGACATGGGGGATATTATAGATGAAAACCCTTTAATAAATTGATGGTGATAGCCAGCTAAACCCAAGAACTCCTGATATCTGATGGAGAACTGGGTTTAGGCTAAATTTTCACTGCTTTGGTCTTTTGAGGATCAACTCTAATGCTATCACCAGAAATAAGATGACTAATACATGTTACTGACCTTAGCCAAATTTACACTTACTAAATTTAGCGAATAGCTGATAGGCTCTGAGAGTCTGAAGTACGATTCTGAGATGATTTGTATGATTATTTTTGCTACGGGAATAAATAAGAATATCATCGATGAAGACTATAATGAACATGTCTAAGTACATCTTGAACACGCAATTCATTAACTCCATGAAGTCTACTGCGGCATTTGTGAGACCAATGGACATGACTAGGAACTCGAAGTGACCATATCGGGTTTGGAAAGTTGTTTTCGGAATGTCACATTCTTTGACTTTGAGCTCATGATAGCCTGATCTGAGGTCTATCTTATAAAAGTAACTGGTGCCCTGAAGTTGGTCAGACAAGTCGTCAATTATAAGAAGTGGATATTTATTCTTTACTGTGTCTTTTTTTAGCTGACGGTAGTCTATACACATTCTGAGTGAACCGTCTTTCTTACGCACGAATAAGACTGGTGTGCCCCACAGGGAAATATTGGGTCTGATGAAACCCTTGTCTAAAAGGTCCTTTAACTATTCATTTAACTCTTTGAGTTTAGCTGGTGTCATTCTGTATGGCAAAATAGATATAGACTGAGTATTTGGAAGAAGGTCTATTCCAAAGTCAATTTCCCTTTCGGGAGAAACTCCAGGAACATTTTTGGGAAACATATCTGAGAATTTATTTACTACTAAAACTAACTCAAGACTAGGAGTCTCTGAACTAAAGTCCTTGACTCGCATGAGATGATAAACACATCCCTTAGATATTATTCTTCTCGCTCTAAGGTATAAAATCAACTCACCCTTAAGCGTTGTGGTACTACCCCTCCATTCAATGATCGATTCATTTGGAAACTAAAAATGAACAATTTTTTTCTATAATCAACTGAGTTATAGAATGAATGGAGCCAATCCATGCCAAGAATGACATCGAAATCCATCATCTCTAACTCTAATAAGTCTGTTAAAGTGACTTTCTGAGATATCATAACCGGACAGTTCCTATATACCCATCGGGCTTTGATAGACTGATCCACAGGAGTAGAGACTGAGAATGGTTATATTAAGGTTTTTGATTTGACCTTAAAGTTGACTGCTATATAAGGAGTTACAAAAGACAAAGAAGCTCTTGGATCTAATAAGGCATAAACATATAAATGAAAGATATGTAATATACCAGTGACCACATTAGGAGAACTTTCCTAATCTTGTCTGGACTGAAGTTCATAAAGCCTATTTGGGTGTTGCCTACTGGTGGCACTGAAAGTGGCACCCTGCTGATTCGGGTGATCGGATTGAGCTGAGAAATAACTATACTGACCCCGAGAACCTAACTGGGGACAACCTCTAATTCTATGTCCTGTCTTTCCACACCCAAAACAAATATCACTGCCAGCTCTGCAGATGCCCTGATGGTTTCTGCCATATTTCTAACAAAGAGGATTTGTTCGAGAACTGCGGACACTACCCTGAGATTTAGAGCCTGGCGCCCTATCTTTGTTACCATTTTTGAACTTAGGTACTGGAGAACTGGCTAAAGACAGAGTTGGAATTGAAGATTTTGGGTGATACTGGGAACGGTTACCACCTTCTGACTTAGGCTGAGTGAAATTGAAGCTATCTATTCTAGCTCTCTTATTCTCTCCCTCTCTCTCTCTCCTTATTCTTAGCCTCCTCTATCTGCTGAGCATGGAACATGAGCTTGGATATGTCCATATCCTTAATTAACATCGTAGTTTTACACTCCTTAACCACACTCTCTGATTCCCCAGATACGAACTTGCTCATTCAGGACCTATTGTCGGCTGCTACATGGGGAGCATACTTGGCTAACTTAGTAAACTTGAGGGAATACTCTTTCACACTCATGTTTCCTTTCCTGAGATTGATGAACTCTAACACCTTGGCTTATCTAAGCTGTAAGGGAAAGAATCAATCTAGAAAAGAGGAAGAAAACTCTTTCCACTCTATGTCCTCTGTATCTGTGCCCCTGTCTACCTACCACTGCTTAAACTATGTATGAGCTACATCCTGTAGATAATAGGAAGCTAATTCAATACTCTTACTGGAAGTCACTCCCATAATATCTGTGACTTTCTAAACCTGATTGAGGAACTCTTGTGGATCCTCTTCAGACTTAGATCCTGAAAATAGAGAAGGATTCATTTGGGTGAAGTCTTAAATCCTGGCTGCAGCAGTATTGGCCACCGGATTGTCTTGAACAGCAGCTGTCCTTTCACTCTAAGATGCTACAAAATTGGCTAGAGTGGTAAACACAGCTCTGAATTCTGCATGGGAGACATGTTCATCTAGAGGATCTGCCTATACGGGCTGAGGTGCTAATTGGTTTCCTGTTCTTCTTCCATTGGTCTTTTTGGGAAGAATGTTCTGTAAATAGAAGTAAGAAATGAATTAGACTGAGAGTTTAACTTGAGCTTATGCTCACATGCACGACATGAATACTGAATGAAGGTAAACTTTTCCTAAAAATATTTCATAGCCTTTTGTCCATAAGTGTGGTGCGCTACACACCTATGCATAAGACTCTACTTGACGTAGATTTCAGACTCCCTAGGACTCTATTGAACCTTAGGCTCTGCTACCAAGTTTTTAATGCCCCAAGTCTGTACCCAAATGCTACACGGTGCTTATGATCCTGGGGGACCACAAGCTAACCCATGAAAGATATCTGTTGTAAGCACTGAATAATAATACTGTAATAATGTGGAAAATAGGCTAAGGTTCACAGTCTAAATACTAATAAAGAATAACAACTATAATAATATTTGAAAAAACATCTAAAAAAAAATCTAAAATACTGTCTGAACAAGTCTAGTCTTAAAAATCTCTAACTAAACTATCTGAAATGGGGTATTGATGGGACAAGCCCCCAGCTAACTCCAACTACTGAAATGCTAAAGATAATAAAAATGCTAAATATAAACATATCCTCGATGGATGAGGACTCACTACTAAATCTACTGCTGCTATCTAAATTTGTCTATGTGCGGTCAGAGACTTGAACATCTGAACCTATGATATGAGACATCCTAGCACAAAAATAAAGTATGCATCAGTACATGAAATGTACTGGTATGCTAGATGAGGTAAGGCTGAATGCAAGGGTTCATATACATGAACAATAACTAACTTAATAATATAGAGTAATTGAATTTGAGAGTACATGGATAGCTAAAATTGTTGTAAATACAGGGTATACAATACTGTGCATATGCATATATAAGTATAAATTGTATTTGAGCTTTTACTGAAGTTGAGTACTAATTTTTGATAACTGAGTAACTGAATTACTGATACTGAGTTACTGTTACTGATTGACTGAGTCTAACAGTCGTGATTCTACAGAACTGAACTGAGTTCTATACTGATACTGAAATTGAGACTGGGGAAGGTAATCATCTAACTGACATGACCCTCTCTAAATGGATTGGGGTCCAACCTATAACCCCAGTTAAAAGGGTATCAGTATTATGCCATGGGTAAAGATAACTAAAGAGTAACCCTCATCTGGCAGATGCCCTGTATTAGAACGATGGCACCCTCAACTGGCAAGTAAAAATACCTTATCAACCCTCAAATGACAGGTTAATGTCTCAACCTACATTGGCTACATAGTTCTGGAATGCAAGGACTGCTTCTATAGATCACACCCTTTATAAGCAGGTAAGTCCCTATTCTTGGGTTCATTCGGTGATGAGTCCTACTCCCAACTGAATAGACTATGAACAAATTTCTAAATGGTATTGGATTTGACTGAACTATTACTGATCATGTTGACTAATTAAACTGGACTCAGTTTGTTGAGTTTTATAACTGAGTGAGTACTACTATTTTGTGACATCACTGAGACTATTCTGTAACTACTGTAGCTCTAGGTAAATAGCTAGATTGTCGGGTATTAGATACCCTCAGGACTCGATAGCATAAAAAGTAAAGCGTAGCATGATCTTGAATAGCATAACAAGGTCCACTTGTGTATAATTCATCCATAGAGACATTTTATCAAACACTTGTAAGGCATAAGCTTGTACATATGCTAGCATGTCATTATTTCACCATTTAATTCACATGGACATTCCATCAAACACATGGGGAGCACAACTTATTACATATAATCATGGAAAACAAATAAACATTGTAAATACAACACCCAAACTTTCTAATTCAAGGGTTATAACATGGGAATTACTTAATTCAATATACATGATATTTCAATTTCATGTAATCTATAATTTAATCATGGATTGAAACTTAATTAACGTCATGAATATGAATACAATCCAATTTCAAGCATGTAAATCATGAATCAATAATCTTATAGTTTTAAAAATGGATTCTTGGACTCTATGGGTGAAAGGAACCATAGATGAACACCTAATATACCTGAGAAGAAGAGTTCTTGAAGGTTCTTGGAGAATTCTTGAGCTTTGTTCTTGTTTCTTGAAAACTAGGGTTTGCTAATTGAGAAAGAATGTTTTCAATCTTGAGAAAAATGAGTAAATAATGGCCTAATAACGTTTTTAGGGATTAAATCCCGTATCTGGACTAATTAAATTTATGGGAAAACACCTATTTACCCTTAGACGACACTTTTAGTTTTCATCGAAATTTCAAATTTTGGCCCTTGGCGCGATGCGGCGCTATTAGTTTGTGTCACAGGAAATTGACAATTGTAACCTGGGAGCTTAGCGCGATGCGGTACAATTGCGGTACCCCACTGTATGCAAATTTAACCCTTGGCACGACACACCATGATTGTGGAGTTACACTAGAAAATAATAATTGAGAAAATGGCTTGTGAAGCAAGTAGTGGGATCATGATGGTTCACTGGATTTTGTCAATTACCATTTGCACCCTCTTTGCGATGTAATGATGTACCAGGTGGTATACTATTTTACAAAAATGGCTATAACTCTTCACCCGGTTATCAGATTTGGGTGAATTTTATATCGTTAGAAAGTTGACTGAATTTCTGAAACATTGGTAAGCTCTAAACTAAAAAAATACTGAGTATTGTAAGAATTTTATATATAAATACTTATGTACTTAGAGTAAAATTAAGCTAGGAAAATACGGGGTATTACAATATCTACCCCTTGGGGGCATTCATCCTCAAATGAAACTGATTAAGCTGAGAAATACTGAAAGACAGTGTTTACCCACTGAACATGCACAACTAAAATATGAATGCATGACTGAAATCACTGATAAACTGAGTTGTCATACTGAACGTGCATATCTGATGCATGAGTACATGACTGAACTAATTCATAAATGCCTGACTGAATATGCAATGGTAATGGATACCACATTTGTAACTGTAACTGAACATGGAACTGAGCAAAGCTAAGGAAGACGGTTACCTCAAGCTGAATCTAAGTTTGTAGAGAAGGGGTGAGGATACTTGGTCCATATATCTTCTTCTGTTTCCCAAGTAGCTCCCTCAATGGACTGATTCCATCAAAGAACTTTGACCTAGGAAACTTCTTTGTTTCTCAGTCAGTGAATATGACGATCAAGGATTTGGATTGGAACCTCTTCAAAAGAGAGATCATTTTGAATATAGATGCCCTCTAAGGGAACTATGGCTGATGGGTCACCAATGCATTTCTTTAGAAAGGAGACGAGGAATACTGGGTGTACTAAAGCTAGATCTGAAGGCAACTCAAGCTCGTAAACTACCTTTCTAAAATAATTGGGGATTCTATAAGGACCTACATATCAAGGACTGAGCTATTTTTTCTTGCCGAACCTCTTCACCCCCTTCATGAGAGAGATTTTCAAGAACCCAAAATCACCAATCTCAAACTCGAGATCCTTTCTCCTCATATCTACATATGATTTCTGTAGGTTTTGGGCTGCTTAAAGCCTTTCTCTGATCAGATTTCTCTAAGGCATCAAACACTAAGCCAGGCCCTACAATTGCGGCCTCACCTACCTCAAACCAATCAATTAGAGATCTATATCTTCTACTATAGAGAGCCTTAAACGGAGCCATCTGAATACTAGAATGATAGTTGTTATTATATGTGAATTCAACTAAAGGCTAGTGGTCATCCCAACTACCCTTAAAATTAACAACGCATGCTCTCAGTATATCTTCTAGAGTCTGAATGGTCCTTTCTGCTTGACCATCTGTCTGAGGGTGAAAAGTTGTACTGAAGTAAAATTGGGTACCAAAACTCTTCTAGAATTCTTTCCAAAAATGAGAGGTAAACTGGGTATCTTTATTTGAAATAATGGGTACTGGGACTCCGTGTAACCAGACCAACTATAATACCTCGTATTTCCCTAGCATAATCTAAGTCCAATTACATTAGTATTCATATATAAAATTTTCTAAATACTCATTAATTTTTAGTTTATATCCTGCCATTGTGTAGTAAATTCAATTATCTTTCCAACGATATAAAATTTACCCAAATCCGATAAATGGGTAAGAAGTTATGGCGATTTTAAGTTTCAGCCGTTAAACACCGTCATTTTAGGGCCCAGTGCATCGTGGAGCCATTCTAAATGATGATTGTAAATTTCCAGTGAGGTATCATAATTCAGGCACGTTGCGCCAAAGGCCAGATTGGCATTTTTCATTTTTTAGTATTGTTGCACGATTCCACCACGTCGCGGTGAGCTTCCAAGTCACAAACAAGGTGGCAACGCGATTACGCCGCATCACAGCACCGTGCATTTTCCCAATTGTCCAATTTCAGTGACACGGCGTGATAGTGCCGTGTCGCGCCAAGGGTGAAAATCAAGAATTTTTCCAGTTTTGCGATTTTAAATTACAGGGGTCGTTTGGTCTTTTCCCATGGCTCCAAATCTGCCTAAACACGGGATTTAATCCTAATAGAGCATTATTTTCTTACTTTTTCATTATTCTCTCAAATTAAAGATCTTTTTTTAAAGAACAAGAAACCCAAACTCTCAAGAACCAAGGCCAAATCTCAAGAACTCACCGCCAATACTTCCAAATTCATTATCCCAGGTATGTTAGATGTTCAACCATGGGTTTATTTCACCCATGGAGTCCAAGTATCCTATTTTAATTACAAAGTTATCACTTTTCAAGATTTATGATATTTAATTGTGATTTTAAACCACGCGTCTCTATGAACATCCATGAATATTGATTTTATACCATGCTTTAATGAAATTATTATTGTTATTCAATCCTTAATGTTTTAATATTATTATTTATTGAATTAAACCATGATTTAATACTATTATGTCGAATTGATGCTATTTCTATAAGTTCCATGACATTCCTATGATTGTTTTAAACCAGGAACTACAAGTGTTTGATAAAATGCCTACAAGAGTAATGGATTTAATAAAAGCCTTCATGCTTTGTCCCACAAGATTTAGTGTCATTTTACCATTATTGTTTTTGAGTCCTAGGAGTATTGAATACCCGAAAACCATAGTTGTTTATTTAGTCTAGTCTCAGTACATTATAAAATAGTCTTCAGAACATACTATGAGCATTATCATAATAGTCAGATATCAGTCAGTTAAACTCAAAATAGTCTAGTATTTCAGTGTCTTTCAGTTGGGAGTAGGATTTAGCACCGAGCGAGTGTAGGGATGGCGGCTTCCCTATCAGATAGGCAGAGTCGTCAGTAGCAGTCCCTATACTCTAGAACTATGTAGCCAGAATAAGATATGAGAAGTCATATGTCAAATTAGGCTTGACTATATCGTAGGTGTCACCCGTCAGTTCAGGATTGACACCCTTAATCCTTTGGACATTATATCAATTTTTTAGATCCACATAGCCAGTGTTAGTACCCGTGGCACGGTATTAATACCCTTCAAACTGGGGTTACAGGCTGGACCCCGATTAACTCAAATTGGGGAATATCGGTTAGATGATACCTCCGATAGTCTCAGATACAGTCTCAGTTGTTCTGTTATTTAGTCTTAGTGTTGTTTGACCAAAGCATACAGATTTCAGTTATTTTAGTATTTCAGGTTATAGATTTTACTCAGTTCTTGTTATATGCTTGGTCATACATCTTCAGTATCTATATATTTTTATGTATCTTCGGTATTTACAGATTTTTATGCATACTCAATATTTATAGATTTTCATATATTCCCAGTACCTATAGATTTTATTATCTTTATTCAATACACCATGCTTTACATGTATATTCAGTTAATTATTAGTTATGTTCATAAAATCATGCATATCAACCTACCTCATTTAGCATACCAGTACATTAAAGTACTAATCGCATACCTTTTTTGGTGTTATGATATGTTATATTATAGGTTTTGATGCTCAGCACTCGACTCGCGATTAGACATATCAAATCCTCAGCAGTAGCAGCGGTGAGTCCTCATACTTCAAGGACAGACTTACTTTATTTCATGTCTCAGTTTAGTAGTTAGTTAGAGTTAGTTGGAGTTAGCTAGGGCTTGTCCCATCAACTTACAGTCACTCTGTTTTAGAGTCTTATCAGACATTAGAGTCATTTATTCAGTAGTTAGACATTACAATTAGTTATCCAGTTTATCAGTATTTTATCAGATTCAGTCAGTTATTTCTATAGACTCATTTTTCACTTTTGAATTCAGTTATTAAAACTTTATGGCATGTCAGTATTCTTCCGTATTTATAATTATGTTATCCAGTGCTCGCAGTAGGTACCATATTATAGGTTAGCTTGTGGTCCCTCGGGACTATAAGTACCGTATGACACCTAGGGTGTGCTCTCGGGACATTACAAACTTGGTTTCAGAGCCTAAGGTTTTAAAGTGTCCAAGTAAGACTGAAAGTTGTGTCAAGTAGAGTCTTGTGCATAGGTGTGTAGTGCGCCACACTTATGGATAAGAGGCTACAAGGCATTTAGGAAAATGTTTCCCTTCATTTAGTATACATGTCGTGTGAGTGAGCATGAGCTCAAATGAAACTCCCTGTCTAATCTATTTCTTCCTTCCATATACAAAACATTCCTCCCAAAAAGAACAGAAGAAGAACAGGAAACCATCTAGCCCCTCAACCCGTCTAGGAAAATCCTCTAGACGAGCATGTCTCTCACATAAAATTTAGAGTTGTGTTCA
The DNA here is from genome assembly GCA_030864225.1 of Capsicum baccatum var. pendulum. Lineage (NCBI taxonomy): Eukaryota > Viridiplantae > Streptophyta > Magnoliopsida > Solanales > Solanaceae > Capsicum > Capsicum baccatum. Next base: position 236,119,989 of record CM061560.1, on the reverse strand, counting down.
CTACTCTAGCAAACTCCATAGCAACAGAGAATGAATGATCAATTACTATTCTAGCCAACCCAATGGCCAATACTACTACAACCAGAATTTAGGATTTCACCCGAATGAATCCTCCTTCTTTCATGGGATCAAAGTCTAAAGAGGATCCATAGGAATTTTTAGATATGGTTCAGAAGTTCACAGATGCTATAGGGGTAAAATTTAGTCAGAGTGCTGATTTGGCTACATACCAGATGAAGGATGTAGCCCATACTTGGTTTAAGCAGAGAAAGGTTGATAAGGGTGTAGATGTAGGGCCTGTAGAATAGAAAGAGTTTGCCATAGCTTTCTTAGATAGATTCTTCCCATTGGAGTTGAGGGAGGCTAAGGTGTTAGAGTTTATTAACTTAAGGCAGGGCAGTATGAGAGTGAGGAAGTATTCCCTCAAGTTTACTTAGTTAGCTAGATATGTTCCTCATGTGGTAGCTGATAACAGGTTTAAAATGAGTAAGTTTGTGTTTGGCATATCTGATAGTGTAGTCAAGAAGTATAGGAATGTAATGTTGATTAGTGAGATGGACTTATCTAGGCTGATGGTCCATGCTCAACAGATAGAGGAGCAGAATATTAAGGAGAGGGAGAGAGGAAACAATAGGTCTAGGATGGGTAGTTTTAACTTCAATCAGCCAAAGTCAGAGGGTGATAACCGTTCTTAGTTTTATTAGAGGTCTTCAGCCCCAGCACCCTCTTCAGCCAGTTCTCCCGTACCCAAATTTAGAAACGACAATAGAGATAGAGCACCAGGCTCTAAGTCCTAGGTTAGTATTAGTAATGCTCAAACAAATCCTCTATGTTAGAAATGTGGCAGACACCATCAGGATGAGTGTAGAGCGGGTAGTGCTGTATGCTTCGAGTGTGGCAAGCCAGGCCATCGGATTTGGGAGTGTTGGGTAGTTGCTAAAAAAGGTAGAGATGTGCACCAATAGGGCCAGTCCCATTAGTCGTCTGTTCTATCTGGTCACCCAACTCAATAGGGTGCCACTTCTATTGCTACCAGTAGTCAGAGTCTAAACAGATTATATGCTCTTCAGTCCTACCAAGATTAGGAAAATTCTCCTGACTTAGTCACTGGTACGTTGCAGGTCTTTCACTTACATGTTTATGCTTTACTAGACCCTGAAGCTTCTCTTTCTTTTGTAACTCCAAATATAGCCATCAATTTTAGAGTCAGTCCTGAAATTCTAGCAGAACCCTTTTCAGTGTCTACCGTAGTAGGTGTTTCCATTATAGCCAGACAGGTATACAGGAACTGTCTGGTCATAATATCTTAGAAAGTTACTTTAGTTGATGTCATAGAGTTAGAGATGATGGATTTTGATGTCATTCTCAGCATAGATTGGCTCCACTCATGCTATGCCTCAGTTGATTGTAGAAACAAAATAGTTCATTTTCAGTTCTCAAATAAACCAGTCCTTAAATGGAGGGATAGTACCATAACTCTTAGGGGTCAGTTGATTTTGTACCTTAGAGCGAGAAAGATGATATCGAAGGGGTGTATTTGCCATCTTGTGCGAGTCAAAGACTCAAACTCAAAAACTTCAACTCTTGAATCAGTTTTAGTAGTAAATGAATTCTCAGATGTATTTCCTGGAGTTCCTCTCGAAAGGGACATTGACTTCGGAATAGACCTTCTTCCAGATACTCAGCCTATATTTATTCCTCCATACAGAATGGCTCCAGCTGAACTCAAGGAGTTAAAAGAATAGTTAAAGGATTTTCTAGATAAGTGATTTATCAGACCCAGGGTCTCCTCGTGGGGAGCTCTTATTCTATTCGTGTGTAAGAAAGATGGTTCTCTCAGAATATGCATAGACTACTGTCAGTTGAACAAAGTCACAGTTAAGAATAAATGTCCACTTCCTAGAATCGATGACTTATTTGATCAACTTTAGGGTGCCAGCTATTTTTCAAAGACAGACCTCAGATCAGGCTATCATTAGCTTAGAGTCAGGGAATGTGACATTTTTAAAATAGCTTTCTGAACTTAATATGGTCACTTCGAGTTTCTAGTTATATCCTTTAGTCTCACGAATGCCTCAGCAGCCTTCATGGACTTGATAAATAGAGTGTTCAAGCATTACTTGGACATGTTCATCATAGTCTTCATTGATGACCTTTTTGTTACTTCCGTAGCAAAACTGATCATGCAAACAATCTCAGAATAGTGTTACAAACTCTTAGTGCTCACCAGTTATTCACTAAATGTAGTAAGTGTGAATTCTATCTAAGATGAGTAACTTTCCTTGGCCATATTATTTTTGGTGATGTCATCAGAGTTGATCCTCAAATGACTGAAGTTGTGAGAAACTAGCCTAGACCTATCTCTCCATCAGACAACAGCAGTTTCTTGGGTTTAGCTGGAAATTACCATCGGTTTGTTAAAGGATTTTCTTTTATTGCATCCCCCATGTCCAGATTGACTCAGAAGAAAGTTAAGTTTCAGTAGTTAGATTCTTACGAGAAGAGTTTCCAAAAGTTAAATACTTGATTCACCTCAGCCCTAGTTCTTACCTTGCCAAAAGGTTCAGATGGGTTTGTTGTGTACTGTGATGCATCTAGAGTAGGTTTGGGTTGTTTCCTCATGCAGAGACATAAGGTCATAGCCTATGCCTCCAGATAACTTAAACCCCATGAGAAAAATTATCCGACACATGATCTTGAGTTAGCAGCAGTAGTATTCGCCTTAAAGATTTGGAGGCATTACTTATATGGGGTTCATGTGGATGTGTTCACTGACCATAAGAGCCTGCAGTATGTGTTCTCTCAGAAAGATTTAAATCTATGATAGAGAAGGTGGTTAGAGTTATTAAAGGATTATGACATGAGTGTTCTATATCATCCTGGCAAGGCCAATGTAGTGGTTGATGCTCTCAGTAGGTTGTCTATGGGTAGTGTTGCTCATGTTGAGGATAGTAAGAAGAAGTTAGCTCAGGAACTTCATCATCTTACCCGACTAGGTATCCGCTTACTCGATTCGACAGAAGGTAGTGTATGGGTGCAGAGTAGCTTAGAGTTATCTCTAGTTTACAAGGTGAAGGAAAAGTAGGATAGAGATCCAAGTCTAGTTAATTTGAAAGAATCAGTCAAAGATTAGAAAGTGGAGGTTTTCTCCCAAGGGGCAGATGGTGTGTTGCATTGTCAGGATAGATAATGTGTGCCTGATGTAGATGACTTAAGGCAAAAAATTCTTACAGAAGTGCATGGTGTGAGTTACTCTATTCATCCAGGGGACACTAAGATGTACCGTGATTTATGGGAGATCTATGGGTAGAGTGGGATGAAGAAGGATATTGCAGAGTTTGTAGCTAAATGATCTACATGTCAGCAAGTTAAGATGGAGCACCAAAGCCTAGTGCGTTCTTGCAGGAGTTTACTATTCCCACTTGGAAATGGGAGGAAGTTAACATGGACTTTGTGATGGGTTTGCCTCGTACTCGTCATCAGCATAATTCTATTTAGGTTATCGTAGATAGGATGACAAAATCAACTCATTTCTTGCCAGTCCATACCTCTTACTCAGCCGAGGACTACGCCAAACTCTATCTCAAAGAATTGGTTAGGTTGCACGGTGTTCTTTTATATATCATCTCAGATAGAGGTACCCAGTTTACCTCTTACTTCTAAAAGGCATTCCAAAAGGGTCTCGGTACCCAAGTCTACTGTAAAACTTTCTACCCTCAGACAGATAGTCAAGCAGAAAGGACTATTCAGACTCTTGAAGATATATTGAGAGCATGCGTAGTTGATTTTTAAGGTAGTTGGGATAACCAATTGACTTTGATTGAATTTGTATACAGTAACAGCTATCATTCCAGTATCCAAATAACTCCGTTTGAGGCTCTTTATGAGAGGAGTTGTAGATCTCCGATTGGTTTGTTTAAAGTAGGAGAGGCCACAGTAGTAGGGCCTGACTTTGTGTTAGATGCGTTAGAGAAGGTTCAATTGATTAGAGAAAGATTTAGAGTAGCCTAGAGCTGATAGAAATCATATGCAGATATAAGGAGAAAGGATATCGAGTTTGAGGTCGGTGATTTTGTGTACTTGAAAATCTCTCCCATGAAGGGAGTGAAGACATTCGACAAGAAAGGGAAACTCAGTCCCCGATATGTCGGTCCTTTCAAAATTCTCAGCCTTTTTAGAAAAGGTAGCTTATGAGCTTGAGTTGCCTTCAGATTTAGCCTCAGAACACCCAATGTTCCATGGCTCATTGTCGAAGAAGTGTATTAGTGATCCAGATGTAGTTATTCCCTTAGAAAGTGTAGATGTTTAGAACAGTCTTTCCTACGAGGATGTTCCAGTCAAAATTCGTGATCATCAAGTTCGTACACTAAGGAACAAAGAGGTTCCACTAGTAAAAGTTCTTTGATGAAATCAATCCATTTAGGGAGCCACTTGGGAAGCAGAACTAGATATGTGGACCAAGTACCTTCATCTTTTCTCCGCGAATTCAGATTTGGTTTAAGGTACTAATCTCCTTAATATTTCACTCTATCATGCTCAATTTCAGTTGCACATCATGTTCATTTTAGCTGTTCATTCATGAGTCAGTTCAGTCATGCATTCCATGTATCAGATATGCATGTTCAGTGTGTAAGCTGAGTCCATCAGATTTCCCTCAGCTTAACCAGCCTCATTCGAGGACGAATGATCCCTAGGGGGAGATATTGTAATACCCCATGTTTCCCTAGAATAATCTAATTCCCAATACATAAGTATTCATATATAAAAAATTTTAAATACTCATTAATGTTTATTTTAGAGCCTGCCATTGCGTAGGAAATTCAATTATCTTTCCAACGATATAAAATTCGCCCAAATCCGATAACCAGATAAGAAGTTAGGGTGATTTTAAATTTCAGTCATCAAACTCCATCATTTTAGTCCCCAGCGCGTCGCAGAGCCAGTCTAAATGACGATTGGAAATTTCCAATGAGGTAACATGATCCTGGCACATCGCGCCAAAGGCCAGATTGGCATTTATCATTTTTCAGTGTTGTATAGCAATAAAACTGCATCGCGGTGAGCTTTCAGGTCATAAACAAGGTCGCAACACGATTACACTGCATTGCATCACCGTACATTTTTCCCAATTATCCAATTCCAGTGACACGGCGCAATAGCTCCGCATCGCGCCAAAGGTGAAAATCAAAAAGTTTTCCAGTTTTACGATTTTAAATTACAGGGGTCGTTTGGTCTTTTCCCATGGCCCCAAACCCGCCTAAACACGGTATTTAACCCTAAGAGAGAACTCTTTGCTCACTTTTGTCATTATTCTCTCAAATTAAAGATCCCCTTTTCAAGAACAAGAAACCCTAACTCTCAAGAGTCAATGCCAAATCTCAAGAACTCACCATCAATCCTTCCAAATTCACTATCCCAGGTATTTTAGATGTTCATCCATGGGTTTCTTTCACCCATGGAGTCCAAGTATCCGATTTTAATTACAAAGTTATCATCTTTTCAAGATTTATGATATTTAATTGTGATTTTAAACCATGAGTCTCCATGAACATCCATGAGTATTGATTTTATACCATGCTTTAATGAAATTATTGTTGTTATTCAATCTGCCATATTTTAATATTATTATTTATTGAATTAAACCATGATTTAATACTATTATGTCGAAATCATACTATTTCTATAAGTTCCATGACATTCTTATGATTGTTTTAAACCATGAACTTTAAGTGTTTGATAAAATGCCTACAAGAGTGATGGATTTAATAAAAGCCTTCATGTTTTGTCCCCCAAGCTTTAGTGTTATTTTACAATTGTTGTTTTTGAGTCCTAGGGGTATTGAATACCCAAAAACTATGGCTTTTTATTTAGTCTAGGCTCAATACATTACAGAATAGTCTTCAGAGCATACTATGAGCATTATCAGAATAGTCAGACACCAATCAGTTAAACTCAAAACAGTCTAGTATTTTAGTGTCTTTCAGTAGGGAGTAAGATTTAGTACCGAGTTAGTGTAGGGATTGTGGCTTCCCCATCCGATATACAGAGTCATTAGTAGTAGTCCCTATACTCTAGAACTAAGTAGCCAGCATAAGATATAAGAAGTCACTCATTAGATTAGGCTTAACAATCTCGCAGGGGGCACCCGTCAGTTCAGGCTTGACACCCTTAGTCCTTCGAACATTATATCAGTTTAGTGGATCCACACAGCCAGTGTTAGTACTCGTGGCACGGTATTAACACCCTTCCACCTGGGGTTATAAGTTGGACATCGATTAGCTCAAATTGGGGAATATCGGTTAGATGATACCTTCCACAATCTCAGATACAGTCTCAGTTACAGTCTCAATTCTATTATTCAGTATTAGTGTTGTTTGACCAAAGTAAAAAACTTTCAGTTATTTCAGTTTTTTAGGTTACAGATTTTACTCAGTTCATGTTATATGCTTGGTCATGCATCGTTAGTATCTATAGATTTTCACGTTTCTTTAGTATTTACAGATTTTCATGCATACTGAGTATTTACAAATTTCCACTTATTCCCAGTACCTACAGATTTCATGCTCTCTATTTAGTACTTCTTGCTTTACATGCATATTCAGTTAATTATTAGTTCTGTTCATGAAACCATGCATATCAGCCTAACTCATTTAGCATACCAATACATTAAAAGTACTGATCGCATACCTTTTCTTTTGTGCTATGATGTATTATATCATAGCTTCTTATGCTTATTCTTGGTTCGCGATTAGACTTATCAGATCCTCAGCAGTAGCAGTCGTGAGTCCTCATACTTTGAGGACAGGCTTACTTTATTTCATGTCTCATTTTAGTAGTTAGTTGGAGTTAGTTAGTCCCTGTCCCATTAACTCACAGTCACTCAGTTTTAGAGGCTTATCAGACATTAGAGTCAGTCATTAAGTATTCAGACATTACAATTAGTTATCCAATTTATCAGTATTTTATCAGATTCAGTCAGTTATTTCTATAGACTCATATTTTAGTTTTGAATTCAGTTATTAAAACCTTATGGCATGTCAGTATTCTTTCATATTTATGATCATGTTATCCAGTACTCACAGCAGGTACCATCTCATGGGTTAGCTTGTAGTTCCTCAGGACTGTAAGCACCGTGTGCTCTCGAAGCATTACACCAACTCTTTGATATAGAGTTTGGCATAGTCCTCAGTTGAATAAGAAGTATGAACTGGTAAGAAATAAGCGGATTTGGTCATTCTATCTACGATAACCCAAATTGAATTTTGCTGATGACGAGTACGAGGCAAACCCGTAAAAAAGTTCATGTTCACTTTTTCCCATTTCCATGTGGGAATACTAAACTCCTGCATGGACCCACTAGGTTTCTAGTTTTCAATCTTAACCTGCTGACACGTAGAGAACTTAGCTATAAACTCTGCAATATCCCTCTTTATCCCACTCCACTAATAGATCTCTCACAAATCGCGATATATCTTAGTGGCCCCTAGTTGAATAGAGTAACACGTACCATGTGCTTCTGCAAGAATTCGTTGCCCCAAGTCATCTACACCTGGCACGTATAGCTGACCTTAGCTATGCAGCGCACCATCTCCCCCTTGGAATAAAACCTCTACTTTCTGATCTCTGACTAACTCTTTTAGCTTAACTAGACTGGGATCTCTGTCATGCTTTTCTTTTACCTTGGAAACTAGAGATTATTCAGAACTATTCTTCACCCATACACTACCCTCTGCTGAGTCAAGTAAGGGGATACCTAGTCGGGAAAGCTGATGAACTTCCTGATCTAACTTCTTCTTACCACTCTCAATATGAGCAACACTACCCATAGACAACCTACTGAGAGCATCAACCACTATATTGGCTTTTCTCAAATGGTACAGAACACTCATGTCAAAATCTTTTAACAACTCTAACCACCTTCTCTGATGCAAATTCAAATCTTTCTAAGAGAACACATACTACAAGGTTTTGTTATTTGTGAACACATCAACACCCCATACAAATAGTGTCTCCAAATTTTTAAGAAAAACACTACAGCTGCTAACTCAAGATCATGGGTAGGATAATTCTTCTTATAGGGCTTAAGTTGTCTAGAGGCATAGGCTACGACCCTACCTCTCTATATGAGGACACAACACAAACCTACTCTGGATGCATCACAGTACACAACAAACCCATCTGAACCATCTGGTAGAGTCAAAACTGGGGTTGTAGTGAGTCGAGTCTTCAACTTCTAAAATCCCTTCTCGCAAAAATCTAACCACTGGAACTTAACTTTCTCCTGAGTCAATCTGGACATGAGGTGTGCGATGGATAAAAACCCTTCAACAAACTGACCATAATAGCCAGCTAACCCAAGAAACTCCTGATATATGATGGAGAAATGGGTCTAGGCCAGTTTCTCACTACTTTGGTCTTTTGAGGATCAACTCTAACGCCATTACCAGAAATAATATGACCAAGGAATGCTATAGACCTTTTCCAAAATTAGCACTTTCTGAATTTGGTGAAGAACTGATGGGCTCTAAGAGTCTGAAGTATGATTCTGAGATGATTTGCATAATTATTTTTTCTACGAGAATAAACAAGAATGTCATCGATGAAGACTATAACGAATATGTCCAAGTACTTCTTGAACACGCGATTCATTAAATCCATGAAGGCTATTGTGGCATTTGTAAGACCAAAGGACATGACTAGGAACTCAAATTGACCATATCAGATTCGAAAAGCTATTTTTGGAATTCACATTCTCTGACTCTGGGCTCATGATAGCCTGATCTAAGGTCTACCTTAAAAAAGTAACTAGCGCCCTGAAGTTGGTCAAGAAAGTCATCAATTGTAGGAAGTGGATATTTATTCTTGACTATGACTTTGTTCAGCTAACAGTAGTCTACATACATTCTGAGTGAACCGTCTTTCTTACACACGAATAAGACTGGGGTACCCCGCGGGGAAATGCTGGGTCTAATGAACCCCTTATCTAAAAGGTCCTTTAACTATTCTTTTAACTCTCTGAGTTTAGCTGGTGCCATTCTATATGTTGGAATAGATATAGACTGAGTATCTGGAAGAAGGTCTATTCTGAAGTCAGTTTTTTTTCGGAAGGGACTCCAAAAAGATCTCCGGGAAACACATCTGAGAATTCATTTACAACTAAAACTAACTCAAGACTAGGAGTCTCTGAACTAGAGTCTTTGACTCGCACAAAATGATATACACATCCCTTGTATATCATTTTTCTCACTCAAAGGTATGAAATCAACTGACCCTTAAGCGTTGTGGTACTACCCCTCCATTCAAGGATTGGTTTATTGGAAACTAAAAATGAATAATTTTGTTTCTACAATAAACTGAGGCATAGCATGAATGGAGCCAATCCATGTTGAGAATGACATTGAAATCCATCATCTTTAACTCTACTAAGTCTGCTGAAGTGACTTTCTGAGATATCATAACCGGACAGTTCCTGTATATCCATCGGGCTTTGATAGACTGACCCACTAGAGTAGATACTGAGAATGGTTCTATTAAGGTTTCTGGTAATATAAGAAGTTATAAAAGATAGAGAAGCTCCTGGATCTAATAAGGCATAAATATGTAAATAAAAGATCTGTAACGTACCAGTGACCATGTCAGGAGAACTTTCCTAATCTTTTCTGGATTGAAGTGCATAAATCCGATTTAGGTGTTGCCTACTGGTGGCACTGGAAGTGGCACCCTACTGATTCGGGCGACCGGACTGAGCTAAGGAACGATTAGACTGACCCTGAGAATCTGAGTTAGGACAATCTCTTATTCTATGGCCTAACTTACCACACCCAAAACAAACATCACTTCCAGTTCTGCTGACACCCTGATAGTTTCTACCATATTTCTAACAAAAAGGATTAGTTAGAGCACTGCTGACACTAGCCTGAGATTTAGAGCCTCGCGCCCTATATTTGTTACCATTTCTGAACTTAGGTACTGGAGCACTGGCTGAAGACAGAGCTGGAACTAAAGATTTTGGGCGATACTGGGAACGGTTACCACCCTCTAACTTAGGCTAAGTAAAATTAAATCTACCTTTTCTAGCTCTCTTGTTCTCTCTCTCTCTCTTCTTATTCTTTGACTTTTCTATCTATTGAGCATGGACCATGAGCCTGGATATGTCCATATCCTTAATTAACATCATAGTTTTTCCCTTCTTAACCACACTCTCTAATACCTCAGATACGAGCTTGCTCATTCAGGACCTATTGTCAGCTACTACATGGAGAGCATACCTGGCTAACTAAGTAAACGTGAGGGAATACTCTTTCACACTCATGTTTCCTTGCCTGAGATTGATGAACTCTAACACCTTGCCTTATCTCAGCTCTAAGGAAAAGAATCTATCTAGAAAAGTGGTAGCAAACTCTTCCCACTCTGTGGGCTCTGCATCTGTGCCCCAGTCTACCTTTCACTACTTAAATCATGTATGAGCTACATCCTGTAGCTGATAGAAAGCTAAATTAGCACTCTCACTGGAAGTCACTCCCATAATATTTGTGACTTTCTGGACCTAATTGGGGAACTCCTATGGATCCTCTTTAGACTTAGATCCCGAGAATATGGAAGGATTAATTTAGGTAAAGTCCCGAATCCTGGCTGCAGCAGTATTGGATACTGGGTTGTCCTGAATAGCAGTTGGTCATTCATTCTAAGATGCTACAAAATTGTGTAGAGTGATAAACGCAGCTCTGAATTCTGCATGGAAGACATGCTTGTCTAGGGGATCTGCCTAAACAGGCTGAGGTGCTGACTGGTTTCCTGTTCTTCTTCTATTGGTCTTTTTGGGAGGCATATTCTATAAATAGAAGTAAGAAAAGGATTAGATTGAGAGTTTACTTTGAGCTCATGCTCACTCGCACGACATGAATACTGAAGGAAGGGAAACTTTTTCTAAAAACATCTCAAAGCCTCTTGTCCATAAGTGTGGTGCTCCACACCCATGCACAAGACTCTACTTGATATGGATTTTAGACTTCCTAGAACTCTGTTGAACCTTAGGCCCTAATACCAAGTTTGTAATGCCCTAAGTCTGTACCCTAGATGCTATACAGTGCTTACGATTCCGAGGGACCATAAGCTAACCCATGACTGATATCTGTTGTGAGAACTGAATAATAATACTATAATAATATGGAAAACAGGCTAAAATGACATAAGGTTCACAATCTGAACATTGATAAAGAATAACAGTTGTAATAATATCTGATAAAATATCTGAAATCTGAAATACTGTCTTAACTAGTCTAATCTAAAAAGCCTCTAACTGAACTGTCTGAAAAGGGGAGTTGATGGGTTAAGCCCCCAACTAACTCCGACTACTAAAATACTGAAGCTAATGAAAATGCTAAAATAAAAACATATCCTCGATGGATGAGGACTCATTACTAAATCTACTGCTACTATCTGAATCTATTTATGCGCGGTCAGGGACCTGTGTGTCCGAACCTATGATATGAGACATCATAGCACAAAGAGAAAGTATGTGTCAGTAAATGGAATATACTGGTATTCTAGATAAGGTAAGGCTGAATGCAAAGGTTCATATGCATGAGCAATAATTAATTGAATGATATAAAGTAACTGAATATGAGAGTACATGGATAACTGAAACTTTTGTAAATACTGAGTATACAATACTATGCATGTGCGTATATAAGTATATACTTTATCTGAGCTTTTACTGAAGCTGAGTATTAATTTTTGATAACTGAGTAACTGAATTACTGATATTGAGTTACTAATATTGATTAACTGTGTCTGAAGTCCTAATTCTGTAGAACTGAACTGAGTTCTATACTGATATTAAAACTGATATTGTGGGAGGTAATCATCTAATCGACATGCCCCTCTATGAATGGATTGGGTTCCAACCTGTAACCCTAGTTGGAAGGGTGTCAGTACCGTGCCACGGGTAAAGACAACTGAAGAGTCACCCTCATATGGTAGGTGCCCTAAATGAGAATGGTGGTACCCTCAACTGGCAGGTTAAAACACCTCATCAACCCTCAACTGGAAGGTTGATGTCTCAACCTATTATGGCTACATAGTTCTGGAATGCAAAGACTGTTTCTAATGATGGCACCCTCTACTGGCAGGTGAGTCCCCATCCTTGGGTTCACTCGATGCTGAGTGTGTTACTCCCAATTGAATAGACCGTGGACTGATTTCTAGATTATACTGTATTTAACTCAACTGTTACTGATTGTGTTAACTGACTGAACTGAACTGAGTTCATTGAGTTCTATAACTGACTGAGTACTAATATTTCGTGATATGACTGAGACTATTCTGTAACTACTGTAGCTCTAGGTAAACAACTATATTGTCAGGTATTAGATACCCTCAGGACTCGATAGCATGAAAAGTAAATCATAACATGATCTTGAAAAGCATAACAAGTTCCACTTGTGCATAATTCAATCATAGAGATATTTTATCAAACACTTGTAAGGCGAAGCTTGTACATATGCTAGCATGTCATGATTTCACCATTTAATTCACATGATATTTCATCAAACATATGGGGAGAAAAACTTATTGCATAGAATCATGGACAACAAATAAACATTGTAACTACAATACCCAAACTTGCTAATTCAAGGGTGATAACATGGGAATTACACAATTCAATATACATGCTATTTCAATTTCATGGAATCTACAATTTAATCATGGATTAAAACTCAATTAATGTCATGAACATGAATAAAATCCAATTTCAAGCATGTAAATCATGAATCAATAATCTTGTAGTTTTAAAAATGGATTCTTGGACTCTATGGGTGAAAGGAACTCATAGATGAACACCTAACATACCTGAGAAGAAGAGTTCTTGAAGGTTTTTGGAGAATTTTTGAACTTTGTTCTTGTTTCTTGAAAACTAGGATTTGCTAATTGAGAAAGAATATTTTTAATCTTCAGAAATATGAGTAAATAATGACCTAATTACGTTTTTAGGGATTAAATCCCGTACCTGGACTGATTAAATTTATGGGAAAAGACCTATTTGCCCCTAGATGACACTTTCATTTTCCGTCGAAATATCCAATTAAGGCCCTTGGCGCGATGTGGAGCTATCACGCCGTGTCACTGAAAATTGACAATTGCAACTTAGGAGCTTAGCGCAGCGCGGTACAATCGTGGTAGCCCACTATATGCGAATTTAACACTTGGCGCAATGAGCCATGATCACGGAGTCACACTGGAAAGCAACAATTGGGAAAATGGCTTGTGTCACAACGCGGTGGGATCGCGATGGTTTATTGAATTTTAACAATTTTCATTTGCACCCTCTCCGCGATGCGATGATGTACCAGGTGGTACACTGTTTTACAAAAATGGCTATAACTCTTTACCCGGATATCGAATTTGGGCGAATTTTATATCGTTAGAAAGCTGACTGAATTTCCTACACATTGGTAAGCTCTAAACTGAAAAATACTGAGTATTTTAAGAATGTTATATTTAAATACTATGTGCTTAGATTTAAATTAAGCTAGGAAAATACGAGGTATTACACTCCCACACCACAGAAATACCATAATGCAACTATAGAGGAGAGGTAAAATAGTCAAATCACACAAAATAACAAATTTCACATATTTCATCAAATTTTTAGATCGTTACATATGCGACCCACCATGCTAACACAACAAGGACCTTGTGAGGGACATGATGCCACAAAGATAGATCGATAAAATTGTGAATTTACATGGACTTCTAACTTATATCAGACTCCAACTTTGTAGTTATTTGAGTTTAAATTCTAAAGTCATGTCATAATAATTCTTCAAGAACAAAATTTATTCCCAAAGTTCATGGCTTATACACGCGCGTAGTAGCCACATAATTTGAATGGGTGGAGTAGAATATTACTCCAATCCATTAAGCTAATTAGCTTATATGTTTGGACTGAGATGTCTGCAGATCTCTTAGAACTCTAATATCTTTAGGCGCTTAGCTGAGATAAATCTCTTAGAATGACTCTCAGTAAGTATTTAAGTTCAGACATGAGTAAAAAGAATTCATGTTTTTGTAAATATCAAAGTCTCAAAGTTATGTCTGATTTTTCTAATCCCTCTATTCTTTTTTAATTGCTCCCTTTTCTTTTTAGAGTAAAACGATACAAATTTTGACCAATAGTTTAAGATGTATTTTTTGGCCAAATAAAAAAAGAAAAATTATAATTTATAGTACTTTTCAATGTAGTTTTTGAATGTCTAAATTTTAATTTTAAAAAATTAAATTAATCTAATCTAATTTAGTTTTAAAACTTAGTCAAATTGACTTACAAAAAGTGAGGGGAGCAATTAAAAAGGAATAGAGGGAGTTCCATTTAAAAGGGGATCTTTAAGAAATAGCGACACTTTGATGTAAAACTCACCTTTCATAGCCACATTTTACATAATTACCATTTATAGCCGTTTTATTTAGTTTATGCCCGTTTTATTCGATTTTACCAATACTCTGTATTCATATAAAATATAAATGCAGTACCTATTTAGTCGCACCAAAAATTCTATTTGTATTTTTATTTTAAGTTCGCGATTGTATTTGCATTTTGTAGTTCACATTTATATTTATACTTTATAGTTCGCACTTGTATTTGTATTTGTTAGCTTGCAGCATCATTTATATTTTATACAATTCGCACTTATTTTAAAGAATTATCTTATATTTGTATTTTATAATTGACTACATATTGTATTTATATTTTGTGGTTTTATTTCGATTGTATTTATATTTGTATTTACATTCTATTTTCGTCGATGCATTTGTATTTTTAAAGAATTATTTTGTATTTGTAAGTTGATCAAATATTATATTTATATTTATAATTTCATTTGTTTGTATTTGAATTTGCAATTGGCAACATCATTTGTATTTTTAAACAATAGAAAAAGAATTGTTATTTTTTTTATGAACACTTGTTTTTACATTTATTGATATAATTTGCATTTTATTGATGCAAATTGAACAATAAAAATAATAAATTATACAAATACAAATATTACATTTGAATCAAAATTACATGTTTATACAAATTGAACCATACGCATGCAAAATGATACTTGTTTATATAAAATATAAATGATAAATTTGAACAAATACCTATGATATATTTTCATTGAATTACACATTGCATATTTATGTATTTTAGTCTCAAGCAAATACAATTAATCAATATACTTATTTATATGCAAATACGAATGATAAATTATACATATTCATGGCTAAATTATTCAAGTACAAATAATAAATTTATTTAAAATATATAATATGTACAAATAAATATAAAATATAAAATATAAAAATATATAAAATACACCAACAAATAAGAAAAAGAATATAAAAACATAAAAAAGAAGGAGAAAAATGAAAAAAATGAAAAAGAATGAAAAAATAATTTTAAAAAATACGAAAAAAGACTGAATAAAAAAGGAATAAAGAAAAATATGAAAAAAATAGAAAGAAAATGTAAAAAAGGAGAAGAATATAAACGGAAAAATGAAAAAGAAAAAAAGAAATATACGGTTGTAGAAGCGTGTAAAGCTACAAACTATAATTAAGTTAAAGTGTAGCATGTGTCTAGGCAATGATAAGTAATTATGGTAAAGTGCAGCTACAACTATTAATTACTGCCTACTAGGGGCTATTACGGGTAGTTTCCCCCATTTAAAAAATAGAAAGAGAGAGAGTTATGATTGACAAGAGCCTTAAAAATGTTATTTGTGTTATAAATTTATTACCATATACAGTGAATGTCTACTTTACCATATATAATGAATGTCTACTTTACCATATATAATGAATGTCTATTATGGAAAAGTTAGAAACCCTAAGGTTAGTTTTCCCCTATAAATAAAAGAGTTTTCCTTCATTATAATTCACTCCTCAAGAATTCTCCATGAGAAATAAAGAAGTCTTCTCTCTTCTCTCTATTCTTCTTCTTCTTTTCTTTATATTTCATAACACGTTATCAGCATGAGACTCTACCAAATAAGGTGAGATTATAAATTTAAAGGTAATTTCATGGTTATTGATCTTTTGCGACAAATGATATAACTATTGTTGGATTTGAGGAAAAACAATTGGTTTGGAACCATTTATGTTTTAAATTTATTCCTCAAGAAAAATACTATCAAAAGGGATGATGATATGTTGGGCTTAAGTCCCATCGATTTATTATCTAAGATGCCTCTATATGAATTAGACATTGAGTTTGAATCTCAATGCATCATATTTATGATATAATGATTGCTAAGGTAAAATAATGTCTTTGGTGAAAAGATATGAAATTTGTCCCATCAAATATGCTCCATTCCCTAAAGTGAATGTGATAGCAATGCATAATATGTTTGAAAGAAGACAAACTGATTGAATATACGAATATAAGAGTGAAAAGACAATATGATAATGATCATCAAAAGTGATGATATTTTCACACACATAAGATATGTTAGATAAAAATTCTCTACATCATATGTATGCCTCGATTTACTCTTGTAATAGCAATATCATAAAAGAGGTTATAAGCTATCAATTTGATAGGCTTAAGGCACGATTATATTTCATTCATGGGAATGAGAATTTTGATTTTTATAAGCATAGATCCATTCCCTTGGATTAATGTGATGATATTTAGTAAAGATCATCAATATAAACGTGCATTTGATTCTGATGGTATCACAACTCACGTCCGAAAGAGGTTGAATAATTGAGAAGAGTTATTTTAGAAATCTACTTCTAAGCTAGTAAATCTGAAATTTATTCATGTAATAGTAAATGTGAAATTTACTAAAGAAAAAAAGTACATGTCATGGTAAACTTGAAGTTTACTATATTAAAAGTTCATAAATTGACATGAATGATTGTGACATTTCAAAGATGTGCATATTGAGTATTTGACATGTAATGAAGAACTGAAAGATTCTTCAAAAATTATCTATGTTGCTTGTTCTCATGACAATTTGGTTGGACCAACTAATGTTGGGATTTGATCCCTCAAATTTTGAAAAATATAAAAGGTGAATATGGGCCCGTTCACCAGTCATGTGATCTATTAAGATGTATCAATATAAGATGATCACTTGTACGTTTACTGTCAACCTGCAGTTTGACATTTATAAAGTTACTTTCTCAATATAAATTGAGTGAAGAACATAATTTTCAGATTGTGTAATGAAGTCAATTCATCTTGATGATGATGGTTTGACATTGAATGTCTTCGGTACATAGTTTAACTATTGCTAATGAGAACAAAGTTTTATGTGTTGGCCTGAAATATGATATGTTGCATACAATAGCAATTATATGCATTAGACCAATAAATTATGATAATTTCTTCCCTCTCAATTGGTTCAAGGTCAGAAACTAACTATTCCATCTAATATTTTTTATGTGCGGTAAAAAAAAATTAGTGAATATACCATGATCCACAAAGATGGATTCCTGAAAAAAATAGAGGTTGTACGTTTGTTTTCCAAACATAAGGGGGAGATTATAAGCAGTTATAAATATGTTAGGAATTATCATCAGATCTTCATTCAAAAGATAATTCAATTCATATGCCGGAAGCATTTACTAACTCAAATTTAATCTCATATCTTAGTTGCAAGTGCTCTAATTTTGTGTTCATAAAGGACAAAATCTACGCATGCGTGAAGCGTGGTAGATCAATTTATTCCAAATGAAATAATCCTTGAAAAGGATAACGAGAAAATAATCACAATAAGAATGCAATGTTCTCTTGAAGAGCCTATGACATAACACTTCATTGAACTTTATGAGAGGTGAGGTTCATGTACCTGAAAATAATGAAGTGAAGCGATCTCAAAATGTTATGTCATACTATGAACCGATATGAAATGATATATCACAATATCTTTGATACAATATTGGAGAAATATTGTAAAAGATTACGAGGATCCGAATTCTATGTTTATTTAAGCATGCTGACGTAGAAACATTTATCAAGTGACATGAAAGGATGCATTTTGGTAAGCGTAAAACTTATTTGATTTGCAGTCCAGACACTTGAAGATGTCACCCTTGACATGTTGGATATTGTCACTTGGCAAAATCTATATGAAAATTCCTAAAGAATTTAAAATGCCTAAAGCATATAAAGTTTCTGGGAAACTTGTTTATTATCCTTATAAGGGATAAATTGATGGTTTGAATATTATTAAAACTCTTGGAGATTTTTCTAAAGTAACAGATTATTTGCTGAAATAAGAAATATATGCCTTTTTAGTTAATTTGTTAGCAAGATATATTTCTGCTCCTACTAGGAGATACCGAAATGGGATAAAAGATATGAGCTTAGTTTATTCTAAAGCTTGCAGTCCCGATCTTGTTGATTATGCTGATGTTGGAAACTTATTTAACCCGCATAAATCTCGGTCTCAAATATGTAATGTGTTCATATGTGGGGACACTGTCATATCTTAGAGATGTACAAAGCAGTCTATCTAGCCACTTCATTGAATCATGATGAGATAATACTTATTCATGAAGCTAGCCGAGAATATGTTTGAATGGGGTCCATGATACATCTCATTCGAGAAAAATATAATTTGAAATGTGACAATATACTCACGGTTTTATACAGAGATAATTTAATATTTATAGCACATCTTAATGGAGGATTCATAAAAGAAGATAGAACGAATCACACTTCATCAAAACTTTTCTACATATATGAACTCCAAAAGAATGGTGCTATTAATGTGCAACAGATTCGTTCAAGTGACAATGTGGCTAATTTATTCACCAAGTCTCCTTCAATTGCAACTTTCAAGAAGATGGTGCACAAGATCGGGATGCGAAGACTCAAGAATGTTCTCATTAGGGAGAGTTAATATGCGTTGTACTCTTTCTTCCTTATGAGGTTTTGTCCCACTGGGTTTTCCTTGTAAGGTTTTAAATGAGGCAGCCTATATGCGTATTGTTAGAGCTGTGTACTCTTTTTCCTTCACTAGATTTATTTTTCACTGGATTTTTTCAAGTAAGGTTTTAACGAGGCACATTATCTATCAATTAGACATTCAAGGGGAAGTGTTATAAATATATTACCATATATAGTGAATGTCTACTTTACCATATATAGTGAACGTCTATTATGGAAAAGTTAGAAATCCTAAGATTAATTTTTCCCTATAAATAAAAGGATTTTCCTTCATTGTGATTCACTCCTCAAGAATTCTTCATGAGAAATAAAGAAGTATCATCTCTTCTCTCTATTCTTCTTCTTTTTTGCTTTATATTTCATAACAATTTAAACTTTTTGCCCAATGCTCTAGTCAAAATCATTTTTTTTACTGTTTTCCTACTATTTAAGAGTTGAAAATTAATTAAATATTTATAGTTAAACTTTTTCTTTTAGAAGGTGTCAGAATTCATGACAGCTAATACTTTTCTCATTGATTTAAAAATTCTAACCTAACTAAATTTGATTTTAAGAGGATTTGAGAAAGTTAGTAATAAATATAAAAGCGGTAGAATAAGAAAAATTTAAAAAGTATCAAAATTTTAAAAGTTTAAGTACGTAAAAAGTATGTAATTAATCAAAGATTACACGTACGGGACATGTGCAGTTAAACTAGTTATATCTGAAAGGTGAGAAAAAATAATCAATTTGATAGAATAAATATGTGATATGTAGAATTAAGTTCAAGATAAAGTAATTTGTATTGAATTTACTTGACGACATAAAATTACTTTGGGTCTTAATTTATATCATTAATACACTGTAAGTTTTATTTAAAATTTAACTTTAATTAAAATAATATGGTAATATTATAAAAAATAAAATAGACAAGAACAAGAATAGAGAGAGAAGAGAGAGTGATTATTATTTCTCTTGAGAGGTTTCTTGATGGGTTAATTACAATGAAGGAAAAACTCTTTTATTTAGAGGAAAAACTAACCTTAGGATTTTGAACTTTTCCATAAAGTAGACATTCACTATATATGATAATATATTTATAACATTTCCATTGAATGTCTAATTGATAGATAATGTGCCTTGTTAAAATCTTACTAGAAAAAACTCAGTGAAAAAAAAAACTAGTGAAGAAAAAAGAGTACATATCTCTAACAATATGCATATAAACTACCTCATTAAAAACCTTAGAAGGAAACCCCAATGGGACAAAACCTCGTAAGGAAAAAAGAGTACAACGTGTATTAAATTTCTCTAATGAGAACATCTTTGAACCTTTGCATCCCGATCTTGTGCACTATTTTCTTGAAAGTTGTAATTGAAAGAGACTTGGTGAATAAAGCAGCCACATTGTCATTTGAACGAATCTGTAGCACATTAATAACATTATTCTTTTGTAGCTAGTGTGTATAGAAAAATTTTGGAGAAATGTTTTTTGTTCTATCTCCTTGAGTTCTCCCTTAAGTTGTGTTGTGCATGCCACATTATCCTCATAAAAAATCATGGGTACTTTGTCACATTTCAAACCAGATTTTTCACAAATGAGATGTATCATGGACCTCAACCACACACACTTTTGGCTTGCTTTATGAATAGCTATTATCTCAACATAGTTCAATGAAGTGGCTACGATAGACTACTATATATATATATCTCCAAGATATGGCAGTAACCCCACATATGAACACATAGCTTATTTGAGATCGAGCTTTATATGGGACAAATAAGTACCCAACATCAGCATAACCAACAAGATCGGGACTACAATCTTTAGAATAAAATAAGCTCATATGTTTGATCTCATTCCGATGTATTCTAGTAAGAGCAGAATTATATATTACTAACAAATTGATCGAAAGGCTATATCGGGTCTTGTAGTATTTACAGGATACATTAGTACACCAATTGCACTAAGATATATAACCAATTTAATTCGGTATATTTCTCATTCCAGCAAATAATCTATTGTTTTTGAAAACTCTATAAGATTTCCAATAATTTTCAAGTTAAAAATTTATGCAATATAAGGATTATAGATAAGTTTCTCAGAAACTTTTATATGCTTCAAACATTTTTAATCCTAAAACATTTCCACATAAATTTTGTCAAGTGACAATATTCAGTACTTCATGTGTGACATCTTCAAGTGTTTGGACTACAAATCAAATAAGTTTTATGCTTACCAAGATGCATCCTTTTATGTCACTTGATAAATATTTCTATGTCATCTTGCTTCAATAAACGTAGAGTTCAGACCCTCGTAATCTTTTACAATATTGCGTCAATATTGTATCAAAGATATTATCGATGATATATCATTTTGTATCAATTCTCAATGTGACATAATATTTTGAGATCTCATCGTTTCATTATTTTCAGGTACTTGAACCTTTCATAATATTTCATGAAGTGTTATGTCTTAGGCTCTTCAAGAGCACATTCCCTCTTCATCGTGATCATTTGCTCCTTTTTCTTTTTTCAAAGATTATTTCACTTGAAATCGATTGGTCAACCTTACTTAATTCATGTGTAGACTTTGTCCTTTAGAGACACAAAATAGAAGCACTTGCAGCTTAAATATGAGATATTTTCAGCATTTGATTTGAATTATCTTTTGAATGAGGATCTGATGATAATTCCTATATAATTCATAGCTGCTTATAATCTCCTCTTTACGTTAGGAAAACTAGCATACATCCTCCATCTTCTTTGAGGAATTCATCTTTGTGCATTATGGTATATTCAATAATCGTATACCACACATCAAAACTATTAGATGGACAACGCGTGGTTCCTGACTCAAAATCAACTTTGAGAGGGAATTAATCATACTTTATTGGTTTGATGCATACAATTACTTTTGTATATAATATTTCATATTTCAAACCAATACATAAAGTTTTGTTTTCATTAGAAATGGTTCATCTATTTATCGAAGAATTCAATGTCAAATTGATATTATCAAGATGAATTGCCTAGATTACATAATCTGAAAATTATGCTCTTAACTTAATTTTACTGAACAACAGGTTAATGAATGTTAAACTGCAGGTTGACAATAAACGTACAAGTGATCATCTTATATCGATGCATCTTATAGATAATATAACTAGTGAACGGACCCATATTCACCTTTTATACTTTTTAAATTTTAAGGGATCCAATCCCAATAGTAGTTGATCCAACCAACTTATCATGAGAATAAGCGACATAAATAATTTTTGAAGAATCTTCTAATTTTTAATACATGTCTAATATCAACATGCACATCTTTACAACAACAACAACAAACCCAGTGTATTCCCACATAGGGGGGTCTTGGGGGGGTAAGATGTACGCAGTCCATACCTCTACCTCTAAAGAAGTAGAAAGGTTGTTTTCGATAGACCCCCGGCTCGAGACACGAGATACCACACAAATACATAGTAAAGCATAGAACAAGATTTCATAACATAACATAAATACGACACCCATAAGTAATAAAAAACAGAGAAAAGCACACAGATTCGTAATAAAACATGGAATAAGGTATCATAACATGAATAATACCCCCCAAGTAATTCCCTACACTAGCGACCCAAACTGGCCCTAGCCTTCTGCCCTAATTTGCGTCCTCCAGATCTTCCTATCTAGGGTCATGTCCTCGGTGAGCTGTAACTGCTCCATGTCCCGCCCAATCACCTCACCCCATTACTTCTTCGGCCTACCCCTACCCCGCCTAAAACCATCCAACGCTAGCCTCTCACACCTACAAACCGGGGCATCCATGCCCCTCCTCATCACGTGTCCGAACCATCTCAATCAGACTTTTCGCATCTTATACTCCACCGGAGTCACACCAACCTTCTCCCTAATAGTCTCATTCCGAACTCTATCCCCTCTAGTCAGCCCACACATCCAACGCAACAACCGCATTTCTGCCACCTTTATTTTTTGGATGTGGGAGTTCTTAACTAGCCAACACTCCGCTCCATACAACATGGCCGGACGGACTACCACCCTGTAGAATTTGCCTTTAAGCTTGGGCGGCACCTTCTTATCACACAACACCCCCGACGCGAGCTTCCACTTCATCCATCGAGACATCCTCGTCAATCTCACCGTTACCCTGGATCACGGACCCGAGATACTTGAAACTATCCCTCTTACATACCTCCTATGATTCCAACTTCACTACCACCTCATTCTCCAGCCTCACGTCATTAAACGTGCATTCCAAATACTCCGTCTTACTTCTGCTCAACCTGAACCCTTTAGACTTAAGAGTTTGTCTCCACACCTCTAATTTGTCATTCACACCCCCTCGCGTCTCATCAATCAAAACTACATTATCTGCAAAAAGCATACACCAAGGCACCTTCCCTTGAATACACCCCGTCAACACATCCATCACAAAAGCAAACAAAAAGGGACTAAGAGTAGATCCCTGATGCAATCCTGTCAACACAGTGAAATGCTCTGAGTCTCTTCCCGCCGTCCGCACCATACAACATGCACATCTTTAGAATGTCATAATTGTTCATGTCAACTTATGAACTTTTATACTAGTAAACTTCAAGTTTACCATGACATGTGTTTTTTTACTTTAGTAAACTTCTTGTTTACTATGACATGAATTTTGTATCAATAAACGATAAACTCTTAGTTTATTATAACATGTGATTTTATCATGCTTGGGTAACTTTTCACATTCGTGTTTCTTATAACAATAACTTGGAGATATTCAATCTTTCAATTATTTTACCTCTTCTGGAGGTGGATTATGATATCTCCACAACAAATAACATGTTCGAACTTATATAAAGTCACATTCAACCCCAGGGTATAGAACTGTATTTATAATAATGAAAATTCTCATTCCCCAAGAATGGAATATAATCGTTACTTACGCATATCAAATTATGATAGTTTCTACCTCTTTCAAGATATTGCTACTTTAGGAGTAAATTGAGGTATACATATAATGTAGAGAATCTTTCTCTAACATATCTTATAGTCATAATAAGCGTGTGAAAATATTATCACTTTTGATGATTATTATCATATTGTACCTTTAGTATTATACTCATACATTCAATCATTTGTCTTCTTTCAGACATATTGCACTGCTACCACATTCACTTTAGAGAATGAAGCATATCAATGGGACATGTCTCATGACTTTTCACAAATACCCATTATTTTGCCTTAGCCATCATAATATTATCAATATGATGTATTGAGATTCAAACTCAATATCTTATCCATATAAAGGTGTCTTAAGCTATAACATAATGAGACTTGAACCCAACATCCTATTAACCCAACATCCTATTATTATGGTGCATTGAAACTTTTAAACTAATGTCTTACCCTCTTGATAAGATGAGACTTAATTTTCATCATCATATCTTTTAACAATGTTGTTCTTCATGAACAAATTTAAAGCATAAGTGCTTTCAAACCAATTATTTTTCCTCAAATCCAATAATAATTAAATCATTAGTAGGAAACGACAAATAACATAAGGAATTACTAACCTTGAAATTACCTTTAGATTTATAATCTCACTTGTTTGGAAGAGTCTCGTGTTGATAATATGTTATAAAAAATAAAATAGAGAAGAACAAGAGTAGAGAGAGAAGAAAAAGTGATTATTATTTCTCTTAAGAGGTTTCTTGATGTCTTGATTATAATGAAGGAAACCCCTTTATTTATAGGAAAAACTAACCTTGGGGTTTCTAACTTTTTCATAAACAGACATTCACTATATATAGTAAAGTAGACATTCACTATATATGATATAATAGACATTCACTATTGTAAGACCCCGTAAAAGTTCTAGTCTAATTCAGTCCTATATAGCATGAAAAGAGGTCCCAGACTTAGAAAAATTTAGCTAAGTATTGACACTTAGTTTCTTTTTGGGCTCAATATTTCAATGACTTTATTTTTTATTTTTCCGGCCTTGGATTATCGATTTATTAGTAGATTTATGATTAGGGATATTAATAGGTCATATCGGGTGAATTTCGGAATTTTTGGACTAGCGTAAGGGTGAGTTTGGATGTCCAAAATAATAAGGTCTCGCGATAAGCTCGCGACTCGAGATCCAGTCCCTGTTTTTAGGAGTCGCGTCACAAGGTCTATTCCCCATCTTTGGGTGTCGCAATGCGAGGTATATTGCCTATTTCTAGGAGTAGCGATGCGAGGTCCATTCCCTATTTTTGGGAGTCGCGCTTCGAGGGTCATTTACACGGGAAAAGAGGCCTAGGGGAGTTTAGTCCTTTTTTTCTCACCCAAATCAACTAAAACACGAAATCAAATACCAAATAAAGCAAATTTCATTCATTATTCACTCAATCCTCTCAAGAACAAGCCCTAGTTTCATCAATCTCAAGAATCAAGTCTTAAGAATTCACCACAATCATCACGAAATTAATAATTAAGGTATGTTAGGTGTTCATCCTTGGGTTTCCTTTCACCGTTAGAGTTCAAGAACCATTTTTAAAACTATGAGTTTATTGATTCATGAATTTGCATGTGCAAATTTGGGTTGTATTCATGTTTGTGTTGTTGTACGAGTTTCAATTTAAGATTTTGTTATAAGTTTCATGAACCTAAGATAGCATGTATGTTGATTGATGTAATTCCCATGTTACAATTCTTGAAATTGAAAGTTTAAGTTGTAGTCATGATGCTTATGTGTTGTTCATTATTATATATAACAATTATGCTCCCCAAGTGTTTGATAGAATGTCCATGTGAATTGAATAATATAATCATGACATGTAAGTATGTGTTTTCATTCATGTATAAGTTATGTCCTTCAAATGTTTCCCAAATTACCTCAGTGAATGAATAGTAAACAATTGCCATCTGCTATGCTTTCAAGAAGTACTATATTTGTAATACCCCGTATTTCTCAAGCTTAATTTAATTCTAAGTACATGAGTATTCCTACCTAAATTTTTAGAAATGCTAAGTAATTTTCAGTTTAGAGCCTACCAATACGTAGGAAATTTAGTTAGCTTTCCAACGATATGAAGTTTGCCTAAATTCAATACTCGGGTGAAGAGTAAGATCCATTTTTATAAAGCAGCCTGTCAATTGGCACGTCAGCGTGTCGCGGAGACCAGTCAAATGGCAATGTTCATTTTCCAGTAAGCCAACGCGATACCACCATGTTGCGCCACCAGCTAAATTCCTAATTGTCATTTTCTAGTATTCTGTCGCGATCATGGCGCGTCGCGCTAAGGGTGAAATTCGCATACAAAGGGGTACCGCAATTCCACTGCATTGCGTCGATTACCCAGTTCGCAATTGTCAATTTTTAGTGACACGGCGTGACAGCGTCGCGTCGCGCCAGGTGCCCAAATTCGGTTTTCAATGATGATTTTTAAATCTTTTCCAAGGGTAATTAGGTATTTTTCCATGACCCAAAACAGCCTATAACACGTGATTTACCCCTAATTAACCTAGTTAAATAATTATTCACCCAATTTCCCCCTAAATTAAATCACTCTCTCAAGAGAAAAAAACCCTAGCTTCAAGAATCAAGGCTAACTTTCAAGAATTTCTCCAAGAACCTTCAAGAATTAACATTCCAAGGTATGTTAGGTGTTCATCTATGGGTTCTTTTCACCCATAAGTCCAAGAATCCATTTCTAAAACCACGAGATTGTTGATTTATAAATTATATGCTTGAAATTGGATTGTATTCATGTTCATGACATTAATTGAGTTTCAATCCATGATTAATTGTGGTTTTCATGAAATTGAAATAGCATGTATATTGAATTGTGTAATTTCCATGTTATAATCCTTGAATTTGCAAGTTTGGACATTGTAGTTGCAATGTTTATATGATATCCATGATTATGTTCATTTAGATGTGCTCCCCAAGTGTCTGATAGAATGTCCATGTGAATTAAATGGTGAAAATCATGACATGCTGGTATACGTACAAGCTTATGCTCTGTGTGTGTTTCATAAAATGTCTCTATGAATGAATTATGGACAAATATACATTGTTATGTTTCTCAAGATCATGCTATGCTCTACTTTCCATGCTATCGAGTCCTGGGGGTATTTAATACCCAAAAATTTAGCTGTTTACCTAGAGCTACAGTAGTTATAGAATAGTCATAGTCATGACATGAAATAATAGTACTCAGCTAGTTAACAGAACTCATTAAACCCAGTTAGTTACAGAACTCAGTATCAGTCTAGTTCAGCTTAGTATAATTAGTTTAGTATCTATTCAGTTGGGAGTAGAATTCAGTATCGAGTAAACCCAAGGATAGAGGCTCACCTGTCAGTAAAAGGTATGATCCTTAAAATCAGTCCTTGCATTTCAGAACTACGTAGCCGGTGTAGGTTGAGACATCAACCTGCTAGTTGAGGGTTGATGAGGTATTTTAACCTGCCAGTTGAGGGTTCCACCATTCTCATTAGAGTACCTGCCAGATGAGGGTAACTCTTCAGTGTCTTTACCCAAGGCATAGTACTGGCACCCTTCCAGCTGGGGTTATAGGTTGGACCCTAAATCTATTCAGAAAAGGGGCATGTTGGTTAGATGATTACTTTCCCCAGTTTTAGTTTGAGTCTCAGTATAGAACTCAATTTAGTTCTACAGAATTAGGACTGTCAGATACAGTCAATCAATTTTAGTAACTCAGTTATCAGTAATTTCAAATCTAAGTTACTCAGCTACCAGAACTCATAACTCAGCTTTAGTAAAAGCTTAGTAATAGTAAACACATATATGCGCAATATTGCATACTCAGTATTTACAACAGTTTCAAGTATCCATGTACTCCTATATTCAGTTACTCTATATCATTCAGTCAGTTATTGTTCATGCATATGAACCTTGTATTTAACCTTACCTCATCTAGCATACCAGTATATTCCATGTACTGACTCATACTCTTTCTTTGCGCTATGATGTCTCATATCATAGGTTCGGACGCTCAGGTTCCTAACTACGCATAGATAGATTCAGTTATCAGCAGAAGTTTCAGTAGTAAGTCCTCATCTATCGAGGGCATACTTTTATTTCAGTTTATCAGTAGTTTAGTAGTTGGAGTTAGTTGGGTGATTATCCCATCAGCTCCACATTCAGACAGTTCAGTTAGAGGCTTTTTAGACTAGACTAGTTTAGATAGTATTTCGATTTCAGATGTTATCATTCACCAGTATTTTAGATTTTGAACCTTATGGAATTTCATCCTATTTTCCATATTATTATATTATTCTTATTCAGTGCTCACAGCAGATATTAGTAATGGGTTAGCTTGTGGTCCTTTAGGGTTGTAAGCACCGTGTAGCGTTCGGGGTATAAACTCAGGGCGTTACAAACTTGGTATTAGAGCCTAAGATTCAATAAAGTCCTAGGGAGTCTGAAAGCCACATTAAGTAGAGTCTGGTGCATGGGTATGTATCACGCTACACATATGGATAGGAGGCTATGAGATGTTTTAGGAAAAGTTTCCCTTTTTTCAGTATTCATATAGTGCAAGTGAGCATAAGCTCAAGTTAAACTCTCAATCTAATTTGTTTCTTCCTTCTATTTACAGAACATGCCTCCCAAAAAGACTAATGGAAGAAGGACCGAAAATCAGTCAATACCTCAGCCCGTTTAGGAAGATGTCCTAGACGAGCATGTCTTCCATGTAGAATTTAGAGTTACATTCATTACTCTAGCCAATTTTGTAACAACTTAGAATGAACGACCAACTGCTATTCAGACCAACCCAGTGGCCAATACTACTGCTTCCAAGATTTAGGACTTCACCCAAATGAATCCCCCCTATTCTCAGGATCTAAGTCAGAAGAGGATCCATAGGAGTTCCTTGATCAAGTTCAGAAAGTCACAGATATTATGGGAGTGACTTCCAGTGAGAGTGATGAGTTAGCTCCCTATCATCTACAAGATATAGCTCATATGTAGTTTAAGCAGTGGACAGTAGACAGGGGCATAAATGCAGAGCCCATAGAGTGGGAAGAGTTCGCTACTGGTTTTATAGATAGATTTTTTCCCTTAGATCTGAGAGAAAGCAAGGTCTTAAATTTCATCAATCTCAGTCAGGGCAGTATGAGTGTGAAAGAGTATTTCCTCAAGTTTACTATGTTAGCCAAGTATGCTCCCCATGTAGTAGCAGATAGTAGGTCCAAAATGAGCAAGTTCGTGTTTAGGGTGTCAGATAGTGTGGTTAAGGAGTGTAGAACTGTGATGTTGATTAAGGATATAGACATAATCAGGATCATAGTCCATGCTCAATAGATAGAAGAGGCTAATAATAGAGAGAGAGAGGCAGAATAAGAGAGCTAGAATATGTAGCTTTAATTTCAATAAGCCTAAGTTAAAGGGCGGTAACCGTTCCCAGCTTCATCCAAAATCTTCAATTCCATCTTTGTCCTCAGCCAGTGCTCTAGTACCTAAGTTCAGAAATAGTAACAAAGATAGGACACCAGGCTCTAAATCTTAAGGTAGTGTCAGCAGTGCTCGAACAAATCCTCTTTGTCAAACATATGGCAGAAATCAGCAGGTTGTCTGCAAAGCTGGCAGTGATATTTATTTTGGGTGGGGCAAGCCAGGCAACAGAGTCATAGATTGTCCTCAGTCAGGTTCCCAGGGCCAGTATAATCGTCCTTCAGCTCATTCAGGTCTCCTAAATCAGCAGGGTGCTACTTTCAGTGCCACCAGTGGGCAATTCCCAAACAGGTTTTATGCACTTCAGTCCAGACAAAATCAAGAAAATTCTCCTGATGTGGTCACTAGTATGGTACAGATCTTCCATTTACATATTTATGCCTTGCTAGATCCAGGAGCTTCTTTATCTTTCGTAACTCTTTATATAGCCATTAACTTCGGAGTCAGTCTAAAAATCCTAGCAGAGCCTTTCTCAATTTCTACACCAGTGGGTAAATCTATCGTAGCCCAACGGGTATATAGGAACTGTCTGATTATGATATCTCAGAAAGTTTTTTCAGCAGACTTTGTAGAGCTAGACATGGTAGATTTTGATGTCATTTTTGGCATAGATTGGCTCCATTCATGCTATACCTCAGTTGATTGTAGAAACAAAATTGCTTATTTTTAGTTTCCAAATAAACCAGTCCTTGAATGGAGGGGTAGTACCACAACGCTTAATGGTCAGTTGATTTCATACCTTTGAGCAAGAAAAATAATATCCAAGGGATGTGTCTATCATCTTGTACCAGTCAACGACTCTAGTTCAGAGACTCTTAGTCTTGAGTTAGTTCCAGTAGTAAATGAATTCTCAAATGTGTTTCCTGAAGATCTTCCTGGAGTTCCTCTTGTAAGAGAAATAGACTTCAGAATAGACCTTCTTCCAGACACTCAACCTATATCCATTCTGCCATACGTAATGGCACCAGCAAAACTCAAGAAATTAAAAGAATAGCTAAAGGACCTTTTAGATAAGGGGTTTATCAGACTCAGCATTTCCCCGTGGGGTGCACCAGTCTTATTAGTGCATAAGAAAGATGATTCTCTTAGAATATGTATAGACTACCATCAGTTGAATAGAGTCACAGTCAAGAATAAATATCCACTTACTAGAATCGATGACTTGTTTGACCAACTTCAGGGTGCCAGTTAGTTTTCTAAGATAGACCTCAGATCAGGCTATCATCAGCTCATAGTTAGGGAATATGATATTTTAAAAATAGCTTTCAGAACCTGGTATAGTCACTTCGAGTTTTTAGTCATGTCCTTTGGTCTTATAAATGCCTAGCAGCTTTCACGGACTTAATAAATTGCGTGTTCAAGCAGTACTTGGATATGTTCATTATAGTCTTCATCGATGACATTCTTGTCTATTCCCGTAGCGAGAATGATCATGCAAATCACCTCAAGATCGTACTTCAGACTCTCAGAACTCATCAGTTGCTCGCCGAATTTAGTAAGTGCAAATTTTGGCTAAGGTCAGTAGCATTCCTTGGTCATATTATTTTCAGTGATGGCATTAGAGTTGATTCTCAAAAGATCGAGGCGGTAAGAAACTGGCCTAGACCTATCTCTCTATCAGATATTTGAAGTTTCTTAGGTTTAGCTGGCTATTATCGTCGGTTTATTGAAAAGGTTTTCTTTTATTACATCCCTATATCCAGATTGACTCAGAAGAAAGTTCAGTTTCAGTAGTTAAATTTTTGCGAGAAGAGTTTTGAGGAGTTGAAGACTCGACTCACCTCAGCCCTAGTCTTAACTCTACCAGATGGTTTAGATAGGTTTTTTATGTACTGTGATGTATCTAGAGTAGGTTTGGGTTCTGTCCTCATGCACAGAGGTAAGGTCATAGCCTATGCCTCCAGACAGCTCAAGCCCCATGAGAAGAATTACTCGACTCATGATATCAAGTTAGCAGCTGTAGTGTTTGCCTTAAAGATTTGGAGGCATTACTTGTATAGGGTGTATGTTGATGTGTTCACAGATCACAAAAGCTTGCAGTATGTGTTCTCTCAGAAAGATTTGAACTTACGTCAGAGAAGGTGGTTAGAGTTATTGAAAGATTATGATATGAGTGTTTTGTACCATCTGGGCAAGGCCAATGTAGTGGATGATGCTCTCAGTAGATTGTCTATGGGTAGTGTTGCTCACGTTGAGGATGATAAGAAAAAGTTAGTTCAGGAAGTTCATCAGTTTTCCCGACTAGGTGTTCGCTTAGTCGATTCAGCAGAGGGCAGTGTGTGGGTGCAGAAAATTCAGAATCATCTCTAGTTTCCAAATTAAAGAAAACGTAGGATAGAGATCCCAGTTTTGTTAAGTTAAAAGAGTCAGTCAGAGATAAAACATTAGAGGTTTTCTCCCAAGGGGGAGATGGTGTGTTGCGTTGCCAGGGTCGTTTATGTATGCTAGGTGTAGATGACTTGTGGCAATGAATTCTTGCAGAAACGTGTGGTGCACGATACTCCATTCATCCAGGGGTCACTAATATGTACCATAATTTACGGGTGATCTGTTGGTGGAGTAGCATGAAGAAGGATATTGTAGAGTTTGTATCTAAGTACTCTACGTGTGATCAGGTTAAGATTGAGCACCAGAAGCCTAGTGGGTCCATGTAGGAGTTCAGTACACCCACATAGAAATAGGAGGAAGTGAACATGGACTTTATGATGGGTTTGCCTCGTACTCATCCTCAGCATGATTCCATTTGGGTTATCATAGATAGGATGACCAAATCATCTCATTTCTTTCCAATTCATACTTCCTATTCAGTCGAGGACTATTCCAAACTCTATATCAAAGAGTTGGTCAAGTTACACGGAGTTCCAATATCCATCATCTCAGATAGAGGTACCCAGTTTACCTCTTATTTCAGGAAAGCATTCCAAAAGGGTCTTGGTACCCGAGTTCACCTTAGTACACCTTCCACCCTCAGACAAATGGTCAAGCAGAAAGAACTATTAAGACTCGAGAAGATATGTTAAGATCCTGCATTATCGATTTTAAGGGTAGTTGGGATAACCACTTGCCTTTGATCGAATTCACACACAATAACAGCTATCATTCCAGTATTCAGATGAACCCATTTGAGGATCTCTACGGTAGAAGATGTAGATCTCTAATTAGTTAGTTAGAGGTAGGTGAGGCCGCATTAGTAGGGCCTGACTTAGTGTTTAATGCCTTATAGAAGGTTCAGCTGAGCACAGAGCTGACAGAAATCGTATGCAGATGTGAGGAGAAAAGATCTCGAATTTGAGATTGGTGATTTTGTGTTCTTGAAAATCTCTCCCATGAAGGGGGTAAGGATTTCGGCAAGAAGGTAAAGCTCAGTCCCCAATATGTCGGTCCTTACATAATTCTCAGTTGTTTTAGAAAGATAGCTTATGACCTCGTGTTGCCTTCAGATCTATCTTCAGTACACCTAGTGTTCCACGTCTCCTTTCTAAAGAAATGCATTGGTGACCCAGCAGTTATAGTTCCCTTAGAGGGCATAGATATTTAGAATGATCTCTCTTTCAAAAAGGTTCTAGTCCAGATCCTTGATCATCAAATTTACAGACTAAGAAACGAAAAAGTTTCCTTGGTCAAAGTTCTTTGGCGGAATTAGTCCATTGTGGGAGATACTTAGGAAGAAAAAGCAGATATGCAGACAAATTATCCTCACCTCTTCTCCGCAAACTTAGATTTAAATTAAGATAGCATTCTTTCTTAGATTTACTCTGTTTCATGTTCAGTTACAATTATAAATTTGGTATTCTTTATCGTTGCATATCTAATCATGCATTCACGAATCAGTTCAGTCATGTACCCATAATCAATTCAGTCATGTACCCATGCATCAGATATGCATATTCAGTATGAAAACTCAGCTTGTCAGTAGCTTCAGTCATATATCCATGCATCAAATATGCATGTTCAGTGGGTAAGCTCAGTCTATCAGTATTTCTTAACTTAATCAATCTCACTCGAGAATGAATGTTCCCAAGGGGGAGATATTTTAATACCCCATATTTCTCAAGCTTAATTTAACTCTTTGCACATGAGTATTCCTACCTAAAATTTTTTAAAAATAATCATTAGTTTTCAATTTAGAGCCTATTAATACGTAGGAAATTCAGTCAGCTTTCCAACGATATAAAGTTCGCCCAAATCCGATACTCGGGTGAAGAGTTAGAGCTATTTTTGTAAAATAGT
The DNA here is from genome assembly GCA_030864225.1 of Capsicum baccatum var. pendulum. Lineage (NCBI taxonomy): Eukaryota > Viridiplantae > Streptophyta > Magnoliopsida > Solanales > Solanaceae > Capsicum > Capsicum baccatum. The sequence continues at coordinate 236,086,360 of CM061560.1, read as the reverse complement.
GTGCCAAATAGCACTTCAACGCATTGCGGAGACCATCCAAATGGGAATGGTCATTTTCTAGTAAGCTAACGCGATACCACCGCATCACGCTACCAGCCAAATTCCCAATTGTCATTTTCCAGTATTCCATCGCGATAATGGAGCGTCGCACCAAGGGTGAAATTCGCATACAAAGGGGTACCGCAATTCCACTGCATCGCATCGATTACCCAGTTCGCAATTGTTAGTTTCCATTGACACGGCGTGATAGCACTGCGTCACGCTAAGTGCCCAAATCTGGTTTTTAGTAATGATTTTTAAATCTTTTCCAGGGGCAATTGGGTATTTTTTTCATGACACAAATCAGCCTTTAACACGTGATTTACCCCTAATTAACCTAGTTACATTACTATTCACCCAATTTTTTTCCAAATTAAATCATTCTCTCTCAAGATGCAAAAACCCTAGCTTCAAGAATCAAGGCTAACTTTCAAGAATTTCTCCAAGAACCTTCAAGAATTTACATTCCAAGGTATGTTAGGTGTTCATTTATGGGTTCCTTTCAAGCATAGAGTCCAAGAATCCATTTTTAAAATGACAAGATTGTTGATTTATGAATTACATGATTGAAATTGAATTGTATTCATGTTAATGACATTAATTGAGTTTCAATCTATAATTAATTGTGGTTTTCATGAAATTGAAATAGTATGTATATTGAATTGTGTAATTTCCATGTTATAATCCTTGAATTTGCAAGTTTGGACATTGTAGATGCAATGTTTATATGATATCTATGATTATATGCGTTTAGTTGTGCTCCCCAAGTGTTTGATAGAATGTCCATGTGAATTAAATGGTGAAAATCATGACATACTCGTATATGTATAAGATTATGCTCTACATGTGTTTGATAAAATGTCTCTATGAATGAATTATGGACAAATGTACATTATTATGTTTCTCAATGTCATGCTATGCTCTACTTTTCATGCTATCGAGTCCTGGGGGTATTTAATACCTGAAAATCTGGTTGTTTACCTAGAGCTATAGTACTCAGCCAGTTAACAGAACTTAGTGAACCCAATCAGTTACAGAACTCAATATTAGTCTAGTTCAACTCAGTATAATCAGTTCAGTGTCTATTCAGTTGGGAGTTGGATTCAGCATTGGGTGAATCGAAAGATGAGGATTACCTGTCAATAGAGGGTGTGATCCTTAGAATCAATCCTTGCATTCTAGAACTACGTAGCCAGCATAGGTTGAGACATCAACCTGCCAGTTAGGGGTTGATGAGGTGTTTTAACCTACCAGTTCAGGGTTCCACCGTTCTCATTAGAGTACCTTCCAGATGAGGGTAACTCTTTAGTGTCTTTACCCGTGGCATAGGACTTATACCCTTCTAGCTGGGGTTACAGGTTGGATCGCAAATCTATTCAAAAAAGGGCTTGTTGGTTAGATGATTACTTCCCACAGTCTTAGTATAGAACTCAGTTCAGTTCTACAAAATTAGGTCTGTCAGATACAGTCAATCGGTCTCAGTAACTCAGTTATCAATAATTTCAAATATCAGTTACTCAGTTATCAGAATTCAAAACTCAGCTTTAATAAAAGCTCAGTTATAGTATACACATATATACACAGTATTGCATACTCAGTATTTACAACAGTTTCAGTTATACATGTACTCTCATATTCAGTTACCCTATATCATTCAGTCAGTTATTGTTCATGCATATGAACCCTTTCATTTAGCCTTACCTCATTTAGTATACCAGTACATTCCACGTACTGACTCATACTCTTCCATGTACTGACTCTGTGATGCCTCGAAAAAATTTTCCATTAAGATCTCAAACAAAAATGTGTTGAATTCTATTTTTTATCATGATTAATAATTTTTCTATGTGGAATTTCTTGATATGCGACCTGTTATCGCGTAGAGCATTGAATAATATTTCCAACGATATGTGGATCATCCAAAACGGACACTCGAGCGATGAGTAATGATCATTCCGATCTAACTGTGAATAGTGGTGAACACTAAATATGCAGGAAAAAAATACTAAGGCCAGGCGAATTTTAGGGCTAACTTCAAATGATCATAACTCCTTATACATAATGATCTGGGTGAGCTACTATATATCAACAGAAATCTTTGAAAGTCCTCTTTTCAATGAAATTGGTTTCATCCAATTTGGCCATCGGAGCAAAAAGTTATGGTCGATCTATTTCAGCCTATCAAAATAATCCACCAAAGGACAGATTTGACATTATTTCATTTTTAAGGGTCTTTTGGTCATTCCCACTCCAATCCATCTGGGTAAATCATGGATTTAAGTCCATTAAGAGCATTCAATAGCTCATTTTTCTCCACAAATTCCTAAGGCTCAAACCCCAACCCTACTACTCCAAACTTCATCCCTCTATGTCTCTTGATTGAACCGTAGAAATTTCAAATTGATTTGGGATTCGAGTTGATCATGTTAAGGGCTTTGAGAAACACCCTTTATTTTCGTGAATAAAGTTTCGAAGTTGGAAGTTCATATTCATCTTCCATTTTTAGGTATGTGGGGCTTTGAATAAGATTATCCTTTCGATCTTATGCTCGGTATTTTTGTTGAATTACATTGACATGAGATTTTACATGTTTTACCATGAATTAGAAATATGGTTTTATATCTTATATTATTATCCATGAGCTATGGGATTATGTCATCTGATATGTGTATGATGTTGAGATGGAATTATGTCCAAAAAGTATTTGATTATGAGAGTATGATGATTTAATTTGTTAAGCCTTGATTTATACTATCATTCCACTGTTTCCTTATTATGAATTTATAATTGATATTGGAAATTCTATATCCCTACTATGGGTTGATGTTTCAAGTACCATTAAATGAGAGTTGGATGGCAAATTGAGAAATGTTGATATTGAAGTTGCAATGAGTCTTGGTATTTTCCAGATGGTTTTGATGAGTTAAATTGTTGAAAATATTATGTATTGAGGCTTCATATCCTTTTCCAAATGTCGAGTCGGTTATGGTTCAATGCATTGATACCTTATTGATGTTGAGGAAGATTAAAATATTTTGAGCTAAAATGTGTTGAGTTTGGAATCCACAAATTGATATGATTTGATAAATGAGAAAGAGATTTGATTTGGTCTTTATGCTAGACCCTTGTGATGTTGTGGTGGATTTCCTAACGCGTTCTGAGCTTGTCGGGGAGTAGTACTTAGCATCGAGAGGGAAATTTGGTATTTTCCCAAACCTATATGTCATCGTAGAGTTGTTTGATGATGATATTATTGGCCAGAGAGCCCGATTGTGATTATTGCAGTTTTAAGGTCGTACTCCCTGGCAAAGAGTATGATGCTCCCGCCAACGGGGGTTTCAAACGTTGGTATTCCACATAGCTCACATGGGGTTGTCGGTTATAGGAAACTTCCCTGTCTATAAGAGTCATGTTTATTGAAATACCGAGTCACTCCGAGTTTTGATGTGGTAAGTCAAGTTGCCTATGATGATCTATAATGATTTATGAGGTTTTTCTACTACATTTCCTATCTAAGATGTTATGAGTTGTATGATTCAATGTCACTCAAGCCAGGTGTGTCATTGTGGTCTATATGTACGTTTTTACAAAATTTATGATATTATTTATATTTTGCATGCGCCCCCACATACTCAGTACGTATCTTGTGCTGACCCACATATTTCTCTATGGGCTACATTCTTACCATGATGTAGGTTCAGGTACTCAGTCACAGCCATGACAGTGATATTCGAGTGTCGTATCTACATTCCTTCAGTGATGAGTCCTCATGGTTTGAGGACTAAGTGGCTAGTTTTGGTGCTGTTGTTTTGTTATCCCTTTGATCTGTTGAGTCAGTTGGGGGTTTGTCCCAATGGCTCGTTGATTTTGCTGTATAGAGGCTATGTCAGACTAGTGTATTGTTGGGTTGGTTTATGTATAGACATTCCATATATGTACAGTCTAACAATATTCCGTGCCATGTGCGATGTGATATGATATGTACTTATATATATATATATATCCTTAGCGTAGCATGTATGTTGTTGTGTTGGAACCCAAGGATAGTGTTTTGGCTTAAAGGGTTAGCTTAAGGCGCCGTGTAGCCTTGGGCACCGTGTGGCATCTCGGGATGATATTTCAGGGAGTTACAAACTTGGTATCAGAGCCTAAGGTTGTAAAGAGTCCTAGGGAGTCTGAAAAGCCGCGTTATGTAGAGTCTTGAGCATCAGTGTATAGCACGCCACACCTATGATCAAGAGGCTGTGGGGCGTTCTAGGAAAAGTCATTTCTTTCTTTCTACAAGAGTCTATCATGCTTACAACTGTTTTCTTCTACTGTTAATTCATGTGTTCTTATGACAGAAAATGCCTCTACGTTGAGCTCGTGGAAAAAACAACCAACCTCAACCCATTGACCCATTACATGAGATGGTATCCCATGCCGAATTTCGGGAAGCTTTTCAGACACTAGACCAGGTAGTTACCATTAATACTCAGGCCAACGCTCCACCTCCGCAAGAAAATAATTCGGCAGCAGCACAAATTCATGACTTTATGCAGATAAATCTGCCAGAGTTTCATAGGTCGAGAGCAGGTGAGGACCCGTAGATGTATGTTGATGAAATAAAGAAAATTATATAGATTATGCACGTGATCGAGGAAGAAAGTGTGGAGCTGGTTTCTTATCAGTTGAAGGATGTTGCCAATAACTGGGTGCAGATATGGAATAAGGGTAGAAAGGAAGATACCACTCCGGTGACTTGGCAATTATTCCAAGATACTTTTTTGGATAGATTCTTTCCTCTTGAGTTACGGGAAGCTAAGATAGAGGAGTTTATGAATTTGAGACAAGGCTCTATGTTGGTTAAGGAGTATTGTCTTAAGTTTAATCTGTTATCGAAGTATTCTCCCAATATGATGGCTAACTCGAGGACTAGTATGAGCAAGTTTCTAACTGGGGTATCGAGTTATGTGGTGAAAGAATGTAGATCTGCTATGATCAACAAAGAGATTGATCTTCCTAGGTTAATGATTCACGCCCAACAGATTGAGTCAGATAAGATAAAGAAAAAAGAAAGAGTAAGAGGGATTTAAAAAGTCAGATCAGAGCAGCATGGGTCTGGTCAGACTAGATTCTCCGGAGGGAGTCACCCTCAGTTTTAGAGAAGTCCATTTATACCTGTGTAAGCAACCGGCCTCATCCTCCTTCGTGTGCTAAGTGTGGTAAAGACCATTTTGGGGAGTGTTATATGGGGCAGCGGGGCTGTTTTGGGTGTGGCAAGTTGGGCCACATACTTAGAGACTGCCCGTATGCCAGACAACAGAGTCGTGATGCCCTTCCCCAAAGTCAGGCTACCAGTGCCCTGCCTCCCGCATCCCGTCCAATTCCTCCTCAGGGTGCTTCATCTAGTACTGCTGGTTGTCAACGCCAGAATCGCTTCTGTGCTATACCACCTCATTAGGAGCAGAAGGACTCTCCTGATGTTGTCACTGGTATGCTCCATGTTTTTTATTTTTTTGTCTATGTGTTGATGGACCCCGGTTTGAGTTTTTCTTATGTGACACCTCTGGTTGCTATAAATTTTGAAATGGATCCTGAACTAGTTTCTGAGCCTATTTTGGTTTCTACTCCGGTAGGAGAGTTTGTCATTACTAAGCGGGTGTATAAGAAATATCCCATTACTGTCTTTCATCGGGTTATGTATGTTGATTTGATTGAGCTAGTTATGGTTGACTTTGATATCATTCTGGGCATGGATTGTCTTCACTCATGTTATGCGTCTATTGATTGTCATGCCCGTGTGGTCAAGTTTCAGTTTCCTGATGAACCTATCCTCGAATGGTTTGGGAGTTTTGTGATTCCTAAGGGTCGTTTCATATCCTATCTCAAAGCTAGGAAGTTGATTTCAAAGGGTTGCATCCACCATTTGGCTTGGGTTAAGCACACTAAGGCTGAAACCCCGACCATTCAGTCAATTAATGTTGTTAATGAGTTTCTTGATATCTTTCCAGAAGATCTCCCTGGAGTACCTCTTGATAGAGAGATATAGTTCGAGATTGACCTTCTTCTTGATACTCAGCCTATTTCTATTCCTCCGTATCACATGGCTCCCGCAGAACTTAAAGAGTTGAAGGAGCAATTGAAAGATCTTTTAGACAAAAGCTTTATCAGACCTAGTGTGTCCCCGTGGGGTGCACCTGTCCTGTTTGTGCATAAGAAAAATGGTTCTTTGCGGATGTGTATTGATTACCGGGAGCTTAATAGGGTTACTATCAAGAATAAATGTCTGTTTCCTCGAATTGATGATTTATTTGATCAATTGCAAGGTGCGAGCTACTTTTCGAAGATAGACCTCAGATCCGGTTATCACCAACTTAAGGTTAGGGAATGTGATATCCCCAAGACAGCCTTCCGAACCCATTACGTTCATTTTGAATTTCTAGTGATATCTTTCAGGTTAACTAATGCTCCAGCGGATTTCATGGATCTTATGAACCGTGTATTCCAGCCATATCTAGATTTATTTGTAATAGTGTTTCTTGATGATATTCTTATTTACTCCCGAAATGAGGGTGATCATTCGGATCATCTCCAAATCGTGTTGGAAACTCTTCAAACTCATCAATTGTATGCTAAGTTCAGTAAGTGTAAGTTCTAGCTGAACTCTGTATCCTTCTTGGGTCATATTTTTTCTTCCGAAGGTATTAGAGTTAATCCTCAAAAGATAGAGGCTATAAAGAGTTGGCCTAGACCTATTTCTCCTTCTGATATCCAAAGTTTCTTGAGTCGAGCTGGTTATTATCGTCGTTTTGTTGAAGGGTTTTCATCTATTGCATCTCCTATGACCCGTTTGACCCAAAAGAAAGTGAAGTTCCTGTGGTCTGAATCTTGTGAGAAGAGTTTTCAGAAGTTGAAGACTTGACTCACTTTAGCCCTTGTGTTGACTTTGCCTGATAGTGTTGATGGTTTTGTGGTGTATTGTGATGCTTCCATAGTTGGTTTGGGTTGTGTATTAATGCAAAAGGGCAAGGTTATAGCTTATGCTTCCAGGCAGCTAAAGCCTCACGAGAAGAATTATCCTACCCATGACCTTGAATTAGCTGTCGTGGTTTTTGCTTTGAAAATCTGGAGACATTATTTGTATGGTGTCCATGTCGATGTCTTCACGGATCATAAGAGCTTGCAGTATATATTCACCCAAAAGAAGTTGAATCTTAGGCAGAGACGATGGTTAGAATTGTTGAAAGATTATGATATGAGCGTGCTATATCATTCGGGCAAGGCCAATGTAGTAGCAGATGCCCTTAGTCAGAAGTCCATGGGTAGCGTAGCACATGTAGATATTGGTAAGAAGGAGTTGGCCCGTGAGGTACATCATTTGGCTAGATTGGGGGTTAGGTTGCTTGGTGATGCTGAGGGTAGTATAGGAGTGCAAAGCGATTCCAAATCCTCTTTAGTTTTGGAAGTGAAGGAGAAGCAAGACAGGGATCCTACCTTGGTCAAGTTAAAAGAGTCAGTTAAAGACCAAAAGGTGGAGGTTTTCTCCCAAGGGGGAGATGGCGTTTTGACACTCGGAGAAAGATTATGTGTTCCTGATGCTGATAACTTGAAGCAGAGGATTATGGCAGAAGCGCATGGTATGTGATACTTCATCCATCCTGGTGCTACCAAGATGTACCATGATTTACGGGAAATCTATTGGTGGAATGGTATGAAGAGGAACATAGCAAAATTTGTGGCGAAGTGTTCCACATGTCAACAGGTTAAAATAGAGCATCAAAGGCCCAGTGTCATGATGCAAGAGTTTAGCATTCCTACTTGGAAGTAGGAAGAAGTGAATATGGACTTTATAGTTGGTTTGCCTCCTTCTCGTCGCCATCATGATTCGATTTGGGTTGTCGTAGATCAGCTGACAAAATCAGCTCATTTCTTGCCTGTGCATTCATCGTATACAGCTGAAGATTATGCTAGAATATATATTCAGGAACTCATCATACTTTACCCAAATTCGTTTAAGTTCTGCTTTCCATCCACAAACAGATGGTCAGGATAAGCGGAACTTCAGACTTTAGAAGATATGTTGAGGGCTTGTGTGCTTGATTTTAAAGGTAGTTGGGATGAGCACTTAGCATTAGTCGAGTTTGCTTACAATAACAGTTTTTATGCTACTATTGGAATGGCTCCATTCGAAGCTTTGTATGGTAGAAGGTGTAGATCACCCATTGGTTGGTTCGAAGTTGGTGAGGCTGCCGCGATTGGACCAGATGCGGTGTTCGAGGCCATGGAGAAGGTTAAGTTAATTCGGGAAAGGTTGAAAACCGTCCAAAGTCGTCAAAAATTATATGCAGATGTAAGGAGGAAAGACCTTGAATTTGATGTTGGTGATTTAGTGTACTTGAAAGTTTCACCCATGAAAGGGGTGAAGAGATTTAGGAAGAAAGGAAAACTAAGTCCCCGTTACATTGGTCCCTATAAGATTGTGGATCGCATTGGGAAGGTAGCGTATAAGGTTAAATTGGCCGCAGAGTTATCTAACATCCATCCGGTTTTCTATGTTTCTATGCTTAAGAAGTCTATTGGTGATTCTGTTGTGATTAATCCTTCCTAAAGCTCGGGTATTCAAGATAGTCTTTCATATGAAGAGATTCCGGTTGAGGTTTTTGACTTTCAAGTTCGTAGGCTAAGAAACAAGGAAGTTCCTTTGGTTAAGGTGCTTTGGCAAAATCAATCCGTGGAGAGTGCTACTTGGGAAGCCGAAGCGTATATGCGCGCCAAATATTCCCACCTTTTTCCTATAAATCCTGAGCATGTCAGAGGTATCGTTCTCATTTGATTTAATCCTTATTGCTATGTTTATCTTGGCTTGTGTGTTTTCTACGATATTCAAAAAATCTAGAAAAGAGTATATGCTTGGGCAAGATGATTTTTCTCTATATACTCATTTTCATAGTATTCTTGACCTATCTATCAACATTCGAGGATGAATGTTTCCAAGGGGGAGATGATGTGATGACCCGAAAATTTTTTTCGTTAAGATCTCAGACGAAAATATGTTGAATTCTATTGTTTATCGTGATTAATAATTTTTCTGTATGAAATTTCTGGATATACAATCCGTCATCGCGTAGAGCATCAAATAAGCTTTCCAACGATATGTAGATCATCAAAAATGGACACTCGAGCGATGAGTTATGATCATTCCGATCTAACCATGAATAGTGGTGAACAGTAAATGTGCAGGAAAAAAATACTGAGGCCAGGCGAATTTTAGGGTCAACTTCAACTTCAAACGATCATAACTCCTTGTACATAATGATCTGAGTGAGCTACTATATATCAACAGAGAGCTCTGAAAGTCCTCTTTCCAATGAAATTGGTTTCATCCAATGTGTCTATCGGAGCAAAAAGTTATGGTCGATCTACTTCAGCCTATCAAAACAGTCCACCAAAGGACAGATTTGATATTATTTGATTTTTAAGGGTATTTTGGTCATTTCCACTCCAATCCATCCAGGTAAACCATGAATTTAAGTCCATTAAGAGCATTCAATAGCTCATTTTTCTCCAAAATTTCCTAAGGCTCAAACCCCAACCCTACTACTCTAAATTTCATCCCTTTATGTCTCTTGATTGAACCGTAGAAATTTCAAATTGATTGGCAATTCGTGTTGATCATGTTAAGGGCTTCGAAAAGTATCCTTTATTTTCGTGAATAAAGTTCCGGAGTCGTAAGTTCATATTCATCTTCCATTTTTAGGTGTGTGGGGCTTTGAACAAGATTATCCTTTCAATCTTGTGCCCGATATTTTTGTTGAATTACATTGACATGAGATTTTACATGTTTTACACACGAAGATTTTCCCTTCTCAACGACCCCGAAAATAATTAAAACATACAAATAGAAAATCTATGCATCAAAAGAAAGTCAATGATACCCACATTGCTTATTTTTAAATTGAGATCAAAACGGACCCCTGAAATAAATTTTCAAAAAGAAGGGGTAAAATTAAAATTTTTGTTCATGAAAACATTACCCGTGATTAAAGTAAGTCATAGAAGAAAATTCAAGTTAAAATGAGTTAAAATGAGGTTTTAATTCAAGAAAAACCATTCCAGGCCTTCCGGGCCAAACTTCTTGAATTTCACTTTTGAAATTGCATTTTAATAGGTTTTAGATGACAAGAATTGAATTAAAATAATTGAAATAGTGATTTGAAGCTTACCCAAGCTTGAAGATGGAAGAAATCATTCAAAACTCTAAACCCAAAGCTCAAAACCTCAAAAATAAGAGAAAAATGAGAAAAAGAGCATTTTATACTACCTCAAGTATGACCACTTAGTGGTCAAGTGCCACTTTAGTAGTACTAACGTACAGCATAATCTGCTTTAGTAGACCAGGGATCATTTTAGTGGCCTTCACTAAAGAGAACAAGGCTTCATTTTAGCTACCCCTGGATGGTGAGCCGGGTAGCTAAAGCGACCAACTGGCTGTTTTAGCTGCCACCACTAAAGCGACCCAAGAGTCGCTTTAGCGGTTGCACCAGCTGGGACTTGGAAAATTTTTAAGTCTTCGCGAATCCCTCAAAATTCATCCAAAATCTCAAGAACGTAGAGGAACTATGCTACCCTATCAAATTTGATATTTCGGACTCAATGGCGACATCAAATTTTTGAAAGAAAGTTATTTTCACAAAATTGACCCTCGAGACCTAATTTCACAATCTTTTGAACTAAGGGTCGAAATAAGATATACAAGCCATAAAATTACACCAATCATACTACCAACACAAAATTAATGTTTTGGATTTGCTGGTGCAATCCGTTTTGCCATCTGACACACCAAACCACAAATGTCGATCGAAGTCAACTATAAAGTCTTTTTAGACAAACTCTCACAAATCACATTGAAATGCATTGGGGACCATACTAATCATCTCCACACCCTAGAAACATCACATAGCAACCACAGAAAGGGGTAAAATAGTCAAATCATATAAAAATAAAAAAAATTTACAAAGTTAAGCCCTTACAATATCCACCACAAGAATCTAATTTGTCCTCGAACTAAAGGCAAGGGAAATACCTGAATCAGGAAAGAGTTGGGGATAGCTACTACGCATGTCGGACTCAACCTCCCAAGTAGCCCTCATTTATAGGACGGTGTCTCCACTGGACTTTAGCCATCGGAATAAATCTAGAACACAACTGTCTAATATTCCTGGCTAAAATAGAGACTGGCTCCTTAGCGTAGGACAGCCTGTCATCTAACTGTACTGAATCCTAATGAATGACATGAGACTCATTTGGAATATAACGTTGTAGCATAGATACCTACAAAATGGGACGAACAATTTATAAAATAGGGGGCAATGCTAACTCATAAGCTATATCTCTAATAGTTCAAAAAATCTCAAACAGTCCAATATACCTAGGGCAGAGCTTGCCTCTTTTTCCAAACTTCGTCACGCCTTTCATAGGTGAAACACGAAGAAAGACTCGATCACCAACACTAAATCTCAAGGAACAAAGTCTACGATCTACATAACACTTTTGCCCACTCCAAGCCGCTTGAAGTCTATCTTGAATGACTCAGACTCTATCCAGAGACTTATGAAATAAGTCCATACCTCGAGGTCTAATCTCAAAAACCTTAAACCATCCAAATGGAGAGCGACAATGTATACCATATAAGCCCTCAAAGGGTGACATCTCGATGCTAAAATGGTAGCTAAAATGTGTTGAGTTAGGAATCCACAAATTGATATGATTTGATAAATGAGAAAGATATTTGATTTGGTCTTTATGATAGACACTTGTGATGTTGTGGTGGATTTCCTAACGCATTCTGAGCTTGTCAGGGAGTAGTACTTAGCACCGAGAGGAAAATTCGGTATTTTCCCAAACCTATGTGCCACCGTAGGGTTGTTTGATGATGATATTATTGGTCAGAGAGCCCGATTATGATTATTGCAGTTTTAAGGTCGTACTCCCTGGCAAAGAGTATGACGCTCCCGCCAACGGGGGTTTCAAATGTTGGTATTCCACGTAGCTCACATGGGGTTGTCGGTTATAGGAAACTCCCCTGTCCATAAGAGTCATGTTTATTGAAATACCGAGTCACTCTGAGTTTTGATGTGGTAAGTCAAGTTGTCTATGATAATCTATAATGATTTATGAGGTTTTTCTCCTACATTTCCTGTCTAAGATGTTATGAGTTGCATGATTCAATGTCACTCAAGCCAAGTATGTCATTATAGTCCGTATGTACGTTTTTACAAAATTTATGATATTATTTATATTTTGCATGCGCCCCCACATACTCAGTACGTATCTTGTGCTGACCCACATATTTCTCTATGGGCTATATTCTTACCATGATGTAGGTTCAGGTACTCAGTCGCAGCCGCGACAGTGATATCCGAGTGCCGCATCTACGTTCCTTCAGTGGTGAGTCCTCATGGTTCAAGGACTAAGTTGCTAGTTTTGGTGCTGTTGTTTTGTTATCCCTTTGTTCTGTTGAGTCAGTTGAGGGTTTGTCTCAATGGCTTGTTGATTTTGCTGTATAGAGGCTATGTCAAACTAGTGTATTGTTGGGTTGGTTTGTGTATAGACATTCCATATATGTACAGTCTAACGATATTCTGTGCCATGTGCGATGTGATATGATATGTACTTATATATATATCCTTAGCGTAGCGTGTATGTTGTTGTGTTGAAACCCAAGGGTAGTGTTTTGGCTTAAAGGGTTAGCTTGAAGCTACGTGTAGCCTTGGGCAGCGTGTGGCGTCTCGGGATGATATTTTGAAGCGTTACAGACTCATACTCTTTCTTTGCACTATGATGTCTCATATCATAGGTTCGAACACTCAGGTTCCTGACCGCGCATAGAAAGATTCAGTTATCAGCAGCAGTTTCAGTAGTGAGTCCTCATCTATTGAGGGCGTGCTTTTATTTTAGTTTATCAGTCGTTCAGTAGTCAGAGTTAGTTGAGGGTTTGTCCCATCAACTCCACATTCATACAGTTCAGTTAGAGACTTTTCAGACTAGACTAGTTCTGACAGTATTCGGATTTCAGATATTTATCAAATGTTATTATTCACCAGTATTTCAGATTTTGAACATTATGGCATTTCAGCCTATTTTCCAGATTTATTACAGTATTATTATTCAGTGCTCACAGCAGATATCAGTCATGGGTTAGCTTGTGATCCTTGGGGGTCATAAGCACCGTGTAGTATCTGGGGTACAGGCTTAGGGCGTTACAATATTTTACCTTTATGCTATCGAGTCCTTGGGGTATTTATTACTTGAATTCTAGCTGTTTACTTAGTCGCAGTAGAAATAGAATATACCCAATAAAAAATTCAAGAACAGTAGTACTTAGTCAGTAACAAATTCAGCGAACTCAGTCCAGTTCAGTCAGTGAACACGATCAGTGTCAGTTCAGTCAAGCTTAGTACAATCTAGTGATCAGTGTCTATTTAGTTGGGAGTAGGATTCAGCATCGAGCGAACCCAGGGATGGGGGGATTCCTGCCAGCAGAGGGTTTGACCCTTCGTAGAAATTCCTGCATTACAGAACTATGTAGCCAGCGTAGGGTAAGACATTCTCCTGCTAGACTAGGGTTGACTCAACCGTATATATGATTCATGAGTCTTTCTGCCAGATTAGGGTTGACCCAGCATTGTTAGTATTCCTTGGCAAGGTGCTAACACCCTTCCAACTGGGGTCATAGGTTGGACCCCAGCTCAGTTTATAATCAGGGTATATCGGTTAGATGAACATTCCCATAGTTACAGTTTCACTTTCAGACTCAGTATAGAACTCAGTTCAGTTCTACAAAATCAGGGTTGTCAGAAACAGTCACCCAGTTATCAGTAATATAGTTATCAGTAAACTCAAATATCAGTTACTTAGTTATCAGAACTCAGTATTTAGTTTCAATTAGATCTCAGTTACAGTATACATGTATATGCACAGTCTTGCATAATCAGTATGTACAGTATTTTCAGTTACCGATGTATTCTCATTCAGTTATATACCTATCATTTAGTCAGTTATTGTTCATGCTTATAAACCCATGGATATCAGCCTACCTCACTTAGTATACCAGTACATTCAAAGTACTGACACATACTCTTTCTTTTGTGCTATGATGTCTCATATCATAGGTTCAGACGCACGGCCTCCTGACCGTACTTAGCAACTCAGGTTATCAGCAGCAGATACAGTGGTGAGTCCTCATATTTCGAGGACAGAGTTATTTATATCAGTATTCTAGCTAGTTCAGTAGTCGAAGTTAGTTGGGGACTTGTCCCATCAACTCCACATTCAGGCAGTTCAGTTAGAGGCTTTTCAGACTAGACTATTTCAGATAAATGTTTAGTTTTTCAGTATTACTATCAGTATTCATATTATGAACTTTATGGCATTTCAGCCTAACTTCCGCATTATTTCAGTGTTATTATTCACTGCTCACAGTAGGTACTAGTCATGAGTTAGCTTGTGGTCCTTCGGGATTGTAAGCATCGTGTGACGTCCAGGGTGCAAACTCGGCGCGTTAGAGCTATATATTGTAATATATTTATAACGGTTAATACATTTTGCATATATTCAATTTTAGCTTAGTAAATTTAAAGATTTATTTATTTATACATCAAGACTTTTCTATGATAAGTCAAAATCGTATAGGTAATAGCCCGTTTGAATATGATTAAAATTTGGTTAAATTTTTTTTTTTTTGTTTTATTTTTTTACGTGTTTGGTAAAATAAAAAACACTTAAAAAGGCTAAAAACTAATCAAAAAAAAAAGTAAAAAGTACTAATAAAATTCTTTTAAATTTAATCAAGACATTTATCTTTTATCCTTTATATTTTTCTTCAATTCCAATAATACCCCAAATTTGTAAATTTTAAATATATAATTTTTTCTCTTTACCGATTCCCTCCGTCTCTTCCCTCCAATTTTTTCTTTTGCTTTCTCTGTTTTTTTTAAGTATTAAAATTAAAAATTATATATAATTCAACTTATCTATAGTAGTAATGATTTTAAAGACATTTAAGTCATTTTGATTAAAAAAAAAGTGATTAACTGTATTTATTTACCAAACAGATCAATAATTTTTTTAATTTCAACACTTTTATTTAAATACTTTATCTCTTAATTTATAAATAATTATTTTTACTTTTAAAAATATAAATTAAAAAGTCGTTTTTTTAAATCATATCTAAACAATCTCTACAAGCTCCCACGAACAAAACCAAGATGGAAAAGAATTTTGAACTTGAAAAAAGTGATTAAGTAGTCCAAAATCTTCAGCCAAGTAGAACCCAAAATCCATGGGTCGCAAAAGAGACAGAAGCCACTTCAATCGCCCTGCTCCTTACTCTTTCCCAAAACGCCGCCGTCCAACACCAACCACCGAAGATTCTTTGCCATCGGAAAACAACTCAACATCGTCCACCAAGCAGCAGCCACCGGCTAGTGTGGTGGTTATCGGTGTTCCTTCTGAATGTTCGGTGCTCGACATTAAGTCTCGTTTTGAGATTTATGGATCTATATCCAGAACACGTATTGAAACCAATGGTCTCGCTCATATCACTTTTCGTAACAATGATTCTGCTCAATCTGCTGTTGAAGCTGCCGTTGATACATCTTTTCCCATTACTCTCCATTCCAAGCCGGTATGCTTTCTCTTTTAACAAAAGAATACTAGGAAATTTCACTTGGAAAAGAAAATGTCTTCCAAAATTGTGTAGGCATAACAGCTTCTAATAAATAGTCCAAATTTCTTTTGTTTAAAAGAGAGGTAGAACCCAATTCAGTTTCCACATTCCTTACTCATTCCTTAAATGCCATCGCCGTCCAACACCAACCACCGACAACCTTTCCCGTGAAAACAACTCAACATCATCCACCAAACAGCAGGCGGCTAGTGTGGTGGTTATCGGTGTTTCTTCTGAATGTTCAGTGCTTGACATTAGATCTCATTTTGAGATTTAGGGATCTAGAACTCATATTGAACCTAATGGTCTCGTGCATATCAGTTTCCATTCTGCTCAGTCTGCCGTTGATTCCTTTCCCCATTCCGGAATTTCACTTGAAAAAAAAAAATCATAATAAATAAAGCATGCTAATAGATAACTATTTTCTTATTGTATCCAAAATTGAGTGAGCATCAAGCTTCTAACTCGAATAAATAGTCCAAAATCATGGGCCAGGAGAGAGACAAAACCACTTTAATCGCCATGTTCCTTACTCCTTGCCCAAATGCCGCTGCTGTCCAATCACCGACAATCCTTTTCTGCTGGAAAATAACTCAACATCATCCACCAAGCAATAGCAACAGCCGACTACTGTGGTGATTATTGGTTTTCCTTCAGAATGTTCAATGCTCGACATTAAATCTCGTTTTAGATTTATGTATTCTTATCCAAAATCCGTACTGACACTATTGGTCTCGTTTATATCACTTTCCGTAACAATGATTCTACTAAGTTTGCCGGTAATGTTGGCATTTATTCGTCTTTTCCCATTATTTTACATTACAAGCGGGTACATACCTTCTTCTCAATTTTTTTCCTCAACAACCAAAACACTTACTAATGGATTCGGTTTATCACATGAAGGAAACATGGGTATTAGATCACTCCTTGTACCCAAAATCCAAAGCCAAGTAGAACCTAAAATCATGGGTCATAAGAGAGACAAAACCCACTTTAATCGCCATGTCCTTTATTCCTTCCCCAAGCGTTGCCATCCAACACCAACCGCCAAAAATCCTTTACCACCGGAAAACAACTCGTCATTCACCAATCAGCAGCAGCAGCCGACTAGTGTGGTGGTTATTGGTGTTCCTTGTGAACTGTGCTCGACATTAGATCTCGTTTTGAGATTTATGGATCCATCTCTCGAAACCGTGTTGAACCTAATGGACTTGCCATATAACTTTCCGTAACAATGATTCTGTTACAGTCTACTGATGCTGTTGTTGATTCCTCTTTTCCCATTATTCTTCATTCCAAGCCTGTATTTGCTCATTTGCTCTTAAGTGCTTGTTCCGTTTTAATTTGTTTGTTTGGTTTTGACTTGACATGTGAGCGTTTGGCTTTATTACATTGTGAAACGTGAAAAAAAAGTTTGTTTTCAGAGTGAAAAATAAAATTGGAGTCGTGTTCAGTCATGAATACAAATTGGAGTTATTTTTGAGTTCTTGTGAGTAATTTGGAGTGAAAAAATACAGCTTTTTGTTGTTTTTCAAATCTTGAAGAAATTTCGATATTGTATGGCCAAATGTGTTTTTTGAAGTTCAACCCCCACAAAAAAAGTGAAACTTTTACGGCCAAACGCATCAAAATGTTCATTTAATCTTGTTGTCTTAAACATGTCATGACATGTGAAAAATTGATATTTAAAAGTTGTCAAAAATGGAAAGAGACATTATTTTTGAAATGAATTACAAAAAGTATCGGAAACAAATTAAATGATTGGAATGTAGGGAGTAGTATCTTCTAATAGCAGAAATTCTTGTCGAGTGTGCAACATTTTTAGTGTTAATTTCACCCTTTGAACTATGGTTCTGTCAGATGTACTCAATTCTTGGTCTTAGCTCGGCCAAGAATTTTGGTACATGGGTATTACTTTAGTTGGTACAATTGATTTAAATTGTATACATGGACAATGAAACTAGTTTCTGCACAATCACTGTAGTATAACAGGTTGTTCAACCGAGGGTCTTTTGCAAACAACCTCTCTCTCTTCTCAAAGGTAGGGGTAAGGTCTGCTTACGCTCCACCCTCTCCAGACTCTACAAGCTACATGTTGGATTACATTGAGTTTGTTGTTGTAGTAGTAGTGTAGAATAACAGTTTGTAGCATATCTTCACAGACGATGTATATAACTTTTGCCCAGTTAAGGTAGAGTAACACGTAGTAATATGTTAATTTCCATCCAAGATGCATAATTTGTGACCTAAGAAAAGAATTATTCCATCCAAGATGTATAAATTGTTTATAGTGTCAGGTTGTGGTTTTACTTTTGTTGGGGATGACAGGTTCAGGTAATATGGGCAACTGACCATGCAGCGCAGTGGAAGGAAGGCGTGATGCGAAAGGATGAACAATCTACATCAACGGTTGCATCAAAGCTAGTTAGAGCAGAGGTGCCATTAAGTAGGCACGGAAGAGGTAACAAACTGGGATCAGCAATTGTGAATCCCAGAGACGAGGATAATGATAATGTTGGCGGTACTGTTCGTGCACATGTTAGTACAAGGTTGGTTGAGCCCTACAAGGGTAGGGAAATTGTTGCCTATGATGATATTTTGTAACTTTCGTGGTTTGAGGGATTGCCTCACTTGTAACATTAACTATATGGCTCTCCAAAGTAATATGAGAGCTTTCATTAGGTAAAGGTGGAGTTTTTATTGCAGATTAGTTGTGATTTTTAGTTCCAGATGTTCTTTTAGTAAGGTTCAGATCTTGTTTGTTTTTATTCTCTGTATAATACTAGCAATAAAAAATAATCCTGTATGTAAGAATTTTTTTTATTTGAGTATGAAATTCATGTATGTTTCTGTCTTAGCAAATACAGTACTGTTCCCTGATTTGGATTTTTGTCCTAAAAGTAGATATTGTTACTATACTTGGTCTCCTCAATACTTGTACTTGCAGCATACCACTTGGAAGAAGTTGGCAGCATTGATGGCTTCACATTACATTTTTAGGGTTGTCTCACTGCAAAGTGGGGCATTTAGCTTGTATGTAATATATAAAAGACGTGCATCTTGCAACATCAACCATGTGCTACATAATCCTGTAGAGCTAATTCACCCTGTGTTTATTCTCTCTTTCAGTAAGTGCCGATGATCATCCTGATGGCTCCTTGCTACCTTTCCTTCGACTATTTTGGGGATGCATAACCTTGACAAAAGGTGGTTATAACCTTATGAGTGATGAGTTAAGAGTCATGTTTGTGAATGATGTTTTTTCTTGAGTTTCACAGCTAGTAACAATGACACTACGCCTGTTATTGTGTGCTTGCAAGAGTTGAAGAAGTTATATTTTGTTCTTGAAGTTGTAAATTAAAGAATGATAAGAGGACCATCTATAGTCCTGCCAACAGGGGCTACCCCATTGTTTCATACATTCATTGTTTGAACAGTGTATGATACAATGAAGATGATACTTGATAACAGGTCTCTCTAAGTTCTGTATAGGCCTCCTCCCAACTTAAGTAGGGCTACCCTATTGTTTCATACATTCATTGTTTGAACAGTATGAATGATATAAATGAAGATGATACTTGAAAACAGGTCTCTCTAAGTTCTGTATAGGCCTCCTCCTCCTCCCAACTTAAGTAGGGCTACCCTATTGTTTCATACATTCATTGTTTGAACAGTATGTTCTATATAAGAAGTGGAGTGGAGCCGCTTAAGCGGACTCCACTCCGTAATGGCTCGTTCACTTGCTCCGTCATTTTACTATATCATTCCTAATTAATTATTATATGTCATTTATATATTAAAAAAATTAATAATATTTAATTAAAAAATAAAATAGACATTTATGATATGTTTGCTTCAGATTCTTTAATCGTAATTTACTATAATACTCCTAATTAATTAATTATTATAAGTCACTTAAGTATAAAAAATTAATAATATTTAATGTTAAATTAACTTGACGTCTTATATGAGACCCACTTAATTTTTTTTACACAAGTATTTTTATAGTAATTTTTCTATATAACTTCTAATTAATTATTATAAGTCATTTAAGACATGCATGCTTTGCTGTCTCAATTATCAATTTATTGTATCACCGCTAATTAATTATTATGACCATCTAAACATTGTGTCACTTAAATTGAAATACAGAAAAAAAATTATAAATCACAATAATTAAAAAATTAAATTATTTTGAAAAATATAATAGAATATCAACGCCACAAAGTTTGGACACGGAGAGAAACTTATATTATTTGAAAATTATATAAAGAGTATTGTAAATTATAATAGTTAACAATTTAAAATATCTAAAAAAATAATTAATCTGTTATGTATTTCAAAAAAATATATTAATCACAATAATTAACAACTTAAAAATATTAAACATATAAAATATTTGGTTGACACTCGAAATTATATTAGTGTCACTTAAATTGAGTAGAAAAAAATGAATTATAAATCTCAATAATTAAAAACTTAAATTATTTTTAAAATATAATTGACTATCAATACCTCCAAAATTTAGACAAAGAAAGTAACATGTATTATTTAAAAATTGCATAAAAGATAATCTAAATTACAACAGTTAACTAACTTAAAATTATACATAACTTCAAATTTTCAAGGATCAATATTGGGCTTGTGCGCAGCACAGCTCAGCTAACTAGTATGATATAAATGAAGATATACTTGATAACAGGCAAGTTCTGTATAGGCCTCCTCCTCCCAACTTAAGTAGGGCTACCCTATTGTTTCATACATTCGTTGTTTGAACAGTGTGTGTGATATAAATGAACATGATACTTGATAGCAGGTCTCTTTAAGTTCTGTATAGGCCTCCTCCTCCCAACTTAAGTACAAATGAATTATGATCTTTGTTTGGTGTGAGGTATAGGGGATAAGTAGTCTCGGGATAAAATGGAGGATCATTTTATTTCATATTTGATTGGTGGTATTAGTCAATATCGAAATAACTTATCCTACCATTTATATCATAGTGATAGAATAAGTTATCCCATATGAATGGTGGAATAAGTTATTCTGGCCCCAAATAACTAATTTTGGGATTAATTATCCCGGGATAACTATTTCCCAACCAAACGACCTTGAATCCATAGGATCCCGCAGCAACAGTACCAATTTAGCTGGGAAGGTTCATTGCAAGATAACTTGAAAAGAGGAATATCTAATCTTACTGGCTCTATTCTGCTGCAGATTGATATTTTGCAGAACTTTACGTAGAATGATTTGCATTACCATCCGTCAGAAGATTTCTCAGGGGTAAATCATTGTTCATCCTTGTTGGGTTCAATTGGTATGAATGAAAAATGGAGGGACACAACCTTTTATGAAGAGACATATTATTTTGGAAAAGGAGTGACTGTTCAAATAGTTGAGTCTGTTCAGAAAAAGACACAATATTTTGAATGAATAAATATGACTCTTTCAAAGGATACACCGTTTCGGATGAACCATTGCCACCTTTCGGAAGGGGCACTTGATGATTATATAAACCTGCATTTATCCACATGCTTTGGTATGAAAAAATTTCTGAAATACAAACTCTTCTTGTCTTCAAAACATTCCTTGAGATCAATCAAATAGTTGAGTGAGTTTGACGAATCCAATTATTTGAGGTACCACTCTAGTGGGATTGAAAGTCATTTTATGAAGATTCCAAAACCTCGGGTACAGTGATGGAAATTATTCATTAAGGACACTACGTGAAGTCGAGGGACTTGGCTTTACATTTCTGTTTCATCTTAATCTCTGAAAAAATAAAATACACTTCTTAGAAAGATCACTTTGATCTTGTGTTGAGGGTGTTGTTGTGCTTCATAGTGTTCTTGTTTTAAACTTGAACTAGTGTTAAAGTTATTGTGTCAAATTACAGATTCTTATACCCGAAAACGTTGAAAAACAACAATCTTAAGGAATAACTTTTAGAAAAAGAAAAAAAAATTCTTGTTTGGTGAAATTTTCTTTTCACTAAAGGTTTTTTTTTCGAATCTGTATAGCTTGGTTTCTGGAGATTAAAGCTTTTAGCTTTCTACTCCATTTGAACTTAACTAGTGATTTGAAGAAATAAAATCTTCATCACAAGTTAGAGATCACTCGATTGACGATTGAAAGTCATGAAAACTTCATCGTTAAACTAGAAACAAGAAGTGTTTAAAGTTGCTGCAATTTTTTAATAAGTATTTCGATATACTTAAGGTACTGTCTTGTGGTGACAGGAAAATGACGACTGATAGTCAAATGCATGATGCTAGAACGACTATAGCGGCAACTAGTATTGCCACGGCGAGTCGTACTAATGCTCCGCAAGCTATGGCACTGGCGAAGAAACCCGAAAAGTTCACGGGTATTGACTTCAAGAGATGGCAGCAGAAAATGCTCTTCTACCTCATAACTCTGTATCTTCAAAGGTTCACGGTTGAGGAAGCTCCGGAGGTGCCTGAGGGAACCTCTAAAAAAGAACGCTTCATGATTGTGGAGGCTTGGAAACACTCAGATTTCCTTTGCAGGAATTATATCATGAGTGGTATCCAAGATGACCTTTATAATGTGTATAGCGGAACCATGGCTGCAAAAGATTTATGGGGAGCGCTAGAACGGAAGTACAAGACGAAGGATGATGAAACTAAAAAGTTCTTTGTTGCAAGATTCCCGGAGTACAAAATGATAGACAACAAGTCTGTTGTTTATCAAGTGCAGGAACTGCAAGTAATCATCCATAATCTCCTAGCGGAAGGTATGATTTTGACAAATACCGTTGTTGAACAATTTTAAAATATTCTTAGTATTCACATGAACTTTATTGTAGGTTTGATTGTGAATGAAGCGTTTCAAGTAGCGGCAATAATAGAGAAGCTACCACCAATATGGAAAGACTTCAAGAACTATTTGAAACAGAAACGTAAGGAGTTGTCAGTCAAAGATCTAATTGTACGACTACGCATTGAAGAAGATAATAAGGTTGCGAAAAGAAAGTCAAGAGGCAATTCTGCAATGAATGGAGCAAACATTGTAGAAGATGACCAAAACAACTCCAAAAAACAAAAGAAGGCTGGAAATGAAAAAAATCAACCCAAGAAGAAATTCAAGGAAAAGTTCTTCAACTATGGCAAGATTGGACACAAGTCTACAGATTATCGTACCCCGAAGAAAGGAAAGAAGGACTAAGGAAATTTAGCTGAGGACCAAGCAAATTTGGCTAAGTCTAAGAAAGAAATGGATGATCTGTGTGCTATGCTTTCCGAATGCAACTTGGTGGAAAATCCTCGCGAATGGTGGATGGATTCTGGTGCCACCCGCCATGTTTGTGCTAACAAGGAATTATTTTCGGCGTTCACTCCGGCTCAAGTAGAAGAAAAGATCTACATGGAAAACTCTGTTACTATAAAAGTAGAAGGAACAGGAAAAGTGTGCTTGAAGATGACTTCTGGCAAAGTGTTGACACTTAACAATGTCTTGTATGTTCCGGAGTTACGGAAGAACTTGATTTCAGTTTCACTTCTAGACAAGAATGGATTCAAATGTGTATTTGTTTTCGGAAAAAATTATACTTAGTAAAGGAGAAATTTATGTAGGAAAAGGCTACCTCAATTAGGGCCTATTCAAAATGAATGTAATGAATGTTGAAATCAATAAAAGTTCAAATTCTTGTTACTTGCTTGAGTCTTACAATTTGTGGCATGAACGACTAAGCCATGTTAATTACAAAATATTATGAAAACTGATTAACTTAGAAGTTTTGCCAAACTTTGAGTGCAATAAATCAAAGTGTCAAACTTGTGTCGAATCAAAGTATGCTAAGCATCCATATAAGTTCGTTGAAAGGAATTTCAATCCCTTAAATTTAATCCACACTGACATTTGTGATATGAAGTCAACACCATCACGTGGTGGGAAAAAGTATTTCATAACTTTTATTGACGATTGCACTAGATATTGTTATGTCTACTTGCTAAATAGTAAGGATGAAGCAATAGATGCGTTTAGGCAATACAAAACTGAAGTTGAAAATCAGTTAGAGAAAAAGATCAAAACTATAAGAAGTGATAGGGTGGAGAATATGAATCTTCCTTCGTCGAAATATGTGTAGAGAATAGAATTGTCCATCAAACTATGACCTTGTATTCACCTCAATCTAATGGAATTGCAGAAAGAAAAAATTGAACTTTGAAGAAAATAATAAATGTCTTACTCATAAGTTCAAGTTTACCGCAAAGCTTGTGGGGGGAGGCTGATATAAGTACAACCACAAAGATGGACGCATATGAGAATGTAATGAACCCGGGACTTAGAGTGTGCGAGTGAAGGACTTAAAACACACCAAACCGACAATAATCTCAGACTTGGAGTGTAAAGAGGAGACTTGGAACACAACAAAGCATCCCCTAAATACACTTGAAGGGAGCCTAGTTCTTAAAAGGGCATTTTGGATATTTTGTATTTTATTTGTAACCTATTATAAATAGAACATTGTAGGGCTTTTAGACTTAGATTATTCATGATGTTGTAAGTCTTGAAACACAAAGAAATACAAGTCCTCTCTCCTTAAGGCACCAAAACCAAAATTAGGCATATAGAGTGTGGAATCACTCTTGTTGATCTCATGGCTTGAAAACGTGATGCTTGGGAGGTAGATTCCGACCTTGTTTCTTTGTTCATAGGTGAACGTTGTGTGTAGTGTTATGGGTCTAAGAGTGGAATATGCTCTTGGGTTCTTAAGATTATACCTTCATTAAGTCTATCTAACTATCCCTTTACTTTTATTGTAATCTTGTAGTAGTTTGCGTTCTTGTAACCGTTTCTATCTCTTGCTAGTAAAACCGTGTGTTGTTCCTATCTTGTTATTGTTATCCATCTCGCCATATTGTTGCTGTTTGGTGTATTTACACCTTCAATATCTTGTTGTTATTGTGTTTTCGTTGTTGTTGTAGTGAATTCGAGAGTGGCCACCAAAGGGGTCTCGGTTCTTCAAACTTGTGGACTGTTTTGGAGTTTGTTTAGTGTTCCCGTAGTTATTCTCGTATCATTAAGAACCGAGGACCCCTTTGGTGACCACTCTCGAATTCACTACAACAACAACGAAAACACAATAATAACAAGATATTAAAGGTGTAAATACACCAAAACAGCAACAATATGGCGAGATGGACAACAATAACAAGATAGGAACAACACACGATTTTACTAACAAGAGATAGAAATGGTTACAAGAACACAAACTACTACAAGATTACAATAAAAGTAAAGGGATAGTTAGATAGACTTAATGAAGGTATAATCTTAAGAACCCAAGAGCATATTCCACTCTTGGACCCTTAACACTACACATAACGTTCACCTATGAATGAAAACACAAGGTCGGAATTCACCTCCCAAGCATCACATTTTGAAGCCATGAGATCAACAAAAGTAATTCCACACTCTATATGCGTAATTTTGGTTTTGGTGCCTCAAGGAGAGAGGACTTGTGTTTTTTTATGTTTCAAGACTTAAAACATCATGAATAATCTAAGTCTAAAATCCCCACAATGTTTTATTTATAATAGGTTACAGATAAAATAAAATGTCCAAAATGCCCTTTTAAGAACTAGGCTCCCTTCAAGTGTATTTAAGGGTTGCTTTGTTGTGTTCCAAGGCTCCTCTTTACACTCCAAGTGTGAGATTAGGGTCGGTTTGGTGTGTTTTAAGTTCTTCACTCGCACACTCCAAGCCCCGGGTTCATTACATTCTCACATGCGTCCATCTTCGTGGTCGTACTTGTATATCCTCCCTTCCTTAAAAAGGATTCAACCTCGAATCCATACCTTGAAAAATCAAAGAGAGACAAACAAGCACACTTTCTCATGGCATGAGGGTTAGGATTAGCAAAAATAAACAATAACGGTATGCACTCATAGCCCACACCAAAAAAAAAATAAAGGACCCTTTGAGTTCAAGTCTCGGCCAACAACAAGTCTCGACATGCCAAGGTGGTTCATATTTGACATATAACCAAGAGTCCTTAGTGTTAAACATTATGAAGACATCGACAAATTCACCAAGGACTTAGCTATGATAAGCACCCAAAAGAAATGCACCTAAGCCAAGAGTAAATCTTCCCCACCCTAAGATGGCACTGGGATTAAATGGGAAGAGTGACCATAGACACGGATCTAAATAACACACCCATTTCCCATAGTCTTTACCACAACCACACGGCCTACTCTCTACATTGGAATACATATCATAACAAGTAAAGAGAGAGTAGATAAAGGTGGCACTCAATTCTACTTCTACTATGGTGTCCTTGGAAAAGCAACACAAAGTAGAAGAAGTAGTTTCCAAGACCACACATTCCTTACCCTTAAGAGTCCTCTCATCTTCCAAGAAGGGATTTCCATATTTAGGAGGAATTTTGTCACACCATAGTGGGTTAGCATATAGGCTATGGCTTCCAAGGCAAGCTATACCATCATTTTCACCACTAGGTCTATTAGGAGTGTTTAAACTATCTTCAAACAAGACATTGTACCTAAAGAATGAATGATCTAACCCACGCATAGATTTGGAACTTTCACTCTCTCAAGTTTCAAAGATATGTCAAGCACACAATTAACCCTATGAGCCAAGCAAACATTAAAATCTTTACAACAACATAGGCTCACGGGTTCACTCTTTTTTCCTTGACCAATATTTTTAAATTCTTCACTCACTTGAGACTCATTAAGCACATCACACATATTCTCAAGTGATGGGAAAGTTTTACACATAAGTTGTTCAACACAATTTTCATACGACGATCTACTTTCATTCAACACAATAGCTTCAACACTAGGTAGACACAAATCGATCTTACTAGAAGAGTCGATTTGATCATCTATAGGATCAAATAGTGTATCCACTCGCACAACATGTACATCATCTACAAATGGTAAGGAATCAATATACTCATATGTATGTAAGCTACTTCTCATACTCAATGGTTTATTAGTCACACGTTCATCATCCACATGTACCAAAGTGTAAGTGATAGCTATTTTACCTTGGTGTTCATGAGTATGTTCGTCTTTACCTTGGTGTGAAAGTCCTTCATAAGTTTGGGTAGAAACTTCCTTCGGTAAGATCTCACCACAAGGTATTTGGACCTTAGGTTTTGGATTTGTTGGGATAAGTTTGGATACCAATTGGCGTAGCCTTTCAACGTGCCATTTCATATCTTCAATATTGTCGCTGATTTGGTCAAACGTGGCATCGAGATTGGTGGCAGCCATGGTACCTAAAAGAAAAGACAACATCGAACAACAAAACAAACAAACTTGTTAGCTCAAAAATGACTCACCACACTCTCACTCTCGATTTTTACCTCACACTTGGTTTCATAAATGTTGAAAGTTGTCTTGTACTTCGTGAGTGATTGAGGGAGGAGTCCACCTTGGTCCAGAATAGATTTTCGTTCGAGTTGACTCAAAGAAAATTTGCTTACGGACTTAAACCAACAAGATACAATGAATTCACAAAAGAGAAAAAAGCATAAAAGAAACGTAGACACGAACAACGGATTCAAGAACTAAGTGACAACCTAGTAGAAGTTTACTAGCTTGTTAATTAGTGCTAGGATCAATTAAACAAAACTAAGAGACAACAAAATGAAAGTAAGAAATCAAAAATTTTGAGCTCAAAAATATTGCGTGAACAGTAGCAGTGATGATGTGGCATCCACGTATTGGTTCGATTTTATCATATGGTTATTCTCAAATGTTCAAGTCTTGGTCAAAAATTAATTTGGATTGGTGGAATTTGTTTTAGGAGAGAAAATAAGTCTTGGAGCCTTCTTCAATTTTCAAGACTTGACCTTTTCTGGTACTTCTACTTAAAACATGGGTCCTTAAATCATGGAAAAGTGGTTGAAAAGTGATATAAAGTCTTTTGGTGGTTGAGGGTCTTTCAAGACTAACAAGTATATACACGTTTTTCCTTCACCTTTTAGGATCTAGCATTCACTTTATGTTCTAACAATATATGAAGGAAGGTGAAGAACTTCAAGAACAACAACAACCACACCAAGAACAATAACAACAATCTTCAAGAACAACAACAATTCCAACGGCCAACTCCAATCCATAACAACAAATGGCCAAGTCTCTTTAGTGTCGTGTCTTCGGTTTTAACAAGAGATGAAGGTTGTGAAGAACTTCAATAACAACTACAACATTCACCGAGAACAACAACAACAACACTCCTTTCAACAACAACAATTACACACACGGCCAAGTCAAGTTTCTCAACAACAATGTCTACCACATGATCTTACTTGTTCACGCCAACAACAACAAATCTGAAACTTAGATATGGACTCACGTGTTAGTGAAGAACAAAGATAACACTAGAAACACTCAATACAAACAAAAATCTTGGCCAAGACAAAACAAGAACGCAATTCTTATCTAAGAACACAACACGGACAGATTGCACTTTTTCTGGAATTTTTAGTTTTTCAACAATTTTTTTTCAACTAACAAGCCCAAGATTGATCTTGTGAAAACAAGATAGAGCCATGATTTGATACCAAATGATACAAGAATGACCACGGAAACACTAAACAAACACCAAAACAGTTCACAAGTTTGAAGAACCGAGGACCCCTTTGGTGACCACTCTCGGATTCACTACAACAACAATGAAAACACAATAACAACAAGACATTGAAGGTGAAAATACACCAAAACAGAAATAATATGGTGATATGGACAACAATAAAAAGATAGGAACAACACATGGTTTTACTGACAAGAGATAGAAATGGTTACAAGAACACAAACTACTACAAGATTACAATAAAAGTAAATGGATGTTAGATAGACTTAATGAAGGTATAACTTAAGAACCCAAGAGCATATTCCACTCTTGGACCCTTAAAACTACACACAACGTTCACCTATCTCTTACGAAGACACAAGGTCGGAATCCACCTCCGAAGCATCACGTTTCCAAGCCATGAGATCAACAAGAGTGATTTCGCACTCTATATGCCTAATTTCGGTTTTGGTGTCTCAAGGAGAGAGGACTTGTGTTTATTTGTGTTTCAATACTTACAACATCAGGAATAATCTAAGTCTAAAAGACCTACAAGGTTCTATTTATAATAGGTAACAAATAAAAAACAAAATATCCCAAATGTCCTTTTAAGAACTAGGCTCCCTTCAAGTGTATTTAGGGGTTGCCTTGTTGTGTTCCAAGGCTCCTATTTACACTCCAAGTGTGAGATTAGGGTCGGTTTGGTGTGTTTTAAGTCCTTCACTTGTACACTCTAAGCCCCAGGTTCATTACATTCTCATATGCATCCATCTTCGCGGTCGTACTTATATCAGAGGATATCCTTACAGCCAACCGAATACTCAATAGAGTTCTCCATACTAAGACACAATTAATTCCTTATGAAAAATGAAAAGGAAGGAAACCCAACTTGAAATATTTTAAAGTGTGGGGGTTTCTAGCGAAGGTCCAAGTTCCTATGTATAAAAGAGCAAGGATAGGACTAAGACAGTGGACTGCGTGTTTATAGGATATGCTAAAAGTAGTAAAGCATGTCAGTTTTTGGTTCATAAATCCGAACATCCGGGTATTAATGAAAATACGGTAATTGAATTAGATAACGCTGAATTCTTTGAAAATATTTATCCGTATAAAACTAGACATGAATAGTCTATTGGGGGGTCTAAACAACCTTGAGATGAACCAAGTGAGAATGTACATAATGATGAGAATTCAAGACATAGTACACGTCAAAGAACGTCAACTTGATTTGAATCGGATTTTGTAACATTCTCATAGAAATAAGCCTCAAACATTTAAGAAGGCGGTGGAATCTTCGAACTCATCCTTTTGGAAAGAGGCAGTCGATAGTGAGATTGATACAATCTTAAGCAACCATACGTGGGAATTGGTTGATCTTCCTCCAGAAAACAAACCTTTAGGATCTAAATGGATCTTCAAAAGGAAAATGAAAGCGAATGGTACTATTGACAAATACAAGGCAAAACTTGTAGTAAAAGGCTTCAAATAAAAAGAAGGCATTGATTACTTTGATGCATACTCGTCGGTAACAAAGATAACATCGATTCGAATGTTAATTGGCTTGACGGTGGTATATGGTCTTGAAATCCATCAAATGGATGTGAAAACCGCATTCCTAAATAGAGAATTGGAGGAAGAAATTTACATGAAACAACTTGAGGGTTTTGTGATTCTATAAAAAGAAAATAAGGTGTGTAAACTTGTTAATTCACTTTATAGCCTAAAACAAGCACCTAAGCAATGGCATGCAAAGTTAGACCAAACCATGTTGGCAAATGGATTCAAAATTAATGAATGTGATAAATGTGTTTATATTAAAGACACTCCAAACACCAAGTCATTGTGTGTTTATATATGGATGATATGTTGATCATCAGTAGAGATATTTCAGACATAAATGCAACAAAATGAATGCTCGAGAGCAAGTTCGATATGAAAGACCTTGGACTTGCGGATGTGATCTTAGGGATAAGAATCCATAGAACTCCGCAAGGGTTGGCATTGTCACAGTCTCATTACATTGAAAAGGTACTTGACAAATTCAAGTATATGGAATTTAGTATTGCCAAGACTCCATTGGATGTGAGCTTTGCACTTCGAAAGAAAGAAGGTGAAAGTGACTCACAATTAGAGTACGCAAAAGTATTGGGATGTTTAATTTATATAATGAACTGTACACGACCAAACATAGCAAGCATTATTAGTAAGTTGAGTCGGTAAACGAGTAATCCTAATATCACGACCCAAATGGCCATGAGTGGCACCCACACTAATCTTCCTATGGGAGAACCATCTAAACTGAACCATTACCCAAATACTTAGTCAATATTAGATGACATTATTATAAAATCAACATAATAACAAATATCCAGGGCTAATTATTATTAATGCGAAAATTAAAAAACTACTTATAAAAATCCCCAAGACCAAAAAAGTCATCGTATAAGAACTACTAACAAAGATCATATCTAAAGTGATATAAAAAAAATAAAGTAAATAAAGAATGCTTCATTGCCCGAAAGATGGACAAGAACAAATAAGATAACCCGTGGCAGCCTAGAGACGGAGTGTTCACCCTTGGATCAAGATCTACTATCAAACTCTAGAGGTGAGGTCATGTCTGAGCCTAGAACACTATCTGCACTCAACAAAAGAAAAGTACAGGGTAGTATCAGTACAAACCACTATGTACTAGTAGGTATCATAGGCCAACTCAATTTAATAACATGTACACAACATAAATCAAATAATAAGTAGACATGTATCATCACACAACAAATATTCAACAGGTTAAACAGTACTCACAAACAAGCCACATAACCATCAGGAGTATCAACCATACTGTAAACAACCACATAAATAACACAAATATGTACACACATGCTATGGAACTTATTTTTGCCCAAATAGTCATGACCTGCAGGGAACAATCTATGTTCATGTACCGTACCAGCATGGTACCCGATCCAACATAAATATAAACGTACCGGCGTGGTACCCGATCCAACATAAATATAAATGTACTGATGTGGTACCAGATCTAATATAAATATAAAGATACCGGCGTGGTACCTGATCCAACATAAATATAATCAAGTCTTATCAATATCAATTTACACAACCTCACAGCATGTCACATAATGTACCAAGTTTACAAGTACACTTAAAGTCATAAGACAATTCCATCAAGTCAATTTTCAATAAACATTTATACACAAATCAACAATCCAAACATCAACAATTTCAAGAATGTCCAAATACCAATCCACAAGTATCCAATTTAGGAGCATACACACAATTAAATCGAGTCTAAACTCCAATTAAAACGTAACCTACCTCATCCGAAGAACCCTCATTTCAATAGTCCACAAATGTCTTGTCCTTTCTCACCAATTCGGAACATTCAAAATTTGTTCAAATATATAATCTTCATAAGAATATGAACTAGTACGTCAAATTTCATCTAAACGGATTATTATTCAATTCCCAAATTAAAAATCCTAAATCTAACACCTAAATGGTTAAAAATCATGACTAATAAAAATCTGATAATATAGAAGTAAACACGGTGGAAACGAGAAACTTCAGTAGTTAATGGTACATACTAAACCATTATTACACAACAATTGAGCATTATTTTATTAATTTCTTATGGTTAAATCATAAGGTCATGATTACAAAATAATTGAATAGTAATATTCAATTCCTAACTCATTATCCAGAATATGATTTCTGCCTTAACTTCTACATTGTCTAACTTCTAATTCCACACACAATATTATAAATATAACATTAAAAATTTATTCATCCAAAGCAGCTAACCTTAAATTGCCGAGGATTCCTTTGAAAGCTGCGATATGACAGGAAATAAAAGAACTCTTTTGTGCCCCTCTTGTTTAAAACTTTCGTTGTTGGTAGTATAGTATATGATAAACCCTACCCACTTAAATTTATTCTTGTATGGGTTATATAAGTAAATAAAGATAGTTTTGATCCATTAAATCACTAATTAAATTAATTATTTAAAATACTCAAAACTTTTATTATATACTCAAAATTTATTTGGAGTTCTATAGAAATAAATTAAATATGTAAATTAACTAGAAAGTACATTTTGGGTCCATTGATAATACTACGACACTAATCTGAGACCATCTTGATCAAAGGTTGACTATTATCGGGCTTAACTTTTCCAAACTCAATAACCCTATTAATGACTTAAATTACTTTTGAACCAAGAATGTCGATACTACTCACCACCGTAAGTCATAAATCATGTAT
Source organism: Capsicum baccatum var. pendulum (assembly GCA_030864225.1). NCBI lineage: Eukaryota > Viridiplantae > Streptophyta > Magnoliopsida > Solanales > Solanaceae > Capsicum > Capsicum baccatum. The sequence goes on along the minus strand of CM061560.1, from coordinate 236,053,758 downwards.
ACAAACTACGAAGAGCGCTATAATAAGGAAGATGAGAAAATTTTACAAACGACCTGGAGGGTCGTTACACCTAATAAAACTCATTGGATGACAATGAAAAGAGTTTTGGGGTAGCTTAAATACACTCTAGACTACACTTTACATTGTAATAAATATCCTATGGTACTTGAAGGATATAGTGATGCAAATTGGATCATCGGATCGAACGAAGTAAAATCCACGAGTAGATATGTATTTACTATCGGTGGAGGAGCAGTCTCTTGGAAATCATCCAAACAGACTTGTATTGCTCGCTCTACAATGGAATCTAAATTTATCGCATTAGATAAAGCTGATGAAGAAGTAGAATGGCTCCAAAATTTCTTGGAATATATTCCTTATTAGCCCAAACCAGTGACACCAGTATGTATACACTATGATAGCCAAGCGGCGATATGTAGGGCAGGGAGCAAAATGTACAACGATAAATCTCGTCACATAAGACGGAGACATAATATCGTTAGAGAATTTCTCTCTAGTGGAATTATCACTGTTGACTATGTAAAGTCAAAGGATAATATGTCGGATATACTTATAAAAGGCCTATTAGATAAGGAGTTGAGAGAACATCCAAGGAAATAGGTTTAAGGCCTAGGACAAGTCAGCATAGCAGTAACTCTACCTAGCATACTGGAGATCCCAAGAGATAGGTTCAAGGATATCAAACAAAGTTGTGTCTAACAGGTTCAACATTGTCAAAATACCAACCCATTCTCATGATGTAGACAATGTTTAGTAAACAAGGATAAGACTTAAGGTGAAAAATCTTTCAATGATTATCTAAATTTGGAAGATTTGACCAAATAGTTTAATCTATAGGATTGAACGTTTAGAAATTGCCTATGTGAGGTCGAAGTGGAAGCCGCTTCAAAAAGAATGTTAGTAAAGGCCTATTCTCTAAGCTCTCATAAAATCAGGACGTGTTCATGACTGAAAAGAACAAACCCGTGAGAACCATAAATGGTAAAAAGGTGGTTGTGTGACATGTGTTGTCTAGGTGTACATTAAATCTCGACGGTTCAAAGATATCAAATCTATCAATTAATCGAGTGCATCCGATGCATATTCACTATGGAAAGTTCAAAGGGAAACACACTTATCCTGATGTAATCAATCTTTGCTTGATAATGACATATTTGTCCATAAAGTTATACAAAAAATAGTCATTCCCTATTCATGTGGAGGATTGTTGGGTTCAATTGGTGTGAATGGAAAATGGAGAGACACAACCTTTTATGAAAAGACATATTGTTTTGGAAAAGGAGTGATTGTTCAGATAGTTGTGTCTGTTCAGAAAGAGACAAAATGTTTTGAATGAACAGACATGACTCTTCCAAAGGATACACCTTTTCGGATAAACCATTGCCACCTTTCGGAAGGGGCTCTTGATGGCTATATAAACCTGCATTTATCCACAGGTTTTGGTATGAAATTTTTTTTGAAATACAAACTGTTCTTGTCTTCAAAACATTCCTTGTGATCAATCAAATTGTTGAGTGAGTTTGACCAATAAAATTATTTGAGGTATCACTCTAGTTAGATTAAAAGCCATTTTATGAAAATTCCAAAACCTCAGGTACAGTGAGGGGAATTATTCCTTAAGGACACTCCGTGAAGTCGGGAGACTTGGCTTTACATTTCTGTTTCAACTTAATTTCTAAAAATATAAAACACACTTCTTAGAAAGATCACTTTGATCTGATGTTGAGGGTGTTGTTGTACTTCATAGTGTTCTTGTTTTAAACTTGAACTAGTATTGAAGTTATTGTATCAAATTACAGATTCTTGTACCCGAAAACATTGAAAACAACAATGCTCAACAGCATAAGGTATTCTCTGGGAATGAACTAGAGAAGAAGGGATACGTAGGGCGTCAAGGTAAAAAAGTACTTTGATTAAACATCAAATCAAACTTAACCTATTAGATGTGAGAACTAAGGATACTGATGCTATTTGACCCTGTTGTGCGAAGACTGGGAAAACTAGGACATGTAACCTCTGTGAAACTAGGTGATTTCTTTCCTTTTTCTTGAGTTATACGGTACCTATGATAGTGGAGAGATTTCAATAGGTATCTAGTGGAATAGTCGAGGTATATCTAAGTTAGCATAGTCACCGTTATCAATTAGGACAAAAACAGAAATTAAGTTAATCAAAACAGACAAGTGTGATTATGTGGTATCTATGCAAAAGTTGGAACGATATCTAAAAGGGCTCATAGGTATTTCTCTCGACAAAGATGTGTTTATTTCTATGTACTTTTAGAGATCCACACAACCTGTTATGCCCGAGCAATCTTCTTCAACTGATTGTATAAACCTAATGCAGTCTTACATAAAAATTTCTCTTCAAGACTAGGATACTCCTATTAGAGATTATCTTTTTGAAGAAGTCTGCAATGACATAATCTGAAGAGCTATATGTTATCACGGAGCTTTATAAAAACTATTTTTTGTTGAAACCGGAATGTTGACCAAAATGAAGGATGATCAGGCCACTTTTCGAGTTAGGATAGTCGGTATTAAGAGCCTACTCAGATCAAAACTAAACTAGTTGATTCTTTTTTAGCTGGTTGGCATCAAGCAACCTTCCCATTTCCTGAAGAGATCCCAAGTCTCCAAGTGAAAGACTATGTTCTTAGATTTAGGCATATCTTTATTGTTAATGAATGTAATCATCTTGTTTAGAAGATAAGAGGAGCATGGACACTCCATTTTGCCACTGAGCAAGACGTCTAGGAAAGACAAGAGGGAGTCCCTCGAATGGTAAGCATCCTTCACCTTCAATGCGAAGATTGTCAATTCTAGTCATTAAGAGAATAAAAGGATCGAGCTCCTATGAACATCTTAAATATTTGTTATTGAATTTGAAATACCTTTATCTATTTTGAGATATATGTATGTAAGGGCTGATTTTGCCTTTATCCCACTAACCACGTTTAAAGTTTTGGCAAAATACAATTACTCTTTCCGTCTCAAATTACCCATTTCAAATTGAGATGACACATTGATTAAGAAAAATAATTAATAACATGCCTAGTTTACCATATTACCCCTATTAAATGATGTTTACAATTTAATTTGAAGAAAAGTAATTAATGTAAAGGGTAAAACATGGGAAACAAATTTTGTCTTGTCTTGATTAATAAAAAAGACAAGTAAAATGAGAAATTAAATTAGAAAATTTAGGACGGGTAATTTGGGATGGAGGGAGTACTTAAAAGGTCTAAAATAAGACTATAGTAATAACTTTCTCTTTAGCTTGTTATCAATGAACTAGATACTACATTAGGTTTGTATATGGTAAGGGCTAAGAAGCACTTTAAAATTCTAAGGACACATTTGTTAGGATATATTAATTAAAATAATTCATGTATTAAAATTTAATCCACTCTAGTACATTGTTTGATTGCACAACTCAATTTAATCTCTCCTTATACATAGATAACTAGTATATCATAGGGTTTATTTGTCACGGCCCGAGCCGGGGCCCTAGCCGTGACGAGCATCCCAAACCATGAAGGCCCGAAGCACCCTTCTCTATCTATCTGGTAATCATGCACATAATTCATATGATAAAAGGTAATACGGAAAGAGAAATCTAATATGGAAACATGGTCAATCTGAATGTGATCATAATACTAAAAACTGAAATCCAAAATATATCTGAATAATAATGTCTGACTTAGTCTGGGAAATCTCTACCATGAACTAATCAAAGTTGTCTTAAAGCTGGGACAAGGCCCCCAGTAGACCAAAACCTAACTAATAATAGTAATATGAAATAAATAGGACTTCTGAATCATAGAAGGCTCACCACTACAAACTCTGATCTGTGATCTGAAATCTCTACTGTTTATCTAGACCCCTAGACTGTGCCTCAGAACCTGAAAGGAGGGGGGTCAGCATAATTGTACTGGCACGCGAAGCAATCCAAAATAGAGTACATTGAATATATATATATATATATATATATATATATATATATAATGCATGAGAGCAAATTTTCATCAAACATTATGCATAAAACAGTTTCTGAAAACACATGGGCATCTTCTGAAAACATGTAACCTATTTGTAAATCTCAAACTCTGATCTGTGTATTACTTCTGAGTTAGGTGGTATCCCCTACATTTCTGATATTCCATGGGACATATGGAATTCGTCATTAACTCGGTGGGGAATCCTCCAACCCGAGTATGCCGCAAGGGTTGGATTTCCTGAATCTAATATGCCACACAACACTTAAGTCAACGTATAATAATATACCCGGGTCGGCAAACCACAGTTTTAGGCAATGAATTGCTTGAACTCAAGCCCTCTTCAGGGAACCACCTTACATATTTGTATGCCCATTTTTAACCTTTTCTGTATATACAACATTCTGAATGTCTAAAATCATGATAGTATGAAATGTCTATTAGTCTGAGTATGATATGGCATTGGTCTGAATTGGTATCGTCATACCAAGACTTGCAAGTCATGTTTTCTGAGTCATAATACATTAAGCTAACTCTTTCATTTAAAGCATAATTTAGACCACCAAAAATATGCAACTGATATAGAAGATTTCGTGTTTCAAAACTCAAGTCAAAATCATGCAAAAATTTCATCAACATATGGTGGTATAGTGCCTTTAGCAAATCCATGCACTCTTTCATTACATGCATTATGAACATCAAACATTCATGCTAGATTTCCTCTTTAGTGATTTAAAACCACCTTTAAATCATAACAAGAGTTCAATCATTTCATATAGTGCTTTTCAAGGATACATTGCAAAACAATTCATATGCTATGAGAAATCTGAAAAATTCATAATAAGAGGGAATTCACCAAAAATCATTCTCTCAATAAGAATCCATTCTTAAATACATGGTTTCACACATTCATATTCTCAAATCACTTTGGGGAAGGTCAAAAGACCAAAACAATGATCTTAAAACATTTAATACATGAATATATATATATATAGATTCAAAAACCCCATTCTAAAACATGATTTTTCTATGCCCATGAGAATTTAGGAAAACCCCGCATACCTCTATTTAAAAAAATAATGGGTGCTTCTTAAAGCCTGTAGATTGGGGATTTCGAATCTCTAATCGATTTTGAAAACCCACGGTTGAATCATGATTTATTTGGGTTTTTAGTCTGAAACCCTTGGGAGTGTTATTGAGAATTTTTTGATGAATGTGGATGTATTTTGGAGAATTGGGGACTGAATTTCGTGTTTATGGCTGAATAAGGGTAGGAAAAGGACCATTTTGCCCCAAAAACGGAGTGTTTAAGTCACTTGAAACCATTACATAGGTGCTGCATATTATATCACCTATGTTTACATAGGTTTCGCATATGCTATTGCATATTCTTTCCAGTGGCCATGTGCGATTGGTTAGGCGACGCATACTACTTTGAAAGGCCATAACTTCTTGCTCGGATGCCAGATTTTAGAGAAATTGGTATCGTTGGAAAGCTAACTCAAAAACCTATCATTTTACACATAGTAGGCTCTCTAATTCAACATATACAAAGAGTCATAGTCAATAGAAGTTGACTCAAATTATAATTTCCACTTACACTTAATCGATCGAAGTAGTTTTCAACTCGTCCTTGAGTCAAAGGACCTCTATGGTCTAAATTCAAGCTTGAATGGATTCACATAATACATAAATAATTAACAGGCCATATTGGCATAGGTTTTATGGCTTCGGTATTATCAACCCATTGGAATCATGATCTATATTGTAGCCCAAAATGCGGGGCGTTACAGTATTATCTTACATTGAGAAAACCCAGGGATTACTTATACTGGGTCAAATAATACTTGGATAAGAGAATTAAATGACCAAATTCCCCTCAGTCCCTTTTACTAAATTTCCCTTTTATCCAGCTAATTTATAAAGAACGCTTTCAATTCTTTGGTGGGCTTTTCTCTTCTTTGGTAATGGAAAAGGTGTAGCAGTCTAGGGTTGACTGGACAACATCTTTACCAGTAGTCTCCAACTATTTATTTTTCTTACAAAGTTAAAAAATTTTCAATGTATTCTTTGTTTCTTTCATTTTTGTTCCCTAATAAAACTTTATGTTCTTGAAAATTAAACTAGTATTCTTTGTATTGAAACTTTGCGCGTTTAAAATTTCTAGATTTTTGCTAATATTATTTGTATTGATTTTGTCCATTTTGTGACAAAATTAGGTGTTATTATGGATCTTCAATCACTATGTGATACTGATTATGTTATTCTTGAGGAGATGATATACCAACAGTTCCTTATAGTCCTCATTTGCCTTTTTATGGCTACTTATGGTCATTCGCTAAAAAGACGATATAAAAATAGGCGAGAGATTAGGTACTGTGTGAATTTTCAAATTTCAAAAACTATTTCTCACTTAAATTGCATTGTAAATAATAGTGACAGTGTATGTATCGAGAAGTTAAGAATGGATAGAAATTCCTTTCATACTTTAGTTCTACTAAGAATATGGGAGGTTTGACTGATGGTAAATATATGTCGAGTAGTAAGAAGATAGCAATGTTCTTAAATATCTTGGTTCATAATGAGAAGAATAGATCTTTAAGGTTGATTATGTTCGATCGGGGTGGAGCGTAAGTCAAGATTTTAATGAATGCTTGAAAGCTACACTCAGACTAACTTTATTGTTACTTGTGAATCCTAAATCGGTGCTTGATGAAATTGAAGATTGATAAAAATGGTTTAAGGTAGATGAAATTCATTTAAGCATTTGTATAAAACTAAATAAAATAGTTTTTACCAAGGAATTACTATAGTGTGAGATAACTCATTATATTTTTATAGGGTTGTTTAGGTGCACTAGATAGTACTTACATTCACATTAGAGTTTCATCTGAGTACAACTCAAAATACAGGACACGAAAGGGAGATATAGAAACTAATGTATTGGAAATATGTGTTCGAAATCTCAATTTTACTATTGTTTTACCTGGATGGGATGGATTAGCTACTCACGGTTGTGTATAATGAGATGCTATAGTGCAACACAATGGTTTCAAAATTTCTGACGGTATGTTGTTGTAATACCCTGTATTTTTCAAGCTTAATTTAGCTATAAGTACATGAGTATTCCTACCTAAAAATTTTAAAATACTTAGTAATTTTCAAATTAGATCCTACCAATGCGTAGAAAATTCAGTCAGCTTTCAAACGATATAAAGTTTTCCCAAATCAGATACATGGGTGAAGAGTTAGAGTCATTTTTGTAAAGCAGTGTACCAACTGGCACTTCAGTGCATCCCGGAGACCAGCCAAATGACAATGGTCATTTTTCAGTAATCCAATGCGATACCACCACGTCACGCCACCAGCCAAATTTCCAATTGTAATTTTCTAGTATTTCGTCGCGATCATGGCAAGTTGCGATCATGGTGCACCGCGCCAAGAGTGAAATTCACATATAAAGGGGTACCGCGATTCCACCACATCGTGTTGATTACCCATTTTGTAATTTTCAGTTTCCGGTGACACGGCGTGATAGAGCCGCGTCGCGCTAGGTGCCCAAATCGGGTTTTTTTAGTGACGATTTTTAAATATTTTCCAAGGATAATTTGATATTTTTTTCATAACCCAAATCAGCCTTTAACACATGATTTAGCCCTAATTAACCTATTTACATTATTATTCACCTGATTTTCCCTCAAATTAAATTATTCTCTCTCAAGAAGCAAAAACTCTAGCTTCAAAAAATCAAGAACAAACTCAAGATTTTCTCCAAGAACTAATATTCGCAGGTATGTTAGGTGTTCATCTATGGATTTCTTTCACCCATAGAGTCCAAGAATCCATTTTTAAAACCACGAGATTGTTGATTTATGAGTTACATGCTTGAAATTGGATTGTATTCATGTTCATGACATTAATAGAGTTTCAATCCATGATTAATTGTGGTTTTCATGAAATTGAAATAGCATGTATATTGAATTGTGTAATTTTCATGTTATAATCCTTGAATTTGCAAGTTTGGGCATTGTAGTTGCAATGTTTATATGATATCCATGATTATGTGCATTAAGTTTTGCTCCCCAAGTGTTTGATAAAATGTCAATGTGAATTAAATAGTGAAATCATGACATACTAATATATGTACAAGCTTATGTTCTACATGTGTTTGATAAAATATCTCTACGGATGAATTATGGACAAATGTACATTGTTATGTTTCTCAAGACTATGCTATGCTCTACTTTTCATGCTATCGAGTCCTGGGGGTATTTTATACCCAAAAATATAGTTGTTTATCTAGAGCTACAGTAGTTACAGAATAGTATCAGTCGTGTCACAATCAGTTGAACTCAGTTAGTTACAGAACTCAGTAATACTCAGTCAGCGACAGAACTCAGTAAAACTCAGTATCAGTCCAGTCTAGTTCAGTATAATCAGTTCAGGGTCTAATCAGTTGATAGTAGGATTCAGTACCGAGTGAACCCAAGGATGGGGGCTTACCTGCCAGTAGAGGGTGTGATCCTTAGAAGCAGTCCTTGCATTCCAGAACTATGTACCCAGCGTAGGTTGAGATATCAACCTGCCAGTTGAGGGTTGATGAGGTGTTTTAACCTGCTAATTGAGGGTTCCACCGTTCTTATTAGAGTACCTTCTAGATGAGGGTAACTCTTCAGTGTCTTTACCCATGGCACGGTACTGTCACCCTTCTAGCTGGGGTTACAGGTTGGACCCTAAATATATTCAAAAAAGGGGCATGTCGATTAGATGATTACTTCCCAAAGTCTTAGTTTCAGTCTCAGTATAGAACTCAGTTCAGTTCTACAGAATCAGGATAGTCAGAAATAGTCAATCATTTTTAGTAACTCAGATATCAGTAATCTTAGATATCAGTTACTCAGTTATCAGAATTCAAAACTCAGCTTCAGTAAAAGCTCAGTTATAGCATACATGTATATGCATAGTATTGCATATTCTGTATTTACAGCAGTTTTAGTTATCCATGTACTCTTATATTCAGTTACTCTATATCATTCAGTCAGTTATTATTCATGCATATGAACCCTTGCATTCAACCTTACCTCTCTAGCATACCAGTACATTCCACGTACTGACACATAATCTTTCTTTGTGCTATGATGTCTCATATCGTAGGTTTGGACGCTCAGGTTCCTGACCACGTATAGACAAATCCAGTTATCAGCAACAGTTTTAGTAGTGAGTCCTCATCTATCGAGGGCATGCTTTTATTTCAGTATTTCAGTTTATCAGTAGTTCAGTAGTCGGAGTTAGTTGGGGGCTTGTCCCATCAACTCCACCTTCAGACAGTTCAGTTAGAGGCTTTTAGACTAGACTAGTTCAGACAGTATTTAGTTTTACAGATTATTATTATAGTTGATATTCTTTATTAGTATTTCAAATTTTGAACCTTATGGCATTTCAACTTATTTTCCACATTTATTACAATATTATTATTAAGTGCTCACAACAGATATCAGTCATGAGTTAGCTTGTGGTCCTTTAGGGTTGTAAGCACCGTGTAGCATCCGGAATACAGACTCGGGGCATTACAGTTTTGTATATGCTTAAATATTCATATTACAAGACAAAAATATAATATATTTTAGTTTTTGAGTAGGTAACTATACAAAAAAAATGATGTATAAAAATAACAAAACCTTATGTTTATATTATAGCTAACTATTATGTGTGATGGAGGATATACAAATGGAAAAAGTTCTCTTTCGCCTTATAGAGGGTATAGATAGGGTTGGCAAGGTGATAATCAACCACCTCGATGTCGTGAAGAACTTTTTAATATAAAGCATGCTAGGGCTCATTATGTTATTAAAAAAGCATTTGGTCTATTGAAAGGGCGTTGGGAATTCATGTACTCAGTTAAAGTTCATAAAAAGATCATAAGTTCGTGTTGTTTGATTCACAACTTTTCTCAACTTTAAAAGCTATTGAAATATAGAAAATGAATTGTTACACTCTCTACATGATGCATTTAGTTGCTAATTATTCTACATTGTTCTATTAATGGATTCTCAAGTTTTGCACTTTTTCTCAACCATCCTTTGGCTTCTCTTCATTTATATAGCATGTACAAACTATGTACAGTCCATCCGAAATATATGAGCATTTTATGTTATCCCATTGCCATAGCATAAGATATATCTGAAATGAGAAACTAGTTTCATGGACTTTCTCTTTCTAGAAAAGATCCCCTAGAGAATGACTATTACTAACTACCCCTCTAACACGGTACCACTGCAAAACTAAACCACCAGATCCGCCACCACCGATGGATTCCACCATAGAAATAATCCCCTCTCCAAAGAAATCCTTCAAGGATATCCTATCTAATAAAATTCAGAGTTTGAATAATTGTTATTATGAAAAGGAACCCCTACTACCGTTACCATCAGCTACTTTGGATGAACCCATTCTTCTCACAGGGGAGGAAAGGCTAAGAATCTACAAACCTTAAAACCAGATAGTAATCGTGAAGCTATGCAGGAAAAAAACCTCACATCAGTACCTCAAATCAAAGCTAACAGATCTATGGCAACTTGATGGGCCCTTAAATCTGATAGATCTGGGCTACGACTTCTTCATAGCAAAATTCAACAATCACGAAAGCATAAACAAAGCGTTGCATGGAGGTCCATGATTCATCCTTGGTAATTTTCTCTCCGTCAAAATATGGGAACCAAGCTTCATCCCACAAAGTTCGACAATCACCCATATTGTGATTTGGGTCCGTCTACCCCAGCTACCTACAGATTTCTATGATCAGTTGATCCTAGAGAAAAATAGACAAAAGTTAGGTTCTCACTTATAAATACACTTGTACGTCAGCGAACCTGAGAGGGCGTTATGCTAGAATATGTGTACAAGTTCCCATGAACACCCCATGAAGAAATCGGTCATTATTGACAACCATAGGCAAGAAGTGGTTTATGGAGGTGGAGGTACCATGTGTATGGGGTGTGGATGGTTAGGACATATAGTAGAAAATTATAGCAATAAACCCAAGACCACTCCGAGCACACATACCCTAACAGAGACAAAAGAAATCATAGATCACTCCCAAGAAGACGCCTAGAAGATGGTGCTTTTAGGAGGAAAAGATCACCGAAGAAAGGTAAAGCCCCACATACCAGAGGCGCAGGTAAGTCCCAAAATCAAACACCAACTTAGGTGAAATCTTTCGATCCTCACATAGGTAAATTCACCTCTACTCCTTTATTGTTTAATTCCCCCAAAAATAATTTAGGTAAAAGGAGATCTCACAATCGGGGTACTCCTAATCTTCTTAGTCATGGATAAGACCTGTAGCCCTCAGCAGTTCGCACTGCTACGGCCACAGGGTCTACAAACCATACCAATCCCCAAGGTAAGTTGACCTTTCATCCTAGTAAGAGTATTGCTTTAGTCAACAATGCTCAGATAACAGTCCCACCAAACAACCACTCGAGTGAACTTTATCTCTCTAAAAAAGAAAGCAAACCCTTCGTCTCCCAAGGAGACATTTCATAAATAAAAAAGAATAACATTTACTCCTCATTGATGGACATGATGGCTGAAGTTACGTCCATTAAATCCCTTAACACCAACCAGAGAGTTGACTTTAGTGGAAACACTAATGTTAACTAGTAGAACTCCCATCTAACTGTTGTTTCTCTAGAAACCTCTCAGGATAATGGACAACTCCACCCCCACCATCACTATTTCTAGTTTTAACCCCCCCTCCCACCGAATCATGTACCAACATCCTGGTTGGAACTATGTATCCATAATTTCCTAGTCACACTAAACTCAATGGTGGGTTATCAACATATGGTAACTATCATCCAGGACCCCACCTACTTAGCAAGACTGATAAAGGAGGGGGTAGACCATACAGTCTTAAGCATGGGGAACCAAACATGGGTCCAGGCAATGTTGATGGGTTAGGATCAAGGGAATGTCCAATAGCTATCCACCTAGGACTACAACACCCTGATGACCCAAGCCCTCTTTAGCCTCCCCTTCTTTCAACTCAAACCTCAAACCCCTTGGTGAGTCCCGAGTTCACACCATGGACACTACAGGGTCCCATATACTACCAAGCCAACACAACTTTGGGAGGCAACTTAGAAGGGGTAAGAACTACTCCACTGGACAATCTAATCTAGTGCAACAAAGAACTAGAGAACATGTTAGAAAACTTAGCGGAACCAAGGGCTCAGGTCTCAGCTCTAAAAAAGCCTTCCTGAAGGATTTCAAAAAGCTTATCATAAAAGCTATTATTCTATATTGCCCACTGAATCTAAAGAAATGCTCATTATCATTGAGGAATGGAGGGGATCACACTCCCCCAATAGTGAAGCTAGAAGACCTAGAACTTATAAACTCCTTAACTCTATTAGAAAAGAGAAAGGAACCAGAACCACCCCTATCCAATCAAACTCGAATGATGAAATTCATCATCTAAAATATTAGATGAGCTAACAATGCCAACTTCAGAAGGCACTGACCACTATGGTGAAGCTTCATAAACCCTCAATACTTATCCTGCTAGAAACTAAAATGTCTGAGCATAAGAGAATCACTAAAGCCCTTGGGTTTGAACATCAACTTCAATCAGCAGCTAATGTCTAATCAGGAGGCATAGTGATTATGTGGAAAGCAGACATTCTGAACATTGAGGACATCTCCATCACCCCCAGGGCATACATGCCATGGTCAAGGTATCCTTTTCTTCTTATTCTTGGCTCTTATCTACTATTTATGATAGTAATGACTTCAACTCCCAAAGTACCTTATGGGATAACCTCATTCACATGTCCCAAAACTACTTCGAGGATTAGTTCATTAGAGGTAAATTCAATAAAGTGCTCTAAGCCAGGAAGAATAAAGGAGGAAACAATATTAATAATAGGAGGACTGATCTTCTAAGACACTTTCTTAACTAATGTAACATGATAGAACTAGGGTTCAAAGGCAGAAGTTACACCTGGACAAACTAGAGGTATATGAATAAGCATTAACTAATCTTTGAAAGGTTAGATAGATACCTGGTAAATACCTCCTAGATTTCCAGATACCCTAATACCAGTTTTACTCATCTCCCTAGGACCAAATCTGACCATTGCTCTTTTCTAGTCAAACTTTCCAGTATTGGGCCCAAGGTCCCTAGACCTTTCAAAATGGATCCCATGTGGTGTAGCCACCCATCCTTCAACAATATTGTTAAGGAAGCTTTTATTCCCCCCTCCTTCCCTACTCTTAGCTTCCTTCAAAAATTCTAAACCATAGCAACTCACTGGAATGTTACAACCTTTGGGAATATCTTCCAAAGGATGAAACATATCCTTGTTAGACTGGCTGACATCCTAAAATCCCCCTGTTGATACCTAATTTTGACCTCCCGATACTACTTTTAAGCTACTATTTTATCAAAATTATTTAATTTCAATTATTAATATTTTTACATATTATTCTTATATTAAATACATATTGACGTGTCACATTCATTAGAAAAATTCACAAATTATTTTTTTAATATTATTTTTTTAATATTTATTAATTCAAATACGACATTTTACGTAATTTTATTAAAATCTATTAAATTATTTTGTAATTTATAAACACATTATTTATTATTGTTATTATATATGTATTATTATTATTATTTATTATTATTAATTACTTATTATATATTATTTACTATTATTATCGTTATTATTATTACTACTACTATTATTTAAATAATAGCCTAAATCAGTTTATCTTGTGACCCAATTTTTATCATAATTTTAGCCAAGTTTCATCCAATTTATTGCAATTATAGCCAAAATTGATTCAATTTTTTAACCCCAAATTAAATTCCAATTGCTGACCCTCATTTAAATAATTTTGTTCTCAGCCATTATCAAAACTGATCCAACGGCTGAGATCATTCAGTTCATTCTTTCCTTTTTAATTCAAAACACCTAACCCTAATTCATTCTCACAAAAAATAAGTCGCCTAACTCTATTTATCTCTCTAGCCCTCTTCTCTCCCTCCTCTCTCTTAGTGAAACCACCACTAGGAAAACCCCATACGCCAGCAGCGCCACCATTGGATAGCCACTGCCCTCTCTCAGTCGCCATCTACCTTTTTTCCTCCGGTGAACAAGCATCGACGCCAACTCTGTCTTCCAGATCTGCCATGCTACCAGCCACCGGTGACTAACGCCACTGCCATTGCATCGCCCGTCGTCCCTCCCCCGCTTTATCGTCGTTTCTTGCAAAGCCACGCCACCAGTCACTACTTCATAAAGTTCATGCAGCAGGCAAGCCAAACCAGCCACCCAACGCCAGTAGCACCTGATGGAGCAACCATAGCTACCACTGCTGCTCCGATCTCTTTCCCCGCCGAACAAGACAACCATCCGCCTCAAATCGTTACTTTTTCTTCCTTGTCGTAGTTGATGAATGGCGAAGTTTGATGCACATTTTGGGTTTGATTCTTGTTAATGGATTAAAAAATGATTTTTGTTGTTCCTATTGCTTGATATCGTGATCTAAAAAAGTGATTGTGTTCTTGACTTGTTTCTCGGTTCCATTAAGACTACTGCATGCGGAAAAATATTTTGGTTATCTTTAATTTTATGTGTGAATATCAATTTCATGTGAATCATCGTTCCTTTATTCATTGCTTACCAGTTCTTGTTTAATCATGTTGACATTACTAATCTTGCTCATTAAGATTACGAAACTTGATTTTTATCTATTTAATGAATTGCTATAATCTTGGTGACCATTTCAGTTCCAATTCATAGCCTAATTAATGACAGCCTCTTTGAACGATAAGTGTGGTAATTTGAGATACACACCTTACTATAACCTTTGGTACTACTCTTTTGATAGATGTTGATAGCTCCAAATGATTATTTTCCTTCTGTGGTGAAACTAAAATTTTTCCATATCTGTTATTTTAGTGGAAACCTGTCTGATTGATTGATTTTACTTAATTTACAAATGGTTGATTTGTGTACGTTACTCAATTAAGATTTATGGTTGGTTGATTAAATATTTATTTATGGTAAACAAATAATTGATTGAGTCAAATGTTAATTTTCTTTTTGTAAGGTAAATATTTATTAACTATTGTTTGTCTTGATTATGTGGTTACCATATGGTAATTCTTTTAAATACATAATTTGTGCGTCCGATTGAAAGATAATTGATGTGCTTAATGGATATTTTCTTTTTTAATTTACTTTGATTGAATTGGGTATTATAAGTGTGATTTTATATTGATGGAAAATTCCATTGATTCATTTCATCAAATATTCTCCCTTCCTTTTTAGGCTTAGGCTGAGTTATTTTTTCACACTATATAACAACCCCTCTTTTTAATTGAAAGGCAGCTTTTGAATCTCAATTACTCTCTAAAATAAGAGAACTAGCAGCTATTTTTAATACAAGAAACTATTATTCCTCCGGCTCTTTAGTGTTTCTCCATGAGTTTAAGGAAGCATTATTGTTTTCTTATTATCCTATTGTTATTTACTTGGGAGCATCTTGCTCATTTCACTGTGGGAGTGCTTGTCTCCAACAATCTTCTTATTATCTTATTTTATTTGCTGCTTACCGATAAGTTCTCAAGACGATGTAATTTTTATTTTGTGTGTGATGACTGCATCATGTTGTGAAAACCTCTAGAAAGCATGCCTATAGGAATATTTTAATGTTTGTCACTATATGTTCCTGTTTTCTTGCTATTACATCTTGTCTCGCAGGTTTAAATAGATAATTACGGGGTTCCGAAGAGTCGTCGGAATGTTTAAAATGAATATGTTATTCCTTATAGCTAGTTGTTTTTCTTTCTTCTTATTTTGTATTATTTGGTCTGTAATATTACTGTAAAGACATTATATTTGTAATAATAATTTTGGGGACTGCTCGGGGGGCGGGGACTTACGTGCTCTATGAATAGTGTAGGTAGACACAACTTAGGTTTTTATGAGTGTTACATGCTACGTGGATCATTTAGGCACACAAAATTAGAATTTATTAAAACATGAATCGTTTAGACACTTTTATTAATTTATTCGCTTAGAAATCTTGCTTTAAGGTTTAAATTAACACCCGACATATTAAATTGAGTTTATGCATGCTAATACCTCTTTTGACATGTCTACATTGAATTTAAGCATGGTAATATTTTTAGTACATTGGCCTACTACATTAATTTTCTGCATGTTAAACACTACAACTTATTAATATGTCATGGCATCTTTCGACGTGTTAATACAATTTAGCCATATTAAAACAAATTTGAGCATGTTATTATTATGAGCATGTCAATAATTAATTTTTGTACATTAATATACTTTTAGCATGTTTTGACACTCCGATTAAGTATGTCATTTTGTGTTTTCAACATGTAAACAATATTTAAGTATGATAATATGGTATGCATGTTAACAATTAATTGTATGCATATTAATGAATTTTTCAACATGTTAAAAATTGTCAAAAACTGGAATTATTTATGTCGTCGCATGTTTTAGCATGTAAACACAAATCTAAGCAGGCTAATGTTTTTTAGAGCATGTTAACATTAAACTTTTGCACGTTAATACATTTCAGCATGCCAAAATAGTATAGTTCATGCATGTTAAAATAATTAATTTTCAGCATGTTGAAATATTAAATTTTAGGCATTTTCAGCATGTTATTGCATTTTTCAGCATATTAATATGAAATTTCTACACTATTAACATAATTTTCTGCATGTTAAGGATTAAGTTTTAGGCATTTTTCAGCATGTTATTGCATTTTTAGCATGTCAACATGAAATTCCTGTGCACTAACCCAATTTCTAGTTAAAAATGTTGGTTTTTGAGCATTTTCAACATGTTAAACACTAGATTAAGTACATCATTATGTGCCTTAGAATGTTAATGTATTTTTAATATTGTGTTAATTTCTTACACTCTCATTAGTTTATAACACTTACACAATGAAAGTCGTGAGCACTACTACTTGACATATTTACCGCACTTTGACATCCTCTTTTAACAACTTGATAACACATTGTTTAGACATGAATCACATTTATCTTTGGTCATTGTTGAACGCTTAGACATCATGCCTATAGGTTAATGACATCAAAAGTAAGTAATTATTTGTCTTTGCATGTTGATCATATTAATCAACTTTAACTAACCAAGAGGATAACTTGGGACAACTATGTGCTGTGTGACGTCCTACTTGTTATGCGTTTCGAGTCCTAGGCAACATAGCTTTATTTTATCTTGACTACAAAATTAAAATAGCAAAGTCCAATGCCTCTTGGACGATAGGCGGGATGATAGGTATTACTAAAGACGTTTGTTTTATCCTTATCTTAGAACGCCTTTAGAGTTATCAACCAGCCTAGGTGGGGTGGGACGGGTAGTCATTTGGAAGTGATGATCTCCAACAGAAATTAAAGGTAAGACATATGACTTGTCTAAGAGTTCTTCCAGTTAGTCGGATGATGATTAAAGAAGTTGGAGTTCTGATCCGAATGAGAACAAAAACTTTCCTTCTTTTCAATTCATTCTTTTTCTTACATTTACTTTACATATTTATTTATTTTGGGTAGTTAGTTTACTATATAAGCAGTCACTTTTGTTATGAATTATGTCATTTCTGTCTCATCGCTTGTCTTATTTACATGTTTTACTGATTTTTATCTCTTAGATAATTAATAATTAAAAATGACAAAATAAATGTGTTTGCTTATTAATTACTTTATCACTTAGTTAACATTTTAAGTTAATAAAACACGAGACCTTTATTTGATAACATAGAATCCCCACGTAAAATACAAATTCGGTTGGAAACCACCTTTGTGGATCTCAAAAGGTGCCTAATACCTTCCTTTTGAGGTAATTTGAACCTTTACCCGAATCTCTGGTGAACTAAGACAAAATAGCAAAATAAGTTCGTAGTAGCCTGACTGTTGCCCTAACGCACCATAATTCATTAGGTAGAGACTCTCCATACTCTTCCTCAAACAATCCCAAAACGAGTGATCACGTCGAATCCCACTTTCCGCGAGGAAAATGGATCGCGATAGAATGGCGACTCTGCTGGAGATCTTAGGTTCTAACCATTACGAGTTTGTGTTTTGAGTAGGATTCTTTCACTTTTTTTATTTTTAGTAATTAATTTCTCTATTTTCCTTTTATCATTTATATAATGATTCATTTATACATGTTAGTCTTATCTCCTTTTCCCTTTTTATGTGTTATTTTTGTTTCTTCATTTTTATTTCTCCTCCACTTTTATTTTTGTTTCTTCATTTTTATTTATCCTCCACTATTTTTGTTGGCTATATGTTTTGATGTTTATTTTTTATATCGCTAAAGCATTCTATTGTATGTTGCTATGTGCTACGTGTTACTGCTTTATATAACTGGCATTCCGCTCATACTTTCCTCCACTTGGAACCTCCTTTATTTTCTTTTTACTAATGGTTGTGTGGTTACACAGACGTTCTTTCATAAAACACCCTTTGGAAAATGTCTTGTGTATCGGTCGATCAGCAGTGCATCGACAGTCACAAGCTTTCCCACTCTCGAGCAGTCCACTCGAGAGAACCATGTCATAAACCCACTCTTGTCCTTTAGGTCTTGGATACATATTTCTTTTAGTATGGAATATGTGTCCCATTCAACGTAGGATGACTTGGCATCCTTGACGCGTTTAATGCTAGTCTCATTCAAATCCCAAAGAGGTTCACGACCTCAAAGGGACTCACAATTATTTGCTATGTGTTGCATTTCTATGTATGTATTGACATCTTGTCTATCTAATTGTTTCCGTTCTTGCCTTAGTCACTCCTTACATTTAGTGTTCCTTACTTTAGAGCTCGTTACTCTTAAAATTCTTGTTATGTTAGGTCCCTACAATACACTCTTAGGACCTATTCAAAATCCTCCTAGCCATCCCCACGTGTTATTAAATTTCTACAACTCTCAAAATTCTGAACTACGTCTGACCTGATTCTTGTTTTAACAAGATATGTAGGCAATCCTTTATAAGGGTGAGGTATTTCTTTTCCCTTTCTTTTATGAAATATTCTAACATTTAAAAATATCAAGCAATCTTCATCATTCAAATAGTTTTTCTATCAAATTAAATCCTTTATTTCTTTCACCTTCCCATAATGTCATGAGGGTGAAAATTAGAACTCATTTTTAAAATGACTCTTCACAATCTTTTAAACTCTCAAACAACGGTAGTCCTACCTCTGGCTCAAAAGTGGCTCTCACAATAGGAAACGTTGAACAATGTGCCTTGCTATGTGTTAATCTAATTCATTCCTATCACTAACACACTAATTTCCTCACCTTTGTTAATTTTGTTTCAATTCCCCCTCCCATAGGTTGATTTGTGCATCCTGGCCTATCACACATGTTCAAAAGGGGCTCCTCCTTCTCCTCCTCCTCTTCCTATAAGTTTCAAAGGTAAAGAAGCAATGGGTGATTATCACAATGTTGGGAACAAAGAAGGTGCTAGTTCAAAAGGGGACAGTATCATCGGTCAGAATGAAATGATTATGAAAATGGAACAAAGAATCCTGGAACTACAAGCAGAATTGGCGCAAGTGTGCAACCTGGCTAAGATTTCCCTTAACCTAAACACTCCGGAACTATAAGCCTATAGCCATGTCATTCCAAAATCCCAAGCTCCTTATAGCCATCCAACACCCCATCTCCAGCCCCAAATTCCTACCAACGTCCAAAATTTCCAAAATACCACAACTCCTTTATATATGCCTACTCAAGAACCTAAAAACTACACCTATCCTTCTCCACAAAACCCTCAAAATTCTAACTCATTCCACTATCACGTGTCTGGTAGCCATAACTAGAACCCCATCTATGTTAAAAGCCTTCCACCCACTTGTCCTCAACCCACATTTGAGAATCCAAAGAATAACTACATGATACAGGTTGTGGTTGAGAAGCTGAGACAATTAGAGGGAAGCAAAGAAATAAAAGGTCTAAACTATGAGGACCTTTGCATTCTTCCTGACGTCGAACTACCAGAAGGGTATAAGCCCCCTAAATTCAACCTGTACAATGGGACTGGAGATCGCAAGGCGCATCAACATATATATTATGACAAACTGGTAGGAGTAGGGAGAAATGAGAAGATTCAAATAAAGTTGTTTATGAGAAGCCTCACGAGAGAGGCTCCCACTTGGTACATTGAACAAGATGTGAAGAAGTGGGCAGACTGGCTTGACCTGGCCTCTAGCTTCGTCGAGAGATTTAGATACAACATTAACAACACTCCCAGTTGGTCGTACATGCGGGCAATGAGAAAGACACTAAATGAATCCTTCTGTGAGTATGCCATGAGATGGAGAGCTAAGGCTGCAAGAGCTCGGCCTCCAGTCGAAGAACAACAAATGAAAGAATACTTTTTCAAGGCACAAGAGCCACAATACCTCGATAAACTATTAACAATTATGGATAAGAGTTTTTCTGAGATTATTCAGATAGGAGAAATGTTCAAAGATTGTCTCAAGAATAGCAGCAGTATCAACTTGAACGCTAAATCCGGAGGAGCTACAGAGAACAAAAAGAAGAAAGAGAAAAGGGTTGTGATTGCAGCCCAGGCTTCGGAGAGCACCCTGAACTATCAAACCTTTGCTCCACCTTACCCACAAACTCCAACACTGTAATCAACATCCCCCTACCCACTATAAATATCATACCAAGTGGCTACTCCTTGCCAAATATACCCATAATTCTTAAGCCCTTCTTACCCCGTATAAAATGTCCAACCAATCCATATCCAAATAACCCGACCTGGTCATATCCCCGTTACCAAGCCTGCTGCTACCAAACCCAACGGGAATATTGAAAGAAGACAGTATACAACCCTAGATGAACCGATAGCTCAACTATATGAACGGCTTAAAGACGCAGGCCATGTCACACCCATTCCCGTTGTACAAGTTGACATGAAATCTCCACGATATCAACCTTATCAAACTTTCTCTTACCACTCCGGGATGATAGAGAATCCCATTGAGGCATGTTTTGCCTTGAAAAACAAAATTCAACAATTGATCGATACTAAGGTAATTCCGCTGAAGGATCCAAAACCAAATGTTGCCAACAATCATCCTCCAGACCATTACATGAATATTCTTAATGTTGATGAACATGTAGAGTTGGAACAACGAAAATTCTGACAAAGAAAAAGGATTGTTATCATTAATAAGTGGAGAGGAGCCTCTACGGAAAGCAATGGATAGAAGTTTACTCTATCCAGACCCGCCGGCCACTTGGGTTGACAATTTTTTTTATGTTTGCATGATTTAATGAATAAGCTCGATGTTCAAGCAAACGTGCAACTTCAGTTTTCATTATTACCTAAAACTATGCTTTGAGACATTTTAGCATCATTAATAAAGACTTTCATTTGAATTATTGATATTTTATATTTTTCTATCACAATAAAATTACTTTTTAAGTTGTTAAATCTGAGTTTGTGACACATAATGGGATCATACAAAATTTGGAAGAGTATAAGACCCCGAGGAATTTGTCAGTAAAGTTGGCAATTTGGAAAATAAGTCTAGACACCTCATACCGGACAACTGGTTCTGAAGCAAATCTTTCTGCATCAAGATAAGGCAAAGGGCTAATTTTCACCCAACTGGAAAGGTCCTTATGTGGTCCATCGAGTCTTGACGAGAGGAGCACTCATACTTGCAGAAATGGATGGCATAGTTTGGTCTAAGCCTAACAATTCAGACGTCGTCAAGAGATATTATGCTTGAACTTTATTTCATGCCTTATAACATTGTATTGGAACTACAACTGACCTGATTCTCGTTTAAGAGGGATACGTAGGTGCTCCTATGGAGTTCAGTCGCATTATAACAAAATTCTCTTTTCCCCTCTCTATGAGTATCATAACTGGGGCAGAATTTTTAAAGAGGACATCAAAAATTCCATATGGACATGACATCGGCATAAATAATGAACTAGGACAGAATTTTTGAGACAACCTCAAAAATTCCTATGAGTAGATCTTGGGATTCTTGAACCAAGATAACCCTACACTGGGGCAGAATTTTTTGAGTGGTCCTCAAAAATTTCCTAACAAGAGAACAAAGACTTATAAGATGATGCATCGTCTCGAAACATGTCAAAGTAAATGATTCAACAACATTTCATATTTTTTACAACAAATTTTATTCATTGCTTTTAAATGACAACTATTTGGCAAACTTGATTTTTCCCGTAAATATTCATTTATTTTCTGTCTACCCGAGTGATGACCCAGACGAGGCTCATCAACAAGACGCGATATCAATCGAGGCAAAGGCATAAATCAATCTCCCTATTTGACAAACTCATAAATTTCCTTGGAGTATAAGATTAATAGGTACAGACGACAGGAATCACTCCATCACGAGAGACACAACAGGCATTATGATGAGAGGCCACACAATTGATCCAACAATACGACAGATACGCTTTCTTATCTGCTCTTATCATTATTACCATTGTTTTCACTACATTGTTAATCTTCTATATATACATCTATCTATGCTAACCATTTTTATCTACTTGAGCTAAAAGTGGCAGGACTAACAGGTACAGATCACAGTCCCACGATGAGAAGCCAAATAAATAATCATACGATTCCACAAGTGCATCAAAAAGCTCAAAACTAATCCCACGACGAGCAGCCAAACAGCTGATCCTGAGATTCCACAATGCATTGAGAAGCTCAAAGCTGATCCCACGATGGGCCACCAAATAGCTGATCTTACGATTCCACAGTGCATCGAGAAGAGCAAAAACTGATCCCACGATGGGCTGCCAAATAGTTGATCTTACGATTCCACAGTGCATCGAGAAGAGCAAAAAATGATCCCACAATAAGATGATAGACAGTTAATCCCACGATACATCAAGAAGATCAAACCTGATCCCATGATGAGAAGCCAAACAGCTAATCCCACGATTCCATAGTATATCGAGAAGCTCAAAGATGATCCCACAATGAGCAGCCGAACAGTTGATCCCATAATTCCACAATGCATCAAGAAGCTCAAAAGCTGATCCTATGATGAGAAGCCAGATAGTTGATCCCACGATTCCACAGTGCGTAAAGAAGCACAAAGTTAATCCCACGACGAGCAGCCTAACAGCTGATCCCACGATTCCCCCATGCATCAAGAAGCACAAAGCTGATCCCACGATACAACAGATATGTTTTCTTATTTTCACACTCACTTTATGTTTACCAATTTTTTGTATCTTACATATCTAATATTAGTTACTT
Organism: Capsicum baccatum var. pendulum; assembly: GCA_030864225.1. Classification (NCBI taxonomy): domain Eukaryota; kingdom Viridiplantae; phylum Streptophyta; class Magnoliopsida; order Solanales; family Solanaceae; genus Capsicum; species Capsicum baccatum. The sequence continues at coordinate 236,030,390 of CM061560.1, read as the reverse complement.
AGTATGAAATAAAGATGCAGGTAACAGATATGGAAAAATAAACAGAGATAATCTTCGTTTCTGTTTTCGTAATATCACCTCATCTACTCATGCATCGCCTGAATTAATCTTAAAACTCACCTACCTCAATATTTTCAAGCCTTCCCTACGTCATTGTTTCAAACCCCATTCATTTTTGTCTCGTTGACCGACCCACAACATATTCATTGAATGCTCGTGCTTCAACATTGACATTCTTTAGGAATGTTGTTCATTCCTAAATCTAGAACTACAAAAGGCCTAATTCTCATAAAATCATATATATGTAGGCGACTTGAAACCAAAGTCTTGGCCACACTATTTTTAACCACCTCCTGTTACTTTAATTCCAATGAATCTTTTTTGATCGGATAAAATTGACTACTACGTCAACTTTTGTTGCTTGACAATTCTTACATCATTCTCAAGCAAGGAAGGGGCAGTTGTTGGCACCCAATTTTGACCTCCTTATAATATTTTTAAGCTGCTATTTTATCAAAATTATTTAATTTTAATTATTAATATTTTTACACATTATCCTTATATTAAAAATATATTGACGTGTCACATTCATAATTTAAAAAAATAAATAATTTACTTAATATTATTTTTTTAATATTTATTAATTCAAATACGATATTTTATGTAATTTTATTAAAATCTATTAAATTATTTTGTACGTAAATGTGCACACTCAGAATTTACAAACACACTATTTATTATTGTTATTATATATCTATTATTATTATTATTATTTATTATTATTATTATTTTATTATTATATTATTTACTATTATTATTGTTATTATTATTACTACTACTATAGTTTAAATAACAGCCTAAATTAGTTTATCTTGTGACCACATTTTTATTAGAATTTTAGCCAAGTTTCATCCAATTTATTGCAATTATAGCCAAAATTGATTCAATTTTTTAACCCCAAATTAAATTTCAATTGCTGATCCTCTTTTAAATAATTTTAATCTCAGTAGTTGATCAAAACTGATCCAACGGCTGAGATCGTTCAACTCATTCTTTCCTTTTTAATTCAAAACACCTAACCCTAATTCATTCTCACAAAAAATAAGCCTTATAACTTTATTTTTCTCTCTATCCCTCTTCTCTCCCTCCTCTCACTTAGTGAAACCACCATTGGTAAAACCCCATACGCCGGCAGTGGCACCACTGGACAACCACCACCCTTACTCAGTCACCGTCTACCTCTTCGCCTCCATCAAACCAGCGCCAATGCTGACTCCGTCTCCCAGATCTGCCATGCTACCAGCCATCGGTGACCAACGTCGCTGCTATCACGCTGCCCATCATCGCTCCCTCTCCCTATCACCATTTCTTGGCAAAGCCACGCTACCAGTTGCTACTGCATAATGTTCATGCAGTCGACAAGCCAAACTATTTGCCCAATGCCAATAGCAGTCGGCGGAGCAACCATAGCTACCACCACTGCTCTGATCTCTTTTCCCGCAAGATAAGACAGCCATCCACCTCAAACCATCACTTTTTCTTCCTCATCATAATCGATGAATGGCAAATTTTGCTACATATTCTGAGTTTAATTCTTGTTAATGAATTAAAAGTTGATTTTTGTTGTTCGTGTTGCTTGATACCCTGGGCTTAAAATGTGATTGTTTTCTTGACTTGTTTCTCTGTTCCATTAAGACTACTGCATGCGAAAAAACATTTTGGTTATCTTTAATTTTGTGTGTGAATATCGATTTCATGTGAATCATCATTCCTTTATTCATTGCTTACCAGTTCTTGTTTAATCATGTTGACATTACTAATGTTGCTCATTAAGATTACGAAACTTGATTTTTATCTATTTGATGAATTGCTATAATCTTGGTGACCATTTCAATTCCTATTCATAAGTGTGGTAATTTGAGATACACACCTTACTATAACCTTTGGTACTACTCTTTTGATAGATGTTGATAGCTCCAAATGATTATTTTCCTTCTGTAGTGAAACTAAAATTTTTCCATATCTGTTATTTTAGTGGAAACCTGCCTGATTGATTGATTTTACTTAATTTACAGATGGTTGATTTGTGTACGTTACTCAATTAAGAGTTATGGTCGGTTGATTAAATATTTATTTATGGTAACAAATAATTGATTGAGTCAAATGTTAATTTTCTTTTCGTAAGGTAAATATTTATTAACTATTGCTTGTCTTGATTATGTGGTTACCATATGGTAATTCTTTTAAATACATAATTTGTGCGTCCGATTGAAAGATAATTGATGTGCTTAATGGATATTTTCCTTTTTAATTTACTTTGATTGAATTGGGTATTATAAGTGTGATTTTATATTTATGGAAAATTCCATTGATAGATTTCATCAAATGTTCTCCCTTCCTTTTTAGGCTTAGGCTGAGTTATTTTTTCACACTATATAACAACCCCTCTTTTCAATTGAAAGGCATCTTTTGAATCACAATTACTCTCTAAAATAAGAGGACTAGTAGCTATTTTTAATACAAGAAAATATTATTCCTCGGGCTCTTTAGTATTTCTCTACGGGTTTAAGGAAGCATTATTAATTTCTTATTATCCTATTGCTGCTTACTTGGGACCATCTTGCACATCTCACTGTGGGAGTGCCTGTCTCCAACAAACTTCTAATTATCTTATTTTATTTGCTGTTTACGGGGAAGTTCTCAAGATGATGTAATTTTCATTCTTTGTGTGTGATGACTGGATCAGGTTGTGAAAACCTCTAGAAAGCATGCCAATAGGAACATTTCAATGTCTGTTACTATATGTTCCTGTTTGTTTGCTATTACATCTTGTCTCATAGGTTTAAATAGACTATTATGAAGTTTCGAAGAGTCACCGGGATGTTTAAACTGAATATGTTATTCCTTATAGCTAGTTGTTTTTCTTTCTTCCTATTTTGTATTATTTGGCTTGTAATATTACTGTAAAGACATTATATTTGTAATAATAATTTTGGGGACTCCTCGAGGGCGGAGACTTATGTTCTCTATGAATAGTGTAGGTAGGCACAACTTAGGTTTTTATGTGCGTTACAAGTTACGTGGATTATTTAGGAACGCAAAATTAGAATTTATTAACACATGAATCGTTTAGACACTTTTATTAATTGATTCGCTTAGAAATCTTGCTTTAAGGTTTAAATTAACACCCAACATATTAAATGAATTTTATGCATGCTAATACCTCTTTTGACATGTCCACATTGAATTTAAGCATGGTAATATTTTCAGTACGTTGGCCTACTACATTAATTTTCTACATATTAAAGACTACAACTTATTAACATGTCACTGCATCTTTCGGCATGTTAATACAATTTAAGCATATTAAAATAAATTTGAACAAGCTAATATTGTGAGCATGTCGATAATTAATTTTTGCACATTAATACACGTTTAGCATGTTTAGACACTCGGATTAAGTATGCCATTTCGTGTTTTCAACATGTAAATAATATTTAAGCATGATAATATGGTATGCATATTAACAATTAATTGTATGCATATTAATGAATTTTTCAACATGATAAAAATTGTCAAAAACTAGAATTAATTATGTCTTCGCATGTTTTAGCATGTAAACACAAATCTAAGCATGCTAATGTTTTTTAGAGCATGTTAACATTAAACTTATGCACGTTAATACATTTCAGCATGCTAAAATAGTATAGTTCATGCATGTTAAAACAATTAATTTTCAGCATGTTAAAATATTAAATTTTAGGCATTTTCAGCATGTTATTGCATTTTTCAGCATATTAATATGAAATTTCTACACTATTAACATAATTTTCTGCATGTTAAGGATTAGTTTTTAGGCATTTTTCAGCATGTTATTGCATTTTTAGCATGTCAACATGAAATTCCTGCGCACTAACCCAATTGCTAGTTAAAAATGTTGGTTTTTGAGCATTTTCAACATGTTAAACACTAGATTATGTACATCATTATGTGCCTTAGCATGTTAATGTATTTTCAATATTGTGTTAATTTCTTACACTCTCATTAGTTTATAACACTTACACAATGAAAGTCGTGAGCACTACTACTTGACATATTTACCGCACTTTGACATCCTCTTTTAACAACTTGATAACACATTGTTTAGACATGAATCACATTTATCTTTGGTCATTGTTGAACGTTTAGACATCATGCCTATAGGTTAATGACATCAAAAGTAAGTAATTATTTATCTTTGTATGTTGATCATATTAATCTACTTTAATTTACCAAGAGGCTAACTTGGGACAATTATCTGTTGTGTGATGTCCTACTTGTTATGCGTTTCGAGTCTTAGGCAACATAGCTTTATTTTATCTAGACCACAAAATCAAAATAGCAAAGTCCAATGCCTCTTGGATGATAGGCGGGACGATAGGTATTACTAAAGACGCTTGTTTTATCCTTGTCTTAGAACGCCTTTAGAGATAACAACCAGCCTAGGTGGGGTGGGACGGGTAGCCATTCGGAAGTGATGATCTCCAACAGACATTAAAGGTAAGACATATGACTTGTCTAAGAGTTCGTCCAGTTGGTCGGATGATGATTAAAGAAGTTGGGGTTCTGATCCGAATGAGACCAAAAACTTTCCTTCTTTTCAATTCATTATTTTTCTTACATTTACTTTACATATTTATTTATTTTGGGTAGTTAGTTTACTATATAAGAAGTCACTTTTGTTATGAATTATGTCATTTCTTTCTCATCGCTTGTCTTATTTACATGTTTTACTGATTTTTATCTCTTACATAATTAATAATTAAAAATGACAAAATAAATGTGTTTGCTTATTAATTACTTTATCACTTAGTTAACATTTTAAGTAAATAAAACAAGACACCTTTATTTGATCACGTAGAATCCTCACATAAAATACAAATTCGGTCAGAAACCACCTTTGTGGACCTCGAAAGGTGTCTAATACCTTCCTTTTGAGGTAATTTGAACCCTTACCCGAATCACTAGTGAACTAAGACAAAATAGCAAAATAAGTTCGTAGTAGCCTAGACCGTTTCCCTAACGCACCTTAATTCATTAGGTAGTGACTCTACATACTCTTTCTCAAACAATCTTAAAATAAGTGATCACGTCGAATCCCACTTTCTGGGAGGAAAATTGGGAGCGACATCCCCAATTTTACTACTAGTCCCTTCCATTAAAACCATGAAGAGGACCTTCTTCACCAATATGACAAAATGCTGAGACTGGAAAAGGATTTCTGGAGAACTAACTCTAGAATCTCTTATCTAAATAGAGAGGATTCTAATACTAGCTTTTTCTATGCCTCCACCATTAATAGAAGGAGGAGGAATAGAATTAACATAATACAAAACGAGGATGGAAGATGGCTCACAAACCCAGCTAAAATCAAAGATCATGTAACGTTCTTTTTCTCTAGTATCTATACCTCTGAGCACCATAGTTCCCACCTTCATCCCAAAGTTAACCTCCTTCACCCTGGACCTATACTTAACCATATGGCCAAAGCTTCTTTAGACGAACCAATGAGAGACTCTGAAATCCTTCTTGCCATCAAATCCTTCAAACCTCTTAAAGCCATAAGACCAGATGGAGTTCATCCCTTCTTCTTTCAAAGATACTAGGACATTATGAGTGAGAAAACAATATCCTTCTGTAAAAACACCTTCCTGTAAAATAGATCATGATATGAACAAAACCCTGTTTTACCTCATCCCTAAGTCTACACAAGCCAATGCCATCTATAATTTCAAACTTATTAGCCTCTATAACACTAGCTACAAACTTGTAACTAAAAGTTAATAGGCTTAAACCCTACTTATAATAGATTATTGTACCAAGTCAAGATAGTTTTCTCTCCAACAGAAGAACCTCTGACAATGCCATAATTTTCCAAGAATTCATTACTCACTTCTCAAAAATGAAAGGTAAGAAGGGTAATATGATCCTAAAAATAGACCTAGAGAAGTCTTTTGATAGGCTAGAGTGGTCTTTCATCAGGGAAACCCTTATCTTTTTCAACTTCACTACCAATCTCACCAGCCTTATAATGTCCTGCATTTTTAGTTCCAGTATCTCCATCCTGGTAAATAGAGAGAAAACTACCCCCTTCCACCCCACCAGAGGTATTCATCAAGGAGACCCCTTTTCCCTCTACATATTTATCCTTCGTATGGAAAGACTATAGATAACTATAGATGGTTACATCCATAACAAGCAATGGAATCCTATCTCCATCTCTAACTAGTGTCCCAAAGTTTTTCATTTATTCTTTGCATATGACCTGACCCTTTTCTCCAAAGCTACTGCTGAAGATAGTTATAAGATTATAAAGACCCTGAAAGACATTTGTACCCAATCAGGCCAAAAACTCAACCTCAGCAAGTCCAAATTCTCCTACTCTAGGAACTGTAACATAACTAGTGCTAATTCTTGTTCCCAAATCCTCAATATCTAGCCCAGTACACAATTTGGAAGGTACTTGGTCTTTCCCATCTTTAGATCCAAACCAACTCATGTAGACTTTCAATTTATTATCGATAACATACATAACAGGCTTTCAAGCTGGAAACTAAAATACTTAACATGGCTAGTAGGACTGTTTTAGTTAAGTTTACTCTTGGCAGTATCTCCTCCCATGTCATGCAATACATAGACCTACCCTAGAAAACCACTAATCTTATTAACCAAATACAAAGGAATTTCCTCTAGGGTACTACTGCTGAGAATAAGAGAATCCATCTCATTAACTTGGACATCATCACCTCCCAAAAAGAGGTGGAGTTTGGGAATTAGAAAAAGCAACCTCAAAAATAAAGCCATGTTGGCCAACTTGGCCTGGAGGCTATGCCATAATCCTCAAGCCCTTTGGTCTAGAATTCTCTACCACAAATATTGTAAACCCTTGAATAGAGAACCTAAGAAAAGATACTCCTCCATAATCTAGAAATACATTAGGGAGGGGTGGTCCATATGTAATAACAACATCAGATGGACCATCCACAAAAGGAATAGAATAAACTTCTTCCATGACAAATGGTTACCCAACCATAACTCCATCAGAAGTAATATCCTAAGTCCCCTCAATTTAGGAGAAAGACAGCTTAAAGTTAAGGACATCCTATCCAATAGAACATAGAATCTGGATACCCTCTTTATCGCTCTTCTTCAAGACCTCTCCCTTACTATCCATAACTTCTTCACCCCCTCCAAATAGATCTCTTGATAATAAGATCTTCTGGGAAAACATAGGTAATGGCATGTTCTCTATGAAATTTGCCTACCAGGCAGTAATGGATAAGGAAAACCATACTCAAACTCAAAGTAACCCCACCTTTAGCTGGATTTGGAAATTAGATATTCCCAACAAAATCAGGACCTTTATTTGTCTTCTCCAGCATAAAAGACTCCCCACCAGTGCTTATCTTCATCATATTGGGGTCACCAGTAGTCCCCAATGCCACTTTTGTGGTGGACAAGAGGAAACCATTGACCACATCTTCTTCTTTTGTCCTAATGCATCCTCTTTTTGGTTAAGTTTGGCCAGCAACAACTCTACTATCTAGACCTTCAACTCTACTACTCTAAACTCTGATAATTGGCTATCCACCTAGACTAGTATAAACAAACCCTTCAATCAGTGGCTTGGCTGGGATAAATAATCCTTTTTGTACTTTGGTACATATTGCTAAGAGGAATGACAACCTCTATAGCAATTTAAAAATCCTATTGAATCCAACCAAGCCATTCGCCTAGCCACTAAGTTCTTGTTTATGGCAAACAAGAAAGGAGAAATCATCATGTCCATCACCTCTATATACCTACAATGAGAACCCCCCCTCCCCCATTATGGTACCTACAAGCTGAATACGAATGGCACTTGTAAGAAGCACTAGAGTGTAGGATGCATAGGTGGAATCTTCAGAAACCACCTACGTTCTTGGATCCTAGGCTTCTCAAAAACAATCATCAACACCTCCCCTCTTTAAGCCAAACTTCTAGCGATCCTCGAAGGGCTTAAACTTATAGAAAGACACCATTTATATCCTTTACAAATTGAGACAGATGCACTGGAAGCAACTAATATGTTTATTAAAGACCATGCCATGTTTAGTAACATCACCCTTCAATACTGGTCATTGCTAACAAAGTTGAATTCTCCACATCCAACGCATTTTTCGAGGGAGTAGAATAGGGTAGAGAACATCCTAGTTAAGGAATGGAGCGTAGGTTCATCACCAACATACCTATAAATTTTGACAGTTCCACTACTATGTTCTTTGCAGGATTTCGAGGCAGATAGTGTAGGAACTACTTTTGTTAGAAAAATATAAATTTGTAATAAATATTCGCCAGGGAAAACTCGAGCCTCAAAAACCCCATACACTACTCCCCATCCCGATGTGAACATCTCCTATCCTCCCTGTTGAGTGATGAATGACTAACTATCTTTGAACCAAAAATAAATATCTGAAATGAGGTTCCCAATTGCTATCAAAGCAAGTCTGCTTTTGCATTCAATATAACAGGTAACAAATGGATAAACATTTTTTAGCATAATGTTTCTTATTGCATGTTGTTAAACTTGTAAAACCAGAGTTCTTGCATTTAATATTTTTTTTACTATCCAGTTGGCTTGCTAGGGTAAAAGAACTGCATAACTTGATTTTCCTTAATATAATAGGAGTGAATTCATAAAATCCACAACTTATTCTATTTGTCCTCTAAATCCCAGAAAGTCTTAGTTATAACTGTCTTATTTTATAGTTGAATGTTGATGAGGTTCAAGCCACCTACAGTTTGGGGAGTGTACACCCTGTGTCGGGACATCAGAACCTTTCTTGATTTAGTATTAGCAGCTATACAAACATAGTTTCTATAGTGAGCATTAATAAATAATAACCTTACATACCTTAGCTATAATAGTGAAAAGTTACACCAAATAAACTTGAATTCCAAAAATAACAGATTGCACAAATTATACTCTCCAAATGTAAGAGATCTTCTTAGTTGTCCATAAAGTTAGTTATGTATTTATATGTGTTTTTTGAGTGAGTTAGTTAACTGAATAATATTACTTTGCTTTTACATTTTCTAAATGATTATTTTCCAGATTGATCCAAACGACAAAAGTATGAACACCAAAAAATGGCCGATGTTTAAGGATTGGGAGGAATTCGTTGGAAAGGATAGAGCAACGGGAGAGTTTTCCAAAGGAACGCTAGATATTGCTGAGGAAATTCAAAAGAATCAATGTCCAAAACTTTTTTAATGTCATGAATTTGGGATTTCCTATTGATGTTAATGGTGATGAAGAGGACGATGCTAGCCATAGACCAAATGCATCTACTGGAGAACCTGAAAATGCTACTGAACCTACTGCATTTATTGGAGCATTTGAAAATGGAAATGCTGGAGCATTTGAAGCTGAAAAACTGAATCCGAACAAACCAACAAACAAGATGAGTATTCTAGAAGGTCATCTAATGTCAATGAAAAGGAGAAATTCAAGAAAAGAACAAAAAGCGTTGAGAATGATAATGAGATATCTTAAAGGTATGTGGTGATTATAAAAAGTTTTATTGACAGTCAAGACAAATGAATGAGTGCCTTAATTAAAAAAATTGAGGATCGTGACCAATCCGATCTTCGTGGTCAAATTTGTTTCATCATTGAGTCTCCCATATTTGAGTTATACTCAATAGAGCAACACATCAAAGCAACAATGGTCCCTTGTGATGATGGAAAAAAGATGGAATTATTCATTCATATGGGTGAACTTGAATGTTAGACTATGATTTTTATGATTATCAATGATAAACTTCAGAGTTTGGTAGATGTGTGTATAAGAGATGGCTATATTTTGATAGGCTTTGATTAAATGAAAACCACCAAAGATTTAATTGTATTATTATTTTTTGATATCTCGAATTACGTCCTATCTTGCCTATGAATATGGTGTATGGGCATGAGGATCATAGTTTTTATATAACTAGTATTTATGGAAAAACTTGAATGTGGTGGCACTTGTTATAAACTCAATTGATGTATGTAAATGTAATTATTAAGTTTGCATAGTATATCTTTTATCAATTGGTGTATTTGCTTAAGTTTAGGGACTAATTGAAAGGTTCCATTTCAATATTATGCTAGAAGTTCATTATCGTGGATAGTAAAAGATCAGGTGAGCAAACTTTCTACTTGCACAGAATCACATAGAGAATAATTTGGTGAATGTCAGAGATGCGATTATAATAAAATGCATTTGATTTTATTAGCCATAACTCATGCATATCCACCAATTTTGACTCGTCTGCACCATCATATATAACCAGATGGTATAATAAATTTGAACTCTCAGGTGAGATGCTTTCTCTTGGTCAGGTAGTAGATAATTTTTTAGTTGGTAGTGTCGTGGATTCTTGGTTTGATACAAGGCAGCTAAGTGATTTATTATCTTATGTGGCTGAGACACTTCATAGGTATTACAAAAACTTAGGAAATGCATCCATGTGGAATCAGTTCTCACGAAAACTATTTGATAATATGTTCCAAAGATATGACTGCTCCAAGGTGTTTACAGAAAATGCTCAGGAGATGCAATTGGTGTACGATGCCAATTTGACTTGGTGAGGTCAACAATAGGGAATTTGATAATTGCTTCTTATTTTATTCCATCAATTTTCGAAGGTATCACCCTTAAGTTAGATAGCAGTCCTCAGTGGTGTCTCTCATTTAATATGTTTAATACAATACCAACAATGAAGTTTGGACAAAATCATGTTGCAATTATTGTTGACAAATCTCTTATTTTCATATTAGATTCTTAAGAGGCTTTTATTTTGACTTTCTCTATATTTAGAGCTTATGACCGTTCAGCTTTAACATATCATCATATTCCAAAGACTAAATCCATGAATCTTATTTCACACGTACCAGATGCACAGGACAACACCCTTATGACACTTTTTGTTGTAGAGTATGCTAGGTATATGTTGAACTCGATAGGAATTTGGTATTGAGTGTCCCAAAAAAGAGAATCGAGTGCTTCCAAATGAATCCAATAGCGCAAGTTCCTTTGTTGGACACACTTGATAGCTATGTAGGTGAGAACAGGGCTATTGCCTTCTACAGCTATGCTACCCAATGGCTCCATCAGTTTATTCCAACTTTTTTTCAGGTTAGGAGCTGCAACACTCACTACACATTTAGAAGAGAAGGTTGTCCATTACATATACAGTAATTGTTCCAAAAATTTTGGGAATCTAAGTGATTTGAATTTGGATAATATATAGGATACTGCTCCAAATCAGATTTGGTCTATTTTGGATGATCCAGTTTTGAGAGTTCAACTTGCACCTAGCGCTGTGAATGTTTGCTCATATTTTAGAGATAAATTGTAGTTTCTACCTCATCTTGTAGTTCAAGTTTGTAAGACCCCGTAAAATCCTAATCTCAACTCAGTATTTTAAGCTTGCTAAGGGGTCCCAAACTTAGAAAATTCTAGTTAAGTATTCAGACTTAGTACTATTTTGGCCTTCATAAGTTGGCAACTCTATTTCATGACTCTTATGACCTTAAAATGTCAATATTTAGGTTGATTCATGATCAGGAATGTTGGTAGGTTTTCCCAGACGAGTTTTATATTTTTTGGACCTCGTTTGAAACATGTTTGGGAACCCAAAATAGTGTATCAACGCGATCTGGATGTGGCGCATCGTCCATCGCGTCGATTAATATTTATGTTGGCTCTCAGTGGAAATTTCAAGTGAACCAACACGGCACGTTGTCTATCGCATTGATGCCAACAACGCGGTGCATCATCCTGCATGTCGATAGTTTAGTTTTTAGTAATTAAAAAGTTGTATCATCAGGGGCATTAGGGTCTATTTCCACTCCTACTCAGCCCTACAACACGAGATTCAGCCTTTATTGAGTAAAATATACTTACTTTCTCTCTAATTACTCAAGAACAAGAACCCTAGGTGATTTAATTTCAAAGCCAAGGCTCAAAGTTACACCATTTTTATTCAAGAATTTAGCAACCAAGGTATGTCAAGTGTTCATCCAAGGGTTCCTTCCACCCTTGGAGTGCAAGAAACTCTTTTAAACTTCAAGTAGCTTGATTTCATGCTTTTCATGATTTGGATTCAAGTGTATTCATGATTATAATGTTGATTGGATTTCTATTCCATGTTTAAGTGCAAGATTTATGTAAAAACAACTATTACGTATGTAGTATCATGTGAATTCATGTTAAAGCCTTGAAATTGTGACTCTCGTGTGTTGATTAGTACTATGTACATATACAATGCCTTCTAAGTATTTTATGAGTTGTTTATAAGAATTAAATAATGAAATTATATCATGTTGGCATGTGTTCAAGTTCAAGTTATGCAAGTGTTTGCTAGAATGTCCCAATGAATGAATGATGATCAAGTAGTTATTTTTCATGTTTCAAGATTGTGTCATGTCTTATAATTTATGCGATCGAGTCCTGGAGGTATTTAATACTCGACAATTAAGTTGATTACCTAGAGCCATGGTCAGTCTCAGGATAGTATCAGTCATGTCACGATTAGTAGTACCCTCAGTAAGTTACAGAACTCAGGACAAACTCAGTAGACTCAGTACAGTCTAGTCCAGTTTAGTATTTAGTTCAAGCCTTAGTAAATTCAGCCAGTTAATAGAATTCAGTTATCACGGCCCGAACCGGGGCCCTGGCCATCATGAGTATCCCAACCATAAAGGCCCGAAACACCCCTATCTGTCTGGTAGTCATGCACATAATTCATATGATAAAAAAATGCAGAATATAAACAATATTACGGAAACATAGTCAGGAATCATACGAAAGCAATAATGGGGAATAATGTCCCACAATCTCAACACAACATCTCTATAACGTCTGTGAAATCTCTACTACATGACTGAAACAAGTATCTATCTGAAAATCAGGACAAAGCCCCCAGTAGACCCAAAACTAATAAATGATAAATAAAAATGCCAGATATCAGGTCTTCCGAAATATAGAAGGCTCACCAAGTGATTCTGCGAATCTGTCTGAGGAAATCTACTGATTTTCTGAACCCCTAGACTGTGCCTCCGAAACTGTGAGGGAAGGGGGTCAATACAAAAGTATTGGTACACAGAGATATCAAAACAAAACATAATATTTTTATAAAATATAGTTGAGAGCCATTATAAAGCAGTTTCACATCAAATCATTTGAAAACACATGGGCGTAATGTAATTATTTTCAACAACAATGCAATCCAGCTGAGCTAGGTGGAATACCCTATATATCATATTTAAACCAACTGTCAAACCTCAGTTGCCACCGAGATTAGAGTATAAGTGAGGGGAAGACACACAAGATCACACAGAAGGGTGTCTCGACCCAATGGTAGTGCACAAGATCACAAAGCAGAGCTCCTAACCATAGTCCTAATTTGGGAATGACATAAAGTCAGGTACGCAAGATCACAAAGCAGGGTACCAAATTCTCATGTCGGCAAATACGGTTTCCAGCGATGATCCCTTACACTCAAATGCCTTCTTCGGGCATCCACATATCTCATGAAAAATAAATGCATTCAAATTTCATTTGATTCAATCACATATCATATTCTATAGGGTATTTTCATACCTGACTTGCAAGCCATCAGTATCACATCATTCTTCTCATTCAACCATTGTATTCAACATGTTTCAACATAAATAGCCCTCTCGTTTTCAAGTCAAAATCATATCAATTCTCAAAATATTTCATTTCATGTTTTTCAAGATATTTTCAAACAATTTACATCATATGAACATTTAAAACAAATTCACATCAAGAGAGGGATTCCATATCATTCATTCTCTCAAGTTAACATCTTTTTGGAATACATACATATACATATATCATATATCAAATCACTTTGGAATTAGGCCTAAAGACCAAATCAATATCATAAACATGCTTGAAACATGTTTATATTCATAATTTCAAAACCCCCATTTTTAAAACATGAATTTTTAAGCCCATGAGTTTTTTAGATAACCCTATGTACCTCTATATGCGAATATGATAGGTGTTTCTTGAAGCCTAAGTTGAGAGGATTCCAAATATGTAATTAGTTTCTAAAACCCACGGTTGAATCTTGAGTTGCTTGGGTTTTTATTTTGAAATCCTAGAGAGAGTTCTTGAACAATTTTGATGAATGAAGGTGTATTTTGGGGTCTTTGGGAACTGAATTTCGTGTTTAGGGATAAGTAAGGGTGGAAAAGGACCATTTTGCCCCAAAAACAGAGTGTTTAAGTCACTTGAAACCTTTACATAGGCGCTGCCTATGCTATCGCCTATGTTTACATAGGCGCCGCCTATGCTATCGCCTATGTTTACATAGGTGTCGCCTACTACTTTGAAAGGCCATAACTTCTTACTAGGGTGCTTGATTTTAGCGAAATTGGTATCGTTGGAAATCTAACTCGAAGACCTATCATTTGACACATAGTAGGCTCTCTAATTCGACATATACAAAGAGTTATGGTTGATGGAAGCTAACACAAATTACAACGTCCACTAAAACTTAATCGATCGAAATAGTTTCAACTCGTCCTTGATTTGAAGGACCTCTATGGTCTAAATTCAAGCTTGAATGGATTCACATACTACGCAAATAATTAACATGCCATATTGGCATAGGATTTATGGCTTCGAGATTATCAACGCATCAAAATCATGGTCTATATTGTATCCTGAAATTTGGGGCATTACAAGAATAATTCAGTTCGGGTCTATATACGTAGAAATGATGGTCTAAACTCTAGCCCAAAAATACGGGGTGTTACATTATCTGCCCCTTGGGATCATTCGTCCTCGAATGATGGGTAGGAACATATTGAAGCTTAGAGGTATGGAATAACGCGGACATGATATGTTTCTCTAAGAAAGAATAAACTGATCTGAAACATGACTATAAGACTGGAACTACTGATGTTCTAAATTCTTATACCGGACATGCATATCTGATGCATGGAATACACGACTGAAGCTACTCATAAGCTTAGTTCTCATAATGAACATGCATACCTGATGCATGGATTTGTTACTAAGTTGTTCTCATGAACGTAGAACTGAATACACTGATAAGCTGAACTTTTTCTATTGGACATGCATTTCTAATACATGCATATCTGACTGAACTGACGTATGAACGTATGACTGAATATGCAATGATAATTAGTGCGGAGCTTGTAATAAGAATCTATGCATGCAACTGAATGGGGCATCTCCCCCTTGAGACCCTATGTCCCTCTATGAATGCTCAATTCACTAAGATGCTCAGAAAACTGAGGCGATGCACTAGGCACCTACAAATTTAATCATAACTGAACATCTGGAATCTGAATCTAGTGCATAATGCATGAACTGGGATATACTCGTAACTACTGGTATACTCTATCTTGGAATAGTAGCATGTCTGAGATTTTGGATAGCATGAATAAATGAAAAGACGAGAAAACAAGTCATGCGAATCTGACTGCTAAACTGACTTACTGACTTACTGGCTATATAGACTGAATTAGGCCGGACCCTCATACTTAAATGGAGCATTTCATCAACGCTCTCTCTAAGGGAATTCTAATAGTAATAGGGAGACATGAATCTTAGGTATGGATTACACAAGACATCCAACTAAGGAATCACCACATTGACACTACTCTGCAGTCTGGAACATAGGCATATAACTCCTGAATTAGGATAGAATTACCAGGCCTTTGGCATTACAACTTCTTACTTTCAAGCTTAGCATACTTCTCGAATATCACTTAACTATAATATTCTCCTTAAATATCATATTCATTTAACTCAACGTAAAATTCTCATATGAGCATTGACAAATCTTTCTACTAATGTCGGAAATAACTTAATCCCTTCATCGTGATCAAGCCTAACTCTAAGTCACAAAAATACAACACATCAGACCACGCTATTATTCTAAACCATATGATGCCACCTTCTATACCTCTTTTAAAGATCACATCCTAAGCATAACATGCCTTACCACTTTAATGACTACTCTGAACTCTTAATATGAAGTCGGTAATGCATATTACGACCTTCCACTACAATCCCAAAACATCGTTCAAGCCTATTTTATAACCATATGTTGACTTCAAGGCAACCACCCATAAATACATACTTCACATAATTTCTAAACTATTGTCAATATAACTTCCACGCGCTACCCTAAGGCATACACACACAAACTTTTCCACTAACCATCACGTGTATCAAAGACTTAGCCCCAACTCTTACTTCATACTTATGGCCTTATCTAAGCAAGCATACTATAATCTTCCATCAACAAGAACATTTACATCATCACCACTATCATTGCATAGGGAGGGTTACTAAAAGGTTAAAACATAAGATCCTGAAGCATGAAAATATTTTTATACGAGACTGAGCACACTATAAAGAGTTAGTACATGCGTCATGAGTTGCATGACCTCAACTAGAGTTCATAACATAAGAAATGTGATTCCGACTACTTGAATGAACTAGAACTCATTATCTCAAAACTGGAAGAGTACGTGACTCTTTATCATATACAGGAATCATGAACTATGATTACGGAACTGGATCTTAAGGCATGAGTAAGCACCGAATAACTAGAAAAAAATACTGAGGTAGGAATGGGTTGAGATTCACCCTTGATTTCTGATGTTCTAAATCATACTGCATCACTACTAGAATCTGAGAGCCTTACTTGGTCATTCATTCTATCATCTCCCCGTTAGCTTTAAGTCATCATCTTGAGTTTGGGAGATCCCTTACCAGATTCTAATTGAACTACACTTACTGCACTCTAGGGCATGAAAGAAAAAAAATGA
The DNA here is from genome assembly GCA_030864225.1 of Capsicum baccatum var. pendulum. NCBI lineage: Eukaryota > Viridiplantae > Streptophyta > Magnoliopsida > Solanales > Solanaceae > Capsicum > Capsicum baccatum. The sequence continues at coordinate 236,013,485 of CM061560.1, read as the reverse complement.
CAATACATGCATATCGTAGACTTAACCCGAATGACTACCTTTTGGGATACACTCTATCTTTCCATAGCCACCAACAGTCATAGTATAATGCTTACACACTTATTTCTATTGGTTCAACCTTCAAAACTCAAACTTAGATTCTAACACTTAACATGGCTATTCAGATCATCATATACCATCTAACTAGTCTTTCTCTACTTAACAATTCAATGGTACCACTAGCCACACAAATTATGTAATAGTCTTAGAAAAATATGCCGCAACCTCATATCACCTTGGCATATTTCTACACCATACCTACAATATTATACTTCATTACGAATCAATTTAAACTTAAGCCATTTCATACACCGTTCAAGCCTATTAGATCACTTTCATATAACTAACATCATTGATCAAGAAATCATCACATCCACCTTTATGAACTTAAACTGTTCAAACTTAATGTCTAGTACTAAACATGATTTTACAACCCAACCATACACATGATTCTCACTTAGAAACCATGAAATAAACATCAAGAAACACTAGTACACTAGAACTTCATAACAACAATAATCGACCTTGACCTTACGGTCTTTCTTATCATAACTCATTAGCACATACTATTTCAACACATCAAGCCTACTAATATTTATTCCCACAAACATACATCATTAATCTCATGCTACTATTCTTACATCCACATCCTACATTAAATTCAAGCCAATGGTCTAGCATCAATCATCTACCATCAATGACAAGTGCAATATAATATACTAATCCATCAAATTGGAATATTCTATCCCAAATACTTCAAAATCTATTACATACCTTCTCATAAGTAGTACTAGTTTACAACTACCAACAAAACAAGGTCAAGAGGTAAGGTCACATAATAGACATGATCAACCTTAATCTTATATTATAACCCCATACAATCTTTTCTACTTATACGGATTTCTCACCTCATACTTACACACTCAATCATACATTTAGACTGCCTTCAAATTCCTCAAACAACCATGAGTCTATAATCATAACTTACTCGCTAATATAGTCATTTTCACATTCAAGCAACCAACAAATCACCCTGACTAACAACTCATTCTCTACCTTATACTAAACTAACTCACAAGGACGAATTACCTTTTTACCAACTCAATCTCATGCAAACAGATTTAGCCATACATATATTAAACCAACGAAAGAACAACAAGTTGGACAATAAGTTGCTAGTGAATCGAAACAGGCCTCACACGACTTCACTAGACTTTGGTTTTGTATTTTGAACAAGAAAATGAGATGGATGACAAGGAAACTATGCTAGTGAATCGAAAGATCCCCACACAGCTTCACTAGACTTTCAATTATTTATTTTTTCAAAAACACCATGATAACAAGATTACATATTACAAGGGATAGAAAATTGACACATAATTTACATATTATTCTATATAAATAAAAATATGAGTAAAACACTTCCTCCATGGACTACCATACCGTCCACACACGCTGCTAGCTACCATATTAGTTTATCACTATAAAGGGGTAAATCATCCTAAAACATCGGTTATTCAACTAAAATATTCATTTACATAAAATCACCCTCACTATGACTTCTAACTTTATGCCTTTACATCACCAACTTCTTGGTCCAATATCATTACCAATAGGTCATGAAAACAACACTTTAACTTATTCTACTATTCGATTGGAAATATAGTTCCAACATTCTGCTATACATTGTCCACATCTGTAACAAGATTTTGAGAGTAACTAGATACACTTAATACCTTGAGCTGGAATGCACGATTCCATCAGGATCAATATTTACATCAGAATCAAAACATATTGATGCACTAACAGACTCCTATCGAGTCTTTGCATAATTTTTAAAATCTTATAGGACTCAATCAGAAAGGACTATATCATGTAGATTCAAAACTTTTTACACTTGAATCAGCCCAATAATGGGATATGTCTAAGAACATCAAAGTAAGGAAAGAATTTGGGATGACTTTACTTTCATATGGGCGACACCATAGCACGAATTAGAGCATAAAAGGGGAACATTCTGACTCTATTGCACAGACTAGAACATGAAGAAAGAGAGACATTCCTAAACTCCTAGTATCCTCCTGCTTATAAGTGTGACGCGCTACACACCCATAAACAAGACTCTACCTGACGTGATTTTGCAGACACCCTGGGACCATGAACCATGCTCTGATACCAAGTTTGTCATGACCCAAACTGAGGCCCTGGCCGTGATGAGTATCCTGAACCATAAAGGCCCGAAACACCCCTATATGTCTGGTAGTCATGCACATAATTCATATGATAAAAAAATATGGAAGATAAGCAATATTACGGAAACATGCTTAGGAATCATACGAAAGCAATAATGGGGAATAATATCCCACAATCTCAACACAACATCTTTATAACGTCTACAAAATCTCTACTACGTGACTGAAATAAATATCTATCTGAAAACTAGGACAAGGCCCCTAGTAAACCCAAAACTAATAAATGATAAATAAAATTGCCAGATATCAGGCCTTCCGAAATATAGAAGGCTCACCAAGTGACCCTGCGAATCTGTCTGAGGAAATCTACTTATTTTCTGGACCCCTAGACTGTGCCTCCAAACCTGGAAGGGAATGGGGTCAATACAAAAGTACTGGTACACAGAGATATCAAAACAAAATATGATATTTTTATAAAATATAGTTGAGAACCACAATAAATCAGTTTTGTCATATCAAATCATTTGAAAATACATGGGCGTAATGTAATTGTTTTCAACAACAATGCAATGCAGTTGAGCTAGCTGAAATACCCTACATATCATATTTACACCAACTGTCAAACCTCAGTTGCCATCGAGATTAGAGTATAAGTGAGGGGAAGACACACAAGATCACACAGAAGGGTGTCTCGACCCAATGGTAGTGCACAAGATCACAAAGCAAGGCTCTTAACCACATTCCCAATTTAGGAATGACATAAAGTCAGGTATGCAAGATGACAAAGCAGGGTATCAAATTCTCATGTAGGCAAACATGGTTTCCAGCGACGATCCCTTACACTCAAATTCCTTCTTCGGGCATCCACATATCTCATGAAAAATAAATGCATTCAAATTTTATTTGATTCAATCACATATCATATTCTATAGGGTATTTTCATACCCGACTTGCAAGCCATCAATATCACATCATTCTTCTCATTCAACCATTGTATTAACATGTTTCAACACAAATAGCCCTCTTATTTTCAAGTCAAAATCATATCAATTCTCAAAATATTTCATGTCATGTTTTTCAAGATGTTTTCAAAAAATTTACATCATATGAACATTTAAAACAAATTCACATCAAGAGAGGGATGCCATATCATTCATGCTCTCAAGTTAACATTTTTTTGGAATACATGCATATACATATATCATATATCAAATCACTTTGGAATTAGGCCTAAAGACCAAATCAATATCATAAAGATGCTTGAAACATGTTTATATTCATAATTTCAAAACCCTCATTTTTAAAATATGAATTTTTAAGCCCATGAGATTTTTGAGATAACCCCACGTACCTCTATATGTGAATATGATAGGTGCTTCTTGAAGCCTACATTGAGAGGATTCCAAAAATACAATTAGTTTCTAAAATCCACGGTTGAATCTTGAGTTGCTTGGGTTTTTATTTTGAAACCCTAGAGAGAGTTCTTAAACAATTTTGATGAATGAAGGTGTATTTTGGGGTCTTTGGGAACTGAATTTCGTGTTTAGGGCTAAGTAAGGATGGAAAAGGACTATTTTGCCCCAAAAAAGGAGTGTTTAATGCACTTGAAACCCTTACATAGGCGCTGCCTATGCTATCGCCTATGTTTACATAGGCGCCACCTATGTTATCGCCTATGTTTACATAGGCGCCACCTACTACATTGAAAGGCCATAACTTCTTGCTCGGGTGCTGGATTTTAGCAAAATTGGTATCGTTGGAAAGCAAACCCGAAGACCTATCATTTGACACATATTAGGATCTCTAATTCGACATATACAAAGAATTACGATCAATGTAAGCTGACACAAATTACAACGTCCACTAAAACTTAATCGATCGTAATAGTTTCAACTCGTCCGTGAGTTGAAGGACCTCTATGGTCTAAATTCAAGCTTGAATGGATTCACATACTACGCAAATAATTAACATACTATATTGGCATAGGATTTATGGCTTCGAGATTATCAATGCATCAAAATCATGGTCTATATTATAGCCCAAAATACGGGGCGTTACAAGAATAATTCAGTTTAGGTCTATATATATAGGAATGACGATCTAAACTCTAGCCCAAAAATACAGGGTATTACATCAGTAGTATTCTGTCAGTCAACGGAACTTAGTGAACTCAGTTTAGTTCAGCTAGATAGTATAATCAGTAACAGTTCAGTCAAGCCTAGTATGAACTAGGAAATTAGTTCAGTGTCTATTCAGTTGGGAGTAGGATTCAGCACCGAGTTAAACCAGGGATTGGGGCATTCTTTACAATAGAGGGTTTGACCTTTAGTTGAAATACCTGTGTGACAAAACTACATAGCTAGCATAGGTTGAGATATTTTTTTACCAGACTAGGGTTGACACATCTTATACGAGTTTCTCGGCCAGCGAGGGTTGACAAAAGAGCTTCCTATCAAAGAGGGTTAACTCACAGTTGTCTTTACCCATGGCACAGTACTGAAACTCTTCTAACTAGAGTTACAGGTTGGACCCCAATTTATTCAAAAAGGGGCATGTCAATTAGATAATTACCTCTCATGGTCTCAGTTTCAGTTCAGTCTCAGAAAAGAACTCAATTCAGTTCTACAGATTCAGGACTATCAAAACAGTCACTCAATTCAGTATGAAACTTAGTATAGTTCTACAGGATCAAGACTGTCAAATACAGTCACTCAGTTATCAGCTACACAGTATCAGTAAACTCAGATATCAATAAATCAGTAATTCAAAACTCAGTATCCAGTGTTATCACGATCTCAGTTACAGTATACGTATTTATGTCATTTAGTTAGTATTGATAATACATATGAACCCATGCATTTCAGCCTACCTCACTTTGTATACCAGTGCATTCAAAGTACTGATGCATACCTTTTTTTGTGCTATGATGTTTTTATATCATAGGTTCAAATGGGCGGGCTCCCGATCATACTTTCCAGTTCAAATATTAAGCTGACAGAGTTAGTGGTAAGTCCTCTTAGTTCGAGGACATGATGATTATTTCAGTAGTTCGGAGTTAGTTGGGGACTTGTCCCATGAAATTCATATCTCAGACAGTTTAGAGGCTTTTTTTATACTAGAGTATTTTCAAACAGATGTATCAGATTTGGTATTTGTTATACCGTATTCAATTTTATTATAGTATTGAACCTTATGGAATGTTTTCTTCCTAATTTCTCCATACTATTGTATTATTATTTAATTATTGTAGTAGGTACCATTCATGGGTTAGCTTGTGGTCCTTCAGGATTATGAGCATCGTGTAGCATCCGGGGTATAGACTCGGGGTATTTCAAACTTGGTATTATATCCTAAGGTTTAATAGAGTCCTAGGAAGTTTGAAAGTCTCATCTAGTAGAGTCTTATGCATAGGTATGTAGTGCGCCACACTTATTGATAGGAGCCTGTGAGATGTTTTAGGAAAAGTTTCCCTTCTTTTAATATTCATGTCATGCGAGTAAGCTTGAGCTCCAGTTAAAGTCCCTGTCCAATACAAATTTCTCTTTTATTTACAGAATATGCCTCTAAAGAGGACTAAGGGAAGAAGAATGGGAGACCAGCCAGAACCCTAGCCTAGCTCATTCTGTAGAAGCCTAGAATAAACATCCAGCTGGTGTTCCTGCCAGGATTCGGGATTTCACCCGAATGAACCCTCTATCTTTTACTGTGTTTTAGTCAGATGAGGGCCCTCAAGAATTTCTTGATCAAGTGCAGAAAGTTATAGATATTATGGGAGTGACTGCAGTTGAGAGCACTGAGTTGGCCGCATATCAGTTACGGAATATGGCATACTCATGGTTTAAATAGTGGAAAGCAGAAAAGGCCACTGATGCAGGGCCCATAGAATGGGAGGATTTTTCTGTTGATTTTGTGGATAGGTTCTTCTCGCTAGAATTAAGAGAAGCAAAGGTTTTGGAGTTTATAAATCAAAAGAAAGGAAACATAATGGTACAAAAGTATTCTCTTAAGTTTACCTAATTAGCCAGATACGCTCCTCATGTGGTAGCAGATAGCAGATCTAAGTTGAGTAAGTTTGTGTCTGGTGTGTCTAATAGTGTGGTCAAGGAGTATAGGACCGCAATATTGATTAAGGAGATGGACATATTTAGGCTCATGGTCTATGCTCAGCAGATAGAGGAGGCTAAGAATAAAGAGAAGGAGAAAGAGAATAAGAAAGTGAGAATAGGTAGTTTCAACTTTGCTCAGCCTAAGTCAAAGAGTGGGAATCATTCTCAGTTCCGCCTGAAATCCTTAATTCTTGCTCTATCCTCAGCCAGTGCTCCTATTCTAAAATTCAAAGGTGGCAACACAGATAGGGCGTCAGGTGGGTTCTCAGAGTTAGCATAACCATCTCCCAGCTTAGTCTGGTCACCCGAATCAGCAAAATATCGTATCCAGTGCTACCAGAGAACAGTGCCCAAATAGACTCTACGCATTTTAGTCCTGATAGGATCAGGAGAGTTCTCCTAATATGGTCACTGGTAAGTTACAAGTTTATTATTTACATGTTTATGCTTTGCTAGACCCAGGAGATTCTTTGTCCTTTATTACTCCTTATATAGCTATTGACTTTGGAGTCAGTATCAAAATCCTGGCAAAGCCTTTTCAGTCTCTACCCAATGGGTATATCTATTATAGCCCAATGGGTATACAGGAACTGCCCAATCATATCTCAGAAAGTCACTTTAGAAGACTTAGTCGAATTAGAGATGACTAATTTTGATGTTATTCTCAGCATAGATTGGCTTCATGCTTGTTATACCTCGGTCAACTGTAGAAACAGAATTGTCTAGTTTTAGTTTCTGAATGAACCTATCCTTGAGTGGAGGGGTAGCACTTCAGTAATTAGGGGTCAGCTTGTTTCTTACCTAAGGGCAAGAAAATAATATCTAAGGATGTGTCTACCATTTCGTTCGAGTCGAGGACTTTAGTTCAAAACCCCTTAACCTTGAATCAGTGTCAGTAGCATATGAATTCCCAGATGTGTTTCCCGAAGATATCTTTGGAGTTCCTCTCAAAAGAGAAATTAACTTCGGAATAGACCTTCTTCCAGATACTCAACCCATATCTATCCCGCCATACAGAATGGTACCTACAAAACTCCAAGAATTAAAAGAATAGTTAAAGGATCTCCTAGATAAGGGATTCATCAGACCCAGTGTGTCCCTATGGGGTGCCCCAGTTTTATTCATGCATAAGAAGATGGTTCTCTCAGAATGTGTATTGATTACCGTCAGCTAAATAAAGCCACGGTCAAGAATAAGTATCTACTTTCCAGAATCGCTGACTTGTTTGACCAACTTCAAGGTGTCAATTACTTCTCCAAGATAGACCTCAGATCGGGCTTTCATCAGCTTAGAGTTAGAGAATGTAACATCCTAAAAATAGCCTTCAAAACTTGGTATGGTCACTTTGAATTCTTAGTCATGTCCTTTAGTCTTACCAATGCTCCTGCAGTTTTTATGGACTTGATGAACTGTGTGTTCAAGTAGTACTTGGACATGTTAGTCATAGTGCTCATAGATGACATTCTTGTCTACTCCCGCAGTGAGCATAATCATGCAGAACATCTCAGAATAGTATTGAAACTCTTAGAAACTATCAACTATTCGCCAAATTCAGCAAGTGCAAATTTTGGATAAGGTCAGTAGCCTTCCTTGGCCATATCATCTCCGGTGTTGGCATTAGAGTTGATCCCTAAAAGACTAAAGCAGTGAGAAATTAGCCTAGACCCATCTATCCATTAAATATCAGGAGTTTCGTGGGCTTGGCTGTCTATTACCGATGGTTTGTTGAGGGATTTTTATCTATTTCATCCCCTATGTCCATATTGACTTAGAAGAAAGTCAAATTCTAGTGGTCAGATTCTTATGAAAAGAGTTTTTAGGAGTTGAAGACTCGACTCGCTACAGCTCTTATTTTGACCTTACTAGATGGTTTAGATGGGTTTGTGGTATATTTTGATTCCTCCAGAGTCGATTTGGGGTGTGTTTTGATGTAGAGAGGTAAGTGTAAGACCCTGCAAAGTTCCCTCATAGTTTGAACCTTGGATGTGTGTCGAATAAAGTTTAATTTTGGCCCTAAGAGGTTAAGAAAGGACTCCCTAATTGATTAGTGTTTTAACCTTGTGGAATTTTTCTAAAAATGACTTCCTAAGGTGTGGGAAATTGAGTTAGCTTTCCAATGATACCAATGTTATCAAAATCTGGTATCGGGGTGAGAAGTTATAGCCATTTTCCTAAACATTATCGGAATTGCCCAGGTTTGACGGTCGATATGACAGACCGTCAAGTCTTCGATGGACCGTCGATCATCCCATCAAACCAAGGCAGTGACTCCTTTTTCTATCTATCGTGCGACGACCAAAATAGTGAACCGCCAAAAATTCGATAGACCATTGTGGTGACCGTCAAGCAGAGGTAGTATGGCCTCATCTTGGACCCCATACGACGGACGATCAAGTAGACCGTAAAACTTTTGATGGATCATAATTTCGACCATTGTATCGAGGTAGTGTATTCTATTTTTGTCTCTTGAGCGACGGACGATCTGGCGGACCGTCAAACTTCCGACGGACCGTCATTTTGACCATCGCAGACCCCGATCAACAATTTTTAACTCATTTTTAATAGGGTATTTTGGTCTTTTCCATCCCTTTAAACCCTTATGTATAGTCTAGATGAACCATCTGGCTTCATTTGCTCATTTGTAACACTTAAGGGCTAGGGTTTTCTCCTCCAAATCATATAAAAGCAAGAATTATTTCCCAAGAAATCTAAGAACTCACCAAAGATTGTGCTAGTGAGTTGAGAACTGAATCTCCCAAGTTCAAAGACTTCAAGAACCCTCTCCCAAGAGTAATAAGAGGAAGTTTAGAGGAAACTTGTTCATCCAATCTCCTAATCTAAGGTATGTAGGGTTTTGAATAAGGGTAACCCTTTCACCCTTATGCCCAAAGGCTTATTTACATCTTGATTTTCTTGAAATCTATGAGGTTTTACATAAATTTGAATTGGGGGTTTTCACCCAGTATTATTGAATGCATTATCTTTATATTTACCATGAATTAAGAGTCAAATGACATGATTTCTGCATGTTTTATTAAAAATTTACAGCTTGGTATAAACCCCATGATTTTACTTCTTGAAAAGCTAATATTTGCAATATTTGATATATTGAAGCATATGACTATATTGAGATTTTGAGATAATTTATGAATCTATATGCTATACATTATGCTTTTGATGAGCTTTAACTTGAGATTGAACTATGGGTTAGTAAGCCCTATTTGGGACTTGTGAATTTGTGAACTCTTGTGCTATAAGCACCCATAATTTGAGTATTTTGAGAAGATTGAGAAATTAATTGACCTAATAGTCCGAGAGCTTTGAAATCCACTTCACTATATGAGATTATTGATTTGATTATTGGGTTCGTGGTGAACCATGAGATTATTCTAAAAGTGGATTTTTATGAGATGAGCGTAGATAATCCAAAGGGAGTAGTATTTACCACCGAGTGGGTAAGTTACTACGGTTTCTTACCCCAAAACTACGTGCCACTATAGGTTGGGCCTGAGGCCGAGTTTATGATTATTGGGACTAAGGTGGAGTTGATATTGGGCCCTAGGTCGAGTTTCATTTAGTGATCACTAGACCCAGGTTATACTCCCTGACAAGAGTATGACACTCCTCCCTAACGTGGGGTCTCTTCCTTAGGAGGACAAAATGTTGGACTCCATGTAGCTCGCATGATTTATGTCGGTTACGAGAACCTCCCTTGCCCTTTAAACTTAGAATCAACTACTCATTTGCAAACTAAGGTATTTTCCCTCCTATGAACTATTTTCACTAAACTAGAGTATTTTGCCTTGAGATAGATGATTTCTCCTAAATCTTGAAGTGAGATATTTTCCTAACTTGCATGATATGCCTCTACATATGTTCTAAAATCTCATGAGGTCATATTTCTAGTATTTGAGTTTGAAGAGATATAAATCTTGAACATTAAAAGTTGTTTTACCCACCATCCCATATACATGAGTTGATGGTACTGTCTAAAGCCCTTTTTTCCTTGTGCATTGAGAATAAGAGAAGATTTTCGGTTTTGAAGTTGAAGAATGATGACTCACGAGATTTGTGTAATATGACTCATGTTATATGATTTATGAACTTTATATTTCATACTTATTCAAGCCATGTGAGTCATCTCATATTGCATACATAATTTGAATGAAGAAAATTGATACTGTTTTGTATACATGCATTCACCCCCGCATACTCAGTACATTCTCAAATACTGATCCACATATAAGTCTATGTGTTACATTGTCTCATAATGTAGGTTTAGGTGCTCAGTCCCAGCTTCGCTCTTGATCTATGAGTACCTCACGTACATTTTCTATAGTGGTGAGTCCTCTTGGTTCGAGGACCGATCTTCAGATATTCCAGGGACTGAAAGACTATGTTGTTACCTATAGTTCGTCCCGAGTCATTTGGGGGACTGCCCATTAGCTCTCTAGATTATGGATTTGTAGAGGCTTTGTCAGACTATTTGGTAGATTGTGGTTTTTTTGGGATTTTGTTATCATGACCATTTGGACCGAGTACCCCTTCTTTCCTTTATTTCCTTATATAAACATGGATGTGCTAGTGTTTGAATTCAAATTTTCTCCTTGAATTAAGGGTTATCAGCAGGAACCGGCTCTATGGGTTAGCTTGGGGCTACTTAAAGCCCTAGGCACCATGTGAAATCCTGGGAGGCAATTACGGGTCGTTACAATAAGGTCATAGCCTACACCTTTAGACAGCTTAAGCCCCATGAAAAGATCTATCCTACTCATGATCTTGAGTTAACAGTAGTAGTATTTTCCTTAAAGATTTGGAGGCACTATTTGTATGGGGTGCACGTTGATGTGGTCACTGACCATACGAGCCTGCAGTATGTGTTCTCTCAGAAAGATTTAACCCTACGTTAGAGAAGGTGGTTAGAGTTGAAAGAATGCGACGTGAGTGTCCTGTATCATTCAGGTAAAGCCAATATAGTGGCTGATGCTCTTAGTAGGATGTCTATGGGTAGTGTTGCTCATGTAGAGGATGGTAAGATGAAGTTAGTTCAGGAAGTTCATCAGCTTGCCCGACTAGGTGTTCACTTAGTCGATTCGTCAGAAGGTAGAGTATGGGTTCAGAGTAGTTCAGAATCATCCCTAGTTTCTGAGGTGAAGCGATATAGGGATCCCAGTCTAGTGAAGTTGAAGGAATCAGTCAAAGATCAGAAGATAGAAGTTTTCTCCCAAGGGGAAGAAAGTGTGTTGTATTGCTAGAGTCGGCTATGTGTGCCAGGTGTAGATAACTTGAGGTAGCGAATTCTTGCAGAGACGCATGGTACTCTCTACTCTATTCATCCAGGGGCTACTAAGATGTACCATGATTTATGAGAGATTTATTGGTGAAGTGGGATGAAGAGAGACATTGCAGAGTTTGTGGCTAAGTGCTCAACATGTAAGCAGGTTAAGATTGAGCATCAGAAGCCTAGTGGGTCCATGTAGGAGTTTAGTATTCCCACCTGGAAATAGAAAGAAATGAACATAGACTTTGTGATGGGTTTGCCTCGTACCCGTCGTCAGCATAATTTAGTTTGGGTCATTGTAGACAGCTAACCAAATCATATCATTTCCTACCAGTCCATACCTCTTATTCAATCGAGTATTATGCCAAACTTTATATCAGGGAGTTGGTTAGATTGCAGGGTGTTCTGTTGTCCATTATCTCATATAGAGGTACCCATTTCACCTCTCATTTCTAGAAGGTATTCCAAAAGGGTCTTCGTACTCGAGTTCACCTCAGTACAACCTTTTATCCTCAGACAGATGGCCAAGCAGAAAGGACCATTCAAACTTTAGAAGATATGCTGCGAGCGTGTGCGATAGACATTAAAGGTAGTTAGGATGACCACTTGCCTTTGATTGAATTTGCATATAACAACAGCTATCATTCTAGCATTCAGATGGCTCTGTTTGAGGCATTTTATGGAAGAAGGTGTAGATCTCCCATTGGTTGGTTTAAAGTGGGTGAGGCCATAGTGGTAGGGCCTAACTTGGTATTTCATACCTTAGAGAAATTTTAGTTGATCGGGGAAAGGCTTAAGATAGCTTAGAGCTGACAGAAATCGTACGCAGATGTACGTAAAAAGGATTTCGAGTTCGAGATCGGTGATTTTATGTATTTGAAAATCTCTCCTATGAAAGGAGTGAAGAGGTTTGGCAAGAAGGGGAAACTCAGTCCCCGATATTTCGCTGTTTCAAAAAGGTAGCTTATGAGCTTGAGTTTCCTTCAGATTTAGCTTCAGTATATCCAGTGTTCCATGTCTCCTTACTTAAGAAATTCATAGGTGACCCAACAATCGTAGTCCTTATAGAGGGCATAGATTTTTGGAATAGCCTCTCTTATGAAGAGACTCCCATTGAAATCCTTCATTATCAAATTCACAGACTGAGGAACAAAGAAGTCCCTCTAGTCAAAGTACTTTGGCAGAATCAGTCCGTGGAGGGAGCTACCTGGGAAGCAGAAGCATACATGCGGACCAAGTATCCTCACCTCTTCTCCCCAAGCTCAGATTCAACCTAAGGTAATGGTTTTCCTTTAAATTTACTCAGCCTTATATTCGTATATAGCTACCAACTTGGTATCAATTAACGTTGCATACTCAGTCATGCATTCATGAATCAGTTCAGTTATGTACTCATGCATCAGATATGTATGTCCAGTATATAAGCCCAGCTTATTACTAATCCCAGTCATGTATTCATAAATCATATTCAGCTATGTACTCATGCATCAGATATGCATATTCAGTATGATAATTCAGTATACCAATAATTTCAGTTATAAAATCATGTTTTAGTGTTGCATGTTCAGTGTCTACGTCCAGTTTATCAGTATTCTCAATTTAATCAATCTCATTTGAGGATGAATATTTCCAAGGGGGATATATTATAAGATCCCTCAAAATCCTAAGCTCAACTCAGTCTTTTAAGCTTGCTAAGGGGTCCTGGACAGAGAAAATTCTAGCTATAAGTATTCAGACTTAGTACTATTTTGGCCTTCATAAGTTGGCAACTCTATTTCACTACTCTTATGACCTTAAAATGTCAATATTTAGGTTGATTCATGATCAGAAATGTTAGTAGGTGTTCTCGTATGAGTTTCGTATTTTTCGGACCTCGTTTGAACCATGTTTGGAAACCCAAAATCGTGTATCAACGCAATCTCAATGCGGAACGTCATCCATCACGTTGATTAATATTTTTTGGCTCCCAGTGGCAATTTCCAATGAACTGACGCGGACTTAACATGGCGTGTTGGCTATCGCGTCGATGCCAATGATGCGGTGCATCATCCTATGCGTCGACAGTCCAGTTTTTAGTTATTAAAAAGTCGCGTCCTTAGGGGTATTAGGGTTATTTTCTCACCCTTATTCATCCCTAAAACACGAGATTCAACCCTTATTGAGCAAAATATACTTACTTTCTCTCAAATTTCTCAAGAACAAGAACCCTAGGTGATTTAATTTCAAAGCCAAGGCTAAAGGTTTTACCATTTTTCTTCAAGAATTTAGAAACCAAGGTATGTCAAGTGTTCATCCAAGGGTTCGTTCCACCCTTGGAGTCCAAGAAACTCTTTTAAACTTCAAGTAGCTTGATTCATGCTTTTCATGATTTGGATTCAAGTGTATTCACGATTATAATGTTGATTTAATTTCTATTCCATGATTAAGTGCAAAATTTATGTAAAAACAACTATTATGTATGTAGTATCATGTGAATTCATGTTAAATCCTTGAAATTGTGATGCTTATGTGTTGATTAGTACTATGTGCATATACAATGTCCTCTAAGTGTTTGATGAGTTATTTATGAGAATTAAATAATGAAATTATATCATGTTGGCATGTATTCAAGTTCATGTCATGCAAGTGTTTGCTAGTATGTCCCAATGAATGAATGATGATCAAGTAGTTATTTATCATGTTTTAAGATTGTTCCATGTCTTATAACTTATGCTATCGAGTACTGGGGGTGTTTAATACCCTACAATTTAGCTGATTACCTAGAGCCATGGTCAGTCTTCGGATAGTATCAGTCATGTCACGATCAGTAGTACTCTCAGTCAATTACAAAACTCAGGACAAACTTAGTAGACTCAGTATCAGTTTAGTCCAATTCAGTATTTAGTTCAAGCCTCAGTAAATTCAGCCAGTTAATAAATTTCAGTAGTATTTCGTCAGCCAATAAAACTCAGTGAACTCAGTTCAGTTTAGTTAGACAGTATTATCAGTAACAGTTCAGTCAAGCCTACTATAAACTAGGATATCAGTTTAGTGTCTATTCAGTTGGGAGTAGGATTCAGCACCGAGTTAACCTAGGGATGGGGGCATTCCTGCCAGTAGAGGATTTGACCCTTAGTTGCAATCCCTGTATTACAGAACTACGTAGCCAGCGTAGGTTGAGATATCTTCCTGTCAGACTAGGGTTGATACATCTCATACGAATTTTCCTGCCAGTGAGGGTTGACGAAAGAGCTTTCGTCAGAGAGGGTTAACTCACAGTTGTCTTTACCCATAGCATGGTACTGACACCCTTCCAACTGGGGTTATAGGTTAGACTCCAATCTATTCAGAAAGGGGCATATCGGTTAGATGATTACCTCCCACAGTCTCAGTTTCAGTTCCAGTCTCAGAATAGAACTTAGTTTAGTTCTACAGATTTAGGACTGTCATACACAGTCACTCAGTTCAATACGAAACTCAGTATAGTTCCATATGATTGAGACTATCAAATATAGTCACTTAGTTATCAACTGCACAGTATCAGTAAACTCAGATATTACTAAATCAATAATTCAGAACTCAGTATCCAGTGTTATTACGATCTCAGTTATAGTATACGTATTCATATCATTCAGTCAGTATTGTTAATGCATATGTACCCATGCATTTAGGCCTACCTCACTTTGCATACCAATACATTCAAAGTACTGATGCATACCTTTCTTTGCACTATGATATTTTATATCATAGGTTCAGATGCGCTGGCTCCCGATCATACTTAGCAGTTCAGATATTTAGTTGATAGAGTTAGTGGTGAGTCCTCTTAGTTTGAGGACATAATGATTATTTCAGTAGTTTAGAGTTAGTTAGGGACTTGTCCCATCAACTCCATATCTCAGGTAACCTGAGATGGTATTTTTTTTAGCTCTACTACTTCACGATATTGTAGTTGTCATGTATGTCCACCATGGTTGGTTGAACCTCAATAGAAGGTTCCTCATGTACTTAGTTCATATGATATTTATAATACCCCGCACTTTCCTAACTCAGTTCAGCTCTTAGTGTACAAGAGTTTCTATGTAGAAATTTTTAATACACTTAGAATTTCCTATTTTAAGACCCAACAGATGGTAGAAAATTTAATTATCTTTCCAACGATATAAATTTTTACCAAATTTGATATCCAGGTGAGAAGTTGTGGCACTTTTAGTGAAATAGTATGTCAAATTGAGCAGTACAGCATCGTAGTGACAGGCCAAATAACATTCATCAATTTCCAGTGAATCACCATGATAGTATCATATCACGGTGAAGTTTTAGTTCCCAATTGGCATTTTCTAGTGTGTCACCGCGATAAGCAGCGCGTCACGCTAGAGTGCCATTTCGCAATTGTCACTTTCTAGTGAGGCTCCACGATACCTCCGCATAGTGCCAAAGTGCATTTTCACACTCGTCCGACTATACTAGCCGACAAAATCCAGTGGCTCACCGTGATGGCACCGCATTGCGGTGATGGCCAAAATTGAGATTTTTAATGATGAAAATATAATTTATTTCAGGGATATTTGGGTCTTTTTCCATAACCCAGATCAGTTCAAAATATGTTAATGAACCCCTAATAAGCTAATTAGATCATTATTTACTCATTTTCTCTCAAATCAAGATCATTCTCTCTCAAAGTAGAAAAACCCAGCCTTCAAGAATCAAGCTCAATTCTCAAGGAATCCACCAGTAAACCTCAATAACTCAACTATTTAGGTATGTTAGTTGTTCATCCTTGGGTTTTCTTCCACCCTTGGAGTTCAAGAACCCTTTCTCAAGTTTTAAATTATGAATTATGTTCATAAATAGAATTGTGTTCATGTATGTGATGACTTTATGGGTTTTAAACCTAGACGACTATGAATTTCAAGTAAATAAACTAGTATGTATGTTGATTTATGTATTCCTCATGTCATAACTCATGATTTGTGAATTGAATATTGTAACAATGATAATTCCATGTTATTTTCCTCATGTTCAAGAACCATGCTCCCCAAGTATGATAGAATGTCTATGTGAATTGAATAGTGTAATCATGATATGTTATCATATGTTCTCATTCATATGCAAGTTCATAACCTCTAAGTGTTTGACAAAATGTCTCAATGAATGAATTATGAATAATTGACTATTGCCATGCTTTCAAGATTTGTTATGTTTTATTATTGATACTATCGAGTCATGGAGGTATTTAATACCCGAAATCTAGTTGTTTACTCATATTACAGAAGTCTTGGGATAGTCTCAGTAATGTCATGATAGTAGCATTCAGTCAGCCTTCACGATCAACGTGAGTTTAATTAAGTCATTCCAGTAATGATCAGTTCTAGTGTCCTTTCAGTTGGGAGTAGAATTTAGCACCGAGCGAACCTAGAGATGGGGGCTTACCTGCCAGGTGAAAGTGTGACCCTGAGTAGAAATCTTTACGTTCCAGAATTACGTGGCTAGAGTAGGTTGAGATATTAACTTGCCAATTGAGGGTTGACACATATCTCGTTAGGGAACTTGCCAGTAGAGGGTGGCCCTTAGTCCTTCAGGACAATACTTTAGTAGATCCACATAACCAGATATTTATACCCATCGTACGGTACTGACACCCTTCCAACTAGGGTCATAGGTTGGACCCCAATCAATTTACATTGGGGTATATCGGTTAGATGAAAACTCCCACAGTTTCAGTTTAAGTCTCAGTCTTCAGTATAGAACTCAATCCAGTTCTACAGGACTATCGCTAACTAGTTATCAGATTTCTCAGTTATCAATTATTTAGCATCAGAACTTAACGTTCAGTTTCAATATGATCGTAGATAAAATATATATATATATATATATATATATATATATATATATATATATATATATATATGCATATGCACAGTATCGCATACTCAGTGTTTACAGCAGTTTCAGTTCTCCATGTACTCTCATTTAGTTACTTCATATCATTCAGTCAGTTACTGTTCATGCATATGAGCCCATGCATATTAACCGTACCTCACTTATCATACCAGTACTTTCCATATACTGATCGCATACTCTTTTTTACGTTATGATGTCTCATATCATAGGTTCAAACACATGATTCTTGATCATACTTAGTAGCTCAGGATATCAGCAGCAAATTCAGTAGTGAGTCCTCATCCATCGAGGATATTATTTTATTTCAGTAGATTTAGCATGTTCAGTAGTCGGAGTTAGTTGGGGACTTATCCCATCAACTCCACATTCAGATAGTTAGAGGCTTCAGACTAGAATACTTCAGACAGATGTTCAGTTATATTTTCAAGATTATTATCAGTATTCAGTAATTATTTTCAGTTATGAACCTTATGACATTTTCAGCCTAACTTCCATATATATTTTCAGTATTATTATTCAGTGCTCACAACAGGTACCATCTCATGGGTTAGCTTGCGGTTCCTCGGGACTGTAAGCACTATGTGACGCCCAGGGTGTACTCTCAGGATGTTACAATATTGCTGCAGCATTAGCACGGGCACTCATAGTTATAGATTTTACAGTGCATACTTGTGAACTTGATAGATGGACCCTGTCTATGATTGAAAGTGAACTTTTATTATTTTCTACGGAAACTAAATCGGTACTGCCTTGTATGTTCTTCTTGGATTTAGCCAGGAACACTCTTGAATATGGAACAAGACTTAAATAGGAGAGTTCTCCTTTTACGCTATCTAGTATTGTCAATAGCAAATTACCCTTAATTCTAACTGATGGGTTTGATTTCTTTCTTATTGTCACAATACTGATAACTCTTAAGTTTTTAATAGAAAAGCAAGTTCTAGTACTTGTTGGATTAATTGGCTTATGTTTCAACCAACAATTATTAGTACAAGATTCAGCCACTTCATTTTGCATTTGTGGTAGAAGAGATAGATTTTTACACTGTAAAGCATAATTTAGTTGATCCTGATATAAGTGTGGTAGTGAGTGTGAGAATCAGCGAGTACTTGTCAAAAACTTCAAGGGAGATTCCCATGGTACTTTCTACTGGAGCTTATGTGAATTCACAATAGTGTTGGGACTAACATTTCATGTTAAGGGTTGTACATAATATGAAGTATCTGGAGCATTCCGATGTGGACGAAAGAATAGAGTTCATTGGGGGAAGAGATCTAAGGATTGCAGTACCTATTCTACCGTCTTTGATGATAGCAAAAATAGATGTGATCATTACCCTCTAGTTATAGAAAGTGTCTATTTGGTGATCCGGGATATCGATGATATTGCTAATAAGTATATTTGGGTTGCCATTGTCCCAAAAGGTAAGCTTAAATGCAAAGTGGGTGGTGCCCATAAGGCAGCACATGATAACATAATGAGTTATGAAGTCCGCAAGGTAAATAACTTTTTATTGCTATCCAAAACCATTTTAATATCCATAAATCATGTTAGGCCAAAGCTATCAACTCTTAGGATATTTGGAGGGCCAAGTGAAGTTACTGGAACAAGAAATGCTTTGGTACAGCCCCTTGCTGCGAACATTGGTCCATTGGTTAGTAGATCAAATGCACAGAGACCTTGATAAAACCTCTGGGAAAAACTTCAGTTGGGATGCTAACACAGGGAGAAACGAATATGAAAAAACCATGACATTTGTGCTTCTCTACTCTAACCTTGAGAAAAAGGTTCTTTTTGAGGGTCGGAGTATTGTTATAAACAAGGCCACAGTAGAGGACATATTGGGGAATTTGGCAAATTATATTTGGGACCCTGAGTGGATGTCTATATATAATAGAGGGAAATAATGTATTAGGCTTATGATAAGACTTATGTTGCTTTTTTTTTCTTTAGCTATTTTGTGACAGAACTCTGGAATCTCCCTTTTCTATTCCTTTTTGGTTACGTTGATGAACGATTTTCCTATAAGTTCCATCCTTGATCAATCAAAAGCTTTAGTTTGTTACTGGCCCCAAGAGATTTGATCATATATATTGGAGTATTCTGGAAAATAAACCACACAAAAGATGAAAAGTCATAAATAATTCTTTCATACAATAATATGGCCAAGACTTTGCTGACTCTGCTTATGGTTGTCTCCTTCTTGGTTATTTCATAAAATGTGGTGATAGCAAGAATGTGTGGTCGAGATTGTCATATTAAAGATGATTGTGATGCCTTGATATGTGAAGGTGTAGGCAGACTTGGAACTTGTGTTGATGGATTTTGTGTATGTTTAGCAGATGGCAAGACGCATTTCATCAATCATAAAGAAGGGAAGAAGGAAGCATGCACAAATACGTGTGAGAGTAGCAAAGATTGCCTTGCTTTGCAATGTGAATCTGGTTTTGCAACTTGTGTTGGTGGAATAGTGTATGCTTGTGAATAAAAAGGCTCAAATATGTCATCCAACTATCAGAAATGGTTTATTTATGTCATCCATTAAAAGTTTGACTCGTTTATACCATTGTTGTTGCAAAATAGGTCCATCCATGCCATTACTTGTTAACGGTGATTTTTCAAAAACAGCTTTGCCACGTGTCATCTTACTAGAGGTTCACATCATTAATTAAAACAAAGAGAAAAAGCTCAAAAATGTCATCAAACTATCAGAAATGGCTAATTTATGTCATCCATTAAAAGTTTATCTCGTTTATGTCATTTTCGTTATAAAATAGGTTCATCCATTCCATTACTTGTTAAAGGTGGTTTTTCAAAAATAGCTTTGCCACGCGTCATCTTACTAGAGGTCCTCGTCACTGATTAAAATTATGTGATTGTCCCAATTAAGTTAGCTAAATAGTTGAATATATTTTGAGATATTCTTAGGCAAGCTCCAATAACTGTAAAAACAAGTGAGGCCTAAAATATTCTTTTGCCAAGCCTTACAAACCTCAAAATGACTAGTTAATCATTCTCTGTTGCATACTTTTTGGTCGATTAATGTTTATGCTTCTGGGATTTTTCATTCAATGCTATGATGGGCGATCTTCCTCAAAGATTCAAGGCATTGACTATTATGAACAAAATGTAAGCGAAAATAAATCAATTCTTATTGATTTATTTTAATTAATAACGTGGACCTTAAGTAAGATGACACATGGCAAAGCTTTTTTTTTAAAAAAAAACGCCATTAACAAGTACTGACATATATGAACCTATTTTGTAGCGGTGATGGCATAAACAAGCTAAATTTTTAACGGATGACATAAATGAGCCACTTCTGAAAGTTCGATGACATATTTGAGCCTTTTCTCTTTGTTTTAATTAATTATGTGGACCTCTAGTAAGACGACACGTGGCAAAGCTGTTTTTGAAAAACTATCGTTAACAAGTAATGGCATGGATGAACCTGTTTTGTAACAACAAATAAACGAGCCAAACTTTTAAGGGATAGCATAAATGAGCCATTTCTGATAATTTGATGGTATATTTGAGCCTTTTCCCTTTTATGTTATTTCATTCAAGAATTAGTTGAATACATTCCATACGATTAGTAACATACATTTCATATGTTCGCTTCGTTGAAGAATTAGTTAAATGTAATTAAATTACATTTGATAAAGAAAAAAACACAAATGACCTCGAAGATGGACATTGGCAGATTAAAAGAAAGGGTATATGCGGTTCCAACAATTTGTTTGAACGATAATGTCTCGCGGTAGTATGCATTTCATGATGTAGTAGAGGTTCGTAGATCATTTTACGAAGGGTCTATGCACTTCAGGCATCTGAGCTATTCATATTTTAATTTTTAAAATTTCAAGTTAAATGAAATTGAAATTCCACAAAAAGATCAAGGGGATAGTTGTAAAAATGATATTTGTAGAATTTTAAACCAAAACACAATATGTTGTATATCTAGTTTTTTAACGCAATGAATCAAACACTTGATAAACATTACAATTCTTGTACTACTAGTCCCTGCATTATTAATCCTTATTTTACTAATTCATACATAACTTATTTTCCTACCAAACGACCCTAAAGGTTTTATTTTACACAAAAATGGAGAAGGCTTCGATAACTTGTTTTTTATGGTTGCTTACTTGCTTTCCTCATCGTTTCTTCTGGTCAGCCAGTTTCTTTCCCTTTTATCGTTTATGTTTGCGTCAATTGGTTATGTAGTTGTTTATAACTTTATTTTAATCGTACAAAGACCTTTCCTTTTTTTCATTTTGATATTTGATAAAAATATGAAATAACACATCGATGATATGAAAAATCATTTTCTTTTGTTAAAAATTTAAGTGTATCATTTATCAACTCTCTCGACGATAATTTATAAGAATGGGGCACTTCTTACTTGTCACATGCCGGTAATTTATGCGATGCTGACTAACAAATTTTGTAATTTTCAGATGTTGTCAAGCCGAAAGACGTGCAAGTGCAAAAATTGTCAAAATATCGAATATGCAAATGTATCGGCCAGACGTTATTGTTTGGTTCAAATGGGAAGCTTTAAAATTAATTATCTCTATATAGCTGTGTTGAATATATGGAGTGTGTGCAAATGATCAATATAAAAACGTATCATTTGGTTCATGGGGACTCAAAAGTATTATGTGATAGTGTTTGCTTGATGAATTAAATTGCAATGTAAGTTAATTAGTTGGTTGCATCATGATGCCAATTTTTTTTTGTTTCTTTTCTATTCTTGATGTTAAAGATATATTGTTAGAACTAATTATCAGGTCTTACAGTATTAATTTTTGAAATTATCAATTATTTTGCTATTTTTTTCTAAGTTAAAGCGACAGTTAAAATGAAACGGGGTGAATATAATAGTCAAGAGACATTGTTTAAAGCTTATAGCCAAGTGTACAATGGTAAATCAAGACCAAATTTAAACAAGACATAGTTATGTGTAGTGGTAAAATGGATTCAATTGGATCGGATTTGGGCAAATTCAAAATGAATTGAATTTCACTTCACCATATGAATATGGGTAAAAATGGATTTAATAAGATATGGATTAGGTAAAATGATTCTAACCTGCTTTAATCTAACCAAAGCTAAAAAAAAAATTAAAAGAAAATCAAACCTTTAGCTGAGTTAATTGAAATCGACCTAAAAAAAAAACTTTAGGTGGGTGTTTGGTATAAAAAAATGTTTTTCCACTTTCTCTTATTTCGTTTGCTTAATGAACTTATTTTTCTCCTATTTAAGAAAATAACTTCAATTCCCAACACCTCACCACCTAACCTGACCCAACCTCGACTCGAGAACGAACACTCGACCCCAAATCGAGACTTTAGACCTGAATTCAAACCTTCATTCAAGATTTGGGACTCGGCTCCAATCCTGATCCAAGTCATATGACTCATCTCTTAATCACATCGCAATTCCGAACCTGTCTCTCTATCTCGACCTGGGAGTTGAATCTCGACTCCAAACATCAATTCAAGACCTAACTCCGATCCAGGACCTAACTTGCACACAAAGACCCGACTCTTGTTCTCACTTTGAGATCGACTCTCGACCTCGATTTATGATCCAACCTCAACTCAGGACATGCGGCTCTACTCTCGGCCCTAGTTTGACTCGATACTTGAATCTCAAATTCAACTAGAGACTCAATTACCCTACGTTGATTCCACTCTGGGACCCGACGCCTAACACTAACACGGGATTCTAAACCTGTCTCCCTGACCTAAATCGAACATCATGACCCTGACCAAATCTTGATAAATAATAGCGTTGGTAAATAAATAGAAAAAATGATGTTTTTAAATAAAATATTAACCTATGAATCAAACTTTATATTTAAAAAAAGTTAAAATCTATGATTGAAAATTTGAAATTTCATCCAATTAGTTGGAACACCTATTTTGAAACTTAATAAATCTGAATATTTTGAGCCCGCGGTACTCCCAAATGTGCATATAGCAACTGACGAAGGTAATCAAAGTTGGCAAACAAGTTCCAATAAGAAGGAAGTGTGATTGATGAGATATCCAAAGTGATGGAAGAAAGTAAAGAAGAAGTAGCAGTAGTAGTAGAAGAAGAAATATGGAGTTGGGGAGCAGGAACAGAGGGACAATTAGGAACAGGAAAGCTCCAAGATGAACACAAACCTCAACTCCTCCATTCTCTTTCTTCTTTTTCTTTTGGTCCAATCTCGCATCTCTCTTGTGGTGGTGCCCATGTCATTGCCCTTACTCCTGGTTTGCTTCTTCTTTTATCATCTCTCCTTACTTACATTCTTTGTTGTTCTTGTTGTTGTATTTGTC
Organism: Capsicum baccatum var. pendulum; assembly: GCA_030864225.1. NCBI lineage: Eukaryota > Viridiplantae > Streptophyta > Magnoliopsida > Solanales > Solanaceae > Capsicum > Capsicum baccatum. The sequence continues at coordinate 235,989,655 of CM061560.1, read as the reverse complement.
TGTCTGTAATTATACCATTTATATGAAATTGTTTTTTTTCTATGTATATGTACTAGATGTTGAACCTCTTATTGCTTGTTCGTGTATTTTTATGTCTTTTGTATTTTTAATCGCCCTAGTGAAAATTCTGGCTTCACTGTGGTCTGTAATGTGTTTTCAACTTGATGGGATTTGAGTTCTTGCTGTAAAGATGACACCTTTTTGGTGTGAGATTCAAATTCAATGGGAAAAATGAAAATTTTGATAAGGTTTTGCAGTTAAGATGATACCTTTTTGGTCCCATCTCCCATCTCTCTTGTGTGGAGCCCATGTTATTGCCCTTACCCTGGTTTTGCTTGCTCTTTCATCATCTCTCCAAACTTACGTTCTTCTTTATCTCTGTATTTTTGTTGTTTGTAATTGGGGGCGGAGCTATGTAGGGCTGAGGGGATGCAGGAAATTATACTGTTTATACTTAGTTGAAATTTATTTTTTATGTATGTATAGTAGATGTTGAACCCCTTATAGCTTATTTGTATGTTTGTTTTTTCGTATTTTGAAACCCCTTAGTGAAAATCCTGGCTTTGCCATTGTTGTGATGTGCTTTCAACTTGATGGGGTTCCTTTTTGAGTGTGAGATTCAAATTCAATGGAAAAAGGAAAGTCTTGATTGGGTTTTGCAGTAGAGCTGATACCTTTTTGAGTGTGAGATTCAAATTAAATGAAAAAGTGAAAATCTTGATTGTGTTTTGCAGTAAAAATGGTACCTTTTTGAGTTTGAGATTCAAATTCAATGGCAAAAAAATTTTGAAAAACTTGTATATGGTTTGCTGTTAAGATGACACCTTTGCTTCAATCTGTATATTTATGTGTTTTCTACTTGATGGGGTTTAAGATTTTGCAGTAAACATGACACCTTTATTGTGTAAGATTCAATCTGTGTGTTTATGATTTTTCTACTTGATGGGGTTTATGTATTTTTCTGCCTGTAATCATGGACAGAGCGAGGTAGGGCTGAGGGGATGCGGGAAATATATTGTTTATACGTGTTTAAAATTATTTTTTTATGTATATGTAGTAGATGTTGTATCCCCTTTTAGCTTATTGATATGTTTACTTCATCGTATTTTGAAACCCCTTAGTGAAAATCTTGGCTTCGCTATGGTCTATAATGTGTTTTCAACTTGATGGGGTTCGAGTTTTTGCAGTAAAGATTACACCTTTTTGAGTGTAAGATTCAAAATCAATGGGGAAAATGAAAATCTTGATAGGGTTTTACAGTAAAGATGATGCCTTTTTGGTGTGAGATTCAATCTGTATATTTATGTTTTTCTACTTGATGGGGCCTTAGGTTTTGTACTAAAGATGATTTCAAGTGAGATTCAATGTCTGTGTATTTATATTTTTTCTACTTGATTGTGTGAGCTTCAATGGAAAATTATGACTTCAGCAATTAAAGAAAAGGAAAAAACTTGATGGGCTTTAGATGGCACCATATTAATATGAGAACCAAGGGAAAAATTTTGAACTTTCACAAAAAGAGTAGAAAAGAAAAAGAAAGAACAAGCTTATAGGGTAAAAATATCATCTTGGTGTAAGATTCAATAGAAAGATTTTTACTTTTTGTAGGGGAAAAAAACAAGTTTGTTTGGGTTTTGCAGGTGGAAGAGTGCTAACATGGGGGAGGGGTACTTCTGGTCAGTTAGGCCATGGGGAGATGGTTAACTGCTTACATCCAAAGTCATTAGAGTCTTTGGAAGGCATCTTTATTAAACATGCTTCTGCTGGATGGAATCACTCAGGATTTGTTTCAGGTTTCATTCCTTCTGCTTCAGCTATGAATCTAATGTGATATTGGATCGTTACTTTTCATACTACTTCTGAAATACATTATTCCGAGTTACTCAGGAGGCCTTATTTGGAAATAGTCAATTCTGTTGGAACTGAAAGTTCATGCATTTTTTATAGGTTAAATAGGAATTTACAGATAGTTAAGCATTAGTCAGGTTACAAAACGTGCCCCCTTGGGCATCAAAAGTAGGTTGGGCCAACTGAGGGCCATGATTCTCATTATTACAAACAGAAATTTTCCAAGTGTACTTAGTTCTTAACATGTCTGCACTCAGTGTAGGCAGTGCAAATATAGGAGGATCTAACAAAAATTGATGGTGATGCCATTGGTGCCATACTTGCTCCTTCCTTAACTAGCAGGTCCGCTACCTTGTTCCCTTCTCTGTAAACATGCACTGGTGGAGCTGTCTCCAGCCTCTCCATTAGTGCCTGCATTCAAGAATCAGATTGTTATGTGGCAAATGCCCGTTAGTGATAAACTGAATTGCTTCCAATGAGTCTAGATTAATAGATAATGGTTTGATGTCAAATTGGATAGCCAGTTGAAGTCTTTGTTTGAGGGCATAGATTTCAGCAATGGTGGGAGTGACATTAATCGTATTGCCAATATAACCAATTATCCACTCCCCTTTGTTATTTCTGATCGCTCCTCCTAATCCTCCAATTCTAGGGCTATTCTTTACGGCAACATCTGTGTTGAGCATGTAACATCCTGCATTTGGAGGTTTCCAACTTACCTGGATGGTGAGTTTGCTAGCTTGAGTTCTGTGGTGGTTACTTACAACCAATTGAAACTCAGTAGCTTGTGCTATGGTGTACAACAACAACATACCCAGGATATTCCCACTAAGTGGGGTCTGGGGAGGGTAAGTATACGCAGTCCATACCACTACATCAGATGTGAGATAGAGAGGCTGTTTCCGATAGGCCCAAAAAAAAAAAAAACAAAAAAGAAATAAAAAAATAAGAACATAATAAAATCAACATACAAAACAATATATAACAAGATACACAAATAAATAAAAAAGATATACATAACAACATAAATCATTCTACACCCATTAACAGTCATACTAATCTTCTACCCTAATCCGCCTTCTCCGCAACTTCCTATCCAGGGTCATGTCCTCGGATAGTTGGAGCTGTTCCATGTCATGTCTAATCACCCCCTTCCAATATTTCTTTGGTCTACCTCAACCTCGCTTGAAACCATCCCTAGCCAGCCTCTCATACCTCCGCACTAGGGCATCTGTGCCCCTCCTCATCACATGACCGAACCATCTTAACCTCACTTCCCTCGTCTTGGCTTCCATTGAAGACACTCCCACCTTATCTCGAATAACCTCATTTCTAATCCTATCTTTCCTAGTACACCCACATATCCACCGAAGCATTCTCTTTGCCACCTTCATCTTCTAGACGTGGGCCCTCTTAACAGGCAAACACTCCCCCCATACAACAAAGCCGGTCTAACCACCACTCTTTAGAACTTGCCTTTAAGTTTAGGACGCGAGCCTTCATTTCTTCCACCCTACCCCAATCCGATGAGTGACATCTTCGTCAATCTCTCCATTCTCCTGAATCATAGACCCCAGATACTTGAAACTATCTCTCTTATTGATAGAATGAGTATCAAGCTTAATAACCACGTCGGACTCATGAGACACCTCATTGAACTTACACTCCAAATATTCCGTCTTGGACCTACTCAACCTAAACCCTTTAGACTCAAGGGTTTGCCTTTAAACCTCGAATTTACCATTAACTCCATTACGTGTCTCTTAGTCAAGACCACATCACCCGCAAAAAACATGCAGTAAGGCACCTCACCTTGAATTTGCTGCATCAAAACATCCATCACCAAGGAAAAAAAACACAGACTAAGCGTCGATCCTTGGTGTAACCCCATCAAGACGGGAAAGTGCTCCGAGTCCCCTCCCCCAGTCCTAACCCGAGTCTTGGCCCCGTCGTACATATCCTTAATCGCCCTAACATACACCATAGGAACACCTCTAGCCTCCAAACACTTCCAAAGAACCTCCCTGGGAACTCTATTATCAGCCTTCTCTAAGTCGATAAACACCATGTGGAAATCCTTATTCCTTTTCCTATACTGCTCCACCAGTCTCCTAACGAGATGGATGACTTCAGAGGTCGAGCGACCTGGCATAAATCCAAACTGTTTTTCAAAAATAATAACAATCGTCCGCAAACTTAACTCTACCACCCTCTCCCAAACCTTCATAGTGTGACTCAACAACTTGCAACAACAACAAACCCAGTGTATTCCCACATAGTGGGGTCTGGGGGGTAAGATGTATGCAGTCCATACCTCTACCTCTAAAGAAGTAGAAAGGCTGCTTCCGATAGACCCCCGGCTCGAGACACGAGATACTACACATATACATAGTACAGCATAGAACAAGAAAACATAACATAAATCCGACACCCGTAGGTAATAAAAACAGAGGAAAGCAAACAACAAACAGATTCGTAATAAAACATGGAACAAGGTATCCTAACAAGAATAATACCCCCCTCCCAAGTAATTCCCTACACTAGCGACCCAAACTGGCCCTAGCCGTCTGCCCTAATTTGCGTCCTCCAGATCTTCCTATCTAGGGTCATGTCCTCGGTGAGCTGTAACTGCTCCATGTCCCGCCTAATCACCTCACCCCAGTACTTCTTCGGCCTACCCCTACCCCGCCTAAAACCATCCAAAGCTAGTCTCTCACTCCTACGAACCGGGGCATCCATTCTCCTCCTCGTCACGTGCCCGAACCATCTCAATCAGACTTCTCGCATCTTATACTCCACTGGAGTCACCCCAACCTTCTCCCTAATAGTCTCGTTCCGAACTCTATCCCCTCTAGTTAGCCCACACATCCAACGCAACATCCGCATTTCTGCCACCTTCATTTTCTGGATGTGGGAGTTCTTAACTGGCCAACACTTCGCTCCATACAACATGGCCGGACGGACTACCACCCTGTAGAATTTGCCTTTCAGCTTGGCGGCACCTTCTTATCACACAACACCCCCGACGCGAGCTTCCACTTCATCCATCCCGCCCCAATACGGTGCGAGACATCCTCGTCAATCTCACCGTTACCCTGAATCACGGACCTGAGATACTTGAAACTATCCCTCTTACATACCTCCTGTGATTCCAACTTCACTACCACCTCCTCCTCCAGCCTCACGTCATTAAACTTGCATTCCAAATACTCTGTCTTGCTTCTGCTCAACCTGAACCCTTTAGACTCAAGAGTTTGTCTCCACACCTCTAATTTGTCATTCACACCCCCTCGCGTCTCATCAATCAAAACTACATCATCTGCAAAAAGCATACACCAAGGCACCTCCCCTTGAATACGCCGCGTCAACACGTCTATCACCAAAGCAAACAAAAAGGGACTAAGAGTAGATCCCTGATGCAAACCTGTCAAGACAGTGAAATGCTCTGAGTCTCCTCCCGCCGTCCTCACCTGAGTTTTCGCACCATCATACATGTCCTTAATTGCTCTGATATATGCCAGCGGGACTCCACTCACCTCCAAGCATCTCCACAGCACCTCTCTGGGGACTTTGTCGTATGCCTTCTCCAGGTCTATAAACACCATGTGCAGGTCCTTCTTCCTTTCCCTATACTGTTCCACCAACCTCCGTACCAGGTGAATTGCCTCCGTCGTCGAGCGGCCAGGCATGAATCCAAACTGGTTTTCCGAGATAGACACTATCCGTCTCAGCCTCACCTCGACCACTCTCTCCCAAATCTTCATAAAGTGACTCAATAACTTAATCCCCCTATAGTTATTGCAAGTCTGAATGTCACCCTTATTTTTATAGAGCGGGATCATGGTACTCCACCTCCAAGCCTCGGGCATTTTCGCCGTCCTGAAGATCTCGTTGAACAATCCAGTCAACCACCTTACATCAGCCTCTCCAGCGAACTTCCAAAAATCCACCGGTATCTCATCCGGCCCCGTCGCCCTACCCCTTCGCATCCTGCGAACAACCTCTCTAACCTCTTCTACCTTAAAACGTCTACAATACCTAAAATCCCGACACTCCTCTGAGTGCTCCAGCTCCCCTAACACAATAGCTCTATCCCCTTCGTTATTCAAGAGCCTATGAAAATACGACTGCCATCTATTCTTAATGTGGCCGTCCTCCACTTACACTGTACCATCCTCCCCCTTAATGCACTTCACCTGGTCGAGGTCACGACCCTTCCTCTCCCTGGCCTTAGCGAGTCTAAACAACTTTTTTTCCCCTCCTTTCTCCTGTAACCCTGCATACAAGCTCTCAAAGGCCGCCGTCTAAGCCGCCGTGACTACTAACTTAGCCTCCTTCCTAGCTAACTTGTACTCTTTCCTGTTTACCCGCTTCTCTTCATCGTCCTTACTCTCAACCAACTTAGCATACGCCCTTTTCTTGGCCCCCACTTTCTTCTTAACCTCATCATTCCACCACCAATCCCCCCGATGATGCCCGACCCGGCCCCTAGAAACACCCAACACCTCACTAGCATTCTCCCTGATGCACCTAGCCATCCTATCCCACATACTATCCACGTCCCCCCTACGCTCCCACACCCCCATTCCCGCCAACTTCTCTCTTATCTCCCACGCCTTCACTGGCGTCAGGCCGCCCCACTTAATTCTAGGTCTACACTCCTCACCCCTCCTCTTTCTATTCTTTTTTATACCCAAATCCATAACCAAGAGCCTATGCTGGGTCGAAAGATTCTCACTCGAGATGACCTTACAGTCCTTACACAACACCCTATCCCCTTTCCTAAGCAACAAAAAGTCAATCTGGGTCTTGGCTATCGCGCTTCAAAAGGTGATCAGGTGATCGTCCTTCTTTGGGAAGCCCGAGTTCACCACCACCAGCCCAAAGGACCTCGCGAACTTCAATAGAGTAGCCCCCTCTTCATTTCTTTCCCCAAAACCAAAACCACCATGCACATCACCAAAGCCTCCCAGTAACGTCCCGATGTGCCCGTTGAAATCTCCTGCTACAACAATCTTCTTCGAGCTAGGCACGCCTCTCACCACCTCATCCAAAGCCTCCCAAAACCGCATCTTCTCCTCCCCCTCCAAGCCCATTTGCGGCGCATAAGCACTACACACGTTCAGGGTAAACCCCCGAATGACCAACTTAATAGTCATCAACCTATCCTTGATCCTTTTTACCTCTACTACCTGATCTCTAAACTCTTCATCTACTAGGATGCCAACTCCATTCCTACGCCTCTCGCTCCCAGAGTACCAAAGCTTGTACCCATCCACATCCCTAGCCTTAGACCCTACCCACTTGGTCTCTTGAACACACGCAATATTAATCCTCCTTTTTCTAAGAATCTTCACAAGCTCTATGGACTTACCCTGAAGAGTCCCTATATTTCAAGTCCCCACCCTCAGCCTACCATCACTATCCACACGTCTTCCTCTACCACCCCTGAGGTCACACCTTGGCCTCCCTCCCCTTCCCGCCCTTTCCTCTTCCCCCACCCCCACAACAGCCCCTCGCCCCAACCCCCTCGGACATGACCCTATCCAACCATCAACGCCCACAGCTAGTACTACCAGGAAATACAAGGAAATATAAACAATGATAGTAACAAAGCATCCGTAAGAAATACAAGGCACACATAAATTCGACGAAATAATCACGCAACAAAACTAGACTCAAATAGAGAGCAAACACCAAGTCAAGATAACCCAATAACAAGCAGTGCAAGAAACGACAACAGACAATATTGACAAATCAAACACAAGTCAATATACAGGAGATAATACTGGAATAATACGAAGAATGAAATAACAAAGGTTAGAAGTCACCGGGTTACGTTTATAGACCAAGTACTCCTTTCCTGCGAGGTATGTTTGATCCCCGCAAAATGATGCAGAAACTGATCACCAGGGTATTATCGCCGGGGCTTCGCCAGCGTGCCACCGGAGTCCGAGCTGGTACTGTCGGAATCTGCTACACTCGAAAACTGTGGAACCTTCGGATGCCCCTGCCGGAATCGGTTGCTTCTGACCGGAGCTGGGCCGCCGGCGTAAGGAGGGGGGCTGCTAACTGCTGGGGCCGTCAAAGGGCTGTTGGTACGTATGTCTCTGGTATGTCGCTTCGCCGGAGTACGCCGGCCGGAACCCTAAATCGAGCCGTCTATTGCTGGAAGTCGAGCCGGCCGGGACCCTAAATCCGCCGACAAGACAAAAAGGAGATTGAGGGGGGGAGAGAGGGAGATCTGGGATGGGAGAGAGGTACGACCTTACCTTCTCCGACCCAATCAACGCCGTCAACGGCAGCGGCGTCAGAAGTCGCCGGTTAGCCAAAAAGAGGGGTGGGGGGTGGGGGTGGGGGTTATATGTGTACGTTAAAGTGAACGTTAAGGAGAGAGAACAGAGAGAACGTTAAAGAGAGAGAAATTTCACGAAGGAGAATTAGAAATAATGCCTGACTCAACAACTTGATACCCCTATAATTGTTGCAATCCTGAATGTCACCTTTATTCTTATACAACGGAATCATCGTCCTCCACCTCCAAGCTTCAGGCATCCTCGTTGTCTTGAAAATTATGTTAAATAACCGAGTCAACCACTTCATACCTGCCCCACCTGTGCACTTTCAAAAATTCACTAGAATCTCATCTGGCCTCGTCGCTCTACTTTTACGCGTCCTACGAATAGCCCCCTTAACCTCCTCAACCTTAATGCGCCTACAATAACCATAATCGCGAAACCTCTCGGAATGCTCCAAATCCCCTAACATAATGCTAGTATCCTTTCCTTCGTTCAGGTGTCTTTAGTGAAAATGATTTCTTTTTTGTTATTGAAAAGATTATCATTCCTCTTGAGCCAAATATTCCATAAACAATAAGGGATGATAACATCCCATTTGATCCAAGCATTGTAAGGCTTTGTTTCGAGTGTTTTCCAGTAGGCTCTCCAGTTGCTGGTGTTTACCAAGGCAATGTGAAGGTTCTGGTCTGTGGGAATGTAGGTAAGAATATTGTTCCAAAGCCAGTAGCATTTTGGCATCTTAAGAAGATGCGGTCCATGTCTTCATCATGAGATTCACAAAAGTGGCATGTTGCATTAAGGTTTAGCCCAATTTTGTGGAGGTTGACTCTGGTGGGGAGTCTTTTGTGGGAGAAGAGCCACAAGATTTTTTTTAAATTTTGTTGGGACAGTTTGCATGCCAAAAGTCAGTGAAATCATCAGTTGTAACAATTTTAGGGGATTGTAGGCACTGCATGTTGAAAATCTTTCATTACTGGTAAGCCCTTATATAAGCTTATCCTCATGGTGATTGTTATTAGGGATGAAATAAACTATTGATCAAGGAGATGATGTCGGGTGGAAGGTTAAAAGAAAGGATATCCAAGTTCCAGACTCCATTTTGATGGAGGTCTGCAATGGTAAGGCTTGCCTCATCGTTTGATAGGGGGCCTTGTATCATGTTTCTTAAGGTAAACGCCAAATTGATTTTGTATTTCAGTACAAAAACTTTTGAATATAGAGAATAACTCAGAACGATCTTTTATTAAGTAAACCCAAGTACATCTTGAAAAATCATCGATGAAAGTAACAAAGTAACGAAATCCTAAGGGTGAACTGACTCTACTAGGACCCCAAATATCGGAATGAACTAATGAGAAAATAAACTCTGAGCGACTCTCAATACTACGTGAAAAAGTAGCACGAGTGTGTTTCCCAAGTTGACACGACTCACACTCTAATGTGGATAGACTAGACAAACTAGGCACCATCTTTCGTAGCTTGGATAGACTAGAATGTCCCAAACGTTTGTGAATAAGGTCAGGAGGATCTGTAGCGGAGCATGCTGTGAAGGAATTTGAAGAGATAAGGTGGTAAAGGCCCTATGATTCATGTCCTATGCCAATTGTCTGTCCCGTTTTGCGGTCCTGCATTAGAAAGGAATCATAAAAAAGTTATACTACAATTAAGGGCACGCGTCAAACGACTAACAGATGCAAGATTAAAAGGACAACCGGGGACATAAAGAACAGTGTCTAGAGTGACAGAAGATAAGGGTTTGGCTTGTCCAACTCCTTTTGGCTCTGTTCGAATTCCATTAGCTAAAGTAATGGCAGGAAGAGATTGTGAATAAATAATATCAAACAGAAGTGATTTGTCACCAGAAATATGGTTAGAAGCACCTGAGTCTACAACCCATGATCCAAAGGTAGGAGATTTTGCAGTTGACGCTATTGGTAGAAATATATGCTTACTTGCTTGATACTGAAGATACTCATTATATTCCTTGTTAGATAAATATACATGTTGATCACCTGTGGTGTTAGACTGAGCAATATGAGCATTTTTAGATGGTCGACCATGCAAAGAATAACGTATTCCATGAGTATGTCCAAGTCTTCTACAATAACTACACTTAGGTCGAGAATAGCATACGCCACGAGTATATCCAAACCTTTCACAATAACTACACCTAGGTCGAGATCTTCCAAATCGACCTTTCCTTCGTTGATTCTTCGTAAACTCTGACATCTGAGTTTCTAATTTCCTCATTAAGATTCAAATTTAATCATGAAAAAGAAATAGTTGGAATTTGGCCAGGAAAAAAAGAAAGTCCCCGGATATAAGATCTGATGTTCGGAAGTTGCTCGGAATAAAAAAATAATCATATGAGCAGCCTCAGAATGAATAAGCGAGGCTACTAAAAAAAAAAGAAACTGCCGGAAAAGTCACCGGAATGTAGGTTCTGGTGATCGAAATCTTGAAAGACTTGTCGGAATCAAGAAAAAACTATTGGTACAGCCTTGTAATGAAGTGGCGACCTAGCTGAAAAAAAAAACTTGGCCGCAAACTGGCCGGAATAAACCGCACGTGCCGGCGCGTGAAGTGCGTGAGGCATAGATCTACAAGTTCCGGCGGCGCGTGGATCGTCGGAGATGAGATTCGAGCACTGGGGTTTGCTCTCCTGGGTGTTTCTCACCTCGTGGTGGTGTTGGTTTTCGCACACAACACTTAAAAAATAGACGAGGGCTCAAATTGGACTTGACAGTCGTCGAAAATTGAAGTACCGGGCTGTCTTATTGAGTTTTCTTCCCAGAACTTTTCTCACAAAACTTGCTCTGATACCATGTGAAAAATATGAGAGAAAATATTATTGAATTGTTGTATCTAAATTATTACAATGAGACACTATTTATAAACATTACATTCCAATCCTATTCCTAATAGGACTCTACAGTACAATCCCTTTCTAAGTAGAATTCAATATACTATTCCTATTCTAACAATTTAAATTATATTATATAATTAACTTATATAATATAATATATTAACTTATATAAATTATAGTATTATATTTTATTAATATAATTTATTAATATAACAATTCCAAATGACCAAAATTAAAAGAAAAAAATTATAACGGTCTTCAACCGGTATTGGAACCGAAATTTTTTGGATAGACACACCGGTGGAGGACGCGGATAAAGGTAGAGGGTTAGAGCTTAGGAGTTCGTCCGTAATAGTAGGTAAGAGTGCTTTGGTTTGTATCTATGCCTGTAGTTGCTTGTTCGTGGTGTTTCGGTGTTGTCTTCGATTTCGAATAGAGAGTTTATAGTATTACCTTGGGGGTGCCTTGTTTTCATTATTATCCAATGGCGTGTTATCCTATTTCTGTTGTGTGCTTTTATATTTTCTGTTTGATTGTTGGTTATATTGTTATTTATCCTGAGCCGGGGGTCTATCGGAAACAACCTCTCTACTTCATTTGAGTAATGGTGTGGACTGCGTACACTTTACCCTCCCCAGATTCCACTTTGTAGGAAAACACTAGGTATGTTGTTGTTATGAGGATTGAGATGGAGGAAGTGCTGGCACAAGACATAATGAGTTTGGATAGTTTGGGAGGGAAGTTGAAGTACTAAAAGGTATCGCTGATGTAAAACCATTTAAGTCTATCAAAGGCTTTTTTCAAATCAATCTTGAGAATCATATTTGGATTTTTACCTTTCATTTTATTGAAGTGGGAGATTAACTCTTGGATAATGATTGGATTGTCTGCCACCCTTCTATTAAAGAAGAAGCTAGCTTGGGATGGGCCAATGATGATAGGGAGAGTAGGTTTAATTCTATTCACAATGACTTTTGTAACTAGCTTGTACGCAGTGTTACAAAGACAAATTGGCCTATAATCTTTCGGGGTGGCAGCAGTGGTAGTTTTTGGAATGCAAGAGTTAGCTTTGTTACCTTGAAGTTCATTTGGAGTATGTCGACTCAAGGGAGCTTGACAATTTTGTGGATTGGGAAGGGTGGATTTAGGAAAGCTTGGATTCTCTATTAAGTTATCCAACTTCTTTGAAAGAGAGTTTTCCATCCCTTCCATTTTTCCTTCAAGAGATTCCCTCTGGCTAGTAATACCCATTATGGCCGTCATCAAAGCTCCCATGGTTACCTTTCCCGATGCCATAGTACCTAGCAAATAAATACGAAAACAAAAACAAAAACAACAAGCAAGTTAAGGTTAGGAAAACAACTTCACAAACTCTCAAGGTTCAAACCTTTAATTGTCACTCAATTGGCGTCGCAAGTGTTTATAGCTTGTTTGTACTCTAATGAGATGACTTGGTACCAACTGTGGCTTGAGGTCGGAATGGATTCTTGTTTGAAAGACTCAAATAAACAAAATTATGTATGTACTTGAATCAGGAAGCTACAATGAATTGAAAAACGAAAAAAGCTCATAAAGAACGAAGACACGAAAGAAACGGATTCAAAAAGATTAATTCACAACTAAGTAGGTGATTACTAGTTGGTAATTAGCATTAGAATCAAGAAAAAGAAACCTAAGAATCAAAGAAAAGAAACTTAGAATCCAAACTTGAGCTTAAGGCAATTCCAAAGGGTTGAATGACGTGGCACATCAAGTTGCGATTTAGGTTGGTTGTTGAATTGTTGATCACTTGTCAATTGTTTTCAACTTGTGTTTCAATCTTTCTTCTTCTTGTTTGAGGTGTGGTAGACGGTTTTTGGATGAAAAATACAAGAATTGGAGCCTTTCAATTGATCCTTCAAACTCAAGAGAGTTTGAATATTCTTGTGGTCCCCTGTTGTACTTTCTTTTTTCTTTTTCATTGAGAATATTCCCTTTTGATGCTTTTTGAATTCTTTTTTTCTTTTGAAGACTTGGAATAATATCCTTGGAATATTCTTTGAGACAAACAAGTTTCACACCCTCTGTCACCTCTTTTTTGGATTAAACAACCATTTTTGAATATTCTTCTTCAACAAGATATGAAGATGATGAAGAACACTAAGAACATTCAAACTTGAACCCTAAGCATATGACCTCAGAATTGAATGAAATTTGAAGATCTAGGTTCACGTTGAACTCCCATACACTACTAACACGTTTTCACATCCAAATCCTCAACAACAACCTTCCAAAATTCGAGATCCACCTTCAAGTTTCTTCAAGTCAAGCTCAACAATGTTGGATGACTCAAATTAACCCGGAAATAGATCAAATTCAAGATCAAGACTCTATTAGTGTTAGAGAACAAGGATCTAACGCTAGAAACACACAAAAGACACAAGAATCTAAGCCTCAAAGTTTCGGCCTATGGGTAAAAACGAAAATAATTTTTTGTGTGATTTTCAGTTTTTTGATTCTCTTTTTGTTGATTTTCGAAATGGCAAAACCCAAGACTAGAATCATGGGAACGACTATAAACTCGGCTCTTGATACCAAATGATACGGATGTAGATACAAAAGATAGAATCTAACCAAGGAATCAAAACATAAACAATGCAAGAAAGTAAAGATAGATAAATTGACATAAGAAACTACTATGAATCAAGAACCAACGGGTGTATCAAACCCGAAGACCCCTAAACTAGTAGAATTGAACACCAATTTCTTACATAGACCTCAAGGGAATCGAGTCCCCAAGCAACCCACGTTTCTAAACAAGATGTCAACACAAGCTAAACCAAGCTTGCAATTCACTCTTCATTCAAAATATCATCAAAGTTGAGAAATGAAATAACTAAGGCATGTATTTATAGTGTTTGCCTTCGCCTAAATAACAACAACAACAACAACAACAACAACAAACCTAGTGAATTCCCACATAGTAGGGTCTGGGGAGGGTGAAATGTATGCAATCTATACCACTACCTCTGGAGAAGTAGAGAGGTTGTTCCGATAGACCTCCGGTTCAAGACAAAGAATTATAATCAAAGTCGTAATAACGCATGAAACAAGAAGAAATAGTAGAAATAAGACACCCACAAAGTAATACCCTACACTGACGAACCAAGGCACCCACCACCCCCATACCTTCCTACTATCAGCTCCAACCTTAGAACATAGCCCTAAGACTACCAGCCCGGCTACCCCAAAGCTCTCCTAACTACTGGCTATGACTCCCCCACATGCACTAGCATTCTAATCTAATTCGCGTCCTCCATACCTTCCTATCTAGGGTCATGTCCTCAGTAAGCTGTAACCGCTCCATGTCACGTCTACTCATCTCTCTCCAGTATTTCTTCGGCCTACCCCTACCCCGCCTGAAACCATCAAAGCTAGCCTCACACCTAAAAACTGGGGCATCCATTCCCCTCCTCATTACATGCCCGAACCATCTCAACCTAACTTCCCGCATTTTGTCCTCCACCGAAGCCACTCCCACTTTCTCCTGGATAGTCTCATTTCTAACCCTATCACTCCTCGTAAGCCCGCACATTCCACGCAACATTTGCATTTCCATCACCTTCAACTTTTGAATGTGGGAGTTCTTGACAGGCCAACACTCCACTCCATACAGCATGGCTGGACGAACTGCCACTCTGTATAATTTTTCTTTAAGCTTGGCCAACACCTTCTTATTGCACAACACTCCAGAAGCGGGCCTCCACTTCATCCATCCTGTCCCAATACGGTGAGAGACATTTTCGTCAATCTCTCCATTCCCCTGAATCATAGACCCGAGATACTTAAAACTGTCCTTCTTACAAATAACCTGGGAATCCAACCTTACTACTACTTCGTTCTCCTGCCTCAAGTCACTAAACTTGCATATCATATATTCTGTTTTGGCCCTACTCAACCCTTTAGACTCGAGGGTTTGTGTCCAAACCTCCAATTTATCATCTCCCCCACCGCGCGTCTCATCAATCAAAACTACATCATCTGCAAAAAGCATACACCAAGGCACCTCTCCTTGAATACGCCGCGTCAACACATCCATCACCAACGCAAACAAAAACGGGCTAAGAGTCAATCCCTGATGCAACCTTGTCAAGACAGGGAAATGCTCTGAATCTCCCGCCGTCCTCACCTGAGTCTTTGCTCCATCATACATGTCTTTAATCAATCTGATGTACACCACCGGGACTCAACTCACCTCCAAGCACCTCCAAAGAACCTACCTAGAGACTTTATTGTACGCCTTCTCCAGGTTGATGAACACCATATGTAAGTCCCTCTTCCTTTCCCTATACCGCTCCACCAGTCTCTGCACCAGGTGAATTGCCTCAATCGTCAGCGACCGGGCATAAATCCAAACTGATTCTCTGAAATAGACACTATCCTTCTCAACCTCCGCTCGACCACTCTCTCCTAAATCTTCATAGTGTGACTCAGCAACTTAATACCCCTATAGTTGTTTTAGCTTTGGATGTACCCCTTGTTCTTATATAAAGGAATCAAAGTACTCCATTTCCAGGCATTTTTGCAATCTTGAAAATGCCATTAAACAATTCTGTCAACCACCTTAAACCAGTCCTGTCAGTAAACTTTCAAAAATCCACTAGTATCTTATCAGGCCCCGTTGCCTTTCCACTTCGCATCCTGCGAATAGCCTTTCTGACCTCTTCCATCCTAAAACGTCTACAATAACTGAAATCACGACACTCCTTTGAGTGCTCTGACTCCCCTAGCACAATGTCTCTGTCACCCTCCTCATTCAAGAGCCTATGAAAATACGACTACCATCTTCTCTTAATGTGAACGTCCACCAACACTCTACCATCCTTCCCCTTAATGTACTTCACTTGATCTAGGTCACGACCTTTCTGCTCTCTAGCCTTAGCAAGCCTATACAACCTCTTTTCCCTCCTCTCTCCTCTAGCCCCATATACAAGCTCTCAAACGCCACCGTCTTAGCAGACGTAACTGCTAACTTAGCCTCCTTCCTAGCTAACTTGTACTCCTCCCTATTGACCCGCTTCTCCTCTTCATCCTTACTCTAATCCAACTTAGCATACGCCCCCTTCTTAGTCTCCACTTTCTTCTTAACTTCATCATTCTACCACCAGTCCCTCGATGCTGTCCAGCCCGACCCCTCGAGACAACCAACACCTCTCTAGCAGTCTCCTTGATGCAATTAGCAATCCTATCGCACATACCATCTGTGTCCCCCCTACACTTCCACTCCCCATTCCCGCCACCTTCTCCCCTATCTCCAGCGCATTCAACGGCGTCAAGCTACCCCATTTAATTCTGGGTAGACCCTCCCCGCCTCTTCTCTTCTGATCCTTCTTTATAACCATGTTCATTACCAGAAGCCTGTGTTGGGTCGAAAGACTCTTACTCGGAATGACCTTACAATCCTTACACAACGCCCTATCCCCCTTCCTAAGCAGAAAAAAGTCAATCTGAGTCATGGTTATTACTCTTCAGAAGGTAATCAGGTGATCCTTCTTTTTCGGAAAGCTCGAGTTCACTACCACCATCCTAAAGGCCCTCGCAAAATCCAACAGAGCAGCTCCCTCTTCATTCCTCTCCCCAAAACCAAAACCTCCATGCACATTGCCATAACCTCCCAGTAACACCCGGATGTGCCCATTGAAATTCCCTGCTACCACAATCTTCTTAGAGCTAGGCATACCTCTCATCACCTCGTCCAAAGCCTCCCAAAACCTCTTCTTCTCCTCTTCGTCCAAGCCCACCTGCGGCGCATAAACGTTACACACATTTAGGGTAAACCCCTCAATGACCAACTTAATAGTCATCAACCTATCACTAACTCTCTTAACCTACACTACTTGCCCTCTAAGCTCTTCATCTACTAAGATGCCTACTCCATTTCTAGCCTCTCACTACCTGAGTACCACAGCTTGTACCCATCCACATCCCTAGCCGTAGACCCTACCCACTTGGTCTCCTGGACACACGCAATGTTGATCCTCCTCTTTCTAAGAATCTTCACAAGCTCTATGAACTTACCTTGAAGGGTCCCTATGTTCCAAGACCCAGCAACCCTCAACCTATCATCTCTTGCATCACGTCTACCTCTACCACCTCTCACTCTATACCTTTGCCTAAATAGCCTATTACGAAAATAGCCCAAAAGTGGTTATTTTGGAAATAACCCACATGGGCTCTTCTAAGCATACTCCAAGCTCCAAGCAATTATGCACACGTGGAATTGAGGGCTTAGGAGCCCAAAAGAGGTCGACCGAATATGTCCTTCAACTCTTGGTTTGATTATGGCTTGGACCTCTTCGTATTGGCCTCGGAAGATGTAGTCCAAAGATTTAAGGCCGATCCGGATCGTATAACAAGGACTGGCTGACATTTTGGCTAAGGGTTGGGCCAAATGTGGAGCTGTTGGCAGTGCTAAGAGTGGAGCATGTATGCTCAAAAGTGTAGAGCTGATTGAAGAAAAAGGTAAGGAGGTGGGTGATTTCCTTGTGGTCATGAGTCCAGCCCCCATTTTCATCTTTGAGGGAGGTGGTTCTACTCTTTCTCATTCCGTTAAGGGTTGAGGAGTGAAAAAATTTGGTATTAGCATCCCTTTTACTGAGTCAGTTTATTCTGGATTTCGTTCTCCAAAATTTCTCTTCAAATTTGAGAAGGGTATCATATTCAGCGATGAGTTGTGATTCAAGGTCTAGGAGGAGGGGACTGGAGTGGTGGTGTTGAGACTTTTGGATGCCATCTAGCCTAGTTAGGATTCTTTTGAGTTGTGGAAGATATTTCCAAAAGTATTGGTGTTCCAATTGACAGATTCCTTTTGGAATTTGTCAATAGCAGTGGAAAATGCATTGGGAAGGTCAAAGCATTTGTGGACCAGTCCTTGGAAGGTAGGGTGACCACACCACATGGGCCCTAGCCTGAAGGGTCTGGGGCTAAAGGGTTAGGGGTGTGAAAGTCTGACCGAAAGAGTTCAATGATCATATTTAGTTCTAGGTAAATGGGTGGCAGTTGCTTCAGGGTAGGCATTTATCCCGGAGATATTTGCCACACACCTGTCAAGTCTTTCAAGGATTAGGTGTTGCCTGTTCTTGTACCTTTTGTTGGTCCAAGTATCTTTACACCATTTATAACCAAGATCAATCATGTTACAATGGTTGAGGTAGCTTTTTAATAGGCCAACTCTGTTAGTATTTATACTATTTCCTCCTAGTTTATCTCTACTCTGGAGAACAACTTCACTGAAGTCTCCTCCAATGAGCCAGTCCCCAGAATAATTATTAGAGAGATCAATGAAATCATTCCACAAAGTAGTTCTTTTGGTAAAGTTAGTACTAGCATAAACAACAGAGGTTTAGGGTTACTATGTACCTTGACTATCACATGGATCCCCTAAGAAGTAATGGATATGTAGTCAACCTATAGAATGTATTCTTTCCACATGATAACTATACCTCCAGACAGTCCATTGGCAGTGGACTGGATTTGGGCGTCAAAGTGAAAAGCTTGAGTGAGCCTATTGTGCTTAGTCATGCTAGTTTCTAGCAAGACAAGCATAGCAGGTTTGTGCATCTTGACCATGGTGTCACATTGCCTTCTGAAGCTAGCACTGTTAGCTCCCCTAATATTCCAGATTATGAAGTTCATTAGAGTCGAGAGCTCTGGGGCGTGCTGGAGTGGTTCCTTCCCTTTTCCGGTCTGAGAAGGTTCCTTGGGTCCCCCTATTGGGTCCAGTGCTACAGCAGAATGCACTTGGTCTCTCTCGTTCCTTAGGTTCAGTGTGCACATCCTCATACCCTTGGGACAGTAAACTGGAATAGCTTCTGAGGTAGGCTCTTTGAACTCTTTCATTGTCAGCTTTTCCAAAATGAAGGCGCCTATTTTTTTGTTCTCAAAAGACTGCAAAGATATGTTCTAGCTCTGCATTGGTCTTCTTCAGAATTTTCACCAGCTCTAGGATGGAGTTTCCTCCCGTTTCTTGGTCTCCTACCTCAGTGATTTGTATTTCTTGAGTTGTTCGTGGTACCAGTTTCGGGATCGGGAGTTCCATGTTTGGAGTTGTCACTGGAAAGAAGGGAGGGTTTGGAACACTTGGTTCATCAGAGTGTTCAGTTCCTGAGTTGGAAGGGGGTAAGGGGTTGCCATTATTTTTGGTTGCAGTAAGGTTTGTAGCCAAACTTGCGTCCCCAGTCCCTCTACTGCTTGATTCAGGCTTTCCTTGGCTAGGAAGGCCAAGTAGGCAGCATCCTGTACTAGTATGACTAGTGGTTGGTTGCCCAAGTTTGCATTCAGGGTGATGCCCTTGCCCTGAAGTAGTTCCAGCCAGGAAGATGGAGTGTGGTTCTGTGGAGGGGGCACCATGGTGAAGACTATTGGTTCTGGAGTTTGTCCTTGGTAGGAGCTTGGTATGTCTGTCATTATTGGGAGCTAAGGCTGTAGAAGAAGAGGAGTTGGGTACCTCTAATTCTATGCCTTGGCTCTTACTAAAGGAGGTTAATGGAGGAGAGTAAGTTGATGCAACGGACAGTGTCATTTCAACAGTGAAGTTGTGATGATACTTTCAGACTCTAGTGGAGGCTCTGCATTAATAACCCCTTCCATGGGAGTAGACATGATGGAGGTGTAGGCGTTAGGGAATAGAGAGAGAGACATTGTCCTGAGGATTGGAGCCCTCAGTTGCCATTGGTGCGGCTTTTGAGGATTTTTTGGATCCCTCATTTAATTTGGAGGTCAGAGCCTCTGTCTTAAGAGGATTTTGGTGAGATTGCCTCAGTAAGTCCTCATTAAGTGGTTGTGGTGTTGGGACGACAAAACCGGATTATTTTGTTTAGGCAACAGAACCGGTATATTTTGGACCGGTTCGTAATGGTTTTTCTGTTGTCATCTGGAATAGCTATACAACTTTTTGGTTTAGTATATTCCTGAATGTTTTATGTTAGCTTGCTTCAACTTTGATTTGAATAATTGTGGTATGTTTGTAGAGGGATCTTGTTTAGTCTAACACCTGTTTTAACTTGCCTTTGAGTGTAAATGTTTAACAATTACCAGATACTGGTTACATATTCACTTGTGGAGATGGTTCATTTGGTCAGCTTGGTCATGGAAATTATATCTCAACATGTTCTCCTGTACAAGTGTTGCACTTCAAGACTAGGCATGTCCAGCAAATTGCTTGTGGCATGCGCCATTCACTCATCGTACTAAAAGGTAAAGCAGGCCAAGTTTTGCACTTTTTTAATCTAGTTATATCAACAAAGTCACTTTCTGAGAATGTTGTGTGCTTTATATCTTATTCTCATTTGTATAATTGGTCAAAGACTCATAGTTTTGTCATTTTTCCATAATAGTTTGATAGTGCTGTAATGCTTCTCTTAAACTTTCGCTAGCGCTATACAACTATTTTGAGGGGTTATCGCCATGAGCTTGAAATGAAATTGGATTGTTGTGATTAGTCACAACAATCACGCATGTTAACATAAGAACTCCAGGGATTACTGCATTGTTAATCAGGTTGAGTATGGCAGTAGTTTCTTTATTGTCTTAATCACAATGAAACTGTACTTAATTTTTATATGTCAAATTCTGCATTCTCTCTTACAGCTCTATGAGCAGTTATGGAAAATGTTCTTCAAAAGCTAGTCCCAGCTGACCTTAACATCTATTCTGCATCATCGTATCGTTATATACCGCAAATATAATAAGCCTGCAAGAATATCCTAAGTGAATTTTGTGCAGCATAGTTTATAGCGCAACTCATGAACAGATTATTCGTTTATCTATTCTGTTGGTGCCAAAAACTTTAAATGGGTATCAGGACTGTGGTCTGTTTGTGTCAGCGATGTTTGATGGGTAATGATCTCGGCTGCTAAAGTTCAGTCTGACATACATTCAGGAGCAGATCCAACGTTACGGTACCACTTTCATCTGAACACAGTACTTTTGACACTAAGCATAAATTTATGTGTAAAAATTCATTAAAAGTGCAACAAATAGTAGACATGAACCCATAAATTTTAAAATATAATGGGTTCAAGCTGAGAACCTTAAATCTTGAACCCGTAGAACTTAAATCTTGGATCCACCTCTGCGAATACATTTGGGAAACATATTGCAGCTTGCTTACTGACAAGCTACAAAATGATCTTGAGAAAAGTTCTTTCTGGTGGGGAAATAACTGATTGTTACGGGTAATTTTCCTCAGAAATGGTACATTACTTAATAAAACAACAACAAACCCAGTGTATTCCCACATAGTGAGGTCTGGGAAGGGTAAGATGTACGCAGTCCATACCACTACCTCCGGAGAAGTAGCAAGGCTGGTACATTACTTAATAATTTCGATATATCCGGTTCCTATCTATATTGCTCCGACTCCAAAATATTTCCACACATGCGTTGGATCCTCCAATAATGCACTACTTTTGGAGGATCCAACACGCACTGTCGACATTTTTGAAGAGTCCGAGCAACATTGATTCCTATCATCATGTGAAGACAGAAAAAGCAGGTTGATTAGAGTTTTTCTTAAAGATCATAACCATCATTGTGGAAACAAGTTGTTTTACCACAATGCTCGTCCACACACTTGTCTGCAAATAAGCATGTATCGAACATGGTTAAGCTGATTTTTCACTTCAATTAACTTCTATTAGGAGATAATGAGGATATTATCTATGGATTTGGTTCTGGGAAACGTGGTCAACTTGGTATATCTGATGACAAACACAAGTCAGTTAGCACTCCTCAGGTTACTTTGGGTTTTGAAAATGTCAAAATCAGGAGTGTCACTGCAAATGGAGATCATAGTGCAGCAATATCCAGTAAGTTTCTAAGTGCTCCATTATATAATCCAATACAAATGATTGCTGGCCCAACCTACTTGGTGGTTGTGGCTTCATCCTGTTAGTGAATGATAATCTTATCAAGTTGGTTATACTTCTTCCAGTTATATATTGCTAATTTTTTGGTTGTTTGTTTGTTTGTTTGTTTTAAGTGGATGGACATTTATATGTATGGGGTAGATCATTCCATGGAGCTCCAGATGTGTATATGCCCCACCGTGTTACTGCAGACTTAGTATTCAGCCAGGTTGCTTTAGGATGGAATCACGCTCTTGTATTGACAGGTATGTCAGGCTTTAGATCTTATTATGACCAATGTGAGAATACATGAAGGAAATGTTACATGGCATATAGAAACTTGAAGACATTCCTTTCACCACTTTTATAGGTGATGGGGAAGTATACATGCTTGGCAGGTACAATTACAATGTTCCTGCTAATGCTCAGAAAGCGAACATGATGAAGCATATATCTGGTATGATCTTCAATTAACTTTCTGTGTAAACTTCCATAAAGTTTTATGAAACTCGAATCTCTTTCTCCTGCTTCTTGAGATTGGATTCTCACAATGTATGGCTTTTACTCACCTTGATTGAATCCTTGTAAGAAGGAAGTAGATCTACCTCCATTAATTACGTTGATACTTGAAAGGTGAAAGTGATGCTGAAAGCACTTTGTACGAGTACCTAAACTTCTCACAAAATTGTGTTTTTCTTTATATGTGGTCATGAATATTCAAACTGACCAACCTTCCCGAAAATCCCTGCTTTGCCCGATTAATATGACCTCTATAACCATATATGATAAACAAAATACATATGCGAAGCAGCACTCTGGTGGCTTTTTAGCTAAATGCTTTGGCACCAGCTACAGAACTGTAGTGCGACTGCTATATTTCATCAAATGCATCGACATTTAAAGAGGGGAAAAGTAGTTTTCCAAATATGCTTGAAAGAATATCAGATACATTCAGAAATCCAATAGAAGAGTTAAGGTTATCTGTGTCTAGTAAATATTTGAAGAGAAAAAATCCATTAGTCTTTTTAACTTGAAACGGGAAAATGTCAGCCGATGGCCCAAAAGTCGAGTAAAAGAGTCAATGTTTGCCGAGTCTACTCAACTCAGTTGCAAACTAAAGAACAAGCCAATAATAATTTGGCTAAGTGGAAGTCAACCCTTAGAAACATAATGTCAATCCTCATTTATTGGATACGAACTTGCAGTTCTCACCCTCTTAAATGTCTGTTAGACTTGTTACCAAATTGATAATGTATGATTTTTGCTATTTGGTGTAATAAGTCGGTCAACTAGGTCTCAATCGCAAACTAGTTGGGATTGGCTATGTGAATCTTCCATTTGTATTCCATTTTAATGGGCCTGTTTCATTTCAATACCGGTGAATAGTTTTTAGGCAAATTTGGGGTCCCCTAAATGGTTTATTCTATTTCAATTTTCTACTCATCGTAACAAGTACCTGTCGTGGCGCCATCACTTCATAATTTGCACTCTGATTCTGAACATAACTTCTGTCTTATTTGCACAGAAGATGAAGGTGTCATGCAAAGAGTCCTTAACTTCGATAGTACAAAGGTTGTTCAGATTGGTGCAGGAGCTGAGCATTCTGCCGGGGTAACAGGTGAGGATCTGATGCAAAAGTTAATTGTAAGAAACCATCAACTGTGTATTCACCCGTCTTCACTTCTGGACTATTTTAACTTTTCGGCAGATGGCGGATCAGTAATGACATGGGGTTGGGGTGAACATGGTCAGCTTGGGTTAGGAGATACAAATGATCAAACTGACCCTCAGTTAGTAAGTCTATGCAATGAACAGTCTACGGAACCATGCGTTGGTAGAGTTTATTGTGGCAGTGGTTTTACATTTTTTGTCAGGATGCATACCGTGAAATCCAGTTTTGTATAGCGATATTTAGGATTTGAAATGTAATTGTTCACTAGGTTGCTTATCAAAATAATTGTTTGCTATTCTATAACCATCTTCATAATAGAGGATTCATCTAATCAACCCCAATCCCGTATCATTTGTCTTGTACTAAAGGAATGTGGTCCATCTGTGTGTGACTTTCCGGGTATTTAAGCAGGACAAAGTTGGTAATGATAGCTTATTTAGGGGAAGCTTCCCCACAAATCCTGGTCTAGTTACAGTCATACAGGATATCAAGTAGAAAACAAGACAAGTATAAGCATTTCCTTGCCAATTGCCTAGTTGCAATCAACGGCCATCATTGTATTTCTTGCTATGTACAATCTGTGTGTGTAGCATTTGCCATCCTCTAAAAATCAACATATGAAACAAGCCAGCTAAATGTGTATAGTAAATAGATAGGAAAAAAACATATCTAAGTATAGTCCTGCAAGTAGGGTGGTGCATCGGTCGGTTCGATTCGATTTTATATATTATCGATTTGATTTATCGGTTTTCGATTTTTAAATATGCTAAACCAATAACCAAACCAATAAGATAGTTTTTATTGGTTTTCGATTTCTCGACTTTTAGTTCTTAAAGGTTCGATTTTCGGTTTAACTGATAAGAAAATACTCATAAAATAGAAATAGTAGTAACATGAAAAAAAATAGAATCTTAGTTGCAACAAAAAATAGTGTTTTAATTTACAAGAATCTTCAAGTTTGAATTAAATGTTGTTAGGAGAAATTAATAGTTTGTATAATTGAAATAATAGATTTGTTAATTGATAGAAATTAAAGAGAAATTAACAGAAATATATAATATTATATATATTCTTATTGGGTTATCGGTTTACCCAATAACCCAATAAGACAAAATCGAACCGAACCAATAAACCAATATTTTTTTTTATAAAACCATTAACAAACCGTTAACCCAATAACCCAATAACAATAAACCAATAACATTTTTATCGGTTCGATTTATCGGTCGGTTCGATTTTTGCACACCCCTATCTGCAAGTGAGATTTGGAGGGTAGTGTATGACACCTTACCCCTACCTTGACGGGTAGAGAGGTTGTTTCTGGTAGACCCTCAGCTCACAGATAAATAGCTAGGAAAACATGATACAGAAAAGAATATCACCACCTTCAAAGAGCAAGCCAAATCAGCTCAGATGTTTGGAACACATGCTCACTTTACATCTCCAGGAATCAGATTCTATACCAGTAGTGTCAAAGAATGGGAGAATCAGATTTTATACCAGTTATGTCAAAGAATGGGAGAATGAAACTACAGAATTCTACTATAGAACCTACTATTACATGATCAATCATTTTTTTGGAGCGATGTAGAACTGTTTGGAGCAGTTACAACTTACTCTACAACTACAACAATACAAAGTCTATATTCTTTACCACATAGGATCAGTTAATAATCTTTCAGTTCCTAGAGTAACTTTTCTGCCACTTGCTGTTACGTGATAATGAGAAGATTATTTTCATGTCCATCACTGTGAACAATGGGCCTCAAAGGATCAACCTTCCATTTGCCATCAACTATGAATTTGATCTGCAACAAAAGAACAAGATGATGCCAACTACTTCAAAGTTCAAAATACACTATTAACCTTTAATATTAAAAGTTCATACATTACATTACAAGGGTTGCACACACCTCATAGCTGCCTGGATACAACTTAAGGCTTATAGAAAAAACACCAGTCTGCAATTTCTCCATCTTCCTCTGCAAGTCAATACAACATATCATTCTACCAACCAGACCATATCATTCTAAGAGAAAGGAAAGAAGACTCTTTGCGCATCATGCAATTTAAGCCGAGCCATAAAAGCATATTGTGTAGTAATTAGGAGGAGCCACACATAGGCTCAAGGACAGCCAGTTGAACACCCTTAGCAAGATACTATACAGTTTATATAGGTCAACTCTTACTTCTTATACATATCCTGAATACCCTCAGTAAAATTTCTGGTTTTGGCTATTCCATAGGAGTAATATTTTAGTGTCCCTACTTCCAACTTAAGTAACACAGAAATATAGAAACCAATGCCTTAACACCAACAATAAAAAAATGCATCACATTTGTACTTCCCAACTGTTTGTCAATAAAATGTTGCCTCCTATTTCTTATCACATATCGGGAAGCAAGATCAAACCTGAGTTGTCCATCCATCAAACGAGCCAGTTAGAAGAACCATTGAGGCAGGGTTATGCCAAAAAATCTGAGTAGTACGAAGAAACTGTAAAGTTTTGCTAGCACCATTAATCCTCTTCTGCTTCATTGCCAACAACTTCTCCACATCACTGGAAGAATAGGGTGTGGGTATTCAGTATTGGTAAGGGTATCTAGCATAAAATGAATAATAAAGGAATGAGAAATGATGCAGACTTCAATGCTAACGTCATTTTCCCCTCAAGTATTGCAAGTTTAGCACGTATGGAACGTAATCTCCTCTGAACATTTATGATATCATTCTCCTGGAACTCCCGTGCATCAGAAAGCTTCTGCAAATCACTAGGGGATCTGCCAAGAACCTGAGAAAACAAGATTTCTTAACAGCGATAAGAGCATCATCCCGCCAAAAACCAACAGATAAAACTTCATTTGGAATTGTCAAATGCCTATATTTTGGAAATTCATAGCATTTTCTCCTTAACTGGTGGAAGGTGAAAAGAAAATTTTGCTGTTAGATCATTTTCTTTTCTTTGGGAGATGATGTGGGAGTTCAAGGAAGCAGTATCAGACTATCAGGTTATTGAGTTTAATCCATAGGAAAATCCCTGGTAGGAGTAAGTTCCCTGTGTTCTAAGAAGTCCTACAAGAAAATATTTCGAGGTAGAACAAGAACTGAGAAGATTTAAACATATTTAACAGAAGTAAGCGACATTGATGGTTTGGGTGGAAGAATCATGTCATCAAACACGGTAGTCAAATATTCCAATGCTACTTAACAAAATAGAACATAAAACCTATCATAGTAGAAATATTAACATTATGATGCATGACGAAAGAAAGACTCAATTCTGAATAAACAGGAGATGCAGATTTCTACCTCCTTTGAACTGAACTCTTGGCTCTTGGATCCTAGGGACTGAAGTGTTGAGGATAGCTCAAGCTCTAAATGCTGAATACGAGTTTGTATATCATTATGGTTGTCATATATCCTTCTTTCCGGAGCGTCATAGCTATACCCTTTGCTGGTAAATACATCATCTCTTGAAGTTTCAGTTTTACCTCCATTTGGTCTCTCATAAAAATCTATCTCTCCAGCTGTAGATGACAGGGTTTCAAATAGAAGCTACAAACTATGAACATGATTAGATTCAGGGAAGCAAATACCTTCAAACTCTGTGCCCTCAGGGCATGCACGTTGGGTGCTCCAGGCTCTCCACATATCTGGTGTGTATTTGTGGTTAAGCTGCCCTCCTGAATCACTTAAACCGCCTTTCTTGGGGCTGCATGTCGTGAGGGTTCCATTTTTTCCCAGGTCAGTCCTGTCTTTTACGATGTAACAAACATGGAATCTCACGTTTTAGAGTCCACTATATATAAAGGCAAACCACTAACTTCTACATTTTCAGTTTAACATATTAGCTAAAAGCTTCAGGTTTCAGTTATCGCTTAAGCTATCAATGATAAACAACATTCAAATTGCCAATTAAACATATTTTGACAGGTTCATTGCTAGGATGCCATACTACTGTCAAACTAAAAGAGAAGGGAAGGGGTTAACCTTACCTGTAGTAGTGGTTCCAGAGCTTCTGTTATCAATGTTATCCCTACTTGAATGATTAGCTCCATATCCATATTTGCTCGTATTAATGCGAAGAGATGAGATCCTCTCTTTCTCTAATCGGTTCAATATCCCGTCAATCCCTTCAATCACTCTTTCTTCCTCAACTGCAGCTTCTCTGATGCAAAGGCAGAGGAAAGTAAGATACTCGAGCACTTGACTTTCACATTAAGTAAACTAATAACAAATAAATTGGATTACGATAAATACGTATAAAGAATGAATCCTTCCAATAACTTCTATATTTGGCTCAAAGTAAAAGATTTTCCACTAATAATAAAATCTTTAGAGTAATAAACACTATTACTTAGCAAATTTCTCAATAAGTGAACTAATATCAAATAAATTGGATTACGATAAACATTTAGAAACAATGAATCCTTCTCTAACTTCTATTTTTATCTCTGAGTAAAACATTTTCCACTAATAGCAAAATCCTTAGAGTGAGAAACACTATTCTTCATCAACAAGAGCCAACAACAACAACATAGCCACTAATAACGAGACAGACCTTACCCCTACCTCATGCAGGTAGAGAGGTTGTTTCCGGAAGACCCACAACTCGAATATAACAAATCAAAGTAGGTACAAAAAGGGAAAACTTCAGTGAAGAAAACATAGCCACTAATAACGAAACAGCAACAACAACAAAATAGTGCAATAACCGAAATAACATAAACAAGAACCAAGATAAGCAACAAACAGAAGCGCAATTTGCAATGAAGAACCTCACATTGATCTCCAGAGGAGGAAGCTGCCTGAGAATCTTCATTCCCAAACAAAAAATCAGAACCAGAATCTTCATTCCCTCTTAAAGAGTCACTTTCTTGATAATTTTCAACTCTTCTTCTTAACTCCATAGTATCAAAATCCATTTCTCCTCAGCCTCAATGTGGGCTTCCTCTTCCAACTCCCAACCAAACGAATACCATCCACCCCTCTTCTTTATAGCCTCAATCAAACCAACTATTCCCTCATTTTCCAAATCTTTCCTCATTGGAAATGCATGTTCTCAAATTTCTTCATGAACGCTAAAATTTCCGCCTACAACTTGATATCACCTTCACTTTCCAACCCTTCTCCTCCACAACAACAACAATATACACTATGCTACTACATAGCACTCAAAAGATGAGCGTCCACCATAACCAACTAATGAGATAACTAAAGCACAGTAAATAACGAGGAGTAACAGAAATCGTAAGACAACCAACTACGAGACAAGTGCTACTACCACTGGTATAAATAGGTATAATGCACCAACCTAACAACAAACAAAGATAAACAATAAACAAAAGCAAATTTGCAAGGAGAAGGAACCTCACATTGATCTACCAGAAGAGGAAGCTGGCTGAGAATCTTCATTCCCAAACGAAAAATCAGAACGAGAACCTGCATTTCCTCTTAAAGAATCACTTTCTTGATATTTCTCAACTCTTCTTCTTAACTCCTCCATATCAACATCCATTTCCTCAGCCTCAATGTGGGGTTCCTCTTCCGACTCCCAACCAAACGAATACCACCCACCCTTCTTCTTAATAGCCTCAATCAAATCAACCCTACCCGCATTTTCCAAATCTTTCCTTGTTGGAAATGCATTTGGGCTCTCAGATTTCTCCATGAACGCTAAAATTTCCGCCTCTAAATTCATATCACCTTCACTTTCCGACCCTTCTCCACAACAACAACGTACAAAATTCTCCTCTTTACCCTTTCTTAGCTCAAGAAACTTCAAAGAACAAATTTCTTTACCCTTTGTTGGTTCAAGAAACTTCAAAGAACACATTTCTTTACCAAAAACGTCAGAATTCTTTCTCCAAAAATGAAGTCTTCTTCTTGAATTTAGGCCAAAAAAATCACGAGGGGTAGCAGGGAAATTCAAAGAATGAGGTTTTGCAAACTGGGTTCGTGTCGAAATGAGAAAAGCCATCGTTCAGGCATTTCTTCGAACAAATGGTAAGCAAAACGATAGCAGTAAAGTTAAACCAAGAAAGTGAAGAAAGGAACAATGCAGCAGTACAACAAATGCGGAAGCTTCAGTACTATTTGTGTAGAGTTTTTAAAGAATGAAAAAGCACAGTTTGTTTGCACTAAAACTCACTATGCACAAAAATAAAAAAAGACTGAACACAAGAGTTTATTATAAAGCAGCTGTACTAAAACTCCCTATAAGTACTGAAAAAAAAAAGTCGAATCACAAAATTTATTTTAAAAGCAGTTTTATCCCATATTTATTGTAAGAGACTGTTTTCACATAAGTTTTTAAAGAAATAAATATATATACATAAAGATTCTTTCCCACAACTCCCAAAACACTATGTGAGCTACCCAACTCCCAACATCCCAATTCTGACCAGTATTTTTCAAGGTTTGGTCTTTGTCTATCCTTTGGGGGTTGAGGTGGAGGGTGGGGGTTAAGGCAGTCTTTCCAAAGTCGTAATGATGAGAAGGAAAGTCGTGAAAATAGAAACTGACATATATATATTGTCTGTCTATGGCTTTTTGGCATCTCCCAGTATTTGGATTTCACATAGTTTTGGATGAAGTTACTAATTTGGGAAACTAGTATAAATCATACTCCCAGTTCCTAATACTGTCCTTAATAAAAACAATTATTTCATAATAATTGTCATTTCACAAAATTAAAATGAAATTAATTTCTCAGTCCCCATTTCATTTTATTAAAAATAAATATCTCATATTAATTAATCACTTATAAAATTGGGATAGTTTAATTAATTTTTTCTATTTTACTCATATAATTAATAATATACATTAAATGAGAACAATTACAATTTCAATATTCATTTCTATATCCAATGAATATTATAGGGAAGAATAGTAAAATTTATTATTTAGTTTATAATTTTTTAATTACCATATAATATAAATTATGTCCAATTAAATGAGACAGAAGAGTATTTTTTTGTTTTTTATTTTTAGCCTCAAAAATAAATATAAAAAGATATTAATATAGTGAATAAAGGAAGAACATTAAATAAAAATGAGTAATAAATAAGAGTAATTTAATCAAATTACCTTCCAGCTAATATTTTTCTTTTAAAGAGCATGCAACTTAAAATGGTGATAACTAATTGGAACGGACGGAGTATTATCTAATGGGTTGAGAAAATATTTTTGGAATAAAATATTATATAGATAATGTTAATATTAATTTTGTTAACATGTAATATTAGAAAAATACCATCAAAGGATGTGATTAAGTGGAGGTTCCTCCTTTAATCAGTAATCTTCGGTTCGAGCTGTGAGAATGAAAAAATTTTTGGTAGAAAGCTTCTAACAAATGAGTCCTATGCGATGCGGATTCAGATTAAACAGGCTCTAATGGAGCTTCAAATTAAGGGTACATATTTGTCGGCTCGATTTGATTTTGTGTATTATCGATTCAGTTTATTGGTTGATTTGCAAACGCGTTAAATCAATAAACAAATCAATAAGATATTCGTTATCAAGTTTCGACTAATCAATTTTTGATCCTTACGTTTTTTTGATTAACTGATAAGAAATAAAGTTCCTCTATTTTATTTTATTTTATTTTATCTTTCTCTTATTTTCATTTGCTCCACACTGTCTTCATGAATAAAATCTGCATAAATTACAAGTACTTAGACCATAATTAAAAAATGCAAAAACAAGAGGGTATGTATCTAAAATCTAAAGTCACTATTTTATAATTTGAAATAAAATATAATTTTAATATAATCTTATTGGGTTATCGATTTAACTATTAACTAAAGTCTTAAAATCAAAAATTGAATCGGTAGCTCAATAATAATATTTACAGAATCTTCGGAACCACTTTAAAGGTGTTCATTAACCATAGCAACACAATGTTCATTGGTGGAACAAAGTGTTAAAAATTGTAATTCAATAACAATAAATCAATAATATTTTTCCGATTTGATTTATCGGTTAAATTGATTTTGCACACCTCTAAGTAGGAAACACTATGTAGAGAAAAAAAGGTACCATTAGAAAATTGAAAAAAGATCAAAAATATCCTTTTAAGTATTAAAATTAATTCAAAAATATTATTTGTTTATTTATTTGGCCAAAAATTACCCCACCCGCCTTTATGATTCAAATATACCCCTACAACTTATGAATCTTTCTTAAACCATAATTAAAATTTTTATTTATTATGTTATCTTTTAATGGTAATCTTTCGGTACCATTAATTTTATTTATTTAATTAAATCAAAAATTAATTAAATTTTTTGTTATTTTTTAATCAAAATCGGATCAAACTAAAACTATTAGAACCATAAAAGTGAACGCTAAAGTATTTTTAGGTAGATTGAGGAATATTTTTAACATAATAAATAAATATAAAATATTTTTATATCAATTTTATACTTGAAGAATAATTCTGCCCCTTTTTCTACAAAAATAATTCCATCATCACTTTGGCACCATTTGTTTGGCTGTAAAGACGTTACGTTCCGGGATCCTATTTATACTTTTTATATCCACCAGATATTTTCAAATAACTAGTCTTCGCTGACGAAACTTTCCTGATTTTAAGGCTTCAAATTTTTAGCATTTTCTTTTTTTCTTTTATATCAGGAGTTTGGTATTAATATTAAAGTTTGATTAAATTTAGATTTAAATTTAGATTTACATCGAAAATTTTATAAAATACTCCCTAATAAAAGTAACATCATATCAAAAATTTCAAACTCAAGATCTTTTATTAAAAATGAATGAATACTTATTACTCCACCGCAACCCTTGATCGCATATTCTCTTTTCCTTTGTCTCTCTTTCTTACGTCTCTCAATCATTTAGCACACTACTTCAAATTCTCACAACTGCTTAAAATTGCATGGATTTTCAAAGATTGTGAGATGTCATCACTCTCTTGCTAGTTCACTAGGTGTGTGGATATAAATCAAAACTCATAATTTAGAAATTCTTATTTATGGGTTTTGGCATATCTTTACCTTTTTAACATAAATCTAAGTGCTTAAAAGTAGTTTTTTTGTTTTACTCAAATACTTTGATGAATTTGAGAAGCTTAGATATGAAGAAGTCAAAATATTTGAGCATCTGTGATTTTTGTTGATTGATGCTTGAATCTTTTTTCTTAAATTCGTATTTCAATTATGCAATGTGTCTTCTGTATTTGGGTGAAGAACACTTGAAACTTTTTTTTTTTTTAAATTTAAAGGTGGGCTTCATACCTTTTTATTAAAGGGTAAACAACATAAATTTTAGATTTTAGGTAGTTAATTATACTTTTTTCTGAATTTGTTATTTTTTTTTCTCTTTTGAATTTGTAATATTTTTATACATTGTTGGTCGTTATTATACATTACAATCTATGTATATGAAAAAACCGTTTTAACATTATTTATAAAAAATAAATCAGCCGCCTTTAATTTATTGCACAATCAATGCCACTTATTGTAATTGTGATTAATGGATCCTTAAAATTAATTACAGCAAATCAAATTAAAAAAACTTCAAACAACACAAAAATTTCATTGATCAAAATGTTTCTATTTTTTCAAGCAATTAATTTTTGTGTTCTTGAACCTCTGTTTTTCGTCAATATTTATCAATAACAAGAACATCGCAATTCTCTGAACTTCAGAGAAATTTAACACCAAAACTTCAGCTTATATTGACAAGTAAAAAGACGTACATGTTTATAAATTTGACTTTATTATACATAACCTCAAATGTATAATTTAGAACATAACTGTAGCTAACCATAACTTTATACATAACATGATTATGTATAAGGTAAAATATAACTGTAGAAGAAACATAAACCTATACATAAAAAATAACATGAAATGTATAAGGTAAAAAATAGCAGCAGTAAACAATAGTCTTATACATAAAACATATAACATTGGGACAAATCATATAAATTGCATATCATAGACAGCCCCTTATACATAAGTCTTACATGTATAAGATCAGAATACTTCAAGTCATATACATTACATGCACTGACAACTATTATACATAACCTTTACATGTATAAATAACAGAATGGGTCAATCACATACATTGCGTATTAATGTATATGGAGTAGAAATAAGAGCAGATCTCATAAAAAACGACTTTAACCCTATACATAACATAGCTATGTATAACAATGTATAAGAGAACAATAAAATAAAATAAAAAATATAGATTCAAAAGCAAAACACAAAATTTAAAATCGAAAAAATACAGATTCAAAAGCAAATGACAAAATTTTTGGAAGTCGAGGTCGTGCTGATCCTTTAATTTTTTTCTTACTTGAGGATTTCGCGACTTTATCTTTATACATACCATAGGTATATATAACAATGTTCTTACTTGAAGAACATCGAATATCCACTACCACTACCAGCGTAGTTCGTCGAGGTCGTGTTGATCCTTTAAAAATAGATAACAATGAAGAACCCCAACCACTATCAGCGTAGTTCGCCGGTAAAAATGAATTGAAGGGGGTGTCGGCGACGTGGTTCATCAACAAAGAGATTGAGAAACTATGTTATCTTTGACTTGTTGCAATATTGAAGATGAAGATTGTAAATTCAAACCTTGAACAGTGGGATTATGATTGCTTTATTTTAGGCACAAATTATGGAGTATTAGGAGTAATAAAAGGTAAGTTGTGATATGTATATGGAGTTTGGAGAGGGAAAATATAGAAAATTGGATACTTGTAATTAGTTTTGAAAGATGGAATTTTATGTAATAATAGAAAGTTAGGATGTATCTTCATGTAAATTTTCCTTTGTTAAAAGGAATGCTAAAGAATGCAAAAAAGACAACAATAATGAGCTAAAGGCAAATGGATTAGGAAAGCTATAAGAAGCTTTGGCCAAATCATTGATTCTTCTTCCCCAAATCCCAAACTTAAATCCAGTTGTTGTTGTTGATGCTTTGATGCCAATATCATTGTATAGGATCCTGTAACAATCGTGGGACTCTCCTTTTCAATCTTTCAAAGCTTACCATTGAACCTTTCATAAGTTGTTGTTACAGGAGTTCAAAAGTCAACTTGTTATTGCAGAAAAACACTTAAAACTCAATTTGTTGATAAAGATTTTTTTTTCATTTTTGGGTATTCCAATGTGATTTATCATTTGAATCGATGCTTAATTGTTCATTATAACTTTTACATTGGACAACTCTGTAATATATGCATGGCGCACACGTGATATACATTGAACATACAATAGCTTATACATGACTTATTTTGTATATCGTATATATATATATATATATATATATATATATATATATATATATTTATATATATTGTATATAGTGTATATGTCAAGTATATGTCCTATGTTAGTGAATTTTATTATTAAAATAAAAATATTAAAGTGCATGACAATTAGTAGACATAAAACGGAGAAAGTGGTGTCATTATTCTTGTAACTCACCACATTATTTTTTGGTGTTAGTGGGTATAAATTTTGGTAAAAGGTGATCATTAGTTCTTGTAACTCATATGACCATTAGTTTCTTGTAACTCCATGGTCACTAGTTGCATGAAACATATGTAACATCAAAACTATTTATCTACTCACATTACTACCCCTTATTCATTCTATTCATTGCATCAAAGAATTCTACACCTATAAATAGTGGTGTTTCTTCCTTGTGTTTGATATATTAAAGAGAAGAAAAAGATGTTAAGTGAAAAAGAGCATTGAGACATAGAAATATTCTAAGTCTTTAACTATATTCACTATACAGAAGAGAGTAATTGTATTAGTGAAAGACAGAGTTGCGACAAAGAAAATATGCTAAGTCCTTAACTATATTCACTATAAAAAAGTTTTGTATGTTGAAGGAAGGTGTTCTTATAGTGGAGCTTTGGACTCTTCAACTAATTCAGAGTTGCCTGAGTTGTACATCGTTGATGGAATGTTGTATCACGAAGGGGACAAGCCAAGAGATATATTGTTGGATAGGTGTAGATTATGCTGCAATGAGATTGAATCTCCTTAAAGAGAGCGAGATATCCGCGCCTCAACCACGAAGAAGATTACTTTACTTTCTTCACTTTTTGTACTTTAACTATAATTTAATTATTGCGGTAGAGATAGTCAAGCAAAATATCTTTCTACTCCTCAACTTTCCCCACTCATTTCAATATTGACATAAGAGTTTTATATGTTGAAGGAATGTGTTCTTGTGGTGGAGCTTTGGACTCTTCAACTAATTCGGAGTTGCTTGAGTTGTACATTGTTGATGGGTTGTTGTATCATGGAGGTGACAAGTCAAGAGATATACTGTTGGATCAATGTAGATTATGCTATAGTGGACTTGAATCTCCTAAAAGAGAGGGAAATATCTGCGCCTCAGCCAAGAAGAAGATTATTTTATTTTCTTCACTTTTTGTATTTTCAATTGTAATTTAATTATTATGGTATATTACATCAATAATTTTAAAGAGATTCATATTTTGTTACAGTTTGAAAAATTACGGATATCAAAATGAGAGATCTTTACATCTCAATGTCATTAGTCTCTTTAAGAGATGAAGAATAAAGTATTTTTCTACTTGCTCAACTCTAGTGAAGGAAAGGTAAAAGAACTTTTCTACTTGTTGTGTAAGAAAGGTAAAAGACCTTATACCTAATATTTTTAATGAATAAAGTGATACTACTTTTCATGAACATAAATTGGTATTCAAATTCTTGAAATAGTGGGGGCTAATGAAATGAGAAAAATCACCACAAAAAGGTGATATTTTTGCACTTTTGAGAATGAGTTAAAAAAGTGTTATAAGTGCATAATTATTGTTGGAGTCCGTCACATGTCATTATGCATTTGCATATGACTTGATGTCTTTGTATTTGACTCTAACATGTTATCAAAGAAAGGATAAAAAATATTGAGTAGCCATTTGACATTTAATATTTGGGTGAGATAAATTTCATTCTAGGAATGAAAAATACCTAAATCATGTGATGAACTTTCCTTGACATGTCACATTATGGTGAAAGAGAAAAACTGTGAAATACATTTTGTTAATTGTATGAGCCATGCAACTCCTTTTGATTCAAATATGTGAAAGCAGTGTAAAAAAAAAGAGTTTACTAGCCTAATAAAATATGAGATATGTGGCTAGTTGCACTTAGCCCAAAGTTGTATAAAAGTACTTAAGTAGGTTATACAAGCAAATCGGGTATATTTACTTAAAAAAAATTGTGGCTTGTTTTATTAAAATAAATCTTCTTGTACTTAAAAGTGTTTTTGATGCAAAAAAAAAAAAACTTGGTGCTATTTGTTGAAATGAAAAAATAAATTATTATTTGCTAAGCCTACTATGGAGGCTGAACTAATTATTTTAGTTTCAACTGCTGAAAAAGTGAATTGATTAGTCACTTTATTTTGAGAAATTGATTTCTCTAATTTTGAGTTATTGTGATAACATCAAAATTTATTGGTAGAGTATAAACCATTTTTATAATGATAAATTCAGACCATAAGGAGAAAAACACAATATTGTGAGATCATATTGATCCATGGTATATCAATATTAAATATGTTAACCTTGTGATAATCTCCAGATTCAAAACTAAGGCCTTAGCAAGAAAATGGTATGAAGCACATCGAGGGGGAAGGAACTCAAGCTCAAAAATTTCTAAGTCATATATGAGAAAACCCAACCTGGAGACTAGAGATCCTAGAATCAGGTTCAATGGATAAAATGAATCATATGATGACTTGTTGTGAATGCACTATTATTTTATCTCTTCCTATGGTGTGAATGCATTTTGTTCCTGTAATAATTTGTGAAGGTTAAGTCTAAGAACTCTTAGTGAAATTCTGTATCTAGTATGAGTGGGTGTCAAAATTAAATGACCACACTTGACGACTTTCACCTATGTGAGTGTGGAATTAGGTCGCTTCCTATGAGAATTGAGCTTATTCTCAAAAACGCTCATGAAAAATTGGAATAGCACATGGTCATAACATTCTGGCTATAAAGCTTATGTCAACACCTTGATTGTTGTGTGTAAGCAGTGATTCTTCATTTTCCTTAAGAAGTCATAGTTCAAGTCTGAGACCACTACTGACTCTAAAGTAAAATTTAATGTTTAACTAAGTGGAGGTTCAATGCATAGCACATACCTTTATTATGTACAATAGTCTCCCTTCAACTAAACTGATGATAACTCTCTAATTTCAATATTAAAATAAGTGGGAAAATGTTGGTGGCATATTACACCAAACTCCTATGTATATATTGACATACATACAACATTCAATGAGATACGATAAACAAAAACATGTTTATGGAGAATAAAAAATAAGCCATAGAGACAACACTGACTACAACTTGGGGAAACGAAGAGAGAAGGGAAAAAATCTCTATATATTCCTAATTTTGTGGGAGAGGTAATATATATATATATATATATATATATATATATATACACACACACACACACAAAAACACGCACACACGTAAATCCCGATAGCTTGGAGCTTAATTACAGAAAATTCTGACATTTTATATAATTACTGAAAATCTCAATTTTGGATCTGTTGAGATACATAATTAGCTCTCGATATATCCAACGAAGATACATTTTTTCTTTATAAAGATACATAATTATTTTTGATACATTTTTTTAATTTTGGGTCTGCTGAGATACATAATACATCCAATGAAGTTACATTTTTCTTTATAGAGATACATAATTAACACTTGATACATTTTTTTTTTCGATTCTATATCTGTTAAGATACATAAGTAGCTCTGAATACATCCAATGATGATACATAATTAGTTGAGATTTTTATAATTACTTTGTAAGGGTAGAAATTTACGTAAATATGATAAGTTAAGATGTATGTTTATGTTATTTTTCTTATATATATTTTGTAAAGATTTGTTGCTACATTTTGAAAATGAGATAGTAATTTTGACTAATTATATTGTAAAATATAGATTCATCTTCGTATAGCTTTGTAAAATTCCTAAAGAATATAATTCTTGATTAATTTTGTACATAGTTAATTAGCAGATAGTATTAATTAGGCAAAATATATAAGGATCCCCTGAACTTTTTAATTTTTTTCGTATTGAGACCTCAATTAATTTATGTTCTTATTGAACCCCCAAATTCTTCTTAAAATTTGTTAATTAAACATAATTGCTGACATGACATTATATGTGCAATAAACTTTCCACTAGGAGAGTGAAAAACCATAATTACCTTTTTTTTCCTCTTATCAAATTAATATGTTTGGTGAGATTTGTTCTTTTAACTAGTTCAATATAGTGTGTGGAGGATTGGGTGTCCATGATGACTTCTTGATTACTTTTTTTTTTTTTTTTAATTTTCTTGGTTGGATTTGGAGTGGTGAGGAAGAGGACAGATGTTGATTAACTCTGTTTTTGTCCATTTGTAGAGAAGATTCATACTTGTGAATATAATGTTGTCTTCAATTTTTTGTAATTAATTGTTAGCATATTGTGATTCTTTGATATATTTTTCATTCAATTGGAGGTAAATTTTTTCCAAAACATCAAATTAACATCAAAATTTGAGTTCTTGTGCAAAAATTTAACATCATAAATACAACATTGTGTGTAGGCCATTGCAGGTGTTTTGGTTCTTTGGTTATTGTAACGACCTGAAATCTCCTCTCGGGACGTCACATGGTGCTTAAGGCTAAAGTAGCCCCAAGATAACCCTTTGAGCCTGTCACTACATAAAATAACTCATTTCGAGAAGAAATAAATAAAACACTGGCACTGTTGTATCAAATGATAGAAAATACTTGGTCCAAACGACCACAATACTAGAAATCTCAACATACTACAATCTGATAACTAGTCTGACAAAGCCTCTACTACTCCATAAACTATAGAGCCATTGGGACAGGTCCACAACTGACTCAAACTGAACTAAAAGCAATAATATATCCATTAAAATACAGAAATGTCTGAAGATAGGTCCTCGAACCATCATGACTCACCACTGTAGAGACGTAGACAAAGGTACTCGAAAATCACTGACGGGGCTAGGACTGAGCACCTGAACCTACATTATAAGACAATGTAGCACATAGACGTATATGTGGATCAACACTTGGGAATATATTGAGTATATGGGGGTGTATGCATGTACATAAAATAATATCCATGCTCTTTAATCAATTCATGTATGCAAATATGAATGACTCACATAGCTTGAATACGTCTACAATATAAGGCTCATAAATCATGTAGAATGAAGCATGTAACACAAATCTCGTGAGTCATTATACTTTAGCTTCAAAATCTGAACTCTTCTCTTATTCTCATTACTCGTAGACTAAAGAAAGATTTAAACAATACTTTCAAACTCATACATATATCCCATGGAGAGAAAAACTTCTTTAATTCTCAAGAACTTAGAACTCTATTAAACTCAAGACACCTGGAACTCGGAATTCTATAACTCTTATTAGTAGAGAAAACTACTTTCTTCTTGGGAAAATTTTACTTCAAGAAACTATTTGAAAATCTTACTATTAGGGTAAATCACTTATCCCAAAGCTTTAGGGAAACTCTTAACCGACATAAACCATGCGAGCTACATGGAGTCTAACATTTTGTCCTCCTAAGGAAGAAATCTTACATTAGGGAGAGGCGTCATACTCTTGCTAGGGAGTATAACCTCAACTCAGTGATCACTTATCTCAGCCTCGGGCCCATAAATCTTAATCCTACGATGGAATATAGTTCTGGGGTATGAAACCATAGTAACTTACCTAACTCGGTCCTAAATACTACTCCCTTTAGTTAGCTACGCTCATCTCAGGGAAATCCACTTTAAAATAATCTCATGGTTCATAAGAACCTAACTATAAAATCTGTAATCTCATTTGGTAAAGTGGATTTCAAAGATACTATGACCATTAAGGTCAAAACTTTTTCAATGATCTCAAAATACTCAAATCATGGGTGCTTATAGCACAAAAGTTCATAAAAACCGAAATCTCAAGTAGAGTTTAATGACCCATAATCAAATCTCAAGTTAAGACTCATCAAATGCATACTAGATGTCATAATGATACACAAATCATATAGAAATCTGGAATGTTCAGCTATTTGTCTTAAAATCTCAACATACTCATGTACTTTAATTTCTAGAACATTGGCAAATCTCAAAATCTCACGCATAGTAATATTGGGTATGAACCCACACTTCAAATTCATAGGAGAACTCATAAAATCATATGTCTTTGTAATTTAAAACAAGTTTTGGGCATAAGGACGAAAAAATTGTCCTTGTTCAAACCCCACATACCTTAGATTGTGAAACTAGATAAACAAGCTTGCTTGAAACTCTTCTTATTACTCTTTGAGAGAGGGTTCTTGAAGCCTTGGACTTGGAAAACTCAAATCTCAACTTAATTTGTAGAATCTATGGTAAGTTCTTAAATTTCTTGGAGAAGGGTTTTGGATTTGCTCTTGAGGAAGAAACCCCAGCTCTTGGATGTTTTGGGATATAATGAAGTTATCTACTTCGTTTTGAATATATCAGGGTATTAAAAGGGAAAAGACCCAAAAGATCCTTTTAAAAATGACTTAAAAATACTGAACGGGATTTGCGACGGTTAAAGTAATGGTCCATCTCTAGTCTGACGGTCTGTCGGATCGTCCATCGCACGTTGGTCAGAAAAAGGTCACACTGCCTTAGTTGTGATGGTCCTAGCGACGGTCCATGGCTAGCTTGATAGTCCATCATCTTGGCCGTCGCACTTGGGCCAGAAGAGGGAGTCACTGCCTTGGTTTCAATGGTCCAGGCGACGGTCCGTCGTAAACTCGATGGTCTGTCAACCTGTCCGTCACACCTGGACGGTTTCGATAACTCTCAGTAAAACGACCATAACTTCTCACCCTGATACTAGATTTGGATGAAATTGGTATCGTTGGAAAGCTAATTCAATTTCCCACACGATAAAAAGTCATTTTTAGGAAAATTCAATCAAGGTTAAAACACTAGTCACTTGGGAAGTCACTTCTCAATCATTTAGGGCCGAAATTACACTTCACTTAACACACTCTACGACTCAGACTACAAGGGAACTTTTGTGGGGTCTTACAATATCTCCCCCTTGGGAACATTCGTCCTCGAATGCCGCTAGTTAGACTAAGAACACAGGAAAAACTGAGTATACATAGTAGAAGCAATTTGCTAAACGGGCTTAAAATCTTTCTAAACTCTTGAATACTTCAGAAATTACAAGAAATCATGTAAGAATAGATGCATAGATGAATTTTATATTAGAAGGTCTGAATTAAGGAAAAATAATACCTTCGGTTTGGTCTGAACTCACGAAGAAAGGGTACGGGTACTTGGCTCGTATGTCTGCTTCTGCCTCCCAAGTAGCGCCCTCAACTGACTGGTTCCACCACAAAACCTTGACCAAGGGAACCTATTTGTTCCTTAGTCTGCGGATCTGGAAATATAGAATCTCAACAATAATCTCATCGAATGAAAGACTGTTCTGAATATCAGCACTCTCTAAAGGATCCACTATAACGGAATACTAATATGCTTTTTAAGCATGGAGACATGAAAAATAGGATGAACGGATGATAGCTCTGCGGGCAACTCAACCTCATAGGCTACTTTACCAATACGACTCAAGACTCTATAGGGGCCCACATAACGGGGACTAAACTTCCCGTTTTTACCAAATCTCTCTGCCCCTTTCATGGGTGAAACTTTTAAGTACACCAAATCACCCACCTTAAACTCAAGATCCCTTCTCCTCACATCAGCATATGGCTTTTGACGACTCTGAGTTATCTTTAACCTTTCTCTAATCAACTTGACTTTCTCCATACCCTCAAACACTACATCAGGCCCATTCACAGTAGCTTCACCCACTTCAAACCAACCTATGGGTGATCTACATCTTCTACCATACAAAGCCTTAAATGGTGCCATCTCGATGCTAGCATGGCAACTATTGTTATAAGCAAACTCTATCAAGGGTAAATGCACATCCCAACTACCTTTGAAGTCAAGAGCACATGCCGTTAACATATCTTCTAGAGTCTGAATGGTCCTCTCAGCCTGATCATCTGTCTGCGGATGAAAAGCAGAACTCAAATAAACTTGGGTACAAAAACCCTGTTGAAATGCTCTCTAAAACTGAGAAGTGAACTGAGTACCCCTATCCGAAATGATAGACATGGGAACTCCATGCATCCTGACTAGCTCCCAGATATACAATCTATCATAATCCTCAACTGTAAAAGATGTATGCACAGGCAAAATATATGCGGACTTAGTCAGCTTGTCTACAATAACCCAAATAGAATCATGATGATGACGCTAAAGAGGTAAACCAATCACAAAGACCATATTCACCTCTTCCCACTTCCAAGTGGGTATACCAAACTCTTGCATCACACCACCATGTCTTTGGTGTTTTACCTTAACCTGTTGGTACATTGCACACTTTGCTACAAACTCAGCTATATTCTTCTGCATACCACTCCACTAATAGATTTCCTGTAAGTCACGGTACGTCTTGGTAGCACCGGGATGGATAGAATACCGCGCTCCATGTGCTTTAGCCATTATTCTCTGCCTTAGATCATCAACACATGAAACACACAACCTACCCTATAATCTTAACATGCCATCTCCCCCTTGGGAGAAAACCTCTACCTTTTGGTTCTTAACTGACTTCTTCAGTCTAACCAAACTAGGATCTCGGTCTTACTTCTCCTTCACTTCCAAAACTAAAGAGGATTCGAAACTACTCTGCACCTAAGTACTT
Organism: Capsicum baccatum var. pendulum; assembly: GCA_030864225.1. Taxonomy (NCBI): domain Eukaryota; kingdom Viridiplantae; phylum Streptophyta; class Magnoliopsida; order Solanales; family Solanaceae; genus Capsicum; species Capsicum baccatum. Next base: position 235,946,247 of record CM061560.1, on the reverse strand, counting down.
TCCTTAGCTGAATCAAGTAAACTAACACCCAATCTGGCCAGACAATGCATATCACAAGCTAACTCTTTCTTATCTTTCTCTACATGAGCAACACTACCTATAGACAACCTGCTAAGGGCATCTGCCACTGCATTGGCCTTGCTCGAGTGATACAACACACTCATATAAAGTCTTTTAATAACTCTAAGCACCTCATCTGCATAAGATTCAACTCCCTCTGGGTAAACACATACTGAGGCTCTTATGATCAGTAAACACATCAACATAGACACCATAAAGATAGTGTCTCCAAATTTTCAAAGCAAAGACCACAGTAGCTAATTCAAGATCATGGGTTGGGTAGTTCTTTTCATGCGGCTGCAACTGTCTAGAGGCATAGGCTATAACCTTACCTCTTGGCATCAACACACAACCCAAACCAACTCTAGAGTAATCATAATACACGACAAAACCATCTGTACCATTAGGCAAAGTCATCACAGGGGCTAAAGTAAGTCGAGTCTTCAACTCCTGAAAACTCTTCTCACAGGAATCTGACCACTGGAACTTAACTTTTTTTGGGTCAACCGAGTCATGGGAGATGCAATAGAAGAGAAACGTTAAAAAAAATGGCGATAGTAGCCAGCTAGACCAAAGAAACTTCTAATGTCAGATGGGGAAATAGGTCTAGGCCAATTTCTTATAGTTTTTGTCTTTTGGGGATCAACTCTAATGCCTTCGGCTGAAACAATATGACCCAGAAAAGCTATTGATCTTAGCCAAAATTCACACTTACTGAATTTGGCGAACAACTGATGATCTCTAAGAGTTTGCAAGATAATTCCAAGGTGATCTGCATGGTCGTTCTTAGTGCGGGAGTACACAAGGATGCCATCTATGAAAATAATGGCAAACATATCAAGATATTGCTTGAAAACTCGATTCATGAGTTCCACAAAGGCTGCGGGGGCATTGGTTAGCCCAAAAGATATGACTAAAAACTCAAAGTGACCATAGCGGGTTTGGAAGGCTATCTTTGGATTATCACGTTCCCTCACTTTAAGCTGATGATAGCCAGATCTAATGTCTATTTTGGAGAAATAACTTATATCTTACAACTGATCAAATAGGTCATCAATTCTCGGAAGAGGATACTTATTTTTTACTGTGACCTTGTTAAGCTGACGATAGTCAATGCACATATGAAAAGAACCATCTTTCTTTAGCATGAATAGAACAGGTGTGCCCCAAGGAGAAACACTCAGCCTTATGAAACCTTTGTCTAACTTTGAGTTGCTCTTTCAACTCCTTAAGCTCTACAGGTTCCATACGATAAGGCAGGATAAAAATAGGCTAAGTGTCAGGAAGATGGTCAATCCCGAATTCTATCTCTCTATCTGGAGGTATCCCTAGGAGATCTTTTGAAAAAAATCAGGAAACTCATTACAATATTGACTGCCTGAATAGTTGGAGACTCAGACTTAGTGTTTTTAACTCTAACTAGGTGATAGATACAACCTTTAGATATTAGCTTTTTGGCTTTGAGATAGGAAATAAAATGGCTCTTGGGAGATACTGAACTCTCGGACCACTCAAGAACTGGTTCATCAGAGAACTAAAACTTGACCACACGGATACGACAGTATATAGATGCATAGCAAGAATGAAGTCAATCCATACCCAGAATAAGGTTAAAATCGACTATGTCTAACTATATCAAATCAGCAAATATGACTCTATGAAGAACAGTAACATGACAATTTCTGTACACTTGCTTAGCAATCACTGACTCCCCTACTGGTGTGGAAACTAGGAAAGGCTTAGGAATCTTTTTGGGACTTATTTCAAAAGTCACAGAGACTAATGGGGTCACATAAGAGAAACTTGACCCGGGGTCCAACAACATATAAACATCAAAGCAAAACACATAGAGCATACTAATAACAATATCGGGAGAGTCCTCCTGCTCCTGATGGGATGGTAAGGCATAGAATCTGTTCTGGCACTGACCGCCAGTAGTGCTATTTGAAGCACCCTAAACAGAGGTGGGACGAGGTACAAAAATTGGTGCACTAGTAGTTTGTGCCTACGGTTGAGAATCTCTGTTCCCCTACCTAGCATGTAGACGATCTCTAAGTCTTTGACCCAGCTTACCACAACTAAAAAAACCCCTCTGATTTGCTAAATACTCATCGAGATAATCTCTACCACACTTAGCACAAGGAGGATAACGGGGTCTGTTACTTACACTGTTCAGCGACCTAGACATAGAAGACCTGTTCCCTTTCTCCTATCTGCCTCTAGGCATGGGAGACCTAACTGATGAAGGTGCTGGGATAGACGAACAACTCTGGAAATATGGGTAGTTCCCTCCATGGGACCTAGCCTGACCATACTCATGCTGCTCAGATCTAGCCCTCTTGTTACCCCTTCTCTTACTTATCTTATCCACCTCTATCTGTTGTGCATGCATCATCAACCTAGCTAGATCTATATCCTTATTCAGTATCAGTGTCCTACACTCTTTCAGTACCAAACTAGAAACACCTATCGCGAACTTGCTCATACTAGCTCGAGTGTCAGAAATCAAATCAGAAGCATACTTGGCCAACTGGTTGAACATCAAGAAGTACTCCTTAACAGTCATAAAGCCCTTCCTTAGGTTCATAAACTCCTCAATATTCACTTTCCTCATCTCAAGCAGAAATAACTTGTCCAAGAATGCATCTTGGAATGCCTGCCAAGTCATAGGAGCAACACCCTCACCTCTTTCTTTCTTTCATGCTACCACCCAATCATAAGAAATGTCTTTCAACCTGTATGACGCCAGCTTAACACTTTCTTTCTTAGAAACATGCATCACCTATGTGATATTTCTCACCTCCTCAAGGTATAACTGTAGGTCCTCACCTACCTTAGACCCATAAGACTCTGGCGAATTCATTCTTATAAAATCACGAATCCTAGCAATAGCTAAATTACCTCCCTGCTAATTTGAAACTGCGGCCTGGTGATTGGCCTGAACATTGGCGCTGACTGTTTGGGCTAATTCCTCAAAAGCCTCCTAAAACTCAGCATGAGACACTGTCTCATTCAAGGGATCAACAGGCTGGGGTTGCTCATTATCATTTCTACAGGTGTTTGCTCTTTGGGGAGGCATTTTTTGAAATAACAGAGCACGAATTATTAGATGAGAGGGACAACTGTAGGCACGATAGAATCTGAAAGAAAGAAACAACTTTTTCCTAAAACATCTTGTAGCCTCTTGCTCATAGATATGGCATGCTACACACCGATGATCAATACTCTACTCAACACAGCTTGTCAGACTCCCTAGAACTCCTTAAACCTGGCTCTGATACCAAGTTTATAATAACCCAAAATTTTCTCCCGGGACGACACACGGTGCTTAAGGCTACAAGTAACCCCAAGCTAACCCTTTGAGCCTGTCACTACATAAAATAACTCATTTTGAGAAGAAATAAATAAAACACTGGCGCTGTCGTATCAAATGATAGAAAATACAAAGAAAATACTTGGTCTAAACGACCACAATACTGGAAATATCAACATACTAACAATCTAATAACTGGTCTGACAAAGCCTCTTCTACTCCATGAACTAGAGAGCCATTGGGACAGGTCCACAACTGACTCAAACTTAACTGAAAGCAATAACATATCCAGTAAAATACAGAAATGTCTAAAGATAGGTCCTCGAACCATAAAGACTCACCACTGTAGAGAAAGTCCGAGACGAAACTCCCAATTCCTACTTCGCGAAATAAGAGCTGTAGACAAAGGTACTTGAAAATCATTGACAAGGCTGGGACTGAGCACCTGAACCTACATTATAAAAAAATATAGCACATAGACGTATATATGGATCAGCACTTGGGAATGTACTAAGTTTATGGGGGTGTATGGATATACATTAAACAATATCCATTCTCTATAATTAATTCATGCATGAAAATATAAATGACTCACATAGCTTGAATACGTCTACAATAGAAAGCTCATAAATCAAGTAGAATGAAGCATATAACACAAATCTCATGAGTCATTATACTTAAGCATTAAAATCTGAACTCCTCTTTTATTCCCATTACTCGTAGACTAAAGAAAGATTTAAACAATACTTTCAAACTCATACATATATCCCATGGAGAGAAAAACTTCTTTAATGCTCAAGAACTTAGAACTCTTTTAAACTCAAGACACCTGGAACTCGGAATTCTATAACTCTTATTAGTAGAGAAAACTACTTTCTTCTTGGGAAAATTTTACTTCAAGAAACTATTTGAAAATCTTACTATTAGGGTAAATCACTTATCCCAAAGCTTTAGGGAAAACATTCTATCTCAAGGGAGGTTCTCTTAACCGACATAAACCATGCGAGCTACATGGAGTCTAACATTTTGTCCTCCTAAGGAAGAAATCTTACATTAGGGAGAGGCGTCATACTCTTGCTAGGGAGTATAACCTGAACTCAGTGATCACTTATCTTAGCCTCGGGCCCATAAATCTTAATCCTACGATGGAACATAGTTCTGGGGTATGAAACCATAGTAACTTACCTAACTCGGTCCTAAATACTACTCCCTTTAGTTAGCTACGCTCATCTCAGGGAAATCCACTTTAAAATAATCTCATGGTTCATAAGAACCTAACTATAAAATCTGTAATCTCATTTGGTAAAGTGGATTTCAAAGCTACTATGACCATTAAGGTCAAAACTTTTTCAATGATCTCAAAATACTCAAATCATGGGTGCTTATAGCACAAAAGTTCATAAAAACTGAAATCTCAAGTAGGGTTTAATGACCCATAATCAAATCTCAAGTTAAGACTCGTCAAAATGCATTCTAGATATCATAAGGATACACAAATCATATAGAAATCTGGAATGTTCAACAATTTATCTTAAAATCTCAACATACTCATGTACTTTAATTTCTAGAACATTGGCAAATCTCAAAATCTCAGCATAGTAATATTGGTTATGAACCCACACTTTAAATTCATAGAACTCATAAAGTCATATATCTTTGTAATTTAAAACAAGTTTTGGGCACAAGGACAAAATAATTGTCCTTGTTCAAACCCCACATACCTTAGATTGTGAAACTAGATGAACAAGCTTGCTTGAAACTCTTCTTCTTACTCTTTGAGAGAGGGTTCTTGAAGCCTTGGACTTGGGGAACTCGAATCTCAACTCAATTTGTAGAATCTATGGTGAGTTCTTGAATTTCTTGGAGAAGTGTTTTAGATTTGCTCTTGAGGCAGAAACCCTAGCTCTTGGATGTTTTGGGAGATAATGAAGCTATCTGCTTCGTTTTGAATATATCAGGGTATTAAAAGGGAAAATACCCAAAAGATCCTTTTAAAAATGACTTTAAAATACTGAATGGGATTTTCCATGGTCGGAGTGAAGGTCCGTCGCTAGTTTGACAATCCGTCGCACGTTGGTCAGAAAAAGGCCACACTGCCTTAGTTATGACGGTCCTAGCGATGGCCTGTCGCTATCTTGATGGTCCATCATCTTGGCCATCGTACTTGGGCCAGAAGAGGGAGTCACTGCCTTGGTTGAGATGGTCTGGGCGACGGACCATTGAGTTTGGTCTGTTGCAAACTCGATGGTCCGTCAACCTGTCTGTCGCACCTGGGCGGTTCTAATAACTCTCGGTAAAACGACCATAACTTCTCACCCCGATATCGGATTTAGACGAAATTGGTATCATTGGAAAGCTAATTCAATTTCCCACATGATAGAAAGTCATTTTTAGGAAAATTCAATCAAGGTTAAAACACTAATAACTTGGGAAGTCACTTCTCAATCTTTTAGGTCCGAAATTAACTTCGCTTGACACGCTGTAAGGCTCAGACTACGAGGAAACTTTTGCAGGATCTTACAGTTATTTTCTCACTTCTTGACATTCCTCTTGCTGTAAGTTTTGTAATATCTCTTTATATTTTTGTACCTCTTAGATGCTCACTCAGTAGATCTTATTTGGGTGTTGAATTTCAACGAGGTGAAGCCATTGTGAGTGTTTTGCTCATGGTTTAGTGGTGTTGTTGGTTGCACTTTGGTGACGTTTTTTAGCAATATTTTTGCTGAAGAAATCAAAATCACGTGAGTTCTTCTTTGTTATTGTTGCTTGTTGTTGTATATGAGTGTGTATTGTATTGTTACTCTTCTTCTTTCTCTAATGGTTGTTGGGTGTTATTTTTGTGGGAAAATGGAGTGAAGGTGAACTTAATTGTATAAAGAGATAAAAGATTAGAGGAAGAAGAACGGAAAGAATAAAATTATTTTTCTTTTTCTTTTTAATTTTTTTTCTTGAATGACATGTAATTTTATCATTGGTTATAATTTTTATGTCATGGCAAGTGACTTTTCACGCGACAAACCTAATATGAAATTATGAAATTATGCAATTTGTGCTTAATTTACACAATTTGTGAATAATTAAAGGGTTCAATAGGTACATGACCTAATTGAGGTGCCAATACGTGTCAACACCCAAACTACTAGACTATGCGGGCACCTACGCTATTCTAAATAGCTAGGAGCCTTATTACCCAACTAAAAATATGCAGAAGACTTCTGTTTTAAGGGAATATTGAATAAATATAATAAGGTAAATTAAATATTAATAAATAAAGTTTTCAAAAACGTCTTACAAGTGTCCTTCACTATTCCAAGACTTGGTCAGATATGTACAAGAGCTATCTACTACAGCATAAGCTAGCAATAAAATAAATAATACAAAGACTCTAACATCTACCGGGAAGAAAGTACAGAAGTTAGTGTTGAATATCGTCATCCATCTACTAACTGCAAACTAACTTGCATCCAGTCTACACTCCAAGAAGGAATGTAGAAGAGTAGGGTCAGTACAACCACATGTACTGGTGGGCATCATCGGTCGAGCGTGTTAGTTCATATAATCATAAAATAGAATTAAGGAAAATAAATCATGACATCTTGATTGAAATATAATTCAACTAAGGTTGTATATTAGTACTTTACCTATATAACTTACATAATCCAACTACTCTTCCAACTCCATCAATATTATATTCACTACTAATATACTCTAGCCTTATTAATTCAATCAATCAACCACAATCCAACGCTAATACATCACTATTTATCTTTATTCACCTTATCTTTTTCATTACTGATATTCACAGGAACAAACCCGTAATCATAGACAGACTACACTAAACTCTCGGGCTAACAACCAAATGCTCTATTATAATATTAAAGAATGATAACTAGCCATTCTGGTAAGCTACGATTAAAACACGTATAAATGAAGCAAGTAAACCAACATATAAGTAAGTGCAAAGTTTCACTTTTTCAAATACATATCACACAATCAAATACCCAATGAATCAACAATACAGCAATAACAGATCAAACAGTGCTCCCAAACAAGCCACATAACCATCAAGAGTATCAACCATACCGTAAACATCCACAGACTAAACAAATATGTACGCACATTCAATGAGATTTATTTTTCCCAAATAGTCATGACCTGCAGGGAACAATTTATGTTCATGTACTGTACCGGCGTGGTACCCGATCCACCATATACATATCCGTACCAGCGTGGTACTTGATCCATCATATATATATATATATATCCATATTGGCGTGGTATCCTATCCAACACACATATATATGTACCGGCGTGGTGTCCAACCCAACATAAAAATATCCGTACTAGTGTGGTACCCGATCCAACATATACATATACGTACCGGTGTGGTACCTGATCCAATATTCACATATTTGTACCAGCGTGGTACCCGATCCAACATACGTGATACCCAATCCAACATATACATATCTGTACCGGCGTGGTACCTGATCCAACATATATATATTCGTACTGGCGTGGTACCTGATCCAACATAAATAAGTAATATCAATATCAAATTTACACTACCCCACAGCATACAACACGATGTACAAAGTTTACAAGTACACTTTAAGTCATAAGACATTCCATCAAGTAAATTTTCAATAATCATTTATACACGCATCAACAATACAAACATCAACAATTCCAAGCATGTCCGAATACCAATCAACAAGTATCCAATTTAGGAGCATACACACAATTAAGTCGAGTCTAAACTCCAATTAAATCATAAACTATTATATATATTTTATTAAATTCACACTATCTTTCGGAATGCAATACGTCGTACTAAATTTATAAGTTTACTTAAAATCACAAAGAAATTCGATCAAGCGCTTTCATTTATCAATATTTTGATCCCCTCATGGGTATTATTTCAATAAATCATCACTATCATCAACAATCCATTCATGGCATTAATATACAAGGAGTTATCATTAACAACCAAGCCTGTCAAGGGCACATTTCAATAAATAATCATTATAACTCAACTAGGTTCATCACTAGAACAACTAAGAACTATCATGTCCACATACTTCATTTATAATAATCTCCTTGTAGGTACATATCACATAATATCACAAGTATCACATAATTAATCAATAATATAGTTTTTGGAATTAAAGTTAAGTTCTCGTGTCTTCATCCACCTCAACTCCATGCCCGCAGGCTTAGACATGTTTTCTCCCATCAATTCTAAATTATGAAAATATAAAATAACACAATCTTCTACTCATTAAACCTAGTTTAGCTGGACGTCAAGCTTTTGGAAGAAACAAGTGGCAACAAAGATGTTGTTTCCTTTCCTTCAAGCCTTGGAATAATCAATCATCTAAAAATCAAGCAATTATAAGAGTAATTAAATAATTACTCTTCAAACAAATATCTTCGGGATTCAAACCCACTAATTCTACCCTTAATTCAAGGTCTATATCAGTCTCCAAGTTCAATTAATCATTAATTAGCTCTTTCAAGCTTAACCCATCTCCATTAATGAAGTTTTTATGCTAAAGGTCTCATCTTTATGGAATTCAAAGTTCCTAACCATCAAAATTCATAATCTAGTTTATGAATTCATGTTAGGAATCTTTAATTTGTAGTTTAGAATCAACTCTAAGTCATATTAAAAACACCCATGAGTATTCCCAAAAGAATTTCACCATTAAAGGTCTTTTAAAAGATTTTAAGATGCTAAAGAATTAAAAGACGAAGAAAATAATGAAAAAACTTACCTCAATGAAGAAATTTCACCTTTAGCTTTGAAAAATCACCTATTTAGAGTTGGAGAATGAAATTTGGGTTTTTTAGACCTAAAATATGGCTGAAGCTGATTTAAATATCATCAAAATTTTTGCTACAGCAAAATCCCATTTCAGCCCGGATAGTGCTCACTAAAACAGTCATAACTTTTTATTTTGAATTCGGATTGAGGTAACGATTTGTTGAGTTGGAAAGAGAACTCAGAGATATTTGATTTGGTAGGTAGTGGGACCCCTAACTCCTTATATTATAGGAGATATGTTCGTTTGAATTTGCCCTAATAGAAACTCATATCGAAACTGTATCGGAAAGAAAGTTTTATACTTAACTTTGTGTTAGGGATATTGCTCGACCTTAATTCATACCTAAAGAACTTTCAAACTAAAAAATTAATATTATCACTCATGAATAATTAAATTCATCAGGCTTGAGTCTATCTAGGCACATCCGAAGGCTAAAATCTTCGCCGAAAAATTTGAGGTGACATAACAAATAAAATATTTGCTATTTTGGACCCAAGTTAATATTGAGGAATGAATTTATTACGAACAATTTAGTAGCGACGAAATGGGTTGTTACAATACGAAAAAAGGTCAAAAAATTCAGGGCCTATCCAGGTAGGTATTTTGCCTATTAATTAATATAGATGCATCAAGTTATGAGGAATATATATTATTTTATGTGAAGTAAAAAGGTGTGTACTAAAAAATTAACAATATAGATTAATAGAGATAAAATATCAAAAAACAAAATAGTTTTATAGTAGGTAATCTGACGTAGCAAACTCAATATTAGTATTCATCACATGACAAATCCTATTTATAAGGCTATATAATATATAATACATTAGGGAAATTAGCCGCGCTTTGTGCGGTGTAAAAGAATTAATTATTTTATTTGATCAATTTTATATTCACTTTAGATTTATTATTTAATCGTAATATTATAACTTGTTATAATTGTATTATGAAGAATGTTTGGTTCCATAAGAAAAAAAAATTAACAATTTAAAATTTATTAAATGATGGATAGTATATTCTTTATCAATAAATTAAATTATATTCCCTAATAACAATTTTAATTAATTTCTATTACGTATTCAATGAAGTTGACATTTTAATTTGAAATAATGTACTTATGTGTCCTTATAAATGCACTACGATGATAAGATATTTTTTTTCCTCATTATATATACATATATAAATATGTGTATGTATATGTATATATATAACTAATTTCAATAATCTAAATCTCTTTAAGTTGTCGGCACTATATACAGATTAACTCCATATTACAATACCTTAATGTGCATAGTGCAATTTGCATAAAAAAGAAAGTTGGAAAGAAGAAAGATCAGATGATACATATTTATATATAGATCTTAAAATAACAAAATAATGAAGAAATCAATTAACAAAAAGATCAAAAAACATGAAAAAATTAAATCAAGTTGATCCTTGTATAAATATTCATAATTCCTCTGTACCTGATTATAAAAAAAACACAAAATCTGCTCCAACGTTTCATAACTTCCGTTTTACATACATTTTCGAAGTGTATAATATTGTAACTCACAAGATTAACTACATAAGGTCTTTTATATAGAATTGAAATATTTTATATGGTGATCTTTCATTGATCATTTATAACACTTAATTTTCTTGGGTAATGGAGATTATAAAAAGCATGTGTTATAAAAATGATAACATGTGAGTTAAAAGCACAAACTTAATGGACATTATTAGAATGGAAGTTTCTAACGCCTCGATTTGCTGAACCGAAATGCTACATGATGCTCATGACCCCGAGGGACCATAAGCTAACCCATGACTAATATATGTACCTGTGTACTGCAAATCATGACATAATAATGCGAACTACGTAAAACTGTAAGGCCATAAGGTTCAACTAAATAAAACCATGTCTGAAAATCAAATCGTCCATGTGGGTGAAAATACCCAAAACAACTCAATCTGAAAGCTAAGTCTGAACGTAAATTTGAACATAAATCTGAAAGCCTCTAAACTATCTGAATAAGGAGTTGAAGGAACATGTCTCCAACTAACTTCGTAAAACTGAACTGAAGAAATAAATAAATGTATCAAATCATATTATCCTCGAATCAATAAGGACTCACTGTATCTCTGCGACTGGAATACTACCGCTACTGCTGGGCTGGAGCTCGTGTCTCGAAACTTATGGTGTAACATGAAAAGAAAGCACCATAGCATAAATGCGTCAGTAACTGGAGTACTGAGTATACAAGGAAGGTAGGTTGAACATAAACGGTTTCATATATGAACAACACTGACTGACTAATATGAACGTGGGAGTGCAAACATACATATATAGAAACTGGGATCATTAATGCGTGTTAGCAAGACCTGTAAGCTAATACATGGTTTACTGATAACTGTCATGACTGATACAACTAGCTGATAACATGGACGACTGTATCTAACAGTCCTGTATATACTGAAATCTGAAGAACACCCTAAGTTCTTTTACTGAGACTGCTACTGAAACTGTGGGAGGTAGTGTTTAACCGATATGCCCCATGTATGCCGTTATGGCTAAGCTGGAGTCCAATCTCAGCCCCGACTGGAGGGGTGTCAATACCGTGCCACGGGTAAGGACAGCTTGTGAGTCACCCTTATCAGGTAGGTACTCAATGAGAACGGTGGGAACCCTAAACTGACAGGTTAAACTACCTCATCAACCCTAATCTGACAGGTTAAGATGTCTCAACCTACGCTGGCTACGTAGTTCTGGAACACAAGGATGACTACTAAGAATCACACCCTAAACTGGCGGGTGAGTTCCCATCCTTAGGTTTACTCGGTTCTAACCTTTACTCCCATCTGGAGGGACTGGACATGAATAACTGACTATACATGACTTAATCTTACTGAATTTCGTTGACTGGCAGAATGTTACCGATATCTGATAACAGACTGAGATCATGAGGTTTTCTTGAGTCATATGAATGACTGAAGTCTATGGAATCATAGCTTAAGTTCGGATATCGTGAAACATGACATGGCTCTAGGCACACAACTATAGTTTTCGGGTACAAATACCCCCAGGACTCAATAGGAGGAAACTGACACACATGACATGACTTGATCACAATATTTGAGTCCACAATTCACAATATAATAAGCAGGGGATAGTATACTTCATGTATTTACTCAACATTTCAAACATGATAGGAAAAGCATGGATATATTTTGTGTTCATAATTTATATCTCCATTATTATACATGTTTTATACCACAACAATAACAACACATAATTTGCATGGAAATTCATATTGGAGTGTATGGCTAACATGAACTTGTTATTTAGATATCATGAAATCATGTAAATATGAAGTTCTAACATACTAGGCATTTTATCGAACACCTTGCATGCATTCGTTAAGGCATAGGTGGGTTTCATACTTGCATTCTATCAATCCATCTAAAGATCATTTTTTTCAACTAACAACATAACTTTCATGAGATATACAGTCACGATACTATTATATAGCAAAACAAACAAGCATCAACATGGGTATGATCATATCACCACAACCAACCAAGCTTTTTTATTTTAAATATTGATTCTTGAACTCAACAGATGAAAGAAATCCATGGATGAACACTACGCATACCTTGGAAGGGAGGTTCTTGATGATTAACGGAGGAATTTCCTTGAAATTTGATCTTCAAGCCTGATTGTGCAACCCTAGTTATTTTTCTCCTATGGTTCTCTTTTATAAATAACTTTGAAATGTTAATAGGGTTTTAATGTGTTTAGAAGCTATAAATTTCGTGAGGTTAAGTTTAGGGACATGTAAGGAGTGTTAAAAGACTTAACTACCCTCAAAATAACTCAAAAACTAAGTGTTTTCGTGGCTGAAATCACAGATGTGCGCCGCATATGATATCGCCAATATTTACATAGGCGTTGCATATGAGATTGCCTATATTTACATAGGCACCGCATATGATATCGCCTATATTTACATAGGCACCGCATATTCTATCGCATATGTTTTCCAGTGGCCATGTGTGATTGGTTAGGCAACACATTCTACTTTGAAAGGCCATAACTCCTTGCTCGGGTGTCAGATTTTGATGAAATTGGTATCGTTGGAAAGCTAATTCGATTCTCTATAATTTGGTAGGTCTAAATATGCCAAAATGTCACATATAAATCATGTTATTCTTGTTCAAATATGACCCTTGCAAAATCAAACACTAAGACTTGATGGATTCAAAAACTCTTAGCTTGCATCACTCTAAGCGACTCATATGAGCATGCTTAAGACATCACGAGTTATCCTATCGCTAGGATATTCATAGTAAGTCATGAACTAAAATGCTACTCATAGGATAGTAGGTTTCATACGTAGGAAAACTTATTCACTTCCTAGCTTAGAAACATACGGGGTATTACAATATCTCCCCTTGGGAACATTCGTCCTCGAATGAGAATTTACTGAGAGGGGATACAAGACAACAAAACCTGAACTGAACATGAAGAACTAAAACTTGATCCCATGAATGCATAACTGAGCATGCAACAGTTAATAGGTACCAAGTTTATACTAGAAACATGAACATGAAACTGAATAAGCTTAAGGAGAACTATTACCTTGAGCTTGATTTGAATTGGTGGGGAAGAGATGAGGATACTTGGTACGCATATCTGTTTCTGCTTCCCAAGTATCTCCCTCATGAGACTAATTTCGCTAAAGAACCTTAACTATTGGGACTTCTTTGTTCCTCAATTTACGAGTCTGATAATCTAAGATTTTGACTGGAATCTCTTCATAAGAGAGGTTGTTCTGAATGTCGATGCTCTAAATAGGGACAACAACTGCTGGGTCACCTATGCACTTCTTGAGAAAAGAGACATGGAAAAATGGATGGACTGAGACTAGATCTGAAGGCAACTCAAGCTCATAAGCTACCTTGCCAAAGAGACAGAGAATTCTGAAAGGACCAACATATCGGGGACTGAGTTTTCCTTTCTTTCCAAACCTCTTCACTCCCTTCATGGGAGAGATCTGAAGATAGACATAGTCATTGACCTCGAACTCAAGATCCTTTCTACGAATATCTGCATAGGACTTCTGTCGGCTCTAAGTAGACTAGAGTCTCTCTCTGATCAACTGAACTTTATCTAAGGCATCGAATATTAAGTCAGGACCTATGAACGAGGCCTCACTAACTTCAAACCAACCAATTGGAGATCAACATCTCCTACCGTAGAGAGCTTCGAATAGAGCCATCTGAATACTAGAATGGTAGCTATTCTTTTATGCAAACTCAATCAAAGGCTAGTGGTTATTCTAACTTCCCTTGAAGTCAATTGCACAAGCCCTTAGCATATCTTCACGAGGATGAATAGTCCTCTCTGCTTGACCATCTGTCTGAGGATGAAACGCTATGCTGAGATGGACTTGGGTACCGAGACCCTTTTGGAATGCTTTCCAAAAGTGAAAGGTGAACTGGGTACCTCTGTCTGAGATGATAGATAGTGGAACACCATGTAACCTGACTAACTCCCTGATATAGATGTTGGCATAATCCTCGGCGGAATAAGAAGTATGAACAGAAAGGAAATAAGCTAACATAGTTATTCTATCTGTAATGACCCAGACTGAATCATGCATATGACGAATTCTAGGCAAACCCATCACGAAGTCCATGTTCACTTCTTCCCACTTCCAAGTAAGAATGGTGAACTCTTGCATGAAACCACTAGGTTTCTGATGCTCTATCTTAACCTGCTAACATGTGGAGCACTTAGCCACAAACTCTGCAATATCTCCCTTCATCCTACTCTACCAATAGATCTCCCGCATGTCACGATACATCTTAGTGGCCCCTAGATAAATAGAGTATCGTGCACCATGCGCTTCTACAAGAATTCGCTGCCTCAATTCATCTACACCTGGAAAACATAGATGACCCTGACAACAAAGTACACCATCTCCTCCTTGGGAGAAAACCTTGACTTTCTGATTCTGAACTGACTCTTTGTGTGACAAGGCTAGGATCCCTGTCTTGCTTCTCTTTCACCTCGAAAACTAGAGATAACTCTGAACTACTGTGAAAACATAAACCACCCTCTGAAGAATCGACTAAGCGAACGCCTATTCTGGAAAGCTGATGGATCTCCTGAGCCATCTTTTTCTTGCTACCCTTAACGTGAGAAATACTACCCATGGAGAGTCTACTAAGAGCGTTATCCACAATATTTTCATTGCCCGGATGATAAAGAACACTCATGTCGTAATCCTTCAAGATCTCTAACAACCTTCTCTGACCAAGATTGAGATCTTTCTGGGAAAAGATATACTGGAGGCTTTTATGGTCTGTGAAGACATCTACATGAACTCTATAGAGATAATGCCTCCAAATCTTCAAGGCAAAAACTACCGCTGCTAATTCAAGATCATGAGTAGGATAATTCTTCCATATGGCTTTAACTGTCTGGAAGCGTAGGCTATAACCTTACCATGCTGCATGAGGACACAACCTAAACCCACTCTGGATGCATCACAATAGACTACAAAACCGTCTGAACCATCTGGAATAGCTAGAACTGGAGCTGAGGTGAGTTGAATCTTCAACTCTTGAAAGCTCTTCTCACATGAATCTGACCACTGAAACTTAATCTTCTTCTGAGTGAATATGGACATGGGAGATGCAATAGAAGAAAATCCCTTGACAAATCGTCTGTAATAGCCAGCCAAACCCAAGAAACTCCTCATATCTGATGGAGATACGAGTCTGGGCCAATTTCTTACTGCCTCGGTTTTCTGAGGATCTAGTCTAATGCCATCACCAGAAATAATATGGCAAAGGAATGCTACTGATCTTAGCCAAAATTCGCACTTGCTGAACTTAGCGAATAACTGGTGATCCCTGAGAGTCTGAAGAATAATCCTGAGATGGTCTGCATGATCACGCTCTGTGCGAGAATAGACCAGAATATCATCTATAAAGACTATGACAAACATGTCCAAGTACTACTTGAACACACGGTTCATCAAATCCATAAAAGCTAAAGGGGAATTGGTAAGACCAAATGACATGACTAAAAATTCGAAGTGACCATACCGAGTACAGAAATTTGTCTTCAAAATGTCACATTCTCTAACTCTGAGCTGATAATAGCCTGATCTGAGGTCTATCTTGGAGAAGTAACTGGCACCTGAAGTTGGTCAAATAGATCATCAATCCTAGAAAGAGGATATCTGTTCTTGACTGTGACCTTGTTGAGTTGACGATAATCAATACACATCTTGAGAGAACCGTCTTTCTTGCGCACGAATAATACTGGTGCACCCCATGGGAAAATGCTGGGTCTGATGAATCCCTTATCTAAGAGATCCTTCAACTGATCTTTCAGTTCCTTAAGTTCTGATGGTGCCATTATATATGGTGGAATAGAAATAGGTTGAGTATCTAGAAGAAGGTCTATGCCGAAGTCTATTTCCCTTTTGGGAGTAATGCCTGGAAGATCTTCGGGAAAGACATCTGAGTATTCATTAACAATTGGGACTATTTCGAGACTGGGAGATTCAAAACTAGAATCTTTAACATGCACGAGATAATACACACACCCCTTAGAAATCATTTTCCTTGCCTAAAGGTCGGATGCTACCCTTCCACTCTAGGACGGGCTCATTTGGGAACTGAAACTGAACTATGTTATTTCTACAGTCAAATGTGGCATAGCAGGAATGAAGCCAATCCATGCTGAGAATGATATTAAAATCAGTCATCTCTAACTCAACTAAATATGTTAACGTGGATTTCTGAGATATTATAACCGGGCAGTTCCTGTATACCCGCCGAGCTATGATGGTTTTATCCACTGAGGTAGAGACTAAAAAGGGCTCTGCTAGAATTTTAGGACTGATTCTGAAATCTTCTACTATGAATGGAGTAACAAAAGACAAGGATGCACCTGGGTCTAGCAAAGCATAAATATGAACATGGAAAATCTATAACGTACCAGTAATGATATCAGGAGAATTTTCCTGATCCTGCCAGGACTGAAGAGCATAGATCTATTTGGGCGTTGCCCACTGGTAGCACTGGAAATGACACCCTACTATTTAGGGCGATCGGACTGAGCTGCAGAATGATTTTGATGGCCCTGAAGACTTAACTGCGGACACTCTCTAATCCTGTGGCCTAGCTTGCCATAACCAAAATAGATATCACTACTGGCTCTACAAATGTCGTTGTGGTTCTTACCATAAGTCTGATAAAGGGGATTCATTCAGGCACTGCTAACACTGCCCTGAGATTTAGAGCATGGTGCTTTGTCTTTATTGTTGTCTCTGAACTTCAGCACTGGAGCACTGGCGGAGAAAGGGGCTGGAACGGCTAACTTGGAGTGAAACTATGAACGGTTTCCTCCATCTGACTTGTGGTAAGCAAAGTTGAAGTTACCTAACCTTGCTCTCTTGTTCTGTCTCTCCCTAGTCTTAACCTTCTGCTCTTATACTTGTTGGGCATGGTTTATGAGTCTGGCTAAGGTCATATAACCGATCAGCATCGCAGACCTACACTCATTTACCACGCTTTCATTGACCCCTGACATGAACTTGCTCATCTTACCCCTATTGTCTACAACCACATGAAGAGCATACCTGGATAGCTGAATAAATCTGAGTGAATCTCCCTAACCATCATATTCCCCTGTCTGAGGTTGATAACTTTAAGAACTTTGGCTTTCCTCAGCTCTTAGGGAATTAATCTATCTAAGAAATCCGTGACAAATTCCTCCCACTCAAACGGACCTGCATCCTCTACCTTCTCAGACTTCTACTATTTGTACCAAGCATGAGCCACATCTTATAACTGATATGCGGCTAACTCAACACTTTCAATAAAAGTAACACCCATGATGTCAATAAAGTTTTGGACTTGGTCAATGAACTCCTGAGGGTCCGCATCAGACTTAGATCCATGGAATGATGGAGGGTTCATCCGGGTGAAGTCCTGAACCCTAGCTGCTATAGGATTGGCCACTGGATTGGCTGGAATGACTGGTGGCCATTCATTCTGTGCAGCCACGGACTGAGTAAGTGTGGTAAATGCGGCTCTAAACTCCGCATAGGAAATATGTTCACCCAAAGGATCTTTGGGATGAGGAACTGGCTGGTTTTTTCTCTTTGAGGCCATGGTCTAAAATAAGAGAAGAACGGATTAGACTGAGAGTTTAACTTGTGATTATGCTCACTAGCATGACATGAATACTGAAGAAAGAGTACTGTTCCTAAAACATCTTATAGACTCCTGTACATAAATATGGCGCGCAACACACCCATGTACAAGACTCTACTAAATGCGGCTTTCAGACTTCCTAGGACTCTATTGAACCTTAGGCTCTGATACCAAGTTTATAACGCCACAATTTGCTGAACCGAAACACTACACGGTGCTCATGACCCCAAGGGACCACAAGCTAACCCATGACTGATATCTGTACCTGTATACTGCAAATCATGACATAATAATGCGGACTACATAAAAATGTAAGGCCATAAGGTTCAACTGAATAAAACCATTTCTGAAAATCATAACGTCCATGTGGGTGAAAATACCCAAAATAACTCAATCTAAAAGCTAAGTCTGAAAGTAAATCTGAACATAAATCTGAAAGGCTCTAAACTATCTGAATATAGAGATGAAGGAACATGTCTCCAACTAACTCCGTAAAATTGAACTGAAGAAATAAATAAATATATCAAATCATATTGTCCTTAAATCAATGAGGACTCACTGTGTCTCTGCGACTGGAATGCTACCTCTACCGCTGGGCTGGAGCTCGTGTCTCGAAACCTATGGTATAACATGAAAATAAAGCACCATAGCACAAATGCGTCAGTACAACTGGAGTACTGAGAATACGAGGAATGTAACCTGAACTAAAGGATTTCATGTATGAACAACACTGACTAACTAATATGAACGTGGGAGTGCAAACATACATATATAGAAACTGGGATCATGAATGCATGATAGCAAGACCTGTAAGCTAATACATGGTTTACTGATAACTGTCATGACTGATACTGCAAGCTGATAACATGGACAACTGTATCTAACAGTCCTGTATATACTGAAATCTGAAGAACACCCTGAGTTCTTTTAATAAGACTGATACTGAAATTGTGGGAGGTTGTGTTTAACCAATATGCCCCATGTATGCCGTTATAGCTAAGCTGGGGTCCAATCTCTGCCCTGACTGGAGGGGTGTCAATACCATGCCACGGGTAAGGACAACTTGTGAGTCACCCTTATCTGGTAGGTACTCAATGAGAACGGTGGTAACCCTAAACTGACAGGTTAAACCACCTCATCAACCCTAATCTGATAGGTTAAGATGTCTCAACCTACGATGGCTACGTAGTTCTGGAACACAAGGGTGACTACTAAGAATCACACCCTGAACTGGCGGGTGAGTTCCCATCCTTAGGTTCACTCGGTGCTAACCTCTACTCCCATCTGGAGAGACTGGAATGAATAACTGACTATACATGACTTAATCTTACTGAATTTCATTGACTGGCGGAATATTATTGATATCTGACAACTGACTAAGATCATGAGGTTTTCCTGAGTCACATGACTGACTGAAGTCTATGGAATCCTAGCTTGAGTTTGGATATCGTGAAACATGACATGGCTCTAGGCACACAACTATAGTTTTCGGGTACGAATACCCCCAGGACTTGATAGGAGGATAGTGACACACATGACATGACTTGATCACAAGATTTGAGTCCACAATTCACAACATCATAAGCAGGGGATAGTATACTTCATGTATTTACTCAACATTTCAAACATGATAGGAAAAGCATGGATATATTTTATGTACATAATTTATATCTCCATTATCATACATATTTTATACCACAACAATAACAACACATAATTTGCATGGAAATTCATATTGGAGTGTATGGCTAACATGAACTTGTTATTTAGATATCATGAAATCATGTAAATATGAAGTTCTAACATACTAGGCATTTTATCGAACACCTTGCATGCATTCTTTAAGGCATAGGTGAGTTTCATACTTGCATTCTATCAATCCATCTAAAGATTATGTTTTTCAACTAACAACATAACTTTCATGAGATATACAGTCACGATACTATTATATAGCAAAACAAACAAGTATCATGGGTATGATCATATCACCACAACCAACCAAGTTTTTTTATTTAAATATTGATTCTTGAACTCCACCGATTAAAGAAATCCATGGATGAACACTACGCATACCTTGGAAGGGAAGTTCTTGATGATTGACGGAGGAATTTCCTAGAAATTTGATCTTCAAGCTTGATTGTGCAACCCTAGTTGTTTTTCTCCTATGGTGCTCTTGGATAAAGAACTTTGAGACATTAATAGGGTTGTAATATGTTTAGAAGCTATAAATTTCATGAGGTTAAGTTTAGGGACATGTAAGGAGTTTTAAAAGACTTAACTACCCTCAAAATAACTCAAAAACTAAGTGTTTTCGTGGCTGAAATCATAGATGTGCGCCGCATATGATATCGCCTATATTTACATAGGCGCTACATATGATATCACCTATATTTACATAGGCTCCGCATATGATATCTCCTATATTTACATAGGCGCCGCATATTCTATCGCATATGCTTTCCAGTGGCCATGTGCGATTGGTTAGACAACACATTCTACTTTGAAGGCCATAACTCCTTGTTCGGGTGTCAGATTTTGATGAAATTGTTATCGTTGAAAATATAATTCGATTCTCTACAATTTGGTGGGTCTAAATCTTCCAAAATGTCACATATAAATCACGTTATTCTTGTTCAAAGATGACCCTTGCAAAATCAAACACTAAGACTTGATGGATTCAGAAGCTCTTAGATTGCATCACTCTAAGCGACTCATATGAGCATGATTAAGACATCGTAAGCTATCATATCGCTAGGATATTCATTGTAAGTCATGCACTATAATGCTACTCACAGGATCGGAGGTTTCATACGTAGGAAAACTTATTCACTTCCTAGCTTAGAAACATGTGGGGTGTTACAAAGTTATAGGAATATGAAGTGGTGTGAGTTATCAAAATGACTTATTAAATAAATTATTTAAGAAAAATAAAAATACTTTTAAAATGAATTATTTTATTAGTATTATCTCTATTATCTTAAAAGTGTGAAGGGCCTTATAATTCACGTTTGAACTTTTTGCCCTTTATTAAAAGTCTCTTCTTTAAACAAAATTGTCCTTTCGCATATTCTACTTAAATTACACATCCAATAAACCAATATAAATTTTACGTGTAAAACGATTAAAAAATAAACCTTTCCTACTGAAAAAGCCATCTGTTACACAATCCTTTACATATAAAATAAGAAACTATATCGGACAAACAAAAAATGAAGTCCTTTTTTACTAATATTATTCTAACTAAATTAGGACAAATAAAAATCAAAATCCTATTTTAACTAAATTATAACATGCACGTTCATATTCAACCCAGCAAAAAAACTACTTCTATAAATGTCATTTTATTTTTCTATTATCTTCGTAACATCCAACAACTTAATTTCTTTGTTGCTTCTCTCGCTGCGTCACCCCGCATTATTTTCTTTGCAGATCCTCTTGCTGTATCACCACGTTGCTCACAGTTTTTCCCATACCTACGCATTACTTTCTTCCCTGCTCCTCTCGCTGCCTTCCCTGCTCCTCTCGCTGCAGCGCAACGCTACTCACACTTTTTTTCAGTTTGTCTCTTCTTCAAGTATTTTTATACAGTCTCTTTCAGTAATTCATAATTCTCCGCTTTTTTATTGTTGTTAATGTTAATAATTAATTTAAACACAATATTTATTGCTATGCCAGCTTAAAAGTTGTTTTGCTTATAGTTTTTTTCTTTATACGGTCTCTTTCAACAATTCACAATTCTCCGCTCTTATATTGTTATTCCTGTTAATAATGCCAGCTTAAAGGTTAATTCACTTATAGTTTTTTTCCTTTATACAGTCTCTTTCAGCAATTCATAATTCTTTGCTCTTATATTGTTATTACTGTTAATAATTAATTTAAGTTGATTCTTAGTTTATCTCCTAACATTCTCCTACTATTCTACTATCAACCAATAAGGTTCACATATTCAGGTAAAATATTCTCTCCTCATATAATACTTTTTGTTATATAATTATGTCTTACTGCTATTCTAACTTTATTATATTACTGTACTTGACTCAATCACCAAGTCAGTAATGGACTCAATCACCAATTCAGAAAACTCTACCGATATCAAATTAACAGACTCAATTACTGAAGTTGTGCCTCTTAGCGCAGTCAAGCTTCACGATCGTACCTCTATAATTAAACACATGGTCATAGGGTGTCAAGAAACAAAAGAATTTGCTCAAACAATAAGTGGTACTCAAAATTTTTTTACCTTCATCGATGAAGAGGTACTTAATTCAACAATCACTGCATTTATTTATAACTAAATCTTCTTCTTCTACTATTCTGCTTATCAACAACATCTATATTATAAAATCACTCAATGTTATTTATTTATCTTTGTTTTTTTCACCCCTGTTCTTTATTCATCTTTTTTTTTTTGTCTTTTCTTTTCAAGGCGCAAAAGTTAATGCCACTCTTTTCATTGGACATATTACAACATGGGAAAAGCTTTTACATTATGAAAATTTTTGCTACGTCATGAATAGGCATATTGCTCCTCCCAATCCCAATTTTCTTTTAGTCAATAAGATCATTGAGGTTGGATTCAGCGATGGAACTATAGTTCAAGAATGCAATAGCCCTTTCTCTACACTTTATTTTTCGAACAACTTTGTTTCGTTTGAAGACGAAAAGTTGCATACCGCGAAAATAGTTTTAGGAATTTCGTTGCCTAATCTAATATTTTATAGATATTTTATTTCTATTACCGATTAATTCATACTTAATATTTCATAGATATTTTTGGAATCTTCGTGTCTTCTAAGCTCTTCACAAAAGGCAAAAAACGTAGAGAGCTCATACTTATGAAAGAAAAGTAAGTTGAACTAACTTTTTTAAAATGTCTGTTTTATTTATATTGTTCACCTACTTCAGTGCACTTTAATAATTTAACCTCCTTGATTTGATTAAAAAATTCAGGTGTGATTGAAAAACTATAACATTATGAGGCGACTTCTCAAAAATAAAAGATGAACTCTTAGAAAGCCTCGATGAAGAAAAATCTGTTATTGCATTCTGTGAGGTTAAGACTAATCTATTCCTAAGTATTATCTTAGAAGTAGTGTTTATAGTAATAGAAGTTGTGTTTATGGTAAATTCTCTGTTTTTTTTCCTTTTATACTAACTTTTTTTCTTCAAATCTTTGCAGGAAATTTTGGGATAACTTCTACATCTATCAGTAGTATATGGATAAATCCCACTTTTGAAAAAGTAATATCTCTCCAAGAGCGGTACTATACATTCTCATATTCAAAATAATGAATAGTATAATGTAGTTATTTTAATTCTCTACCTAAATAACATGCAGGGCTTCTTTAAAGAAGAAGAAACACACAAATATTACTATGCTACCATCTTTATATATTAAAAAGGCTCAAGAACTAATAATTGAGGATATAGCACGTGGATCGTTCGATTATAATGAGGTACTATTTTCACCATCGTAATCAAAATTAATACATGTTCTAATAGTTTTAATCCTTGCCTTCTCTATGTTTCTATATGTAGTTTATATATTATAACTTTACTGCAAAAATTGCAAGGCTCTTAAATCCAGATGCTCCATGCTATGCATCTTGCAACAACTGCTACAAAAAAAGTAAACTTCATCAATAATGTTCCAAAATGTTCTGGTTGTCTTGCAGAAAATGTACATTATGACGAAAAGTGATACACATAAAAAGTTTTATATTATTTCTTTAAGAATCAATAAATAAGCTATTTGTTTACTTTTTGTTGTTTTTTGTAGGTTTCATCTAATACTTGACGTGTTCGCTGATAATGAACATTGAACTGTTACACTATTTGAAGCCACAAGATACTTGACTGGTTGCAATGTTACAACATATAACCAATCAATATCGGAAAAGGTCATATTATACTCTTCTTTTATATTTATTATCTATTTTATTACTCTGTTCTTTTCTTCGCTAATTTGTTTTTACTAATACATTATTTTCTTTGATACAGAGAGAAGAATCGTCCTTTTATCGTAACTTACTACTAAGTATTAACAAAGAATATACATTTCTTGTCAAAATTGAAGCACGAAACGAAGGAGATCAAATAGGAAGACGCTTTATTGCTGATGAAGTACAACCAGTTCAAAATGTTGTTTCAATTAATATAATAGATGAAGATATCACCTCAGAAACAACAATCAAAGAGATAACAAGAACAGAAAACGATACTGATGACACAATATCACAAAAAAGGGTCAAGCTTGATAAGGATCGATTGTGCTATTTTCTCTAGACAATAGAAGCCCAAATTTTTCTATATAGTAGTTACTGATTAGTTATGTTAAAATCAATAGTTCTAGAATCTTGATATTTATTAGTTATTTTAGTTTTTCCTTTTTTTTAGAGAATAAGCAACTTTTGCTGGCATATCAAATAATATTGGTTGTTTATTCATCTTTACTAACTGTCTACTTCTAATTTGATTTAATAATACAATATCTGCTTTTGTTTACTTATAATACATTATTAATTTTAATTTCTTATTTTATATCGCAGGATATTAATTAATTAAACACATGGCATGAGGTAGCTAGAAAATTAATTTAACAGATTATATTTTGCCTTTTGTTGTGCGTCACTTCTGTTAAAAAAATTATCTTATCTATATAGATCAAGACAAAGTTGCTCAAGCCATTGAAAAGGTTAACAAATATATTGCTGCAACTAGAATAAATTTAGATGCTGGAATCGACAATACTCATGAACTAGGAAATTCAGGTATTTGCTTACCATTCAAAACTATTGTTTCACCTCAGACTCCAAAAACAGTGAGTACACAGTTTTCTAGAATAATTTATTCTTTTATTTACTGTTAGTTTATAGCAGATCGTAGCTTTCTAGAAAAACTAGACTCCATAATATGAGAATATAATCGAATCAGAATGCCTAACATGTATATCTGTAGAAAATTCAAAAACAGTACAGCTAGCATCTTAGTTCCTCAATGACTAAACGATAACCAACAACTCCTGGCATTCAGAAAAGCACTACATTGAATTTCTATCAATAATAACTTTTTGAAACTGAAGAACTCACTCAAGTGCACAATTAAGCCTAATGCTACCATTTACGATTAAGAAAAAGTAAGATACATGTGACAAGAACCAACAAAAATTTGCCAGATCAAAAATGAACTGAAAGAGCTAGTATCATCTTGATGCAGTATCACTAATCTACTTGAACATATTACGGGGCCTTACCATATAACGGGTATAATCACATGCCCCCATCACAAGGCTTGAATTGTCAACTCTCTCAGAGACAACATCCATCAAATTAAGCACAGATATCGAACCTCCTACAGAATTCTTTACCCACCATGCACAAATAATTTCAATCATTAGTAAGACAAGAACCCATAATGTCACGGAAAGACAAAAAAAAAAGAAAATTTGACACAAACCTGACTTCTAAAGGATGGGTTCCCAAAAGAACTATGATCTTTCATCACAATCAGTTTTCCACCAAAACCAAAAGTGACCAAAGCATGTGGTGGATGTCCAGCAGATGATTTTCCTGTAGCTGGAGTATAAGCAAACTGCTGGCTACTCTGAAATGCTTACTGGGAATAATTGAAGGTTGTCTGACTCCCAAAATAATCACTTGAGGCAGGCTTCTGCTCATATTGCTGGAGTGTTGGCTGACTAAATTGCTGACCGAAACCCCCACCAGAGAAAAAACGTTCGTCATTTTGACTTTGAATTGTGTTTGCATAGTATATAACTGTTCCGTCATAATGATAAGAAATTTCTTATTTTATCTAACGTAAGTATATTCTAATCTTTTCACATCTTTTATCTGCAAAAAGAGAAACAAGTAATGTTTATTTCTAATGCAGCAAGCAAAATAGTTCAATCTACAGAAGATGTCGATGTCGAAGAAAGAAGACCAATTAAAAAAATGAGAATAAATTGGTTCCTGAAAGCTTTATCAAAAAAGTGTGATATTGAAGGTAATGTAGTACTAATTTATTCATTACAGTTAATTCCACTCTATTTGTTCATTATTTATTATTTATTAAGTTTTATAACATATAACTACATAAATTTAGGTCAAGTTGACTACGTACCATCAATATCATCTCTTCATAAGTTGGAAAATGTTCCTAAATGCATACATTGTCGTGCTTTGAGGTTTGAACATAAAACTCCAACATTTTATTGCGACGGAAATTGCACCTACTGAAGTTCCAGTTCAATTGTATGCGTTATTTTTCTTGGACTCTGCAGTAGCAAAATAATTTCACAAACACATTAGAGGATATAACAACATATTTGGATTTACATATTTTGATGTAAAAATCGACAATGATCTAGAATCTTCAAGACAAAGAGTTTATACGTTTAAGGCACAGGGTCAAATATATTATGATCTAACCTCATTAATTCCACATAATGATAATCTATGTTATTTTCAGTTGTACTTTTTTGACACAGAAAATGAGGTATGTAATCGAATTTCAAAACTCAAACAAGCCAATTTATCCGAAGAAGTTATGACAATAATAAGACAGATAATGGATGTCAATCCTTATGTACAATTCTTTCGCCAGTTAAAAGATTATTCAACTTTCAGATTAGAGATTCTAATTGCTTCCAATGATAAACATTTGTCTACAAAAAACCATTAGTAGATCAAGTTGCTACTATTTGGATAGACGAAAACAATCCCAATGTACCATTTGATCGAGAGATTATTGTTCATGAACATTTCGTCAATATGCATAGAGCCAAACATTATTATGGTTGTTATGACCCACTTCAGTATCCTTTACTTTTTCCAAATGGTGAACCAAGTTGGCACCAAGACATACAAAAACAACATAAAATAAAAAAAATCACACAATATCGAAGTTGAAAGCCTCAATCAGAATATTCCAGCATTTGCGTCCGCTAATGAGGTGGTTGATAATGAGCAGCAAGGTATGATTTTGAAACATAATTACACAAACCCTTAGATTTGGTTATTTAAAAGTCTCATATCATTGTGTTTTAATATCTTTTTTAGGTATACGACGAGGAGGTAAGAATTGTGTCTCCTGTAAACAGTACTACTACTATAAACTGCAAATACGCGATGGAGAAAGAACGGTAATTCTATTGTGAGGAAGATTGTTCCAACAATTTGCAGTTGATATGTACATCAATTTCGAAACAACACGACTTGAATATTTTAGGCTGGAGCAATCAAATCTTAGAAGGAAAATATTGCAAGGTATATTTGATAGTATACTAGCGGATAAATTAGATGATCTAAAGTTGGTCAGAGAGTAATACTTCCTGCATCATTCGTCGGAGGTCCTAGGGACATGCGTCACAGATATTTCGATGCAATGGCTTGGGTTTAGCATTTTGAAAAAACAGATCTATTCATCAAAATGACATGTAATACTGACTGGGTGGAGATCAAAGAAAATTTGATAGAAGGACAACTTCCTCAAGAAAGACCTGACTTAGTGACTAGAATCTTTAGAGCAAAGTTACAAGACTTAAAAGATCAAATCTTCAAGAAAAATATATTTGGTTCCGTTGCAACACATATTTTTGTGGTTGAATTTTAAAAAAGAGGACTACCGCACATACACCTTTTGTTAATACTTGAACAAGGATACAAGATAACATCACTGGACAACTATGATAAGTTTATTTTCACTGAACTTCCCGACAAAGAAGAATTTTTTATATTACATGATTTGGTTGTCAAGCATATGATGCATGGGCCATGTGAAAAAAATCATCCAGCAAATTCATGCACAAAGGATGGGCAATGCAAAAGTAATTATCCTTGGTCATTTAGTAATAAATCAATGCAAGGAAATGATGGATATCCTATTTATAAGAGACGAAATAATGGAATGAAGGAAAAAGTTTGAGGCATGATAATGAAAAATCAGTGGGTCATTCCATATAATCCTTACTCACTAACTAGATATAACTGCCACATCAACGTTGAATCTTGTGCGGGAGTAAAAGCACTAAAGTATCTCTACAAGTACATATATAAAGGATATGATAGATGCGCCATTTATATTGAATCAGATGATGGAGAAAAAGTTGTTGATGAAATTCAAATCTTTCAAGATGCACGTTGGGTCACTGCACCAGAAGCACTATACAAACTTTATGAATTCAATATCAGTGAAATGCAGCCTCTGGTCATTAACCTTTAATTGCATCTCCCGAACAGACAATCAGGTAGACTACTTATACTCATTATTTAGATAATTTAAGTTTATGTATTCATATTGGAACAAAACTATCTTCATTGAATTTTCATTAATGTAACACCCCAATTTTCTAAACCGAAATACTACACAGTTCTTATGATACCAAAGGACCACAAGCTAACCCATGACTGATATTTGTACTTGTGCACTGTAATATATAATGTAATAATGCAGAAAACATGAACATGTAGGCCATAAGGTTCAACTGAATAAAGAATCTGTAAAATAGTAACATCTGTGTGGGTGAAAGATACCTAAAACAACTGAAAACTGAATCAAATCTGAACAAAATCTGAAAACCGCTAAATACTATCTAAATAAGGAGTTGAAGGAACATGTCTCCAACTAACTTCATCTAGCAAAATTGAGCTGGAATAATAAATGAAATAAAATAATATCATATCATCCTCGAATGAATAGGACTCATTGCAACTCTGTATACTGGAATACAGCTGCTACTGCTGGTCTGGAACTCGTGTCTCTGAACCTATGGTGTAACATGAAAAGAAAACACCATAGCACAAATACGTCAGTACAACTGGAGTACTGAGTATACGAGTGAGGTAAGCTAATGTAAAGGGCTTACATACATGAATAATGCGAACTGACTGACTGATATTAACATAAGAGTACAAACATACATATATAGTAACTGAGATCGTGTGTACATGATAGCTAAATATGTACGCTAATACATGGTTTACTGATAAATGACATGGCTGAAATTGTAGTTCTGATAGCATGGGTGACTGTGTCTAACAGTCTTGAATCTGATGGAACTTTCTAAGTTCCGTGCTATAACTGAATTTGACTGTATCTAATAGTCCTGGTATACTGATATCTGAAGAACTGTCTGAGTTCTTTTACTGAGACTGAGTCTGAAACTGTGGGAGGTAGTTGTTTAACCGACATGCCCAATGTGTGCCATTATGGCTAAGCTGGGGTCCAATCTCTGCCCCGACTGGAGGGGTGTCAATATCGCGCCACCGGTAAGGACAGTTGTGAGTGACCCTTAGCTAGCAGGTACTCAAAATGAGAGCGGTGAGAACCCTGAACTGACAGGTTAATCCACCTCATCAACCCTAATCTAACAGGTTAAGATGTCTTAACCTATGCTGGCTACATAGTTCTAGAATGCAAGGATGGAACGCAAGGATGACTTCTAAGAATCACACCCTAAACTGGTAGGTGAGTTCCCATCCTTGGGTTCACTCGGTGCTAACTTATACTCCCATCTGAAGAGACTGAACATGATTCAACTGACTGTACATAGATTGATTAACTGACTTCCGTTGACTGATGGAATAGTACTACTATCTGAGAGTTAACTGAGATCATGAGATTTCTGAGGTTTCCTGAGTCACATGACTGACTGAGTTCTATAGATTATAACTTGACTGAGAATATCGTGACAACATGACAT
Organism: Capsicum baccatum var. pendulum; assembly: GCA_030864225.1. Taxonomy (NCBI): domain Eukaryota; kingdom Viridiplantae; phylum Streptophyta; class Magnoliopsida; order Solanales; family Solanaceae; genus Capsicum; species Capsicum baccatum. The sequence goes on along the minus strand of CM061560.1, from coordinate 235,916,129 downwards.
GGCTCTAGGCACACAACTATATTTTTTGGGTACGAATACCCCCAGGACTCGATAGAAGGAAACTGACACACATGACATGACTTGATCACAAGATTGGAGTCCACAATTCATAATATCATAAGTAGGGGATCTTATACTTCATGTAGTTATTCAACATCTTAAACATTTTAGGGATTGCATGGATATATTTCGTGTACATATTATACATATCCATTATCATACATGTTTTATACCACAACAATAGCAACACCTCAATAGCATGGAATTCATATTTAAGTATATAGCTAACATAGACTTGTCATTTAGATATCATGGAACTATGTAAACATAAATTCCTAGCATCCCAAGCATTTTATCAAACACCTAGCATGCATTCTTTAAGGCATAGGTGTGTTTCATAACTTGCACCATATTACACCACCTAAAGATTATAGTTTTCAACTAACAACCATATATATTTCATGAAAACACCTTTAGATATCATCTTAAAACTTAAACAACAATCATCAACATGCACATGCTCATCATATCACCACAAAAAGTTCACAAAGTAGTATTTAAAACATGGATCTTGAGCTCTATGAACGGATTGGATCCATAGATGAACACTACGCATACCTTAGATTAATGATCCGTGAAGATAGTAGTGAAATAAGCTTGGAATTTGAAACCCCCAATTGAACCCTAGACTTGTTATTGGTTGCTCTTGAGAGGATTTTGATAAAAATTAATGTAAAGAGTTGATTTGGGGCCTCAATCCCATGTTTGGGACTTATATAGGGGTTGAAAGATGACCCAAATACCCCTCTAGATGCGTCATTTAATTTTTTGTGAAAATTACCCGATTTGGACCCCCGATGCAACGCGAAGATATCACGTTTCCACCCGTTTGTGACCTGGAAACTCACCGCAACGTGCTGGAATCACAGAGAGACACTAGAAATTGACGAACATCATTTTGGCTTACTGCGCGATGCACCACTGCCTGAAATGACATTGCTGAAACTTTAAATCGCCATAACTTCTTCACCGGGTGTCCGATTTAGGCAAATTTGGTATCGACGGAAAGCTTATTCAATTATCTATAATTTGGAGGGTATAAATATGCCAAAATACCATCTATAAACCAAGTTATGCTCATTCAAAGATGAGCTATGTGAAATCACACACGAAAATTTGGTGGATTCAAAAGTTCTTAGCTTGGCTTACTCTAAGTAACTCTTATGAACATGCTTAACACATCATAAGCTCTATTATAACTAGGATACTCATCCTAATTCATGTACTCAAATATGAATCATAGGATAGGAGGTTTCATGTGTAGGAACAATGATTCATTTTTTAGCTTAGAAATATACGGGGTATTACAATATCTTCCCCTTGGAAACATTCATCCTCGAAGGAGACTGACTGAAATGAGGAGAGACGATAAACTGGAGTACGTACAAGACATACACTACTGGAACATGATCTCATGACCGACATGACTGATAAGCTAAATATATCATGCTGGACATGCATATCTGATGCATGGTAACTGATTCATGAATGCATAACTGAGACTTCTGATAACTGAGTTCTCCCAATAAGAATGCATATTTGATGCACGATTATACACTAGACTGATACATTAATGCATGACTGAATATGCAACGGTAATAGATACCAAGTTTATGATGGGAACATGAATATGAAACTGAGTACGCTTAAGGAGAACTGTTACCTTGAGCTTGATTTGAATTGGCGGAGAAGAGGTGAGAATACTTGGTACGCATATCTACTTCTACTTCCCAAGTAGCTCCCTTATGAGACTGATTTTTCCAAAGAACCTTGACCAGTGGGACTTCTTTGTTCCTTAATCTACGAGTTTGATAGTCTAAGATTTCGACAGGCATCTCTTCGTAAGAGTGTCAATGCTCAGAATAGGGACTACAACTGCGGGGTCACCTATGCACTTGAGCAAAGAGACATGGAAGACTAGATGAACTGAGGCTAGATCTAAAGGCAATTCGAGCTCATAATCTACCTTGCCGAAGCAACTGAGAATCCTGAAGGGACCGACATATTGGGTACTGAGTTTCCCTTTCTTGTCGAACCTCTTCACTTCTTTCATGGGAGAGATCTTGAGGTAGACATAGTCATTGACCTTGAACTCAAGATCCTTTCTACGAACATCTACATAAGAATTTTGTTGGCTCTGAGCAGCCCGGAGTCTCTCTCGAATTAATTGAACTTTCTCTAAGGCAGCGAATACTATGTCAGGACCTATAACTGAGGCCTCACAAACTTTGAACCAACCGATTAGAGATCTACATCTCCTACTATAGAGAGCTTCAAATGGAGCCATCTGAATACTGGAATGATAGTTATTGTTGTATGCAAACTCAATCAAAGGCAATTGGTCATCCCAACTTCCCTTGAAATCAATTGCACACGCCTTAGCATATCTTCGAGAGTCTGAATGGTCCTTTTGCTTGACCATCTGTCTGAGGATGAAACGATGTACTGAGATGAACTTGGGTACCAAGACCCTTTTGGAACTCTTTCAAGAAGTGAGGTGAACTGGGTACCTCTGTCTAAAATAATAGATAGTGGAATACCGTGTAATCTGACCAACTCCCTAATATAGAGTTTGGCATAATCCTCGGCTGAATAAGAAGTACGAACAGGAAGAAAATGAGCTGACTTGGTCATTCTGTCTACAATGACCTAAACTAAATCATGCTGATGACGAGTTCTAGGCAAACCCGCCACGACATCTATGTTCACTTCTTCCTACTTCCATGTAGGAATGGTGAACTCTTCCATGGAACCACTAGGTTTCTGATGCTCTATCTTAACCTGCTGACATGTAGAGCACTTAGACACAAACTCTGCAATATCTCTCTTCATCCCACTCCACCAATAAATGTCTCATAAGTCACGGTACATCTTAGTGGACCCTGGATGAATAGAGTATCGCGTACCATGCACTTCTACAAGAATTCACTGCCTCAAGCCATCTACACCTGGAACACACAAACAACCATGACAACGAAGAACACCATCTCCCCCTTAGGAGAAAACCTCAACTTTCTGATTCTGAACTGACTCTTTCAGCTTGAATAGGCTAGGATCCCTGTCTTGCTTTTCTTTCACCTCGGAAACTAGAGATAACTCTGAACTACTCTGAACACATACACCACCCTCGGAAGAGTCAACTAAGCAAACGCCTAGTCTGGACAGCTGATGGATTTCCTGAGCTATTTTTTTCTTTCTATCCTCAACGTGAGGAACACTACCCATGGAGAGTCTACTGAGAGCACCAGCCACAACATTGGCCTTGCCCGGATGATAAAGGACGCTCATGTCATAATCTTTCAAGAGCTCTAACCACCTTCTCTGACGAAGATTGAGATCATTCTGAGAAAAGACATACTGGAGACTCTTATGATCTATAAAGACATCTACATGAAATCCGTAAAGATAATGCCTCCAAATATTCAAGGCAAATACTATGGCTGCTAACTCAAGATCATGAGTAGGATAATTGTTCTCATGGGGCTTTAGCTGTCTGGAGGCGTAGGCTATGACCTTACCATGATGCATGAGGACACAACCTAAAACCACTCTGGATGTATCAGAATAGACTACGAAACTACCTGAGCCATCTGGAAGAGCTAGGACTGGAGCTGAGGTGAGTCGAGTCTTCAACTCTTGAAAACTCTTCTCGCATAAATCTTACCATTGAAACTTAACCTTCTTCTGAGTCAATCTAAACATAGGAGATGAAATAGAATAAAATCCCTCGACAAACCATCTGTAATAGCTGACATAACCCAAGAATCTCCTGATATCTGATGGAGATACGGGTGAGGCCAGTTTCTTACTGTTTTGGTCTTCTGAGGATCTACTCAAATACCATCACCGAAAATAATATGGCCAAGGAATGCTACTGATCTTAGCCAAAATTCACACTTACTGAACTTGGCGAATAACTGATGATCCCTGAGAGTCTAAAGAACAATTCTAAGATGGTCTGAATGAACACGTTCTGTGCGAGAATAGACCAGGATATCATCTATGAAGACTATGACGAACATGTTCAAGTACTGCTTGAACACCCGGTTCATCAAGTCCATGAAAGCTGCAAAGGCATTGGTAAGACCAAAGGACATGACAAGAAGTTCGAAGTGACCATACCGCGTATGGAAAACTGTCTTCAGGATGTCACATTCTCTAACTCTGAGCTGATGATAGCCTGATCTAAGGTCTATCTTAGAGAATTAAGTGGAACCCTGAAGTTGGTCACATAAGTCATCTATTCTAAGAAGTGGATACGTGTTCTTGACCGTAACTTTGTTGAGCTGACGGTAATCGAAACACATCCTGAGAGAACCGTCTTTCTTACGCACAAATAAGAGTGGTGCACCCTATGGGGATACACTGGGCCTGATGAATCCCTTATCTAAGATATTCTTCAACTCTTCTTTTAGTTCCTTGAGTTCTGCTAGTGCCATTCTGTATGGTGGAATAAAAATAGGCTGAGTATCTGGGAGAAGGTTTATGCCAAAGTCTATTTTCCTTTTGAGAGGACTGCCTGGAAGATCTTCAGGAAAGACATCAAAATATTCATTAACCACTGGGACTGATTTGAGACTGGGAGATTCAAAATTGGAATCCTTAACATGCACGAGATGATATACACACCCCTTATAAATCATTTTCCTTGTCCGAAGGTAGGAAACAAGCTGACCCCTGAACGCTGAAGTACTACCCTTCTACTATAGGATGGGCTCATTCGAGAACTAAAAATGAACTATCCTATTTATGCAGTCAACTGTGGCATAGCAGAAATAAAGCCAATCCATACCGAGAATGACATCAAAGTCAGTTATCTCTAACTCAACTAAATCTGCTGACATAGATTTCTGAAATATCATAACCAGGCAGTTCCTGTAGACCCACCGAGTTATGGTGGTTTTACCCACTAGGGTAGAGACTAAAAAGGGCTCTGCTAAAATTTCAAAACTAATTCCAAAATCGCCTACTATGTATGGAGTGACAAAAGACAAGGATGCACCTGGGTCTAGCAAAGCATAAACATGAATATGGAAAATCTATAACTTACCAGTAACAACATCAGGAGAATTTTCCTAATCCTGTCGAGTCTGAAGAGTATAGAGTCTATTTGGGCGTTGCCCACTAGTAGCACTGGAAGTGGCACCCTACTGGTTCGGGCGACCGAAATGAGCTGTGGAATGGTTCTGCTGACCCTGAGGACCTGACTGAGGACACTCTCTAATCCTATGGCCTGGCTTGCCACAACCAAAATAGACATCACTACCGGCTCTGCAAATACTCTTGTGGTTCTTACCACAAGTCTGACATAGGGGATTTGTTCGGGCACTGCTAACACTGCCCTAAGATTTAAAGCTTGGTGCTCTATCTCTGTTGCCGTCTCTGAATTTCGACACTGGGGAACTAGCGGAGGAAGGAGCTAGAACACTGGCAAAAGAATGATCTAGAGCTGATGACTTGGGACGAAACTCTGAACGGTTTTCTCCCTCTAATTTGGGTTGAGCAAAACTGAAACTTCCTGACCTTGATCTCTTGTTCTATCTCTCCCTAGTCCTCACCTTTTGCTCCTCTATTTACTGAGCATGGGTCATGAGTCTGGCTAAAGTCATATCGTTGTTCAGCATCACAGATCTACACTCATTTACCACGCTATTATTCACCCCTGACACGAACTTGCTCATCTTAGCCCTATTATCTGCAACCACATGAGGGGCATATCTGGCAAGTTGAGTAAATCTAAGAGAATACTTTCTAACCATCATATTTCCCTGCCTGAGGTTGATGAACTCAAGAACTTTAGCCTCTCTCAGCTCTTGGGGAAAGAATCTGTCTAAGAAAGCCGTGAAAAATTCCTTCTACTCAATAGGACCTGCATCATCTACCCTCTCGGACTTCCACTGTTTGTACCAAGTATGAGCGATATCCTGTAATTGGTACGTGGCTAACTCAGCACTCTAAAAAAAAGTAACTCCCATGATATCAATGACCTTCTGGACTTGGTCAATGAATTCCTGAGAGTCTTCATCAGACTTAGACCCGAAGAAAGATAGAGGTTTCATTCGGGTGAAGTCCCGAATCCTAGCTGCTGTGGAATTGGACACTGGATTGGACAAAATAAATGGTGGCCATTCATTTTGGGTAGCCACAGACTGAGAAAGTGTGGTAAATGCGGTCCTGAACTCCGCATGAGAAACATGATTGCCCAAAGGTTCTTCGGATTGAGGGGCTGACTGATTTCTTCTCTTATGAGGCATGTTCTGAAATAAAGAGAAGAAGCGGATAAGACTGAGAGACTGACTTGTGATCATGCTCACTAGCACAATATTAATACTGAAAGAAGGGAAACTGTTCTTAAATATCTTATAGCCTCTTGCACATAAATGTGGCACGCAACACACCCATGCAAAATACTCTACTAGATGCGGCTTTCAGACTTCCTAGGACTCTATTGAACCTTAGGCTCTGATACCAAGTTTGTAACACCCCGATTTTCTGAACTAAAATGCTACAAGGTGTTTATGACCCCGAAGGACAACAAGCTAACCCATGACTGATATTTGTACCTGTGCACTACAATATATAATGTAATAATACGGAAAACATAAATATGTAGGACATAAAGTTCAACCGAAAAAAGAATCTGTAAAATAGTAACATCCGTGTGGGTGAAAGATACCCAAAACAACTGAAAACTGAATCAAATCTGAACTAAATCTAAAAGCCTCTAAATACTATCCTCGAATGAAGAGGACTCACTGCAACGTTGTATACTGGAATGCAGCTGCTAATGCTGGTCTGGAAATCGTGTCTCTGAACCTATGGTGTAACATGAAAAGAAAGCACCATAGCATAAATGCGTCAGTACAACTAGACTACTGAGTATATGAGTGAAGTAGGCTAATGTAAAGGGTTTACATGCATGAATAATGCGAACTGACTGACTGATATGAACGTAAGAGTACAAACATACATACATAGTAACTGAGATCGTGAGTACGTCATAGCTAAATATGTACGCTAATACATGGTTTACTGATAACTGACATGGCTTAAACTATAGTTCCGATAGCATGGGCGACTGTGTCTGACAGTCTTGAATCTGATGGAACTTTCTAAGTTCCGTGCTATAACTGAATTTGACTGTATCTAACAGTCCTGGTATACTGATATCTGAAGAACTGTCTGAGTTCTTTTACTGAGACTGAGTCTGAAACTGTGGGAGGTAGTTGTTTAACCGACATGCCCCATGTGTGCCATTATGGCTAAGCTGGGGTCCAATCTCTTCCCCGACTGGAGGGGTGTCAATACCGCGCCACTGGTAAGGACAGTTGTGAGTGACCCTTAGCTGGCAGGTACTCAAAATGAGAGCGGTGAGAACCCTGAACTAATAGGATAAGCCACCTCATCAACCCTAATCTGACAGGTTAAGATGTCTCAACCTATGCTGGCTACATAGTTCTAGAATGCTAGGATGGAACGCAAGGATGACTGCTAAGAATCACACCCTAAACTGGTAGGTGAGTTCCAATCCTTGGGTTCACTCGGTGCTAACTTATACTCCCATCTGAAGAGTCTAAACATGATTCAACTGAATGTACATAGACTGATTAACTGACTTCCGTTGACTGACGGAATAGTACTACTATCTGAGAGTTAACTGAGATCGTGAGATTTCTAAGGTTTCCTGAGTCACATGACTGACTGAGTTCTATAGATTATAGCTTGACTGAGATTATCGTGACAACATGACATGGCTCTAGGCATATAGCTATATTTTTCGGTTACGAATACCCCCAGGACTCGATAGAAGGAAACTGACACACATGACATGACTTGATCACAAGATTGGAGTCCACAATTCATAATATCATAAGTAGGGGATCTTATACTTCATGTAGTTATTCAACATCTTAAACATTTTAGGGATTGCATGGATATATTTCGTGTACATATTATACATATCCATTATCATACATGCTTCATACCACAACAATAGCAACACCTCAATAGCATGGAATTCATATTTAAGTATATAGCTAACATAGACTTGTCATTTAGATATCATGGAACTATGTAAACATAAATTCCTAGCATCCCAAGCATTTTATCAAACACCTAGCATGCATTCTTTAAGGCATAGGTGTGTTTCATAACTTGCACCATATTACACCACCTAAAGATTATAGTTTTCAACTAACAACCATATATATTTCATGAAAACACCTTTAGATATCATCTTAAAACTTAAACAACAATCATCAACATGCACATGCTCATCATATCACCACAAAAAGTTCACAAAGTAGTATTTAAAACATGGATCTTGAGCTCTATGAACGGATTGGATCCATAGATGAACACTATGCATACCTTAGATTAATGATCCGTGAAGATAGTAGTGAAATAAGCTTGGAATTTGAAACCCCCAATTGAACCCTAGACTTGTTCTTGGTTGTTCTTGATAGAATTTTGATAAAAATTAATGTAAAGAGCTGATTTGGGGCCTCAATACCATGTTTGGGACTTATATAGGGGTGGAAAGATGACCCCAATACCCCTCTAGATGCGCCATTTAATTTTTGTGAAAATTACCCGATTTGGATCCCCGGTGCGACGCGAAGAAATCACATTTCCACCCGTTTGTGACCTGGAAACTCACCGCAACATGCTGGAATCACAGAGAGACACTGGAAATTGACGAACATCATTTTGGCTTACTGCGCGATGCACCACTTCCTGAAATGACGTTTCTGAAACTTTAAATCGCCATAACTTCTTCACCGGGTGTCCGTTTTAGGCAAATTTGGTATCGACGGAAAGCTTATTAAATTATCTACAATTTGGAGGGTATAAATCTGCTAAAATACCATCTATAAACCAAGTTATGCTCATTCAAAGATGAGCTATGTGAAATCACACACGAAAACTTGGTGGATTCAAAAGTTCTTAGCTTGGCTTACTCTAAGTGAATCTTATGAACATGCTTAACACATCATAAGCTCTATTATCACTAGGATACTCATTCTAATTCATGTACTCAAATATGAATCATAGGATAGGAGGTTTCATGTGTAGGAATAACGGTTCATTTTCTAGCTTAGAAATATATAGGGTATTACAATTAACTAATAAAAATATATTTTTCAAATAATCATATATAATGATGTCATAAAATAGTCAATGAAACAAAATGCTAAAATGGATTATAATTCAAAGCATCAGGAAACACAAACATTATGAAAGAAGTAGCAAACATTTGTAACTTAAAGAAGCAACAAAAATCTATAAAATTGTCAACAAAAATCTAAGCAAATATTTGGCTAAGAGGAGTAAATAATCTGAACAAACTCAAGTATGGTTTCCTTCAAAAGCTCCAGGTAGAGGAAAATCTAGGTTTACCTGTAGAACTGTCATTTATGACAAGAGATCTCTACATTGCTCAAGTAAAGCACGCTCATTATCCACCACATCTGCAAGCTCATATACCATAGAATCCACCTGCTCTACCTATGTACATATATAATTACCGTGTTAAAGCAATCCAAGTGGAGGTGCACCGACAAACAAGAAGGTCGCTTGGAATATGATCTTAAAATATCAGTTAATTACTAGGCATACTTAGATTAGAATCCTTGAGAACTAAACAGACAACAGGAAAATTCTATCTGAAATTCAAGCACTAATATTTTTGCTCTACTGACACATAAGGAATAAAAATAGGAACTACAAGCATTACAAGTGAAAATTAAGAATAATCAGGAATTAGTTTTGATCCCATATGTCAACAAGATCACACAAAGTTACAGCAGATACATCATCTGTCAAAGTTAAGAGGGCAAGTAGTCATCCATCAACCAGTTGGTAATCTGCTGAGACTGGGAGGCAACATTTTTATAGCTTGTGAATGGGTATAAAATGTTACTTTTTGGTAGTGTGAAGCAGTCACATGGAAATGTAGGGAACAAACAAAGGGAGAGATCTCTTATACCAGACTCCTTCATAACAACCTTGATGAAATACCATCAGAACTCTTATCAATTAATAACCATTACAACATATCAGTAGTGATGGCCTGAAACTATTCCTGACCAGCTCTATGTATTCGATATCTGAAGCTTGATTTTTTTTCCATCAAGTTCAATGGTCTGAATTTTAAAATCAATTCTACAAAAAGAAATAAAAGCAAACACTGAGAAGTAATCGCAATGAAAAACCAGGCAGATAATTCTCAACATGCTCCAAAGAAATTACCACAGAAGTTTACCAATGAACAATTTTTGATTTTCTAAACACTAAAGGCCAAATCAATATCTGAAACTGTTCCTGACCAGCTGTATGTATTCGATATTTGAAGCTTGATTTTTTTTCCATCAAGCTCAATGGTCTGAATTTTAAAATCAATTCTACAAAAAGAAATAAAAGCAAACACTAAGAAGTAATCGCAATGAAAAACCAGGCAGATAATTCTCAACATGTTCCGAAGCAATTACCACAGAGGTTTACCAATGAACAATTTTGGATTTTCTAAACACTAAAGGCCAAATCAATATAATTTAATAGAAATGCATTCATAATTAAGTATATTTGTTTATTCATAATTAACCAATGAACAATTCTCCTACTGCTCAACTTCAATGCACATTAAAAAGAATAAATCATTTCTTAGAGAGCATGGGGATGAAAATTAAAAATTATGACATACCAAAACTTGAACAGAGGTTGGATGATGGAATTATATCAGGATGTAGAGAAATAAGGGAAGAGAAATCTATAATAGTGCCTTTAGAATATTTGGATACAAAGACAAAACTAAATCCTGAACAAGAGCAAGCATTCAAGATTATATTGGAAAGGGTCGATACTAAAAAATCAGGATTATTCTTTATTGACGGAGCTGGTGGGACTGGAAAAACATTCCTATATCACGCAGTACTTGCAAATATCAGATCGAGAGGGATGATAGCTTTAGCAACGACAACAAGTGGTGTAGCTGCAGCTCTTTTATTAGGTCATACAACACATTCTAGATTTGAGATACCACTTCAAACAACTGATACGACAATCACACGTATGTTAAAGAAAAGTGGTAGAGCTAAATTAATTAAAAAAGCCAAGATGATTATTTGGGACGAAGCATCTATGGATAGCCATCGGACAATTGAAATAGTAGATAGGAACTTTAGAGATATATTGGACGTTGATGAACCCTTTGGTGGAAAAGTAGTAGTTTTTGGAGGTGATTTTTGTCAGGTACTGCCAGTAATTCCAAAATCTACCAGAGCTGAAACGGTAAATGCAAGTTTAGTCAAATCGTACTTGTGGCATTGGATGGAAAGGATTAAATTAACAAGAAATATGAGGGCACAAACAGATCCATCATTTAGTAAATTCTTATTATGTATAGGTAATAATGAGGAGCCTTACTGGACCAACAACTGGTTATTGAAAATAAGAGTAGTACTGGTGAAGATGCCTTACTGGACCAAATATTTCTATCGCTGGATGAAAATGCAACTTGTGTAAAATACATGACAGAACGGGCTATCCTAGCTAGAAGAAATGAATACGTTGATCATCTAAATGAAATGTTAATTTCCAGATTTCCTTGTGAAAGCAAAACGTTTCTTAGTTTCAACTCTACAGAGGATGACACCAATAATTACTATCAAGAAGATTACTTGAACACACTAACACCAAGTGGTCTACCACCACACAGGTATGCTCTTTATTATTTAGTAATATAGAACTGTATTTTTAAATCAAATTTTCTATAACATAAAAGTATGTATGGTTCATAGACTAAATTACATAGAAAGATATTCTTACTATTGATTAACTTGTATTCAACAATTACTAACTATATGTAAGTTTACATTTCATTTGATTTGGCAAGGACATTAAAGAATTGAAGTAATAACATGTGATCATTGATTAGTCATAATAGTGTCTGGGAATTTTAGATTACACAGCAGTAATTTCATCCCGTGATTGTACGAAATCCTATAGAGAGAATCATGCACTTCTTTAGGTAATGACTAAAGAAAATTTGAGAAAAAAAGTTGTATCTTCTTGGCTTTTTCTGTCAGAAAAGATTTTATCCGTGGCTCCATCCCTATTTTCAAGAAAATTTAATTGGATGAATCATTGTAATAAACAATTTGAACTATTATTTAATTTTTATTAGTTTAAAATCTAAGTTGTTCTGATTCTCTATTAAAACTGATCATGTCTTTGGTGGATTCCTCAAAAGTTATATATTTTTGAAGAATTTGATACTAGAGTATTGTGATACATTTTAGAGGCTGGATCGTACCATATATAGGTCAAGATCAGTAGACACTTTCCAACAACAACAACCCAGTGTGTCCTACAAAATAGGATCTTGAAAGGTAGAGAAGTTGCTTCCAGTTGACCCTCGCTCATGGATAATAACAACAAACAGATAGTAACAAAACATGAATTGTCACAAATCTACACAACCAAACCAAGAACCCCTCTACATACACCCAAAAAATTAATCAAGAAAATACCAAAACAAACTAAATTCAAGAATCACCAACTGGTTATCAAATCATTTCACTAATTAAGCATCAAATGAAGAGAGATTACGCAATGGACATCGGTGAAGTACGAAGAGAGGACAACTGAGAAAGTAACAGCAGACCAAACAAAAGCACCAAGAGCAATAATATGAGCTCTATTATAACGAGGATAAAGACACACATCCAACAGGTAACAAATGCATTGAACCAATGATCTAAAGAGAGTAAGTGAACCAATACCAATAGGATCGGTATGCAACTCCTTGCTAAATTCTTTATAAACACCAGGTAACAATGTCTCATCAGCTTTCTCCATTATACAAGCAACATTCACCAATACTTTAACTGCAATTTCTCGCATCAACTGAAGCTCCATCTCTTTTGTAGGTGGCTCAGACTTTACCTTTTAACAAACTGTCAAGAACAAAAACGAATATGTTTAAGAGTGGGAAAAAGAGTTCCATGTGAAATTAGTTTATGTATGGGTATTATATGTTGCTGAAGACAATGAGTAAACTATTTATTCATAAAACATTCAACAGAATTTACATATCTCTTAGTGAATGTATCTCTCAGTTCACGTAATTCTGATAATTACATATTATGACTAAATAACATTCTACTCAAATTTCAAGAAAAAATATTAACGTGTTGAAAGTTACTATACACATATAGCTATAGTTATATTACTTATATGATCTTTATATTAGCACATTTGATTGGAAACTTATTATTCAAATTCTTCACAGTATCGTTCTAATAACATTTTATTGGTTTGCAGCTTGGTTTGGATGCTTCCAATGGCTTATGTAATGGCACAAGAATGATATGTAGAGGTTTTGATAAGAACGTCATAAATGCAAAAATAATGATCGGGCAAAATTCTTTCAAACATGTGTTTATCCCACGAATCCAGCTATCACCTCCCGAAAATGAAGGATACCCATTCAAATTCATTAGAAAATAATTTTCAATGCGACTATGCTTTTCAATGACGATAAACAAAGCACAGGGACAGACAATACCAACTGTTGGATTGTACTTGCCACAACACATTTTTTCACATGGACAGTTATACATTGCCCTCTCAAGAGGAATATCAATGTCATCGATAAAGGTTTTGGTCATGCCGGAGCAGCCAAAGCGGAAAAAAGAAACATACACCAAAAACATCATCTACAAAGAGATCTTAGGTAAGATACAACGCATGAAATTAGCTGATACAAACTTTTTTTTACACCTCCTAATATATTATTACTGACTAACCTCAAATATTCATGTTCACAGGTTCAGGAGATACACAATACATTAGATTGAGCTATTCTGGAAAAGTAACGACATTTATTCTTTTTTTAAAGTACCTTTAATGTAGATAGACTCATGAAAAGATATTTAGTTGCATCATTCAACAATTATGTTTTGTTTCTATTATTCTCTTCAGTTTTACAAATGAAGCACAAATTTTATGAAACAGTCAACGGCAGAACACTTTGGTAGTTAGGCAAAAATACTACAAGCATCTATCATATAGCACATTACGACATGAAGCATTTAGGAAAAGAAAAGTATATGTATATTCACTACTTTCTTCAAGGTTGAAACTACTGCAAGCTGCTGATATATTGTTAGTCATGCTAAGAACCATTTGATCCACACACCAAATGAACCAACTATAACGGCCAGCCATAATTGCTCTTTTGGGATGCCCCTGCTGAATTCATTTACCTCCAGTCCTATGCTCATACTCCAGAGTGATGCTGTAATGAGTAGTAAAAAGAATATAACTATTAAATGGAGCTTCCAACTATCGATTCTCCAATGGTATCAAATGTGACCTCTGCTTTATCTCTATTTTTTCAGTACTTCTCATTACTGCCTCTTTTAGATGTTCCAACTTTTTAGCTACTGTGGTCTGCAATAGGATACAAACTGTTCATTTTACAAAGCTCAATATTTACCTGTATGAACTAAAATGTGCTCTAATGTGGACTACAACCATTATTTAACAATTATAGAACGGTAATCCTTTGAATAAGTAAGCTTAAAAAGGATATTGAAGAATTATATGAAAAAAAATCTGCAAATTAAGAGCAGTGTCATAATTGCCAAGGTGTAGGCAATGAGAAGAGACATAGACTTACATCAGGAGAACTATCGATCTCTATGAAAACTGCTTGCATATTGATAAAGATTTCAGAGTTGCTAGCCTATCGCTTTATACTCTCCTTGGCACTTTTGACCATCCTCCTCCGAATCACCTGGTTCACATTGCATAAATTTCATTCGTTTCAAAAGAGTAGCATCAATATAATCACTAGCATACGTTTTCAAATATGATAATTAGTAATTACCTGTCTTGAGAACAGCCAAGATCTTTGTATGCATAGGGGACTGTGGCAGGACACCATTTGAAGGAGCACTCCAATTAAGCCACAAAGAAAAGTCTAAGAAAATACCATTCATGTAATTAGATAATCTTTGGTTAATACAGGAGTGATGAAAAATGAAAAACAATAGAAGAAATCAGCTAAAGATGAATAGCTAGATACCATAAATCCCAAGAGCAAGAGGTCACGATGATAAGCTGAAGGATTCTTAAAATTGAATTCCTTTTGTTGTGCCATTTGTGAAGCAACAGTATGATGAAAGAAATAAAGTCCAGCTATCATTACAGCTGGAATTAAGGCAGCAACGGTGTATGGAGGAACCTTTCCCATATCCTTCAATTGATATATCATGTGTTCATTTCAAGATTTTACAGTACAAAAGTGCAGATCGATGTACAAAGCATCCTGCGTTCATGCAAGGCCCAAACGAACAAGATGCATTGTATGCTGACATAAACATCAGTGGCTGATTCCACGAATTTCAAGATTTTTCAATAACCAACAAAAGATTAATCGATCAATCCTTTCACAATCAAAGCACCTTGATTACAGTCCAGTGATGTAGAGATGCAGATTCCCAAGGAAGGGGACACTAAAGAGCCTTCTGGGAACTCCAGAGGGCACTTAGCTTGGCACTTCATATGAGAGTTCCGACCATATAAGAACCATTAAAGGAACTCCATAATCCGCAACAAAGCTTCTGAACCACCATGATTCAATGAGAAAATAAAGTAAACTTAGTCAATAGACACTACATACATACATGCAACTTCATGAGAAGATTTATATTACATACATCGATAGTGTAAGAGATGCTGTAAAAATGACCATATTAGTGATTAAATATTTGCATGACATTCCAGTTCCATACCACCATGACCTTGCTTTTCTGCTTTTTAATGATGTGTAGACAAGGCCAAAGGAAAAAATGACTCCAAGTAACCCGTTTGTATAGAGCCACTAGAATTGATATTTCTCTAAACTTGGGTCCTCGACTTTGGGAATTTTAAAGTCACTCACTAACCCCTACAAAATCAAATCAAAAGTCCTACTCAAGTTAAATCATAAAGGGTGTCACATAAGGAGGTTTGACTAATTTGAACGGGTTAAATCAGTAAATGGAATGGGTCATAATTCACCTAAAATCTACTTTGATCAAGGTTGAGTGATCATGTAAATGTCCTGAATGCATGAGCAGACCATTCCGTTCACATCTGAAGGAGTTAGACGGGTTATTATATTTTCATGAGCTAAATTTGCTAAATCTATGTACGAAAATGCTCAGACTTCATACAAGTGAAAGGATCAACTGAAAATCCTTCCTCAGCGTCCAGTTTCTAATGCCTCACGAATTTTCTTTATCTTCAAGTGATTCTCTGTTGAAATTATTTACCAACACCAGTTAAAATATGCAGATCAGAAAATGACAGTCGTTCATGTGCATGGCGAGAACGTTAATACACCAAACTACCCTACATTCCCAATCTGACATTTTACTACCCCTGCAACATGATACAATCCTGGTTAACATGAAGGTATCTAAGGAAAACTTCAGAAGAAAAATTCCTAATGACAATTTATAGAGCAACTACAACAAAGGAGTGCATCATACAACAAAAAATACCCAGTGCAATCCCAAAGGTGGGGTTTGGGAAGGGAAGGGTAAAACATACACACACCTTACTCCTACCTTTGTAGGGTAGAGAGGTGGTTTTGATCGACCCTCGGCTCGAAAGAGAAGTTATTCGAAGAAGGGTTGCAAGAAGAAAGAAATAGTACCAAAATATCAAGATACAGAAAGGACTGCATCATGTTTACATAAAATATCCATACCTAATGAAATACCCATGTTCGGCAGTTATTCCGAGCCTTTCACATAGTACAAGCCTTTTCTTCCTCTTTCACTAACAATATACACTGTGTTTTTAGGATCATTGCTTAAAGAACTCAACAACATAATAACTTTAGCACTTGGAGCTTTAATCAATGATGACTAAGGTACTACAGTGCCATCATAGTCCAAGAATATTTCCCTTCTCTGTATCTTCCTATATGAGGAGACCATGTGATCAATAGACAGCTTTCTAAAAAGGGGAGAAAGTCCAATAACTCTGAAGCCCAGTCCAAGACTAATGCCCCAGCAATGCGTACTATATTAATAAATATTAATAAATCAACTAACTTGAATATTTAAAAATAAAAACAGACGCAACAATATTTGAATGAAAGCTAAAGGTCACTTTTATTGCACCAAAGGCAAAAATGTCACTACATCATAATAATTAATAAAAAAAATCCTAAGCAAACATCTAAACTATGGAAAAGGTTAAAATTCCAGAATTTACAAATGACTCGCCTCAACCGCCTCTTTCAGTTTGGATAGTGTCTCCATTTCATCTTCGGATAATGGATGTTTTTCCCTAATTGCATAAAGCTCGCCCTCGAAAGTGATAATCTTCTCTTGGATTTTAGACAACCGTTCTTTCTGCTCTTTTATGCATAAAATGGTTTTCTCCCTCTTCGTAGATAAGAGCTTCAGTTCTTCATCAAACTTGGCAAGACTTGATTGAAGATCCTCCATGCGCCCTCTCTCCTTGGTGTTTTCCTCTTTTGCATTGACGAGACCTTGTTGCACATCAGAGAGCAATTTTTGATGATTCTCTTTAGTTATTTTCTAGGATGAAAGTGATTTTATGGCATCATACTCCTCATATATTTTGATAAATGTATTAACAGGGCCCTCTAGAATAGAGGTGTTGATGGCGTTAATCCCTTTGAGGTCCTCCATGAGCATGTTCACACCATTTTTCAACTTTGAAAAGTCGTCCAAAGATTCAACGGAGAACATGGTTAGACATTCATATAATACACCACACATCTGAAGAATGTAAGACTTCTTGAAAGTAGAAATTGTCTCTTGTGGATCAAAATTTGGGGCCACAAATGATGATAAACACAATGAAGGTTCATGAACTTGAGGCGACTTAGCTTGGGCATCCACAACCTCTTTGCCTCTTATTAAAGCTTCTGTAACAGGAGGAGAAGATGTATCAAGGCAACTTGGCGCCATAAAAAATGCCATTAAGCGTATCAGTAGAAATGCCTTGGAGATTCAGCTTTAAAAAAAATATTAGCAGGGTATTATTATTAATTTAAAGAAAAAAAAATAATCTTACTTGTTCTGCGAGTTCATAAAATGGCATGATGGAGCTAAGGTCATTAACAAAAAATGTCTCTCTATCTATAGTAGCATTGTCCAAATCAACAAACTCCCTAGATTGGTCTTTTGCCTTCTTTCTTTTGCGCTTTCAATATTGGTCTTGATATCCTTCCATTGAGCTAGTGTCACCATTAGCATCTACAACATCATTAACTATGCGGATAGGCAGAATCTTATCTTTGAGTGGTGTTTTGGTTGGCATTTTTCCACTATTAGTATCAAGCAAAGAAGAATCATTGTTTCGCTTGCGAGACTTGTTCGAAGCCACAGAAGTAGTGTCATTCAATCTCAATGAAGAACGACTTGATCCTTTTCCAGTTTTCACCAACTTACCCCTTGAAGATGAAGATTTAGAAGATGACGGGCTAGTCTTTGACTTGACAAGGGAGGAAACGGAAGACTTACCTTGTTCTGATGGATGAAGAGGAAATTTCAAGATAATTTTATTTTGCCCGACAAGGTTTGTTCGACAATATACCACCAATTTGCATACCTATTGGTTGTTAGAGAACTTTTAGGATGTGGTGGTATACTAATGGTTGAAGAACTACTAAGACGGGTGCAAGAATCCAAAAGTCGTACAAATTCTTTAAGTGTGCCATCATATGGTCGTTTGATGAAGTTTCCAGGCAGGTCTTGAACAAATCCAAACTGTCGGCTGATCTATGGGGACTGTAAGGTTCCATGACAAAGTGATCATCACACTGGAGGGTAACGTGGCTCAAACGAAGACTAATGAAATAATCGTTCCAAGAGCTAGATAATTCTCTGTTGCCTTCTATAAACAATTCTTTGGGTTATAGCATGGCCAAGGTGGGGAGACTGCAGATATCGACATTATGAAATAATCGTCTTGCATTAGAAAGATCAAAGCTTCTATCCATCCTTTCCCCAGTAATCCTACACATACGAGCACCATTGTAATGACGTGCTTGATAATAAGAGTTAAAATATGCACTAATCCATCCATAGACATATTGTATGGGAAAAATTATGTTGCCTACGCCTAAGTTTGTTGAAGTTGTGATCTCTGTCAAGCCTCTATAGATACTAGTCAAAATGGGAATTGCTAGTGCAAACTTCTCCCCATGAGCCATTAGACTTGCAATCCTAAAGATGCTAGGACGGATGTGGTAAAGTTTCTTAATTGGAAGAACAAACTTACAAATCCAGCAAGTAAGAAAAGCAGCCAAGCTCGTCTCTTCTCTAAGAGACCCTTCCACACCTAACTCAATGAAAGAGATGTTCTCTTCTTCCGTTCGCGGTAAAAATGACATATCAATATAGCCATTGGGACTGTGATTTGACTTTGGTTAAGCTTGCTACTTAGGGCATCGTGGTGAAGGATCCTTGTACCGCTCCAGTCCTTTGAACCAAAAATTCACCCAATCATGGATAGAAACCTTCTTAGACGCACTATTTGAAAGCCGATAGAATGCTGAAAATAAGTAAGCACAAGTCTTAGGCAAAAATGGCTTCCCTTGCTGATCTGTTTGTGACAATTCTTTGGCTGAAGGGATGACTTTGTCAAAGAAAGTTCAGTGTACTAGAAGTCCACCAATCATACGCATGTCCCACAATGAAATAGAAAGATCACCAGTGCCTACACATATTGTATTAGTCGAAGAATGCCAAAGTTTACAAAAGGCCTGCAAAACATTCTCGTTGATGTTGTACGTGAATAAAGGGGCAAAAATAGCATCATAAATCTTAGTTTGTTCCAGCGCCTTCTTTGTATGTCTAAGGACATCCTCTACCCACTCCCAATAGCTTGTAACATAATGAAACTCATGAAAGCCTGATTGAGGATAATTCAATGTAGCAAGGCCCTTATTCGAGCCTTTGAGATATGCAACGGCAAGTTCTTTGTCATGTGCAGATGAATGCAGCACAAAAGTAGTAGTTTTGATGACCTTATTGAAGTCAAGGACGTAAATTTCTAATTTTGTCGACCATTTTTCTAGATGAAGGGACATGTCAGGCGATCCTCTGTCAAGAGAGAAGGCACCTATTACCGGAGGATAAACTTCTAAGGTAAGGACTCTAGCAGAAGAATATTGTTCATCGTTTGCTATTTCAAGTAAAGTATATGGTGTCGCTTGGTCACGGAAGTTCACTATATTATCAAGGCAGTGAAGATATCCTATCAGTGTGTGAAGATCTGTCAAACAAATTAAATTAAACGGTAAGTCTGCTAAAGCAAAAAAGGAGTATCACAAGATTTAGGTTGTAACTTCAAAAATTTACCTAAGAAAATATAGAGGTTTTATGCTGATGGATTTCACGTGTAACGTAGATCTGAGAATCTACTTTCCAATGCAAAAAATGGCACCTGATTCTAATATTTCCATGTAGAGATATGGAATTCTCGTGACGCTGCGCAAAGCTGAAATAACTAGCGAACCAGGATTAGAAGGCTGTTTTTGGAGCGATATCTAGGAAGATTCGGATGCAATTTGATGGTTATTTCCATGTGTGATGTAGCTCTGAGAATCTACTTTCTGATGCAAAAAATGGCACCTAATTCCGATATTTTCACGTTGATATATGGAATTTTTCGTGATGCTACGCAAAGCTGAAGTAACTAGCGAATCAAGAATAGAAGGCCATATTTGGAGCAATATCTGGGATGATTTGGATACAATAGTATTGTGGTTTCCTTGTGAGACGTATATATACGAGTCTAGTTTCCAACATAAAAAACAGATCTTGATTTCTATATTCCTAAGTCAAGATATAAGAGTTTTCGTGAGACTGCAAAAACAAGAAAAAGGTGACGAAACAGAACTATAAGTCTAATTTTGAGACGATACCTGGGCAGATCTGGTGATAAGATGAGTGTGATTTTTGCATAGAACATAGACTTGCGAGTCTACTTTCCAACACTATAAGTCGTTCGTGATTCAGACACCTCCATGATGCGTTATGAAGCTTCTTCCACAGACGCGCCAAAGTGCCAAAAGCTCAATTGTGAAAAAAAAGAGCAAAAAGAGGAGAAGAACGAGAGTTGAATTTCTGCTCAGGCTGAATTACAATGATTTAAGGGGGTATTGATGTCCTTTTATAGACTCTGAAAGGCCCCAATTTGATTTCAAAAAGGATTCTGCTGAACAAAGTTGTCTTCAACAAGAATTGGGACGTTTAAGTATCCAAAATAAGTCAAATTCCTAATCCTTTTTGAAGTGGGATAACATCATTAATCAATCCTATTAAAATTCGATATAGGACTAATAGCCGAATTTACACTGAATTTGGATATATTTAGTCTTAAACAAAATTTACACTGGATTCACGTTATTCTACCCGGATAATCATGACTTTGAGGAGTCAGATGTTGACAAAATGCTCAAGTCTTAAAAAAAAAAAAGGGCTCCACAAATACTTCAAATCTCGCCTCTAACAGGTCCGACAAACCAAACACCTTGACGAGCCTTGAAGTAAGGGGCATCTGTAGACACGTAAAATTTATTGGGTCAAATTCATAGAAAATTTGAATTTGATTCATATTTTATTGGGCCTAAAATTAGTTTGGGCTATAAAAAATGATAAGTCTATTTTATTCTTCATCAAGGACTTCAAAGTCCATTACACTTGGAAGCCCAAACTCATCAAATGACGTGACATCCCAGTCAAATCCAAGACCAATGAGACGCCGTCACGTGTACAAATGATGTAAAAATCTCATTCAAATTCAAGAACCAGTCAAAAGTCGTCAAGTGTCAAAGTAACATGTTTCGGCCAATCACAAGAAACCAGGCCTACCCCCTACAACTATAAATAGAGGGTAACATGACATGCTAAAGGCAATTCAGCAAGCATTGGAGGAAGCTTCTGCATTGACTACACAGCTCTTCAACGAACCGACTAACGAAGTTCTGCCCGGAGGTCAACTCGACAAGACGAAGCGCTATCAAATGATTCCTGGAGATCCCAACAAATTTCTGGGAGGTTCAAATCATCCGGAAGTTCGAGAATTACGCTACAAAGGCCCTCGAATTACGAAAAAGCTTAGGAAATAAGAATAAAGAGAATAACGGAATCGTACCCACAAAATTACTTTAAATAAAATTATTATTTTTGTTTATTTTTATTTTTGCTTGCAGTTAATTTTTCGCACTACGAAAATTTATTGCGAACAAGTCTATACCACTACCTCTAAAGAGGTAGAGAGGCTATTTCCGATAGACCCTCGGCTTAAGACAAAGAACAATATATAAAATATCAAAAGCATGGAACACGATAAAAATAGCATAGGTACGACATCCACACAAAATTGTACATTGCCAAACAAAGGACACCAAGGCCCTCCTACCTATTGACTACGACTCATCCACCCACCTTAGCCCTCTACCCTAATGCTATTCCTCCATACCTTCCTATCCAGGGTCATATCCTCAGTCATAATCGCTCCAAGTCACGTTTAATTACTTCCCTCCAGTATTTCTTCGGTCTACCCCTACCCCGCTTGAAACCATCCAAGGTCAACCTCTCACACCTACGAACCGGGGCATTCGTGTCCCTCCTCATCACATGATCAAACCATCTCAACCTCACTTTCCGCATTTTATCCTCCACCGATACCACTCCCACCTTCAATAAATTTAAAAAAGCAAATCTTAAGCCTCACTATGTATAAACTCCTTAAGTGAAATTTTTTTAAAAAATATGTCAAAAGAAAAAAGAAAAATAAAGAAGAGAAAAATCTTCACCGACATGCTACAAATAGTCCTACTAAGGTCATCATGATTCACGGGTAGAAAGGAAATGAGCGTCTGAGCAATCATTGCTTCAAAAAGTGAAAAATTGTACTAGTAATCAATTGCCTAGTGTACAACTATAAAGGATCACCAGAGTCCAAATGTAAAAAGGTATCTAAGTTTAATTTTTGCACGATTTGTTGTGTGAGTTTGGTTACAGAAGGATATTAATATTCATTACCACAATAATTGAAAGGTCTTTTATTTACCTTTTAAGTAAAACTCCGGCTTCCTTGCTATTGCGGACTTTACATAATTGATTGGATTAGATAGATATTTTTTAACATAGATCATCAAAAAGTTCTTGGACACCCATTAAGGTAAAAAAGTTAGGATCTTTCAGAAAATAAATTTCTATTTAAAGAATGCATAACTGCATAAATAAGTTCACACTAACCCATCAATTTGACATCCAAATTTGAGATTTTCTCCTGGAGATATTAGGAAGGATTTGAAATGAAATAATATAGATTCATATAGAAGAAATGGTTCTCTATTAATTTAAAGGTTATGTGTGAGTATCAAAAATATTTCTATTCTTAGGTCCGAGATCTACATTTATGAATTGAAAGATTCAAATGATCAACTCTGAATCAACTGTCTTCAAGTTATTTATTTGCCAATAATTGAAACCCTTCTTATTGGACGATTATAATACTTTTCAAAAATTAAATTCTTGATCAATTAAGAAACACTATCATTATTTTAATTTGCTCAGTAAGATACCAAAGTTTCTACTATATAGAAGAGTCCCCAAAGAAACGACCAGGGGCAAAATAGTCAATTTTCTTAACAAAATATCTTTCACTATTACTGGTTTGAGTTATCTGTATCCTTATTATCTGTCTTCTCGGTCCTTCTTGATCTTTCTATTCTCCTTTCTACTAATCAATTCTATTCTGTTCTGTCATCTGTTCTGACGATTTTTTGTGGAGTTTTTGGTCGACTAATTATCAAGTAGAAAAAGAAAAATATCCTGAAATGGATAATAATAAAATTGTCGTTCCTCATACTTTACCAGAGGTACGAATGAAATTCCACCCCTTTTTTATGCTCTCTATGTTTTTTCTTCCTTTTTTTTAATAGGGTTTAAATTCAATCTCATCTAGGTATGTATTTGGTGCGTTGTGTAGATTGTGTTAAATTTAGTTCAAAGAAATGCAAACAAAATTGTTAAATCTAATGTAAAATAGGAATTTAAGAACTAGGTTCTTATATATATTGAACTAAAAGCTAGGAGGTTAATACTAGGTCCTTATTTGTGTTTTGAATGTTAAGTCAATATGGATGCAAGGAGTTTGATGTCCCTTATGGTAATTTGTAACTCTTAGATGCACGAAACTGTAACTTAGTCGTGAATATTTGGGTTGGCACATAGCTATACAATCAAGTAATTGTTGGCAAAATGGTATTTATCTTTATGGGGCTTGTTTCCTTCCAAATTGAAACTAACAGCTTCCTCTAGCTATTCTATTAGACGGAATGGGGATTGCTACTGTATTATTTTCTCCAGGAAAAATTTTCTTGTTGCATCTTGTCTTTCTCTTTGATGGGATTTCTGGATTTATGGTTTATACCCTTGATTGCTGACCGAAGAAGTAATATTTCTTGGAGTCATGCAGGCAATTGACCATATCATCAATTCTACTGCAAAATCAAATTACATGTCAGCTGGTCAGATATCCGTTCCCATCATCTTCAGGGGTCCTAATGACGCTGTAGCTGGAGTTGGTGCCCAACATTCTCAGGTATGTCATTGAATCCAACCATAGCTTCTTGTGTTTCCTAGAGCGGGTCTTGGAGTTCCTCTAAGTTAGGTTAACCAAGCTAAGCATCACGTATCTGGTCAATATCTGTTCTTTGTCTAAGACTGAAGATTAATGTGTGTCAATGTATGGATCAGCGGATAAATTGGAAGAATTATTGGACAATGTAATATTGATGTTTTATACTATTTTTTTGGTTTCTATTGGGTGTAAAAAGTCATTGCCTACAGTTGAATTTTCTGTGCGTGAAGGATTAATAAAGTGACATGCCAACAACTTGTGAAACAATTTTGTGCTTTTATCTGACCACAATCCTGCTTGTTGAAGTTGTTATGACATTACCATCAGAGTAATAGATGTTAGCAGTTTGATCATTTTTAACATTGTTACATTTGTTTAGTTTCTCAAAAATAACCTATCTTTTCTGATCTTTGCCTCTTAAAGCTATTGCTCATGAGCTAGTATTAGTATGTTGAACTCTCTTTTGTCAAAACTTGTGCAGATTTCGTGTTCAATGTTTCTTCTTTGAAATAGGACAGGGCAGGTTGCTACTGGCACGTTCATATGCCTATTATTTTTTGGTTCCTCCACACCTTTGTTGCTAAGTTGTTGTGTATTTGGAGAGTCAAATTTTTAGACGCTTAATATATTTTCTCCGAGATTGGCTTCATATTATATTATTGATATAGTTATCTATGTAATTATTAGCTTGGATTAATACCTACTGATTTAGAGGTTTTCTATCTATTGGAAGGAAAGATGATTTTTTCCTCCCTTTCTTTCAAGTGTAGATTCAGCACCCTGATTTGATTGGTATTCGCCATCTGTTTGTTGATGAAATCCATGAAAGAGGCATGAATGAAGATATTCTCTTGATATTTTTATGTGACCTCCTTCCGCGATGACTTGATTTGCGTCTCATTTTGATGAGTGCTACTATTAACGCTGAGTTATTCTCCAAATACTTTAGAAATGCACCCACAATTCATATATCGGTACTGCATTTTACTCTTGTGTAAAGGCAAATCTAACATAATGTTCTACGTCTAATTTTCTTAGGCTTAATTTTCCAGGGTTTGACATATCCAGTGGCAGAGCTGTTTCTTGAAGACGTGTTTGAGAAGAAAATTAGAAATCTTCGGCTTGCTCCTATTCTGCGAAAATCGCACGCTGCTCATTGTGTTGATATAGTTCTTACACTGATTTTAATGCTTTTAGTAATGTTTTGTTCTCCTGTTTTCACATAAAGTTGCACTTTCTTTTGTTCTTATATGTTTAATTGAGCAGTTTTCTATTGACATCACATTGAGTGTTTCAATGCTTATAAGCTAGAATACTAATGAATTTTAGTATTTTGGCGTTGATTTTTTTCGCGGTGAAACACTCAAATTCAATCTTCCTTAAATGGTATATGTTGTGTGTGTATATATATAAACCAAACTGAAAAAATAAAAATTTTAAATTTCTCAATCTGAAACCAAACCAAATTAACTTTGGTTTAGTATTTTGGTTTGATCCGAATATGCACACCCCTAAGAAAGGAAGAGGAAAATGTTCAAAGCTTCCTTTTCATTTTTAAATTTTTTTTTTCGATAAGCAGTAAAGTCTTAGAGAAGAATGTCTCACAGCCAAAGTAGATAATAGATACAATTTCTCACTTTACACATTTTGAAGGATTGTAGTTGAATTTCTAAATATTATCAAAGTCCTAAATGTTGGAGTATGTTTTTCTATTTCGGCAAAAAGATCTAGAAAATGAAAGTGGTATATTTATAGTTAACTTTAAAAGGACTCTTTACGTAATTCAAATACGGAAGGACTTAGCAACCAAAAATGTAATGGATTTTGAAGTCCTAAATATTGGAAAATTATTAAATAATGACTGTCCAATATGAAATCTAACTTAAAAGGCAAAAAAGGTGAACGACATTTCGCTAAGGGTCTCCATGCTTTTAATTATATATAGATTACAATACCATTAAGGCAGAATTCTTATTGTATTCCTAATTTAACCTTCTATGTTTCTGCTAACTTCACTAATAAAAAGAAATGTTTCTGATTAAGGCAGAATTCTTATTGTATTCCTTATTTAAGCATCTATGTTTCTAATAACTTTAACCAATACAAAAAATATTTTTGAACTTTCTATTTCTTTTGCAGATAAAAGCAGGGGATGTTCGTGTCTTGGCAAGCACATTGTTTACTTTAGTAAGGAAAGAATGGTCTTCAAAAATACGACTGCAAGCCTCCAAGATGTTGCAGGTTACATTATGATAACTCTGCATTTAGCTCTTAGCTTCTTATCCTTAGTTAAGCCACCCAAATAGCTAAGATTCTTTTTAACTTACCTTTCTTCACAGTGTTCGGCCAGTAACATTGTTCACTAATGGCTTCATTCAGAATTTGACACAAATTTACAAAGTTACACTTTTAAATTTCTATTGTTCAAGGAAAGGGAGAAAGACTGGTAATTTGCTTTTGGTTTCAGTACAGAAGTGAATAAATAAGGTTTTTAAGGCTCCACTATTCCCTCTCCCCCACTTTGCACTCATGATATCCTTTTTCAAAAGATTTGAGCCAGCCTGTCTTTAGAAAGATAATAAGATTAGCTGCTGGGGAAAACATATTGTCCTGTCCTAAATGGGCATGAAATACTTAACAGAACTCCAAAATCTGTAAGAAAATAGTTGAGCTTCTTTGTGTCAATATTTTTTGTGGTTGACTTCTGCACAAAAGGCATGATACTTAGCTATATAAGGGATTTGAAAGTTCAAGTCAAGTTTCCTTTACGCTCTTCTATTTAAATTTCATACAAGTCCACTCTGTGATGCAGCTATTTTCAGTGTTGCCTGAATGGCTTAAACATTGAGCTCCTACCTATTTCTCAAATTTTATTAATTTTACAACATTTGGTGCAGTTGCGATGGGATGAATTGAACCTCGATGAGCGAAGAAACTTTGCAAGTGTAGCTGTTGATTTGTTGTCTGAAATTACAAATTCAGGTGAAGAATAGGCTTTCAAAAGTCACACGTTAGCTCTTGTTGCCAAGGTATTTATGTTGTTTCTTCCTCTTTTTATTCTTGTTTAAGATTTGATCACTTCATCTGATAAATTTATAGTTCTTAGTCCTGTGCAATTGTATGTGTTTCAGATAGCCAGGAGAGAAGGTTTAAGTTTGTGGCAGGAGCTTTTTCCAACTCTTGTATCTATTTCTAATAAGGGCCCTGCACAAGTAAGTTTCGTCTTTCTCCTCTTCAGTTCTGTAGTATTTCTTTTTACACTTATTTGAGGTATTTTTTTAGGAACACTGTGATAGTAGTTTTATGGGAAAATTATCCAATGATGGAAACACATTCATTAGTAAATAGCCACGTTAATTGGCATGTTTGGAATAAAATTTCCTTTTGTTAGTTAAATTCAATTTACTGGTGATTTTGTGGTGCTAATTTGTGACAGTATGTTACCACATGACTTCTCTACATCCTTTTAGAAGTTTCCTCGCATCAATTATTTGGATCTCTATCTATACCCCCATCCTAACCCTTTTCTTATCAAGCGTTACCATGATATCTTAATCTTTAACCCTGAATAATAACAGCAAACACAGTATTTGTAACAAATAGTAAACTACGAAGTTAATATGCTTTTTTCAAGACATAAAGTCTATTTGGATGACTGTCACTAATACACATAAGATATTTCAGTTCAGTATAATATGGGCCGAGACTACAGTTGCTCGAGCTTTTGTTCTTAGTGGTCTATCTGGTGAATATTATGGTTTGTCTGGCTTTTGGATTGCAAATAGGAAAATGTAAATTTCACTGTTTGCACCCTTCAATTTAGTTATTTAACCATTTCTCTTTCCCATTCGTCAAGGTTTAAAAGGTTATTTACTTATTTTTATTAAAAGTATATCTTTCCACGTTTCGGACATCCGACTACTTCATTGGTATTCTACTGCTAGAGTTTCAAATATGCTTCTAAAATTGAAATATATTCATGTCTTTTCTTTTGGGTTGCACTCTCTTGGCCATTCACTCCATCTGTATTTTCTGCATTTATGTGTTTTGCATGCCACCTGAATTTCCAGATATATTTTGCTTGTCAAGACATCGACTGGTGATATATCTATATCTATATCACGAACGCACTCTCTCTCTCTATAAATATATATATACATTCTACTATTTTTTATATATATAGAATAGAAAATATAGAAATAGAATAGTAGAAAATACGAATAGTAGGATATAGGAAAGACAGAAAAGAGTGTTGATAACAAACAAGGGTAGATTTGGAACTTAAATAATTAAGGATATTTTGGATATTTTACATAGAAAAAAATCTACTCATTCTCTCTAGCACATGTGAATATCTTGTGGCTATGGTTGACCCACATGTGTGCATTTTTTCCACCACACGAATATTAAACAATATTTCAACAATTACCGATACTTCTAGAATTAAAAAATATTAAATTAATTATTGTACCTTCTAGATTTGACAACTTCTAGAACAGATTAGACAAATAAATAGACAATCTCCTTCAGATTGCTGATTAACTCTTGCATGTACTTCATAATTTTTTCCTTATTACTTTAATTGGTTAAACAAAAATATTAGGTTTACTTGCTATATAGAAGAGGAAGTAAAGGAACGATTAAGGGCAAAATAGCCTTTTTTTCTCAATAATAAAAGATTCTAGAATATTCTGCAATCTGCTCTTCAAACTACTTTGTTGCCACTTTCCATTACATTTTTAGTTTTGGCTTGCTCTTCTCTTCCAATTTCAGGTAAGTTTTCTCTTGATTTTTTCTTTAATCTTCTTTTTTTTTTAATTTCTCAACATGTAGAGAAGTGAAGAGTTCCAGAAAGTTTGTTATGCGTGAATGTAGTTGTGATGTTGAGGTATATAAGGATGAACAAACATATTATTGAATCTATTTTCTGTATCTGTTTTTCCTGTTTTCTTGTAGATTTTCTTCTTCTTATCCTGTTTTTATATGTTTCAAGTTGATTTTATTTAAAAAAAATCTATAGTCGCTTGAGAGAAACGACTTTATTATAGGCTTTTTCCCTACATGTGTTTGAGAAAATTCCTCAACAAATCTGGCTTAAGAATCTAAGGCATAAGCACATGATCTCACAAGTTCTATATTTCAAAAAGGAAGTTGGTAATTAGTCTGGTAATACATGGGACTAATCAGTACATTTAATTTGTTATATGTCGAATATCATTCACTTAATAGAAAAAGATTGTATTTTAATGTTATAATTTATTAAGCATCTAACCAATTCTAAATACATGAACTTTTATATAGGAGGTGATTATAAGTGTATTAACTCCACAGAGGTGATTAATTGTTCTTAGATTGTACATCATATGAACTGATTATTTATGTAGTACAACTATTTGGTACAGTTAGCTTATTCTAATTCTTTCCTTTACTCTTCTTATGGTTAAATAGAGGTGATGAATGATTTTTAGAACTTCAACTATATGAGTGTGTAAAGATCCCACCACAAAAAATTGACATAAATCAAGGGACAGTGGGGAAGTGTAGATAACTAAGCTTGAATTTGGTGTTATTAATAATTATAACAGCAACAAAGCCTGAAAACCCCAATTTGAGGAGGGTAGAGTGTAAGACCTTACTTCTACCTCGTGTTCTTTATAATTGACTAGACTTATCGGGCTCATACAATTTGTAAGAGGTATGACATTTCAATGAAGTATAAAGGATAAGCTAGCTCTCAGTAGGTTACATTATAAAATGATATGATAAATTCACCTATTTGGTGTGATATACTGTATGATATGAATATTTGTGCCTTTTCATCGATTCTAGCTTCGATATACCAGTGTTGCAGGTTTTTGCCCTTACCATTCACCTTCTTCTTTTGGATTTTGGCATTCAGGTGTTGTAGCTTTGTAGTGCTCTCTATCAAGTCGTGATCCCACTGTCTATTCTCCAAAAAGAGAAAATGACATTTTTTAGGAATAAAAAAGTAGTATTTTTACTGTTGCTTCAGAAATAGGTAGCTTTGTTGCTAACTAAGCTTTCTCAATGTCCACAATGTTCTATTTCTACTTATCAGATTGACTTCTTCAAAAAAATTCATTTTGAAGGTTAATATGAATCGATATGATTCCAATTTCTCCCTTCTCTCCTCCATCATGCATTTACATCTCTGATTTAAAAACATTTCATTAACTTGCCCTATACTGGTTCTTGTTTATTTTACTTACTATATAAGTGGAAGAGGGTATATAATACCGATTTTATATTCGGACAATTTGCAATCTTTTGTTATTGTGCTAGGTAAAGATGGTGTTTACAAAATTCACATAGGAGACATAGTGTGTCAACGTTATGAGCACTTTTATAATATTTCATTTATGTTGTGCTCTCAAAGAGATAAGGAACCAAAGTTTTAAAAAAATATAACAAACTATGATATTTCTATTGTGGATGGTACTTGGCAGTATGAAATTGTTCCCTTCTCACATTTGAGATGATCCAAAACTTTCATAGACTTCACATCAAAGATGGTAACATGGGTAGAGGAGATGGTACCACTTTAGAAGGATTACACTGCTATTATTTGTGCACAAGATGTAATATTCCACTGATGTGCCAAGGAAAAATGAATAGTAAGATTGACATTATTGATGATAGGTGAATTTACACGCCTATATCAATATATTTTGCTCATATTTTAGCCTAGTTTTGAGAACAAATTATATATTTCATGCACTTTTAGTCCTTTTTCCTATAAATGAGCTAACGAACATGATTAGTAAAGTTTCAGGTATTAATGATGCATAATTCAGCATTTTATGGCTTACTTGACGCAAAAGAAAGCTCATGAAGGAAGGAAAGGGAGTTTGGACGCCTAAGGACCAAAACTGCTGCATGGAAAATCTGTCCCGGGCTAAAACAGCATTTCTGAAGACTCTGGGGACCTGGATCTAAACTGCTGCATGGAAAATCTGTCCCCGGCTAAAACAGCATTTCTGAAGACTTTGGGGACTTACAGACACAAAGCTGGATTTTGACAATGATACATTAACCTAGTATAATTGGGTTATGTATTTCATTAGTTTATTTGGATTAGGAGAATGTTACATTAACCTAGTACAAATGGGTTAAATATTTCCTTAGTTTAATAGGATTTGGTAATTTATTTCATTAGCATAGTAGGAGTAGGATAGGAATATTATAAATACCCTATCATGTTAGAGATTTTAATCAACTTCTCCCTTAGTGGAGAGAAGGAATTCCTCTCTTAGTGGAGAGATACAATTCTTCACTTAATTCAACAATTAATTTTCTTCCATCTCTCTCATCTTCCACTACAAACACTGCTAATCTACTCTTCTATTCAAAAATTTCACAACAAGAGAATCGTTACTTGCTAGGGAATCACCAAAATTACACGCCTATCACCTACTTCTCACGTCATCAACCATGCAAATCGTGATATCCTTCGCAGTCATGGGTAACTAAACCTTTTAGTTGGGGTTATGGAAGCCGAATGAGTTACTATCTATAGCTGTAAGTTTGTGAGTTCAAGACAAGTATATTTCTTATATCATTATTCTCATCATCTTAATCTACATTCTTTGCGGTTGCAAACGTAAGAATACGCCAGTCTAACATTTAACTTGTTCGCGAGAAAGGTTATTTGTCTGGAAAAGAGATAATGTCAAGGTAGTAGGACACCCTTTCCTATTAAAAAGCTAGTGCCGTAACTGGACTAACCTCTTGGAGAATTCGTACCGTTAGACACGCTTTAAGCTCGCGAGAGTTAAAGTGAAATAGTCCTTGTTTAGGTCGCGAGACGTTTGGATTTACCATCGACTACAATTCTTTATAAGCAATTGCATGTCAAGACTCTACACACTCATAGCCAATAGAGACGTATACCTCAGAAGGTGGACATAACCCCAACGCTTCAATTCTCATTGTTTCACAACCTACGAAATACTCTCTTTTTACTTTGCTATTTTCAGCTTTTATTTCATTACTTTGGTTACTTATTACAATCCCCCCTTCTTACGAGACTTGCACCAAAAGTCTATTAATTTTGCTTGCTTGTTGACCAAGCTATTCCCTGTGGGATCGACACCCAATCCAGGTTGGGTTCTATATTTGCTAACGACCGTTTTACACTCTCACGAGAGCTGTAGATTGAGCGTTATCAAAAATTGGCGCCGTTGCCGGGGAATACGAGTGTCAACCAAGTTCGTGATAATTACTAGACCCTTTGGTCAAAGATTTTCGTACTTTTACTTTTAGTTTTTGTTTTTGTTTATTGCAGGTTTTTCTTTTAGTGCATGCCCCATACTAGAAGTTCTGGTCAACCGTTATTACCAATCAATCCAGAACCACAACGAATTAGAAGAATAGAAGCACAAGCTGAAATCGACAGGATGGCTGCTCAACACGAGCAAGCAAGATTAGCTGCTCTTGCCGCTGCCCAAGTACACCAGCAAAACATTGATAATCCTGGGCGAGCAACAAACCCTGACGATGAGGATTTAGGCGATGACGAGTTGATAAACCCAAGGCATGGCGCTGAAACTGCAACACCTGCCAACAGAAGAGGTCGACAAGCTCGGTATAGATATGATCGCCAACCTTTGCAGCCAGCTTTCGACGATGATGATGATGATCTTGATGGTGCCGGTTCCACTGGAGCCATAATTCCACCACCATTAGCGCCCGGAGCCAAGTTCAACATCACAAGCACAATGATTCAGTTATTGCAACTCAAGGGATTATTTGGTGGACTAGCAGGCGATGATCCGAATATGCATCTCATCAACTTTATTTCTACATGCAAGTCCTTTGACAATCTTGGTGTTGGTCAGAATGCTATTCGATTACGTCTATTTCCATTGTCTCTGTCTGGGGAGGCAACACTATGGTTGAATGGGCTGACTCCTGATTCAATTACAAATTGGAGGCAATTGAGAGACGCTTTCCTAGAAAGATTCTTTCCGCCATCCAAAAGAGCACAATTGAGAGATGAAATCAGCAATTTTCGGTAGCTTCCAACTGAAGCCCTCCACGAAACATGGGAGAGGTTCAAGACGAAGCTTATGCGGTGCCCAAATCACCATATGACCAATGACCACTTGATGGAGATATTATACAGAGCTTTGAATTCGGTGACTAAGCCAGTGGTTGATAATGCAGCTGGAGGATCTTTTATGGACCTCACCTTTGGTCAAGCAAGCAATATGCTAGATCGTATGACGAAACAAAGTAGAGCTTGGCATACCAGGGATTCTGAGGTAGCAAGCCCCACTTTATCTATTGGCATGACTGCAGATCAAAGAAGAAGAGAAGAAGAACATGAGCAAGACATGGCGCACGTGAAAACACAATTGGATCTTCTGACAAAGCACTTATTATCAGGGAAGACCGAAAAAGTGAAAGTTGTAGCGCTAAAAGGAAGAGACGAATCTGATTCTGAAGAGGAGGCCAACTACTTGAACAATCAGGGGGGTTTCCGTGGGAATGCCCAAGGAAACCAAGGTCGGAACTATTATGATAAATCTGGAAGCAAAGACCAAGGTAGTTGGAAGAAAAATAATAAAAAGAGTGGTTTGTACGTCCCCCCTGGTAGACGTGATACCACCACATCTAATTCTGGGAGTATGGAAGACATGATGGCTAAGTTATTGAAAGGAGTGGAAGCAACGAGCGTGGGAGTTAAGGAGGTGATTGATGATTTGTCCTCCATGAAGCAACTAGTTGATTCTCATTCCACTTCTATCAAGCAAATAGAGCAGCAATTGAGCCAACTTTCAGCAGCATTCAATCAAAGAAAGGCTGGCACCTTACCAAGCGATACTGTGCAAAACCCAAGGAATGATGGGTCATGCATGGCCATCACTACCAGAAGTGGTAAGGTGCTGGAAACTTCAGCAAAAGGCAAGCAAGTGGTTGACGAAGTTGCGGAAATGGATGCTACACTTAGTGACGTTACAAAAGGAGAAGAAGCCGCAACAACTACTCCCAACGTCAAGGACGTTTCACCTAGTGACGTGCAGCCTGAAAAAGTGGAAAAATGGAAGCAAGAGGAGAAGAAAACCGTGGAGAGAACACTTTCATACCCACCACCACCTTTTCCCCAAAGATTGAAGAAAGTGGCAGATGACACAAAGTTCATTAAATTTATGACTATGCTCAAGCAGCTGACCATTAATGTTCCATTAGTGGAGGCACTTAAAAAAATGCCTGGGTATGCGAAATTTATGAAGGATCTCTTGACAAAGAAGCGGGCAGTAAGTTATGACTTGGCGGATAATGTTCATCATTGTAGTGCAATCGCTACAAGGTCGCTAGTTCAAAAGAAGGCAGATCCTGGAGCTTTCACTATTCCTTGCACAATTGGATCATTGGATTTTGCCAAGGCATTGTGTGATCTTGGTTCTAGTATCAATTTGATGCCACTATCCATCTACAAGAAGTTGGGGCTAGGCGATCCGACACCAACTAATATGAGGCTCGTGATGGCTGATAGGTCGGTAAAATGACCTGTGGGAATCTTGAATGATGTGTTGGTGAAAGTTTCTTCATTCATCTTCCCTGCGAACTTCGTTATTCTGGATTGTAAGGAGGATTCTGAAGTTCCCATAATCTTGGGACGTCCTTTCCTTGCAACTGGAAGTGTGCTTATTGACATGAAAGATAATGAACTTTTGTTTCGAATTAATGACGAAGTGGTACGGTTTGATATATGCAAAGCAATGAAGCAGCCCAGCGATATGAATGAGTTATCTGTAGCTGATGTTCATCATGAGGATACGAAAGCATTATCTATAGAGAAACAGCAAACTGTTGATCCATTGTCTGCTGCGCCACTGAATGTTGAGCATAAGGATAATGAAGATTATGAAGAACTTATGGGTGCTCTAACAGAAATAGAGTCTTATACTCCTAAGCAACCGGATTGTGATCTCAAGAATCAACCAACAGTGAAGACTCCCATTGACGAGCCACCAATGCTAGAATCGCAAGAGCTCCCCGATTATCTAAGGTATGTGTTCTTGGAAAGTAGAAATATACTTCCGAAGAGTACAGATGATTTAAGTGAACAGCACGTGGAGGCTCTCATCTCTGCTCTGATGAGGTACAAGAGAGCTATGGGTTGGACTATTGATGATATAATTGGTGACTCTCCGGAGAAACGTATGAGCCAGCTCGAAAAAGATCGCATGACCATAGGTAAGCCTCATTGTCGTCTAAATCCTTTTAGAAAACGATCCATCACTTATCTCGACGAAGTCTAAGTACTCGAGATAACTACGTCGAGCCACGACAATAAATAAGGCGCTAGATGGGAGGCAACCCATCGTTTTATTGTTTTATTGTTTTGTCGTTTTATCATTTTATCGTTTCGTCGTTTTAGTATTTTTTTCTTTTTGATAAATGAAGATCCAAAAATAAGAGTCGTGCCACGACCAAAACCAAGGCGCTTGGTGGGAGTCAACCCATCGTACTAATCGTTTTCATTTGGTTTTGAGCAAAAATAGGTGCAAGAGGTATTCAACGAGGAGATTGATTTCAATTGACGATTTGGACGCATTGTATGGTAAAGTCGGTAAGTTAGAAATGGTGATGCATAAGGCTATGGATTGAGCATTTCTCACATCCAAATAGGCATCGAGGAAGGCTAGGCCTTGGTAAAACTAGGCCACTAACGATGCACAACCTATCCTATAGCCTAAGGTCTCGAAATCTAGTGTGCTATACACTATGCGCCGCTTATTCCTAGGTATGCTTTTGACTATGCGCCGCCTATGCTATGGCATTTGGTCTCAGTATCTCATATGCCATAGACTATGCGGCGCATATGTCTACAAATGCCATAGACTATGCGGCGCATATGTTCCATTATGCCATAGACAATGCGCCGCATATGTCATGACTATGCCAAGCATTATGCGCCGCATATGTAGCATTTTTGTCTCCAAAACCGATTGTAAATGGGTCATAACCCTACCCATTCTCTTCCTATATAAAGGGGACTTAGTCTTGAAACATAACCACACTAAAAATTGACCTAAAGGCACCGCATTCCCTCTCCAAATCATCTCAAATTTTTTCTTGCTCTTCCAAACCACAAAACCATCTCCAAAAAGCTTCAAGCAAGTAAGTACTCTCTTATTCTTCATCTATTTCTCGTAAGTACTACGTTGCTATGTCTATCATGAATTGCTACATCTTGAAAAATTATTGGTGATGTTCATGTGTTTGGATTATTGATGCAAAATCATGTGAGTGAATGTATACGTTAGAATCATCTTGACTTGTTTCCGACTTGAATTTGATTTTAATAGCATGGTTATACTATTTGCGGAATTGCTATAATCTTGAACATTGTTTAAGATTGCTACTTGGATACTTACATGTTAGGCTATCCCATTCATCGGGATAAGACTTATAGTGCCTACCGACATAGGAGGTTGTGATTGTTGAAAGAATAACTATTCCATGTGGTTACCCCTATGTAGTAGTGTTGTTATATCTAACATGAAAGTAGTCCAATGGCTGCAAGTAAGTGATGCATTACTGATTTTCTTGTCAGAATATAATCCTAAAACGTATGTCGATGAAGTCTAAGTAATCGACCACTTTCACTTCACTGATTTGTATCAACAAAACTAAGTGTGGGGTGGTACCTCTACTGCTTGATTATAGATTGTAACCATTGAGATTGTGCTACCATTAACACTATTTCTAGTCTCAGGTACAATGGCACCCAAAGTAAGACAAGGCAAAGAAAAGGCTACCACTTCCCAAAAGAGCAAGAAAAAAGGCTGCAAGGAGCAAGAAGAACCCTCCTCGCTGCAAATACCTCGACTCACGCCTGAAAGTAAGTGGGATACTTATGAGAAACTTCTGAGGATGACGACTCTGATGATGATTCCAATGCAAGGGGTATGACCCCAGACAAAGAGGATAAGTCCGACCAACCAGGTTTCTCGTATTTATTTTTCACTGAGGACAGTGTCCCGACTAAGTGTGGGGTGGTGGTATTGCATGCTATACTTCTCTATTCGCATCTATGTTTGTTCGCGTTTGTTTCATTTTTGTTTCGTTTTTTTTAGTAGTTAAAATTTTTTTAGCTTCACATGAAATTATTTTGATAGGCAGCATGAGATTAGAACAAGAGTATGTGCTACAATTGTGACTATTGAGACGTTTAGGCTCTAGTTGTGACTCATTATGTGATATTGTGTGATTCAATTCCTTCAATTGTTGGGTCGAGAGTCTATATTACTTCAAATCAAGTCGACCATGTGCCTTGTGTGTGTGAGATAATAGTATATTCTATGTGCGTGGCTGATGCTAATGCAAGGCGAAAATAAGGAGTGTAAGTTTAGGAGATGACTTAGGCATTTCTTTGGCAACCTATACATGTTTACCTTTGTTTTACCTACCCATGGACATCATCCTAGTTAAACCCTTTTGAGCCTTTAGCCTATTTCTTTGACAACCTTGTATGTAAGCCTAATCCACATTTTTTCAAGACCATAATTTGATCCAAATTCCTAAGTGCTTTAAAGTAAAAAAGTCATGTGACAACATAAGAGGAAATTGGGTGAGTATGATGCTTTAAATTGCAAAGGTGCTTGAATGTGTTATAAAAAAAAAAAAGTGTTATCATAAGAGGGATATTGTGAAAAGAAAAAGAAAAAGAAAGCTGAAAAGTGAGTTGTGCTTAAAATTAAAAAGAGGAGAACAAGGGTGGTAGAACAAAAGAAAGAAGAAAGGTTGAAAGAAAAAAGTGTCAATGATACAATCTGATGTATTAAAGCGCTTAGGAACCTAGTCACTATTCTTGGCCAAAATAGTCCTACCCGTCCCTTAGCCTACATTACAACCATCAAAAGACCTACTTGATCCTGATCTTAACATTCCGACATTTAGTGGAGTACTACATTAAGGGCAAGCCTATGGTCATCAGTTGCTACATATGAATTCTTTGTGAGAGTGAGAGCAAGGATATTTTGACACCCATGTTTGAAAAATATGATATATTTGTGAGTGATTATGGGTACTATATTGTGAGACACACATGGTTGATGAGCTTTGGATAGTTGTAGATGATTCTATGCACCTTAATGTTTGCATGTGAGTTGATCACCATCACGAGTCTATGCTTGAGGTTAAATTGTTTCTACTTATAATTAGAAAGCTACTCTTTGTTGATAATTGTTGTGCCTGTCTTGAAGAATGCTTTATGTTGTTGCTGTAAAACCCTAAGTTAATGTTTAGAAGGACATAATATGTTGTTCGAGGACGAACAAAGCTCTAAGTGTGGGGTGTTGATGATAGGCGAATTTACACGCCTATATCAATATATTTTGCCCATATTTTAGCCTAGTTTTGAGAACAAATTATATATTTCATGCACTTTTAGTCCTTTTTCCTATAAATGAGCTAACGAACATGATTAGTAAAGTTTCAGGTATTAATGATGCATAATTCAGCATTTTATGGCTTACTTGACGCAAAAGAAAGCTCACGAAGGAAGGAAAGGGAGTTTGGACGCCTAAGGACCAAAACTACTACATGGAAAATCTGTCCCGGGCTAAAACAGCATTTCTAAAGACTCTGGGGACCTGGACCAAAACTGCTGCATGGAAAATCTGTCCCGGGCTAAAACAGCATTTCTGAAGACTTTGGAGACTTACAGACACAAAGCTGGATTTTGACAATGATACATTAACCTAGTACAATTGGGTTATGTATTTCATTAGTTTATTTGGATTAGGAGAATGTTACATTAACCTAGTACAAATGGGTTAAATATTTCCTTAGTTTAATAGGATTTGGTTATTTATTTCATTAGCATAGTAGGAGTAGGATAGGAGTATTATAAATACCCTATCATGCTAGAGATTTTAATCAACTCCTCCCTTAGTGGAGAGAAGGAACTCCTCCCTTAGTGGAGAGATACAATTCTTCACTTAATTCAACAATTAATTTTCTTCCATCTCTCTCATCTTCCACTACAAACACTGCTAATCTACTCTTCTATTCAAAAATTCCACAACAAGAGAATCGTTACTTGCTAGGGAATCACCAAAACCACACGCCTATCACCTACTTCTCACGCCATCAACCATGCAAATCGTGATATCCTTCGCAGTCATGGGTAACTAAACCTCTTAGTTGGGGTTATGGAAGCCGAATGAGTTACTATCTATAGCTGTAAGTTTGTGAGTTCAAGACAAGTATATTGCTTATATCATTATTCTCTTCATCTTAATCTACATTCTTTGCGGTTGCAAACGCAAGAATACGCCAGTCTAACATTTAACTTGTTCGCGAGAAAGGTTATTTGTCTGGAAAAGAGATAATGTCAAGGT
The DNA here is from genome assembly GCA_030864225.1 of Capsicum baccatum var. pendulum. Taxonomy (NCBI): domain Eukaryota; kingdom Viridiplantae; phylum Streptophyta; class Magnoliopsida; order Solanales; family Solanaceae; genus Capsicum; species Capsicum baccatum. The sequence goes on along the minus strand of CM061560.1, from coordinate 235,875,999 downwards.
AGTAGGACACCCTTTCCTATTAAAAAGCTAGTGCCGTAACTGGACTAACCTCTTGGAGAATTCGTACCGTTAGACACGCTTTAAGCTCGCGAGAGTTAAAGTGAAATAGTCCTTGTTTAGGTCGCGAGACGCTTGGATTTACCATCGACTACAATTCTCTATAAGCAATTGCATGTCAAGACTCTACACACTCATAGCCAATAGAGACGTATACCTCAGAAGGTGGACATAACCCCAACGCTTCAATTCTCATTGTTTCACAACCTACGAAATACTCTCTTTTTACTTTGCTATTTTCAGCTTTTATTTCATTACTTTGGTTACTTATTACAATCCCCCCTTCTTATGAGACTTGCACCAAAAGTCTATTAATTTTGCTTGCTTGTTGACCAAGCTATTCCCTGTGGGATCGACACCCAACCCAGGTTGGGTTCTATATTTGCTAACGACCGCTTTACACTTCCACGAGAGCTGTAGATTGAGCGTTATCAATTATGTGCCATTAAAAATTATTTTTTCAAAATATTATTTTAGATCAGTGATCTGGAAATCATTGTGCATTCCCATATTCAAATGTATTCTAATTAGTTTTATTAATTTAATTATTTTCAAGAGCCGGTAGCTTGGTGAAGATGATCATAGATGAAGCAAGACAATTGTAGACACAATATTACTTATGATTTTTTGATCTCATACTGTTATTTTCTGTCAAATTTTTCTGATTTGTTTGCTATGTGGGTTCTAATCTTATTGCAGGCAATAATTTACGATTTTGATGATTGTTGTGTTTCTATGCTCTTCTCATGCTCCTTATGTTTGGTATTTTTCGATTTTGAGTAATATATTCTATAATTTTTTCACAAAGTGTCGAATTTATATTTTTCAAAGTTAGTCTACTCAAGGTTTGTCGATCAGAATTGTGTTTTCTTTTTAAATTCTTATGGGTAGAATACTGTGGTTAAGAATTTAAAATCTTACTGCAAGAAAGAACATTGTCATTGAGCTTGTATGTGGAGTAAAATCTTGATCGTATCGTACAAGATAATGCTGATGGAGGAAAAAGCGTTGTGAACTATCCCAAGGTAAATACATCCATTTCTTGAATCTCAATATAAGTCAAAACAATCATTTTCTTTTGTTTATTATCTGGTTTGTAGCAATGATGAGGAATGTGAAGAAGAAACAATTTTCATATTTACTATGTCTTGATTCAGTAAATAAAAAGAAATATGAAAGAGGTATCTGTAATATATGTCATATCAAGTGAAGTGTACTTTCAACTGCAACAACACATGGCATCAATTGTAGCCCCAGCCCAATGGTCTTTGAAGCCTTACCAGGGCTAATTCCCTTTCTTTGAGATAAGACTGACCAGAAAATTTTCTTGTCAAGTGGTTCTATGATATATTTTGGTGGAAAGCATTGAATCTTCAACTCTCAAAAGAATGCCTGCATCATTCTTCAATGTGGAGAAATACAGAGTTGTTGTCTTGCATTGAGCTGAAGCTTTATAAAAACTTACCAAGGTGGAGATAGACTATCAAGAGATGAGAAACTTTAAAAATTTGCTATGTAGCACTAGCTAGAACTTAGTTTTCACATATATTGTTTAATATATAAGTAAAAAGTATATATTAGATTCAACGTATATGTGAACTTAAAACATTTGTTCAAATAGAAACGTGTGTGCATTAGTATAGTTTTATATGTACAATAAAGTTAAAGTAGAACTGAAAAAATACAACAGCAGAAGAATCTTGCAGGTTGCAAAATCAATTGATGTATATTGCTTTTCTCTTGGCCTTTTGATCCAAATAGTGGTTCCATTTCATAGTTATTACTGAATTGGATGTTATTGAATTAAATAGTTTGGTTTCTTTTTGCGTCGAAGCTATTGACGCTTTTAGTTCACTACAATCATAAATGTGAGTTGCAATGTTGGGCCCGTGCTAACACGGGCATGAGTATCTAGTAGATAATTATATTTGACAACAACTATCCCATTTACTTGTACACTCCAACGTCAAAGGGAAGTTCTATCATCTATGATCATTCAATAGGCGAGAACAACAACAATAAATCAAGGAAATTTTAAGAGTGAGATTTGAAAAGAATGATGATGTGTAAATTTTACTCCTCTATAAAATACAAAGATTATTTCCGAAAAGATATCAACTCAAAGAAAATCTATATATATTATAAAGCAATGGACGAAGCTAATGAGAAAAAGTCACATGGCAAGCTATTGTTAAATTACGTGGCAATTCTTAGGATAATACTATTAAGTATTGTAATAAAAATTTTGTATTAAAGAATATTAAAAATTTGAATTTGAAAAAAAAAGAGCCCTACTATGCTCTAACTATTAATTGATGAATCTTTTCAACCCAAAAGTTAGACTAAAGAGACCTGACGGGAATTTATAAAAAACTTTTTAAAAATTTGTATTTGAAAATAAAGGAGGAAAAAAAAAAATCCTAACCACTTTTGAACGTAAAAGGAGGCATAGCTTTTAACAAAGTTTAAAAAACTTTTTAACTCAAATATCTCTAACTTAAGCAACTAAAAAGATATTTTAACCACGTAACAATTTTGAATTTTACTGATTATAACTAACTCTATAACTTTAGAATTTTAATTGTATCTAAACTCTTTGTGTTTATGATGAATTAATTTGAATTTGAATTTTGAATAATGTTATCTCAACTCTTTTATCATTATCTCTTTGTAATTAAAAAACTACAACAATACTATAAATATATATCAATGTATTTCAAATTCATCATCAGAAAAAAAAGGATAATGGAGAAATTCAATATTAAATTAAAAACCGTCAATACAAATAATAATAATAATAATAATAATAATAATAATAATAATAATAAAAATAATGATAATAATAATAATAATAATAACAATAATAATAATAATAATAATAATAATATAATTTCTTAATGATGGAGCAAAAAAGAAATTGGCTAATGATAAAGAAGTTTATCTAATTTAAAATCTTTCACCGATTAGGATAATGGATAAATATAAAATTAAAGAAAGACTTTTTTAAAAAAAATTTAAATGTTATCACATAGCTTTATATTAATAGACTTATGAATATTTGTTAAAAGAATTCCTCATTCTTTGTTAATGCAGTAAACGATTTTTAAAAAAATTGAAAGTTTATTGGCAACCATTTTTAGTAATTGTGCGGAAGTGTTTTTAATTTTTAAAAATAAATTTGTTTTGTGATGGGAAGGTAATTATTTTATTTTTGACATTCAACATATTAGCTATAAGGAAAAGAAATAAATTTATTTTTTTTATTTTGTTAGTATTTATTATAAAAACAATATGGATTAATCTTATTGATTTCAAATATTTCTCTTAATTCAAAGATATATTTAAGATAAGCATGTCAAATTTTAAAAAGATACAGATAAGAATATTTGAATTCAAATATTTCTCTTAATTCAAATTAAGATAATAAGGATAAGGATATTTGAAATTGTATTTTTAAATGGAAATTGAATTGGAATAGAATTCTTCCTTCATAATCTCTCTTATATATATTCACTCCTATCCTGTTATGTAATGTTAAGTTTTCTTCTTTCTATTATTGATTACTGATTATTAGGTTTATTTATGAATTTATTTATTACACTCTTTATTTTAAAAAAAAAAAAACGTCATTTGATTTGACTTTTTTTTTATATGCAGATGATGATGATGTTTAACAACTATTTTTCTTATATTCGGGTCTAAATTCAAATAAGTGATAGTCTTCATTATAATTTTATAAAAATAATTAAATACATTCTTAAAATTATTAATACACGATGTTAGATTAAGTAATTACTATTTTAAGTAAACTTTGATTATTAGGGTTTAAGTTCGAGTTTTGATTAAGGAATATAATAAAAAATTATTATTCATAGTTTTAAAATTTTATGCTTATGAACAATTATTTAGTTCATGACAAAGTAGATTGCAGGTTCTGAAATGGTTGAAAAAAATTTAAAATAAATAAATATTATTTTTATACAATTTGCAATATTTTGACTCAATTATTTTGACGGTGAAAATAAAATATTTTATAGTGAAAGTATGAATGAAAGGTAACAAAAAGACCAAAAAGAGTATAAGTAAAAAAGAAGATATGTTTTAATATTTTTTGTATAAAATTAACTAAACGGAGAGAACTAGCCTAGCATAAATAGGAAAATAAAATAAAACAATAAATGTAAAAATATCAAAAGAAACATACATATTATGATTTAAATAATAAAGAGAAATATTGTATTTGTAAACATATAAAATAAAAAAATATTCACGCTTTAAATTTATGCACATATACATATAAATTATTTTTTAAAAATTAAATTTTGTTCATTCTTTTTCTTTTTTTAACTTGGTTATTAAAGAATAGAAAAGGACGGCATTATCTATATTAGTTTATTACAATTTGAAGATAAAAAATAATCGTGTGAATTTATAATTTTAAAATATTTAGATATTTTACTATTTTAAATTTTAATGGCATGTATAGCATTTTTTATCTTATTTTTCATCTTCTTATTGCAAGAGAATGACTGATTTATTAAAATTCAAAATCATAATTTTCATGGTAGCTCAATAATAAAAGTAATTACTGTACTAATTTTAATTCGAATTGATGACTAAAATTCTCTTTTTTATTTAAATAAAATTTTACAAAAAATAATTATTTGGATACTTACTTTAATAATGCAATCTTAAGTAGAAGGACAACTTTATGAAGCATTATTACTATAAAATAAAATAAATTTTTTGTGAAGATTATAAAATAAATTTTGTTGGTATTTAGGTTTCAGTTAATTTATTCTTTTCTTGATTTTACTTAAAAATCTACATCTCTATTTGTTTATTTTTTAATTGATTATGTGTATTATAAAAAAATAAAAATAAAAAATTTAAAAGACTAAATGAAATAATTTTTAGTAAATGTGATTGAGTCATAATCATTGAATGTTAAATTACAATCGGAAAAAAGTACATTTAATAATGTAACTTAGAGTTAATTAAACATATTGCACATAGGTTATATATTAAAATTCTTTTTCTTAGAATAAAACTCATGATTTCGCTTTCTACTTTAAAATTCATATTCAAAAAAATTTACATGCATTATGGAATTCATTTTAGTTATAAGGACATGTTAGTAATTTTATTAAATTTAATTTTAATAACAGAAAATTTTTAAAATCAAATATATTAGATAAATTCATATTTTGATAGATGTGAAAATGTTTGACTTAAATTTTAAATTATAACCACTTCTAACAAATTATATTATTTTGGAATCTTCTTCTAATATATATTTCATATATTTTGTCATGCATAACAAAATTTATCTATTTTTATTTCATATTTTGAGATTAGAGAGAAGAAAATTAAACAGCTTATGTGTGTAACACAAATATAATCTAATTCATGGTCAAAAAAAATATACATGGAGGATTTGAAGAGGGGCGCGGGGGGGGGGGGGGGGGGGGGGGGGTCGAGGGGGAGGAAATTTCAATGATTTTTTGAGAATATAATGAAGAAATTATAATACACATATTACTATTTATAAATTTTTGCACGAAAGATATGGAGGGACAACAAAATAAAAATTCAAATTATTTTTGACTATCTGAAATCTTTAAATTGTAGACATATAATTAAAAAATCAAACATAAAATTTTTTTTACAAATACCTGATTATTTTTACTCATATATACTTGATTTTGAGTGGGAGGTGAGGCTATTAACAATCCACCATCTTTTAATTGTGAATGATATTATAAAGGAAAATCTGAAACATAATTTTTATTTACAATTAGATGATTGTTTTTCCGTATAAATTTGATTAGCTATGGGGAATTGGGTAGGGGTGGGTGGGGGAGTTGGGGTGGGGTGGAAGCATGAGGGGAAAGGGATAGAAAAACGTTTATATTCAAAAACTAAAAAAAATGATTTGGGGATGGGGGGAGGCGGGTAGATTTTTTTTTCGCATTTTATTTTTATTGAGAAATAAAATGGTAAATGATTTTATTAAGATAATATAATTTAACAAGTTCGAACGAGACATTTCAATATGAAGCAATCAGAAATATTACTTGAATATTATCCGCGCATCGCGCAGGTATATATACTAGTATATATATAAAAACAAAACTAAAATAAGACAAGAGGACAAGTGTCAAGCTATTAAAATAGCCACGCGACAGTTTTTAAGACAAGACTTAAAAAATATTGTAAGACAAAGTTAAAAATATTGTAATAAAAAATTTGAATTGAAAGATTAAGTGTTTGAATTTGAAATATATTATCTCAATAACTAGAAACTCATAATTGAAGAGTTCTAATAGACTATTGCTATCTTGAACTTATCTCTTTTATAATTTAAATATTATATATATATATATATATATATATATATATATATATATATATATATATATATATATATATATATATATATATATATATATATATATATATATATATATATAAATAGAGAGAGAGAGAGAGAGAGAGAGAGAGAGAGAGAGAGAGTCTGTGTTTATTTTAATAATATAATAATAATAACAAGCAATAAATAATAGTAGTAGGAATACACAAGTTGTATTGCTTTTAATTTTTTTTAAAAAAAGTGGCAATTTTAGGACAAAGCTTGATAGTATTGTAATAAAAAAAATTTAATTAAAGGATATTAAATATTTGTATTTGAAAATATTAACATTAGAAGCATTAAAAAAATTCGTTATCTTAAAGCTAGGAACGCATAGTTGAAAAGTACCAAATAAACTATAACTATTTAATTTAATAATAATAGTAATAATAATAATAATAATAATAATAAATAAATAAATAAATAATAGAAGTCATAATATCAGTACATAGACTCTAACTATTTTATAACCACAATTGAAGAATCTTAAATAAACTATAACTGTTTCATAATCATAAAAATCAATCAATCAATAAATAATAGTGCATTGTAGTAATAATTTAGCAGTATATACGTGAGAATCTACATATTTAAAAGTAAAATAATTAGAAGTAACTAACTATAAATTTATTTAAAATTATTATACTATTTATTTAAAGATAAAGATTAAGATTTCAGAATAAATCAATTCTACATATTTTGAGGTATGACTTCTTTTGAGAGTATTCTACATTTTTTTTTATAGTTTTATGCATATACAAAAATATAAAGTTTATTTTAATTAGTTTAAATATTAAGATAAAGTTTGCTAAAAAAATATTTAGTTTGAAATTTTTTATAACATTGTTTTATATTTTAAAATTGAAACTATAAAAGGATAAATATTATTTTTAGAGATATAATTTACATAAAGTTAGTAGTCTTTAGATAAAGATAGGTTTGCTGAAAATTAGTTTGTTGAATTGATTTTAAATTTTGAATTTCAAATAGAAGATATGATTCTTTTAACTTTTGAATTGAAAACAAACTCTATACTAGATAAAGTTAAATTTGAATTAACTCTTTCTATATAAACTATATTTTCAATCAAACTCCTCATTTCATTCTTTAAATTCTTTTGAACTTATTATTTAATTATTCAATCAAATTCATTTATTACTTATACCATATTCGTGGTTGGCAATATGATTAGATTAATAGATCTGTACACAATTTGTATCTTATTTAAAGTTTGATTTTAGATTATTTTATTATTATTTGTAACAATTTGTTTTATTTTTTGTTATATAGAATTTCTATCATGGACAAAGAGGCTATAGATCATGCATATAAGATTTTTAAAAATAATTACAAAGGTATGTTGTTTATACTTGATTTAATTTGTTAATTAATTTTTTATTATTTACAACTAACATTACATTTATCTTTTGTCAGAAATAAAACTAAAGAATCTAAAGTTTTCAAAGATCTGATGTATATAAACATCACAAATGTAAAATAAATATTTAAAAAATTAACAAATATAAATTTTTCGAAGATTTGATGTATATAACCATGACAAAAGTGTGAAATGAATATTTAAAAATTAACAAATATAATAAAAAACTATTTGTAAATCTTAAACAGAAGAGACGGTGGACAAATGAATAAACAATATAATAAAGTAAAACATGAAACATAAAAACTTTTCGAAATTACATATTATTTTTACTTATATAAGATTTGATTTGGGGGGAGGGGATAATTAAGAATCTATATCTTTAACTGCCACAATATTCTTTAAAATGAAACATAATTTTTTTTTTTTACAATTATATGATTGTTTTTCGTATAGATTTGATTACTTTTAAATATTTACTTTCTTAGAATATAATATTGAATTGCTCTTTCATTTGAGGTGTGATGGGGAAGGAGGGGGTGGGGGGCTGATAGACCAATGAAAAATCTAGGAAGAAGCTAACATTTACCTAGGAAGGATTTAAGAAGTTGAAGAAAATTGTGAATCTTTTATGTTTTATGTATTAGTATTAAATGTAAGAGATTTTCGCAAGTTTTACAAAAATAAAATGAATAATAAAACACAAATTTAGATTGAACATTCTATTTAAAATAAGCAAAAAGAAAGTTCAATTACTTATAGCATGTAACTCAAAAGAAAAAAAAATTAATTCAATTTCTAATTATAGAAAAATAATTAAATACAGTAGAGGAAATGTGCAAAGATTGGGGAATTGGGGAGATAATATTTTAAATTAATTTTGAAATATAATAAAGTAATTAGATAATGCATACACTAATATCCATAAATTTTAAATTAAAGAGATGTGAACAACATAATAATAAAAAAATTCATAAAATATATCTATTTTAGTTAATAAGTTTATGATTGTATAAAGCCAAGTATCAACCTAATAAAGATTCATATTAACAATCTAATAATTTGAAATAGTAAAAAATTTAATAAAGAAAAATATGAAACATAAAAGGTTTTTTAATTATATGATTTGTATTTTTTTTTTCAAATATAAATTTGGTTATGGGGTTTTGATGGTGTCGGACCGGGTGGATGGGGTGGGGGTGGGAAGCGGTTTGATTTGAGGGTGTACATTTTATTGAGAAACAATATAATTATTGAATTTTTAAAAATAATATCATTTAACATATTCGAACAAGAGGCATAATTTAAAGTGATTTAGAAATAACAATCTTCATTTGTTAAAAAAGATTAGTTTGTTATTCTTTCTTATTCTTACTCTTTTTTTATTATTACTACTACTACTATCATCATATCATCATTTTAAATATTTATCTCAATCCAAATATATAAATTATTAGATAAATATATATTTTATTTGAAAAAAGTAAGGATAAGAAAGAATAACAAACTAATCTTCTTTTAATAAATTAATATGATATTTAAATTTAAATTGAAATGAAATTCTAGCTTCTTGATCTCTCTTATATATACTCCTATATCATTAGCTTGGTGACTTTATTTTGCTGAATTTTTTATATCCTTAATTTTTTTAAAATTATTTTTGATTTAATATTTTTCTTTTTATATGTAGAAAGGATAACATTTTCATTTTCATCTTCATCTGTTAATGTTAACAAAGAGGAACAACAGTCCATATCATTAATGTTATATTTATCTATTTCTAGCAGCTCTTCGTCTTTCACTATAATTGGTAACACCCTCAAAGGAAATAAGGACAAATGGGGTTGTTAATGATTGAAACGGCCGCTTTGACAAGTAAAAGATTCATAAATCAATTGATTCAAAACATTTCTACTATTTAATTTATGAGAAAGTTTTTTTAAGAGTTGTTCTTATCTTTATAGTGATGATTTTATTATTGTTATTGACTTGCCGGAGAGATAAAGAAGAACGAAGAGAAGAGCAAAATAGATAAACATGTATTGATATAGTTGACCAACTTAAGTTTTTCTAAATATGTGTTTCATATTATTGGCCTTCTTTTTAACGCTGCTTTATTTCATATTTTTTTGCTATTTAATTCAATTGTTGCAATTGGTATTTGTTTCTCTATTTAATATATCACATTCACGAGTTGTTCTGTATTTAAATAATTTTTGACAATCTGAAATTCTTAAATTGTAAATAATATAATAATAAAAAAATATATATGAAATATAAAGATTTTTTTTTCTGCAATTACATGTTTGATTTTACCCATATAAATTTAATTAGGGGTGGGGGAGAAAAAATATTAACAATCTAATATTTTTAAATTGTAAATAATATAATAAAGAAAAATATGAAACATAAAAGTTTTTACAATTACATGATTATTTTTGTATATATTTGGTTAGAAGGAGGGGGTTTTAGCGGGGGAGGGGTGGAGGCAATGTGGTTGGGGTGAGGGGTAGATTTTTATTTTTAAGTTTTAAAAAATTGAGGGTGGGGTGGGGTGGGGTGGAGAGAACTAAAAGTAACACTTTTAATATTATTCGTGCATCGCACGAGTACGTATACTAGTATATTATAAAGTAGAGAACGAAACATCAAGAGAGGCCAAGTGGCAAGATGCTAAGAAGCCACGTGTCATTTTTAGGACAAGTTTAATAGTAATGTAATAAGATTTTTATAATTAATTGAATTTGAAATAACATTATTCTTTAAAAAAATTATTAATTAGTTTAAAATAGAAACACATAGTGACAGTTTTAAATAAACTCTTATATTTCATAAACTTATATGTATCAAATATAATGATAAATATATTATTATTATTAATAAATAAAAATAATATATATTTGTGGTGTATATCTAAAGCTTATCCTTACTTGCAATTATTTTAACGTTTAAAATATAAATTAGAATTTAATAATTAAATTCAACGTATATATCTAATTGAAATACTTTTATATATTTAAGTTGTCAATTAATTTTTATAAAAAAAAATTAACAAAAAAACAATAGAAGAAAAGAAAGATAGAAAAGAAAATAAAAGGAAAAAAATTAAAATAAATCGTGAAAGAAAAGGTAAACTACTAGAAGATAATTAAGAGATTGTTAATTTTAAATTAAAAATAATTATAAAATAAAACTAACTATTGGAAATAGTTAGTTTTCACACTAGAGAGTTCTGATTGAACTCGTATTGTTGTTTAACCAATCATATAAGATGTTTTCTATTCTATCAAAAAAAAAAAAATGAATTTCAATTGGAGATACAATATCTTCTTAAACAGAAAATAATTTTTTTTTTTTTAAAATATGATTAGATGTATTTCTTCCATATCTTGTATATCTATATCTACATCTTTTATATTAATAATGAGTTAAAAGATTAGGAATATTCAAATTTTAAAATATATTATCTCTTATTAGAAAAAATAGTTTTTAGTTATCTTAAAAATAAAAACTCATGGTTAAAGAGTTCTAAATGAACTTTTACTCTTTCATGTATTTATCTCTTTAAAAATTCAAATCAATGTTATAAAACTATTTAAATATAATTTATTTAAATATTAAATAAAAGATTAAAATATGTTCATAATAATAATAATAAATAATAAAACAGTAAAAGTAGTAGTGCGTAGTGCATAGTATGTGTAATAATAATAATAATAATAATAATAACAATTATTAACTAATTAACTATATATATTATAAAGCACAAGACGAAGCATCAAGAGAAGCCAAGTGACAAGATGCTAAGAAGCCACGTGTCATTTTTTAGGACAAGTTTAATAGTAGTGTAATAAGATTTTTATAATTAATTGAATTTAAAATAACATTATTATTTAAAAAAATTATTAATTAGTTTAAAATAGAAACACACAGTGATAGAGTTCTAAATAAACTCTTATATTTCATAAACTTATATGTATCAAATATAATGATAAATATATTATTATTATTATTATTATTGATAAATAAAAATAATATATATTTGTGGTGTATATCTAAAGCTTATCCTTACTTGCAATTATTTTAAAGTTTAAAATATAAATTATAATTTAATAATTAAATTCAACGTATGTATCTACTTGAAATACTTTTATATATTTAAGTTGTCAATTAATTTTTATAAAAAAAATTAACTAAAAAACAAAAGAAAAAAAGAAAGATAGAAAACAATAGAAAATTAAAAAAAACGTGAAAGAAAAGGTAAACTACAAGAAGATAATTAAGAGATTGTTTATTTTAAATTAAAAATAATTATAAAATAAAACTAAATATTGGAAATAGTTAGTTTTCACACTAGAGAGTTCTGATTGGACTCGTATTGTTGTTTAACCAATCATATAAGATGTTTTCTATTCTATCAATTTTTTTTTTTTGAATTTCAATTGGAGATATAATATCTTCTTAAACATGAAATAATTTTTTTTAAAAAAATAATATTAGATGTATTTCTTCAATATCTTGTATATCTATGTCTATATCTTCTATATTAATAATGAGTTAAAAGAATAGAAATATTCAAATTTTAAAATATATTATCTCTTATTAGAAAAAAAGATTTTCATTATCTTAAAAATAGAAACTCATAGTTAAAGAGTTCTAAATGGACTTTTACTTTTTCATGTATTTATCTCTTTAAAAATTCAAATCAATGTTATAAAATTATTTAAATATAATTTATTTAAGTATTAAATAAAAGATTAAAATATGTTCATAATAATAATAATAAATAATAACAGCAAAAGTAGTAGTGCGTAGTGCATAGTATGTGTAATAATAATAATAATAATAATAATAATTATTATTATTATTATTATTATTATTATTGTTAACTAATTAATTAAATAGTAATAGTTGTAGTAGTAGTAGGATGCTGATTGGGATAAATATAGATTTTAAAAAATAGAGGAGAAAAATCTTATAAATATTATTATAATTTAATGATTTAATTTAATTTTAAATATAAATAAAAAATTCTCTAATTGTCCCACTCATAAATATTATTATTAAATTTAAATTAAAAAATCAGTTGTTGATTGTGAATTCTCCTTTTACATAGAAACTATAAGATTTTGCTCCTCTATTTTTTAAAATTTATATTTATCCCAATCAATATCCTAATCAGTTAGTTTTTTAGTTTTTTGAATTTAAATTTAAATGAAATTCGAATTGGAATGAAGTTCTACTACTTAACGTCTCCTATATATACTTCTACAATTATGTAGAATGTCAAGTTTTTTTTTTTTTTTTATTATTGATCATTTGATTTATTTATGGGTTTATTTACTGAATTCTTCATATTCTATATTTTTAGATTTATTTTTTGTTTTAACAATTTTACATTTTCATGTGCAAATGAATGATAGTGGTATTACATGTTAATCTATTTTTCTAGCCTGAATTCAAGTAAATAATATTTTCTATTATGATTTTGTCCATTTCATTTTTGATAAAAACAAATACAAAGAGATAAGTTGTACTCCCTTCGTCCCATTTTATATGTCATCATCTCCTTTTTGATCTGTCCCAAAAAGAATGTCATCTTTCCTTATTTGGTAACTATTTAAAGATACAATTCTACTTTTACCCTTATTGATCCCACTTAATTAAAATAAAAGATAGTAGCACATATTTTGATAAAGGACAATTTGATAAATATTACCAAGTCTTCTCTTATTTTTTAAACTCCGTGCTCAGTCAAATGGCAACACATAAAATGGGATGGAGGGAGTATTAATTATCCTCATCACTTTTTCTCTTATTTTAGTTGTTGTTGGTGAGATTTTTCTTACTTTGACGTGGTATATTTGTTCCTGATGCTTATTTTTCTCAAGAATTTTTTTATTTTACTCATAAATTTAAGTTTTAAAAAAAATCCTTAATATTTTTTACAGTAATACTAGAGCAAGAATAATCGTAATACTTCTTGGTAAAATTTAAGAATGTAAAAAATATTCTTTAATTATTATTTTTTACTTGCTTTATAAAAAAAGATTATATGTTTAATAAATATAAGTATTTGATTTGAAATGAGCATTTATAAAATTATGATAGGAAAACTATGCAAACTAAAAAATAATCTATTTAATTGATTTGATTTGTTTTGTCTTTCCTTACCATCATAGAAATATTTTATATATATTCAAAATTAGGATCAAATTATTTAGTAGTTGACATATAAATTATTCATATATTAAGATAAAACTATTTTTATTGACAGATTAAATTTTTTGTATATGTGTTTGAATTCTATGTAAAATTGTTTGAATATGTTTGTATAGATTAATTATATAAATAATATAACAACCAACATGAGTTGTGGTGTAGTGGATGAGACTGTTCCACCCTTAATCAGAGATCGAGGGTTCGACCCTGGTATGGAGAAAACTTTGTTGGAAGCGCTGCCACCTAAATGAGCCCTGCAACGCGCGATCCGAATTAGTCGGGGCTCTAATGCGGGCACCGAACATCGAATGAGAAACCCCAAAAAATATAAGTAATATAACATGTACATGTTAATTTACTGTTTCGCACTACTAAATAAATACATATTGAATATGACTTTTGACACAAAAATAATTAACTATTGCGACTTTATATACAGATGAGGTAACTGTGAAATTTAATGAATTGTATCAATAATATTAAATTAATATTTTTTTTAATAGAAAATTATATTTCAAAGTTAAGCAAGATGCTAAGTTAATAAGTTATTAATTAAAAATAGCACACTTATGGCCTATGTACAAAAATGGAGTGAGTAGATATATGGTGAGGATATTAAAGTTTAATTTTAAAATAAAATAAAGTAAATAAATGGTATTAAAAAATATTATTAACAAATTTAGATATTTTAAAAATTGTGAAAATAAATAATAAAAAGAACATATATAAGGAATAAGAATTTATGACATATAAAAGAAAAGTAGTAGGTAATTATATTATGTCAAGTGACATGCTAATTAAAATTTAAATATTAATATTATATTCGCTACATATCATTCAAAATTGATACTACTTTCTCCTTCTCAAAACAACGCACATGTTTATGTGCGAAAGCAAGCCTAAACGTTGCGGTTATCAAAATAAAATAGTTGACATATTTACTAAAATAATTATCTCAAAATAGTTATCAATTTAAAAGATTAAAAATATAATTATTTATTTTTTTCAACTCTACCTTATCATTAACTATTCTAAAATTAATGAAGATTAAAAAACTAATAAGAAATATATAAGTCAAATCACATTTTTAATTACTTATTCTTTAAGAATTGTGCAATCTTAAATCTACTAATTGTTTTGAAAAGGAGGAAATAATGTATAGCAATTAATGATCTTTATCATTTGTTAAAATATTTTTTGTTCTACAATAAACGTAATATATGTGTGTGTGTGTTGCAATTTATGAAATATAAATTGAAGTCATTGATGTTATCTCTATTCATTTCTCACAGTTCGTCATCTCTCATTTCAAATGATAACACTCTTTAAATATAAAAAGTGGACCGATAATAATTGACTTCAAATTAATATTTTTTTATATTATTTAATTTATGAAGAAGTTTTCTTGAGATTCTTTTATTTTTTTAGTGATGATTTTATTGTTATTGCTGACTTGCAGAGAGATGGGTATAATTTTTTTTTTTATGTTCAACATTTTTTTTTTTTATATTTCATTGAAAATGATAGTTGAACTTTTCTTAAGGTAACATGATTTAAAATGGTATAAGAGCAAGTAATTAGATGCAATATATTATTTATAAATTTTAAACGAAAGAGATCAGGGGACAGTATTATAAAAATTTAAAATTGTTATTGACAATCTAAAATCTGTAAGGGGTCGTTTGGTGGAGTGTATTGATAAAACTAATGCATGTATTAATTAATGTGTATTGTCAGTATCTTGTTTGGTATGTTTTTCGGTCTATGTATAATTAATGCTTGCATTAGTTATAAACTCTATTATATATTGAGGTGTGTGTTAGTAATACACACCATTTTATATGTATTAGTAATACAATGACTCTAACACATGCATTAACTTATTAAATGACATTATTACCGCTCAAAATATTTTTCACATCCTTTCTTCACCATTATCTCATTCCCTAATTCCTTCCCACTATTTTTTAAAAAAGCTGTCCTTTTTCCCACCATTATCTCATTCCTTAGTTCCCGCCATTCTTAAGAAAGCTGCCCTTTCTCCTATTTTACTTTCCCGTGGAAATGAGAATCCCATAGAAATGAGAAGATAGTTTGTCATAACATATTTCCCAACTCTTTTCTATTCCACGATATATTCTACATCAGGCAAAAAAAAGAAAAATTCTCAATTTCAAGATTAGAAGAATTGTCAATTTCTAGATTAGACGAATTGTTGGTGCTATTTTATTGCAGTTGTTGTTTTCAATCTTCATGAAAGTTGGTGCTACTTCATCGCCAAGAATTGTTGGTGCTACATTTAGTTGTATTTTCTTCTGCCCTTAAAAAAATAGAGTACAAGGGAGGATATTTTGATAAACAAATATTTTTCTATAAGATTATGTAAATATATATTAACCTTAATACATCAAACCAAACATTATATAAAAAATAATGTCTGCATAGAGAATACCAGCATTACTAATATTTGAATTAATAATGCAAGCATTACTAATACACTTTATTCAACATTATTTTTATACACTCTACCAAACGACCCCTAAATGATAAACAATATAACAAAGGAAAATACGAAACATAATTTTCTTTTTTTTTTTGCAATTACAGAATTATTTTTATTCATATAGATTTAATTAGAGGTGGGGGAGGGGGATGTGATGGTATAATAAATTAAAAGATGAAACTTAATTTTTTTTTTGCAGTTAAATGATTATTTTTTGTATAATTTATTTAGGTTTTCGGGGGGAGGGGGGGGGGGGGGGGGAGGGGGGTTTAGAATTTTTATCTTATTTTTTATTTTTTAAAATTTGATTGGACAAGGGCGAGGGGATGGAGGTTGAGGTTATAATTTTTCTTTTTAAATTTTATTAAAAAATAATAGGATAGTTGAGCTTTTTTCTCAAAAGTAATATGAGTAATATGATTTAATATGATTGAACGAGATATTTGCGCTGATATGTATACTAGTTATTTTTAAAGAAAAAGTGGAAAAACATTTCATAGATGAGAACATTAGTACTATATTGTTTTTCAACACAAAAAGTTAAAACATATATATATTAGAATTCAATAATTCAGTGGAAGGGACTTTCCCCTTCTTGTAATATATATGTACGGTAAATTAAGTGGATGATTCCCGAAGAAAACACGTCCTCTGATATGTCTATTTTTGTTTTTAGTTGTTTCTTGATTGATGGTCGTCTATATAAAATTGAACTCACAGTTTCAAATTATTTATAGTGACTTTCTTTTGCACGATAAGAAAATTAATATTGCCTTTAATTTTTAAAATAATAAATAATTTAAAATAACTTTTTTTTAAAAAAATTATAGTAATGCTATGAATGACCCAATATCGAACACTGATAATAATATTAGCAAACGAACGTTGTTCTATGCTGAGCTCCACATATTTTTGTACAGTCAAAGAAGACCGATTTCGTAAAAAATGAAATCAGTAAATAACAATTCGTTGAAATTTAATCTTTGTGAGACCGTTAATATTGTACGGAGAGCATCTTTAGAGTATACCAAATCAGTTAATTGTTAAGTGATGGATATTTTTTTCAACATTAAAATCCTTGTATAATAATGTAACTTAATCAACTGATATCGTGAATCATTCAATTACAAGTCATTATTTTTGTACAAGGCAACAATTGTTGTTTATATTTATCGAGGATAAATAACAACAGGTACATTTTATATTAGCGATACTTATTATAAATAAGAAGACACATTTGACACATAACTAGAATTGATGATATAATACTCATCTAACATATGCATTCAGTGTAAAAATATTTGTTAAACATCATTTTTATATGTAAATGTAGAGATACATAACCTCGTTAATACCTAAGATACATTACTAATGTTTAATTTCATTTGTTATATTTGTTATTTATGTATTTTAGTGTAAATATATTACATTATACTTTTTCCAATAAAAAATATAAATATAAGAGATACAAAATATGTATCTCTTATATTTATATTTTTTATTGAAAAAAATATAATGTAATATATGAATTTGTATTAAACATAATAAACTAAGATATATTAGAGTTGTCAATACGGGTTAGGTCATACGAGCTTTAGAATTTGACGGATTAGGCCAAGCTGGTCCATCAAGATGATGGATTACAAAACAACAAGTCCATCCCATCAGTATGTGGGCTGCGGGCCTCCACGAGCCAGACCAATTATTTAGAATTTTACAAATATAAACTATAAATTGTAATATTATAGGATAATATTACATGGTGTTACTATTTCTTAATCAAGTCTCAAATTCACAATTTTTTTTTTGATAATATGTAAAACTGAATAACTCCTGAAATGATATCGTTCAAACCAAATAGAGATATTAATAAGCTCACTAAATAGTTTAGCAGTATAACTAGTTAAATAAAAATGTTAACCTAATTTTATTTCAATAGTTATCAGTTAAATCTTGGTACCGGAGAATGAGAATGCAATGAATAAAAAATAATTATTACTTGATAAATACGTTTGTCGTTGTCGAAAGTGAAAGTGACCAACTCCTAAATAGTAAATAGTGGTTACTTAAAAATTTAAGAATTTAGTATTTTGATTATATACCTATTTTATAAGCATAATAATATTTACAGATTTATGATGTTATAAATAGACTTTCAGTTTGGACTCCTCTTGTTATTTTTAATACTCTATTTTATTTTTAGATTTAATTATTTTTTATTTGACCTCGAGTCGACCCAACCCACATTGTTCAAGCTTTATGGGCCAGCGGACTTACTCGGTCCGAGCTAAAAAATCCTCTTCATAAATGGGCTGCAAAAATTTTAACCCAACCCTATCAAATTACAGGCCAAGGCCGGCCACGGGCTTGGTCCACATCAACAGTTTTAAGATATATTATGTATCTTCAGTACATAATTATATATCTCAGTGAAAATACAATACATTATACTTTTTTTAATAAAAAACATAAATATAAAAGATACAACATATGCATTTGTATCAAACACAGAAAACTAAAATATGTTATGTATCTTCAGTACATAATTATGTATTGCAATGTAAACAAATTACATTATACTTTTTTTCGAGAAAATAGTCAATTACTCGTCCAACCTTAACTCAAAATCTCAACTACGCACTGAATCTTCATGGGAGTCCTATCACCTCCTGAACTGTGTAAAAATGATATTATTACCTCCCTAAATATTTACGTTACAAAATGAGTCTATTTCACTCTCCTTGAGAAACTGAGCATCGAAAACAAAAATTAACGTTTTATGTTCATAATTCTTTTCATAAATATATATGTGTATGTATCTTTAGTTATTTTTTTCTTTATTTGTTTTTTTTTAATTCCTCTCTTTATCTCCATTTTCATCTTCCTTTACAATCTTCATCTTCCTCTTTCTCATCTCCATCTTTATTTTTCTCATCTCCATTTTCATCTGCACTGCAAACTCAAATTTTCTCACCATTAGTTTTTCAATTACCATCTTTAGACCCACTAATTCCTTCTTCCTGCAAAACACACCTCGACTCCCCATTTTCTTTAAAATTTCTGAATGTGTTTTATTTTCATAAATATGCCCAAGCTTAAACACACAAAAATTATCACTAGGAGAAATAAGAAGGATAAAAAATCTAAAATAAAATTAACAAGTATAAGTACGATTTCTTCGTTTACGATTTCAAACATTTTAAAGTTTTTGTTAGTTGATTTAGATGTAGGACAGATGAACAAGATTTTAATTTTAGAATTTTAAATTCAAATGATGCTTGTCCGGTGTCGTCTAACCACGACGATCTTATCCGATCGTCGAAAAAGCTGTGATTCGTGAAAGTCAAAGAGAAAGAAAATGAGATAAGAGAACAACGAATGAAAAAGAAAAGAAAAATTAGTTGATTTATCTTTCATTGTCGTATGCTTCGTCAAGAAAAAAGTAAAATCTTGATGAAAATGATGAAGAAGATGATGAAGCAGCAACTTTTCCTTGTTCACTGTCATACCCCAAATCCCATTGGAGCGGACTGGCACCCGTATCCGAGGAGGCCCGGGAGAACCCGTTCATAACCTATACTTTCACATTTACATTACTTATAAAAATTAGAAATTTGGGCAGCACTTCGTTGTAAATAGAAGAAAACAGTACCTGCATCAGCCCAGCAGACACGCATAAATATATATATATAAACAGTAATTGGCCGTCAGAGCCATCACGTCTATCGACCAAACACTCCTATGGCTGTACAATATGTCTACAAAAGCCTCTACATAGATACACAACTGAGTTAGGGTCGGGACAAACTCCCGCCCACAAAAGACTTTTATACAAATACCAAAAATACATATAGAAACGACTTGGGATGCCCCGAAACAACTGGAGCTCACCACTAACAATAGAATGTCCTGAATCTTACTGCGGAGGTGTACGACCTGAAGTACCTGTTCCTGCAGGCATGAATACGGGTCCCCCGTGAGGGACGTCAGTACGGAAATATGTACTGAGTATGTAAGGCAGTGAGTATCGAGATGAGATACAAAAGATCAACAGAACTCAGATACCAGTGAATAAACAGTATGAGTAGACCACACTTAAAAGAGCTGATGGGATACCTGCACATTGCTTTCATATCACTACTTCCCGTAATCCTTATCAATACATAACATATGTCATACAATGGCCAACTGATCAGTGGTACTAATACAATACATCAGGGACCACCCCTGGAATATCATATATACATAAACTTTATAATACAATGGCCAACTGATCAGTGGTACTAATACAATACATCATATCATTAATTTAAAATACAGACATTCCATTTCTTAATTCAATTAATCTTTGAGATTGGTTACTTTGTGGTCACACCTTATGGAACTTGAAACCATGATACCTCAATAGGAAAACATGTAAATAGGTAATCAATATCATGAAAATGAAGTAGAGAATCATGGATACCTCATTAAACCATTTCGGAGTCAACAATAGTATATGGATATTTTTTTGACTAGCCGGACATCTTAAAAGTGAAAACAAGTTCAATTGGTAGTGTCGAAGATCATATGATGTTATTATGTGTCATGTGTCGTAGGACAATGTTGGAAGCTTACTTGAGAGTGCCATGGATCATTATTCATGCCAAATATTAGATAGAGTATGTCTTACATACCTTGATATAACCACTTCAATACAAGTCCAACTTGACTTCCCGTACTCTTCGAACACTTATCTACAATAAGTCATTTGTGGCAAACTAGTATTAGCAACCAAACCTTACCATTTAGGTATTAACTTCACCAAATGATGTCTAGGAAGTAATCCTTTAACTCATCAATAAGAGTGCTACATACATCCTCTTATACTCTTATTACATTCACATATCATGCATTTTCATGAAATATCCCTCAACATCACTCTTAGCCTTTATTTCCCTTCTTAATCACCATCCAATACCAACATGATCACTAGGCATACATAACCACTAATATAATGATACATCACCACAATTCATCCTCCATAATCCAATACAACAACTTCCATAATTTACTACTAACAATTTATACAAAACAATTCATAACTATGTTTCTAGTTATCTTCCAACATCAAGACAATACTCATAATCCTTTATCAATACTTATTCATGGATAAGAATCAAGAATAAACAATATTCATACCTTAACAATGAACTCTTGCATTTAGAATCCTCCTTACATAACCATGGGGTGCTTCTCGAAGCTTTCGAGATGGTGAACACAACTACGGAACCAATTCGAATTTTCTACGGTTGAATCACAAAATATTTGAAGTTGAAATTAGGCTAGGGTTTCACCTTCTCTTAATAATTGGATGATATATGATATATATGAGGCTAATTGTAGGTTTATAAAGACTCATTTTCGTCCAAGAGGTAATAGAAAATGACCATTTTGCCCTAAAAATTTAAATAAATCCGAAACTATCCCCAGTGGACAGTTTTGACAGGCTGAAGTAAATCGATCATAACTCTTTGCTCCGGTATCGGATTTGGGTGAAACCAATTGAATTGGAAAGATAATTCAAAGGGCTTTCATTTTCATATAAAGTATACCACCCAGTTCTTCCTGTACAAGGAGTTATGGTCGTTTAAAGTTGACCCAAAAATCTGTCCCACAATTCTGTTTTTTTTTTTGATAGGCTGTAGTAAAACGGGTATAGCTCCTTACTCAGACATTGGATTTGGATGAAACCAATTTCATCGGAAAGAAGACTCTCGGAGATTTTCGTCGATATATATCAGCTCACACAGTTCTTTTTGTACAAGGAGTTATGATCGTCTAAATTTGATCCAAAAAAATAATTGCCTAGCTGCAGTAATTTTTCCTACAGATTTACTGTTCACAGGCTTCCCGGCCACCGTTTTGAAATTTCGAATGTGCTCGCTTATATGAAATACTCCTTTGTTTTGGGCAAACTTTATATCGTTGGAAAGCTTATTCCAATACCTACACATACAACTATTGACGGGATACTTCCGAGCACCATAAACTTAATTTAACCCATACGCAAGCCTTTAGGACTCCATATAACCGCGATAAGTGTACGAAAAAATTTACGGGGTGTTACATTCACTTTCCCTTTTTCTCTTTTTGGATTTAGATCTTTTAATTTTTGTTCCCCTTTTGGGTCTTGTTTTGGTGTACAAACACCATAAATGAGTTTTGAAAAAATTAAAGAAAAAAATAAAATTAAAAAATAATCTTTTTTTACAATAAAAAAATAATATTACGTGGCATTAGCTGATAGGACATGTGCAATTCACTTGTTTGTAAAGATCTGGGTTTGAATTTTTAAGGGGATATATATCACAATTCTAAACAGTTCAGGTAGTAATAGGACCCCCGCAAATTGAAGTGTGTAGTTGAGAGTTCAATAATAAATTGAGGGGGTCTTTGGCTATTTTTCATTAAAAAATATAAATATAAGAGATACAAAATATGTATTTGTATCAGACAAATATATAAAATATTTACTCTTAAAGTGAGATACATATATTCATGCTTCCTATTACTGATGAAATTCTACTATAATGTATGTTATTATTTGTATCATTTTTATTTTTTTACTTCAGCAAGTTATTGATTTTATGAACTAGGTGATGATTGTGTGACTTGGCCAACTTAAGCATCAAATCTTGCAATTTTAATAACTTGTTACTTAGTTATATTAAAACTCCTTTATCTTTGTACAATTCTCTTTTGAAGATAAGATTGCATATGATTAAACAGTAGTAAGATAATAATAAACAAACACGTAAATTACATCTTTCTATATATAGTGAGAGGATCCGAATCAAGATTTTAATACTTGAAGAAGATTATGAAAAACAACTCAAATTATGATATTAATGGTATTAAATTGGTGAAGAAAAGATATTCTGACAAATTTCCAAGAAGACAATTAATATATCCTAATTTTCAGGATAAAAGTTATGAATCTGAAAATTTAAAGAGATGTTATAAAACAATAAAGAATAAAGAAGAAGAAGAGTAGAGAGAATAGAGAGAGTAATTGTTATTTCTCTTGAGGGATGATTTACAATGAAGGAAGCCCTTCTATTTATAGGGGAAATTTACTCCTAGTTTCTGAGTAAAAGATAGATACTTCAAATCCTAATAGACATCAAGTAGATCTTTATAGATCTTGATAGACATTCACTATAATTAATATACATTAATATCATAACACTCCCCCTTGAATGTCTAGAAATACACATATAGGCTGCCTCATTCAAAACCTTACAAGGAATACCCAGTGGGACAAAATCTCGTAAGGAAAAAAGAGTACAACACGTATTAACTCCTCTTAATAAGAACAACATTAAATCTTTGCATTTTGATCTTGTGCACCATCTTCTTGAAATTTGCAGTTGGAAGAGACTTGGTGAATAAATCAGCCACATTGTCACTTGAACGAATCTGTTGTACATTAATATCACCATTCTTTTGGAGCTCAGGTGTCTAGAAGAGCTTTGGCGAAATGTGTTTCGTTCTATCTCCTTTTATGAATCTTCCTTTAAGTTGTGCTATACATGCTACATTATTTTCATATAAAATTGTAGGTACTTTGTCACATTTCAAACCACATTTTTCTCGAATGAGATGTATTATGGACCTCAACCACACACACTCTCCGCTTGCTTCATGAATAGCTATAATCTCAGCATGGTTCGATGAAGTGGCTATGATTGACTGCTTTGTTGATCTTCAAGATATGATAGTGCCCCCACATGTGAACACCTATCCTATTTGAGACGAGCTTTATGCGGGTCAGATAAGTACCCAGCATCAGCATAGCCAACAAGATTGGAACTGCAATCTGTAGAATAAAATAAGCCCATATGGGTAGTCCCCTTTAGATACCGTAATATGTGTTTGATCCTATTCCAATGTCTCCTATTAGGAGAAGAACTATATATTGCTAAAAAATTAACTAAAAAGGCTATATCAAGCCTTGTAGTATTTGCAAGATACATTGGTGCACCAATTGCACTAAGATATGGTATTTCAGGACCAAGGAGTTCCTTGTTCTTTTTTTGAGGTCAGAATGGATCCTTACTCACATCAAGTGATCGAACAACCATTGGAGTACTTAATGCATGTGATCCATCCATATATAATCATTTTAACACCTTTTCTGTGTAGACGGATTGATGGACAAAGATACCGTTTGTCAAATGCTCAATTTGCAAACAAAGGCATAACTTTATCTTTCCGAGATCTTTCATCTCAAATTCTTTCTTTAGGTAATCAATTGCCTTTTGAAGTTATATTGGCGTTCCAATAAGATTTATGTCATCGACATAGACAACAAGTATAAAAACTCCGACGTTGTTTTCTTTATGAAAACACATGGGCAAATTTCATTATTCATATAACCTTCCTTAGATAAATATTCACTAAGACGGTTATACCACATGCATCCAAATTGCTTCAAACTATACAATTATCTTTACAATCTAATGGAATACATTTCCCAAGGCTTTGAACTATATGTTTTTGGCATTTTAAATCCTTAGGGAATTTTCATGTATATCTCATTATCAAGTGATCCATATAGATAGATTGTTACCACATCCATCAAATGCAATTCAAGTCTCTCATGGACAGTGAAACTAATAAGATAACGCAATGTTATTGCGTCCATAACTGGTGAATATGTATCGTCATAATCGACACCAGGCCATTGTGAAAAACCTTGTGCAACAAGGCGTGCCTTATACCTTTATATTTTATTTTTCTCATTTTTTTTGCACAAAGAACCATTTATATCAAACAGGCATAACACCATTAGGTGTTTGAGCTGTAGGTCCAAAGACTTCACGTTTGGGAAGTGAATTCAATTCAGATTAAATTATTGTTTGCCATTTTGGCCAGTCATTTCTTTGTCGATATTTTATGACAGATCTAGGATAAAGATCATCACTATCTTGCATGATTTTCGTTGCAACATTATATGCAAAGTGTCACGACTTGAGCTGGGGCCCTGGACGTAACGAGCATCCCAAACCATGAAGGCCCGGGCGCCTTTCTACATCTGGTAATTATGCACAATACTCATACAATAAATAAAGGATGAGGAAATATAAATCATTATGGAATCATGGTCATGTTCTGAGTTAAGTACATCAATACGAAAGAAAATCCATCAACATCTGTTCTGTTTATGAAATCTCTAATACATACGAAATTAACAACTGTTTGAACTGGGATAAGGCCCCCGGTGAACCTAAACCAAAGTAAATAACAAGCGACTGAAAGGAAATAGGCATTTCAAAATAAAGAAGGCTCACCAACTGCACACTTCACTTCTGTCTGAATAACTCTACGGCTTAGCAGGACCTTTAGAATGAGCCTCAGACCCTGAAATATAGGGGTTCAATACAATTGTACTGGTACGCAGAGCAATCCAAAATAATGAATCTCTACATATATAACATAGGTGAGAGTAGGTCATAAAACATTATGCATAAAGTAGTTTAAATTACATGGGCAATCTCAAACAATCTTGTCAATGCAATTCTATGCTTTGTATTACTTCCGAGCTAGGTGGTACACCCTACATATCTGAACGTATCCCTACGGGTTATACGGGATCCGCACTTAAATCGGCGGCCAAGCTCCCAACCCAAGTTTGCCACAAGGGTTGGAGTATCTTCTTATCTACTACGCCACAGGGCCGTCGCCAGTATACAATTTCCCTTTCGGGTAACATAATAACCCATATCGGCAAAACATGATTTTGGGCAATGAGTTTTGTGGCTCATACCTTCTTCGGATAACCACCTAACATCTCTTAAGCCCATTTTTTAGTCTGTTCTAAACATGCATCTTTCTGTAGTCAAATTCTAAAAATCTAAGTAAAATTTGTATTTTTAGTCCGTTCTAAATCTGCTATGGCATTATCTGAATTGGTATCGTCATACCAAGAGTTGTAAGTTATGTTTCTGAGCTGTAAAAAAATATCATATCACATCTCTTCTTTCAAAATATAAAGTTTGGAACACCATGCTTCAACTGATTCCAAGAAGATTCATACTTCAAAATATTTATTAAATTATGTAAAGATCATTCCTTTCAGCATTTCAACAAGCATGTGGTGGTCATGAAACTTGTCACAAACCATAAAACCTTCTCATTAAACATCTTTAACCTTTAGTACCAAGTAAAACACCCCCCTCTTCAATTTAAAATCACAATTAAGTCATAAACAATACTCAAGAAATTTATATCATGTTTCCAACAATGCATTTCAAGTAAATCATAACTTACCAAAACAAGAAACTTTTTAAACAAGAGAGGGGATTTCTAGTAGTTCATGCTCTCAATTAATCATTCAAACTTATCAAACGCATACATATATATATTTATACATGATTATAAATCAAATTTAGGGGTAAGGCCTCAAGACCAATGCAATAGTATCATTAAAGAACTCATAAAGCAAGATTGTAACACAAGTTCCAAAACCCCCTTCAAAATTCATGATTTTACCATGTTTACATATTGTTGAAATGATTTAATAATGCCCATGTAGTTTTAGAAAAACCCCAGGTACCTCAATAGACTTGGTTGGATTTAGAGAATTTGACTTTGAAACCCTAGGAAATGATCTTGAATGCTTTCTTGAGATTCTTGAATTGTGATACTAAATTCATGGTTTTAAAATCTTGAACCTAGAACTTATTTGGAAAGAGGATGGTGAATCTTAGGATTCTTGGAGATGAATTTTGAACTTAGGGTTTCCAATTGAGAGAGTTTTGATCAAATCAATCCTAATGTGCTTAAAATAGGCTTTAATCTCGTGTTTGGGCGAATTGGGGTGAAGGAAAATGACCCATTTGCGCTAAAAAAATATGGAGCTTGACTGCAGAAAATACACGGGCCGGACTAGCGAGGACGTCGCAGGCTCTGGAGCGCCGCTCTAGGTGAGGCACCGTGGTCTCCATAGCGGGCTCTCCCAGGTGCCGGACTGGGTGGGGCGCCGTGGGTATATTGCCCCGAGCTACTATTTTGGAGTACCAAACATCCCCTTACGCTTGTTCAAAAATTCTGAAACTCACCCGAGACATACTATTGACTTCTCCGATCCTGAATCAATTTAAAAATTAACTTTTCAAGGTCGAAAAGGTCAAAAATAGAATCATCAAAGATTAGGAGCTCAAAATGTGACTAAGTCCTTTTCTTAAAACTTAGAAAGAAAAACATTATTCAAGTTGTCAGCTTAATAAGCATGCTACAAAGTGATATCGAGTTGAAAAAATTACGGGGCATTACATTATCTACCCATTGGGATCATTCGACCCTGAATGATCTCTTAGGACTCAGATAAGCACGATTTCAAACATACCAAGGAAAAAGGAAACATATAGAGAGAGGGTAAATTAGTGGCACCTCCTATGTCGTTGCCCACCATCTCAAAGAGGTTTGATTATCTAGTTTGTTTGTCATCTTTTGACTCCCAGGTAACTTCTCTCTCTTTTTGATTCTTCCATATCACCTTGACTGAAGTTATTTCCTTACTCCTCAACTTTCGAAATTCGCGATCCAAGATTGCAACGGGTTCTTCCTCGTATGACAAAGAGTCTTTCATATTGATCTCCTCTACAGGTAACACTAAGCAATGATCTCCAATACACTTCTTCAACATAGATACATGAAATACGGGATGAAGAAAAGCCAGATTTGTGGGTAGCTCTAACTCATAAGTGACCCCACCTATCCTTTTCATAATCTGATATGGTCCTATATAGCGAGGACTCAGTTTACCTTTCTTCCCAAATCTCATGACTCCCTTCATAGGGGAGACTTTTAGAAACACCCAATCACCAACCTCAAATTGTATCTCCCGAACTTCTGTTGACTCTGAGCTATCTAGAGTCGTTCTCTAATGATTTTCACTTTATCCATTGCTTGATGAACAAGATCAAGCCCAAACAACCTGTTTCACCCACTTCATATCAATCAATCGGTGATCTACACCTCCTCCCATAAAGTGCTTTAAAAGAATCCATCTTCCTACTGGCATGGTAGCTATTATTGTAGGCAAACTTTATCAATGGAAAATGATCTACCCAACTACCTTTGTAGTCAATTACATAGGCTCTCAACATATCCTCAAGGGTCTGGATGGTGCGTTCTGCTTGCCTATCGGTCTGAGGGTGAAAGGCAGTACTCAGGTTCACTTGGGTACCTAAACCCCCCTGAAAAGATTGCCAAAACTGCAAAGAGAATTGCGTACCTCGATCGGATATAATGGATACTGGCTCCCCATGCAAACAAACTATTTTCTCAATGTATAACTTGGCATAATCTTCCCCCGAATAGTTAGTCCTCACAGGCAAAAAGTGAGCTAACTTGGTTATCCGGTCTACAATCACCCAAATGGAATCATATTAGTTTGGGGACCTTGAAAGTACTGTGATGAAATCCATATTGATCATTTCCCACTTCCACATCGGCAAGGTTATCTCTTGAGAAGTACCACCTGGCCTCAAGTGTTCCACTTTGACTTGTTGACAATTTAAACACTTAGAAACAAATTAGCAACATCACACTTCATATTATTCCACCAATATATAGCCTTAAGGTCATGATACATTTTAGTAGAGCCTGGGTGAACAACATACCTCGAAGTGTGAGCTTCATAGAGGATCCTTTCTCGCAACCCATCTACATTTGGTACACATAACCTACCTTGATATCTCAAAACACCATCACCGCCAATTTCAAAAGACATCACCTTTTGCTGACCTACATCGTTTTAATCTGCATCAAAATGGGGTCCTCGAACTGCTTCTCCTTAACTTCCTCACATAGGGAAGATTTAGCTATTTCATGCACAACTAATCCTCCATCTTAGGAATCCAAAAGTCGCACCCCTAAATTTTCAAGCTGGTGAATATCTTTCACCATCTCCCTCTTTTCTTCCTCAACATGACAAAGACTGCCCATCGATAATCCACTGAGGGCTTCAACCACCACATTCGCCTTGCCCGGATGGTTGTGCAGGCTCATGTCATAATCCTTTAACAGTTCCAACCAACGCCTCTTCCTGAGATTTAATTCTTTTCATAATCCTTTAACAGTTCCAACCAACGCCTCTTCCTGAGATTTAATTCTTTCTTTGAGAAAACATACTGTAAAGTTTTGTGGTTAGTAAATATATCAACATGTACACCATAGAGATAGTGCCGCTAGATTTTAAGTGCAAATACCACAGCCGTTAACTCCATGGGTGGGATAATTTTGCTCGTGCACCTTTAACTGCCTAGACGCATAAGCTACCAATTTACCATGCTGCATAAGTACACACCCAAGTCCCACCTGGGATGCATCACAGTACACAACAAAACCCTCAGAAAGGGTTAAAATAGGTATAGTAGTCAACTTATCTTTCAACCTCTCGAAGCTATTCTCACAGGAGTCAGACCACACAAATTTTACCTTTTTCTGTGTCAACCTGGTAAGTGGAGCAGCTATTGAAGAAAAACTCTCTACGAACCTTCCGTAATACCTCGCCAAACCCAAGAAGCTCTGAATGTCAGTTGGAGTAGTAGGTCTGGGCTATTTTCTCGCTGCCTCAATCTTTTGGGGATCAATTTTAATTCCCTCACTAGACACAATATGACCTAGGAAAGAAATAGCATTAAGCCATAATTCACACTTGAAAATTTTTGCATACAATCTATGATCTTGGAGGGTCTGAAGGATGATTCAGAGGTGACTGACATGATTCTCCTCACTCTTAGAATAAATCAAAATGTCATCAATAAAAACTATAATAAGCAGATCTAGAAACTTATGAAACACCCTATTCATTAGGTCCATGAAAGCTACAGGGGCGTTAGTCAATCCGAAGGACATGACTAAGAATTCATAATGATCATATCGGGTTCGGAAAACTATTTTGGAAATATTCACCTCTCTAACCTGCAACTGATGATACCCCGAACGAAGGTCTATCTTTGAAAAATACTTTGCTTCTTAAAGTTGGTTAAAGAGATCATCAATTCTAGGAAGGGGATATTTGTTTTTGACAGTGACCTTATTTAACTGGCGATAGTCAATATATATATGGAGAAAACCATCTTTCTTACGTACGAAGAGTACAGGTGCACCCCAGGGAGAAACACTAGAATGGATAAAGCCCTTTTCAAGAAGATCTGTTAGCTGTTCTTTTAACTCCTTCAATTCCGCAAGAGCTATTCTATATGGTGAAATAGAAATGGAATGGGTGTCTGGCAATAAATCAATACCAAAATCTATCTCCCTATCAGGTGGTATTCCTTGGAGATCATTGGGAAAGACTTCTAGAAATTCATTAACCACAGGTACAGACTGAAGAGAAAGGCTTTCGATATTTGAATCTTTGACCTGAATAAGATTGATACAAATAACCTTTAGAAATAAGCTTCTGAGCTCTGAGGTAAGATATGAATTTCCCTCTAGGTGCTAAAGAATGCCCTTCCCACTCTATCACTAGTTCATTCAAAAAAGAGAAAGTAACCTTTTGGGTTCTACAGTCTAGTGTGGCATAACACGAATGGATCCAGTCCATTCCTAAAATAGCATCAAAATCAACCATATCAAGCTCTATAAGGTCTGCCATGGTATCACAGCTACAAAAGGATACGACAAGATTTTTATATACCCTCTTAGACATAACAGAATCACCTACAAGAGTGGAAACAGAGAAAGGTTCTGTAATAACTTCAGGCTCAAACCCAAAATCAGCTGCCACATATGGGGTCACATAAGACAAAGTAGACCTGGGATCAAGTAACACATAGACATCACAGGAGAAGATTTGTAACGTACCCGTGACTACATCTGGTGAGGCCTCTTCCTCCTGGCAATTTGATAAAGCGTACAACCTATTGCCACCACTTTCGGTAGCTGAAGTAGAGCCCTTGGGAGACGGTGGTGTGGCTGACGAATTAGCTTAAGACTTAGCACTCCCAACATTTCTTCTCGCTGTTGGGCAATTCTTTTTGATATGGCCTGGCTAGCCGCACGAATATCAAACAAGATTACCAAATTGACATGGCCCCAGATGATCCTCCCCACATTTTCCACAACGCAGGTATGACCGAGGAGTATGAGCTACACTCTTTTGAGACTAAGTTCCTTGCATTCTCGATCTATAGTTAGGCTGAAAATTCTGAAATCGTCGATCAATTGGGGTCTGGGTGCTGGGGCGCTGGCTGATTACTGGGCATGACTCCAAAACTTTTTCTTCTACCACCTATTATCCTAATTACCATTTTGGTGCAGACTATGGTTCTGGTTTGTAGGTCTGGCCCTCTTGGCCTGTCTATCTTTCTCCCTTGCTTCAGCAACCCTTTTTTTCTGATCCTCAACTTGCTGCATGTGAATGAACAATCTGGAGAAGTCCATATCTTTGTTCAAAATTGCCCCTTTGTACTCTAAAACCAAGTCATTTGAAAGACCGGATGCAAACTTCCTCATATGGGCTCTCATGTTTCCTGCCAATTTTGGATCATAATAGGATAGATGATTGAATTTCAGGGTGTAATCCCTGACGCTCATCTTCCCCTGTTTCAAATTCATAAACTCTTCAGCCTTGGACTCCCTTAACTCCCGGGGAATGAATCAGTCCAGAAAAGCTTCCACAAATTTGCCCCCACATAGGGCTCAACATTTTCACTCCTCGGGTCCTCTCACTCATTGTACTACTAATTTTCTACCTCCTTCAGTTGATAAGCCGTTAGTTCAACCCCTTTTACTTCATCCACATTCATCACTCAAAATTTTTTATCCATCTCGTCTACAAACTCTTCTAGATCCTCCTTCACCTTTGTACCCGTAAACTTAGGCGGGTTCAACCTTATAAACTAACCCACCCGTGTAGTCTCGGATGCACCAGAAACAGACCCAACATCCTCTAACCATCGAGTCTGTTAAGCCACTAACTGTGCAATTATATGCATCAACTATTTGAACTCAACATTCGATATCTCTCTCTGGGGAGGTTGGGTGTGATTAGTCCCAGACCGGGGAGCCCTAGGTGCCCTGGGTGGACTGTTCTGAGTAGGAGGGACTCCCAGAAAAGAAATAAATTTAGGAGTATGAGCCCTATTACATGTCCTCATCCCATGGGTAGGATGAACATCTTCAGTTTGGGCATTCTGATCATTGGAGTGACGTGGAGGCATGATAGATTTTTTAAAATACAAGAGACCATTGATTAGGGGATATTTAGACTGTATAGTGCAAACTAAATCATAAAGAAGGGGAACATTCCTAAACGCCTATCAACCTCCTGCTTATAAGTGTGGCGCTACACACCCATAAATAAGACTCTACCCGACGTGATTTCGCAGACACCCTGGGACCATGAACCGCGCTCTCATAACAAGTTTGTCATGACCAGAGCGAGGCCCTAGCTGTAATGAGCATCCCAAACCATGGATGCCCGAGCGCCCTTCTACATCTGGTAATTATGCACAATACTCATACAATAAAGAAAGAATGCAGAAATATAAATCATTACAAAATCATGGTCATGTTCTGAGTTAAGTACATCAATATGAAAGAAAATCCATCAACATCTAGGCAACATCTATTCTTGTCTGCGAAATCTCTAATACATTCGAAATTAACAACTGTCTGAACTGGGACAAGGCCCCCAGTGAACCTAAACTAAAGTAAATAACAAGTGACTGAAAAGAAATAGGCCTTTCGGAATAAAGAAGGCTCACCAACTGCACACTTCACTTCTATCTAAATAACTCTACGACTTAGCAGGACCTCTAGAATGGGCCTCAGACCTTGGAATGTAGAGGGGTCAATACAATTGTACTGGTATGCAGAGCAATCCAAATAATAAATTTCTATATATATATAACATAGGAGAGAGCAGGTCCTAAAACATTATGCATGAAATAGTTTAAATTACATGGGCCATCTCAAACAATCTTGTCAATGCAATTCTATGCTTTGTATTACTTCTGAGCTAGGTGGTACAACCTACATATCTAAAAATATCCCCACGGTCTATATAGGATCCACCCTTAACTTGGCGGCCAAGGCCCCAACCCAAGTATGCCATAAGGGTTGGAGTATCTGCTTATCTACTACGTCACACGACAGTCGTCAGCGTACAATTTCCCTTTTAGAAAACATAATAACCCGTATCAGCAAAACATGGTTTCGGGCAATGAGTTTTGTAGCTCATGCCTTCTTTGGCTAGCCAC
Source organism: Capsicum baccatum var. pendulum (assembly GCA_030864225.1). NCBI lineage: Eukaryota > Viridiplantae > Streptophyta > Magnoliopsida > Solanales > Solanaceae > Capsicum > Capsicum baccatum. Next base: position 235,842,166 of record CM061560.1, on the reverse strand, counting down.
CTAACATCTCTTAAGCCCATTTTTTTAGTCTATTCTAAACATACATCTTTCTGAAATCAAATTCTGAAAATCTAAGTAAAATCTGTATTTTTAGTCCATTCTAAATCTGCTATGACATTAGCTGAATTGGTATCGTTATACCAAGACTTGCAAGTCATGTTTATGAGCCATAAAAAGATATCATATCACAGTCTCTTCTTTAAAAATATAAAGTTTAGACCACCATGCTTCAACTGATTCCAAGAAGATTCATACTTCAAAACATTTATTAAATTATGTAAAGATCATTCCTTTCAGCATTTCAACAAACATGTGGTGGTCATGAAACTTATGACAAACCATGAAACCTTCTCATTAAACATCTTTAACCTTTAGCACCAAGTAAAAAAACCCCTCTTTAATTTAAAATCACAATTAAGTCATAAACAATACTCAAGAAATTTATATCATGTTTCCAACAATGCATTTCAAGTAAATAATAACTTACGAAAACAAAAAGCTTTTTAAACAAGAGAGGGGATTTGTAGTAGTTCATGCTCTCAATTCATCATTCAAACTTATCAAATGCATACATACATATATATATATATATATATATATATATATTTATACATGATTATAAATCAAATTTAGGGGAAAGGCCTCAAGACTAAAGCAATAGTATCATTAAAGAACTCATAAAGCAAGATTGTAACACAATTTTCAAAATCCCCTTCAAAATTCATGATTTCACCATGTTTACATATTGTTGAAATGATTTAATAATGCCCATGTAGTTTTAGGAAAACCCCAGTTACCTCAATAGAGTTGGTTGGATTTAGAGAATTTGACTTTGAAACCCTAGGAGATGATCTTGAATGCTTTCTTGAGATTCTTGAATTGTGATGCTAAATTCTTGGTTTGAAAATCTTGAATCTATAACTTATTTGAAAAGAGGATGGTGGAATCTTGGGATTCTTGGAGATGAATGTTGAACTTAGGGTTTTCAATTGAGAGAGTTTTGATCAAATAAAACCTAATGTGCTTAGAATAGGCTTTAATCTCGTGTTTGGGCGAATTGGGGTGAAGGAAAATGACCCATTTTTCCTAAAAAAATGCGGAGCGTGACTGCAAAAAATACACGATTCGGACTAGCCATGGCGCCGCGGGCTCTGGAGCGCCTCTCTTTGCGAGGCACCGCGGTCTCCATCGCGGGATCCCCCAGGTGCTGGACTGGGTGGGGCGCCACGAGCATATCTCCCCGAGCTGCTATTTTGGAGTACCAAACATGCCCTTACGCTTGTTCAAAAATTCTGAAACTCACCTGAGACGTACTATTGACTTCCCCGATTATGAATCAACTTAAAAATTAACTTTTCGAGGTCAGAAAGGTCGAAAATAAAGTCATCAAAGATTAGGAGCTCAAAATGTGACTAAGTCCTTTTCTTAAAACTTAGAAAGAAATAACATTATTCAAGTTGTCAGCTCAATAAGCATGCTAAAAAGTGATATCGAGTTGAAAAAATTATGGGGTGTTACATAAAGACATAATCCACTACTATTTTAGATCGATTCAAATTACTTTCAACATCACTTGAATTTATGGATAGTTCCTCATTTTCTTGAGTCTCAGGCTCATTAATTCCTTCAGGAATGTTAACATTGCTCAAATCTTGAACTTTCATATGAGGATCTTTCGTTGTGTCATCTTGACCATTTCTTTTTCTTTTTCTAGGATTTCGATCCTTAGAACTTAATGGTCTACCATGCTTCAAACGTGCTTTAGATTCATTAGCTATGACACTAGTGGATGATCCTTTAGGGACATCAATTTGAATTGGTACATTCTCTTTAGGAATATGTGATTTAGTAATCATTTTCAAAACTGTAAATGCATCCGACATTTGATTTCAATTTTCTGCAGATGAATAATCTTTTGTACTTCTTGCTCACAGATAGAAACACGCGGATCAAGATGAGTTAGTGATGGATTTTTTCACAAAATTTCTATTTTGATTTCACTATCTTCTCCCCCTAATTTTGGGAAAACTATCTCATCAAACCGACAATCTGCAAATCGAGCAATGAACTTATCTCCCGTTAATGGTTCAATATAGCGAATAATGGAGGGTGATTTAAACCCAACATAAATTCTAACCTTCTTTGGGGGCCCATCTTAGTGCGATTTGGTAGTGCTATGGGCACATATATACCGCACCAAAAAATTCTCAAATAAGATATATTAGGCTCTTGACCCAAAACCAATTTCAACAGAGAAAATTTATGATAATTTATCGATCTAAGAAGAAACAAGTGTTGCAGCATGCAAAATTGCATGACCCTAAACAGAAGTGGGCAACTTAGTTTTCATAAGCAATGATCTTGCTATCAATTGCAGACATTCAATCAATAACTCGACAAGGCTATTTTGAGTGCGAAATAGGGTACAAAATGTTCCACTCTTATCCTAATCGATAAGCAATAGTCATTAAATACTTGGGATGTAAATTCTGCAGCATTATCAAAGCGAATAGACTTAATTTGATTATTGAGAATCTATGCCCGTAATCATATTATTTGTTCCAACAATTTTGCAAATACCAAGTTGTGAGATGACAAAAGGCACACATGAGACCATCTAGAGGAAGCATCTATTAGGACCATAAAGTATCTAAACGACCCACTAGGTGGGTGAATGGGTCTACAAATATCCCCATGTATGCATTCCAAGAACGTGGGGGACTCATTCCCAACTTTTGTTGGCGATGAACTCACAATTAGCTTGCCTTGATAACAAGCATTGCATGAAAATTCACCATTCGAAAGAACCTTCAAGTTCTTTAATGGATGGCCATTTGAATTTTCTATAATTCATCTCATCATTATAGATCCAAGATGTCCCAGACGATCATGCCAAAGTACGAAAGTATTGGAATTAGTAAACTTCTTGTCTACTATAAAATGTTCCTCAATTGCACAAATCTTTGTCTAATACAGGCCAGAAGATAAAGCAGGGAACTTTTCTATAACACATGTCTGCCCAGAGACATTCTTGGTGATACCAAGATATTCAAGATTTATCTCATCAAATGTCTTGATATGATAACCATTTTCACGGATATCTTTAAAACCCATCAAGTTTCTCCGAGACTTAGGAGAAAACATAACATTATTTATGATGTGTTTAGCTCCTTTGGACAAGATTATAATGAATTTTTCGAAGCCTTCAATCAAATTAGCACTACCAAAAATTGTAGTAACATTAATCTTACCCATGTTTAGATGAAAGAAATATTTCTCGTCTTTGAATATCGTATGTGTAGTGCCAGAATCAATCAAACAAATATCTTCTTAATTGGACAACTTACTTTAAAAATTATCCATATCTTCAAATAAAATAACATACACCAAATAAAATATATATTAAATCTTTGTACAAAGTGAAAGCTTATAAATAGTTAATCACACTTTTACTAAGCAATTAAAAATATGTCCAACTCAAAATCTCACAATTTTCAGACACCTTGTGCTCTTAATAATAATATTATTATGATATTATGTTTCAATGATTCATATGTAAAATTTTAAAAAAATACAATCACTTTTGCATAACAAACTGCTAATGGAACTGCTAAAAAAATACAGCTTTTATCACTTTTTAAAATTAAATCGGTAACATATTATATTAATGATATGTTCCAGCCGCATCAACATTGCATAACAACCAACTACTGAAATTAATATAATCACTTTTGGCATACAGGTGTTCAAGAAAAGACAAACCAAATCAAATTTGACTTTTTTGTTGTTGTTTAATGATAATAAAGAATATAATAATGTAAGTATTTTGGATTTCCGTATTTTGGATTCCCGTGCTTTTGTTCAGAGTCTTTTTTTCGATAATAAATAATGACATTATTAAAAAAATATTTGATCAAGTTGGAATTCAATTTTATTCAATAATAAATTACAATAATATAATTAAACTAATTAATACTAATCAAAAACTAATACTCATGCAAATAACTACTTTTACATGATTTTTTATTTACTAAATCTTAAAAAAATAAATAAAAAAAAATTATTCATTCTTCTATATTTACGGAGCCATCACCAATCAAGTGAACAATCTTTCTTTCAGGGTGCTCGTAAAAGTCTACTACATCCAAGCATGTGATGTCCATATTATTTTCAGAGAGAAAGTTAGCTTCGGGATTTCTCTCTTTCTTCTTTAGTGATGCTTGATAAAGATCAATCAAGTGCTTGAGAGCATGACAGTCACGTGAATAATGTCCTTTTCCACTATATCGGAAACAAGTAATTGCTTCACATTTCTCATCTTTTTTTTCTTTTTGTTCGATGAATGATTAACATTCGGAACATGGTTTATTTCTTGGTCATCACGACCACGACCACGTCCACGTCCACAACCACGTCTACGACCAAGGCCGCGACCTTTTCCACGCCTAGCATGGTGAGCATGCACATCATTCACCTCAGGAAATGGTGCAAATCCAGTAGCTCAATTCTCGTGATTTTTCATCAACAAATCATTATTTTGTTCATCCACGAAAAGATGAGAACTCAGTTCAGTATACTTCTTGAAACTTTTTTCTCGATATTGCTGCTATAATAGCACATTTGAGGCATGAAAAGTGGAAAGTGTCTTTTCCATCATATCGTCATTATTGATCGTCTCTCCACATAGTTTCAATTGAGAAGAAATTCTAAACATGACAGAATTGTACTCATGAACAGACTTATAGTCTTGAAACCTTAGATGCATCTATTCATATCGTGCTTTCAGAAGGATGACCATATTTAAGTGGTTAAACCTTTATTTTAGGCTATTCCACAATATGAGTGGATCCTTAGTAGTAAGGTATTCAATTTTCAGAACTTCGTCAAGATGAAGACGCAAGAAAATCATAGCCTTAACAAGATTTTGACTAGATGCTGTATGTTCTTTCTTTATGGCATCTCCAAGACCCATAGCATCTAGGTGAATTTCAGCATCCAACACCTATGAAATATAATTCTTGACCGAACTTTGAAGGGCAACAAACTCACAATTCGTAAGATTTTTAGCCATATGGAAAAGGAAATAGGAAAAATTTACTCCTAGTTTCTAAGTAAAAGAAAGATACTTTAAATCCTAATAGACATCAAGTAGATCTTGATAAACATTCACTACAATTGATATACATTAATATCATAACAAGAGAGATAATATAAATTAGGGATATTTATAATTTTTACAAAGTGAAAAGATTTTTAATATTTTAGATAACTTAAAGTGTGATTTTGTGAAATTTTTTCTACATTTATTGTTTAAGTTCGTAAGGTCTCGTTTGATTGCCTAAATAATGACAGTTAAAAAGAGTGAAAAGATTTTCTGGAAAGTAAGAAATTAGAAACTTGATCTTTTTGAAAAAAAAAAAAAACATTTACCTTCAGATGATGGACAAGATAGAAAAGTTACATTAGAAAATAAGTTGGAGTTTAAATAGAATTAATGAAAACCAAATATAATGAAAGGACACAATCTTTCATCTAAGAGACACCTTTTCATAAAGACACAACATTTTATTTAAAAAATACCTTTTCATTAAAAAAGTTATTATTAATAATTTAATTTAAACACAAATTCAAAAATAAATAAATTAGATTTTATATCTATATCCATATCTATAATCTATATCTATATCTATAATATATTAAAAGTGTGAAGACTCTTAGAAAAGTGATTTGAACTTTTTGTCATTCATTAAAAGACCCGCTTTACCCAAAGTTATCTTTTTGCTACTAATAACCAAATAGAGCTACTAGCTCTCAAGGTTGGCCTTTCTATCCCTATCCAACAAAACCTCATCCCTATTGAAGTCAACACTGATTCAATGGAAGTATTACAAATGCTCAAAGATGGAAATGTTCAGTATGATGGCATTGTTACTCTTTGCAGGTCAAAGCTAAGGGAGGCAGGGGATACAATAGTCCAACGTTGCTTCAGGGAACAGAACCAAGTAGCTGATAAGTTAGCCAAGCAGGGAGCAGCCACAAATATCTTCGAATAATCTCTTCTTTTGCAAGTTCCACCCGTGTATGCTCTTCAGGAATTGAAAGCAGACATGCAAGGAAATTTTTTTGAAAGACCCATTAACGCAAATGCTCAAATTCTAACTGAGTAAAACTGCAATATTTTTGTAATTAACCCTGGCTGACTGGCCCTGACGATGTTATACCTTATATGTCTATTTAAGTGCTCCTAATTTTCCAAAAAAAAGACCCTCTTTTAGATAAAACTGTCTTTTCATTATTTTCTTCAATTATTATTTAATTATTTTTATTATATTAACTAGACTCCTAAAATATATGGATCTCCCATATATGGAAGGAAAATCAATTAATATTTTCCTTTGTAGTGATCAACTAGAAAATACTCTTAAAATAAGATGAAAAAAATACTAAAATAAGACCCTATTAAGGAAATACTTCTATAAATATTGGGATGCACATTAAACTAGAGAAGAAATCGATTTACTTATTGGATAAATCTGATTGATGTTCATCTAACTTGATTCGGTTGCATGTCTAGATTGGTGGGAGCTTAATTTTCTATCCCTCAATATCTTCACTGTTTTTGTCAACATAATAAAATTCAACGTGTTTGTATATATATATCTTCTTTCTTTTCATTCAAGTCATTCTTTAGGGTCAAAATTTTCGCCCAGACAAAAATTATTTTCATCAAAACTGAAGTTTTGTGATCACTATTGTATTATTTTTGTTGTAGTTTATAGGTCGTAGATGAAGAATTTACAGGTGGTAGAAGAATGTCGGTCGGCTTTGAGGAATTTTTTTAGGTAAAGGTTAGATTTAATTGTATTGTTTTTATATCTTTGTTTTTAGAAATTTTTTGTGTAAAGGTAAAGTTTAGTTGTATTATTTTGATAACACTATTATCGTATTATTTTGTTATAGTTTACAGGTGATAGATGAGTATCAAACAACTTTGAGAAAATTTTATGTAAAGGTTAGATTTAATTATATTGTTTTGATGTCTCTATCATCGTATTGTTTTGTTGCAGTTTACAAGTGGTAGATGAATGTCGATCGACTTTGACAATTATTTTTAGTAAAGGTTAGGTTTAATTAAATAAATTCTCCAAAAGATATTGAATTTAATTATTCTATTCATCTTTATTATTTAAACAAATATCTTATTTAGTGTAATGTTTGAACTCAATAAAGTGAGGTGTACGCGCGTACACGCGCGAGACGCGTAAACCTAAATTAGTAGAACTCAAACACACAACCAACATAGTGATCCGTCAACTCTAAAACTTAATTTCTATAAGCTTCATCAACTCGAAAGAAGTGTATGAAGGTCAAATATTGAACAATATGACCCAGAAAAATCCTAAATAATCTTTAATGAAAGAAGTGTATGAAGGTCAAATATTGAACAATATGACCCAGAAAAATCCTAAATAATCTACTTATAGCCCCAAAAATCATGCAAATAATTTGATTTATTCCAAGTCTGTCATTTAGTTGAATGGTGATTTGTCAGTGTGTGATTTGTTCAAGAACTAACTTATAACATTTACGAATAAGTTGTCCAATTCTTTACTACTACATCAATTTATTTCTCTAGATAATTTTAATAATATAAACTATATTGTAATATTTTCAAAAGCTAGTAAAATAAACTGATTAAATAATTCATGTGACTTCATTTGGGGTTTTGAGTTAAAAGTGACAAAAGAGTTTTGAAATGAGGTGTAAGTGACTCAAATTTTAAAATTGAGTGTAGGTGACAATTACTTTGATCCATGTAAAACCTAATATAACTAGAAATGGAGGGAAAAATACGCGTTTCTCTCTCTTCTTATTTATTGTTGTTTTCTCTCTCTTTGCAATTTTTGTTGTTCATTGTTGCTGCTGCTTTATTCATCATCTTCTTCATTATCATCATCATCATCATCTTCTTCTTCTTCATTATTAGCATCCTTTTCTTCTTGTTGACAATTGTTGTTGTTGTTGTTACTTCTACTTAACCAATTTTTTTGGTCAAATTTTATTTCGTATATCACTTTGACATTACTTCATAGGTGACTTTGGCAAGTAAAATTGGATAGAACCTAAACATAAATCCAACATAAAATTCATCTGTTTCAACAAATGACTCAATGTTGTGACAAATGAGTCATCTATTGCAACGGAAGACTCATATGTTGGATTTATGTTTATGGTCCTATAATGCTGTAACATGAATCGAACAGATGGGTCATCTGTTGCAACAGACGAGTTATCTATTGTAATAGAGGAGTCATCTGTTGAAACATATTACTCACTTGTTGCAATGGAACCTAAAGTTGATTCCAACAGATGACTCACCTGTTGGTATTTATGTTGCAGAATATAAAACCTAAAACTGATTCCAACAGATAACTTATCTATTGCAACATGTTAGAAATCTATTGCAACAGGTTAGTGATCTTTTGCAATAGGTGACTTATCTATTAGAATCAGCTTCAAAGGTTCTGTAGTACATCTCAACATGTGAGTCATCTTTGCAACAAATGTATAATCTGTTGTGATAGATGAGTCACCTATTCCAACAAATGACTTATCTGTTGGAGTCAACTTTAGGTTCTATAGTACCATAACATGAATACCTATAGATGAGTCATCTGTTGCAACATATAACTCACTTGTTGCAACATATTATTCACCTGTTGCAACATATTACTCATATGTTGGGGTTCATGTTATAGTACTATACAATCACTATTAATTTATTATCATGTCATTATTAATTTTTTTAACAAATATCTTTATTTAGGTACCTCTAATGGAGAGATCAATAACAATAGGGATGGATTGTCATGATGGATAGATCCAGAAGATCAATCGATATGTTTGGCGTTGGAAGGAGGGTGAAATGCTAAAGACAATAACTATGACAATAAAAAATGATATTTCGTTTGATGATTTGTGAACTTAATCATCAGCTATTGTGCACTGAATTGTCCATCAAAAAAACTCGTCATCAGCTACATGCATAGCTCGTTTGAAAATCAAAGGGTACTACCTTTCAAGATAACCGATCAGGTTTGGTTTAGTGCTTATTTGAGTGATTCAGCTAGGCCGGTGTTAAGTGTGTACGTGGTTGAAAAATTGAGAGAGAATCAGAACTGGAATATTAAAAAAGAAAAACAAGACATGTTTGATGATAAATTGGATGATCTGGACATGATTATTCCAAATGATGATCAAACACCTATGCACGTTATTGCGAGCAATACGGTGGAAAGTTTTCTTAATCATCACAGTAGGGAAATCGTTAAGATGACGAGAATGATTTTTACAAGGGAATGTCATTCAAGGATAAGATAGAACTATCTACTTTTTTGTTTATTGCTTGCTTGAAAAAGATTTCAGACTAAAGAAGGTGATTAATTGGAGCAAAGTCTTTTATTTTAGATGTTGTTAATCTGGACTGCAAGTAGTAGTTGAGGGTTGTGAAATACTTAAGTTCCGACAGATTCATCATTAATGTTTATCAAAAGTATCACACATGTGGTTAGGAGCATATTATGAGCAAAAATCCTTAGGCTACGACAAAGGTCCTCGGTAGTTATTTCTAAAATAAATTTCCTAATGACAAAGGCCTTTCTACTGCTGATATAACCAATCAAATCCATACAGAATTGGGTATTACGGTCAGTTCTTGGAAGATTTATATGGCTATGGGAATTGCCATGGACTTGGTTAGGGAGACACATGAGCACGAGTATGCAATCCTCGATACCTACCGTTACATGCTTGAGTCCACAAATCCTAAAAGTAAGAAGGCGTTGCATGTTGATGAAAATGGAAGGTTAAAGTATTTTTTTTGTATCCTATGGTGCTTGGATTCTTGATTTTCAATAGTTGAAAAAAGTCATAGCCATCGACAGAACTTTTTGAGGAGCAAGTATAATGGAGTTTTTATAGTGGCGATGGCACAGGATGCCGAGAGTCACATTTTTTACGTCGCTTTTTTTGTAGTGGACAAGGAATGTGATGCCTTGTATGCATATTTTTTTGAACAAATACGAAGCTGTGTTGATGATATCAAAGAGTTGTGTACAATTTTAAATAGGCATCCAAGTATCCGAAAGATGGGTTCAATTTTCTTCACTTCAGCTCACTTTGGTTGTTGCATAAGGCATCTTGGATAAAATATTTAAAACAACTTTCACAATGATAGGATCGTGACTCTTTTTTATAGAGCAGCTAAAGCACATAATAAAGCTGAGTATTTAACCATTTTAATCAAATAATGGATATGTATCCCAAGGCAGCACAACATCTCAAACGTGTCGGTTTGGAGAGATGGAGCCGGACATTTTATTCGGCAAATAGGTACATTCTTATGAATTTAATGTCTTGTTTGAGTTACAACTTTGTAATATTTACTGTATGATGTCGTGCTAAGTGATTTATTTTTGTATAGGTATAATATTATGACGTCGAACATAGCTGAATCATTGAATTCAATATTTGGCATTGAAAAAAAATTTCCCATTGTGGTGATGTTTAAGGAAATAAACAAGAGGTATGTCGAATTATTTTATGAAAGGCGTATGCAGTTTACGAAAACAAGAAATAGATTTGTTCTAGAGCAGAAAAACAAATATCAATGAACATCGATTTGGGGAATAGGTTATTTGCTCATCACGTAACAAATTACAAGTTCAGTATCGATGGTCATGGTGATGTTGCCACGATCGATCTTCAAACAAGATCTTGTACATGTAGAGTTTTTGACGTGGATAAAATACCCTGTACATATGCTATGGTATCTCTTCGAGCCCAATATGGTGCACAATATGAAACTCAAATTTATGAGTACTCGTCTCCATATTATTCGACGAAAAGGTATATAATGGTATATATAGAGAATATTAATCTGGGGCCTCCTGAAGAATCTTGGTTTGTTCCTGTAGAGATTTTGGAGAGATTAATATCTCCTCCATATAATTATCCAAGCACTATCAAATCGAAAAGAAGGTGATATAAGAGGAGGCGTAGAGTCTGAGAATCATTTTCATCAAGAAAAAATAACTGTTCCATATGTAAGAACGCTGGCCACAAAAGAACTATATGTCCAAATCTTAATGCACCATGATAGTTAATAGTAAAACTTGTGTTGTTGTTTGTTATGGACTTTGATATTTTTAACTCATTGTTGTGAATGTAAATGTTATTATATTATATAAAATATGTTTTTATTAACTTGTGCATCAATAAGAAAAGGTAAAACAGGAACTAAATATAATAGACTACAAAATCATTTTTAGCAGATTACCCATCTGTTGCAATAAATGGACATTTGTTAGAAGAACACTACACAGTTCATCAAACTGGAATGTGCTCCTCTAATAGATGACCAATCTGTTGCAACAGATGGGTAATCTATTGAAAAAACACAGTGCAGCTCTTGTCACTAGTTTGTGTTCTTCCAATAGATGACCAATCAGTTTCAGCAAATGGTCCATCTGTTGAAAGAACTCAAAACTCTTGCTATTGTTACTGGATTTAAAATTATGCCAACCTCTCAACCTTACCTCCAACCATCGACATGTTGAGAAGAAGAAATATACAGAATGAAGATTAAATAAGAATTAAAAAATCAAAGTCGACGAAACATAAACTTTTTCATTAAACAAAAATAAAATACATTAGGTAGGTAGATCGGATATAAATGAAAAAAATGCATGCTCTAAAAGAAATAACGTAACCTAATTATTATTATTATTATTATTACTACTACTACTAGTATTATTATTATTGTTGTTGTTATTGTCAACTGGTCAATTGTCAATCGGCAGCAACAAGACCCTCTTCAGTCTGTGAATCTCTCAGAGTATCCTTGCTATCACGGCACCTAACTTCCATCGGAGTTCATTAACCTGCCTCTGAAGTTTTCACATGGTGTCGCGCACAATAGCAATGTCCCAAATAGAATCAACCATATCTAGAACACGCATGAATCAACAAAAAACATAAACACAAAACTAAAAAAAAGAGTCCAAATGTAATACAACGTATACTACAAAATGATAGATTTACACACAAAAAAAAACTTGCCTCAACAAAAAATAAATCTGCTCTTTGAAGAGAAATGATTGAAGTTGTAATATGTAAGACAAGATGTAAGAAATAAATAAAGTGGAGTAGAATAAACGAGTAAGGAGAGACCTATTTATAGAGGATTGAATTTGAATGTGTTAGGCAAAAAGTCATGACTGTTCACCTCCATTTTATTAATTACATTCAAACTAATGACTTATTTATTAATGTGAAAAGTCATGACTTAATTAAATCAAACTAGTGACTTTTTGATTATTGTGAAAAGTCATGACTTTTCAGCTTTTTAATATTAATTAGTTCTTAAAATTAAATAACCATTTTTCTCAATTGAATAATAAAAGACTTCTCACCTTTTCAATAATCATTTCTTTTAATAACAACCATTTTTATTGGATTATCTGTTGCAACAGATAACCTATTTGTCGCAATAGATTTACCATCTGTTGCAACAAATGATCCATGTGTGCAACAGATGAGCCATCTATTGCGACAGATGGAACATCTATTGCAAGAGTTGTTTTGATTTCTTCCAACAGCTGATTCATTAGTTGCAACAGATGAAAATTTTGATTTATCAGCTGTTTTGAATATATTAGACAAAAAATCACGACTGTTCACCTCTTTTTTAATAATCATGTCCCTCAATTAATTCAAATCGGTGACTTTTCAATTATTTAAATTAAAAAAAAATTTAAACAAAAAAATGTGAAAAGTCACGACTTTTCGCCTATTTAATATTAACATTAATTATTAAAATTAAATAACCATTTTTTATGATTTTAAATTATTTTTATCATTTATTTCCTTATTATTTATTTATAAACCATTTTTCTTTATTAAATAATCAAAAAGTCATGATTTTTCACCCTTTCAAAAATCTTTTTTTTTATTAATAACCATTTTTAGTCAGTTTTTTCAACAGATGGACCATCTGTTGAAACAGATTGTCATCTATTCGAAGAACGCAAACCAGTGGCAAGAACTAATTGTATTGTGTTCTTCCAGTAGATCTGTTGCAACGGATGTTTCATCCATTGAAAGAAGAGAGTTTTGATTTTTTTCATCAGATTACCCATCTGTTGCAACATATTTGTCATATGTTGGTTGAAGCAATCCAGGTTAATAAATTGTAATGTGTTTTTCCAGCCAATGTCCATCTATTGTAACGCATGGGTAATCTGCTGAAAATACTTTTGGTAGTCTGTCGTATTGAGTTCCTATTTTACATATTTTTATTGATGCACAAGTTAATAAAAACATATTTATATAATAAATAATAACATTTACTTCCCCAACAATGAGTTAAAATTATCAAAGTCCATAACAAACAATAACACAAGTTTACTATTACAACGATCATGGTGCATTACATAAGTAGCACTTATTTTTTTTCTTTTGACATTAAAGATGGTTACCCTTTGAGCCTCTTGGTCCAAATTTATATGGATGGGTTGCTCAAGGAGACGATTATACAACATAATCTGATATAGGATAAAACCTGTATGGGAAAAGGGGAGTTGCTAAAGACTGTATCATCTCAAACTTGTTAAAGAGAAAACATAGGGGAGCAAGCAAGGAACTTCCAGCCAATCTGGCCAATGAAATTGACTTGAGAGATGAAAAATCTGAATGAGCTGCGAATGTGAAAGTGTATCCAAAAATTAAAATCCATTAGTCGTTATTGAAAAGAAGAATGGTAAAGTGGACTGGAATTGGACACTTTGCTAGGTAACTATGACTAGTTAGCGTGGCCTGAATGTTGACCTACAAAACGAAGGATCAGAACTACAAAGAAGTAGCTTTGCGAGCTTCGAGGATTAGAAAGATGGTTAGCCAGGAAAAAAATTAAATCAAGAACTTCTGAAGCAAAAATAAGGGAAGCCAAGGCGTTAATTTTTTAAGTCTAACTTGCATTATATGCCTTCTGTTTGTGGTTCTGATCAGGTCAATGGCAGGGGATATAAAAATGTCTAAAGTTGGGCAGAAATCCCATGCCTTTTGTTCCCACTGCCTTTGACCTGACCAGAACCACAAGCAGAAGGCCTAGGATGCAAGTTTAACTTCAGAAATTACCACCTTAGCTTAATCCCTTATTTTTACTTTAGGATTTATTGATCTAAGTTTTGTTTCTGACTGGCCATCTTACCAACCCTCGGTGCTCGTAAGCTGCTTTCTTTGATTTCTGATCCTACGCTTTGCGGGTCATCATTCAGGTCACGCTAACTAGTTGCAGTTACCTAGCAAAGTGTCAAACTCCAGTCCACTTCACCATTTTTCTTTTCAACAACAAAAGATGGATTCTTATTTTTAGATACATTTTTATTTTTTCAGCTCATTCATTTTTCTCATTTTTCATGTTAATTTCATCGACTAAATTCGCTACACGTTCCTTGGTACCCTAGGTTTCTTATTTAATAAGGTCCGAGTTGATATATAGTCTTCAGCACCTCCTCTTTCCCTCACAGATACTCTCTCAAGCGCCTTCTATTATATAATGTCACTCCGAACAACCCAACCATATAAATTTGGATCAGGGTAATAACTATATTGATTTTCATTCTTGTTTGTAGCAGTGCGATGCTTCAGAGGCCTTTCAAAAGTCCATTAAACCCTTTAAATCAGTCAAATCACGATTGAATCGTTACACTGCCACAAAAAACTTGATCCCTTCTCCAAAATTGACACATTAACATTAGCAAAACTATAATTAAACCGTAACAGAGTATCACACCACCTACATGGTCCTTCATCCTTATCAGTTTGAACCTATCAATCTTAACTATACATGAAATATCTTGTTTGAATGATTAATGCCTAATCGATAAAGAACAACATCCACAAAATCAGTGTACTCTATGTGTGTATTCACGATAACATGGCCAGTAATACATAGCTTCAACATATGAAGTGGTTCCATCTGCAAAAAACTTATTCCTTCGAACCCATCTTTACTTTAGCCTTTTGTGTTGGTCGGACAAAAGTTGATCCACTTTCACTTCTTTTTCTTTTTGGAGACATCTTTTATCTACAAACAAGAGAAAAACAAAAAGAACATTACAATTGATGTCTGCATAATTTTAAAAAAAGGGTAACAAAAAATTCAATAAATACAACACATTACAATAAGTACTCCAACAGATAACCTATTTGTTGCAATAGATTCCTCATCTGTTCAATATATGAGCTATTTGTTGCAACAAGTGACACATCTGTTGCAACAGGTGATCGACATGTTGCAAAAAATGGGTCATCTATTGGAAGAAATCAAATCAGCCTTGCTACTGGTTTGATTTCTTCCAACAGGTGCTCTGTCTATTGTGATGGATCATCTGTTGGAAGAGTTATTTGGATTTATTCCAACAACTGATTTCTTAGTTGGAACAAATGGGTAATATGTTGGAAAACCTATTTTAATATCTTCCACTATATGTTCCAACACCACCAATACCAACAACAACATCAACAACAAAGAAATAACATCATATGTTCCAACACCATGAACAACACCAACACCATATATTTCAACAACACCAACATCAATAACAAAGAAACAGACAAAAGACAAACAAAAAAAATTGTTACTGCCAATAAGACTTTTTTAGTTCTCCCAATAGATGATTTTTTTTTGCATATTTTAATAAAAACAATAATTCATTCATTCAAGACTTAAAAGACACCTTTTCTTCAATTTTCTCAATAAATAGAAAATAGATAGTGGGTAAATAAATAAAAACAACAAATGTAAATAACGAGAAGGCAAGAGAAATGTGAACCATACCTGCCATGTCAAAAGAAAAGGGATCAAAATACCAATTTCAGTCGATAAAATATATAGATTGGTTGAGATCCAAAAGAATCCTCAGGCAAAAAAGAAGCGAAAAGAGAGAAAGAGAGAAAAAAAGAGACAGTTAGGATTACCCTAAAGAGGAAAGATGAAATATTTTATGATTGGAGAGAGAATTCTAGAAATGAGTTTAAATATTTATTAATAATTTCTGATGGTGAAACACTCTGTGGAGAACGAGAAAACGTTGACGGTTACATTGGAAAGACAAGATAAGACAACTCAAGGAGGAGATTTTTGAGTTATACAATAAATATTTTTTACTGCCTTAGTATTCTTTCTTTTTTATTTTGGACAGAAAATTGATTCAAAATGAAAAAAAAAATCTTAAAACAGATAAGTCATCTGTTGCAACAAATGTCAACATATGTTTGAAAAATTTTCAATAGATCAGTCATTTATCGCAACAGATGACAACGTCTATTTGATAATTTTTAACAGATAATTAATCTGCTACAACAGATATCTTTATATGTTTGATAATTCCAATGGATAAGTCATCTATTGCAACATATGTCATTGTTTGTTTGATATTAACCAATAGATAAGTCATCTGCTGCAACAGGTTGAACATCTATTTTAATAAATGTTTATAATTATATGATAATATTGGTATTGTGTTCGTCCTGACTGGAGTCATCAACAGATTAATTATCTGTTGCAACATTTGAATCTAGTATTCCCTTTCAATTAATAAATTCAAATTTACCAACATGGATTATGGTGCAGCGGATGGAGCTGCTCCACCCTTAACCAGAGGTCGAGGGTTCGACCCTGGGTATGAAGAAAACTCTGTTGGGAGCGCTACCCCCAGAATGGAGCCCTACCCAGCGTAAATTTGAATTAGTCGGGCTCCAATGTAGGTACCGAATACCAGATGAGAAACCAAAAAAAATAAATTCAAATTTAAGGATAAAAAAAAATTCATAGATAAAATAATATAAATTTAAGGATAAAATAAAATTCATAGATAATTAATTGTATATTGTTTAAGTAATGTTAATTTTTTGATTTTTTATGATTGATGACAATTGTATAATTTTACTAAATTTGCAAATTTATGAATTAGGATACAAAAAAATGCAATAGATGATGGATCTGTTGCAACAGATGTCACATCTATTGTAAATTATCAAATAGGTCTTCCTACTTATTTTAATTATTCCAACAGAGAGACTATCTGTTGCAACAGATGGTTTATCTGTTGCAATAGTAATGTTGTTTTAATTAGTTCCAACAGATGTGACATCTGTTGCAACACATCGATCATCTGTTGTAATATTTTAATCTACTATTCCATTTCAATTAATAATTTCATATCTAAGTATAATATAAAATTCAAAGAAAAATAAAATATATCGAAACCTTCACAAATTACATTTAATTAAATAAATCAACTACTAAATGAAATGTAAAAAATTGTTATGACTTTGATAGACTCCAATCTAATAGATCTACTCAATATTGATAAGTTGTTCTTCATCAGGTGCTATGAAATTCGGCTTTGATCGCCGTGGATCTTTAATGTCACTTGCATACGATTTCTGATCCTTCACCTCTCCATATTTTCATAAAAGAGTAGCATATCTTTTTTGGAGTTATCCGGCATCAACTCTATTATTTGGAACTTGTAATCCATCGCTCAAATACTCGGCATAAGCGATTAAAAAAGATCATAAAACCTATATTTGTAAAAATCAGATGGTCTATATCTTGCATATAATGTAAGAGTTGTGACATTTATGACATAAAACTAAATCATGATACTTACAGGCTACCACTAGAATGTTGAGCAATTCCTTCAACATATTCTATATTATATGGATTACCCATTTTATTCCGGTAAGCTTCAATCGCCGATTAATCAGTATAGATATTTTGATCTAAAAAGGCATTTATATCAAGGTAAGTAGGCAATATTTTTACCAGCTTTTCTATCTCAGACGACGATTCAGAACATCTCTTTCGCGACATCGAGTCGTAAACTCGGATGAACCTCTCTTTTAGAACAACGACAACCAACACCCAATGGAACTCATCACCACAATTGATTGGGATGTACACTTCGTCGACCAAGTGACAAGGTAAGTCAGCTGGAATGCTAAAATCTTTGATGATATTGATTAAAAATTCCTCATTTTGGGTAACTTTCAACTGTTGTTGACAAAGATCGTATGCTTTATTGATGTAAACTTTAAACAAACAAATTGCTTATCGCGTATCTATATTGTTGTAGTGTTTGCAACTTGGCCTTCTTTTAGAGGTATTAAAAATGACATCAACGTGTTGCACATTTCAGATTGCGTTATAATAAAACTAATAAATAGATATAATTAAATAAAGTGTTAATAGTAGGATATATATTTATATATATATATATATTTATATCTATATATATATATATATATATATATATATATATCCAACAAGTTTGGGGCTGTGACATCAAATAGAACCAATTTTTCATTCTGGAATGTGCAACAACAAAGTCGAATATATCAAAACCAAGACTAAATTGGTTCACTTTGTAGTGTTCATCTTTTCTGCATGATTTATATGTGTTAATGTCATATTTTTCAACAAGAATTGTATAAATTAATTTTTATAAAAATAATTTATGTACCTGTTGGAATGAAGCTTCTTTAACTGCCCATCGACAATCCACTCTGAATAGTCGTTGATCAACTTTGTTAGTTCTTTGGGAGACTTGTCCGAGATGTTGAACCTTTCAATTGGATAATTCTTTCATTCTTTCGAACTGAAAAACTTTGTTTTTTCTTTCTCTTTAGATGTAGTTGATGGATTATCAACTGTGGTATGCTGTTCAGCAGTATCTTCTACTGTGACAATCACCTGGAAAGCTAGAATCATCAGTGGTAATCACAGAGAAACAAAAAAAGAAAAAAGATAACTTATCAGTTGGAAGAAATCAAATAGTTCTTCCTATTATTTTAATTAGTCCTAACAGATGACCCATCTGTTGTAACATATAGGTCATCTATTTGGACAAATTAAAATAGGAGAAAGTTCTGAATGATAATTATCAACAGATGACTCATCTTTTAAAACAGATGACTTATTTATTAGAACAAACTAAAACAGTAGGAAAGTCTTGATGTAATTTGTCCCAACAGATTACACATCTGTTACAACAGATGGGTAATCTGTTGGGAAAAATTAAAATAGTTGGAAACCTTTTTGATTTCCTCCAATAGATGAGACATCCGTTGCAACATATAATGCATCTGATGCAATAAGTTAGTCATCTGTTGCAACATATGTCTATATTTATTGATAATTTCCAGCAGATATGTTATCTGTTGAAATAGATATGTAGTTTGTTTATTTGTTGGAACAGATGATAAACATTCACCTTCTTCAGTTCATGTTGCTCTTCTGTGGTCCTTGTACATTGCTCAAAAGTAGAAGACAAAGATAGAGGAGTTGCAATTTTGCTCTTTTCGATGCTTGATAATGCCTTGTAATTTCTTTTTTTCTTTTCCTCTTAGCCGCCTTAATCTTTAATGGAGTGTATGGAAATGAAATCTCTTTGATCGAATGACACCCATCTGAGATATCAATTCCTTTACAAAAGCAGTTAATGCATTTACAACATTAATCACTCCATCATGTTTCGTCTTGTAGGTTTGATATTTGCAAACAGAACATTCGCTGGGAGGGAAAAAATCTGTAAAAATAGTATGATCATAATCATAATGGTTTGTTATTTCAAAAACTGCAAGAGGAGCATTATTATCTCCAACAGCAGCACCACTACCACTACCACTACCACTACCACCACCACCAACTTCATTACCACTAGCACCATCAACAACAACACGCCTACCCTTCAAAATTATTTTTCTTGTGATGGTTGTTGCTCCAAACAATTTATTTTTTATTCTATCAATGACCTTAAGGTTCGATTAAGTTTGCACAGATTGTAAACTAAAAAAAGTGACATCTTCAACTCTCAATTGACCGAAACAAGCCACGGATGCACAATCTAAAATAAATCAGTACATATATTAAAATAATAATTAAATCATTTAAAAAATTATTAATTAAAATAAAAACTTAATTAAAAATAGACTTACTGCTTCCTTCGGAGGATTGAAGAGGTCAAGAAATTTTACTTTTTTATCAGTTTGACCGACAACCATCTCAGGATTCTTGGACATAAAACTTCTTCCTGGCAGTTCACTTGTTGCCTCAAATAAGGAATGATTTTAAATGCCCAAGCCTATAAAATATCGCCAATATATCAAAAGCATTATTCAATAAAAAATAAATGAATCATAATAAAAAAAATATTTACGATGAAAGTCCATGGAAATCCATATAAGTTGACTCTCTTTGGCATTAACGGAGTCAACAAATATTTGATAGTCATTTTGAAGCTTTCATAACTGCAAGGATAGCTGTTAAATGCCTCAAGATCCTCGAATATCTTTATTAAATCAAGTGGTATATTATTATTAACGTCTCTCTCCCAAAGAATATTATGTACAAACCAAACCAAACACAATGATTGCTCATGCTTCTTTGAAAGTCTTTTACCTTTCAATGCTTCTATCAAATTTTTGTTTTTGAAGCTTGGATCAACAAGGGACACCAAGTCATCACCATCACTTGACTTAAATTTGCCTTTTTGGGGTGTGCAGGGTGCTTTTTTGGGTTAGAATATGTATAAGCTGAGTAAGAGAAGTAGGTTAACATTTTAGTCCAGTAATTATGACAAACTCCTTCCAACCAAACAAACAGGCATACCACAATAATTTATCCACACCCCATCCATATTATCTTTATTTTCATACATAAACCTACGCTTGAGATGATCATATACTATGATCATTTGAAAAACACACTATTGTCCTCGGGCAAATCAAGATATTGCCCAAAGTAGCTGTCCCTAAAATAAGCATCCAATTTTTGGTCTCAAAGTATTTTTCTGAAGGCGTCAAAAGATCTTTCCATGATCGACAACCACCAAATCACCAGTTAAATCTATGACATCATCGCACTGCATTCTCACAGGATAACTATCAATGCTGAAGGTTTTGACCAACTCTTTAGTGGAAGGGCTATTGGCATTTTGGATCATCTCTTTTAAAATATTCCTCATCCCCATGTTCATTATCTTCTACTTATGATTGAGATATTCCTTGTAAAGAAGCTCATAGAGTGGTGGATATAACCTAGTTGCTTCACTTGTTCCTTTACTTGGACTTGATTCGATTTCTTTTCTTTTGAGAGCCAATTATCTAAAAATAATAGAAAAATAATAAAGATTATAATTGATTAATGCATCGTTAAAAAAAGGATAATAATAAATCTAACATGTACAAAATAATAAAATAACAGCTCAACCAGATCATACATCTGTTGCAACAGGTGGGTTATCGGTTGCAACATATAACTAACTTGTTGTAATGGATAAGTAATCTCTTTGAAACAATAAAAACGGTTTCAATATTGTTGTGATTTCTTCTAATTGATCACTCATTTGTTGAAACAGATAACTGATCTATGCAACAGATTATTCATTTATTGCAACATATAAGTGATCTGTTGAAATCATTATCGACTGCCAATATTGTTTAGGTTTCTTCCAACAGAAGTTCCATCTGTTGCAACAGATGAATGATCTGTTGAAAAAAAATCAACTCTTGGACATGTCATCCTGTTGGAATAGTTGATAGGATTTTATCCAATAGATGGTTCATCTGTTGCATCAGATGGTTCATCTGTTGCATCAGATGGTAAATTTGTTATATCAGATGGTTAATCTGTTGCAGAAAAAAATCAGTAGCAAGATTTTGTTTAATAGAACAACAACAATATCACCATTTAATATCAAATACATCACTTTTACTAAGAATAAGAACAAATCAATCCAGCAGTGCAACACCAACACAACACACACACCAAGAACATGAACAGTGACCAAAAATACCAACATTATTGTTTTGTTTGTACAAACACAAACAACAAAAATCAAACTTTAAAAAACACAACAAACACCAAAAAATCAAAATAAAAATTCGACAACAAGAACTATAATAACAACAAAAAATTATATTTTAATCCAGAAAGAGAAGAAAAAAACACCTGAAATTAGAGTTTTCTTCAGACTTCATTTCAAATTTAAGCAACAAATATTAAAATTTATAACCAATACTAGAAGAGAAGTTGAGTCAAGTTTCTCTTTTTCTTTAAAACTAAAGAGCCATAATTATTTTTCTGTGAAAGAAGAAAAGGGACGATGAAGAACTCAAAACTATTGTCGTCGGAGAGCAATGCTGTCACATTATATTGGTGGTTGAAAGTTGAAAGGAAACTCGAAGCCCAACTATTTATCATCGGAGATTGAAGTCACCGGGGATTGAGGGGAAAAATTTGAAGAACTGTTGGTTGGAAGAAGTTTGAGAGAAACTGTCAAGAGATAGAGAGATAGGGGAGAGAGGAGAAAGATGGTTGATTTAGATATGAGAGGGTATAATACCCCATATTTTTCCTACCTTAAATTCATCCCTAGAATATCAAGAATTTGCTTCAAAGATGAATACCATATATTCCATGTTGAATTTTCATGATTTCAACTTTTCATTATATGAAAAATTGAATAAACTTTCCATTGATACCAAATTCGCTAAATCCAACACCCAATGAAGGAGTTATGGCATTTTTAAGTTAACAGTGTCACATGGACTCTTAGCGCGTCATGGAGCTAAGCAAATTGGTAGTTGTCAAATTTCAGTGTGACTCTGCGATTCTATCGCGACGCAGAAAAGTCCTATTTCACATTTGTTAATTTTCAGCAAGCCTATACGATAGTGGTGCGTCACGCCAGTGGCCAAAATGGCAAAAACTATAGGTCATCGCGATAACTCCGCATCATAGAGAAATCCCAATTCCCACACATCCTTTTCCAGTGAGCCACCGCGATTGTGGCGCGTCGCGTTGGCCAGCCAAATTAGGATTTTTGGTCATTTTTTCAGTTCCATTTGGGAGTTTAAAAAGGGTATTTTGGTCATTACCCAAGTCTCCAATTCCATCCAAACACAAGATTTAAGCTTATTACAAGTATTTTATGCTCATATTCCTCCAAATTTCTCTCAACCAAAACCCTAAGCTTCAACAATCAACCTCAAGAATCTCAAGATTCCACTATCCTTTTTCTAAATTAATTCAAGATTCAAGATTCCCTACTCAAGAATTGCAAGAATCATCATTCAAGAGCACAAATAGGATCCCAAAAGTAAGCTTGTTCATCTAGTTCATCTTCCAATGTATGTGAGGTTTTGAACAAGGATAAATCTTTAACAAGGATAAATCTTTCATCCTTGTGCCCAAAATTTAATTATGGTTTCAATTTTACTGAATATTCTATGATTTTCCATAAAATTGAAGTTAGGATTGATACCCAAATTCTCATTGTTTTAGTTTATGAAATTTTTATGACATTTAAAGCTCCAATTGCAAGAAATTTATATATATTCACATTTGAAATTATAAGATTCATATTATGAGTCATATACTATTATCTTGACTAAGATTGTTGAAAGTTTTAAAGATGATTATTGAGCATAAATTTAAATCTAATTATTGATGTAATTATTGATGCATTAAAGCTTTATACTTTGAGTCCTAAGTACCATTGATGATTTTATAAGGAGATTATGATCTCAAGTCCTATTGACAAGTTTTGATTAGTTCTTTCAAAAGCAAAGATTGGTCTTTTAATCCAAACTAAGATAGGAATCCACACGATTCACATAGTTTATGAGTTAAAGTAAAGCAAAGAATAATTGGTTTTAATTATAAACCCTTGCGCTATTTTAAGGTGGATTTCCTAAAAGTTCTGAGCAATAAGTATGGGAGTAGTATTTAGCACCGAGTTGGGTATGTGCCACCGTAGGTTTCTGATTTTCCCATAGTGGACTAAGATAGTGATCACTTAAGTTAAGGTTCTATTACGATGGCAAGGGTAGAACAACTCTCCCCAACGTGGGTAAGATGTTGGACTCTGTGTCAGCTCACACGGTTTATGTCGGTTAAAAGAAACTCCCAAGTCCAAATTCCATAAGTCCCAAAGTTCCAAAATTTCTAAACCTCCCAAAGTTTCTATGTCCTAAAGTTTTGAAAGAATTCCCTAAAGCTTAATGGTAATGATTTTCAGAATAGTTTTAAAGTATCTACCTTCATATAAAATATTTTCCCTAAAGTTTTAAGGCTTACAGACTACAGATTCTAGAAAAGAAAGAGTAAAAGAAAAACTTTTAGAAAACTAAGTGTTAAGGCTAGCAAGTTTTACTCAGATTATGCTTTACAAAAAGATATTAGCTACAATTTTCAGCTTTCGGCTTACAAATTAAGAGTACAAATTTTAGAACTAAATGTCATGGCTCACAAGATTCACAAAGTATGTTTTGCTTCTTATTGCCTCATATTTTAGTATTTCAGATATTCCAACGTATGTGAGTCATTTATATTTAGCATGCATTATTTTACAAATTATGATGATGAGATGATATTTTACTTATGAATTTCACCCCCATGTACTCAGTACATACTCAAAGTACTGATCCACATATATGTCTATGTGCTATATTGTCTCATAATATAGGTATCAGTTCAGTTGTAGCACACATACCATATTTAGACAGATTGCAGCTTCCAGTCAGCAGGTGATGAGTCCTCTTGATTCAAGGGCTCGAGTAAGTTATATAGTTTGAGTAGTATTTCATTTTCTTGATTCAGTCGTATTAATTTGGGATAACTGAAGGTCATGTCTCGGCTACCTATAGTCAATACTAGTAGAGGCTTCATAGACAGTCAATAGACTTAAGGTATTTGATTCTGGTTTTGGTTGTAAATGCAGAGTTGTAATCATTTTAATTTAAGTTTTGTATTGCTCTGATTCAGAAAAGAGTTATCTTTTGCTTATTTCATTTAGATTTATGTATTTTAATTAGTTGCAATGAGTTATGCTAGTAGAAGGTTTAGCTTGGGATCATTTGTGGTTCGAAGCACCTTGTGACATCTCAGGACCATTTTCAGGGCGTTACAGAGGGGTGTGGGTTGATTTGAATTTTTGACAAAATTACAAAGTTTTAAAAATATTAATCAAGTCCTCAATTAACTTAATCAAGTTTTCTAACTATGTTTGATCCTTTAAATTGGTCAATGTCACCAATACCACATTCAAGACTTAAAAGACACCTTTCCTTCAATTTTCTCACTTTATTTCATTGTTTTTCTTCAAATCTTTTTAATCTTTAATTTTGTAAATCCTTGTTAGTGCAGACAAATATTTTTTTAGATAAATTTAAAGGTACATGATCAATAAATTCATAATCCAATAAGATAAGAAAAATTTTGGTACTAAGATTCTTATTTTTTAATTTGACTTATTTTTTTATACAATTTTATCTTAGGAAATTATTGGACAAACAGAATAATACTGTAAAATCAAATTTTTTGATTTCAAAATCCTAAGTATTAGAATATTAGTTAAATAACATATTTTTTCGTGCGAATTCTATTTTTTAATGGTAAGAATGTGAACGATATATATATATATATATATATATTATAGAGAGAGATATTCTTAAAAGATCATACATGAATCTTAATTAACATTCGAGACTTCTTTCTACTGTGTTGTGTTATGTTGTTAGTTTAGATACAATGTTTGTTTTGATTGTTGTTTAATATCATACCATCAAATTTATCGTTACATAAAAAAGAAACATATCACTTTATGTAACTACCGATTTGATGTGATCGCATCGTTACTTTATCTTTTTTCTCATTTTATATTTTTTATTATTTAATAATTTTATTTTATCCTTTATCCATTATGTTAGAGTTGTGACCTAAATTTTGATGGTTCGGCCCTGAAATTTCTGCGGTATGGACCTTTATGTTTTTAGGCCTAGGAATTATTTCTATGCACGTATTATATAAGTGCATTTAGTGGGTTATTTTGGGTATTCAGAAAATTTAGTCTTCTCCACATTGTACTCCTCTTCTTTCATAGTGAAACCTCCTCTGCCTCTGCCCGTGGTTTTTCCCGTAAGAGTTTCCATGTAAATTGTGTGTTCTTATTTTCGTTTACTTTTGGTTTGCTTTATTTCTCCCTGATTTCTAACAAACTGATATTAGAGACTGTTCGATTGTTTTCTCGGGGCTGGCAACCATGAAATATGGTATTCCGTTGTTGGATCGCAACACCAGATTTTTGTTATGAAAGATTAAGATGTGAACTGTGTTGTGTATTCTTATGTTAATAATGGAAAGTTGGAACCTAGATCTGTCAAGTGCTTATTTATGGGTTATAAGCCTGGTGTTAAAGGTAATAAGCTTTGGTGTCCAGAAAGCAAAAAGGTTATAATTAGCAGGGATGTTGTGTTTCATGAAACTGCCATGCTTTGGGCTCCCTCCGAATCTGGTGCTTCGCCCCCATATGAGATTAGTGACATGAATCAACAAAAGTCAAGAACCCATGTTGAAGTGCAGATTGGAGCAAAATCGCAACCAGTGCCTACTTCTCAATCTATGCAGGAGATACAGAGTGATACTATTTCTTCTTCTCCACCAGTGGTGCCAAAATATTCTATTGCTAAAGACAGGCTTAGAAGAGATATTAGACCTCCTCATAAGTATGTTGAAGCTGATTTGGTTGCTTATGCATTGAGTGTAGTAGAAGGTATTGATTCCGGTGAAGATCCTTCTTCTTACTCAGAGGTAGTTAGTTGTGATGATTTCGACCGATGGATGATTGCTATGCAGGAGGAGATGAAATCAGTTCATAAGAATGACACATGGGATATGGTGAGATTTCCTAAAGATAAGAAAGCTTTCTATTGCAAGTGGGTATTCAAAAAGAAAGAAGGAACATCAGGATTTGAAGATGCTAGGTACAAAGTAAGACTAGTTGCTAAAGGTTACAGTCAGGTTCCAAGTATCGACTTCACAGATGTGTTTTCTCCAGTTGTGAAGCATAGTTTGATTCGAGCATTGCTTGGTATTGTGGCCATGCATAATCTTGAGCTTGAGCAGTTGGATGTCAAAACTGCATTTTTACATGAAAAACTTGAGGAGGACATCTATATGCAACAACCAGAGGGCTTTATAGTATCAGGAAAGAAGGACTATGTATGCTTGCTGAAAAAGTATCTTTATGGCTTAAAGTAGTTTCCCAGGCAATGGTATAAGAGATTTGACTCTTTTATGACCTCTCATATGCTTCAGAGGAGCAACATGATAGTTGTGTCTACTTCAAGGAGGTAAGTGATGGTTCATTCATGTATCTTCTCTTGTATATTAATGATATGTTGATTACATCAAAGGATATGAGAGAGATAATAAAAGTCAAAGCCCAGCCTAGTAAGGAGTTTGATATGAAGGATCTACGTACAACAAAGAAGATTCTTGGTATAGAGATTCTGAGGGATAGAAAGAATGGTAAGTTATACTTGAGTCAGAAAGGATATATTGAGAAAGTTCTTCACAGGTTTAATATGCAAAATGCCAAACCTGTAAGAACTCCATTGGCAACACACTTCAAAATCTCAGCCACTTTATCTCCAAAGACAGATGATGAGCGTGACTATATGTCTCGAGTTCTATACTCTAGTTCTGTCGTGTCTCTTAAGTATGCAATGGTGTGTTTCCGATAAGATTTATCTTATGCGATCAGTGCAGTTAGCAGATACATGGAAAATCCTGGCAAAGAACATTGGAAAGTAGTTCAGTGGATTTTCAGATACTTGCATGGATCTGCTGATGTTTGTTTATAGTTTAGGTGAAATAGAGATGGAGTAATCGGGTATGTTGATTCTGATTTTGCAGGAGACCATGATAAAAAGAGGTTTCTTTCAGGCTATGTTTTCACCATTAGTGGTGGTGCTATCAGTTGGAAAGCTACTTTATAGGCTACGGTTGCTTTGTCAACCACTGAGGTAGAGTACATGACTAATACAGAGGCTTTTAAGGAAGGGTTTTGGTTGAAGGGTCTATTTGGTGAACTTAGCAAAGACTTATAGATTACTATGGTCTTTTGCGATAGTCAGAGTGCTATTTTTCTTACGAAAGATTAGATGTTTCATGAGAGTACAAAGCACATCGTTGTTCGATTTCATTTTGTGCATGAAATTATTGCTCGTGGTGATATTATGGTAAGCAAGATTAGTACCCATGATAATCCTGCTGATATGATAATTGAAACACTACCAAGTGTCAAGTTTGAGCATTGTTTGTACTTGGTAGGTGTTAGCTGTTGAGATGTGCCATTAGGGGCTTTTGTGGAAGAGCTGGAGAGTTTGTCTTGAAATGGATTTGAGTTCTGAATTAGAATTCGTGTCAAGGTGGAGATTGTTAGAGTTGTGACCCAAATTTTGATGGTTCGGCCCTGAAAGTTCTGCGGTATGGACCTTTATGTGTTTTTGGGCCTAGGACTTATTTGTATGCACGTATTATATAAGTGCATTTAGTGGGTTATTTTGGGTATTCAGAAAATTCAGCCTTCTCCATATTGTACTCATCTCCTTTCATAGTGAAACCTCCTTTGCCTCTGCCCGTGGTTTTTCCGCAAGGGTTTCAACGTAAATCTGTGTGTTCTTATTTTTGTTTACTTGTGGTTTGCTTTATTTCTGCGCGATTTCTAACACATTATAGTGTCTCTATACCTCATACTCGACTTTCTAGTGGGTCTATCCTGCATATTATTGATAAATGAAATTATATAATGACGAAAAATGTCACAATCTCTCCAAACTTTGTATTTATTAATATAATACGATACAAAATAACATAATACAATACAATATGATAAATTATGAAACAATACGTAACAACCATCCAAACACAAATACAACTCTTAGACGTCAACTTAAGCATATCCTATAATTAACAACGTACCATATACTAATTAAGTTGCATAGATGCACTTATATGCAACTAATTGAGCACAATTTGCAATCAATACTTCATATCATGAAGTTCATGAACATCAGAATAATCCTTAATCTCATCATCAACTACTAACTAATTAATCTAGTCTTGTACTGATATCTACGAGCAGCGTGCATAAAGTGGAACAAATTCAACACTCCCAGTACTGCAATAACCTAGTAAAAGTTAACAACTCTCCCAACATTAATGTCCTTAGATAACCAATCTGGATGTCCATGCCCCCCTGTAGTTTTATGCAAAATGTTCACCATTATGATGCTTAAATCGTATTTTTAGGAAACTCCTTATAGTATAACTCAATTTGACCAATAATGCTAAAAGCATCAGTAAATCCCATAAGTAATAGTTGTGGAGCTAACCACATGACTGTAATAGGTGCTTGTCCATCTGGACTATTGTGTATTATAGCTGAATTTCTTTTCATTTTCTCAACTTGCCCTGCCACAATCACGGACAAAATTGAAAATATTATGCAATTCCAATTCTTTGTAACAATGTGATCCCACCTTCAATTTTTGTGATTTTTCTGATCGATAGCTCGATGAGTCTACCATAGACTGGTAGTCATGTTCCTAGAGTTAATAACCCAAATGATCACTCAATTTATGATTTTTCTCTCAGAAAGTCATTCAACTTTGATTCTTACTCCAAAAGCCACTCAATTATGAGTTCTTTTCTCAGAAAGTCACTTAACTTTAGTTTTTACTTCAAAAACAACTCAACTATGAGTGTCTTACTTACAAAGTCACTCAAGCTATTTAATTAATACTAGTTTAGGTGTACGCATCTTGCGCGTGTACCTTACTTTAATGAGTTCAAACATTATATTAAATAGGATATTTGTTTAAATAATAAACATGAATATAATAATTAAATTTAATATCTTTTGAGTATGTAAAAATAGAGAATTTATTTATTAAATCTATCTTTTCCAAAAATATTTTTAAAAATTGATCGACATTCATCTACTATCTTTAAATTGCAACAAAATAATACAATGATAGAGATATCAAAATAGTACAATTAAATCTAACCTTTACACACAAAATTTTCTCAAAGTCGTCCGACACTCATCT
Source organism: Capsicum baccatum var. pendulum (assembly GCA_030864225.1). NCBI lineage: Eukaryota > Viridiplantae > Streptophyta > Magnoliopsida > Solanales > Solanaceae > Capsicum > Capsicum baccatum. Next base: position 235,812,142 of record CM061560.1, on the reverse strand, counting down.
ACCACCTGTAAATAATAACAAAATAATACGATAATAGAGATATCAGAATAATACAACTAAACCTACCTTTTACATACAAAAATTCTCCAAAGCCGACCAACATTTATCTATCACCTGTAAAATGTAATAAAATAATACGATAAAAGTGATATCAAAACAATACAATTAAACTTAAGTTTTACACACAGAAGTTTCTCAAAACCGACCGAGATTAATCTACAAACTATAAACTACCACAAAATAACAAACTAATAGAGATATAATGATAATACAATTAAACCTAATCTTTACCAAAAAAAAAAAAATTCAAAGCCGACCCACATTCATTTAACATCTGTAAATTAAAATAAAACAATAAGATAATAAAGATATCAAAACAATACAATTAAACCTAACCTTTACACAACAAATTCTTCAAAGCCAACTGACATTCATCTACGACCTGTAAATTGTATAAAAAAAATATAATAGTGGTCACAAAACTTCGATTTTGATCCAACTAATTTTTTTTGAGCGAAAATTTTGACCCTAAAGAATGATTTTGAATGAAAATAAAGAAGATATATATATATACACACACACATGTTGACTTTTATTATGCTGACAACAACAGTGAAGAAGTTAAGGGTTAGAAAATCAAGCATCCACCATCTAAACATGCAATCGAATCAAGTTAGATGAGAATCAATCACATTCTCCCAATAGGCAAACAAGTTTGTTCTCTAGTTTAAACGTACATCTCAATATTTATAGAAGTATTTTCTTAATACAGTTCTATTTGTATTTTTCTAACTGAACAGTAGAAAAAGATAATATTAATTAATTCTCCTACCATATATTTTAGGAGTCCCATATATTTTAGGAAACCTAGTTAATATTTTAATATTTTACAGATTATAGATTTTTCACGAAAAGATAATTTAAGTTGTTAATTATTGTAATTTATAATATTTTTTATGTAAGTTTTAAATTAATATACGTTACTTTTCTTGTCCAAATTTTTGTAGCATTGATAGCCAATTATATTTTAAAAATAATTTAAGTTTTTAATTATTATGATTTATAATACTTTTCTTCTATTCCAATTTCAGTAACACTAATATAATTTCAAGAGTCGACCAAATATTTTATATCTTTTAAATTTTTTAAGTTTTTAATTATTGTGATTTCTAGTAATTTTCATGTAATTTTTTTGAAATATATAACAGATTAAATTATTTTTAGATATTTTAAGTTGTTAACTATTGTAATTTATAATAATTTTTATGTAATTTTTGAATAATATATGCTACTCTCCTTGTCCAAAGTTTTGTGTCGATAATAGCCAATTATATTTTTTAAATAATTTAAAATTTTGATATTGTGATTTATAATATTTTTTTCTATTTCAACTTATGTGGCACATTGCTTAAATGACCATAATAATTAATTAGGGGTGATATAGTAAAATCACAATTGAAACAACGAAGCATATATGTCTTAAATGACTTACAACAACTAATTAGAAGTGACATAGCGAAAGTACTATAAAAATTACTTGTGAAAAATTTAAGTGGACCTCATATAAGACGTCAAGTTCATTTAAAACATCAAAAGTTAATTTATCATTTTTACATCTATTTTATTTTTATTAAATATTATTAATTTTTTAATACTTAAATGACTTATAATAATTAATTATGGGTGATATTTAGAAAACTATGGTTGAAGCAGCTGAAACAGACATGTCATAAACGTTTATTTTACTTTTTTTTATTAAATATTATTAATTTTTAATATATAAATAAATTATAATAATTAATTAGGAGTGATATAATAAAATCACGATTGAAGCAACTTAATCAGACATGTCATAAATGCTTATTTCATATTTTTTAATTAAATATTATTTATTTTTAATACATAAATAACTTATAATAATTAATTATAGGTGATATAGTAAAATCATGGATTCAATATTATTAATTTTTCAATACATAAGTGACTTATAATAACTAATTACAGGTGATATATTAAAATCATGATTGAAGCAGCTGAAGTAGAAATCAGTCAACTTTTTAAATTTTTTGTTAATTATTGTTATTTACAGTACTTTTTATTTCATTTTTCAAATAATATATGTTGTTTTATCTTCTTCTGTCCTGTTCCAATTTATGTAGCACTCATATAATTTTAATAGTCAATAAAATATTTTATGTTGACATATCAGTTTATTATTCTTAATTTTTTAATACATAAATGACTTATAATAAGGGGTGATATAGTAAAATCATCGTTTGCAAGATGACAATTTAATTTAAAACATCAAGTGTTAATTTCGCATTTTATGTCTATTTTATTTTTTATTAAATATTATTTATTTTCTTAATACCTAGATGACTCATAATAATTAATTAAGAATGATTGATTATGTTATTACTATAAAAATTAATATAATTTTATCATATCCAATAGTAATCATCGATAACTCACCGAAGTAGTATATTAATTAAATACGGGATGCTATATTTTGTATATGCAAAATATGATATTGTTAAACATTATTGGATAGTGCATTATATTTATCTTTCACAATAATAAAATTTTACTATAGATTTTTCTTTATTTCTTTTTAATTTGTTACATATTGACCCAACACAAATTCTAAGAAAATATTCTTTAGAAATTTATTTTATTAAATTAAATTTTTTATTTTTGTAATTTAAAAATTTTAAAGTTAAGTTTAAATATTAGAATTTTTATATAAGAAACAAAAAATTTTAAAATGTAATTAACTAAAATAAATAAATAAAAAGATTAATTTTCTAAATAAAAGTCAATTAAAATAATAAAATTTATTTAATTTAAATATTTAGTTGCAACTAATTAAGATAATTTTTATTTTGTCATGATTTATGCTGCACCGATAAAATTTTGAGAGTTGAATAAAACTTTTATCTATTTTAAAAAAGAATTTTAACTTGTTAATTATTGTGATTTATAATAATTTTTACATAATTATCGAATAATATATTTACTCCCTGTGTCCCAATTTATGTGGCTTCGATACAATTTTGAGAGTCAATTAAAATTTTTATATATCTTTTAAATATTTTAAGTTGATTTTTATTTTGTCTCAATTTATGTGGCATTGCTAAAATAATGTGAGTCAATAAAATTTCTATATTTCTTTTAAATATTTTAAGTTGATTTTTCTTTTGTCTCAATTTATGTGGCATTGCTAAAATAATGTGAGTCAATAAAATTTCTATATGTCTTTTAAATATTTTAAGTTATTAATTATTGTGATTTGTGACAACAAATTAGTTCTGAACATGATAAACAATGAAATAAATAAAACAAATTACTTTTAATATGTAGTTATGGTTAATTAATAGAATATATTAGATATATAAACCATTATGATGAAACAATAGAATTATTAGATATTGGGACATGATATGTAATTAAGTAGAAATAGTTGAATTTTTTGGTAATTACATGAGGTGGTCGAAACCACCTCTTCTATATAATAGAAAAGAAATATAAGTGGTAATACAAAAAATTATATTATGGTTGAAAAATCAATTTTGTAAATAAATATTACGTTTAAAGTTAATTAAATCTAATCAGCTAAATTAATATGATTCTGAAAATCTTAAAAATTAATATTAACATTATAAGTGAATTGTTATAAACTATTTATGATATTTTAAAATTTCAGTGGGTTATAAAGTAAACATTAGAATGTGTAATAATATGGTTCAAATGATTTTTTAGTTCTTTTAAAATTTTTATTTTAAATAAAATTTCATGTTAGAAAATTTTAATTAAAAGTTAATTAATTAAATAGGTTGAGTAACTTTATAAGTAAAATATTAATAATTAAGTGACTTTTGAAGTAAAAATCAAAGTTGGGTGACTTTCTGAGGAAAAAACTCTAAGTTGAGTGACTTTTGAAATAAGAAACAAAATTAAGTGACTTTGTCAGAAAAAAATCATAAGTTAAGTGACCATTTGAGTTATTAACTCCATATTCCTATGGTGATCATTATATAACAAAGATGGAACGGGGTCCGGATTTGAAATTTGGGGCTGAGGTAACGATTCTTTTTTTTTTTTTTAGCTTGTGATAACGTGAATGTGCCCTGTTGTGCCATGGCTGTAACACAAATAATCCCTGATATCCAAATTGGAATTATTTTGAGTGATGGCATTTTACTTCAATTTGTTGGACACTACATAGAGCCCGTTTGGATAAGATTAAAAAAAATAGTTTTTTAGCTTAAGTGATTAAAAATTTAAAATAAATGTTTATAAATTAAGAAGATAAATGTTTGGATAGAAGTGATTAAACTGAAAAAAAGTTATTGATGTGTTTGATAAACAAGTGATGTTAAACACTTTTTTGTTGTTAAAATGATTTAAATGTCCTTAAAGTTGTTAACACTATAAATAAGCTGAATTATTTATAATCTTTAATTCTAAAATAAAATTTTTGAACAAACCTTCGATGTAATGACAGATTCGATAAAAAGAAAAATGAAGAGGTGATTGGAGGAAAGAGATGAAGCAAAGCGGCAAAGAAAAAAAGAAAAAAATTTATATATTTAAGGGCTGCAATTTTAGTATATTATTAGAATTGAAGAAAAATATAAGGGGTAAAAAGATAAATATTTTGGTCAAACCTAAAAGAATTTTAATCAAAAAAGCAAAAAACTGAGGCACCAGCTTCTCACTTTTTGATTTTTTTAATCAGTTTTTACCCTTTTTTTTTTTTAGCACTTTTAAATTTTGTCAAACACCTTAACAAGCTAAAAAAAAAAGATTAAAAGCTAATTTGATCATATTTTAATTCTATCCAAACGAACTCATAGCCTCCAATTATTTGAACAAATGCCATCAATGTTCACTTCACCCTCCATCACTACAACTGCTTTGTTCAAGAACCTGCGTGAAAATACTCTAGCATTTAAGTAACATTATGTTATAAAATAAGTGTTCCAATAAAATAAAATGAATGCATCACCTGTACTTACAGGTTAAATGAAGTTTTCTTCAAGTTGAACCCTTTCAGTAACGGGAGATCATAAAAGATCATGTTACCATCATACTCATATAGAAGTTAATTATTAGTTTTTTGTGAGACGCGACAAAGACCTTAATGATGCTTGTGAAAATACTTCCTTCAGGCTTCACATAAACGTACCCTTTTGTTCCGATGAAAAATAAAATTAGAGACAAGAGCATGAACATAGTAGGGATACCAAATCCAATTCCCCAGCTCACAGAATCTTGAATATACACCACAAGGGTTACTGCAATGATTAGAATCACAAATGAAGTGTAATACCAATTGAAGAAGCTAGCAATTCCTTTTCTTCCTTCATCTGTTGATGAATCAAATTGGTCCACACCAAATGGGATGCTACTTATTCCACCTGACCCAATGAATAAAAATCTATGCCCATAACTATAAAGCCCATTTGTTTCTTGTTGGGCCCTTCGCATGTTTGGCCTACTTTGCAAGGAGAAGGGTGTAGCAGAGGTAACCAAGGAATCAAGGTCAATGCAGGCATTCCCTGTCAAATAAAGCAACAAAACGATTTATTATAGCTCATTTGACATCACTTCGTTACCAGTTACTCCAAAACTCCCGCTAGAAAATATGTACGTACCATCATTTCAAAAAAGGAGGCAAAAGCGATAGTCCAAAATCGACCAATATATTCATCGAAAATAAAGGCACCAGGCAAATGGTATGGAATTAGTAATTCCAGAGCATATATTAAGAACATTGGTAGCAGAGACTAGAGCAAGTTGGCCAAATATCCACTTTTAAAACTTATTTTGCCATTTTGACACAAGTCTTGAAAAATTTGTCATATATCCATTTTATTCCATGTCATCATCCTTTCTTTTCAAGTTAATAAATTCACCCACAAGTTTCTAATAATACACTTTAGTCCACGCCTTCATCCACAATAATTATATACAAAATATCTTGGGTTTTCAAGAATTAAAAAAAAGACCTCCAAAAGCTTAAAATAGAAACTTCCGTTTCCCTCCAAAAATCTCCGATTCAGGCACGATTCCGGCATTATTTTCCGACGATCAGTTCAAAATCAGTCCACAAACATCATAATCTTGTTCATTGCATCCATTGCTACCCTATTTGTTTGCTATATTCTCAAACACACTTCCACCATTGTTAAAAAGCTTTCAAATCACTCACATTACTCAAAACCTCTTTAGAAAGTACTCCCTTCGTTTTTTAAAAAAGACCTAATTTGATTTGGCACGGAGTTTAAGAAGATAAAAAAGACTTTTGAATTTTGTAGTGTTAAATTAAAGATATGTCAAATGTACCAATATGCTCTTCAATCTTGTGCTCTTAAACATGTCATGTGGAAAGTTAAAATTAAAAAGTTGTTAAAAACGAAAGGGGTCATTCTTTTTTAAACGGACTAAAAAGGAAAGTAGGTCATTCTTTTTTGAAACTAAGGAAGTATATTACAGTAGCTCAGGCGAGCCAACTCCATTTCTCTATTCCATAAGCCCAACAATCGTTAATTAGAAGCAATATTTGCAATTTCACAATTTTGTACGAATATCTGTCCAGTCACCGACCATCATTGACCAGTCATCGACCGTGCATATACCCGACATATACCATCAGCATAATCTACGATCGACTAAAGCTTAATTCTAGGATGTCTATTGCAAAATTTATTCTGATTTTTGGTGATTTCATGGGAGAATGGGAGGAGACTCCCAAAATGTTGGAAATGAAAATCTTTTACTACGGTGACATTGCCCATTGTGGTTCGCCGCAACGGTTCATACGATGAATTGACTACAAGCGTAATAGAGATCGAGGATATAAACTACGCGCCAAACGACATGGGGATTAGTTATGTAATACATTCAAGTGAAAAAATACATCCTACGATCATAAATAATGATAGATGTGTGTCGTTGTACATGATGGATGTTGGTGTTAATGACTTTAGGCCTACTTTAAGGATAAATGTAATTGAGAGGCCCTTTGAAGAGCAGTTGAATTCATCACCACCCTCACCTCGGCGCCCGGTAGCCGATGGCGATTTGAATGATTATGAGAATGATGATGATAATCCAATTAATATGGAAGATGATTCTATGGATATGGAATATGATTCATCGGACTCGCAAGATGTGGAAGAAGATTGTGGAACGAGATCACAATCAAGTCATTTCTTCACCAATGGAACTAATTTCTATTGTGATCAAACATTCGTTTACAAGAAAGAGCTGAAAATGCTACTAGACGGAGCATTGGTGAGACAATTTTTTGATTATATTACAGAGAAGAGTTGTACCAAATTGTCGAAGGTGAAATGTGTATCTCATGATTGCGGCTGGTTGTTGCGGGAAAGGACGTACGAATCCTCGGACAAATTTTGCATTTACAAGTATGTTGGATTCCACACATGCGGTGCTGAACACACCACATGAAGGCATAAGAAAATCTCATCCGAGATCATCGCTTCACTATGCAAAAATTATTTTTGTAATGGTAAGGGTTCAAGCATAAGAGAAATTCAGAGGATTGTGTTTAGGGAGATGCATTGCAACACAAGATATTGGATGTGTTGTAAAGGAAATATAATTACGAAAAACATCATTTGCGAGACATCGGAGCACGAATTTGCTTGCTTTTCAGCTTTTTGCCACATGGTGGAGTTATTGAATCCAGGTTCTTCTTACTCTATCATGATTAACAAGATGGATGGATCGTTTTTGTACTACTTTTTTTCTTTCGGAGCTTACATACGGAGATATGCCCACATGAGAAAGGTAATTATTGTTGATGACACATATTTGTATGGCAAGTACATGGGTGTGTTGTCGAGTGCCGTTGCACAGGATACCAAAAATCATATGTTTTCAATTTTCTTTTGTGTTGTGGATAAAGAGAACAATGCTTCTTGGACCTTCTTCTTCGAGAAGTTGAAGTCTATAGTGAAAGATGAACCAAATCTTTGTGCCATCTCCGATAGGCATATTAGCATTGCCAATACTTTCTTCTGTGTTTATAATCGTGCGCATCATGGACTTTGTATGAGGAACCTCGCTGAAAATCTTCGTATAAATCAACACTTTGGAGAGCATCTTTATCTATTCTACGCCGAAATAAAGGCTTATTCTCTTAATGAATTTAGAGAGCATTTTGTGTAATTGAAGAATAAATGCCCCAAGGCAGCACATGTCCTTGAAAATGTGCTTGATTTTGAGAAGTGGAGTAGAGCACACTTACCGGGCAATAGGTACGGTGTGATGACCACAAACATCACCGAGTCGCTCAACTCTGTGTTGACGGATGAATGAAAGGATCCTGTGTCATACTTATTTAATTTGATTGCTAAAAAATTTGGTGAAAAGTTCTTGGAGCGGCATGCATTTGTTGGTAATTCAAACAACAAATTTGTGCCTTGTGCGAAAAAAATACTAAGGGATAATAAGAGTGCGAATGATTCCTTGTATGTTACTAATGCAAACGGGGATCTCGACTAATTCACCGTGTTCAGCAACTGTGTTACTGCCAAGGTCAATCGCTTGGAGAGAAGTTGTTCTTATAGGAATTATGACTTGGTAAAATTTCTGTGCGAATATGCGATGGGGGCTTTGCGAGCAAAGTATGGCGATGGTGAAGGTTATGGTAACTTCATCTACGAGTACTTTTCGCCTATTTATAAAGTTGAAACTTACCTCTTTTCATACTCTGAAGCTATTAACGTTGTCTCCCTAAAGTCCGAATGGACTGTACCATAGGTTTTGCAAGAAACGAAGATTGTTCCACCCCCCTACGATCCCAAACTTAGAAGGAAGAAAGTCAAACGCGTTAAGGGCATCAGTGAAACATTCAAGTCCAAAAGGAGGAATAAGTGTTCAATATGCAAGAAATCCAAGCACAAAAGAACCACATGTAGCATGACCAACAAATGTTAGATAGACTTTTTTTGTTCGTTTGTAAAACCACTGTTTAGGGGGGTAACTGTGCATTTCTATAGAATTTAATGTTCAGTTGTAATAGACTATATGCTTTGTCTACGGTAGATAACATCAATCTATGATATATCTTTTACATGATCGATCAAATAATTGTTAATGGATATATGATTACTCATCAAACATGTTGTATGGGTATTTTTACCGCCCTATCTCTCCAATCGATGCATTGAACCATCGTTTCCTATTCTCAATTAATTAAAAGCTGCAAACACGTCTATTCACATAAAAACCGCGAGTATACTCAAGTTAAACCTTTTCTATTCCCACACATGCCAACTGATCATTGATTGAGAATATGAAATGACACCTTCTATGAGTCTGTAAGTACAATGATAATTTCTATGTAAGCATTCAGTTCTACCTAAACCAAAAAGTTCAAAACCCTCTTCTTCTTTATAAAAAAAAATCATGCCTTCTAGAAGGATACCCCTACGTCCTATCAGACGATTCCCCCTATGACACTATGATCTCTTACTGTTAAGGAACAATTTTGATCGCCTGTTCCATGGATTGGGTTAAGACCGTATCTACTTAAAGCGTGAACTCCGTTGAATTGCTTATTTCTTGAGGAAAATTTTGGAAAGGCTAGGCATGAAAGGCCCCGACTACATCACCCCCGGCATCCCCCTAAATTTAGTTTTAAGTTTTTATTTTAATTTATATTTATAAGTTTTTGTATTTATTCATTGCAGAAGAAGCTTTCTTAGTTAGGATTCTTGATAGAAGAAAGCTTTTTTTTTTTTTTACTTTTTTGCTATTTTTGATCATGGAAAATCTATGTACTGCAATGAACAAAATGAATATAAGTATTTCAGTTTAACTATTATGTTTTTCCTCTTTTTTGTGACTGTTGCTTTTTGTGTTGGTTATTCTTCTATATCAATGGTGGAATTTTGCACAACCAACTTTTCAAAATTTTATTGCTTGCTCAATGAATACAACTGTAGATTGACTTGATCAAATTCACGAAGAGTAAAAATTATATGACAATAAATTAAGATCACATATTTAGTCTATCATCGATCTTAATACTGTCATTCCTTGATTAGACATATAGGTCGATCGTAAACTATATCAATCGATGGACTATCAGTAACTTGTAATTTGAAAGAAAATAATAAATTAAAAAAGGCTTAAACACATAATCACATAATTTTGGGGTGGTGAAAGAAAATAATTAAATTAAAAAAATTTAAATACATAATCACATGATTTGGGGGTGGTGAAAGAAAATAACTAAATTAAAAAAAGTTCAAACACATAATCACATGATTTAGGAGGGGTGAAAGATAATAATTAAATTAAAAAAGTTTAAACACATAATCACATAATCTTGAACTGTTGGTGACACTTAATAGATTGTCATCGATGTTGACCCATGTCAATAATTAAGTAAAAAATAAACTTGTTCTTTAAGGGTCCATCGATTCATTTGGTCTACCATAGACTTACACTATAGGTCGTGCATCGATTGCTCTCTTGATCATTCGTAGATCACATAGACTTATGTACACGGTTATAGACCCTCACTCGGATGTTGTTTAAAATTGAATAATTAAATAAAAATAAATAAATTATGAGTTTCTACACATATGAAGGAGTTTAAATAAGTCACATGGTCTTGTTAGAGCTTACACAAATTGGGGGTGGTGATTGAAGGATTATGTGGATGGGTAGTGGTTGAACAATCAATATCCTAATAGTAATGTTTGTCCAAGAACAAGTATGTTTTGAGAATGTTGATTGTTCAACCACTACCCATCCACATACTCTTTTGATTTGAGGGTGGTGATTCAAGGAATATGTGGATGGGTAGTCATCAAATACAATCAACATCCTTAAAACATATTTGTGCTTTGACAAACATTACTCTTAGAATCTTGTTTGTTCAATCACTACCTATCCACACTCTTTAATTCACCACCCCTAATTTGTATAAGCTCTAATATGATTATGTAACTTGTTTGAACTCCTTCATCTGTGTAGAATTCCATACTATGTGTAGAATTCCATACTAAGTCAATATACAGTTGTATTCATATATGAGATCTACCAATGATCCAGATATCAATTGATGCACAATATACAGTGTAAGTCTACGATAGACCACATTAATTGATGGACCCTCAAAGCACAAGTATATTTTTTACTTAATTATTTTCTTTTTAAACAGGTTATTGAGGGTCCATCAATTACGTAGACTTTAATATCTCGTTGATGATTGACATAGATCATGATCAATGACAATATATTAAGTATCACCAACAGTTCAAAAAATACAATTATTATTTCAATGGTAACAAACGGCTAATTTTGTACTCCTTTAATGTTAACAGTTCTTTTTACTTCATATATAAAGTCCTCCATCCCTCATTATTTTATTTCATCTACTTTCTTTTTTATTTTAAAATTCTACAATGTCTCAAGCATCTCAAACATCGAATTCTAAAAAGACTCTAATTTCTCATTATGGAAATGCGGCTGTCTTGAGGATGTCACACACAGACGCAAATCCGAGTCGCAAATTTTATAATTGTGCAATTACGAAGATGAGTTGTGTATGTGTTTTAAATTACATAAATCGTTATGCAATTATTTTTTCTAGGATAATGGAGTATGCTAGTTTTTTAAATAACTTGATGAGGTATCACCTCCAAGCAGTCCATCAACGTTGAGTTCGGGATCCTAGACATCAAATTTTTATGGCGTGACAAAATTTAATCTACTACAAAGGCTCTGAGAATACAAAGAAAATAGAGATTTCCCTATGATTTTGTTCAAAGAAGTCAAAGAGAAAAGGAATCACTTGAAAGTATTGCTACAAGACACCCAAATAGAGAGGAATCAACTAAAACAAAATTAATTTTGGTGGAAGAAAGGGAGAATGGCCTAAAAATGATGTTATGTGGTATAATGCTAGTATTCATTGTTTGGAAAGGTGCAACATAGATGTAGTGAGATTGAATTAATAAAAATGCTTCTATTTTTCTATAATGTTAATACTGTTTTTCATAGAATCATAGTTGATCAAACTACACATCAACTTAAAATTGAGTAGCATGGTATTGATAGACTATGCTAGCAGTATACGAAAGATAAAATATGCATTCAATGATATCAACCATACACTATATCAGTTATGACAACACATTGAATATTCAAATTTTATGCAACAATATAGTTAAAACAGATTCAGTGAAGAACCATAACGACTTTCATAGAATAAAGGAATGTTTATTGTTGACACCTAATTTTTGCACTCCACGACTAAATTTAATCCTGAGTTTCTTCAGTTAAATACAATCAAAATATTTATTTCATCCAAATAAAAAATTTTAAAAATATTTTTTGTACGTAATTTTGTCATTTTAAGTAGCGATTAAATATTATCGCGTTTAGTTATACGAGATTATATAATTTGATATACCAGGATTGAGCACTAATATCATGTCGCAAGAGTTACCAATACAGTTAAGCAAAAATTTGTTTTATGATGTATTATGGACTAGAATTCTTTCTTTTATGTATGAAACATGTTTGACCTGAATTCCCAAGAAAGGGATACGTAGGTGGCCTATGTTGGCTTTGGTCAACTCCTTAGGAAAATTTACCCTTTCCTTTATGTACGAACTACGTTTGACCTGAATTCCCAAGAAAGGGATATGTAGGCGACCTATGTCGGCTTCGGTCAAGCCCTTAGGAAAATTTATGCTTTCCTTTCATGTATGAACTACATGATGACCTGAATTCCCAAGAAAGGGATACATAGGCGGCCTATGTCGGCTTCGGTCAACCTATTAGATTTTTCTATATATCCTTAGCATAGTCTTAAACTATGTTTGACCTGATTCTTGCTTCAATGGGATAAGTAGTAACCCCAACAGCTCGGTCATATAATCCCAGGAAATGAAAAATGGGGCAAAATTTTTTAGAAGGAATCTCAAAAATTCATAAGAGAAAGGTCATCTTCCAAAAACAAAGAGAATGAAGACTAACAAAGACTTCGACTCCTATTTCCAGGATTGAGTAAGATTGACCGCCCAGATATGTTTGCAAGCGAGATAATTATCCTCACGGGCTGATATCATCTCAAACAACTTTAAACTAAGGCAGAAATTTTAAGGAGGTCCTCAAAATTTCCACTAATATATTGGAATATATTTCAAATTCCCCAGCACCAGAAGTCAAAGTCAAGATTTAGAAGTCACCATCTACGACAAAGTCTAGTTAGAAAAAATCTTCGGCTATAATAAAAATTTTGATAGAAAGCCTTAACGATGATGAATCCCTAGAATTCCTTCATCAAACGTCAGAATACAGTCAGAACCAAGAGAAAGATATTCGTCGGGCTTGTACATGACATGAATGACAGAGATTTTCCAAAGCTTTTACAAGAAGTTTTTGAAACTAGTACTACTTTTGAAAATCTATACAATTTTTTTTATTTAGTGATTGTCTAGGCATCTATTGGAGCGGAGAGTTAGAATGAAGGTCCCAACACGATGGAGCACCCAAAAGATGGTGAGGAGCAAACCAAGCATCGAAGGACGCCACCCCGGAGTAGTTTCATTCAAAACTAACTATTTTTTTGTGGATGCAGGGATCAATACACATTGATGAAAATCTTTTTCAGAAAACCCCAAGCGAGTTGCGAGCCACACCAAAACATACAATGCTCAAGAATGGTATTTTTGGGTAGCCCCAAAGACGGGTTTAATACCCATTTATTGAGGACCTTTTGAATTGTCTATCTTATTTCTTGAGATCATGAAGGATAAACAAAGGCGCCTTATCTACTTTATTGTATTTAGAATTCTTTATATGAAAAGAGTCGCTAGCATAAGTGACTTTATGTCTATTAAATATTTACTTTGAGTGCAGGTGCATTCAAGGAAGTCGGCATAATAAATACAATAATCAAAGGATTACTCAATAGGAGGAAGAGCCAAAAGTCATCCTCAAAATTCTCCTTGAAGCGAAGCAAATACTATTTGAGTAGTACCCAAACAAGGGTTTTGCCCATTTACTTGCATTCGGTGGATCTGCTGTTTAATTATTTCTTAAAAAAGAGAAGATTAATAGCGAAATAAGTCATTCAAATTATGATGCTCAGTATTTATCATTAAACTATCATAAAGCTTGGCTGTGGTCGCCAATGAGAGCAACATTGTGTCTACTAACTGTCTACCTTGAGTACAGGTACGTGTAAAAAGCAAACTGCAGACAAATCAACTCAGGTGAAACTATTTTCAAATCATCGGAAGAACCATTTCATCTCATCGCCAAGAGGGCCATCTCATACCATTGCCAAGAGGGAATTATCAACATGTAATATCTGTTGACACAAATATTAGCATCGAGGATATTATCAACATGTAATATCTGTTGACACGCGAGACACAAATACTGATATCGAAGATATTATCAGTATCTAATATCTGTCGACATGCAAGACACAAATGCTGGCATCGAGGATATCATCAGCATCTAATAGCTGTTAACACACAAGACACAAATGCTAGTGTCGAGGATATCATTAGCATCTAATATCTATTGACACACGAGATAGCATACACTGGCATCGAGGATATCATCAGCATCTAATATCTATTAACATGCAAGATAGCATACGCTGACATCGAGAATATGTCATTATTTTATGAATTAACATCTGAATGCATCAAAAGTATATTATTCAAAGGGACGTCTTTAAGTCGCTATCTGAAAGTGAACGACACATGAGATTTTCTAGAAATTGATAATCTGAGGTTCATCTATAAATCATATTATTTAAAATAGGATAGTGTGCAAGATTATCTATGAGTTGATAGCCCATAGGTCATTTTTAAGTCGCAAAAACATCGTAACTGGATAGTGTGCAAGGTTACTCAAAAATAGATAGTCCAAAGATTATTCGTAAGTCGCAACTAAATCCTTAAAGGAGAGTATGAGAGATTGTCAAATTGATAAGTCCAAGGGTTCTCTATAAGTTGCTTCATATCCAAGATCGATTATGTGCAGGATTACCTAAAAACTAGCAATTTGAGACATATCTACAAGTCTTATTGTATCTAAGGTCGGATGATGTGTAGGGATACTTGAGAACAATTGGTTGGAGGGATATATGTAAGCCATCTCTTATCCAAGATCGGATAATGTGCAGGATTACCTAAAGGCTAGCAATTCAAAGGATATCTGTAAGTCGCCTCATATCCAACATCAAATAATATGCATGATTATCCAAAGATTGACATTTCAAGGGGAATCTATAAGTCGTATCTTTATAAAAGATGCGCAAGACTTACCCGAGGTCATATGCAAAGATTATTGTCAATAACCAGAAAGGTTATCATAGGCAACCAAAATTGTTCACCTCAGCATTATATTACACGGTTGTACAGACCATTCTGCATAAAGTGTCATCGGTTTCCAAAAGAATCACTCCTTTTTGAAGACATACGACAAATGAGATAATTATGCAATAACTAAGAGAGTTGTTATTTCTATTGTTGCAAGTTATTTTCTTCAAAATAGGTACATGAAAGGGATGACTTCGCTTTCCAGGGAATAACTCACGTGGAGATATGGTAAATACTATATACCTCTTTCGTGAATTATGTTTAGAACTAACACTTTTGTTTAATACATTGATGAGAGAATTCAAGAGGATGAAAATCTCAAATCAAAACCACAGGTGCAGACGACTCCAGATAGGACGCAGCACAACATAGAACTCTTTCTTAGCAATAAAATAGGACATAGACTAGAGAGGCACGTCAAACTCTCTGGACACAAACTAAAGGATGATCATCACCACCATTCAACCACACCCCTGTCAGAAGACATGTGGGAATTTTTGGATATTTTGGTTTCAGTTTCACCTTTGGTATATTTCTAAACTCATACCGAGGGTAAACTTCTCTTTATTTTAAATTCAAGTGATAGTACGCCTAGAGTTTTGGAAATTATGTCCAGGTAAGTTCTTGCCTATGGATGTGAAGGATACCACACTCATGGTTAAGAGGTTACAAGCCTCTTTTCTGCAACTCAATTAACTTGTCTCTCATCACGAGCCAAAGATCATCTAAAATAAGAGTATCTTTTTATCGATCGGGTCAAACTATAAGCAATCTGATTCCCTGAGTCTCGGGGATATGTAGGCTGGGATCCATGTAGAAAATTCAACTGCATTTCAACCTTCTCCCCAAATCCCTCTATTCCCCAGCTTTTCAGTTTCATCAAAACATCAAAACCGAGATAGCTTATGAATTTTTGGAAATTGTGCTTCACATCAAGCTTTATGAACTACAAGTGGCCTGAATTATCATATAACTTGAGATATGTAGGAAACCTGATACTAAGGTCCGGCCATAACTCTATGAAACTCGTGCGAAAGACAACCTCTTTCAGATTTGAGTTTGTGGTCGGACAAAAAATTATGAATGTCAACCTCCCTTTGTCCGGGGTTACTTGCATCCACCCTACCCAAATGGAGGGGGCAGTTGTTGACGCCTAATTTTTGCCCTCCACGACTAAATTTAATCCTGAGTTTCTTCAATTTTTAAATAAAATTGAGATATTTATTTCATCCGAATAAAAAATTTTCAAAATATTTTTTGTACGTGATTTTGTCATTTTAAGTAGAGATTATATATTACCGTTTTCAGTTATACAAGATTATATAATTTGATTACTTAAATATTTATTCTATGAAATATTAAATTTTAATTAAGAATTATTTTGAAAATAAATATAATGATTAAAATGTTGATTTTAATATAATTTATTATCAAAATAATTTATTTGAATAAATATGCATTTGATTTTACTAAATCAGGAAATTCGGGATTAAAAGAAGTATTAATTCGTATCGAATTTCAATTTAATTTAGTCAATCTACTAGAATTGTCCATAATTAAAATCAAATTGGCCATACAATGCAATTCATCAATTGATTTTTAATTTGGTCAAAATTAAATAAATATGACTATATTTTAAATCTCAATTGGAGTTATATTTTAAATAACTCCAAAATTCTCAAAAAGTCTCATAACTTCTACCCAATTCCCACAAAAATATAATTTCAAATTGTAATATATTGTACTATTTTCCTCCAACTTCGTCCTTTCCCAATTTTGAAATTCAAAAGTTGTACTATATTGTTCAATTCCTCCCAACCTTTTTTCTTTTTCCAAATTCCAATTTTGAAATTAAAAAATTATACTACGTAGTACAATTCTCCCCACATTATCTTCCACCTCACCTTATCTTCAATTTTAAAATTCTAAAAACATCCCTAAATGCTTTTTCTCCTACACTGGTGGATGACAAGAAATAAATTCTCATCCTTTCCTATAAAAACTTTTCTCCCACATTGGTGGAGAAAAGGAAAAAAAAATTCATTCTCTTCTATAAATACTACCACTACTTTGGTAGAAAAAAGGGGTGAAAAAATCCTTTTGAGCAAAATAGTTATTCTTATTTATTAAAATTATTTTGTTTCATAGAGTTGGTCGGCTAATCAAAATTTTTGAGTTTCCGACGATGTTTTTCGGTGGTGATTGCTTCCGACAAAGTTCGTAGTCTCGTTTTACTGTCCCCAAAAAGGTAAACACACTTTTTGTTAGTTTTATTATCGTTTTCTTCTTCATATTTTTCTTCTTCGTAGTTCGTAGTTATAATTTTGTTTGCTGGGATTGTTTGTTGTAGATGGCCTTGAAGGCTATAGGATGTTGTGGTGTCTATATTTTAATTTTTTTCATGTTCATGATATAAAAATGAGCTAACAATAGTTGTACGTACATTTTTTTATTTTATTCTTTGATTATTTTAGATAAAGTTTCAATTTTTGCTTAAAAGATGTACTTATGCTTTGTTTAAACTCATTGTTAGTGGATATGTTTATTTTTAGCATGTAAAGTTATTTTCTTTATATTAAAAAAATAGTTAATATTGATTGTTTCGCCTTCTCACCTTATTCTTTGATTATTTTAGATAAAGTATTGATCTTTGCTTGGAAAACATACTAATGTCTTGTTTAAACTCATTGTTGGTGGATATGTTTGTTTTTAGCATGTAAAGTTATTTTCTTTATGTTGTAAAGAATAGTTAATATGAATTGTTTTGCCTTTTGACCTTATTCTTTGATTATTTTGACTAAAGTTTAGATCTTTGCTTGAAAAACATACCCATGTATTGTTTAAACTCATTGTTGGTAGATATGTTTGTTTTTAGCATGTAAAGTTATTTTCTTTATGTTGAAACAAATTGTTAATATTGATTGTTTTGCCTTTTGCCTTTATTCTTTGATTGTTATGTATAAAGTTTTGATCTTTGCTCAAAAGACGAACTCATGCCTTTTTTAAATACATTATCGACAGATATGTTTGTTTTAACATGTAAAGTTATTTCTTTTATGTTGAAAAAATAGTTATTATTGTTTGTTTCGCCTTAATAAAAATAGTATTTAGTTAAGTCAAAAATTTATCATTTGTTTACTAATTATTTTAATGAATTTCAAAATCCTCATATAAGAGATGAAGTGTTAGCTTTATTTTCATCCAAGATGTTTATTCCTCTTTTGTTCGTTTGTTGTATTATCAAAATGATGAGAAAGTTCAGACTTTTGTGGCTAAATAAAATTATTTGGATATTTTTGACTTATGCATAGTATGATTGTTGAACAATATTTCACTTTTAGAGATGCTAAACTTTTATTCTTATTTTCTTACTCCGTATTGTTATATGTTCTCTTTGTGTGTGTAAAGACTTGATTCATTTCTTTCTTTTATTCATAATATCAAAAGAGAATCAATGATGTCTTAGAAATATAAACCTTAGGTCGTTACACGTTTTTCGATAAAATGTTGGTTGTAGTTTAGATTTATGAATTTTAGTTAATGTCGCATCAATTGAAATTTAAAGATTCTCTTTCTTGAAAAGTTAACCTTTATTTTTTTTTGTTATATGGATTAGTGTTTATGCTTGTTCAATTTTAGAAGTCATGAGTATTTTTCTTGTTGCCTCATTCTTTTACTTTCGCAAGCTTACGTTGTTTGTTTCTCGCATTATTCATTGAATATGACCTTCTTCCTTTTACCTTTATTCATTCTTAATATGAACATAAATCATGAAGCATACAAGTGGATGTCTTTGCTTTGCATTTTATCTATTGACTCTCACTCTTGTTATACGTGTTCAAGTGTGCATATTATTGTAATTCAAAAATTAATTCTTGATATTTTTTTTTACTTTGAAATATGTAACTATTATGACTTGAACATATATTAAATTCTTTATCTTTTCTTTGCATGCAAAAAATATCTTGAGTCCAAATGGACTCCTCTCTTCTTGCATTTCATAATGGGTCAATGAGGCTCATCTCTTCGAGTCAAGTCAGAAGTTTAAACCCAAGGTCCACTACATGGCGTGCGGGTGCTAGAAGATAGACGAAGAAAGAAAATGGGGAAAAACCCATTGATGAGGTCACTAAGAGACTTGAAAAGTCACGATTTTTTATTATTGTTTTTTTTTAAAAATTTATTCATTTAGTCATTTATTTATTTATTCATTTGGGTTTCGAAGCCAAAGTTGTATTTTAATACATATGGGGTGGATTTAAGGCCTCAAAAGTCCAAAAACTAGCTTAGGCCAGGTTGTTGGCCGAAACCCAATATTTAGATTAGGACAGGTGCAAGTGGGCCAAAAGCCCAATTAGATTAGGACAGGGTCTATTGATTTGGACCCAATGACCTAAGTCTTTTATTTTCTCCCCTTCTCCTTTTACATGCTTTGTTATTAATTTATTTAGACTTAGTTAAAATCCCTACTAAGTCGTCTAAATCTATTTTACACAAGTCTTTTCCTAAAATCAATTACTTTTCAACAATCAATCTTTCTTTTTGAAGTTAGTCAAAAGATATTTTCAAACAGTTTGGATAATCGCAAGTTAGCGGACACTCTTGGTGTCTTAACAACCTTTCAAGAATATTAATAGGAACCGCTTACTCAAAATCTTTAAACTTAATAATTCTTTTTGTTTTGGATCGTTTAAGTAAATCTCAAAGGTTTTCTTAATTCCTTTTCAAATAATTAAGTGGCGACTCTCAAAAGACAAAATTTCCGCAAAAAATGTCTCATATCCTAACAACAAATCATTCAACTCCCTTATTTCTCAAATAAAAAAAGTCTTAAACATTAACAATATTAGCATTCAACTGTCTTTTTCGTCATCATCACAAATGTTATAATTGATGAAATCAACGATATCCATGATCACATCTTGTTTGCCTGCTACTTTTTTCTTCTTCTTTCTGTTCATATTTTTGTCTTCTCCTTCTTCTTTGTCTGGTGCTTCTTCCTTTCCATATTTAGCTGTTTGCCTAATTCTTCAACAATTTTGCTAATTTCTTCTTTCTCACCTTCTTCTCATCCTTTTTCAACACCTGCTGCTGCTTCTTTCTCAGCTTTCTTTTCTTCTCAGCTTCTTCTTCTTCTTCTTCTTCTTTTTTTTCTTCTTATTTCTCAACTTTTTCTTCTCCATCAGTTTCTGCTATTTTTTTAGCTTCTTCTTCTTTCTCACCTCCTTCTTCTTCTTCTTCTTCTTTTTTTTCTTCTTATTTCTCAACTTTTTCTTCTCCATCAGTTTCTTCTTTCTCACCTTCTTCTTCTTCTTTCTCACCTTCTTCTTCTTCTTCTTCTTCTTCTTCTTCTTCTTCTTCTTCTTCTTCTTCTTCTTCTTCTTCTTCTTCTTCTTCTTCTTCTTCTTCTTCTTTCTCAGCTTTCTCTTCTTCATCTGTAACTACTTTTTTTTCAGTTTCTTCTTAGCTTTTATCTTCTTTCTTTTCTTTTTTTCGTCATCATCCTTCTTTTTTTTTTCCTCTTTTGCCACAACAGTGGCCAACTCATCCATTTTGCTCCTTTTTTCTTTCTTTCCATTCCTCTTCGTTTTATGAAGGTCCATATGCATTGTATCATATTATAAAGTGTTACCACCTAAAAATTCATTAACTATATCAACTATTAAATGAAGTTACCTCGCTCATGTTATTGCTCATTCTTTACCTTTTTCTTCAATCTTTTCTCTTTGATATAGGCAACAATATCCAACACTGCTTCCTCGAGCCTAGCAACACACTTATGAAAATTTCTATCGACAAAGGTACCCACTACAACTTTTGAGGTGGTCGGAGAACCATCATCACCAATGTGTACTCCAATGGTGTTACCACCCAAATCCCCATTATCATCACTGTCCCCATTTGAAGTAAGGACAGTCACCCCATGTTAATATTTCTTCAAGCCATCGAGGACGTTATTCTTCACCTCGTTCGTATATGGCTTAAACATAACTATGTAATCTATCTTCGTCTAACGAATAGTAGGGATGATGTACGGGTGCACGTTCTACAAAAAATTAATTAACAATTACATAACGTTCAATAAAACGATAGTCTTATTGCATAATAAAAAATAAGTTCATACCTTAGTAACTTTTTCTTTATACTTGAATGGGTCACCATCGATTATCTTGTCACTTTTTATAGTGTGCCATCTGAGGATGCAGGAAATGGGAAAGGTCTTATTCATTGATTTTCCAGCAAATTTTTAAAGATGAGGAAAGACCTCGTAGATCCAAATCTATAAGCAATACAATAGTGAAAAATGACTCAGAGTCTATGACAGAGTATAAATAAAATAAGAATTTATGATAATCTGACTAAAGGGTTGATGGTAGATACCATGAATGCCTAGAAACATCTGAATAGAGCATAAGATGCCTTCTGCTTCTCATCAAACACTTTCGTCTACTTCTTTAGGTCACTTTTCTTATTCAGATAGTCCATGATCCATTGAAATGTCTCTTTCCCCCCTCGATAACTCTCGAAGAAACTAAAAGAATCCACCATCCGAATTAGTTTTTTGTCAACAACCTTTGTCGAATCTTTTGCAAGCAACATGGTGTACAAGAACCACAGTAAAAAACACTTAAACTTATGCTCCTCGTTCAGCTTATTCCCTCTAATCAACTGTAACAAGTTGGTCGCCGTAACATTTTTTTTTCGTCACTTTAAAGCAAAAATGCTCCCTTTCTCTAACACCTTCTTCAATTTTTATTCACTTGGGTATGATGAGCAGTTCAACCCCGTGATTAAACAAAACTCCTTTAAGCCAAAAATAGCAGGCTTATTATTCACACAAAACCACATCTCATGATGTATCTTATCGTTCTTAACACGTCACAATAGCAAATAATGGACCATCTGCCTATTGAATTTAAGATGTTGTGGCAGGTTTCTCAAGTGTCCAAAACAGGACCTCTTGAATTTTTTCTTCAAATCTTGATCAACAAGAATTTGCTTAAATTCTCGGAATGTAACCTTTCTTGATCTAATCGATATCTTCGTTGGAAATGATCCAACCTCGTCCATTATAGTTCGAAGGTCATATCGATCCACAGAAATGCACCTTCAATAAAATGGCACAGACAAAGAATCATTAGCTCCATCAACACTATTTTTTCTACTCCCTTCACTCCCTTCACCTCATTACTACCACTACCCTCGGCAACATCATCACTAGACTCATTGACATATCTACTTATCTCCTTTAACTTCGAATTTGATTTCGATTCTTCCGCTTTATTTTTCTTTCTTTTAGAGGAATTTTCAACTGCCTTATTTCTCCCTTTTCTCTTACTAGAAGCAGAACCAGATGCGATACCAGCTGTGCGTTTAACATCGATTTTTTTATCCATTTTTCAACAGAATCTACACCTAAAAATAATTCTGTCATTGTCAATTCATAGACCACAAGTTTACTAACAAAAATAATTCAATGTTCAAATGAAAAAACAAAAATAACTAAGAACAACTCTATCATTAAACAGTTCACTACACAAAAATATCAGAACTGAACCAAAATCCAACAGCGTGATGAATGAAAAATTTTCAATCAAACATGCGGTATCAAAACTCGACTATTGCTACAAATCAAACTAATTAGCTATTAATGTTTCAATTTTTACTATTTCATCAATCATATTTTAAAAGAATTTCATACACCTAAAAATTAATTTTAATCTAGGGCATTGTTATTTCATAGACCACAAGTCTACAAAGAGAAACAAGTCATTACTCGAATCAAATAGTCAATAACTCATAAATTAACAATTATCCCACCATTCAGCACCGCAGTGCTAAAAAAATACCAGAACTAAATTAAAACTCCTTAACAAAAATTTTAAAATTCAACACCATGATCGACAAAATATTCTGTCGAAACAGCCGGATCAAAACTCAACTATTGCTTTGGACCTATAAAATTCTCATATTTTAATTATTTAATCAACCACATTCGAATTTTTTTTATAAAAAATCACTACAAAACGATTTACAAAAAAAATCGATAAAATGGATCTACAAATAATCGAAACTTGATTTTAACTTACTTTACAATGCAAAAACGAACCCTTTGCCACCGGAGAAGAAGAAAAATAAAAAATAATGTTTGGGAGTAACGGGAGTTGAGAAATTGAAGAGGAGGGAGAAGAAGTTTTATTTAATATTGGAAGAAGTGGAGGGTGTTAGGTGTAGTTTATTTAATTTTCAAAGTTTTAAAAATGATGAAAAAACTCCTTGGCCCACGTATAGACCCCACTTTTTTAACCTTTTAGACCCTAAACCTAAAAATTAAATGGAAAAGAAATTAAGTAGGTATTTGAAAAAATAAGTTTTAAAAGTGTACAACCTACCAATTTTTCCCCAGAGACTAGGTCCATTTGAAACACGGTTAACAAAAATTGCATGAAATTCGCCAATAGTTCCATTCCTGCCAACCTCTCAAATGGTTCATTCCCGGCAAGAATATAACCCTATTTAACATATTTTGTATGTGAAATAATGGGACTAAGGGCATCTAAATGAATTTGATTGACTAAACTAGACTAAAGTCAATTCATAATAGGTATATTGAATAAAATTAGTTATATGCGTCACATGTGCATTTCGTTTATCTCATGTATGTCTTAAGTCAATTCGTAATTTTTCGTTAAAATTATCACATATTATATTATTAAACATGTGTGTGAGGGATACATCAAAATTAAAAGGAAATTAATGCAAGCTCAAAATAATAAAAGAAAAACTTATTTCAACGACTTGATAGATAAGCTCAAAATTATTATACATTGTTTAAACTTACATATGAAAATAGAAGAATTATAAATAAGAGTAATTTGGCTATGCGTCAAATACTTAACTGATTAAACAAATAGAGAAAAATAATTAGGTAAATGGGGTAGATCAACTCAGTTGAGGAAAAAATAAGATTGATAAAAGGAAATTTGGTTATACTAACGGATGAGAGAGAGAAAATTATTACTCCCTATTAATACATGAATGGAAGATAAATAGTTATATATACATAACACTATTAACTTATATCAAATTGCTTTGGGGTTGAGTCAGTCCTGAATAGGATAATTTGACAAACAAATACTTATTTCAAATAATCTCAAAATTTTATTTTAAATATTAATATATGATGAAACAATCCAAATGCATATAATTTTGACACAAACACCGAGCGTTATGAAGAAAATAAAAGGAAATGATAGGAAGAAACGTACCCCATAACATAAGGCATAGCCCTCCATCCACAAGGCTTGATCAGACAATTACATGCATTGTGAGAATTCAATCAAGCGTATGGTTTCAGAAATTTGGAAAGTACAACATGTTGTGCATGTGAATATAATGATTAATATGTATAGCTTACCTATGTTTTTCATTCGGTATTTGGGATCTATATTAAAGTATGATTAAATTCGATTCGTACTGAAAAATCACACATCAAGAGTTAAATATTTTCTAACAAACCAATATTATCATCAATCAATGTGTACTAGCTTATGTATGTTTTCTACTCGGTGTCTGAGACCTATATTGAAGTTTGATTAAATTCAATTCATACTGAAAAATCACAAATTAAGGATAACAACACTATTTAAGAAAGGTGATTCTGAACCACACTTTCAATATTATTAATCATTGGACGATTGATGATAATACTTCAAATCTTACTACCACTTGCTTGTGTCTTGATTTTTTCTTAATAGCTTGCAATTAGGTCCAAAATTTTGGATCCCAAGTGCCAACAACTAGCAGATGTGTGTTGATCGCATCTCTTAGGCAAATACGAAATCAAGATTTAAAGTTTTGGATAATACTATAAATTTAAGATTCAATTATTTATAAATATTTAATAAATTTGTAATACATAATTTTATATTAAGGTATATGTATAAAGTTGAATAAAAGTTACTCTTTATGGTTCAAAATAAGTGATGTTTTAGCATTTTCATTTTGCTTTAAAATAAGTGGCGCCTTTAGATAATCAAGTAGCCATCAATAATATTCTTTCAGTTATACCTTCTATAAATAAAGAGATTTTATACATAGCCAAGAAACTAATAGAAAATTACCTCTTTTTAAAGGTATTTATTAAAGTAAGCTTGTAAAAATATTTCTTATTTTCTATAAATGAGTAATTTTATAAAGGATGATCAAATTAAATTTAAAAACACCACTTATTTTAAAACGAAAGTGCACATAAATTTGTCACTGAACTTTTGGATCCGCCCTAGCCTCAAAAGACCAAAATCTTGCGGTCCACTTCACATTTATTTGAATCATTAATTGTAAAAACAACATAAATTTTGATATTTTGAACCTTAATTCTAAAAAAATTGATATATTGCATATTTACTAGAAATTCCAGTTTTTAGGCTCTCGTAATACCTAATTGATTGCAGATACATTCATTCAAGAAACTTTTTTTCTGGAAAAAAATAATTTTAAAAATGGTATGTAACAAAATCGACATGATTTAATGATCAATTAATGCGATATTGATTGAAATACAACTGTTTAATCCCTTAAAAATAGTAACAAATTCAAAATTCAAAATTTGTTCACACAATCAAGCTCATGCAACAAAATTCTCCTAAATTTCTCAATATCTGTTTTTTCAATTTTGAATTTTAAAGCAGATTCACAATGAACATTTTGATTTTGTTGAGGCATAAATTTCTAATATCCAATACAAACAATACAAAAGTGAGGGAGTTATCGTCGGTGAGAATATTTTTTTAATATGAATTTGATTTCGGCTATAGCTGCTGAATTGAAAATTATTGAATCATTGAATAAGATCGACATCCGATATATCGTAGAAAGAAATTCCTCACGAATTGTGATTCACAACAATAATGGAGTGAAGCTTTATGTCGAATTGAAAAAAAGTGTTTCAGGATTTGTAACGTATCCTTTGTGCATAACTACAATAGAAAAATAATACATAAGAAGGCATTTGAATTCGATATTGGTGCAATTGATTGCACCAAAGGAATGTAAATGAATGCTAGACCACTTATAGTAGTTGAGTCAGAATATAATTACTGATAACGCTCAATCTACAGCTCTCGTTTGAGTGTAAAGGGGTCGTTAGCAAATACAGAACCCAACCTGGGTTGGGTGTCGATCCCACAGGGAATAGCTTGGCCAACAAGTAAGTAAAATTAATAGACTTTTGGTGCAAGTCTCGTAAGGAGGGGGGATTGTAATAAGTAACCAAAGTAATGAAATAAAAGCTGAAAAATAGCAAAGTAAAAAAGAGAGTATTTCGTTGGTTGTGAAACAATGAGAATTGAAGCGTTGGGGTTATGTCCACCTTCTGAGGTATACGTCTCTATTGGCTATGAGTGTGTAGAGTCTTGACATGCAATTGCTTATAGAGAATTGTAGTCGATGGTAAATCCAAGCATCTCTCGACCTAAACAAGGACTATTTCACTTTGACTCTCTCGAGCTCAAAGCGTGTCTAATGGTACGAATTCTCCAAGAGGTTAGTCCAGTTACGGCACTAGCTTTTTAATAGGAAAGGGTGTCCTACTACCTTGACATTATCTCTTTTCCAGACAAATAACCTTTCTCTCGAACAAGTTAAATGTTAGACTGGCGTTATTCTATGCGTTTGCAACCGCAAAGAATGTAGATTAAGATGAAGAGCGTAATGATATAAGCAATATACTTGTCTTGAACTCACAAACTCATAGCTATAGATAGTAACTCATTCAGCTTCCATAACCCCAACTAAGAGGTTTAGTTACCCATGAATGCGAAGGATATCACGTTTTGCATGGTTTATGGCGTGAGAATTAGGTGTTTGGCGTGTAGTTTTTGTGATTCCGTAGCAAGTAACGATTCTCTTGTTGAGGAATTTAAGAATAGAATTAATGGAAAGATTAGAAGAGTTTGTAGATGAGGAAGATGGGAAGAATGGAGAAAAATTAATAGTTGAATTGATAGTTCAAGAAGTGATAAAAATCTCTAACATGATAGGGTATTTATAATACTCCTATCCTACTCCTACTAAGCTAATGAAATAAATAACCAAATCCTAATATACTAATGAAATCCTTGACCCAAATGTACTAGGGTAAGGTTACAATATCATAATCCAAATAGATTAGTGAAACACATAACCTAATTATACTAGGTTAATGTATCTTGGTAAAAATCCAGCTTTGTGTCTGTAAGTCCCCAAAGTCTTCAGAATTGCTGTTTTAGCCCGGGACAGATTTTCCATGCAGCAGATTTGGTCCTTTAGGCGTCCAGCTCCTCTCTACTTCGTTCATGAGCTTTCTTTTGCGTCAAGTAAGCCATAAAATGCTGTATTTTGCATCATTTATACCTGAAACTTTACTAATCATATTCGTTAGCTCATTTACAGGAAAAAGGACTAAAAGTGCATGAAATATATAATTTGTTCTCAAAACTAGGCTAAAATATGGGCAAAATATATTGATATAGGCGTGTAAATTCGCCTATCATCAACACCCCACACTTGAAGCTTTGTTCGTCCTCGAACAACATATCATGTCCTTCTAAGCATCGACTTAAGGTTTTACAGCAACAACACAAAACATTCTTCAAGACAAGCACAACAATTATCAACAAAGAGTAGCTTTCTGATTATAAGTAGAAACAATTTAACCTCAAGCATAGACTCGTGATGGTGATCAACTCGCATGCAAACGTTAAAGTGCATAGAATCATATACAACTATCCAAGACTCATCAACCATGTGTGTCTCACCATATAGTACCCATAATCACTCACAAATATAGCATATTTTTCAAACATGGGTATCAAAGTGTCCTTGCACTCACTCTCACAAAAAATTCATATGTAGCAACTAATGACCATAAGCTTGCCCTTAATGTAGTACTCCACTAAATGTCAGAATGTTAAGATTAGGATCAAGTAGGTCTTTTGATGGTTGTAATGTAGGCAAAGGGACGGGTAGGATCAACTATTTTGGCTAGAAATAGTGACTAAGTTCCTAAGCACTTTAATACATCACATTGTATTATTGACACTTTTTTCTTTCAACCTTTCTTTATTTTACTCTTCCACCCTTGTTCTCATCTTTTGTTTTTCAATTTTAAGCACAACTCACTTTTCAGCTTTCTTTTCCTTTTTCTTTTCACAACATACCTCTTATGATAGCACTTTCTTTTTCATAACACATTCAAGCACGATTACAATTTAAAGCATCATACTCAACCAATTTCCTCTTATGTTGTCACATGACTTTTTCACTTTAAAGCACTTAGGAATTTGGATCAAATTACGGTCTTGAAAAAAATGGATTAGGCTTACATACAAGGTTGTCAAAGAAATAGGCTAAAGGCTCAAAAAGGGTTAACTAGGATGATTTACATGGGTAGGTAAAACTGAAGGTAAACAAATATAGGTTGCCAAAGAAATGCCTAAATCATATCCTAAACTTACATTCCTTATTTTCGCTTTGCATACATACCAGGCAAGTTCTAGCATCAGCCACAAACATAGAATATACTATTATCTCGCACACACAAGGCACATGGTCGACTTGATTGGAAGTAATATAGATTCTTGACCCAACAAGTGAAGGAATTGAATCACACAATATCACTTAATGAGTCACAACTAGAGCCTAAACGTCTCAATAGTCACAATTGTAGCACATACTCTTGTCATAACCTCATGCTGCCTATCAAAATAATTTCATGTGTAGCTAGAAAAAAAAACGTTTGAACGAAAAGAAAAAAACAAAAAATGGACTAAAAAAACAAAGTAAACAAGCAAACATTCAAACATAGAGCAAACAAAGAAGTATAGCATGCAATATTCTGCCACCCCACACTTAGACGGGACACTGTCCTCAGTGGAAAATAAAGTCGAAGAACCTGGTTAGTCGGACCCTTCATCAATGTCGGGGGTCATACCCCCTTCGTCGGAATCATCATAAGAGTCGTCGTCAGAGTTCTCCTCATCATCAGAATCAGGCAAGCGTCTATCATCATCAGTTGGCACGTCATCGTCAAGAGGTTCCTCAAAATATACGCCCACTCCACACATCTCCTGGGCATGCCTGTTCATTGGGTAGTCGTGGTCCAGCTGTTGGAGCTCTTCAGCAGTTGGAATACGTTCACCACACATCATAGTGAATCGTGTCATGCCATAGAGATGACGGAAGAAACTCTCGTCACGAGCATGTCTCTCCGCAGTAGTAAGGTTGACTCCATGCGTTGTTTCAGCATCTTTGACCTTGGTGAGGTCAACCTTTTTTGGGTTATGTGGGAGTTTGTGGTCAGCTGGTTCCTCTTCTATATCCTCTTTCCGCAACATTGCTGTCAACAAATTGCCGAATGTGAAATGGGACCTTCTGTGGAGTCTGGCCTTCTGATAACGCTCAATCTACAGCTCTCGTGGGAGTGTAAAACGGTCATTAGCAAATATAGAACCCAACCTGGGTTGGGTGTCGATCCCACAGGGAATAGCTTGGCCAACAAGTAAGTAGAATTACTAAACTTTTGGTGCAAGTCTCGTAAGAAGGGGGGATTGTAATAAGTAACCAAAGTAATAAAATAAAAGCTGAAAAATAGCAAAGTAAAAGAGAGTATTTCGTTGGTTGTGAAACAATGAGAATTGAGGCGTTGGGGTTATGTCCACCTTTTGAGGTATACGTCTCTATTGGCTATGAGTGTGTAGAGTCTTGACATGCAAGTGCTTATAGAGAATTGTAGTCGATGGTAAATCCAAGCGTCTCTCGACCTAAACAAGGACTATTTCACTTTAACTCTCTCGAGCTTAAAGCGTGTCTAACGGTACGAATTCTCCAAGAGGTTAGTCCAGTTACGGCACTAGCTTTTTAATAGGAAAGGGTGTCCTACTACCTTGACATTATCTCTTTTCCAGACAAATAACCTTTCTCTCGAACAAGTTAAATGTTATACTGGCGTATTCTTGCGTTCTCTTTTCTAGACAAATAACCTTTCTCTCGAACAGGTTAAATGTTAGAATGGCGTGTTCTTGTGTTTGCAACCGCAAAGAATGTAGATTTAAGATGAAGAGAATAATGATATAAGAAATATACGTGTCTTGAACTCACAAGCTCATAGCAATAGATAGTAACTCATTCGGCTTCCATAACCCCAACTAAGAGGTTTAGTTACCCATGAATGCGAAGGATATCACTTTTTGCATGGTGGATGGCGTGAATAGTAGGTGTTTGGCGTGTGGTTTTGTGATTCCGTAGCAAGTAACGATTCTCTTGTTGTGGAATTTAAGAATAGAAGAATGAAGAATTGTTGAAGAATTAAGTTCTGAATTAATTGAATGAATAGAAGAAGAAAAATAGAATTAATAGAAGAGTAATTGTTTTGATGGATGAATGGATGGTGGATGGATGGTGAATTGTGGAATGGTGAATGAATTAATGGAAAGATTAGAAGTGTTTGTAGTGGAAGATGAGAGGGATGGAAGAAAATTAATTGTTAGAAGATGTCTTAAGTGTAGAATGTATTGAATGAATAAAAATCTCTAGCATGATAGGGTATTTATAATACTCCTATCCTACTCCTACTAAGCTAATGAAATAAATAACCAAATCCTAATATACTAATGAAATCCTTGACCCAAATGTACTAGGGTAAGGTTACAATATCATAATCCAAATAGATTAGTGAAACACATAACCTAATTATACTAGGTTAATGTATCTTGGTAAAAATCCAGCTTTGTGTCTGTAAGTCCCCAAAGTCTTCAGAAATGCTGTTTTAGCCCGGGACAGATTTTCCATGCAGCAGTTTTGGTCCTTTAGGCGTCCCACTTCCTTCTCCTTCGTTTGTGAGCTTTCTTTTGCGTCAAGTAAGCCATAAAATGCTGTATTTTGCATCATTTATACCTGAAACTTTACTAATCATGTTCGTTAGCTCATTTATAGGAAAAAGGACTAAAAGTGCATGACATATATATAGTTTGTTCTCAAAACTAGGCTAAAATATGGGCAAAATATATTGATATAGGCGCGTAATTTCGCCTATCATCAACACCCCACACTTAGAGCTTTGTTCGTCCTCGAACAACATATCATGTCCTTCTAAGCATCGACTTAAGGTTTTTACAGCAACAACACAAAACATTTATCAAGACAAGCACAACAATTATCAACAAAGAGTAGCTTTCCGATTATAAGTAGAAACAATTTAACCTCAAGCATAGACTCGTGATGGTGATCAATTCGCATGCAAACGTTAAAAGTCCATAGAATCATATACAACTATCCAGACCTCATCAACCATGTGTGTCTCACCATATAGTACCCATAATCACTCACAAGTATAGCATACTTTTCAAACATGGGTATCAAAATGTCCTTGCTCTCACTCTCACAAAGAATTCATATGTAGCAACTAATGACCATAAGCTTGCCCTTCATGTAGTACTCTACTAAATGTCGGAATGTTAAGATTAGGATCAAGTAGGTCTTTAGATGGTTGTAATGTAGGCTAAGGGACGGGTAGGACTATTTTGGCCAAGAATAGTGACTAGGTTCCTAAGCGCTTTAATACATTACTTTGTATCATTGACACTTTTTTCTTTCAACCTTAATGTCTTTTATTCTTCCACCCTTGTTCTCATCTTTTGTTTTTCAATTTTAAGCACAACTCACTTTTCAGCTTTCTTTTCCTTTTTCTTTTCACAACATACCTCCTATGATAGCACTTTTTCTTTTACATAACACATTCAAGAACCATTACAATTTATAGCATCATACTTACCCAATTTCCTCTTATGTTGTCACATGACTTTTTCACTTTAAAGCACTTAGGAATTTGGATCAAATTACGGTCTTGAAAAAAGTGGATTAGGCTTACATACAAGGTTGTCAAAGAAATAGGCTAAAGGCTCAAAAGGGTTTAACTAGGATGATGTACATGGGTAGGAAAAATTGAAGGTAAACATGTATAGGTTGCCAAAGAAATGCCTAAATCATATCCTAAACTTACATTCCTTATTTTCGCTTTGCATACATACCAGGCAAGTTCTAGCATCAGCCACAAACATAGAATATACTATTATCTCACACACACAAGGCACATGGTAGACTTGATTGGAAGTAATATAGACTCTCGAACCAACAATTGAAGGAATTGAATCACACAATATCACATAATGAGTCACAACTAGAGCCTAAACGTCTCAATAGTCACAATTGTAGCACATACTCTTGTCATAATCTCATGCTGCCTATC
This sequence comes from Capsicum baccatum var. pendulum, assembly GCA_030864225.1. Lineage (NCBI taxonomy): Eukaryota > Viridiplantae > Streptophyta > Magnoliopsida > Solanales > Solanaceae > Capsicum > Capsicum baccatum. The sequence continues at coordinate 235,779,466 of CM061560.1, read as the reverse complement.
AAAATAATTTCATGTGTAGCTAGAAAAAAAATTTACTCCTAAAAAACAAAAAACTTCAAACGAAAAAAAACAAAGTAAACAAGCAAACATACAAACATAGGTGCAAACAAAGAAGTATAGCATGCAGATTCTGCCACCCCACACTTAGACGGGACACTGCCCTCAGTGGAAAATAAAGTCGAAGAACCTGGTTAGTCGGACCCTTCATCAATGTCGGGGGTCATACCCCCTTCGTCGGAATCATCATAAGAGTCATCGTCAGAGTTCTCCTCCTCATCAGAATCAGGTAGGCGTCTATCATCATCAGTTGGCACGTCATCGTCAAGAGGTTCCTCAAAATAGACACCCACTCCACACATCTCCCGGGCATGCCTGTTCATTGGGTAGTCGTGGTCCAGCTGTTGGAGCTCTTCAGCAGTTGGAATACGTCCACCACTCATCATAGTGAATCGTGTCATGCCATAGAGATGACGGAAGAAACTCTCGTCACGAGCATGTCTCTCTGCAGTAGTAAGGTTGACTCCATGCGTTGTTTCAGCATCTTTGACCTTGGTGAGGTCAACCTTCTTTGGGTTATGTGGGAGTTTGTGGTCAGCTGGTTCCTCTTCTATATCCTCTTTCCGCAACATTGCTGTCAACAAATTGCCGAATGTGAAATGGGACCTTCTGTGGAGTCTGGCCTTCCTCATGGTAGATCGAATGATTGCCCCGAAGTTGATAGGGACATTTGTCATCAAAGCATAGACCAAACACACTCTATCTCTCGATATCTTGGTGTATTGAGTCCCAGGAATAAGGCATGAGTTGACAATACGCATCCAGATTCTTGCTTCCCTATTTAGTGGAGCATAGGGGAAGGTGTTGTGACGGCCTGTTTCTTTGTGTCTGCCCCATCTTGCCATCGATCTACTTCCACAAAGCATGTGTCGTATCGCTCTATAAGGAGGCCTGCTGTACAGCTCTTTGTATGGTGCAGGGTCGACTGAAGGTAGGCCAAGAAAAGAGTTGATCCAATCCACTGTAAGCTGTAACACTTGGCCTCAAATTTTGACTTCATTGCCTGTTGTGTTTGGCGACCAGTTGGCATAAAACTCTCTCGTCAAGTCAAGATTGCACTCTCCCATGTCGCGGAAGATGAAATCCAGCTTCAAAACCATTATTTTAGCCAATATTTGCGGCTCTTTCTTTGCTAAGGTCTCCTTGTTGATCAAGTCGACGTGCACATATTTCTTTTCTTTGTTGCTGCTGTACCATGCTTTGGCTTCTTCCTCAAGAACCCATTTAATTCCGAACATTCTGCGTGGTAGGTGCGCTGAGGATGATTCTCCTTGGTCTTTCCGGCTTCGCTTTTTGTCCTTTCGGGACGTGGTAGCCTTCTCCTTGCCTTGCCTTGCTTTAGGTGCCATTGTACCTGAAACTAGAAATAATGTTAGTTGCAGCACAATCTCACTTTATACAATCTATATGCAAGCACTAGGGGTACCACCCCACACTTAATCTTGTTAGCACAAATCAGTGAAGTGAAAGTGGTCGAGTACTCATATTTCGTCGACATACGCTTTAGGCTTGTATTCCGACAAGAAAATCAGCATTACATCACTTATGTGCAGCCAGTTGGACGACTTTCATGGTGCATATAGCAACACTACAACGTAGGGGTTACCACATGGAATTGCTATTCGTACAACAAACACCACCTCCTAAGTTGATAGTCACTATAACCTTATCCCGATGACCGGGATGGTTAATCATGCAAGCATCCAAACAACACTCTCAAGCAATATTCATAGCCACACATATTCAGCAAGTATCATAACAATGCCATTGAAACAAAATTCAAGTCGGAAACAAGTCAAGAATTCCCTACGTATATATTCAATCACACGATTTTGCAACAATTATCCAAACACATGAACATCACCACCAATCTCACATGATTTAGCAATTTATAATAAGCATAGCAACGTAGTACTTACGAGAAATAGAGGAAGAATAAGATAGTACTTACTTGCTTGAAGATTGTGGAGAAGTTGTTGTGAATTGGAAGAACAAAGGAAGAAAAATTTGAGAGGATTTGGGGTGATATGCGGCGCCTTTAGGGTAGTTTCTAATGTGGTTGTGTTGTAAAACCAAGTCCCCTTTATATAGGAAGAGTATGGGTCGGGTTATGACCCATTTACAATTGGATTTGGGGACAAAATCACCACATATGCGGCGCATATCTCTCGGCATATCAATGCCATATGCGGCGCATTGTCCATGGCATAATGGGACATATGTGCCGCATAGTCTATGGCATTTCTAGACATATGCGCCGCATAGTCTATGGCATTTGGTCTCAGTATCTCAAATGCCATAGCATAGGCGGCGCATAGTCAAAAGCACACCTAGGAATAGGCGGCGCATAGTGTATAGCACACTAGATTCCGAGTCCTTAGGCTATAGAATAGGTTGTGCATCATTCGTGGCCTATTTTTACCAAGGCTTAGCCTTCCTCGAAGCCTATTATGATGTAAGAAAGGCTCAATTCATAGCCTTATGCATCACCATTCCTAACTTACCGACTTTACCATACAATGCGACCAAATCGTCAATTGAAATCACTCTCCTCGTTGCATACTTCTTGCACCTATATTAGCTTAAAACAAATGAACACGATTAGTCCGATGGGTTGCCTCCCACCAAGCGCCTTAGTTTTGGTCGTGGCACGACTCTTATTTTTTGATTTTCATTTATCAAATTGAAAAAAATACTAAAACGACAAAACGATCAAACGATAAAACGATAAAACGATGGGTTGCCTCCCATCTAGCGCCTTATTTATTGTCGTGGATCAACGTAGTTACCTCGAGTACTCAGACTTCGTCGAGGTAACTGGTGGATCGTTTTCTGAAAGGATTTAGACGACAATGAGGCTTACCTGTGGGCATGTGATCTTCTTCGAGATGGCTCATACGTTTCTCCGGAGAGTCACCAATTATATCATCAATAGTCCAACCCATAGCTCTCTTGTATCTCTTCAGAGCAGAGATAAGAGCTTCTACGTGCTGTTCACTTAAATCATCTGCGCTCTCCGGAAGTATATTTCTAGTTTCCAAGAACACATACCTTAGATAATCGGGGAGCTCTTGCGATTCTAGCACTGGTGGCTCATCAATGGGAGTCTTTGCTGTTGGTTGATTCTTGAGATCACATCCCGGTTGCTTAGGAGTATAAGACTCTATTTCTGTTAGATCACCCATAAGTTCTTCATAATCTTCATTATTCTCATGCTCAACATTCAGTGGCGCAGCAGACAATGGCTCAACAGTAGGTTGTTTCTCTATAGATAATGCTTTCGTATCCTCATAATGAACATCAGCTATGGATGACTCATTCATATCGCTGGGCTGCTTCATTGTTTTGCATATATCAAACCGTACCACTTCGTTATTAATTCGAAACAAAAGCTCATTATCTTTCATGTCAATAAGCACACTTCCAGTTGCAAGGAAAGGACGTCCCAAGATTATGGGAACTTCAGAATCCTCCTTACAATCCAGAATAACGAAGTCGGAAGGAAAGATGAATGAAGAAACCTTCACCAACACATCATTCAAGATACCCACAGGTCGTTTTACCGACCTATCAGCCATCACGAGCCTCATATTGGTTGGGGTAGGGTCTCCCAACCCCAACTTTCTGTAGATAGATAGTGGCATCAAATTGATGCTAGCTCCCAAATCGCACAATGCCTTAGCAAAATCCAACGATCCAATTGTGCAAGGAATAGTGAAAGCTCCAGGATCTGCCTTCTTTTGAACTAACGACCTTGTAGCGATTGCACTACAATGATGAACATTATCCGCTAACTCATAACTTGCTGCCCGCTTCTTTGTCAAGAGATCCTTTATAAATTTCGCATACCCAGGCATTTGTTCAAGTGCCTCCACCAATGGAACATTAATGGTCAGCTGCTTGAGCATAGTCATGAATTTGCTGAACTTTGTGTCATCCGCCACCTTCTTCAATCTTTGGGGAAAAGGTGGTGGTGGGTATGGCAGTGTTCTCTCCACGGTTTTCTTCTCCTCTTGCTTCCGTTTTTCCACTTTTTCAGGCTGCACATCACTAGGTGAAACGTCCTTGACGTTGGGAGTAGTTGTTGCGGCTTCTTCTCCTTTTGTAACGTCACTAAGTGTAGCATCCATGTCCGCAACTTCGTCAACCACTTTCTTGCCTTTTGCTGAAGTTTCCAGCACCTTACCACTTCTGGTAGTGATGGCCATGCATGACCCATCATTCCTTGGGTTTTGGACTGTATCGCTCGGTAAGGTGCCAGCCTTTCTTTGATTGAATGCTGCTGAAAGTTGGCTTAATTGCTGCTCTAATTTGCTTGATAGAAGTGGAATGAGAATCAACTAGTTGCTTCATGGAGGCCAAATCGTCAATTACCTCCTTAACTCCCGCGCTCGTTGCTTCCACTCCTTTCAATAACTTGGCCATCATGTCTTCCATAGAATTAGATGTGGTGGTATCACGTCTACCAGGGGGAACGTACAAACCACTCTTTTCATTATTTTTCTTCCAACTACCTTGGTCTTTACCTCCAGATTTATCATAATAGTTCCGACCTTGGTTTCCTTGGGCATTCCCACGGAATCCTCCCTGATTGTTCAAGTAGTTGGCCTCCTCTTCCGAATCAGATTCGTCTCTTCCTTTTGACGCAATAACTTTCACTTTTTCAGTCTTCCCTAATAGATGCTTTGTAAGAAGATCCATTTGGGTTTTCATGTGCGCCATATCTTGATTACGTTCTTCTTCTCTTCTTCTTTGGTCTGCAGACATGCCAATAGATAAAGTGGGGCTTGCTACCTCAGAATCCCTGGTATGCCAAGCTCTACTTTGCTTTGTCATACGATCTAGCATATTGCTTGCTTGACCAAAGTTGAGGTCCATGAAAGAACCTCCAGCTGCGTTGTCCACCACTGGTTTAGTTATTGAATTCAAGGCTCTATACAAGATCTCCATTAGGTGAACATTAGTCATGTGATGGTTTGGGCATCTCGCTAGCTTTGTCTTGAACCTCTCCCATGTTTCGTGAAGAGCCTCAGAGGGAAGCTGACGAAAGTTGCTGATTTCATCTCTCAATTGAGCCCTTTTGGATGACGGAAAGAATCTTTCTAGGAAAGCATCTCTTAATTGCCTCCAATTTGTAATTGAATCAAGAGTCAGCCCATTCAACCATAGTGTTGCCTCCCCAGACAGAGACAATGGAAATAGACGTAACCGAATTGCATTCTGACCAACACCAGGATTGTCAAAAGACTTGCATGTAGAGATAAAGTTGATGAGATGCATATTCGGATCATCGCCTGCTAGTCCACCAAATAATCCTTTGAGTTGCAATAACTGAATCATGGTGCTTGTGATGTTGAACTTGGCTCCGGGCGCTAATGGTGGTGGAATTATAGCTCCAGTGGCTCCGGCACCATCAAGATCATCATCATCATCGTCGAAAGCTGGTTGCAAAGGTTGGCGATCATACCTATACCGAGCTTGTTGACCTCTTCGGTTGGCAGGTGTTATAATTTCAGCATCACGCCTAGGGTTTAGTAACTCATCATCACCTAAATCTTCATCGTCAGGATTTGTTGCTCGCCCAGGATTATCAATGTTTTGTTGTTGGACTTGAGAAGCGGCAAGAGCAGCTAATCTTGCTTGCTCGTGTTGAGCAGCCATCCTGTCAATTTCAGCTTGTGCTTCCATTCTTCTAATTCGTTGTGGTTCCGGATTGATTGGTAATAACGGTTGACCAGAACTTCTAGTATGGGGCATGCACTAAAAGAAAAACCTGCAATAAACAAAAACAAAAACTAAACGTAAAAGTACGAGAATCTTTGACCAAAGGGTCTAGTAATTATCATGAACTTGATTGACACTCGTATTCCCCGGCAACGGCGCCAATTTTTGATAACGCTCAATCTACATCTCTCGTGGGAGTGTAAAGCGGTCGTTAGCAAATATAGAACCCAACCTGGGTTGGGTGTCGATCCCACAGGGAATAGCTTGGCCAACAAGTAAGTAGAATTACTAAACTTTTGGTGCAAGTCTCGTAAGAAGGGGGGATTGTAATAAGTAACCAAAGTAATAAAATAAAAGCTGAAAAATAGCAAAGTAAAAGAGAGTATTTCGTTGGTTGTGAAACAATGAGAATTGAGGCGTTGGGGTTATGTCCACCTTTTGAGGTATACGTCTCTATTGGCTATGAGTGTGTAGAGTCTTGACATGGAAGTGCTTATAGAGAATTGTAGTCGATGGTAAATCCAAGCGTCTCTCGACCTAAACAAGGACTATTTCACTTTAACTCTCTCGAGCTTAAAGCGTGTCTAACGGTACGAATTCTCCAAGAGGTTTGTCCAGTTACGACACTAGCTTTTTAATAGGAAAGGGTGTCCTACTACCTTGACATTATCTCTTTTCCAGACAAATAACCTTTCTCTCGAACAAGTTAAATGTTATACTGGCGTATTCTTGCGTTCTCTTTTCTAGACAAATAACCTTTCTCTCGAACAGGTTAAATGTTAGAATGGTGTGTTCTTGTGTTTGCAACCGTAAAGAATGTAGATTTAAGATGAAGAGAATAATGATATAAGAAATATACGTGTCTTGAACTCACAAGCTCATAGCAATAGATAGTAACTCATTCGGCTTCCATAACCCCAACTAAGAGGTTTAGTTACCCATGAATGCGAAGGATATCACTTTTTGCATGGTGGATGGCGTGAATAGTAGGTGTTTGGTGTGTGGTTTTGTGATTCCGTAGAAAGTAACGATTCTCTTGTTGTGGAATTTAAGAATAGAAGAATGAAGAATTGTTGAAGAATTAAGTTCTGAATTAATTGAATGAATAGAAAAAGAAAAATAGAATTAATAGAAGAGTAATTGTTTTGATGGATGGATGGATGGTGGATGGATGGTGAATTGTGGAATGGTGAATGAATTAATGGAAAGATTAGAAGTGTTTGTAGTGGAAGATGAGAGGGATGGAAGAAAATTAATTGTTAGAAGATGTCTTAAGTGTAGAATGTATTGAATGAATAAAAATCTCTAGCATGATAGGGTATTTATAATACTCCTATCCTACTCCTACTAAGCTAATGAAATAAATAACCAAATCCTAATATACTAATGAAATCCTTGACCCAAATGTACTAGGGTAAGGTTACAATATCATAATCCAAATAGATTAGTGAAACACATAACCTAATTATACTAGGTTAATGTATCTTGGTAAAAATCCAGCTTTGTGTCTGTAAGTCCCCAAAGTCTTCAGAAATGCTGTTTTAGCCCGGGACAGATTTTCCATGCAACAGTTTTGGTCCTTTAGGCGTCCCACTTCCTTCTCCTTCGTTTGTGAGCTTTCTTTTGCGTCAAGTAAGCCATAAAATGCTGTATTTTGCATCATTTATACCTGAAACTTTACTAATCATGTTCGTTAGCTCATTTATAGGAAAAAGGACTAAAAGTGCATGAAATATATAGTTTGTTCTCAAAACTAGGCTAAAATATGGGCAAAATATATTGATATAGGCGCGTAATTTCGCCTATCATCACCTTCCTCATGGTAGATCGAATGATTGCCCCGAAGTTGATAGGGATATTTGTCATCAAAGCATAGACCAAACACACTCTATCTCTCGATATCTTGGTGTATTGAGTCCCAGGAATAAGGCATGAGTTGACAATGCGCATCCAGATTCTTGCTTCCCTATTTAGTGGAGCATAGAGGAAGGTGTTGTGACGGCCTGTTTCCTTATGTCTGCCCCATCTTGCCATTGATCTGCTTCCACAAAGCGTGTGTCGTATTGCTCTGTAAGGAGGCCTGCTATACGGCTCTTTGTATGGTGCAGGGTCGACCGAAGGTAGGCCAAGAAAAGAGTTGATCCAATCCGCTGTAAGCTGTAACACTTGGCCCCGAATTTTGACTTCGTAGTCTGTTGTGATTGGTGACCAGTTGGCATAAAACTCTCTTGTCAAGTCAAGATTGCACTCGCCCATGTCGCGGAAGATGAAATCCAGCTTCAAAGCCATTATTTTAGCCAACATTTGCGGCTCCTTCTTTGCTAAGGTCTCCTTGTTGATCAAGTCGACGTGCACATATTTCTTTTCTTTGTTGCTGCTGTACCATGCTTGGGCTTCTTCCTCAAGAACCCATTTAATTCCGAACATTCTGCGTGGTAGGTGCGCTGAGGATGATTCTCCTTGGTCTTTTCGGCTTCTCTTTTTGTCCTTTCGGGACGTGGTAGCCTTCTCCTTGCCTTGCCTTGCTTTAGGTGCCATTGTACCTGAGACTAGAAATAATGTTAGTTGCAGCACAATCTCACTTTATACAATCTATATGCAAGCACTAGGGGTACCACCCCACACTTAATCTTGTTAGCACAAATCAGTGAAGTGAAAGTGGTCGAGTACTCAGATTTCGTCGACATACGTTTTAGGCTATAGAATAGGTTGTGCATCGTTCGTGGCCTATTTTTACCAAGGCCGAGCCTTCCTCGAAGCCTATTTCGACGTGAGAAAGTCTTAATTCATAGCCTTATGCATCACCATTCCTAACTTACCGACTTTACCATACAATGCGTCCAAATCGTCAATTGAAATCAATCTCCTCGTTGCATACTTCTTGTACCTATATTTGCTCAAAACAAATGAACACGATTAGTACGATGGGTTGCCTCCCACCAAGTGCCTTAGTTTTGGTCGTGGCACGACTCTTATTTTTGGATTTTCATTTATCAAAAAGAAAAAATACTAAAACGACAGAACAATAAAACGATAAAACGATGGGTTGCCTCCCATCTAGCGCCTTATTTATTGTCGTGGCTCGACGTATTAATCTCGAGTACATAGACTTCGTCGAGATAAGTGATGGCCATGTCATTCATCGAGTCAAGAGGACCGATATATGGCTTAACACGTTGGCCATTCACTTTGAAGATAACACCCTCATTATTTTCCAATTCGACTACTCCAGACGAGTAGACTTGGGTGACTTTAAGTGGACCAGACCACTTTGATTTTAACTTACCTGGGAAGAGCTTGAGTCTGGAGTTAAAGAGTAGTACCATGTCACCTTTTTGGAAGTTTCGTCGAACAATCCGCTGATCATGATACTTCTTCATCCGCTCCTTGTATAAATCCGATCTTTCATATGCATGGAGACGAAATTCATCTAGTTCGTTCAGCTGCTCCAACCTCAGGTTCTTCACATCATTCCAATTCAAATTCAAGTGCTTCAATGCCCACAATGCCTTGTATTCAAGCTCGATGGGTAGATGACAAGCCTTCCCATAAACTAGCTGATAAGGTGACATGCCGATGGGTGTCTTGAATGCAGTCCTATACGCCCATAGTGCATCATCTAGCTTCCGAGACCAGTCCTTCCTATTCGCATTAACCGTTTTGGCAAGGATTTGCTTGATCTCGCGGTTGGAAACTTCAACTTGTCCACTGGTTTGGGGATGATAAGGCGTAGCTACCTTGTGTTGCTTGACTCCATACTTGGCCAATACAGATTTGAATAGCTTGTTGCAAAAGTGAGATCCTCCATCACTTATGATAGTACGAGGTACTCCAAAGCGAGAGAAGATATTCTTCTTTAAAAACGCTACAACACGCTTTCCTTCGTTGTCGGCCAATGCTACAGCTTCCACCCATTTCGATACATAATCCACAGCAACCAAGATGTACTTCATTCCAAACGAATTCACGAATGGACCCATGAAATCAATACCCCACACATCAAAGAGTTCTACCTCCAGAATTTTGGACATGGGCATTTCATGGTGTTTTGAAATAGCACCTTGACGTTGGCATTGGTCACACCTTCTCACATAGTCGTATGCATCTCTGAATATTGTAGGCCAATAATAACCACTTTGCAAGACTTTCCTTGCCGTTCGATTCCCTGCATGATGTCCTCCAACTTGCGAAGTGTGGCATGCTTCCAATATAGTAGGCACTTCTTCATGGGATATACATCGTCGAATAATACCATCCGCGCATCTTCGAAACAAATAAGGCTCATCCTAATAGTAGTGCTGAACGTCATGCATAAACTTCCTCCTTTGGTGGTAAGATAAATTGGAAGGTAATACATTACTCACCACGAAATTTGCAAAGTCGGCATACCATGGTAATTTCTCCATTGTTTTCGCTAGTATCTCCTCGTCAGGGAATGCATCATCAATTTGATTTTCTGGTTGCGCCACATACTCATTCTGAAGTCTAGATAGGTGATCAGCCACTTGGTTCTTGCAACCTCTTCTATCTTTGACTTCGAAATCAAACACTTGCAGCAGCAACACCCATCGAATCAGCCTTGGTTTTGCATCCTTCTTCGTCATTAGATATCTAAGAGCTACATGGTCTGTATGAACGATCACCTTAGTACCCAGTAGATAGGCACAAAACTTCTCAAACGCATACACCACTGCTAGGAGCTCTTGTTCAGTAACGGTGTAGTTCCTTTGGGCTTCATTTAGGACCTTACTCGCATAATAGATAGGATGAAACAATTTCTCCTTTCTCTGCCCAAGAACAGCACCAACGGCTACACCACTAGCATCACACATAACTTCAAATAGGAGCGTCCAATCTGGTGCTACCATGATAGGGGCTTCAATGAGTTTTCCTTTAAGGCATTCGAATGCCTTTAAGCAATCATCATTAAAGTCAAACTTCACATCTTTCTCCAATAGTTTGCACAATGGACTAGAAATTTTGGAGAAGTCTTTGATGAATCTACGATAGAACCCAGCATGGCCAAGAAAACTACGAATACCCTTCACCGAAATTGGAGACGGTAGCTTCTCTATTACCTCGATTTTGGCGCGATCAACCTCTATTCCTCTTTCGGAGATCTTGTGCCCGAGAACGATTCCTTCTTTTACCATGAAGTGGCACTTCTCCCAATTCAGCACAAGGTTGAACTCTACACATCTTTGCAATGCCATGCTCAAGTTTGCCAAACACACTTCAAAAGACTCACCAACAACTGAAAAGTCATCCATAAATACCTCCAAAGTGTCTTCTACCATGTCAGAGAAAATAGACATCATACATCGCTGAAAGGTGGCTGGTGCATTACATAACCCGAATGGCATACGTTTGAAGGCAAACGTACCATATGGGCATGTGAACGTTGTCTTCTCTTGGTCTTCGGGGGCAATACAAATCTGATTGTAACCTGAATAACCATCCAAGAAGCAAAACCATCCTTTCCCCGCTAATCAATCTAGCATTTGGTCCATAAATGGCATGGGAAAGTGATCCTTGAGCGTCCAAGAATTCAGCTTGTGGTAGTCCATGCATACTCTCCATCCAGTAACGGGCCTGAGTGGAATAAGCTCATTCTTTGCATTCGCAACCACCGTCATACCTCCTTTCTTGGGAACACATTGTACTGGGCTTACCCATGTACTATCAGAAATAGGATACACGACTCCTGCGTCTAACCACTTGATAATCTCCTTCTTCACCACTTCTTGCATTGGTGGGTTTAGACGTCTTTGATGTTCAATGGTGGGCGTGCACTTTTCTTGAAACTGAATTTTATGTGTGCAAATCCCAGGTGGAATACCAATGATATCCGCAATGGTCCATCCAATAGCTCTAATATACTTGCGTAAGATTGCAATAAGAGCTGCAACTTGTTGCTCACCCAAATCGGCTGCCACAATGACTGGAAGAGTGTTTCCGCTTCCTAAGAATGCGTACTTCAAATGGCTTGGCAGCTCCTTCAATTCTAACGTGGGTGGTTCTTCAATAGATGGCTTAGCTGGTGGTGTGGGTCGATTCTTGAGATCAAGATCCAGCTTCTTGGGAGTATAACGATATGTTCCTAATCCCGATAGAGCACAAATATCATCTTCAGAAATTTCAGCATCATCATTCTCTTCTTTCATGAGCAAAACCTCCAAAGGATCATCAAGAATTTGCTCTTCAGCAAGTAACTCTTTCTCATCATCAAAGACAACATCACCCACCGAAAATACACTTAGATCTTTGGGTTGCTTCATCAATTTGCAAACATCAAAGCGCACCACTTCATCATTTATTCGGAATGAAAGCTCATTAGCTCTCAAATCTATGAGCACACTTCCCGTAGCAAGGAAAGGGCGTCCCAAGATTATGGGAACCTCTGAATCTGCTTCACAATCCAAGATGACAAAGTCTACTGGAAAGATAAATGAAGAAACCTTTACCAAGACATCGCATAGAATACCAACCGGTCATTTTACCGACCTATCCGCCATAACAAGCCTCATATTAGTTGGTGTAGGATCTCCTAACCCCAACTTCTTGTAGATCGATAATGGCATCAAGTTGATGCTGGCTCCTAAGTCACACAATGCTTTAGCAAAGTCCAAGGATCCGACGGTGCAAGGAATAGTGAAAGCTCCGGGGTCGGCGTTCTTCTGAACTATCGATCGGGTAGCAATTGCACTACAATGATGCACGTCATCTTTCAGCTCATAACTTGCTGCCCTCTTCTTAGTCAAAAGATCTTTCATAAACTTCGCATACCCAGGCATTTGTTCAAGTGCCTCTACCAAGGGGACATTAATGGTCAGCTGCTTGAGCATAGTCATGAATTTGCTGAACTTAGTGTCATCGGCCGCCTTCTTCAATCTTTGTGGAAAAGGTGGTGGTAGGTATGGAAGTGTCCTCTCCATGACTTTCTTCTCCTCTTGCTTCCGTTTATCATTTTTTTTAGGCTGCACATCACTAGGTAAAACATCCTTGACGTTTGACGTAGTTGTTGCGGCTTCCTCGCTTGCAACGTCACTAGGTGTGGCGTCAATGTCTGCTGCTACGTCAACCACTGGCTTGCCTTTTGCTGAAGTTTCCAGCACCTTACTACTCCTGGTAGTGATGGCCATGCATGACCCATCATTCCTTGGGTTTTGGACTGTATCGCTCGGTAAGGTGCCAGCCTTTCTTTGATTGAATGCTGCTGAAAGTTGGCTTAATTGCTGCTCTATTTGCTTGATAGAAGTGGAATGAGAATCAACTAGTTGCTTCATGGAGGCCAAATCGTCAATTACCTCCTTAACTCCCGCGCTCGTTGCTTCCACTCCTTTCAATAACTTGGCCATCATGTCTTCCATAGAATTAGATGTGGTGGTATCACGTCTACCAGGGGGAACGTACAAACCACTCTTTTCATTATTTTTCTTCCAACTACCTTGGTCTTTACCTCCAGATTTATCATAATAGTTCCGACCTTGGTTTCCTTGGGCATTCCCACGGAATCCTCCCTGATTGTTCAAGTAGTTGGCCTCCTCTTCCGAATCAGATTCGTCTCTTCCTTTTGACGCAATAACTTTCACTTTTTCAGTCTTCCCTAATAGATGCTTTGTAAGAAGATCCATTTGGGTTTTCATGTGCGCCATATCTTGATTACGTTCTTCTTCTCTTCTTCTTTGGTCTGCAGACATGCCAATAGATAAAGTGGGGCTTGCTACCTCAGAATCCCTGGTATGCCAAGCTCTACTTTGCTTTGTCATGCGATCTAGCATATTGCTTGCTTGACCAAAGTTGAGGTCCATGAAAGAACCTCCAGCTGCGTTGTCCACCACTGGTTTAGTTATTGAATTCAAGGCTCTATACAAGATCTCCATTAGGTAAACATTAGTCATGTGATGGTTTGGGCATCTCGCTAGCTTTGTCTTGAACCTCTCCCATGTTTCGTGAAGAGCCTCAGAGGGAAGCTGACGAAAGTTGCTGATTTCATCTCTCAATTGAGCCCTCTTGGATGGCGGAAAGAATCTTTCTAGGAAAGCGTCTCTCAATTGCCTCCAATTTGTAATAGAATCAGGAGTCAGCCCATTCAACCATAATGTTGCCTCCCCAGACAGAGACAATGGAAATAGACGTAATCGAATAGCATTCTGACCAACACCAGGATTGTCAAAAGACTTGCATGTAGAAATAAAGTTGATGAGATGCATATTCGGATCATCGCCTGCTAGTCCACCAAATAATCCCTTGAGTTGCAATAACTGAATCATGGTGCTTGTGATGTTGAACTTGGCTCCGGGCGCTAATGGTGGTGGAATTATAGCTCCAGTGGCTCCGGCACCATCAAGATCATCATCATCGTCGTCGAAAGCTGGTTGCAAAGGTTGGCGATCATATCTGTACCGAGCTTGTCGACCTCTTCTGTCATCAGGATTTGTTGCTCGCCCAGGATTATCAATGTTTTGTTGTTGGACTTGAGCAGCGACAAGAGCAGCTAATCTTGCTTGCTCGTGCTGAGCAGCCATCCTGTCGATTTCAGCTTGTGCTTCCATTCTTCTAATTCGTTGTGGTTCAGGATTGATTGGTAATAACGGTTGACCAGAACTTCTAGTATGGGGCATGCACTAAAAGAAAAACCTGCAATAAACAAAAACAAAAACTAAACGTAAAAGTACGAGAATCTTTGACCAAAGGGTCTAGTAATTTTCACGAACTTGATTGACACTCGTATTCCCCGGCAACGGTGCCAATTTTTGATAACGCTCAATCTACAGCTCTCGTTTGAGTGTAAAGCGGTCGTTAGCAAATATAGAACCCAACCTGGGTTGGGTGTCGGTCCCACAGGGAATAGCTTGGCCAACAAGTAAGTAAAATTAATAGACTTTTGGTGCAAGTCTCGTAAGGAGGGGGGATTGTAATAAGTAACCAAAGTAATGAAATAAAAGCTGAAAAATAGCAAAGTAAAAAAGAGAGTATTTCGTTGGTTGTGAAACAATGAGAATTGAAGCGTTGGGGTTATGTCCACCTTCTGAGGTATACGTCTCTATTGGCTATGAGTGTGTAGAGTCTTGACATGCAATTGCTTATAGAGAATTGTAGTCGATGGTAAATCCAAGCGTCTCTCGACCTAAACAAGGACTATTTCACTTTGACTCTCTCGAGCTCAAAGCGTGTCTAACGGTACGAATTCTCCAGGAGGTTAGTCCAGTTACGGCACTAGCTTTTTAATAGGAAAGGGTGTCCTACTACCTTGACATTATCTCTTTTCCAGACAAATAACCTTTCTCTCGAACAAGTTAAATGTTAGACTGGCGTTATTCTATGCGTTTGCAACCGCAAAGAATGTAGATTAAGATGAAGAGCGTAATGATATAAGCAATATACTTGTCTTGAACTCACAAACTCATAGCTATAGATAGTAACTCATTCGGCTTCCATAACCCCAACTAAGAGGTTTAGTTACCCATGAATGCGAAGGATATCACGTTTTGCATGGTTTATGGCGTGAGAATTAGGTGTTTGGCGTGTAGTTTTTGTGATTCTGTAGCTAGTAACGATTCTCTTGTTGTGGAATTTAAGAATAGAATTAATGGAAAGATTAGAAGAGTTTGTAGATGAGGAAGATGGGAAGAATGGAGGAAAATTAATAGTTGAATTGATAGTTCAAGAAGTGATAAAAATCTCTAACATGATAGGGTATTTATAATACTCCTATCCTACTCCTACTAAGCTAATGAAATAAATAACCAAATCCTAATATACTAATGAAATCCTTGACCCAAATGTACTAGGGTAAGGTTACAATATCATAATCCAAATAGATTAGTGAAACACATAACCTAATTATACTAGGTTAATGTATCTTGGTAAAAATCCAGCTGTGTCTGTAAGTCCCCAAAGTCTTCAGAATTGTTGTTTTAGCCCGGGACAGATTTTCCATGCAGCAGATTTGGTCCTTTAGGCGTCCAGCTCCTCTCTACTTCGTTCATGAGCTTTCTTTTGCGTCAAGTAAGCCATAAAATGCTGTATTTTGCATCATTTATACCTGAAACTTTCCTAATCATATTCGTTAGCTCATTTACAGGAAAAAGGACTAAAAGTGCATGAAATATATAATTTGTTCTCAAAACTAGGCTAAAATATGGGCAAAATATATTGATATAGGCGTGTAAATTCGCCTATCATCAATTACTCGTTGTATGTACTGAAAATAAAGATTGAAAATTTCATTAATGATTGCAAAAATGAAAAGGTTAAGGTTAATCAACTCTACAAGGATAAGACAACTCTTGTATCTGTAATGACCAAATATTCCACATACCATAACTTCAACTTTAAAACACAATGTACTGACAAATAAAGATACGTTTAATTATGTATGTTTTATGTTACATTTCAGTTTTGTATAGAAGAAAATATGTTGGATTGTAAACTCTGATATATTTTTATTGTTGATAGATACATTAGTGGATGAATATATGGACTCAATTGATATATTATGTTTAATGTCTGATACATTAATTTGTTGATTGTCTTTTATTTTTGTTGTTTGATACTTTTGTATGTCTGATTATTTGATTCAAATTTTTTTAGTTATGTTCTACACTGTTATTTAGAGGATTTTAATTGGATAATAAAACCATCATGTCTGAACAATTCTGATCTATTTAGAATTAGGGCTTTCAACGATGTACATAGTTGTCAGTTGAGTGAAGGGCGATCACCTAAGTTCAAGCTACAATAGCTTTTGTTAGTAGGATTATAGGTCCGAAGTTAGTCAATCACAAGAGAAACACACTCCAGGTGACAAAATTGAGGAGATAAAGGATTTATAGGGTGTTGATATTAGATACATGAAAACATGCCAGGCTAAGGAGCGTGCAATAAAGCTGTTAGTGGTGGACCAACTGATGGATCTAGATGAATGTACAGATGCATTCATATGCTAAACACTGTGTATCCCAACATATATATTAGGATACATAATTCTTTGAAAAATAAATTCATGTATCTTTTTTATGGCTTTATATCCAATGATACAAAGTTTTGAGTTTTGTAGACATATAGTTGTTGTGAATGTTGCTCATTTGAGTGAAGCATATAAAAAAATATTTTTTAGGCTAGCACTTTTGATGGTGTAGGTATATCACCTGATATGTATCAAATAAAACAACTGAACTTATGTTATAATGTATTGTATATGAACATCATAGATAAATTGAACTAAATTGGCTTGATATATCATTTGTGCTCTGATTTTTAGGTTGCAATAGTCAATAGAAAATGGTGTTGCAGATATTGAGAATGAATGCTCATGATCATGATTTTTTGAGCAGTTTAAAGTGCTTTTGGAGAACATGAGAATATGTATGTCATATTTGATCAGAATGAAAGCATTATAAAAATTTAAGCATTGTGTATTCAAATGTTTCTCATTTTGCTTGTATTTGACGTCTTTGAAAAAATGTGTATACAAACTCTAGAAGGAGCAAAAAGTGGCTTAGTAACTTATAATATTCGGTGACTAAGGCTTACAGAAAAGAGGATTTTGAGTATATTATTCCTAAAGTTGAAAAGGTCGTTCATAGGATTAAGGATACTTGTATAATACCGGCTATGATAAGCGAGAAAGATGTCATGCTCCAACAAACAGAGGGAGGATGATGACATCAAACATTACTGAATACATTAATAGTTATATAGTGGAAGTACATGAACTGCTTATCCTAATATTTTTGGAAGAAGATCAAATACTTTTCGAAGCATGAATTGCAGGAACAGAGAAATAACATCATATATAAAGACAACACCGGGTAGATAGTTTGAAGAAGTTCTAGTTCTAAATATCACAAAATCTACTCGATTCACGATATGTTTTTAGTTGTACATCTCTTAAATATTACAAGCACAGACACTTCTTAAAAAAAGTGTATCTATAGTGATGTTAAAGACTACGAATATTGATACTACTTTTTTGGCTTGTGTTGATTCAAAAATTATGGACTATTTTATTAGAGATACTTATGATTTAATTTCAGATACATAAATTTATTTATATTGTTATGCCTCAAATTTTTTGTGTTTATACTTTTTAACTAATAGTAGCTTGACTAGTGATTGCTTGGACATGTTAAGACTTTATCAAAGTATGTATACTTTGTATATGAAAATAGTAAAAGGTACATTGTGAATCTTGAGGATAAAATATGCAATTGTGGAAGGTTTCAACTTGATGAAATATTATGTCGACACACAATTGTAGTTTTGAAGAGCAAACACATCATAGATATGGGACCCTACTATTCTAATTATTACAAGCCACCAATAATTGTAAGGATATATGAAGTACTGATAAATTTATTGCTCCATATGAAGGATTGAAATATTCCTAAAGAAGTTGAAGAGGAAGTGGTCTTACCATCAAAGTACAAAAGACCTTTAGGTAGGTCAAATAAATCTAGGCATAAGAAATCTGATGAAACTATCTCTTCAAGAACAAATTATTGTGGGAGATGTGGTCATCAAGGTCACAATAGAAGGACTTGTAATTTTTTTGCAAAGGAGAAATGGCATCGCTATTTTTCACTTGTCAGAAATGCATTTGAAACTTGTTTTTTCTTAATAATATGGTATTCTTGAACAATATTAGATGTAATGACATTGGATTTTCTTATAGAATGCTCAGTTTCTTCTAATTTTATATGTGGGAGATACATGATATTTCTTAAAAAGTTTAGGTTTATATCACTGACGCATTATTCAAACAGAAAAATATATAAAGATATATAATTTGATAGTGTAAAATACATTATTACATTTTAATTTTGTAGAACAATGTTTTTCAAACATTGGATACATTATTACCTTTTAACATTAATCAAATATAAAAATGTATATAAGATATATTTCAGTTTTGTAAAGATACATTATCTATAAATATGTAAGAAAATATTCTTGAATTTATATCGAAGATACATTTACCCAAAATATGTCTAAACATACATTCTTACCTTACAACTTATGTCTAAATGAAAAAATATATAGATACATAATTTGATTGTTTGAGAAATAAATCATCTATAAATATACAAATCTAATAAAGATACATGATTTGATTGAACGAATATTTACAGAGATACATAATGCTGAAGATATATTTACCCAAATATGTCTAAAGATACATTCTTACATGACAAGTTATGTCGAACTGAAAAATGCATAAAGATACATAATATGATTATTTGAGGAAAAACTAAACTATAAAGATACATTACTGACAAATATTTATAAAGATATATTACTGATAATTTTAAATATATATTTTTCACAAACTTTATAAAAGATACGTTGTTGAACATAAAATGCTGAAAAATATTTATCATTAAATAGATAAGCTATATATAATCAGTTTCACAAAGAAATATAATTACTTAGCACATGATAAACATCATGTCCACAAAACAATTACAAAAACATAAAAATCAAGACATGCCTTGATCGGTATCTACAAATATCATATCCAAAATATTGTTCACAAAAATTAAATAGTATTTTTTAAAGGTTAATTACACAGACCCAATTGATACACATCTATTTAATGTTGATCAATTGTGATTCATTAGGCGGTATAAAGTTTAATTTTTAATTTAGATGGATCTTTACTATCACTGACATAATCATTTTGAGCCTTTACAATTTCGTAGTTTCACAAAAATAGTGCGTATCTATTACAAATTAATTCAATTTTAAGTTAAATATTTGATACTTGTAATTCGTCGCTCAAATACTCAGCGTAAGCGACAATGAAAATATTGCAATCCCTGCATAAATAAAAAATCAGCTAATATTGATATACATATATAAATAATGAAAAGTTATGAATTATTTAAAAATTAATCATGATACTTACAGACTACTACTTTATTGTTGAGTAATGCCTTTCACATATTCAACGTCAAATGAATGACCTTGTAAAAACTATCACCTATTTTGTCATTGTATGCTTCAATCTTTGATCAGTTAGTATAAATCTTTTGGTCTAAAAAATCACTGATATGAAGGTAAGTAGGCAACATTATGACCAACTTTTGTATCTCAGATGACGGCTCAATAGTCTCTTTGCCAACATCGAATTATAAATGCAAATGCATCTCTCATTTAGAACAACAACAACTAACACCCAGTTCACAATCATAATTTACTGAAATGTACACTTCGTCGATCAAATGCCAAGATAGTCTAGTTGAAATGTTATAACTTTTAATGATGTTGCTTAAAGATTCCAAATTTAGAGCAACGTGAAGATGTTATTGATAATCCTCGCGTGATGAAAAAACATTAGCCTTTTTTTTATGGATAATACCTTCTGTAGGTCTTATCTATGTATACATTAAACACACAGTTTGCTATCGTGTATATGTATTGTTGTTGTATTTGCAACTTAGTTTTCTTTGGGAGATAGTAAAAAATAACATTGAGGTGTTGAACATAGTATCAATCATCATTAATAAGTTAGAAAAAATAGTTAACATATATATTTACAGATGAATGTGTTTGGCAGAATGAGTGTATTGATAAGACGTTAGAAACATGGTGTTTATACCTCATCATTCCAGCAACATTTGAGCTGAGACATCAAATAGAATCAATTCTTCATTTTGAGATGTGCAACAATAAAGTTTACCATATCAAATTTAAGACCTGATGATTTTGATTTGTAATGGTTGTCCTTTTATTTCTTACATGGTTGATATGTGTTAAGATCCTATTTTTACAAGAAGTTGATGAAACAGATTTTAAAAAAATAATTTATGTTACCTATTGGCATGATACTTTAGTAGTGCATCCGTAATCTATTCTGAATAAATATTGATCAACTGTGTGGATTCTCATTCAAAATGCTGAAACCTTCAGATGGATAATTCTAATGAATACCCGAAGTAACATCCTCATTGCCTTTGGAGGATGAATCAAACACCATAAGGTATTTAGATCTGAATATTTTTTAAGACAGCCTAATCCTTCCTGCAGGGGTCTTTGTATCATCTTTATTAACTACTTCAATGCTTAGAAATTCTGTTGTCCACTGACTGTATAGAGGTAAAATTGACTATTGGTTATTTGTAGCGAACCGACAACCTCTAGAGTTTCTATCGAACTAACAACCTTCAATGTTTCTACCACTGTGAAATCAGTTGGTACAACAACAATTGTGAATCTATTCTGTTCAATAGTAGCACATATAGTAACATCATTCTAACAGATACATAATTGTCAAAGTTTATGATAAAGATACATATTTCTTTGAAAGGTACAAAATTTTTACAAAAAATATATAACTAATTTAATAATATGCATAAGGTACATATAAAACTAAATTGATAAATTTTCTTATTGATGTATAGGTTTTTTTCAAACTTGTAGCTGATATATATGATTATGCATAAAAAATTAGTTCTTTAACTAGTGATTACCTTCTTCTCATTAATACCAGCAACTATGTCTACCAAGACACGTCTAATATTCATATCATCTTGAACATCACCTTATTTCAATGAATCTTCTGGACTTTTAGATTTGTAAGATCAATCAAGGTCTTCTTTTTTATCCATATGCTTATCTCTCTTTGAATAAAAAAATTCATTCATCTAGAGATATTAGTCACCAAAAAATACACAAACATCATGAAAATTTTAAAGCATAAGGACCATTTCCTCTTTTGTAGTAATTAGGTTGGTGTGCACACACTGAAAAAGATATTTTAAAAAAAAATCATCAAAATCAATTTTGATAAGTACTAATGTAGTATGAAATGTATCTTAAAAGTTTGCGTAATGTATTAAACATAACAAAAAATTTCAATTCAAAGCAAAAATATCAGAATTGAATACAAGATGTACGTTGCTAAACAATTCTCTCATAAAATATTCATATTGTGGTCGAAATCCAACAATTTTCCAATTAAGTATCCTTGAAATAATGTTACCCTAATGGACAACAACTATTTTCTCAACTATAGAACAATATTCATACATCCATATATTTAGTGCGCGTGACATGCCTCTTAATAGATATAACTTTTTATGACATCCACATCATGTCTAAGTGTATGCATTAATTTGTCAGAAATAATTTTTTTACATGAAAAATCTCTATATCTCCCATCATCGATCATCTTAAAATTTGCTATGCTCATAGGTGAATCATTCATTTGAGAGAGAACAAAGGTATGAATGAAGTACAAGATAGCCATTCGAGGGACATCCTGATCATTGTCGAAATTACTAAACTTGAAACGTTCAATCAAATCTAGTTTACTTACAACAACTCTTTTAGAAAAATACTTTTTCATCAACACACTGGGATGCATATATTGATACTCAAAATCTATTGTATTACTAGTTCGTTTCAAATTTGTAATAATTACATATTCAAATATAAAAAATCTGAGCACATTGTTATTGATCTATACACGAACTTTATAAGAATTGTTCTGTTCTAACTCGAGCATCAAAATTTAGTTGGTTATCTGGTAGGTGAACTTAAAATATGATATATTCAGATTAATGACAAAATATTTTTTTTTTTGGAATAACTCAATGACCTTCTTATTTAGAATCTCAACAAAATCAATTAGAATATGCCAGTTGCATAAGGTTCTGAACCTCAAAGTATGTGGTGGAATATCTTTGACAACATATTTTATGCCTTGCATTCAAATCAATTAACAATAACATATACAAAATTGTAACACATAATGTATAAAATAGCATAACATAGAATATGTATCTCTCAAATAAAAGTTACATAACATTTATGTATATTTTCTTTATCTATATATCTATAAGGCAATGATGTGACCGGATATACAAACATAATGTATATTTTCATCATTTATGTATTTTTTAGGCAAATATATCAAGTGATACATAAATATTATATATGGGATTTATCAAATATGACTTTGATACATAATATTTTAGGAATTTGGAATAAGATTTGTTATACAAAAAGTATTAGAAACACAATACTATTGATGATACATATTGGCATACCCTCGTGATGTGCCATGGATTCATGGTAATTTTGATGCTTAAGATAAAGAAAATATGCAAGAACTTAGATATTTTTAGTGGGTATGATGTATTTTTATAATGTTGTGCAGGTGAATAGGGTTCAGAGGCAAAATAGAGAAGTAAAGATCGAAATTTACCAAATAAGAAAGGAGTATGACATCCACAGATGTTGTCTACAACTTGTAAACTGAACCCACGATCCATGAAAGGCATTTGTGAAGGAGGTTTTGAGGAAGAAGGAAAATACTGAGTTCCACGGATATGATCTATGTCTCTTGGAACCAAGTCTTGAATAAAATATTGTAGGTCGTGACAAGTCTGATTCCTATGAAGGGGACCTACAACTCAACCCAACCTATGGGTTATGAACTAGAGTCATGAACCAGATGCTGAGGAGTGAAACAAAGTCTAATTTTGTAAGACCCCACAAAGTTTCCTAGACATTAAAACTCTTTAAAGCATGTCAAGAGCAGCTCCAACACTTAGAAATTTTTTGGCTAAGTGTTAAGACTTAGTCTATTTTAGCCTTTGAAAGTTGACATTCTTATTTCATGAACTTTACGTTAATAAAAGTTTGATATTTAAGTTAATCCATGCTCAAGAATGTCAATAGGGGTTCCCGGATGAGTTTTGAATTTTTTGGACCTCGTTTAGACCAATGCAATCTTGGCGCATTGCATCGCCTATCGCATTGGCCAATATTTTTTCAGGACTGCTAGTCAAAAGTACTGAGGCTCAACGCGATCATGGCACAATGCGTCGGGTATCGTGTCGATGGCATCTATGCACTGCATTGACCAGCACATCAGTACCCAGTTATCAGTCATTAAAATTACCGTGACCCCAGGGTTATTTCAGTCTTTTTACCACTCTTATATAACCCTATAATACAAGATTCATCCATTGTTTACCCACATATACTAGTTTTCTCTCAATTTTCCTCAAGAACACGCTTAGGGTTTTCAATTGA
This sequence comes from Capsicum baccatum var. pendulum, assembly GCA_030864225.1. Lineage (NCBI taxonomy): Eukaryota > Viridiplantae > Streptophyta > Magnoliopsida > Solanales > Solanaceae > Capsicum > Capsicum baccatum. Next base: position 235,755,637 of record CM061560.1, on the reverse strand, counting down.
AGATCCAAATTCAAGAAATTTCACCGTCAATCTTCGTAGAATCAAGAATTAAGGTATGTTAGATGTTGATTCTTGGGTTCCTTTCACCGATAAAGTTCATGAATCCTTTTTAAAATTATAAATTTTTTATATTTATGAGTTTTCACGATTTATGTGAATTGAATTTCATGATTATGTGTTGTTGAGTTTTAATTAAAGATTTAGACTACAAGTTTCAAGAATTGATTCTAGTATGTGGTAAATTTCATGATATTCATAATAAATTCTACAAGATGGATGTTGATTGATGTACCCATATTAATTGAGTGTGTTGGATGTTGTATGAACAAAGTATGCTCCCCATATGTTTGATAAAATGCTTATGTGACGGAAATAGAGTCATTATAACATGTTGACAAGAAATCCCCAATTGTGTATAAGTTAATGCATGCCAAGTATTTGTTAAAAGGACATAGTGAATGAATTATGATATGTTGCATGATTCCTACTCATGTGCATTCCTTATTGAATGAATTATGAGATAATAGTATGCACTCCCTATACATTTACATGTTTAAGACTTCCAAGTTCTTGAAGAGATGCCTCATTGATAGTGTTGTGAACGATAGCCTATTTCCAGGTTATGTATGAGTTGTCCTGTCTTGTATTATTTATGTTATCGAGTCCTGGGGGTCTTTATACCTGAAAAATTAGCTTCTTGTCTAGAGCTAGTGTCAGTTTCATGATAATCTCAATCATTTCATGATTAGTAGTGCTCTCAGTCAGATACAAAACTCTGTAGAACTTAGATAGTTACAGAACTTTGGAAATCTCAGTATTAGTAGTATTCCAGCTTCAGTTCAGTAATCAATTAAGAACTTAGTAATATCCCATCATTCAATGAAACTCAGTGAATCTAGTTTATCCTAGTCAAATAAGTACAACCAGTAACAGTTCAGTCAAGCCTAGTATGATCTAAGAAATCAGTTTAGTGTCTTTCAGTTGGGAGTACGATTCAGCACCAAGAGAACCTAGGGATGGGGGCTCACCCGCTTGATAAAAATGAAATCCCTGGAAGCAATCCCTAAGTTCTAGAACTATGTAGCCAGCATAGTCATAAGATATCACCCATTATATAGGACTGACATACTCTAAGATCACCTTCTAGTACATGACTGATATCAGGGGTCACCCGTTAGATTAGGACTAGCCACATAGCAGGTTTCTTTACCCGTGGCACGGTACTGACTCCTTTACAATTAGGTTTATAGTTGGACCCCACTAGTTCAGATTCGGGGCATGTCGATTAGATGACTACCTCCCACAATCTCAGTTTTAGAATTAGTCTCAGTAGAAGAACTCAGCACAGTAGCTTAGATTCAAGACTGTTAGATACAATCACTCATTAGCATTACTAAAAGATCACCCACTAGATAGGACTGATCTCAAATACAGTCAATTAGTATCAAGTACTAATAGATTCAGAGATCACCCATTAGATAGGACTGATCTTAGATACAGTTAATAAATTTTAGTAACCTCAGATATCAATATTAGTAGATTCAATTATTTAGTATCTCAGCATTAGTAAACTCAGATGTCAGTAAATCATCATTCGACACTCAGTATTTAGTGTCACTACGATTTCAGTTATAGTTTATCCATTCATACATGTATCCTCATTCAGCATACTCAGATTATTTAGTCAGTATAGTTCATGCATATGAGCCCTTGCATTCATTATTACCCGATATAGAATACAGTATATTCTTATGTACTGATGTATACTTTTCTCTTGCGCTATGGTGTCTTATACCATAGGTTCAGAAGCACTGGATATCAAGCACCCTTAGCAGTTCAGACTTAGTAAATAGCAGTAGACTTAGTAGTGAGTGCTCATCATTAGAGGATAGTTCTATTATTTCATTATATTGCATTAGATTCAGTATTCTTTAGTAGATAAAGTTAGTTGGGGGATTGACCCATCAACTCCACAGTTCAGATAGTTGAGAGGCTTCCAGACTATTTGTTCAGACAGTTGTTTTTGTTTTGATATTGTTAAACTTTATTAAGTTTTATTTTAGTATTGAATCTTATGGCAAATTTTCCCCAATTTTTTTGCATTTTTTAGTATATTATGTAGTGCTCAGTTATAGGTATCAATTAAGGATTATCTTGTGATCCTTCGAGATTATGATCACCGTGTAGCATCCGGGGTACTATACTCGGGGTGTTACAAACTTAGTATCAGATCCTAAGGCTCAATAGTGTCCTAGAAAGTCTAAAATTTGTATCTAGTAGAGTCTTGTACATGGGTATGTTGCACGCCTTATTTATGTACAGAAGGCTATAAGATTTTTTAGGAATAGTTTCCCTTCTTTCAGTGTTCTTGGTATACGAGTAAGCATAAGCTCAAACTAATTCTTAGTAATCCACCTCTTCCTTTCATTTATAGAGTATGCCTCCTCGCATAGCTTAATACCCGTAGGAATGATAACCATCCACCTCAGCCCGCAGATCTTTTGAATGAGAATATGCCACATGTAGAGTTTCAAACAGCTTTTTAGGTGCTAGCTAAAGCTGTGACAACTAATTTTTAAGGTAACCATCAGGATGAAGCCCCACCTCAGAAAGATGGGGTTCTAGTCGTAGCCAGAATTAGAGACTTTATAAGAATGAACCCGCTAGAATTTTTTGGGTCTAAGGCAGATAAGGACCCATAACTTTATCTCGATCAGGTAAAGAAGATCACCCAGGTCATGCATGTTTCTGAAGAGGAGAGTGTAGCATTGGCATCCTATAGGCTTAAGGATTTTGCTTATGATTGGGTAGTGATGTGGCGAAAGAGTATAGAGGAGGATGCAACTCCCATGATTTGGCAGATATTTCAGGATGCGTTCTTAGATAAGTTTTTCCCACTAGAGATGAGAGAAGATAATATAGAAGAGTTCATGAACCTGAGGCAAGGCTCCATGATAGTGAAGGAGTATTGTCTCAAGTTCAACCTATTGGCTAAGTATGTCCCTGATCAGATGGCTGACCCTAGAGCAAGCATGAGTAAGTTTGTGACCAGTGTGTCTGGGGTAGTGGTTAAGGAGTGTAGGACTACTATGCTCAATAGAGACATGGACCTTTCTAGATTGGTGATGCACGCTCAGTTGTAACACCCCAAATATGGTACCCAGAATGCTACACAGTGCTCACGATCCCGAAGGACCATAAGCTAACCCATGACTGATATCTATACCAATATACTGCATAATATACTGTATAATGCGGAAACATGAACTAAAAGGCCATAAGATTCAAAACTGTAACATAACTGATAAAAATATAACATCTGGATGGGGTATAAAATACCCAAAACAACTAAAATAATTGTCTAAACATGATAGCCTGAAAAGCCTCTAACTGACTCAATGGTCTGAATAAGGAGTTGATGGGACATGTCCCCAACTAACTCCAACTAATAAATTAATTAATGAGATAATAAAGTAATAATCATGTCCTTGAAAGATGAGGACTCACTTCTAGCTTTGACTGCTGAGACTAGAATCTACCGATGCTCTGAAGCTCGTGTCTCTGAACCTATGGTATAAGGCACTATAGCGCAGATACATCAGTACTTTGAATGTACTGGTATGCATATGATGTAGGATAAATGCATGGGGTTCGTATGCATGAACAATACTGGCTAACTGACTAATATGAATGGGAGAATACATGTATGCATACATAGTAACTATATTTGAAATCGTGATAAAATGAGTTTACTAGTAACTAACATGACTAATGACAGAGTTCTGATAACTGATAACATGAGTGACTGTATTTAATAGTCCTGAATCTGATGGAACTAGATGAGTTTCATACTGTATCTGAGTTGACTATATTTGACAGTCCAGATTCTGTAACATGAAACTGTGGGAAATAGTTATCTAACTGACATACCCCAAATAATGCATTATAGCTGAATTGGGGTCCAATCTGTGCCCTGATTGGAAGGGTGTTAATACCACGCCACTAGTAAGGACAACATATGAGTGACCCTTGACTAGAAGGTTACTCTAATGAGAATGGTGGGAACCCTCAACTAGTAGGTTAATCCACCTCATCTACCCTCAACTAGCAGGTATGATGTCTCAAACTACATTGGCTACATAGTTCTGGAATGCAAGGATTATTTCTAAGAATCACACCCTCTACTGGCGGGTGAGTTCCCATCCTTGGGTTCACTCGATGCTAATTTCTACTCCCATCTGAATAGACACTGAACATGATTAACTAATCTGAACATAGACTGAGTTTACTGAATTCTGTTAACTGATGGAATACTAATGATATTTGACAACTGACTGAGTTTGTGAGATTACTGAGGTTACTGAATTACTGAGTTTTCTTGAGTCACATGACTGACTGAGTTCTATGGATCATAGCTTGACTGAGGATATCGTGAAAACATGACACTAGCACTAGGCATACGACTAAATTATTGGGTGCAAGTACCCCAGGACTCGATGGAAAGAAACTGACAAAGAATGACTTTATTGAATACATGACCAATATCACAATCCATAATTCATTTATTGAGGCAATTCATCAAACATGTGATATGCATAAGCATGTACATAAATGGGGATTTCATAATATCATACTAGTTGGGAATATTTCCTTTACATAGGCATTTAATCAAACACATAGTAGGTATAGTATATGTAGACAACATTGTACAACAAATAAACATCATTATTCAACCCTAATTTCATCATCCAAGGGTTTAATCATAGGTTCATATGAATCTACATCTATACTAATCAATTGCACATAAAATTGAATCACCCAACATGGATTAGAATTTAATTGGTGATTCTCAACATGAAAAAAGCAGCCCAACATGAAATTCATAAAGAAATCCATACACTTATGCTTTTAAAAGATATTCTTGGGCTTCATGGATGAAAGGAGTCCATGAATGAACACTATGCATTCTTGGTAGTGAGTTTCTTGAAGTTCTTGAACTTGAAGAATTGGAAATCTCTTAGTTCTTGAAGAAGATTTGGATTTTGTTCTTGGGGATTAATCTTAGAGAGAAAACCCTAATTTTGTTGTTGTAGAAGGATAATGAATTTCTGACCTTCGGTCGGATATAACTAGGTATATAAACGGGTGGTAAAATACCAAAAAGCCTGTTTAGAAACGGCTTTAAAATAACTGAACGGAACATGCGACGATGGGTGCAATGGTCCATTTCTGGGTCGATGGTCCATTGTACTGACCGTCGTACTGGGACCAGAACTGTAACTTATTTCCTTTGTGCGACGGTGGGGTGCGACGATCCGTCACTGGGTCGATGGTCCATCAGTTCTGATCGTTGCTTCTAGGCAGAATAGGGCCTCACTGTTTCCCTTACATCGACCTGAGCGATGGTCCGTCGTCCTGAGACATCGATCTAGGGCATAAGTTAGTCATACTGCCTCTCTACGATGATCGTGGGCAATGGTACATTGATATTCCGATGGCCCATCGGCCTCACCGTCGCATCTGGGCGGTTTTACAACCTTCTGTAGTTCGACCATAACTTTCTCTTCCGATGTCAGATTTTGATGAAATTGGTATCTATGGAAAGCTTATTCAATTTACTACATGACAAAAAGTGAAAATGTTAAAAATACCACATGTACAAAAGTGGATTCATCTTTCAAAGAAAGATTCTAACATTCTTGGGACAATTTTAAGCTAGGAAAAAGTATGGGGTATTACAATATCTCCCCCTTGATAACATTCATCCTCGAATGAGATTAAGTGAAGGGGAAAGAATATAAAATGATGTACATACTGAACATGACTAGATGGAACATGATTTCATGACTGACATGACTGATAACTAAATATATCATACTGAACATGCTTATCTGATGCATGTGTAACTGATTCATGAATGCATGAATGGGTGTTCTGATGAACTAAGTTTATCACAATGAGAATTCATGTATGATTCATAATTATATAACTGAGCTGACACATGAATGCATGACTTAATATGCAATGGTACTTTGTACCAAGTTTATGATAAAAACTGAACATGAAATTGAGTAAGCTTAAGGAGAACTGTTACCTTGAGTTTGATCTGAGTTGGCAGAAAAGAGGTGAGGATACTTGGTATGCATGTATGATTCTGCTTCCCAAGTATCTCCCTCGACGGACTGATTTTGCTAAAGAATTTTAACTAGAGTGACTTCTTTGTTCCTCAATGTACGAGTCTAATAGTCTAGGATTTCAATCGGAATCTTTTCATAAGAGAGGCTGCTCTGAACATCTATGCTCTGAATAGGGACTACAACTGTTGGGTCACCTATGCACTTCTTGAGCAAAGAGACATGGAAGACTGGATGAACTGAAGCTAGATATAAAGGCAATTCAAGCTCATAACGGAACATCATGCAATCTGACCAACTCTATGATATAGAGTTTAGCATAATCCTCGACTGAATAAGAGGTATGAACTGGAAGGAAATGTGATGATTTGGCAATTTTATCTACAATGACCCAAACCGAATCATGTTGACGACGAGTTCAAGGCAAACCCATCACGAAGTCCATGTTCACTTCTTCCCACTTCCAAGTAGGAATACTAAACTCTTAGATGGACCAACTGGGCTTCTGATGCTCTATCTTAACCTGCTAACATGTAGAGCACTTAGCCACAAACTCTGCAATGTCTCTCTTTATCCCACTCCACTAATAGATTTCCAAAAAATCACGGTACATCTTTGTGGCCCCTAGATGAATAGAGTAGCGCACTCCATGTGCTTCTGGAAGAATTCACTGCCTTAAGTGATCTACATCTGGAAAACATAGACGACCCTGATAACACAGAACACCATCTCTCCCTTACGATAAAACCTCTACTTTCTGATCCTTGACTGATTTTTTTAACTTGACAAGGCTAGGATCCCTATCTTGCTTTTCTTTCACCTCGAAAACTAGAGATGATTCTGAACTACTCTGAACCCATATATCACCCTCCACTATATCGATTAAGCAAACACCTAGTCTGGTAAGCTGATGGACTTCCTGGGCTAACTTCTTACTGTCCTCGACATAAGCAACACTACCCATAGACAGTCTACTAAGAGCGTCGGCCACTACGTTGGCCTTGCTCGAATGATAAAGGACACTCACATCATAATCTTTCAAGACCTCTAACCACCTTCTCTGACGAAGATTGAGATATTTCTGATAAAAGACATACTGAAGGCTCTTATGATCCGTGAACACATCTACATGAACACCATATAGATAATTCCTCTTAATCTTCAAGGCAAATACTACAACGGCTAACTCAAGATCATGAGTAGGATAATTCTTATCACGGGGTTTAAGCTGTCTGGAGGCGTAGGCTATGACCTTACCATGCTACATGAGGACACAAACCAAAACTACTCTGGATGCATCACAATACACTACGAACCCATCTGAACCATCTGGAAGATCTAGAATTGGAGCTGAGGTGAGTCTAGTCTTTAACTCCTAAAAACTCTTCTTGAAACTTGACTTTTTTCTAAGTCAATCTGGACATAGAGAATGCAATAGAAGAATATTCCTCAATAAACCGTCTATAATAGCCATCCAAACCTAAGAAACTCTTGATATCTGATGGAGAGAAAAGGCGAGGCTAGTTTTTTACTGCTTTATTTTTTTGAGGATCTACTCTAACACCATCACCGAAAATGATATTTCCAAGGAATGCTACTGACCTTAGCCAAAATTTGCACTTACTGAATTTGGTTAATAACTGATAATCTCTAAGAGTCTGAAGTACTGTTTTGGGATGGTCTGCATGATCACGCTCACAGTGGGAATAGACCAGAATATCATCTTTGAACACTATGACAAACATGTCCAAGTACAGCTTGACACACGGTTCATCAAGTCCATAAAAGCTGCTGGGGCATTGGTGAGACTAAAGGATATGACTAGGAATTCAAAGTGACTATGCCGAGTACTAAAAGCTATTTTTAGAATGTCATATTCTCTGAATCTGACCTGATAATAGCCGGGTCTAAGGTCTATCTTAGAGAAATAGCTAGCACCCTGAAGTTGGTCAAACAAGTCATCGATTTTGGGAAGAGGATACTTGTTATTGACCGTGACCTTATTAAGTTGATAGTAGTCTATACACATTCTGAGAGAACCGTCTTTCTTGCATACGAATAAAATTGGTGCACCTCCCGGGGACACATTAGACCTGATGAATTCCTTATCTAAGAGATCCTTCAACTGCTCTTTCAATTCTCTAAGTTCTGCTAGTTCCATTCTGTATGGCGGAATAGGTAAGGCTATTTCCAAAGTTTATTTCCCTTTTGGGAGGAATTCCTGGAAGATCTTCGAAAAAGATATCTGAATATTCATTCACAATTGAGACTGATTCAATATTGGGAGTTTTAGAACTAGTGCCCTTAACACGAACAAGATGATAGACACATCCCTTAGATATCATTTTCTGTGCCCAAAAGTAGGAAACAAGTTGACCTCTGAAAGCAGATATATTACCCTTCCACTCTAGGATGGGTTCATTTGGAAACTAGAATTGGACTATTCTATTTCTATAGTTAACTATGGTATAGCAAGAGTGAAGCCAATCTATGCCGAGAATGACATCAAAATCAGTCATCTCTAATTTGACTAAGTCTATTGAAGTGACTTTCTAAGATATCATAACCGGGAAGTTCCTGTATACCCACCGAGCTATGATGGTTTTACCCACTAGGGCAGAAACTGAAAAGGGCTCTGCTAGAATTTCTGTACTGACTCCAAAATCAACTGCTATATAGGGAGTAACAAAAGAAAAAGAAGCACCTGGATCTAGCAAAGCATAAATATGCATATAAAATATATGTAACGTACTAGTAACCACATCAGGAGAATTTTCTTGATCTTCCCGGGACTGGAGATCATAGATTCTGTTTGGGCGTAGTACACTAGTAGCACTGGAGATGGCACCCAGCTGATTCGAGTAATCGAACTGAGCTGAGGAATGGTTCTATTGACCCTATCGACCTGATTGCAGAAAATCTCTAACTCTGTGGCCTGGATTACCACATCCAAAATAGGTATCACTGCCAGCTCTGCAAGTACCCTAATGGTTCTTGCCACAAGTCTGATAAAGAGGATAGGTGGGGGAACTGCTAACACTTCCCTGAGACTTAGAGCCTGGCTCTCTATCTTTGAACTTAGGCACAGGAGCACTAGCTGAAGAAGGAGATGGAACTAAGGACATAGGATGAAACTGAGAACGGTTTCCTTATTCTTATTTAGGCAGAGCAAAGTTAAAACTACCTGTCCTTGCTCTCTTATTCTATTTCTCCCTCATCTTAATCTTCTGCTCCTCTATTTTCTGAGCATGAGTCATAAGCCTAGCTAAAGTCATGTCACTATTCAACATGGTAGATCTGCACTCATTAACCATGCTATCATTTACCCCTGAAATGAACTTACTTATCTTGGCCCTGCTATGTGCAACCACATGAGGGGCATATCTGGCTAATTGAGTAAACTTAAGAGAATACTCTTTCACCGTCATGTTGCCCTACTTAAGGTTGATGAATTCTAACACCTTATCTTCTCTAAGATCTAGGGGAAAGAATCTATCAAGGAAAGCAGAAGCAAACTCCTCTCACTCAACTGAACCTACATCAACTGCCCTCTCTGACTTCCACTACTTAAACCAAGTGTGAGCAATATCCTGCAACTGATATGCAGCTAGCTTAGAAGTCTCACTAAAAGTAACCCCATGATATCTGTAACCTTTTAAACCTGATCTAAAAATTTTTGAGGGTCCTCATCTGTCTTAGACTCGAGAAAGGATAGAGGATTTATTCGGGTAAACTCCTGAATCCTAGCTGCAGTCGAATTAGCCAATGGATTGGCTAGAACGACAACTGGTCATTCATTCTGAGAAGCAACTGACTGAGCAAGAGTAGTGAATATAGCTCTGAACTCTGCATGAGAAACATGTCCATCCAAGGAATCTTCTTCGACAGGCCGAGTTCTTCTCTTGGGAGGCATGTTCTGAAATAAAGAGAAGAAATGGATTAGACTAAGAGATTGACTTAAGATTATGCTCACTAGCATGACATGAATACTAAAATAAGGGAAACTATTCCTAAAACATCTTATAGCCTCCAGAACATAAATGTGGCGCACAACACACCCATGTACAAGGCTCTACTAGATATGGGTTTCATACTTACTAGGACTCTATTGAACCTTAGGCTCTGATACTAAGTTTGTAATGCCCCAAATCTGGTACCCGGAATGCTACATGGTGCTCATGGACCCAAAGGAAAACAAGCTAACCCATGATTGATATCTGTACCTATATACTATATAATATACTGTATAATGCGGAAACATGAACTAAAAGACCATAAGGTTCAAAACTATAACATAACTAATAAAAATATAACATCTAGACGGGGTATAAAATATCTAAAACAACTGAAATAACTGTCTGAACATGATAGCTTGAAAAGCCTCTAACTGACTGAACAGTCTAAATAAGGAGTTGATGGGACATGTCCCCAACTAACTCCAACTAATAAATAAATTAATGAGATAATAAAGTAATGATCATATCCTCTAAATATGAGGACTCACTTCTAGATCTGACTACTGAGACTATAATCTACTGATGCTCTGAAGCTCATGTCTCTAAACCTATGGTATAAGACACCATAGTGCAAAAGTGTCAGTACTTTGAATATACTGGTATGCATGCAAGGTAGGCTGAATGCATGGGGTTCATATACATGAAAAATACTGGCTAACTGACTAATATGAATGGGAGAATACATGTATGGATACATAGTAACTATATTTGGAATCGTGATAACATGAGTTTACTAGTAACTAACATGACTAATGACAGAGTTTTGACAACTGATAACATGAGTAGCTGTATTTAATAGTCCTGAATCTGATGGAACTAGATGAGTTTCATACTGTATCTGAGTTGACTATATTTGACAGTCCAAATTCTGTAACATGAAACTATGGGAAATAGTTATCTAACCGACATGTCCCAAATAATGCATTATAGCTGAATTGGGGTCCAATATATGCCCTGATTGGAAGGGTGTCAATACCGTGCCACTGGTAAGGACAACATATGAGTGATCCTTGACTAGCAGGTTACTCTAATGAGAATGGTGGAAACCCTCAGCTAGCAGGTTAAGCTACCTCATCTACCCTCAACTAGCAGGTATGATGTCTCAACCTACGCTGGCTATGTAGTTCTGGAATGCAAGGATTGTTTCTAAGAATCACACCCTCTACTGGAAGGTGTGTTCCCTTCCTTGGGTTCACTTGGTGCTAGTTTCTACTCCCATATGAATAGACACTGAACATGATTAACTGATTTAAATATGGACTGAGTTTAATAAATTTCGTTAACTGATGGAATACTAATGATATCTGACAACTGATTGAGTTCATGAGATTACTGAGGTTACTGAATTACTAAGCTTTCTTGAGTCACATGACTGACTTAGTTCTATGGATCATAGCTTAACTAAGGATATCGTGAAAACATGACACTGGATCTAGGCATACGGCTAAATTATCGGGTACAAGTATGTAACGCCCCGAAATTGGGTCTCAAAACGTCACACGGTGCTTAGGATCACAAGTGACCTCAAGCTAACCCTTTTACTGGCATAACTCATAAGCAACTGAACAAAAAGTATAAATCTATACAAATCTATGGAAAATAAATCTTTTCTGAATATGATAGATACAAAACTAAATTTACAAGATTACAACTCTACTTTTACAACCAAAACTTAAATGGAATACATCAACTTCTACTGACTGTCTATGAAGCCTCTACTAGTACTAGTCGGATCATAACTCCCGACTAACCCAACTCAATACGACTAAATAAAGAAAATACAATACTTCTCGAACTGTATAACTAACTCAATCCCTTGAATCAAAAGGACTCATCACCTGCTGTCTGGATATCACAAACTAACTGGATCTGAAGATGTACACTATACCTTGTACCTACATTCCGAGAAAATATAGCCCACATATGAATATGTGGGTTAGTACCATGGAAATGTACCGAGCATATGGGGGTGCAATACATAATTAAAATAATATCTTAATATCATCACAGTTTATAAAATTATACATGGTGATATAAATGACTCACTTTGCTCTAATTAAAATCATCATAATCACAAGAGAGTAAAATATATCGGGTGAAACATGTGAGTCATCATAATAAATCTCAATTCACTTCCATCTCGATTCTAAATCATCAAAACAATCAAATCTCATAACAATTCTCTTTGGAATATATGTTCATTAAATCTTTCAAAAACAATGACTTTCTCAAATTCAGTCTTTCAAACAACTATGTTTTCATCTCAGATAGAAGAATAAGACTTTTCATATTAGATAGGAGAATACACACACACACACACATTGGGAGTGTCTCATAAACAACATAAACCATGTAAGCTACATGAAGTCCAACATCCAACCCACGTTGGGGAGAGCTGTCCTATTCTTGCCATCAGAGTAGGACCTTAATCTTTTATTCACTAGTGATCACTATATATAAATCAACCTCAGGCTCATAACCTACGGGGGCACGTAGTTCTAGGTAAGTACCAATCCTACTATACCTCCCGCTCGGTGCTAAAGACTACTGCCAAACTTAGATCAGATCTTTTCAAAAGAAAATCCTCTAATAGATATTTCAACAATTCACAACGAGAGCCATCGTGCTACCCTTTTCATAATAAATCAATAAAAGTAGATTTCTTTTCTTATGTCGGTTTCAAAAACAACCCTTTTACGACCAAAAGGTCAAAGCTTCTTTATCATCTCAAATTATTTAAACTCAAGGTGTTTATAACACATGATTTTCTTAAAATAATAATATCAAATAGGGTTCCAAAAACCCATACATCAATATCACCATAAAATCTTCCAAAGTTTCATACTTTATGACATAAGCACAAAAATAATCACTTAAAACTTAAAATTTTAGCTTTATAATCATACATCTTGGTAAAGAAAATTAGCTTTGGGATTCAAATCTCATTGTTATTATAGCACATAATTTCTCAAAGTACAATCCCAATTAGGACTCAAGGTCTCATACATCAAAATCATATTAAATTTTCTCAAGATTCATGCTTTTCATCATAAATATATATAACTTACTTTAAAATCTGTAAAATTCAGCTTTATGTACAAAAATGTCATCATTCTCATTCAATTCAACTTCCAAAACATATAGAGTATCATAATCTCATGTAAAACCATATAGGGTATAAATTCATGCTTCAAATTCATATCAAAACATGTAAAATTATGTATATTCATAAAAGAAAAATCAATTTGGGCACAAGAACGAAAGGGTGTTCTTGTTGAAAAACCCCACATACCTTAAACTTGAAGCTTTGAATGAACTCTTAACCTTGGGACTCTATTCGTGAAAATAATGAGTGTTTCTTGTAGCCCTCGGAATGGGGATTCCGAATCTCAAAGAATTATTGAAAAATCATGGTTGAATCTTGAGATATTTGAATTTTTAGGTTGAAACCCTAATGAATGTTCTAGGTGATTGAGAGAAAGTAAACTTATTTTGGTGTTATGGGAGTTTAATCCCGTGTTATAGACATAGATAGGGGTGTTTTTGGCACTTGGAAGTGAGATATGCGGAGCACAACCCATGACAGACCTTAATGTGTGCGTCGTACACCTTATGGCAGAGATTTAAGTATGCCTCACACTCCCAATTGAACATATTTGATTGGGCGGTGCATTGCCTATCGCACACCCTTACTGCCTCTCACGAAAATGGGCATATTCTCTCGGGTATTGGATTTTTACAAAATTGGTATAGTTGAAAAGATAATTCAATTATCTACCATTTGATAGGTTTTGGGATGAAAAATTCCATGTATATTAAGAGATATACACGTTTGAAGTTGACCCTTGTAGAATCGAATGTCAAACTTTGGATGAATCAATTGGTCTTAGCTCAACTTTGTTCTAGGTCATTTCTATAAATATTTTTTACCTCTAAACTACTCCATAGACTAGGGTAATGATCATGCAACTTGTATTCACGTGAGAATCACTTGTATTTGAGCTTAGACGCACAGGAACAATGGTTAGAATTCTAGCACAAAAATACGGGGTATTACAAAGTACCCCCAGGACTCGATGGAAAGAAACTGACAAAGTATGACTTTCTTGAATACATGACCAACATCACAATCCATAATTCATTTATTGAGGCAATTAATCAAACATGTGATATGCATAAGCATGTACATAAATGGGGATTTCATAATATCATACTTGTTGGGCATTTTTCCTTCACAAAGGCATTTAATCAAACACATAGTAGGTATAGTATATGTAGACAAAATTATACAACAAATAAATATCATGATTCAACTCTAATTTCATCATCCAAGGGTTTAATCATAGGTTCACTTAAATTTACATCTATACAAATCAATTCCACATAAAATTGAATCACTCAACATGGATTAGAATTTAATTGGTGATTCTCAACATTAACAAAGCAACCCAACATGAAATTCATCAAGAAATCCATACACTTATTCTTTTAAAAGAGATTCTTAGGCTTCATGGACGAAAGGAGTCCATGAATGAATACTATGCATACCTGGTAGTGAGTTTCTTGAAGTTCTTGAACTTGAAGAATTGGAAATCTCTTAGTTCTAGAAGAAAATTTGGATTTTATTCTTGGGGATTAATCTTAGACAGAAAACCCTAATTTTATTATTGTAGAAGGATAATGAATTTCTGACCTTTGGTCGGATATAACTAGGTATATAAAAGGGTGGTAAAAGACCAAAAAGCCCATTTAAAAATGCCTTTAAAATAACTGAACGACACATGCGACGATAGGTGCAATGGTCCATCGCTGGGTCGATGGTCCGGATTGACCATCGTACAGGGACCAGAACTAGAACTTACTGCCTTGGTGCGATAGTGGGGTGCAATGGTCTGTCACTGGGTTGATGGTCTGTTGGTCCTGACTATCGCTTCTAGGCAGAATAAGCCTTACTGTTTCTCTTGCGATGACCTGAGCGATGATCCGTCGCTAGTCCGACAGTCCATCAGCCTGGGCCATCGATCCAGGGCAGAAGTTAGTCACACTTCCTTGCTGCGACAGTCATGGGCGACGGTCCATCATTTGTCTAATGGTCCATTGGCCTCATCTTTGCACCTGAGTGGTTTTACTACCTTCTATATTTTGACCATAACTTTCTTTTTCTATGCTGGATTTTGATGAAATTGGTATCGATGGAAAGATTATTCAATTTTCCATCTGACAAAAAGTGAAAATCTTAAAAATACCATGTGTACAAAAGTGTATTCATCTTTTCAAGAAAGCTTCTAACATTCTTGGGACAATTTTAAGCTAGAAAAAAGTATGGGGTATTACATAGTAGATTGAGGCAGAGAAATCTAAGGAAAGAGAGAGAGTAAGTAAGAAGGAAGGCCAGAATAGTTAGTTTAAGTTATTATCATCTAGGGTCACAGGGTGGTGATCGTTCTCAGCATAGTTAAAATTTTTCAGTCCCAACTCCATCCCAGGTAGTTCACCTATACCAAAATTCAGGAGTGTTTGTCATGATGGGGCTCTCGACTCTAAATCCCAAGGTAGTATGAGAAGTGAGCGTACCTATCTGGTTTATGAAGAATGTGGAAATAATCACCTAGGTATGTGTATAGCAAACAACGAGGTATGTTTTAGATGTGGTACGCCAGACCACAGGCTGCGAGAGTGTAGAGTATTGGCTCATAGGGGTAAATATTTGTGTTAGCATGGCGTCACTACTAGTACCACTAGTGGTCAACATCAGAATAGATTTTATGCACTTCAGACTCATCATAATACAGAAGGTTCCCCTAATATAGATTAAGGTACATTATAAGTCCTTTATCTTCATGATATGCATTGTTAGATCCTTTTCTCCCATTTGAGCTTAAGTTTTTAGCATGAGTTAGTTAGTAAAGCCAGTAAGTCGGTTTATCAGTCAGCAGTTAGATTTGTATAGTTTGTTTCCCATCTTTCCATCTAGTCATGCTATCAAAAATCAAAGGAATGTAAATATTCCAAGATATAAAGTCCTAGTAGTTGCGAGTTCAGTTCAGTTCATGAGTCATGTATTAGTTTCAGACTTCCGAGGTTTAGTTATGATCCAATTCATGGGTGCCTTGTGCATCGCCTCAGTTTTCCCAATATCTCAGTAATGTAAGCATTCTTAGGGGGAAATAGTGTCCCAAGGGGGAGATACCCTAGAATTCCCCAATGCTTTCATGTCCATAAATCTATTCAGTTTCATGGTCAGATTACCCTTACAAACTTAATATCAGTTATCATTACATATTTAGTAATGCTTTCATGAGAATCAACTCTTCAGATGTTCATGTCCAGTAAGTAAGTTCAACCTGCTTGTATTTTCATCTTTATCTATCCTATTCAAGGACAAATGTTCCCAAGAGGGAGATATTGTAAGATCCCATAAATTTTCCTAATCTTTAAAACTCCTTAAAGCATGTCAAGAGAAGTTCCAACAATTAGAAAATTTTGGCTAAGTGTTAAGACTTAGTCTATTTTAGCCTTCGAAATTTGGCGTTATTATTTCATGACTATTACGTCCATAAAGGTTTGATATTTAAGTTAATCCATGCTCAATAATGTCAATAGGGGTTCCCAGATGAGTTTTGGATTTTTCAAACCTCGTTTAGACCAAGTTCTAGGGCCCAAAATAGTAGAACAATAAGATCTTGATGCGCCGTATCGCCTATCGTTTTGGCCAATATTTTTCTAGGACTGCCAATCAAAAGTACTGAGGCTCAACGCGATCATGGCGCGAAGCATTGGGTATCATGTCGATGCCATAAACGCACCTCGTCGACCAGTGTGTTAGTATCCAGTTATCAGTCATTAAAATTGCCGTGATCCCAGGATTATTTCAGTGTTTTTACCACTCTTATATAACCCTATAACACGAGATTCAACCATTGTTTACCCACATATACTACTTTTCTCTAAATTTTCCTCAAGAACACGCTTAGGGGTTTCAATTGAAGATCCAAATTTAAGAAATTCCACCGTCAATCTTTGTAGAATCAAGAACTAAGGTATGTTAGATGTTGATTCTTGATTTTCTTTCACCCAAGAAGTTCAAGAATCCTTTTTAAAATTATAAAGTTTGTGTATTTATGATTTTTCATGATTTATGTGAATTGAAGTTCATGATTATGTGTTGTTGAGTTTTAATTAATGATTTGGACTACAAGTTTCAAGAATTGATTCTAGTATATGGTGAATTTCATGATATTCATAATAAACCCCTACAAGATGGATGTTGATTGATTTAACCATGTTAATTGAGTGTAATGTTGTATGACCAAAGTATGCTCCCCATATATTTGATAAAATGCTTATGTGATGGAAATAGAGTCATTATAACATGTTGACAAGAAATTTCCAATTGTGTATAAGTTAATGCATGCCAAGTATTTGTTGAAAGGCCTTAGTGAATGAATTATGATATGTTGCATGCATTCCTACTCATGTGCATTCCTTATTGAATGAATTATGAGATAATAGTATGAACTCCCTATACATTTACATGTTTAAGACTTCCAAGTGCTTGAAGAGATGCCTCATTGATTGTGTTGTGAAAGATAGCCTATTGTCATATTATGTATGGGTTGTCCTATCTTGTATTATTTATGTCATCGAGTCCTGGGGGCATTTGTACTTGACAAATTAGCTGCTTGCCTAGAGACAATGTCAGTTTCACGATAATCTCAGTCATGCCATGGTTAGTAGTCCTCTCAGTCAGTTACAAAACTCAGTAGAACTCAGATAGTTACAGAACTTAGGAAATCTTAGTAATGTCAGTATCAGTAGCATTCCAGCTTTAGTTCAGTAATCAATTCAGAAATCAGTAATATTCCATCAGTCAAAAGAAGTCAGTGAATCTAGTTTAGCTTAGTCAAATAACTACGATCAATAATAGTTCAGTCAAGACTAGTATGATCTAAGAAATAAATTCAGTGTTTTTCAGTTGGGAGTAGGATTCAGCACTGAGCGAACCTAGGGATGGGGGCTCACCCGCTTGATAGGACTGAGATCCATAGAAGCAATTCCTAAGTTATAGAACTATGTAGACAGCATAGATATGAGATATCACTCGTTAGATAGGACTAACATACTCCGGGATCACCCGATTAAATAGGACTGATCTCAGGGGTCATCCATTAGATTGGGACTAACCCCAAAGCCATTGTCTTTACCCTTTGCATGGTAATGACACCATTTTATCTGGGGTTACAGGTTGTACCCCACTAGTTTAGATTCGGGGCATCTCAGTTAGATGACTACCTCCCACAATCTCAGTTTTAGAATCAGTCTCAGTAAAAGAACTCAGATTAGTAACTCAGATTTAGGACTGTTAGATATAATCACTCATTAGAATTATCAGTGGAATCAAAGGTCACCCACTAGATAGGACTGATCTTAAATACAGTCAATTAGTATCAAGTACTAATAGATTCAGAGATCACCCTTTAGATAGGATTGATCTCAGATGCAGTTAATCAGTTTCAGTAACCTCAGATATCAATATCAGTAGATTCAGTTATTCAGTATCCTAGCATTAGTAAACTCAGATGTCAGTAAATCAACATTCGGGACTTAGTATTCAGTATCACTATGATTTTAGTTATAGTTTATGCATTCATGCATGTATCCTCATTCAACATACTCAGATTCTTTAGTCAGTGTAGTTTATGCATATGAGCCCTTGCATTCAGACTTACCCCATCTAGCGTACCAGTACATTCTGATGTACTGACATATACATTTTTCTTGCGCTATGGTGTCTTATACCATTAGTTCAGAAGCACGAGATCTCGAGCACCCTTAGTAGTTCAGACTCAGTCAGCAGCAGCAGACTTAGTAGTGAATCCTCATCATTTGAGGATGGTTCTATTATTTTATTATATTGCATTAGATTCAGTATTCTTCAGTAGATGGAGTTAGTTAGGGGATTGTCCCATCAATTCCACAGTTCAGATAGTTTAGAGGCTTCCAGACTAGTTGTTCAGACAGTTGTTTTAGTTTTGATATTGTTAAAATTTATTCATTTTTATTTTAGTATTGAACCTTAAGGAAAATTTCCGCTAGTTTTCTACATTTTTTAGTATATTATGCAGTGCTCAGTTACAGGTACCAGTTAAGGGTTGGCTTGTATTTCTTCGGGATTATGAGCATCGTGTAGTATCCGAGGTACTAGACTCGGGGTGTTATAAATTTTCATGAGAGAGACCTATGACCACCCATAGAATGATCCACGACTCTAGTCTATGAGTCGTAAGAACTTGTTGGCTTATTTTTCCTACATAGTTTAGAATAGGATTCTTTTTGAATCTATAAATACTCCTATTGGATTTTATGATTATTGTAAGGTTCTATGGAATTATTGTAAGGTTATATTACATTATTGTAAGGTTCTAAGTTACATTATTGTTCTTGGAATCATAAACATCAATTATTATATTATTAATTCAAAATGATATTTAGAGTTTTTGATTTTATTATTTTAAGTGCATGATTATGCTTTCTTATCAGAATTCTTCTTGTGTTTTTGAAATTATAAGTAGCTAAACACGACGACTAGTATTGTAGAAACCATGATAGATTAGTGAAGTAAAGTTCAAAGTACAAGGTGATTCTTGAAGGGTATTTGGGCATGTATTGTTGTTTCTTCTGATTTGATTGCTTCTTATTAAATGCACATGTTGAGATTTGTCGCATCACTACCTTGTACTATAGCAAGGGTAGCTAGATCAAAATAGAAAATCAACAACATTACTTGGATTTGTCTTTATTTAATTAGACTTGAGCTGGTAAACATGATAGACTATATTGGAATCATAGATAGAGGTCAATAATGCAACACTCATGACACATTAACTTTTATTCCTGGGGATAGTCATCTTTAAAAAGCATAACATAGTTGGTTAAATGATACATAACCTACTAATTCTACATGTCCAATACCATAAGATATCTCTACAGTACGGAGAACCTATGGAGTTATGATGTTATTCAGGAATAGAATCCTAGTGCCTTTCTCATAGTGATTACAAATCCAACAAATCAACTCTAATTGCTACAGATACATTATTTCACAAACCCCTCTGTTGTACTTATTTACCAATTAAATAGACAAATACTTATTCAAATCTTGTCTTATTCCTTATGGGATAGATCCCAACCTCATTGAGTTATATATTTGATTAGTGATCGCTTTCACTTCTAGGAGGTATAATTTAAGGGATATCAAATTTTAGCGTTGTTGTTATAGAATATGATTGAGGAGTTGAATTATTATACTTGTCAGGTTGTTGGTGTTGTTATATTATTTTACTTTTCTATTGTTTTTTGGTCATATGTCAATGTATGCCCAATAGTTGGAGTCAAGACAATCGCCTGATTCCATTTGATCCTAAACTTGGGAGGACTTAGAGACAAAACTAAATGATGAAAAGAGAAGGAGTTCATGATCAAGAATCCCTAATCAAAAGGGTTCATGATGACCCAACAACATTGAATCAGCCACTTTAGGATGATGTTCAAGAAATTGTAGAGAAAGTTATTGCTCAGTTAATGACTGAGGATAATGCTAGGGAAGTAGCTGCCTTATGAGCAACAAAGGAAGAATATAATAGACAAGAAGAGATAAGGCATCTAGATCCAGTTGACATGAGGGACAGATTGAGAGAAAATAGGGGAAAACATCCCATCCAACAATATCTACTAGTTTATGATGATCCAGAAGAAGATTTATGGTATGTTGACCTTGTGGAAATAGGTGCAAAATTCCTCTAGAATTTTCTTAAGTTACTAAGTCTGATATCATAAGCGCGATGATCTAGCTATTGAATTTGAAGGTGGTATTTGTTGGGCTACCTACTGATGATTCAAATATGTATATTATGAACTTTATGGGGACCTGCACTTCATATTTTCCTAAGGTGATCTAGGAGGTGATACAATTGAGATTATTCCCATTCTCTCTGACAGAGGAAGCTACTTTATAGTTAGGTGAGTTGGCCCATGGATCTAACACTACTTTGAATGAGTTGAGGACTTAGTTCTTGAACTGATTTTCCCTCCCTCTAGAATGCTACAATTGAGAGATGATATTTATAACTTTCAATATATGCATTCAGACACACTATATGATCTTAGGCATATTTATACATCTAAGTGTCATTATCTACGTGCGTTTGTTTAGTTTTGAGGATAACTTGATATGACTAATAAAGTATAAAGTGTGTATTTGGGTATTTATGTGTTAATTTAAATTTTTAGATTGTATAAGGTGAATTTGAAGCAAGTTAAGAATCAAAATGATCAAATAGAGTTTGGGGTAGAAAACTAGTGGTGCTAGCTTAAGCTATGCTTGTTCTAGTATACTTTGCTTACAGTGGTATTCGCCTTTAAAAAATTCCGATCTTACTTGATTGTCACCAAAGTCATTGTTCACGTCTTAGTAGCATCACAAAACTTAATCCCTTGGTTTGTAGACTTTTCCAATTATTATTCAAGTGCCTAGTTCTGGAAGATATGTCATTTCAACAGCGAAGGAAGTTTATGCTTGAGGTTTGTAAGTTTTTTGGGGATGA
Source organism: Capsicum baccatum var. pendulum (assembly GCA_030864225.1). Taxonomy (NCBI): domain Eukaryota; kingdom Viridiplantae; phylum Streptophyta; class Magnoliopsida; order Solanales; family Solanaceae; genus Capsicum; species Capsicum baccatum. The sequence continues at coordinate 235,733,884 of CM061560.1, read as the reverse complement.
GCCATACTTTTTTTGGGTCTATGCAGATGGTGTAATTATAAGATGCATCCCGGAGGTTAAGATGATGAGTATCCTAGAGGCATGCCACTCTTCACCAGTTGGGGGTCACCATAGAGGTACGCAATCTGCACACAAGATCTTGAAATATGGATATTACTGGCCCATATTTCACAAAGATGCCCATGACTATACAAAGGCATGCGGCCAATGTCAAAGGAAAGGGAATATCTCATGGAGACATGAACTATCGATGACTGCTTTTCTTCAGTTCGAGTTGTTTGATGTCTGGGGTATTGACATTGTGGTCCCCTTTGTGAGTTTGCATGGCATGAAGTATATTTTGGTGTTTGTAGACTATGTTCCAAAATGGTTTGAAGTAGTTTCCATTCCCAATAATAAAGGTAAAAGTGTCACAACCTTCTTAAAAAGAACATATTCGTCAGATTCAGGACACCTAGAATGATCATTAGTGATGGAGTATCCCACTTTTGCAACCACATACTTAATGACCTATTGAGAAATACGGTGTGATACACCAGGTGGTGACACTTTACTTTCTATAAATGAGCGGTCACTTAAGGTGTCCAACCAAGAGATCAAGTCTATTTTTGCAAATACTATTAATGCTAATAGGACGGATTGAGAAAGGAAGTTAGATGATGCATTATGGGTATATCAAACTACATTTAAAAATCCTATTGGTGCATATCAGTATCATCTTATGTATGGAAAGTTATGACACTTGCCTATTGAACTTGAGCATAAAGAATTATGGGCATTGAAGAGGTTGAATCTGGAATGAAGTGAAAAAACCAAGATGAGGATTGAACAAATGAATGAGACCGGAAGAATTTTGTCTCCACGCATATGAGAGCTCAATCTTGTGTAAGGCGAAAATGAAGTTTTATCAAGATTAAAAGATTTAAAGGCACTGTTGGTGACATGGTACTACTGTTTGACTCAAGGAAGCATCTGTTTCCTGGCAAGTTACAATTAAAAGAGAATGGCTTATATAGAGTTGTTACAGTATTCCCTTTTGGTGTAATTGAACTTGAGAATAAGGATAGGAAGAGGTTTAAGGTAAATGATCAATGAGTGAAATGATACATGGGTGACAACAATGACCCAAGGTCAATTTGCGAAATGATATTAAATTAGGCTCGAGAGATCAAGACAAATCATTTCGTTTTATGATGTTAAATCAAGAGCTTCATGGGAGACAACCTATGGGATAATTTGGTAAAGTATGTGATTAAATCAAGAACTTCTTGGGAGGCAACCCAAGGATTTAGTTCTTACTTTGCTTTGTTTTTATCATGTTCGGGAATATCACGATAAGTAATTGAAGTATGTATGTATTACTAATCCAAAGAAAAGATAAAAAAGTAGAACTCCAGGTAAGTATACTCACGAGTAGAGTCTATGAGTCGTGGATTAGGTCTACAAATTATAGACTATACTCATGAAAATCAGAAGGGATTTAATATTCTCAGATGATGTTTCATGAATTCAGACCATGGATAGTGAACCAAGTCTACGACCTGTAGGCCTAACTCGTGGAAATCAGACAAATGAAGGGATTGAGTTCATGGTTCACTAGTTCAACCCATAAGTCATAGTCTATGACTCGTAGATTAAACTCGTGGGAATCAAAAGGTATTCAGGTCTTATTAATGACCCACGAGTGGAACCCACAGGTCGTGAACTAGGTCTACGACCCATAGGTACCACTCATGGGGATCAGGTAAGTTTTGTTTTCAACTTTATTTTTCTTTATTTTAAAACTCACTACCTAATTTCCCAAGACCCAAAAACCATAAAACCATCCAATACAAAATCGTACAACCTTATTTGCTTCTTCTCTCATTTAAAATACAAAACCTCATAAACCCTAATAGTGATCATCACTCTAATACCCTAATCAAAATAATCCAACACCCATTTTTTTAGACCAATTATTAGAAGTTTCAAGTGTGGGACAAACTCGTCTAGTTATTATTCATACTTCTCATCTTTGCACAGGTATGTTCTTTATGATTATTTTGGGTTAATTCCCCCCAAGTAAGACTATCACTATGATTTGGTATTGTCTAACTGATAGTCAAATGCCTAGTTAGGTGGCATGATTGAATACAACATAACTATAAAAAAAATCATAATATGGGATGGAAAAAACTAGTGCAATTATGTTGAGATTCGATTTGAACTTACCAGTCTAACCCACGTGAACTGGGTTTACTAGTCATGGATTAGACACATAAGAATTAGACCTGAGACTCTTGTACCTCAGGTTCTATTTTTGAATTTCACGAGTAAGATCCACGACTTATAGACTAGACTCATGAACTTCAAATCTGAAGTCCATAATTGGGTTCCACGAGTCATGTACCCGGTCTATGACTCATAGACTAGACTCATAAGACTCAGCCCTACAACATACTACTTCTTTTGGTGTTTTATTTAGCTATTTGTTTGTTTTGAATACTAATTCTTTCCTATATAGTTAACATGCCACCTAAAGGCACTCAAAAGCGAGGCGATGCCACTTCCACCTTTAAAATGATGGATAGATCCCAGGAACTAAAATGTAGACTTCGAGACAAGCCTACAAAGATAAGTGGATCTATGGATGCGTATGATATAGATGACTTACCACTTGTGCCTTATCGTACTAGGCAACATACAAAGGAGGAAGTTAAAGTTCATGCCACACCACAGGCTGCACTACAGATTTGGCTTCAGGTTTTATTGGCTCTTACTGTATAGGCACCCACATTCCTGTCCAATCTAAAGAGAGAGAGAAATCACTGGAGTCTAGTGAAAGTGAGGAGAACACTATCGCTCTCCAGTGTGAAGAGAGAGCAAAATCTTCTAAGTCTTGTAGTAATGAGAAAAATACTAATACTTCCTAGTCTAAAGAGGGAAAGAAGTCCTTCAAATATACTAATAGTAAGGACAACACTGCTGTTGCATCTACTTCTAGTACTGAGATACAATATTCCACAAACACATCGACTCTACCCTTAGTCGGGAAAAGGGCCCGATCTACTTTTGCTTGAGAAAATAAAAGATAGTGTGTTCAAGATATACAAGCGATATTTGACAAGATTGCTGAGCTGAATGAGGGGGGTGGTTTAAAAAGGAACATTGCCAAGGAACCCCATATTTGGATAGTTGATTTGGCTGGGATTCCATACATAAAGACCTTGTTTAACAAATATAAATTTGGCTGGATAAGGGAACCTTCCAAAAGCTATATCCATCATATGTTGCTTCAATTGATTTGATCACACCTCCAAGGCTACAAGCTCGATACCAACCTCTATTGGCCCATACTTTAGTTTGAGGTAATCAGTTTTATATATCCGAGATATTTAGTAGTTGTTGATTGGTCCTAGACATAAGATGTCGATGAGTACAATAGAGTTTGATTATCAGATGGAGATAGTAAAAAATAGGACCAAGATAAAGGATCCTAAGAAGAAGTGGGAGCTATTAAGATGGGTTTCTAGATAAAATGTTGAGAGTAGGGTTGATGCCCATTGGGGTTGTAGGGAAAGCAAATATAAAAACATTATCCCTGTACTTTGTGAGAAAGTTTTGATGGTCCATTGTACGAATAGTTTGGGCCCTACTAGAGCGAATAATTACCTCCTTTTGATCTAGCAGTTTTGCTGGTCAGCATTATGGTAGGGTACACTATTAATTTTGATTAATACACATATGATAAGATTCATGAGAGGGCATTAGGAGAGGTGTTGACTCGGGACTACCCCTAGTCGTCACACGGTCCTTACAGTCCTGAGGTACTACAAGCTAATCCATGAGCTGGTACCTGCAGTGAGCAATGGATAATATAATCATGAATGTGTAAGAATAACTAAAATTCCATAAGGTTTTAATAATAAAACAACTACTGAATTATGAATCTGGCATAATGCTGAAATCTGAATAATCTGAACAGCTAACTATAGTGTTTGAAAATCTAAAGACTATTCTATAATGTACTGAGACTAGACTAAATGAATAGTTATAGTTTTGGGGTATTCAATACCCCCAGGACTTAAAACAACAATACTGAAAAGACACTAAAGATTAGGGGACAAAGCATGAAGGTTTTTATTAAATCAATCCCTCTTGTAGGAATTTTATCAAACACTTCTAGTTCATGGTTCAAAACCATCATAGGAATGTTCTAAAACATATAGAAATAACATGAATCCGACATAATAAAGTTAAATCATGGTTTTGTTCAATAAATAATAATATCAAAACATAAAGTATTGAATAATAACAATAATTTCATGGTAACTTGGCATAAAATCATAGTTCATGGAGATTCATGGGTGAAATCACAATTTAACACATCATAACTTGAAAAGACCACAATTTTATAATTTAAAATGGGTTTCTTGGACTCCATGGATGAAAGGGATCTATGTATGAACATCTAACATACTTTATTGGATGAATTTCTTAAAGTTCTTGGTGAGTTCTTAAGGATTGGCCTTAAAATTAGAGAGATAGGGTTCTTCATTTGGGAGAGAAATCTTCTTGATTTGGGGGAAAAGTTATTAAAATAGTGAAATAATGGGTTAATTAGGGTGAATTTCGTGTTAAAGTCTAACTGGGGTAAGGGGAAAAAGACTGTAGTTCCCTCAGATTTAAAACTCAGAATTACTAAAAAATTCCTGATTTTGTGAGCAGGCGCTGCCATGTCACTAGAATTGGACAACTGGGAAATGAGGGCTTGGTGTGACGCGGAGAAATCATGGTGCCCTTTTGATTCTCAAATTCACCCTTGGAGCGACGCGTCATGATCGCGACAGGACACTGGAAAAGGATAATTGGAATTTTAGCTGATGGTGTGACATGGTGGTTTTATGGAGCTTCACTGGAAACTGACAATCATCATTTATGCTGGCTTCGCGATATGCTAAGGGCTAAAATGATGGTGTTTAATGACTAAAATTTAAAATCGCCATAACTTCTTACCCGGTAAACAAATTTAGGCAAATTTTATATCATTGGAAAGCTAGTTGAATTTCCTATGCAATGGCAAGCTGTATACTGAAGAATGACTATTTTGAAAATTTCATATGTGAATACATATGCATTGGTACTTAGATCCTTCTAGGGAAATATAGGGTGTTACAATATCTCCCCTTTGGGATCATTCATCCCCGAATGAAACTAGTTAAGCTGGGAAAACTGATGGATTTAGGTTAAATACTGAATATGCATGTTTGATGCAGGGAATGCATGAATTAACTTATTCATGAATACACGAATGATATGAACATGATGTGTCGCTGAAACTAAGAATGATAAAGAGAAATCTTAAGAAGATTAGGTCCTTATACTGAATCTGGATTCGTGAAGAAAAGATGAGGGTACTTGGTCTGTATATCTGTTTCTTCTTCCCAAGTGGCTCCCTCAACGGACTAATTCTACCAAAGAACTTTGACTAGTGGAACTTCTTTGTTTCTTAATCTACAAACTTGATGATCAAGAATTTTGACTGAAACTTTCTCATAGGAAGGATTGTTCTGAATATCTATACTTTCAGATTGTTCTGAATATCTATACTTTCTAAGGGAACAAATATCGTTGGATCACCAATACACTTGTCGAATCTCTTCACTCCTTTCATGTGGGATATTTTCAAATACACAAGATCATCGACCACAAACTCGAATTCCTTTCTCCTTACATCTGCATATGATTTTTGTTGGCTCTGGGCAACCCTAAGCCTTTGTCGAATTAATTGAACCTTCTCTAGTACATCAAACACCAAGTCAGGCCCTACTACTGTGGACTTACCTACTTCAAACCAACCAATTGGAGATCTATATCTCCTATCATAGAGATCCTCAAATGGAGCCATACAGATACTGTAATGATAGCTATCATTGTATACGAACTCAATCAAAGGTAAGTGTTCATCCCAACTACCTTTAAAATCAACTCAGCATGCTCTCAGCATATCCTTAAGAGTCTGAATGGTTTTTTTTGCTTGACCGTCAGTCTGAGGGTTAAAAGTTATACTGAGGTGGACTTGGGTACCAAGACCCTTTTGGAACGCTTTCCAGAAGTGAGGTAAATTAGGTATCTCTATCTGAGATGATAGATAAGCAAACACTGTGCAACCTAACCTACTCTCAGAGATAGATATTGGTATATTCCTCGGCTAAATAAGAAGTATGGACTGGCAAGAAATGAGCTGATTTGGTCATCCTGTTTATGATAACCCAAATAGAATCATGATGACGATGGGTACGAGGCAAACCTGTCATAAAATCCATGTTCACTTCCTCCCATTTCCACATAGGAATAGTGAACTCTTGCATGGACCCACTAGGCTTCTGGTGTTCAACATTAACTTGTTGACAAGTAGAGCACTTAGCTACAAACTTTGCAATATCTCTCTTTATCCCACTCTACCAATAGATCTCCCACAAATCGTGGTATATCTTAGTGGACCCTGGATGAATAGAGTAACGCGCACCATGCGCTTCTGCAAGAATTCATTGCCTCAAATCACCTACACCCGTCACACACAATCTACCTTGACAACACAACATAACATCTCCCCCTTGGGAGAAAACCTCCATTTTCTGATCTCTGACTGATTTCTTCAACTTAAATAAACTAGGATCTCTATCCTGTTTTTCCTTAACCTCGAAAACTAGAGAGCTACTCTGCACCCACACACTACCTTCTACCAATCTCCTAAGAGGATACCTAGTTAGGAAAGATGATGAACTTCTTGAGCTAACTTCTTCTTACCATCCTCAACATGAGCAACACTACCCATAGACAATCTAGTGAGAGCATCAGCCACCACATTATCCTTGCCCGAATGATACAGAACACTCATGTCATAGTATTTTAATAACTCTAACCACCTTCTTTGACATAAATTCAAATCTTTCTAAGAGAACACAAACTGAAGGCTCTTATAGTCAGTGAACATATCAACGTGCACCCCATACAAGTATTGTCTCCAAATATTTAAGGCAAATACTACTGCTGCTAGCTCAAGATCATGAGTTGGATAATTCTTCTCATAAGGCTTAAGCTGTCAGGAGGCGTAGGCTATGACCTTACCTCTCTACATGAGTACATAACCCAAACCTACTCTATATGCATCACAGTACATAACAAACCCATCGGGACCATCTAGTAGAGTAAGAATTGGGGCTGAGGTGAGTCGAGTCTTAACTCCTGAAAATTCTTCTCCCAGGAATCTGACCACTGAAACTTGACTTTCTTCTGAGTCAATCTGGACATGGGGGATGCAATAGAATAAAATCCTTCAACAAACCGACGGTAATAGCCAGCTAAACCCAAGAAACTTTTGATGTCTGATGGAGAAATGGGTTTAGGCCAGTTTCTCACCACCTCGATCTTTTAAGGATCAACTCTAACGAAATCACTAGAAATGATATGGCCAAGGAAAGCTACTAATCTTTGCTAGAATTCACACTTACTAAATTTAGTGAACAACTGGTGAGCTCTAAGAGTCTGAACTACTATTCTGAGGTGGTCTGCATGTTCGGTTTTGCTACAAGAATAGACGAAAATGACATCAATGAAGACTATGACAAACATGCCCAAGTACTGCTTGAACACTCAGTTTATCAAGTCCATGAAGGCTTCTAGGGCATTCATGAGACCAAATAACAAGACTAGAAAATTGAAGTGATCATATTGAGTTTGGAAAGCTGTTTACAAAATTCACGTTCTCTGACTCTAAGCTGATGATAACCTAATCTGAGGTCTATCTTGGAAAAGTAACTGCACCTTGAAGTTGTTCAAACAAGTAATCAATTCTAGGAAGTGAGTATTTATTCTTGACTGTGACCTTGTTCAACTGACGGTAGTCAATACACATTCTGAGAGAATTATTTTTCTCACACATGAATAGGACAAGTGCACCCCATGAGGAGATGCTGGGTTTGACGAATCCCTTATCTAGGAGATCCTTTAACTATTCTTTTAACTTTTTGAGTTCAGCTGGAGCCATTATATATGGCGAAATAGATATAGGCTGAGTTTTTGGAAGAAGGTTTATTTCGAAGTCTATTTCCCTTTTGGGAGGAACTTTGGGAAGATCTTCAGAAAATACATCTAAGAATTTATTTACTACTGGGATTAACTCGAGAGTAAGAGTTTCTGAGCTAGAGTCTTCAACTCACACAAGATGGTAGACACACCCCTTGGATATCATCTTTTTGCCTCTAAGGTATGAAATCAACTGACCCCTAAGAGCTGTAATACTATCCCTCCATTTAAGGACTAATTTTTTTGTACATTGGAAATGTACTATTCTATTTCTACAATCAACTGAGGCATTGCATGAATGGAGATAATCCATGCCGAGAATGATGTCAAAATCCATCATGTCTAACTCCATGAGATCAACTGAGGTAAATTTTTGAGATATTGTGACCGGACAGTTCCTATATACCTACTTGGCTACAATGGAAACACCTACTAGGTTAGACACCAAAAAGGGCTATGATAGAGTTTCAGGACTGACTCCAAAATTGACAGCTATATATGAAGTTACAAAAGAAAGAGAAGCTCCATGGTTTAGTAAAGCATAAACATATAAATGAAAGACCTACAATGAACCAATAACTATGTAAAGAGAATTTTCTTGATCTTGGCGGGACTGAAGAGCATATAAACTGGAAACTGCACCCTGCTGAGTTGGGCGATCGGATGGAACTGATGGGACTGTCCCTAGTGGCACATATCCCTACATTTTTTAGATACTACCCGACACATCCGAATCTGATGTCCTATCTTGCCACACCCAAAGCACACATCACAACTCGCTCTACACTCAGCCTGATTATGTATGCCATTCTTCTAATATAAAGGATGGGTACGAGCACTTCTAACACTGACTTGGGACTTAGAGCCTGGTGTCGTATCCCTATTGTCATTTTTGAATTTGGGTACTAGGTTACTAGATTAAGAGGGTGCTGGGGCTGAAGACCTATGATGAAATAGAGGACGGTCAGCACCCTCAGACTTTGGCTGACTAAAATTAAAACTACCTATCCTGGATATCTTGTTTCCTCTCTACCTCTCCTTAATCTTCTGCTCCTCTATCTGTTGATCATAGACCATCAGCCTAGACAAGTCCATCTCACTAATTAGCATTATGGTCCTACACTCTTTGACTACACTATCAAACACTCCAGATAAAAATTTGCTTATCTTGGACCTGATATCAGCTACCATATAAGGAGCATATCTAGCTCACTGAGTGAACTTGAGAGAATACTCCCTCACACTCATGCTTCTTGCCTCAAATTAATAAACTCTAAAACCTTGGATTCCCTCAACTATAATGGAAATAATCTGTCTAGAAAAGCCATGGCAAACTCTTCCCATTCTATAGGCCCTACATCAACACCTCTATCAACTTTCCACATCTTAAACCATGTATGGGATACATACTATAATTGATATGAAACCAACTTAACACTCTGACTAGACATCACCCCCATAGCATTCATTACCTTCTGAACCATATCTAAGAATTCCTGTGGATCTTCTTTAGACTTGGACCCCATGAAGGAAGAAGGATTCATCTGGGTGAAGTCCCGAATCCTGGTTGAAGTAGGGTTGGCCACTGGTTTGGCCACAATAGCAGCTGGTCATTTATTTTGTACTGCTATGAAGTTTGCTAGAGTAGTTAACGCATGCTTGAATTCTGTATGAGAGACATGCTCATCTAGAGGATCAGCCTGGATGGGCTGAGGGCTAGTTGAGTTCCTGTTCTTCATCCATTCTTCTTAGGAGGCATGTTATATAAACGGAAGGAGAAAATGGATTAGGCTGAGGGTTTAACTTGAGCTCATGCTCAATCGAATGACATGACCATTGAAAGAAGGGAAACTTTTCCTAAACGCCTTGTAGCCTCTCGTCCATAAGTGTGTCACTCTATACACCCATTCAAAAGACTCTACTAGATGCGGCTTTCAGACTTATTAGGATACTTTAAAACCTTAGGCTATGATACTAAGATTGTAATGACCCGGGACTACCCCCTAGTCTTCACATGGTGCTTATAGTCCCAAGGGACCACAAGCTAACCCATGAGCTGGTACCTGCTCTGAGCACTAGACAATATAATCATGAATGTGGAAGAATAACTGAAATCCCATAAGGTTTTAATAATGAAACGGCTACTAAATTATGAATCTGGCATAATGCTGAAATCCGAATAATCTGAAAAGCTAACTGTAGTGTATGAAAAGCCTCTAAACTAAATACTGTGAGTTGATAGGATAGGCCCCAACTAACTCTGCTCACTACCGAAATAAAGACATAAAGTACAATAATATTTCCTTAGATGATGAGGACTCACTGCTGCTACTGTGATGCTGATAATTTGAGAATCTAGGTGAGATCTAAGAACTGAGCATCAACACCTATGATATGAGACATCACAGCGCAAAACAAAGATATACAATCAATACTTTGAATGTACTGGTATGCTAAATGAGGTAGGCTAGCATGCAAGGTTTCATGAATAGGAGTAATAAACTATCTAAATATACATGTAAAGCATGAAATACTGTATATGCATGAGAGTCTATAAATACCAAAAATACATGAAAATATTTAGACCCTGAGGATGTATGACCAAGCATATAACATAAACTGAGTAAAATCTATCAACTGAAATGACTGATATCTGTATGCTTTGTCCTAACAACACTAAGACTAAATAACTAAATGGGGACTGTGACTGATACTGTGGGAGATATCATCTAACTGACATGCCCCAATCTAAGATAATCGGGGTCCAACCTATAACCCCAGTTAGATAGGTGTTAATATCGTGCCACAGGTTCTAAAAATGGCTATAAGGATCCACTAAATTGATATAATGTACAAAGTACTAAGGGTGACAAGCTTGAACTAATGGGTTACCACCGCGAGATAATCTAGGATAATCTAATGGGTGACTACTCATATCATACGCTAGATACGTAGGTATGGAGTATAGGAACTGCTACTAATGACTCTACCTATTTGATAGGGAAGCCACCATCCCTGCATTCACCACGTGCTAAATCCTACTCCCAACTGAACGACACTGAGATACTAGACTATTATAAGTCTAATGACTGATATCTGACTATTATGTAATGTACTGAGACTACACTAAATAAATAGCTATGGTTTTCAATATTCAATACATATTCTGAGAGAACTATTTTTCTTACCCATGAATAGGACAGGTTCACCCCATGGGGAGATGCTAGGTCTGATGAATCCCTTATCTAGGAGATCCTTTAACTATTCTTTTAACTCTTTGAGTTCAGCTGGAGCCATTCTGTATGGCAGAATAGCTATGCGCCGATTATTTAGAAGAAGGTTTATTTCAAAGTCTATTTCCATTTTAGGAGAAACTCCGGGAAGATCTTCAGAAAATACATCTGATAATTTATTTACTACTGGGACTGAGTCAAGAGTAGAAGTTTTTGAGCTAGAGTCTTCGACTCGCATAAGATGGTAGACACACCCCTTGAATATCATCTTTTTGGCTCTAAGGTTTGAAATTAACTGAACCCTAAGAGCTATAATACTACCCCTCCATTCAAGGAATGGTTCATTTGTAAATTGGAAATGTACTATTCTGTTTCTACAATCAACTAAGGCATTACATGAATGGAGCCAATCCATGCCGAGAATGATGTCAAAATCCATAATCTCTAACAACATGAGATCAATAGAGGTAACTTTTTGAGATATTGTGATCGAAAAGTTCCTATATACCTGCCTGGATACAACAGAAACACCTACTGGGGTAGACACCAAAAAGGGCTCTACTAGAGTTTCAGGACTAATTCCTTAATTGATAGCTAGTTATAGAGTTACAAAAGAAAGAGAAGCTCCATGGTCTAGTAAAGCATAAACATGCAAGTGAAAGACCTGCAATATACCAATAACTACGTCAAGCGAATTTTGCTAATCTTGGTGGGACTGAAGAGCATATAATCTAGAAGCGGCACCTAGCTGAGTTAGACGATCGGATGGAACTAACGACTAATGGGACTGTCCTTCTTGGCGCGCATCCCTACCTCTCTAAAATACTACCCGACACTCCCGAATCTGATGTCCTATCTTACCACACCCAAAGAACACATCACTACTCGCTCTACACTCAGCCTGATTGTGTCTGACATACTTCTAACATAAAGGATTTGTACGAGTAATTCTAACACTGACATGGGACTTAGATCCTGGTGCCCTATCCTTATTGTCGTTTTTGAATTTGGGACTAGTACATTGGATGAAGAGGGTGCTGGGGCTAAACACCTCTAACAAAATGGAGGACGGTTACCACCCTCTGACTTAGGCTGACTGAAATTAAAACTACCCATACTGGCCCTCTTGTTTCCTCTCTCCCTCTTCTTAATCTTCTACTTCTCTATTTTTGGAGCATGGACCATCAGCCTAGAAAAGTCCATCTCACTAATCAGCATTACAGTCCTACACTCTTTGACCACACTATCAGATACTCCAGACATAAATTTGCTTATCTTGGACCTGTTATCAGCTATCACATAAGGATCATATCTAGATTACTAATTGAACTTGAGAGAATACTCCCTCACACTCATTCTTCCTTGCCTCAAATTAATAAACTCCACCACCTTGTCTTCCCTTAACTCCAATAGAAAGAATTTATCTAGGAAAGTCATGGAAAACGCTTCCCATTCTATAGGCCGTGCATCAACACCTCTATCAACTTTCTACTACTTAAACTAAGTATGGGCTACATACTGTAATTGATATGCAGCCAACTTGACACTTGTCTAGACATCACCCATATAGTATCCATTACCTTCTCAACCATATCTAAGAATTCCTGTGGATCCTCTTTAGACTTAGACCCCATGAAGGAACAAGGATTCATCTGGGTGAAGTCCTGAGTCCTGGTTGCAGCAGTTTTGGCCACTGGGTTGGCCAAAATAGCAGCTAGTTATTCATTTTGTACTGCTACAGAGTTTGCTAGAGTAGTGAATGCAGCCCTGAATCTACATGAGAGACATGTCGTCTAGAGGATCTGCCTGCATGGGCTGAGGACTAGCTGAGTTCCTGTTCTTCTTCCATTCTTCTTGGGAGGCATGTTATGTAAATGGAAGGAGTAAATAGATTAGACTGATAGTTTAAATTAAGCTCAGGCTCAATCGTATGACATGACGACTGAAAGAAGGGAAACTTTTCCTAAATGCCTTGTAGCCCCTCATCCATAAGTGTGGAATGCTACACACCCATTCAAAAGATTCTACTTGAAATGAATTTTAGACTTCTTAGGACACTTTAAAACCTTAGGCTCTGATACTAAGATTGTAATAACCCAGGAATACCCCCATTCTTCACATGGTGCTTACAGTCCTAAGGGACCACAAGCTAACCCTTGAGCTAGTACCTGGTCTAAGCACTAGATAATATAATCATGAATACAGAAGAATAACTAAAATTTTATAAGGTTTTAATAACGAAACAACTACTAAACTATGAATCTGGCATAATGTTGATATATGAATAATCTGAAAAGCTAACTGTAGTGTATGAAAAACCTCTAAACTAAATACTGTGAGTTGATGGCATAGTCCCCCACTAACTCTGCTAACTACTAAAATAAAGACATAAAGTACAATAATCTGTCCTCGGATGATGAGGACTCACCGCTGCTATTGTGCTGTTGATAATTTGAAAATATAGGATCGATCCGGGAACTAAGCATCAGCACCTATGTATGAGACATCATAGCGCAAAAGAAAGATATACGATCAGGAATTTAACTATATTGATATGGTAAATCAGGTAGGCTGGCATGAAAGGTTTCATGAATAGGAGTAATAAACTATCTGAATATACATGTAAAGAATAGAATATTGTATATTCATGAGAGTCTATAAGTACTAAAAATACATGATATAAGTAGACCTTGAGGATGCATGACCAAGAATATAACATAAACTGAGTAAAATCTGTAAACTAAAATACTGAAATGACTGAGATTGTATGCTTTGGCCTAACAACACTAAGACTAAATAATTGAATGGGGACTGTTACTGAGACTGTGGGAGGTATCATCTAACCTATATGCCCCAATCTGACCTAATCGGGGTCCAAACTGTAACCTTAGTTGGATGGGTGTTAATATCGTGCCATGGGTACTAACATTACCTATGTGGATACACTAAACTGATATAATATCCAAAGGACTAAGGGTATCAAGCCTGAACTAATGGGTGACCCCTACGAGATAGTCTAGCATAATCTAATGGGTTACTAATCATATCCTACGCTGGCTACATAGGTCTGGAGTATAGGAACTGATACTAATGACTCTGCCTATTTTACGGGAAAGCCATCATCCCTGCATTCACTCTGTGCTAAATCCTACTCCCAACTGAACGACACTAAGATACTAGCTTATTATGAGCCTAATGATTGATATCTGACTATTCTGTAATGTACTGAAACTACATTAAACAAATAGGTATGGTTTTCAGTATTCAAGATCCCCAGGACTCAAAACAACAATACTGAAAAGACAATAAAGCTTTGGGGATAAAGCACGAAGGTTTTTATTATATCAATCACTCTTGTAGGCATTTTATCAAACACTTATAGTTCATGGTTCAAAACCATCATAGGAATGTTCTAAAACATATAGAAATAGCATGAATCCAACATAATAGAGTTAAATCGTGGTTTTTTTCAATAAATAATAATATCAAAACATGGAGGATTGAATATTAACAATAATTTCATGGTAACATGGTATAAAATCATAGTTCATGGAGATTCATGGGTGAAATTACAATTTAACACATAATAACTTGAAAAGATCATAATTTTATAATTTAAAAAGGGTTGCTTGGACTCCATGGATGAAAGGGGTCCATGGATGAACGTCTAACATACCTTATTGGATGAATTTCTTAAAGTTCTTGGTGAGTTCATAAGGATTGACCTTGAAATTGGAGAGCTAGGGTTCTTGATTTGGGTAAGAAAACTTTTTGATCTAGGGGAAAAGTTATTAAAATAATAAAATAATGGGTTAATTAGGGTGAATTTCATGTTAAAGGATGACTGGGGTGAGGGGAAAAGACTGTAGTGCCATCAAATTTAAAACTCAAAATTACTGAAAATTCCCAATTTTATGAGCTGGCACGATGTGGCGCTCTCGTGCAGTGTCACTGGAATTGGAAAACTGGGAACTAAGGGCTTGGCGTGATGTGGAGGAATTGTGGTGCCCTTTTGATTCTGAAATTCACCCTTGGCACGATGCGCCATGATTGCGACAGGACACTGGAAAAGGACAATTGGGATTTTAGCAGATGACACGATGCGGTGATTTTGCAGAGTTTCACTAAAAATTGACAATCATCATTTATGTTGGCTCCGCGATGCGCTAAGGGATAAAATGATGGTGTTTAACGGCTGAAAATTAAATTTTCCATAACTTCTAACCCGATTAGCGGATTAAGGTGAATTTTATATAAGTTAGAAAGCTAGTTGAATTTCCTATGCAATGGCAAGCTCTAAACTAAAGAATAATGACTGTTTTGAAAATTTCATATGTCAATACTCATGCATTGGGACTTAGATCCTGCTAGATAAATATGGGATTTTACAAGAGGCCACGTTATCCCATTCCCATGCCTAATTTAGACTATTTGTGATGCAGTAGGTGTAGTAGTATTATTAGTTGTTGATCATACAATTGATGTAACCTATATGTAGGATGTTGGGTTGATTCGAGATGACATCAACCAAGTTTCTTAGAGAAAGAAACCTTCTACTTTATCAACAATGGCCTTATTTGAGAGTCTTTTTGATAAGATTGAGTAGGTAGATACTCTAACATAAGGTGGTGAAAGAGAGAGTGAGAGTCAGCCTATTGAGAGCACAACTCCGTGGGTGGTGAGGGGGTAGTAGGCACTATAGTTCTACCATCCATTTTTATTATACCCATCCTCTACCTTTCTCTATATGGTTATAGTATCACATGAGTACCTAGAATAGATGGTTGATAGACTAACTGAGATGGTTGAACGGTAGATACATACTGATACCCAGTTGGCCAAGTTATTGAGCAAGATTAAGCCATAGGTTTGGACTTTTATTGAGACCTCTAAGTCACGAGTAGAGGCCTAAGTGATAACCGTGATGGAATGGCTTATGCTAGATCGTTATGAAAGGATTGACATTTTTTAGATTAAGATGGGTGATAAATTATGTGTGCCACAGGTTAAAGATTTATCCAGTCTGAGGGAGAGGTGGCTATATTGAGGATAGATGTTCAAGCTTTAGAAGACAACAATACTTCAATCATACCCCCTATCATACTACCCATTTTGGGGCCACTTTCTACAGTACCCACTTTTGTGTTTTGCTTGTTTGATGATGACTAGCCCCCCACTGCTAGGGGCAAAAGGGTTCGATGCCCCACAGAGTATATGTGAGTTCTGATGAGTTAGAGAGGTATTTAAATAAGATGTATAAAGCATTCAAGATAGATTATTATTTTTACCAAATTGTATATGAACAACAAGAGTTAGGAGACTCGTCCAGTCGCCCACCACTACCACCTGGCTCCGAGCCTGATATGCCCCCTAACACTTCATATATGGGAGATTCCACATCCGATGCCAAGAGTACCACAAGTATATATTCAATCCCTTTTTGTTATTATTTCCATGGTTATGGACTATGGATAATGTATCATCTTCAAGTTAGGGTGAGGGTATACCAAAACTTGGAAGTTTTTGGTAGTTGTATTTCTTTTCCCCCTTATGTTTTATCATAGTAGATCCAACATATTTAGGATGTTATTTATGTTTTATTAGTGTTATGTGTTGTTGTGTTTAAAAATAGGTAATCATGGTGCTGTCAAGTTTTTGGTATTGAGTTTTGATGCTTAAATAATTTTTTATGTTTAAAGGATACCCCTCCTAAAATTTTATTTTAAACTATTTGTTGTGATTATGTGAAATTGTGACCATGTTTTTATCTTATTATGGCATTAGTATTATAGGAAAAATAACCATAGCTTAGCAATGCATGAATTAGAAAGGTACAAGTTGATGGTGTAACCTTGTGCTATGTGGGTGTGGGGTTGTTTGCCTAGTTCATTTTGTGCGTCGATTCAAAACTTGTCCGATTAGTCTTGCATAGGTTGTAGGATAGTTGGTTGGGAAAGAATCATAGGCTATTATTGAATAATTCTAATTCTAGCCTAAATGCCTGATCAAATAAAATAAGTATCCCTTGATCCCAAATTTGAGCTTTAATTGACTATTTTCTTTTATTAGCCCATTCACCTTCCCATTTCTACTTATAATAAACCCGTTTTGTCCCTGGTCCCTTCTTAGATATTGTGTACCTCAACAATGGTAAATTATCTAAGTTGGGGGTGGTTATCATAGAGATGTTTAAGGTGTACGGGTATGACGAATGAGTTAGTAAAAGAAGAGAAAATAGATTTGGGTGTGGTATAAAAAAATAGAAAGTGTAAAGCAAAAACCACACCCAAAATCTGAAGAATGAATGACAGAGAATAAGGGAAAATAAAAACTATTTTGAAAATTTCATATATGAATACTCATGCATTGGGACTTAGATCCTACTAAGGAAATATGGGGTGTTACAATATCTCCTTGTTGGGATCATTCGTCTCCAAATAAAACTGGTTAAGTTGAGAAAACTGATGGAATGAGTTTACATACTAAATATGCATATCTGATGTATGGAATGCATGACTGAACTGCTTCATGAACACAAGATTGACATGAACATGATGCACAGCTAAAATTGAGCATGATAGAGAGAAATCTTAAGAAGATTAGTACCTTATACTGAATCTGGATTCACGAAGAAAAGATGAGGGTACTTGGTCTGCATATCTACTTCTGCTTCCCAAGTGGCTCCCTCAACAGACTGATTCTGCCAAAGAACTTTGACTAGTGGAACTTCTTTGTTCCATAATCTATGAACTCTATGATCAAGAATTTCGACTATAACTTCCTCATAGGAAAGATTGTTCTGAATATCTATACTTTCTAAAGGAACAACTACCGCTGGATCACTAATACATTTTTTTAACAATGAGACATGGAACACTAAGTTTATTGAGGCTAAATCTGAAGGCAACTCAAGCTCGTAAGCTACCTTTCAAAAACGTCTGATAATTTTGAAGGGACAGACATATCGGGGACTGAGTTTAGCTCATAAGCTACCTTTAAAAAAAGTCTGATAATTCTGAAGGGACTGACATATTGGGGACTGAGTTTTCTTTTCTTGTCGAATCTCTTCAATTTTTTCATGGGAGAGATTTTCAAGTACACAAGATCATCGACCTCAAACTCGAGGTCCTTTCTTCTCACATTTGCATATGATTTTTATTGGCTTTGGGCAGCCATAAGCCTTTCTCGAATCAACTGAACCTTCTCTGGTGCATCAAATACCAAATCAGGACCTACTACTGCGGCCTCACCTACTTCAAACAACCAATTAGAGATCTACATCTCCTACAATAGAGAGATTCAAATGAAGCCATGTGGATACTAGAATGATAGATGTTATTGTATGAGAACTCAATCAAAGGTAAGTGGTCATCCCAACTACCTTTAAAGTCAACAGTACATACTCTCAGTATATCCTCAAGATTCTGAATGGTCCTTTTTGCTTGACCATCATTTTGAGGGTGAAAAGTTGTACTTAGGTAGACTTGGGTAACAAGACCATTTTGGAATGCTTTCCAAAAGTAAGGTAAATTGGGTACCTCTATCTGAGATGATAGATAAGAGAATGCTATGCAACCTAACCAACTCTCTGAGATAGAGATTGGCATAGTCCTTGGCAGAATAAGAGGTATGGACTGGAAAGAAATGAGTTGATTTGGTCATCCTATCTACGATAACCCAAATAAAATCATGCTGACGATGGGTACGAGGCAAACCTATCACAAAATCTATGTTTACTTCCTTCTAATTCCATATGGGAATACTGAACTCCTACATGGACCTACTAGGATTTTGGTGCTCAACCTTAACTTGTTGATAAGTAGAGCACTTAGCTACAAACTCTACAATATCTCTCTTCATCTCACTCCACTAATAGATATCCCATAAATCGTGGTACATCTTAGTGCCCCTGGATAAATAGAGTAACGTGCACCATGTGCTTCTGCAAGAATTTATTTCCTCAAATCATCTACACCAGGCATACACAATCTACCTGACAGTGCAACACACCATCTCCCTCTTGGGAGAAAACCTCCACTTTCTGATCTCTGAATGATTCTTTTAACTTAACTAAATTGGGATCTCTGTCCTGCTTTTCCTTCACCTCGAAAACTAGAGATGATTTTAAGCTACTCTGCACCCACACACTACCCTTTGCTAAGTCGACTAAGAGGTCACCTAGTCAGGAAAGCTGTTGAAGTTCCTAAGATAACTTCTTCTTACCATCATCAATGTGAGCAACACAACCCATATACAATCTACTGAGAGCATCAGCCACTACATTGTCATTGCCTGGATGATACATAACACTCATGTCATAATCCTTTAATAACTCTAACCACCTTCTCTGACATAAATTTAAATCTTTCTGAGAGAACACATACTGAAGGCTCTTATGGTCAATGAACACATCAACGTTCACCCTATACAAGTAATGTCTCTAAATCTTTAAGGCAAATACTACTGCTGCTATCTTAAGATCATGAGTCAGATAATTCTTCTCATGAGGCTTAAGCTATCTGGAGGTGTAGGCTATGACCTTACCTCTCTGCATGAGGACACAACCCAAACCAACTCTAGATGCATCATAGTACACAACAAACCCATTAGAATCATCTGGTAGACTAAGATTTGGGGATGAGGTGACTCGAGTCATCAACTCCTAAAAACTCTTCTTGGTTGAAATATCACCACTGAAACTTGACTTTCTTCTATATCAATCTGGACATAGGGGATGCAATTAAAGAAAATCCTTTAACAAACTAATGGTAATAGCCAGCTAAACCCAAGAAACTCCTAATGTCTGATGGAGAAATGGGTCTAAGAGTCTGGAGTACTATTCTGAGGTGGTCTGCATGATCATTTTTGCTACGAGAATAGACAAGAATGTCATTAATAAAGACTATGATGAACATTTCCAAGTACTTCTTGAATACTCGGTTCATCAAGTCCATAAAGGTTGTTGGGGAATTCGTGAGACCAAAGGACATGACTAAAAATTCAAAGTGACCATACCGAGTTCGGAAAGCTATTTTCAAAATGTCACATTCTCTGACTCTAAGTTGATGATATCCTGATATGAGATATATCTTAGAAAAGTAACTGGCACCCTAAAGTTGGTCAAACAAGTCATCGATTCTAGGAAGTGGGTATTTATTCTTGACAGTGACATTGTTCAACCAACGGTAGTCAATACACATTCTGAGAGAACTATTTTTCTTATGCATGAATAGGACAGGTATGCCCCACGGGGAGATGTTGGGTCTGACGAATCCCTTATCTAGGAGATCCTTTAACTATAGTTTAACTCTTTGAGTTCTACTGGAGCCATTCTATATGGCGTAATAGATATGGGTTGAGTATTTGGAAGAAGGTCTATTCCAAAGTCTATTTTCCTTTCGGGAGAAACTCCGAGAAGATCTTCAGGAAATACATCTGAGAATTCATTTACTACTGGGACTAACTCAAAAGAAGAATTTTCTGAGATAGTGTCTTTGTGTCACGACCTGACCATAGGCCTTGTTCGGGACGGGCATCTCGAATAATCATGGCCTAAGATACCCCTAAACTCTTTAACCCACTAGTGATATTGTCCGCTCTAGGATCAGGCCCTCACGACTTTAAAACGCGTCACTAGAGAGTAAGGATTTCTTACTTATATACCCAGTATCCATTCTGTGTTTTACCTATGTAGGAATTTTTTCTAAGCTAGGGTGCTACATACACCCCTTATGGACTCAGCGTCTTCGCTAAGGTTTGCCCCACCAAATGGGATTTGCATACACTCAGGATTGAGGTTTTCCCTTCCATACCAGAATTTGCCTATACATAGTTTGAACTCTGGCCCACATCGATATGGCTAACACAGAAGTAGCTCTGATACCATTCTGTTATGACCCAACCCAAGGCCCTGGCCACGTTGGGCATCCTGAACCATTATGGCCCGAGATACCCATGAACTCCTCAAACTACTAGGGATATTGTCCGCTCTAAGACAAGGCCCTCTTGTCTTTAGAATGCGTCACTAGGGAGTAAGGCTTTCTTACATATATACCCAGTATCTCTCCTGTGTTTTATCGATGTGGGACTCTATCCTAAGTTAGGGTGTTACACTTTGACTCACATAAGATGGTAGACACACCCCTTGGATATCATCTTTCTGACTCTAAGGTATGAAATCAACTGACACCTAAGAGTTGTAGTACTACCCCTTCATTCAAGGACTGGTTCATTTGGAAACTGGAAATGAACTATTCTATTTCTATAATCGACTGAGGCGTAGCATTAGTGGAGCCAATCCATGTCGAGAATAACGTCAAAATCCATCATCTCTAACTCCACGATATTAATCGAGGTAACTTTTTAAGATATTATGACCAAACAGTTTCTATATACCTGCCTGGCTATAATGGAAACACCGACTAGGGTAGACTCTGAAAAGGGCTCTACTAGAGTATCGGGACTGACTCCAAAATTGATGGCTATATATGGAGTTATAAAAGAAAGAGAAGCTCCAGGGTCTAGTAAAGCATAAACATGTAAGTGAAAGACCTGCAACGTACCAGTAACTACGTCAAGAGAATTTTCCAAATCTTGGTGGTACTGAAGAGAATATAATCTCTTCGGACACTGGCCACTGGTAGCACTAGAAGCGGTACCCTACTGAGTTGGGCGATCGAATGGAACTGATGACTGATGGGACTAGCCCTATTGGCGTTCATCCCTACCTTTCTAAGAAATTACCTGACACTTCCAAATTCGATGGCGTGGCTTGCCACACCAAAAGCACAGATCAATACCTGCTCGACACTTACCCCGGTAGTATTTTCTATACTTTTGACATAAAAGATGGGTACGAGCACTTCTAACACTGACCTGGGACTTAGAGCTTGGTGCCCTATCCCTATTATCATTTTTGAATTTGGGTACTGGGGTACTAGATGAAGAGGGTGCTGGGGCTGAAGACCTCTGATGAAATAGAGGACGGTTACCACCCTCTGAGTTTGGTTGACTGAAATTAAAGCTACCCATCATGTCCCTCTAATTTCATCTCTCCCTCTCCTTAATATTCTAATCTTTTATCTATTGAGCATGGACCATCAGCCTAGACAAGTTCATCTTACTAATAAGCATTGTGGTCCTACACTCCTTGACCACATTATCAGACACTCCAAACACAAATTTGCTCATCTTGGACCTATTATCAGCTACCATATAAGGAGCATATCCAGATAACTGAGTGAAATTAAGAGAATACTCACTCACATACATTCTTCCTTGCCTTAAATTAATAAGCTCCAATACCTTGGCTTTCCTCAACTCCAATAGAGAGAATCTATCTAGGAAATCTATGGCAAACTCTTCCCAGTCTATAGGCCCTGCATCAATACCTCTATCAACTTTCCACTGCTTAAACCAAGTATGGGCTATATCCTATAATTGATATACAGTCAACTCAACACTCTGACTAGACGTCACCCCTATAGTATCCGTTACCTTCTAAACCATCTCTAATAATTCTTATGGATCCTCTTCAGACTTAGACCCCATGAAGGAAAGAGGATTCATTTGGGTAAAGTCATGAATCCTAGTTGTAGTAGTATTGGCCACTGGGTTGGCTGGAAAAGTAGTTGGTCATTCATTTTGTGCTGCTATGGAGTTTTCTAGAGTAGTGAACATAGCCTTGAATTCTACGTGAGAAATATGCTCATCCAAAGGATCTTCCTGGATGAGCTGAGGGGTTGGCTGAGTTCCTGTTATTCTTCCATTCTTCTTGGGAGGCATGTTCTATAAATGGAAGGAGGAAATAGATTAGACTGAGAGTTTAACTTGAGATCATGCTTAATCACACGACATAAATACTAAAAGAAGGGAAACTTTTCCTAAATGCCTTATAGCCTCTTATCCATAAGTGTGGCACACTACACATCCATGCATAAGACTCTACTCGACGCAACCTTCAGACTTCCTAGGACACTTTAAAACCCTAGGCTCTGATACCAAGTTTGTAATGACCCGGGACTACCCCCAAGTCATCACAAGGTGCTTATAGTCCCGACGGACCACAAGCTAACCCATGAGCTGGTACCTGCTGTGAGCACTAGATAATATAATCATAAATATAGAAGAATAACTTAAATGCCATAAGGTTTTAATAATGAAATAACTACTGAATTATAAATTTGGCATAATACTACAATCTGAATAATCTAAATAGTTAACTGTAGTGTTTGTAAAGCCTCTAAGCTAGATATTATGAGTTGATGGGATAGGCCCCAACTAACTCTGTTAACTACTTAAATAAAGACATGAAGTACAAAAATATGTACTCAAATGATAAGGACTTACCACTGCTACTATGTTGCTAATAATCTAAGAATCAAGGAGCTATTCGGGAATTGAGCGTCAACACCTATGATATGAGACATCATAGCACAAAATAAAGGTATGCAATTAGTACTTTGAATGTACTGGTATGCTAAATGAGGTAGGTTGACATGTAAAGTTTTATCAATAGGAGTAATAAACTAGCTGAATATGCATGTAAAGCATGGAATACTGTATATGCATGAGATTCTATAAATATTGAAAATACATAAAAATCTGTAGACCTTGAGGATGTATGACCAAGCATATAATATGAATAAAGTAAAATCTATAAACTGAAATACTAAAATGACTGACATCTATAAGATTTGGCCTAATAATACTAAAACTGAAAATTGAATGGGGATTGTGACTGAGACTGTATCTGAGACTGTGGGAGGTATCATCTAACCGACATACTCCAATCTGAGCTAATCGGGGTCCAAACTGTAACCCCAGTTGGATGGATATTAATACCATACCATGGGTACTAACATTAGCTATGTAGATCTACTAAACTGATATAATGTCTAAAGGACTAAGGGTGTTAAGCCTGACGGGTGACCCCTACGAGATAGTCTAGCCAAATCTGGCGGATTTCTACTCATATCCTACACTAGCTATGTAGGTCTGGAGTATAGGTACTGCTACTAACGACTCTGCCTATCTAACGGGGAAGCCGCCATCCCTGGTATTCAATACCCCCAGGACTCAAAACAACAGTACGGAAAAGACAATAAATCTTAGGGGACAAAGAATGAAGGTTTTTATTAAATCAATCACTCTTGTAGGCATGTTATCAAACACTTGTAGATCATTGCTCAAAACCATCATAGGAATATTCTAAAACATATAGAAATATCATGAATCTAACATAATAGAGTTAAATCATGGTTTTGTTCAATAAAGAATAATATCAAAACATGGAGGATTGAATAATAAAAAATAATTTCATGGTAACGAGGTATAAAATCATAGTTCATGGAGATTCATGGGTGAAATCACAATTTAATACATAATAACTTGAAAAGGTCATAATTATATAATTTAAAAAGGGTTTCTTGGACTCCATGGATGAAAGGGATCCATGGATAAACATCTAACATACCTTATTGGATGAATTTATTGAAGTTCTTGGTTAGTTCTTGAGGATTGGCCTTAAAATTGGAGAGCTAGGGTTCTTGATTTGGGAGAGAAAGTTTCTTGATTTGGGGAAAAAGTTATTAAAATAATGAAATAATGGGTTGATTAGGGTGCATTTTGTGTTAAAGGCTGACTGGGGTTAGGGAAAAAAGACTGCAGTGCCCTCATATTTAAACCATGGAATTAATAAAAAATTCCTGATTTTATGAGCTGGCGCGAAGCAGCACTATCGTGTCGTGTCACTAGAATTGGACAACAGGGAACTGAGGGCTTGGTGTAATGCAGAGGAATCACGATGCTCTTTTGATTCTGAAATTCACCCTTAACGCGATGTGCCATAATCGCGACAGGACACTGGAAAAGGATAATTGGGATTCTGGCTGACGGTGCGATATGGTGGTTTCACGGAGCTTTACTAAAAATTAAAAATTATTATTTATTTTGGCTCCACAATGTGCAAAGGGCTAAAATGATGGTGTTTAACGACTGAAAATTAAAATTTCCATAACTTCTAACCCAGTTTTTGGATTTACGCAAATTTTATATCTTTGGAAAGATAGTTAAATTTCCTACGCAATGGCAGGCTCTTAACTGAAGAATAATGACTATTTTGAAAATTTCATATATGAATACTCATTCATTGGGATTTAGATCCTGCTAGAGAAATACGAGGTGTTACAAGAGGTCACGTTATCCCATTCCTATGCCTAATTTAGAATATTTGTGATGCAGTAGGTGTAGTATTATTATAAGCTATTGATCATACAGTTGATATAACCTCTAGGGCAGATGTTGTTTTGTTTCGAGATGACATCAACTAAGTTGCTTAGAGAAAGAAACCTTCTAGCTCATCTACATCGGCCCTTTTTAGGGTCCTTTCAATATCATTAAGCAGGTAGATACTCTAACACTAGGTGGTGAGGGAGAGAGTGAGAGTCATCCTACTAAGAGAACAACTCCGTGGGTGGTGAGGGGGTAGTAGGAACTATAGTTCTACCATCTACTTATATTATACCCATCGTGTACCTTTCTCTTCATAGTTATAGTGTCATATGAGTTTCTGCAATAGTTGGATGATAGACTGACTGAACTGGTTGAGTGGTAGACATACACTGATACCTAGTTGGCCAAGTTTTTAACCCAAATTAAGCCATAGGTTTGGACTTTTATTCAGAACTCTGAGGCTCGAGTAGAGGCCCAAGTGATGACCGTGATGGAACGGTTTATGCAAGATCTTTATGAAAGGATTGACATTTATTAGAATAAGATAGGTGATAGATTATATGAGGCCCAGGTTAAAGATTTACCCAGTCCAAGGGAGAGGTGGCTACATTGAGGATAGAGGTTCGAGCTTTAGAATCTAACCACACTACAGTCATAACCCTGTCATACTACCCATTCTGGAGCCACTTCCAATAGCACCTGCTTTTGTATTTTGTTTATTTGATAATGACTAGCCCCCCACTGCTAGAGCAAAGAGGGCACGATACCCCACAGAGTAGAGTGTGAGTTCTGATAGTTAGAGAGGGATTAGAAGAAGATGTCTAAAGAATTCAAGATAGATTATATATTGACCAAATTATATATGAATAACAAGAGTTAGGAGACTCATACAGTTACCCGCCACTACCACCTGGCTCTGAGCCTGATGTGCCCCCTAACACTTCACATATGGGCGAGTCCACATCTAGTGCCAAGAGTACCACAAGTATATCTTAAATCCCTTGTTGTTATTATTTTCATGGGTATACACTAAGTAAAATATATCATGTCCAAGTTAGGATGAGGGTATACCACCACTTGGAAGTTTTTTGTTGTCGTATTTCTTTTTGTCCGTATGTTTATTATAGTAGATCTCACATATTTAGGATGCTATTTATGTTTTATTAGTGTTATGTGTTGTTGTATTTAAAAATAGTAAATCATAGTGCAGTCAAGTTTTTGGTATTGAGTTTTGATGCTTAAATAATTTTTGATGTTTAAAGGATGCCCCTCCTAAAATTTTATTTTAAACTTTTTGTTGTAATTGTGTGAAATTGTGACCATGTTTGGATCTTGTTATGGCATTAGTATTATAGTAAAAGAAACTGTAGCTTAGCAATGCATGAATTAGAAAGGTAGAAATTGATGGTGTAACCTTGTGCTGTGTGGGTGTGAGGTTGTTTGCCTAGTTCATTTTGTGTGTCGATCGAAAACTTGACCGGTTAGTCTTGCCTAGGTTGTAGGATAGTTTTTTG
This sequence comes from Capsicum baccatum var. pendulum, assembly GCA_030864225.1. NCBI lineage: Eukaryota > Viridiplantae > Streptophyta > Magnoliopsida > Solanales > Solanaceae > Capsicum > Capsicum baccatum. The sequence continues at coordinate 235,706,838 of CM061560.1, read as the reverse complement.
GGAAAGAATCATAGGCTATTATTGAATAAGTCTAATTCTATACTAAATTCTTGACCAAATAAAATAAGTATCCCTTGATCCCGAATTTGAGGTTTAATTGACTATTTTCTTTTATTAGTCCATTCACCTTCCCCTTTCTACTTACAATAAACCTGTTTTGTCTCTGGTCCCTTCTTAGATATTGTGTACCTCAACTCAAGAAAATCATCTAAGTTGAGGATGGTTATAATAGAGGTGTATAAGATGTACGGGTATGACGAACGAGTTAGTAAAAGAAGAGAAAACAGATTTAGGTGTGGTATAAAAAAAATAGAAAGTGTAAAGCAAAAACCACACCCAAAATCTAAAGAATAAATGACAGAAAATAAAGGAGAATAAAAACTGTTTTTAAAATTTCATATGTGAATACTCATGCATTGGGACTTAGATCCTGCTAGGGAAATACGAGTATTACAATTTCGGCCCCTTGGGATCATTCATCCCCGAATGAAACTGGTTAAGCTGTGGAAACTGATGGACTGAGCTTACACACTGAATATGCATGTTCAATGCATGACTAAACTAATTCATGAATACACGACTGATATGAACATAATGTGCAGCTGAAACTAAGCATGATAGAGACAAATCTTAAGAAGATTAGTACCTTATACTTAATCTTGATTCGCAGAGAAAAGATGAGAGTACTTGATCCGTATATCTGCTTCTGCTTCTCAAGTGGTCCCTCAACGGACTGATTCTGCCAAAGAACTTTGACTAGTGGAACTTCTTTCTTCATTAATCTATGAACTTGATGATCAAGAATTTTGATTGGAACTTCCTCATAGGAATGACTATTCTAAATATCTACACTTTCTTAGGGAACAACTACCACTAGATCACCGATACACATTTTTAACAATGAGACATGGAACACTAGGTGCACTGAGGCAAAATCTGAATGCAAGTCAAGATCGTAAGCTACCTTTCAAAAACGACTGAGAATTCTGAAGGGACTGACATATTGGGGACTGAGTTTCCCTTTCTTGCCGAATCTATTCACACCTTTCATGGGAGAGATTTTCACGTACATAAGATCATCGACCTTAAACTTGAGGTACTTCATCCTCATATTTGGATACAATTTTTGTCGGCTCTGGGCAGCCCTAAGCTATTCTCGAATCAACTGAACCTTCTATAGAGCATCAAACATCAAGTCAGGACCTACTACTATGGTCTCACCTACTTCAAACCAACAAATTGGAGATCTATGTCTCCTACCATAGAGAGACTCAAATAGAGCCATACGGATACTGGAATGATAGCTGTTATTGTATGCGAACTCAATCAAAGGCAAGTGGTTATCCCAACTACCTTTTAAACCAATAGCACATGCTCTCACCATATCCTCAAAAGTCTAAATGGTCATTTCTTCTTAACCGTCAGCCTGAGGGTAAAAAGTTGTATTGAGGTGGACTTGGGTACCAAGACCCTTTTGGAACACTTTTCAGAATTAAGGGGTAAATTGGTTCCTCTATCTGAGATGATAGATAAGGGAATGCCGTGCAACCTAACCAACTCTCTAAGATAGAAATTGGCATAGTGCTCGACTAAATAAGAGGTAAAGACTGGCAAAAAATGAACTGATTTGGTCATCCTGTCTACGATAACACAAATAAAATCATGCTGATGACGGGTACGAGGTAAACCTTTCACAAAATCTATGTTCACTTCCTCCAATTTCCACATAGGAATACTGAACTCCTGTATGGACCCACTAGGCTTCTGGTGCTCAACCTTAACTTGCTGACAAGTAGAAAACTTAGATACAAACTCTTCAATATCTCTCATCATCCTACTCCACCAATAGATCTTCCACAATTCGCGGTACATCTTAGTGGCCGCTGGATGAATAGAGTAACGTGCACCATGCACTTCTGAAAGAATTCGTAGCCTCAAATCACCTACATCAGGCACACACAATCTACCCTGCTAGCACAACACACCATCTCCCCCTTGAGAGAAAACCTCTACTTTCTAATCTCTGACCGATTCCTTCAACTTAAATAAACTGGGATCTCTATCCTACTTTTCCTTCACCTCAGAAACTAGAGATGATTCTGAGCTACTCTACACCCACATACTACCCTTTGCTGAGTCGACTAACCGGTCACCTAGTCGGGAAAGATGATGAACTTCCTGAGCTAAATTTTTCTTACCATCCTTAACATGAGAAATACTACCCATAGACAATCTACTGGGAGCATCAACCACTACATTGTCCTTCCCGGGATGATACATAACACTCATGTCATAATCCTTTAATAATTTTAACCATCTTCTCTGATGCAAATTCAAATCTTTCTTAGAGAACACACACCGTAGGATCTTATGGTCAGTGAACACATCAACGTGCACCCCATACAAGTAATTTATCAAAATCTTTAAGGCAAATACTATTGTTCCCAGCTCAAGAACATGGGTCGGATTATTTTTCTCATGAGTCTTAAGCTGTCTGGAGGCGTAGACTATGACCTTACATCTTTGTATGAGAAAACTACCCAAACCTACTCTGGATGCATCATAGTACACTATAAACCTATTAGAACCATCTGGTAAAGTAAGAACTGGGGCTGAGATGAGTCGAGTCATCAACTCCTAAAAACTCTTCTCGTTGGAATATGACCACTGAAACTTGACTTTTTTCTGAGTCAATCTGTACATGGGGGATGTAATAGAAGAAAATTCTTCAACAAACCGATAGTAATAAGCATCTAAACCCAACAAACTCCTGATTTCTAATGGAGAGATAGGTCTAGGATAGTTGATCACCACATTGATCTTTTGAGGATCAACTTTAACGCCATCGCCAGAAATGATATAGCGAAGAAAAGCTACTAATCTTAGCCAGAATTCACACTTACTGAATTTAGCAAACAACTGGTGAGCTCTAAAAGTCTAAAGTACTATTCTTAGGTGGTCTGCATGATAGTTCTTTCTACGAGAAGAGACATAAATGTCATCAATAAAGACTATGATGAATATGTCTAAGTACTGCTTGAACACTCAGTTCATCAAGTCCATAAAGGCTGCCGCGGCATTCATGAGACCAAAGGACATGACTAGAAATTTGAAGTAACCATACCGAGTTCAGAAAACTATTTTTACAATGTCATGTTCTCTGACTCTAAGTTGATGATATCCTGATCTGAGGTCTATCTTGAAAAAGTAACTGGAACCCTGAAGTTGGTCAAACAAGTCATTAATTCTAGGAAGTGGGTATTTATTCTTGACTGTGACCTTGTTCAACTGACGATAGTCAATACACATTCTGAGAGAACCGTCTTTCTAACGCATAAATAGGACAGGTGAGCCCTATAGAGAGATGTTGGGTCTGACAAATCCCTTATCAAGTATATCTTTTAACTGTTCTTTTAACTCATTGAGTTCAGCTAGACCCATTCTGTATGGCAAAATAGATATGTGCTGAGTACCTAGATGAAGATCTATTCCGAAGTCTATTTCCCTTTCAGGAGGAACTCCGGGAAGATCTTCAGTAAATATATCTGAGAATTCATTTACTATTAGGACTAACTCAAAAGTATTAGTTTCTGATGTAGAGTCTTTAACTCGCACAAGATGGTAGACACACCCCTTGGATATTAACTTTCTTTCTCTAAGGTATGAAATCAACTGACCCCTATGAGCTGTAGTACTACCCTTCTATTCAAGGACTGGTTCATTTGGAAACTGGAAATGAACTATTCTATTTCTATAATTACTGAGCATAGTATGAATAGAGCCAATCAATGCTGAGAATGTTGCCAAAATCTATCATGTCTAATTCCATGAGATTAATAGAGGTAACTTTTTGAGATATTGTGACCGACAGTTCCTATATACCTGCCTGGCTATAATTGAAACACCTACTAGGTAGACACTAAAAAGGGCTCTGCTAGAGTTTCGGGACTGACTCCAAAATTGACAGCTATATATGGAGTTACAAAAGATAGAGAAGCTTCAGGGTCTAGTAAAGCATAAACATGTAAGTGAAAGACTTGAAACGTACCAGTAACTACGTCAGGAAAATTTTCCTGATCTTGGAGAGACTGAAGATCATATAATCTATTTGGACGCTGACCACTGGTAGCACTGGAAGTGGAACCCTACTGAGTTGGGTGATCGGATAGAACTGGCGACTGATGGGACTAGCCCTATTGGCACGTATCCCTAACTTTTTGAGCAACTACTCAACACTTCTGAATCCGATGGCCAGGATGCCCACACCCGAAGCACATATCACTACCTGCTCTACACTCACCCTGATAGTGTCTGCCATACTTCTAACATAAAGGATTAGCATGATCATTGCTAACACTGACCTTGGACTTAGAGCCTGGTGCCCTATCCCTATTGTTATTTTTGAATTTGGGTGTTGAGGCGTTGGCAGAAAAGGGTGTTAGGGCTGAAGACCTCAGATAAAATGGAAGACGGTTACCATCCTCTCACTTTGGCTGACTAAAATTAAAACTACTCATCCTGGCCCTTTTATTTCCTCTCTCTCCCTCCTTAATATTTTGCTCCTATATCTATTGAGCATAGACCATCAGCCTAGATAAGTCAATCTCACTAATCAACATTGTGGTCCTACACTCTTTGATCACACTATCAGACACTCTAGACAAATTTTCTCATCTTGGACCTGTTATCATCTACTACTTAAGGAGCATATCTATCTAACTGAGTGAACTTGAGAGAATACTCCCTCACACTTATTCTTCCTTGACTCAAATTAATAAACTCCAACACCTTGGCTTCCCTTAACTCTAATAGAAAGAATCTATCTGGGAAAGCCATGGAAAAATCTTCCCATTCTATAGGCCCTGCATCAACACCTCTATCAACTCTCTACTGCTTAAACCAAGTATGGGCTATATCCTACAATTGATATGCAGCCAACTCGGCACTAGGACTAGACGTCACCCCCAAAGCATTTGTTACCTTCTGAATCATATCTAAGAATTTATGTGGATTCTTTTCAAACTTAGACCCTATGAAGGAAGAAAGATTCATTCGGGTAAAGTCCCAAATCCTAGATGCACTACTATTGGACACTGGGTTGGCTGAAACAATAATTGTTCATTCATTTTGTGCTGCTATAGAGTTTGCAAGTGTTTGAACACGACCCTGAATTTTGCGTAAGAAACATACTCATCCAGAAGATCTTCCTGGATGGGATGAGGGGCTGGCTAAGTATCTGTTATGCTTCCATTCTTCTTGGGAGGCATTTTCTATAAACAGAATAAGGAAATAGATTAGACTAAGAGTTTAACTTGAGCTCATGCTCAATCGAATTACATAAATACTAAAAGAAAGGAAACTTTTCCTAAACGCCTTATAGCCTCTCATCCATAAGTTTTGCACACTACACACCCATGCGCTAGACTCTACTCGATGCGGCTTTCAGAATTTCTTGGACACTTTAAAACCTTAGGCTCTGATACCAAATTTGTAACGACCTGGGACTACTCCCTAGTTGTCACACAATGCTTACAGTCCCAAGGGACCATAATATAACCCATGAGATGGTACCTGCTGTGAGAACGGGAAAATATAATCATGAATGTGGAAGAATAACTAAAATTCCATAAGGTTTTAATAATGAAACGACTACTCAATTATGAATCTGGCATAATGTTGAAATCTAAATAATCTGAATAGCTAACTGTAGTGTATGAAAAACCTCTAAACTAAATACTGTGAGTTGATAGGATAGGACCTAACTAACTCTGCTAACTACTAAAATAAAGACATGAAGTACAATAATATATCCTTGAATGATGAGGACTCACCACTGCTACTATATTGCTGATAATCTGAGAATCTAGGTGTGATTCAGGAACTGAGCGTCAGCACCTATGATACGAGACATCATAGCACAAAATAAAGGTATGTGATCAGTACTCTGAATATACTAGTATGCTAAATAAGGTTGGTTGGCATGTAAGGTTTCATGAATAGGAGTAATAAACTGTCTGAATATACATGTAAAACGTGGAATACTATATATGCATGAGAGTTTGTAAATTCTAAAATTACTTGAAAATCTTTAAACCTTGAGGATGCATGACCAAGCATATAACATGAACTAATTAAAATATGTAAACTAAAATACTGAAATGACTGACATCTGTATGCTTTGGCCTAATAACACTAAGACTGAATAACTGAACATATACTATGAATGAGACTGTATCTGAGACTGTGTGAGGTATCATCTAACTGATATACCCCAATCTAAGATAATCGGGGTCCAACCTGTAACCCCAGTTGGATGGGTGTTAATACTATGTCACGGGTACTAACATTGGCTATGTGGATCCACTAAACTTATATAATTTCCAAAGAACTAAGAGTTTCAAGCCTGAACTAATGAGTGACCCCTATGAGATAGTCTAGCCTAATCTGATAGGTGACTACTCATATCCTAAGCTGTCTACATAGGTCTGGAGTATAGGGACTGCTACTAACGAATCTGCCTATCTGATGGGGAAGCCGTCATCCCCGCAATCCCTCAATGCTAAATTCTACTCCCAACTGAACGAAACTGAGATACTAGATGGTTCTGAGTCTAATTATTAATATCTGGCTATTCTGATAATGCTTATAGTATAATCTAAAGACTATTCTATAATGTACTAAAACTAGACTAAATAAACAACTATGGTTTTCAGGTATTCAATACCCCCAGAATTCAAAACAACAATATTGAAAAGACAATAAAACTTAGGGGATAAATCATGAAGGTTTTTATTAAATCAATCACTTTTGTAGGCATTTTATCAAACACTTGTAGTTCATGGTTCAAAACCACCATAGGAATGTTCTAAAATATATAGAAATAGCATAAATCTGACATAATAAAGTTAAATCATGGTTTTGTTCAATAAATAATAATATTAAAACATGGAGGATTGAATAATAACAATAATTACATGGTAACATGGTATAAAATCATAGTTCATGGAGATTCATGGGTGAAATCGCAATTTAACACATAATAACTTGAAAAGAACATAATTTTATAATTTAAAAAGGGTTTCTTGGACTCCATGGATGAAAGGGATCAATGTATGAACATCTAACATACCTTATTAGATGAATTTTTTGAAGTTCTTGATGAGTTATTGAGGATTAGCCTTGAAATTGGGAAGGTAGGGTTCTTGATTTGGGAGAGAAAGATTCTTAATTTGGGAGAAAAGTTATTAAAATAATGAAATAATGGGTTAATTAGGGTGAATTTTGTGTTAACGGCTTACTGGGGTGAGGGGAAAGACTATAGTTCCCTCAGATTTAAAACTCTGAATTACTAAAAAAAATTCAATTTTGTGAGCTGGCACGATGTGGCGCTATCGTGTCGTATCACTGGAATGGGAAAACTGGGAACTGAGGGCTTGGCGCGATGCAAAGGAATCGCGGTGCCCTTTTGATTCTGAAATTCACCCTTAGCGCGATACGCCATGATCACGACAAGACACTAGAAAAGGATAATTCGGATTTTGGGTGACGGTGCGACATGGTGGTTCTATGAATCTTCACTGGAAATTGACAATCATCATTTATGTTGGCTCCGTGATGCGCTAAGGGATAAAATGACAGTGTTTAACAACTAAAACTTAAAATTGCCATAACTTCTTACCCGGTTATCGAATTTAGGCAAATTTTATATCGTTGGAAAGTTAGTTAAATTTCCAACATAATGGAAGGCTCTAAACTGAAGAATAATTAATGTTTTGAAAATTTCATATGTAAATACTCATGCATTGGGACTTAGATCCTTCTAGAGAAATATAGGGTATTACAAGAGGTCACATTGTCCCGTTCCCATGCCTAATTTAGAATATTTGTGATGTAGTAGGTGTAGTAGTATTATCAGGTGTTGATCATACAGTTGATGTAACTTATATGAAGGATGTTCGAGATGACACCAACCAAGTTGCTTAGAGAAAGAAACCTTCTACTTCATCAACATCGGCCTTATTTGAGGGTCCTTTTAATATGATTGAGCAAGTAGATACTCTAACACTAGGTGGTGAGAGAGAGAGTGAGAATCATCTTACTAAAATAACAACTCCGTGGGTAGTGAGGGGGTAGTAGGCACTATAGTTCTACCATCCACTTCAATTGTACTCATCGTTAACCTTTCTCAACATGGTTATAGTGTCATATGAGTTCCTGTAATAGTTGGTTGAAAGACTGACTGAGTTGATTGAGCGGTAGACACACACTGATACCCAGTTGGCCAAGCTATTCACCCAGATTAAGCTATTGGTTTGGACTTTATTGAGACCTTTGAGGAACGAGTAGATGTCCAAGTGATGACCATGATGGAACAGTTTATGCAAGATCTTTATGAAAAGATTGATATTTTTTAGATTAAGATGGGTGATAGATTATGCGAGGCCCAGGTTAAAGATTTATCCAGTCTGAGGGAGAGGTGGCTACATTTAGGATAGAGGTTGAAACTTTAGAATCCAACCACACTCCTGCTATATACCCTATAATACGACCCTACAACACTCGCTTCGGTGTTTTATTTGTTTAATGATGACTAGTTCTCCATCTCTAGGGGAAAAAGGGCACGATGCCCCACAGAGCAGAGTGTGAGTTCTGATGAGTTAGAGAGGGATTTGAAGAAGATGTCTAAATCATTCAAGATAGATTATTATGTTGACCAAATTGTATAGGAACAACAAGAGTTAAGAGACTCGTCCAGTCGCTTGCCACCACCACCTGGCTCCGAGCCTGATGTGCCTCTTAAAACTTTATATATGGGCGAGTCCATATCCGGTGCCATGAGTACCACAAGTATATCTTCAATCCCTTGTTGTTATTATTTTCATGGTTATTCACCAAGGATAATGTATCATCTCTAAGTTAGGGTAAGGGTATACTACTTTGTCGTATTTTGTTTCCCCTATATGTTTTATCATAGTAGATCCGACTATTTAGTATGTTATTTATGTTTTATTAGTGTTATGTGTTTTTATGTTTAAAAATAGGAAATCATGGTGCAGTCAAGTTTTTGGTATTGAGTTTTGATGCTTAATTAATTTTTTATGTTTTAAGGATACCCTTTCTGAAATTTTATTTTAAACTGTTTGTTGTGATTGTATGAAATTGTGACCATGTTTGGATCTTGTTATGGCATTAGTATTATAGTCAAAATAACCATATCTTAGTAATGCATGAATTAGAAAGGTAGAAATTGATGGTGTAACCTTGTGCTATGTGGGTGTGAGGTTGTTTGCCTAGTTCATTTTGTGTGTCGATCCAAAACTTATCCGGTTAGTCTTGCCTAGGTTGTAGGATAGTTGGTTGGGCAATAATCATAGGCTATTATTGAATAAGTCTAATTCTATCCTAAATGCCTGACCAAATCAAATAAGTATCCCTTGATCCCGAATGTGAGCTTTAATTAAATATTTTTTTTATTAGCCCATTCACCTTCACATTTCTACTTACAATAAACCCATTCTGTCCCTGATCCCTCCTTAGATATTGTGTATCTCAACTCAGGTAAATCATCTAATTTGAGGGTTTTTATCATAGAGGTGTGTAAGATGTACGGGTATAACAAATGAGTTAGTAAAATAAGAGAAAATAGATTTGGGTGTGGAGTAAAAAATAGAAAGTGTAAAGCAAAAACCAACACCCAAAATCTGAAAAATAAATGACAGAGAATAAGGGAGAATAAAATGACCAAGGTTAAAAAGTGGAGCCAAAACTAAGTGTAGTGTCAATGAGGGTTAAGTCACTTTACCCATATTTACCATACCCGTCCTCAAGCCTACGTTACAATTTGATATAAGTCCTATGGTGATCCTAGTCCAACTGTTCAAAAAACTAAGACTTATAAAATAAGGGCAAGCTTGTGGTATTATACACATACTGTTTGAACTTCTTTTGAGGGTGAGTACTTTGATGCAATCCCTATGTTATATTCATCATTATAGTATGAGTTTATAAGACTTCTTTCCTATAAGAGTACATGATTTGCATTGTTAGCTACGATTTGTTTGGGTAATGTTATTTGTGTATATGCTTGGTTGTTTATTTGTAATGCCATCGCTTGATCCTTATTGTGTCATGGTAATGTGTTTATTGTGTCATGGTAATGTGTTGCATGTATACATATGGATTTTGAATTTTTGATAAGGAAAGGGTTGAAATTTTGTACTAAATTGAATGAATTGACTGTCATAGATCCCTTAGGTCTTAGTTAAGCATCTTTGTGTTTATTGTGTTTTGTTTGCCTGGGGACACAAATATTCTAAGTTGAGGGTGTTGACATGTCATGGCATCATATCACTTTTGATGCTTAAAACGAGAAAATATAAAAGAACTTAGGTATTTCTTGTGGGTATGATGTGCTTTTGTGATGTTGTGCAAGAGAATAAGGTTCGGAGGCAACACAAAGGAGTAAGAATCAAAATTTACCAAGTAAGCAAGAAGTCTGACATCCACAGGCATGGTCAACGACTCATGAACTGGACCCAAGACCCGTGAAAGGAATTCTTGAAGAAGGTCTTATGAATGAATAAAAGGACCGAGTTCTATGGGCATAACCCATAATTCATGGACTTGATCCACGATTAGTGGAACTAAGTTGTAAATAAAAAGCTGTAAGTGGTGACAAGTCTAATTCCTATAGAAGAGGCCTACGACTCATGAACCTGGCCTATAGATCATAAACCAAATGTTGAGAAGTGAAATAATGTCTGATTTCCATGAGAGGGACCTACGACCCATAGACTGATCCACGACTCCAGTCTACAAGTCGTATGAACTTGCTGACCTATTTCTCCTATGCAATTTAGGATAAAAAAAAAATTATCTACAAATACTCCTACTGGTTTTTATGATCATTTTACTCTCTCTGGAATTATTGTAAGGTTCTAAGTTACATTCTTGGTCTTGGAATCTAAAGTATGTATTGCTTTTTCGACATCTAATTCCTCCATTGAAGTTTGCTCATCTAATTAGATTATACCAAGACTAAATGATGATGATGATTCCATTAACTGACTAAAATATGTTTAAGAATAGTAAATTTAAGATGTATTGGAATTAAAAAAAATTAAAAATAAGATAACCTTTTTAATGATTTGGAGAAGAAGTTTAGATGAGATTGAGAAACAATAGAAACTTGTAGTGGAGAAAAAGATGACTTCAATTCAAAATCTTCTAAATTTGGTAAAACCATCATTGCATGCCATTATTTCAGCCTCATTTATAGCTCACTACCGAAAAAAAGGTGGGTTGTGCTATGTATCAAATTTGTAGAGGGAGAAAGTGCTTTTGGAAATTTTTGTAATTACTTTGTAAAAGTGGAAATTTGTGTAAATATGACAAGTTAAGTTATATGTTTATGTTATTTTCTGTTCGCTAGATGACACATCCTATTTCCTCAAGATGGAGATAATGGATTGAATATTGATTACTCCCTTACACTTCGTTTGGATGGTTGACACTATAGTATTGTATTGTAACATCACTATTAATGTCATATTTGTTTTGACTATTTCTTACTTCGTTTATTTTTTACTTGTCACATTTTACGTTACAAAAGTCAATTTGACAAACTTCAAAGCTAAATTGAAGTAGAGTGTAAACAACAATATACCCAATGTATTCCCACGAAGTGGGGTTTGGAGAGAGTAGAGTGTACGCAGTCCATACCACTACCTCTGCAGTGAGGTAAGAGATTATTTTCGATACGTCCCCGGCTCAAGACAAATTAATCTAGAAAAATTAAATTATAAAAAAGCAAGAATAGCAATAAGAAATTAAATAAAACACCTCTAAGATGATAAAAATGACGTTATATCACAAATATTAAAATATATGTATTCGTGTTTTAAAAATCCTAGCAGTGAGCGCTTTCGCAATAAACACGATAACAAATACTTGAAATATGCTCATGACATACATACGACATATATTTTTAGGTGTTGATTCCTCCATACACTTCACATATCTTTCACATACAGTTGGCCTGTATATATAGTTTGAGAACACATATGTTGGATCATATTAATCACATATACAATTTTGATCTTCACATACATATAGCATACATTCATCTTCTATTTTTAAAATACATACATACATGTATAATTAAAATAAAAAAATTATATTCAAGCTATTTCAATTAGGAGTAGATATTAACCGCGCACAGATACAATGTATTTGTTATATTTTAAAAAATAAAATAAAATCTCACTATATATTACAAAATTTGGTTCTAAATAGCGCGACTTATAAAAATGGGATAATTATGGAATATAGCCGCTCAAGCATAATATTTACAAAGAAATTAGCCCACCTTATTAAAATTACAAGAAATGGTCATTTGGCCCTATTACTTCTTCTTCTTCCTTCTACTTCAGTCGTTAATGGCTTCTTATTCCTTTTTCTTTCTTTCTCTTCCTCTTATTACTTTTTCCTTTGGTACTTTCAGTCTTCTTTCTACTTCCATGATCAATTGGTCATCAAAATTTTAAAGCTTGATTTAAAAATTTGACGCGCCGCAAATGTAAATTATTTTGAGCAAATTATATATCAAAACACTAAAAAATTAAGAGAAGCTCATATATAAAATTTGATATTGTTTGGAGGAGATTTTGAGTTGGATGGGATTGAATAGAAAGAAGTAAAGTACTTGTAAAATAAAAGAAAATTATTTTTTTTGTAAAATTTCTATTCACAGCGAGTCACGAGGCTATGTTTCAATAAGACTTCTATTCACGTAATCTTACCAACTTAATAAAGATATACTACAAAGTAAAAGTGAGAAGAATACTTAGAAGTGTTATGATCTCAATAATAGTCGATCAAATGTTAGCTGCTTAGATTTGAAGTTGGGAATAGAAAGCAAATAGAAACGCGCGATATTGAGAATAAAAGGTTGAGATTACTCAAGTTTAAAAGAATCTCAAGGGTCGTGATGATGCCACGTGGCAAGGTGGTTATATACACTTCATAGGAGAAATAAGGGCATAACTGAAATCTGGTAAACAATTGTTCTTCTTTTCCCTCCCAATTCCTTTCTACCCCCATCTAAATCTAACTTTGTCTTCTCATATTCTTTCCCTGTAGATCGACTCATTCATGGAGTTCACTATAAATTTGTTTTCTCTTCATAGATAGGATTTCCTTGTTATTTTAATTTTCATTTTCCTATTTTTGGATATAAACAGAAAATTTCTCAAAAAATACTGTGTTGGTTATTTGGTTACTGCAATTTTGTTATGATTTGATTTGGGATCATAACAATTAGTATCAGAGAAATGAATCTGTATCGACTGTGGGTAGTAATTCGAAGAAGATGTTTATGGAATCATCAACTTTGGTTGAATTGGTTGAATGAAACAATGCCAATAGAAGGACACGTATGAATGAAATTTCAGGAATAATTGTAGATTTAAAATAATTTCAGAGGTGGTGTAAGGATTGCACATGCAGTATTGACTGCCAATGCAACTCTTCCATCTATGGGTGTGTACACATCCTTGACTGCCAATGTTGTTTTTGTCTTGATGTATGTTCAAGGGAAATGAATGTAGAGGAAATACAAGCTAAGATGGTTTCAGATGACTATGTTATTGCTGAAGATTGAAAATAGCAGTAAGATTGATACAAAATACAATGATGACCAGGTGTTCAACGAATGTCCTCAATGGGTCGAATCTGAAGTTCTAGTTTAACTTCACTTTATCCAAAATGAAAACACCATGAAAACCGAGATCCTGAACCTACATCTAGATTTATGACTTTATGTTCTTGCTATTAAGGATACCATACCAAAATTGACAGGTCTCAATGATTCGTCTTGTTATTATAATGTCATGAAACACCTTGAGTCTGCACCTTCATCAGTTTCAATTAAGGTACTTCTGGACATGGAGATTGGTGTCACGTTATTCGATATAAAGGCGGAGGGGGATATTTTGGTCGCATTTTGGGTTCCTCATGCAACTATTGGTTCACTCCCACATGTTTTAGTTTTATTCATTTGTAATTGGGTTGATACTGGGTAGGTTTTCTAGGCTTTCTATGATAGGGGAAAATTGGGTGTGTATTCATTTAGTCGAGTTCTACTTTTTAGTTTTGTTGATGGATTTCTATTTTTGAATGTTGTAAATGCTAAAGCAAAGCTACCAACACCAGTTGTTGTGAAATCAAAGGATTGGGACGAGTGTGCATCAGCACTAATTAAAATTACAGGTGTTGAGATTTCTAAACCAACAGATAAATCTAATGAGTGTGTATGTCTCACTGAAAGGTGCAACGAGTGGACTGATAGTATCATAGCAGAGGCATGGGAGAAAACCACTAAAATTATTTGTATTGAAGCCGCACTAGAGCAGTTGAACAATCAGAAATAGGAGCAAAACATAGATGTGGAAGCATCATCAAGGATTCTGACACCTTTACAAATTCGCAAAATGGAAGAGGTAAGGTATATCATGGTTGCTCACATGAATGTTGAAATAGAAGGTACGATATATGTTTACTTTATCAGTAATGAGTTGAATTTCCAAATTATTGATGAAATCTTTTTGGCTAGTGAACGAATCTTCATAAAGGTATTACTGAAAAAGAAAATGAAAGAAATGAAAGTAGGTAGTGCTCAAGGATGTTTTTTTAGAGTCAAAACAGTGAATACTTTGTCAAAAGTTCATGGATAAATTTTTAGTGTTGAGGCTAATTGGACTTCAAAGCTACTGTACCTTCTTGTTAATATTGGCCTCAAAGACCCCGGTACACATCAGATCTGGTAGAGAAGTAGGTAGAATATGAAGATGTGTGTATTGTTTTCCTTTATTATAATGATTGTTTTATATGCATCTTGTTTCAAGAAATACTCAAAAGGAATATAGATAACATGCTAATACCCTTTGGACAATATATGGAGCCTCTGCCTATTGTTGTTGCTCTGTGAGTACTAATTCAGTTATATTGCTTGAACAACAAAATGATGCATGATGTGATATTTTATCTAAAGAGTTATTTGTCATATTTGTCAATGAGGAGGAAAACTTCTATTCTATAGCATTAAATAAGAGTTGTGGCGTGTATGAAAATAAAGGTTATACTATCTGGTTCGACATGAAGTTGAGTGTTCCAAAGACAAGGAGATTTCTTATGATGCATAATTTCTTACCATTGCTATTTGATCCGGGTGGTACCATTCTAAAGTATCATACCGTTGTGGAAAAGGTTGTTTATCACCATGTCTGCAAGCTATGTAAAGTGAGGTGTCTGTTGGACTGCAATATCTACAGGATAATGTGTTCTAGTTGTCTTAACTTCTATGGTAGACTTGCAAATGGCCAAGTTATATGGTTCCAAGGAATATTTTCGGTCTAGGAATATTTTTTTTAGTAGAATTTGTAAGGAGCTTGGTTACAGCAATTCGGGTTGCAGTTGGACTATATATTTTTCTGTCGAACATCACAAGTTCTGCTAGTCTAAGGGGTGGAGCTGCAAGGGTCAGCAAAGTGGCCATTGATTCGCGACTCACTTTTGATCCAGGTGGTGTATTGATTAGCCTGAAGAAAGGGAGCGAATTCATGAAAACAATTTGTCACTTGCATGATTCTAGAGAGACTTTAATGTTCTACACCAAATGATTATAGAGTTGAACATAGGGGTACATTCGTGTCAACAAAAAACACACTTTCCTGCTAAGATAGCCATTACAAAATGGGGAAAAGTTTTTACCAGGGACACATATAGTCGATCCTCCTTGCTACAAGATATATTCAGAGATAATCAACTTAGGTGTGCTCATTTTGGAGAACAATGTTTGCAATGTCCTTTAGATCCTGGTCGCCTCATCTCTACATATTGAAATGACTTTAAAAATTTTAGGTATTGATTTTGATCCTCGGGGATAAGGATCAGTTTAAGGAGGAGGGTATGTTATGATCTCAATAATAGTCGATCAAATGTTAGCTGTTTGGATTCAAAGTTGGGAATAGAAAGCAAATAGAAACATACGAGATTAAGAATACAGGGTCGAGATTACTCAAGTTTAAAAGAATCGCAAGGGTCGTAATGATGCCACATGGCAAGGTGGTTATATACATACTTCATAGGAGAAAGAAGGGCATAACTGAAATCAGGTAAATCAATTGTTCTTCTTTTACCTCCCAATTCCTTTCTACCCCCATCTAAATCTAACTTTGTCTTCTTATCTTCTTCCCTTGCAGATCGACTCATTCATGGAGTTCACTATAAATTTGTTTTCTCTTCATAGATAGGATTTTCTTGTTATTTTAAGTTTCATTTTCCTATTTTTTGATATAAACAAAAAATTTATCAAAAAAATACTATGTTGGTTATTTAGTTACTGCAATTTTGTTATGATTTGATTTGGGATCATAACAAGAAGCATCATGCACTTTGAAAGAAAACACACACACACACTTATAGTCCAAAAGGCTTGGCTAGAAAAGTTTAGCTAGCAGAATCTTTTAACACTCAAAAATACGAAGTATTATGAGCTTCTTGATAGATTGAACATACCCACGAGAAGTTGCTTCCTATTGTGACTTTCTGCTATTTAGTATGATTAGTACCCCAATTCAAATATAATTCTTATTTTATAATTAAAGAAATAGGAAAAGTAAAAAAAAATCATTAATATTTTTTGTTGCTCTTGTTGACACCTCATTTTGGCCCTCCCCAACTAAGTTAAATTTTGAGTTACTTCGATTTTAAATAAAATTACAACATTTATTTTATCGGATACAAATTTTTCAAAGTATTTAACTTGGTAATTTTGTCATTTTCAGTAGCAATTATACATTTTCGTATTCGTATACACGAAATCGTATAATTTTATTACTTAATTAATTATTTTACAAATATTTGGATTTTAATCAAGGGTTATCTCGAAGATTAATTCAACAACAACAACAACAACAAACCCAGTGTATTCCCACCTAGTGGGGTCTGGGGGGGTAAGATATACGCAGTCCATACCTCTACCTCTAAAGAAGTAGAAAGGTTGTTTCCGATAGACCCCCGGCTCAAGACACAAGATAGCACACAAATACATAGTAAGGCAAAGAACAAGATTACAAGCTTACATAACATAAATAACATAAATACGGCACCCATAAGTAAAAGAAAACAGAGGAAAGCACCCAGATTCGTACTAGAACAAGGACAAGGAACACGGAATCATAACAAGGATACTACCCCCCAAGTAATTCCCTACACTAGCGACCCAAACTGTCCCTAGTCTTCTGCCCTAATTCGCGTCCTCCAGGCCTTCCTATCTAGGGTCATGTCCTCGGTGAGCTGTAACTGCTCCATGTCCCGCCTAATCACCTCACCCAGTACTTCTTCGGCCTACCCCTACCCCGCCTAAAACCATCCAATGCTAGCCTCTCACACCTACGAACCGGGGCATCCGTGCCCCTCCTCTTCACGTGTCTAAACCATCTCAATCGGACTTCCCGCATCTTGCACTCCACTGAAGTCACACCAACCTTCTCCCTGATAGTCTCATTCTGAACTTTATCCCCTCTAGTCAGCCCACACATCCAGCGCAACATCCGCATTTCTGCCACCTTCATTTTTTAGATGTGGGAATTCTTAACTGGCCAACACTCCGCTCCATACAACATGGCCGGACGGACTAACACCCTGTAGAATTTTCCTTTAAGCTTGGGCAGCACCTTCTTATTACACAACACCCCCGACGTGAGCTTTCACTTCATCCATCCCACCCCAATACGGTGCGAGGCATCCTCGTCAATCTCACCGTTACCCTGGACCACGGACCCGAGATACTTGCAATTATCCCTCTTACATACCTCCTGTGATTCCAGCTTCACTACCACCTCATCCTCTAGCCTCACGTCCTTAAACTTGCATTCCAAATACTCTGTCTTGCTTCTGCTCAACCTGAACCCTTTAGACTCGAGAGTTTGTCTCCACACCTCTAATTTGTCATTCACATCCCCTCGAGTCTCGTCAATCAGAACTATATCGTCTGCAAAAAGCATACACCATGGCACCTCCCCTTGAATACGTCACGTCAACACATCCATCACCAAAGAAAACAAAAAGGGACTGAGAGTAGATCTCTGATGCAATCCTGTCAAGATGGTGAAATGCTCTGAGTCTCCTCCCGCCGTCCTCACCTGGTTTTTCGCTCCCTCATACATGTCCTTAATTGCTCTGATATATGCCTGTGGGACTCCCCTCACCTCCAAGCACCTCCCTGGGGACTTTGTCGTATGCCTTCCCCAGGTCGATAAACACCATGTGCAGGTCCTTCTTCCTTTCCCTATACTGTTCCACCAGCCTCCGTACTAGGTGAATTGCCTCCGTCGTCGAGCGGCCAGGCATAAACCCAAACTGGTTTTCCGAAATAGACACTATCCGTCTCAGCCTCACCTCGACCACTCTCTCCCAAATCTTCATAGAGTGACTCAATAATTTAATTCAAATGGTTAAAATTTTAATTAAAATATAATTTTTGTAAAAAAATTAATTTAGTTGAAAAATAATTTTTAGTTTTATTAAATTAATTTAGTTGAAAAAAATTAATTTAGTTGAAAAATAATTTTTAAATAATTGTTAATTCATTTCAAATTTTAATTAAATTTGATCAATTTATTAAATTAGACCTCAATTGAATTCAAAATTGGTCACAATTGTAATTGGCTAATTGATATTCAATTTGATTAGAATTTAAATACACTCGACCTAAGTTTTAATTTAATTTAGGCTATATTATTAAATCCTAAATCTACCCAAACTCCCTTCTTTACCAGCCCAAAAACAACAACAACGCCCTCAGCCCAATTCAATAACCAAGCAGCCCACCAAACTGCCGCCCCAACAGGCCCAAATTCGCTGACCCGACCCATTATTTGCTTTTCTTCTTCAAACAACAAAACAACCGACAACAATATCAAAATAACATCCACAACAGTAAAAATCTGTGTACAACTCCCAACAATGTACAATACAACAACCCAGCGATATTGACCCAGAAACGGCGAGCCAACACTGCAGCAACCCGGCCCTAAACGACAATAGCTTCTGCCAACCCGATTTCATCACCAACAATAAAATCCCGGATTTCCCTATTTACCATCTTACTCTCTCGGTAGAACCATCTATGGCCAAAAGTAAAAAACTTTCATCTTTTTCAATTTGAGATCCATCAATTCGGGCAAAAAATAATTTACCCCTTTGACCAACACAACCAATGTGTCTTTTCCTCATCTTTTCTACTAATTTCGAAGTACAAAGACGATTAATTATTTTTGTCTTACTATGGAATGCAAAAATCTCTCAAAAATCAGCACAAATCCATTTTTCAAATCCGAAAACCCTAATCATTCCCTAAATGTTCCTTATAAATAGATAGTAAGGGTTAGAAGGATAAAGGGGGGATTTTGGGGGTACGTGCTCTTAACTTACGTAACCAAAATCTTCAAATAAGAAACTCTATCAAAAAAATTAATCCTACGAGAAATTGAATCTCCGGGGGTCGATGTCGAAGTTTCAGTGAAAGCAATTTAAATTCCGGTGGAATTTCGTTCGACTAAAAGCTCGTCATCCCGGTACCGCTGCCCAAAAATACGTAATACTCTCTCTTTACTTTGTTTTGATAATTTGTTTTCCTTATGTATGTGTTGGAATTCAAGTTGGACATTTTCTTTGAGTTTGATCTCATGGAAATCACGCATTTGCTTCAATATGGCTTAATGTGGTATATGGGATCATTAATACATGATGGACTCTATGTTTTCATCAAACTAAAAAAGTTATTTAAAAGTTGTGGCTTAATGTAGTATATGAGAGCTTAATGTTGTATATAGGATTATTGCTAGATGAAGTTGTTTAAAGTTGCTTAAAAAATTATGGCTTAATGTTGTATATATGAGATTAATGTTGTATATGGAATTATTGCTTGATGAAGTTTTTTAAAGTTGGTTTAAAAGTCGTGGCTGAATGTTGTATATGGGAGCTTAATGTGCTATATGGATTATTGCTCTATGTTTTCATCAAACTAGAATTTAAAGTTGTTGTAAAAGTTGTGGCTTAATATTGTATATGGGAGCTTAATGTTGCATACAGGATTATTGATATATGAAGTTCTCCATTAAACCATTCTTGCGCTCCTTCCTAGTAGGATCGGTTATAATTTGATTGCGTCTTTTTTGTGTGTGTTAATTTCTGAAATTGCAAGATGATGTTGTCAAATGTCTATCAATCAAAGTGATGTTCCTTTTTTCTCTCTCTTTTCTTATTTTTACTAAACTTATCTCTCTTTTTTTTTTTTTTTTTTTTGCATGAAACCCCTCACCGAGTCCAAAGTACTCCAATCCTTGAATCACTCTGGGCAAAGCCCAATGATTCAAGTCAAAAAGTGGATTAATGTGCAAAAAAAAATAGCTGCTGGTATACACTGATATATGCCACGTATATGGGCCGTACAGGTCAAAATTGGCTGGTATATGCCCATATATTATGCGTAATGAAAATGGGAAGCAAGTATACGGAGATTTATACAATGATATATAGCATTTATACACAAAAAAGTGGAGAAAAAGGGCTGTAGTATACAGATGATATACATGGAAAATGGATTGAAAATCCATGGAGTTTAGGCCCAAAAGCTGGGCAGCCCATTAATGGGCAAAAGGGCCCAATTAACTCTTTCTTTATTTCCACTTACTTATTTGTATTTACTTGAGCATTCTAACTAATTGATCTAGATAAATTCTCTAAGGCGTTACTATTTTATTTTATCACAAATTTTAGTCAATTCATAATTTCCTCACCTATTGTATCTCATCTAAATGAATTAAAGTAGTTCTTTCGATTTCCCTTCCTAAAAATAATCTTAAAGGAAAATTGTTAAGTATGTTATTTAAAATGACATTTGTCTTGTTCATATGACTAATAGCTTGTTTGGGTTAAAATAATTTCCTACAAACCAAAAAAAATTATTTTTTCGCTGAAATTCTAATTTTTCATAATTGATTAAATACTTTTAACATGATATTCTTTTAACATTTTTCAAATATGTTATTTAGAACAAATTGACCTTTTATAATAATAATAATAATAATAATAATAATAATATAATTCTCATTTTCCATAAAAAATATACTTATTTTCTCTTTTAAATTCAAATGTGCAATCTAGTATAGATAGGTTTCTTTTAAAATTCAAGTAGATATTTCATAATTTCTCTATAAATAATTACAAATTAAATAGAAATCTATCAATTAACATACTCTTTGACTTTTTTTTTCTCAAATACCAAATTCTTGTGATTATTATGAATTAAGGTATTTCTCAAGTAAGATATTTATAATTTTTCTCAAATTAAGCGGAATATTTTATAATTTTCCTCAAAATTAATATCGGATTAAGTAGAATATGTCGCAACTTTTTCTAATTCAAGTAGCATATTTTTCGTTTGAATAAACGAATGACAATTTTAAGTATGTAAATAACCTTTTTGCAAAATTAGTCATCTTTTTTAAGTTAGTAAATCAGTTTCTCTAATTTCGAAGATTTATTTCTATTTTTATATGTTTGAAATTTCTTTAAGTTCTTTTTCTTGATATTTTTCTATAGAAATCAAGTGGTGACTCTATAAATTTTGTCAAAATTATTTCAAAATTTTCTTGAATCTTTTGAAATAGTTTAAAAGGGTCAAAATCATTTTCTTTAAAATAAAATTTGAAAAGGGATAAAATAGAAATGACGACTCTGCTAGGGATCTATCTAGGTTCTAACCAAATATTTGGACGAACTACTTTGACTAACTATTCGGGTTGTAATATTTAAATTGTTTGTTTGCTTATGTGTTTAAAATTCACAAAGTTTAAATTATTGCATTTCATGCCATACTTCAGCATTCGAAATGTATAAATTGTTTGGGGTTTCGTGGAAGGCCCGGCCCCTATTGTACAATTCCAAATCTAACATTGGAAATATGATAATTTATTGGTACATTAGGTGTTTGATGACTATTCGTATTTTCAAACCTAAGTCGGCGGCTTGGGAACCTGGTTAAAGCCCACTCTAAACACCTAGGATGGAGTGAAATCAAAACCCTCTTTTAGGCATGATCCTAGGACAACCTAGTACCCGAGGGAGTATTGGGCCCATCAGAAAACCTGTCCTGCGTCTATTGGCCTCGAGCCAATTACAGACAAATTATGTTTATGTGTTAAAAAATATATATATATGTTTAATCCAGTCAATTACCCTTTGGGGTAGGAGAAGGCTTACTTTTGTTTTCTTTCCTGTAGGAATGGCTCAATCATACCCTTTTAGAAAATTCAAGATGGTTACCGAACCTGATAACTGCCTAAAAGTATGGTGGACTCATATGGGTGGAAAAGACAAAGAGATTGTTAGTACACATATCGGGCACTTACCTTTGCTTATAGAGATGGACGCTTGGCCTGAAATGATCCATGTGCTAGCAATATTTTGGGATAATTACAACATGGTGTTTTGTTTCGGGAAAGTCAAATTGACCCCCACTATTGAAGAAGTAATGACTTGTTATAAGAACATCAATATGTGTAGGAAAAGAAGGAGCGTACCCGACAAAAGTATTCTAGTCTCTATTGTATGGAACCGTCAAGAGATCAAGAATACCTTTGCAATCAACGATGATACCTGGTTAGGGGAATATGATGGAGATAACATACCTTTTTATGAGTGTATCATTGGTTTGGAAAGTATAACGCTTTTGAGAAGTTTGGACACAAATTTAAATCAAAGTCAAAATTGAGGAAGAAAGGAGTATTTGCTTTCGTAGTGGGCTTGCTTGGAACTATGGTATTCCCATAAGGGGAGAAAGACTCCATTCATCCAAGAGTCATTATGGTGACGCACGCCGTCTTTTACGGAGTAGATTACAAAACTAGTAAAGTATTCCACACTTTAGCTCCCATGATTGTCGCTGAAATATATAGGGCTTTGGGAAAGTGTCAAGGTAGGCATCATTTCTTCCAAGGGTGCAACCTTATCTTGTAATGGTGGATGATGAAGCATTTATTGAAAAATCCTAGAGTAGAGTAGTCGAACTCTCGAAAAAGGGTAGATCTTTTATCATCGCATGACATTTGGTTGTCCTTAAATAGGTTTAGGAGGATAGAATCTCCAAAATTTTGGTTCAAGGTTTTTAGGGAATTTAGATAGGACAACGTTCAGTGGTCTGTTAGATATATTTTCCCCAGGAAGTACATCACTCGAGGAATCGAATGGCTTTTTTTTGTACTTCTAGGTCTTAGAGGAACTCATCCTTATAACCCTGGCAAGGTTCTTAGGCAGTTTGAAATCAAGCAGGAAATACCTCAAATGGCATTTATGGTCAGATTAGTCACCGAGTATGGAGAATATAAAACTCCACTGTCATGACCTGACTCAAGGAACTGGCCGTGACTGACATCCCGAACCATCAAGGCCTGAGACACCCCTGTAACTCCCCAACCCACTAATGATATTGTCTGCTTTGGGCCCAGGCTCGCACGGCTTTAAAACGCGTCACTAGGGATAAGGCTTTCTTACTTATATACCCAGTATCCCTCCTGTATTTTTCCTATATGGGACTTCTTCCTAAGTTAGGGTGTTACATACGCCCCTCTTATAAGCTCAGCGTCGTCGCTGAGGTTTGTCCCACCGAATGGGATTTGCCTACACTCAGGACTGAGGTTTGCCCCGCCTTACTAGGATTCGCCTACATTCATTTTAAACTCTAGCCCACATCAATAGGGATGACACAGGAGCGGTTCTGATACCATTTTGTCACGACCCGACCCGAGGCACTAGCCGCGACGGGCATTCCAAACCATCAAGGCTTTAGACACCCCTATAACTCTCCAACCCACTAGTGATATTGTCCATTTTTAGCCCAGGCTTGCATGGATTTAAACCGCGTTACTAGAGAGTAAGGCTTTCTTACTTATATACCTAGTATCTTTCCTGTGTTTTGCCGATATGGGACTCCCTCCTAAGTTAGGGTGTTACACCCACTCAAACAGTACATGGTAGATGAGTTTGTAGGAGAAGAAAGATGAAAAAATTTTCCTTTTATATCAGGTATGAACCCAAGGTTAGTGATACCTACGAAGAGTGGTTGAAGGAGAATCTTGGAACATTAGTCCCGGATCCAAATGTACCCACACAGATTGTTGAGGTAGAATCAGAATACCAGATCTGGCTCCACTGGCCTCAGGAAAAATTTAAAAAAAGTGAAATGGCACACCAACAGATACAAATTGGGGATGCCTTAACTATACACCAGTTGAGAGAAGAGTTAAAGCAAGATAGGAAAGAGGTTGACAATGTAAGATGGTATTTGTTTGATTTAGATGATCACATGGCATCTCAAATTGATAGCATAGGTAATATGACCTACGATAATGAAGCACAATTATGCGGGAGCAACCTGGTCATCAACAGATATCACATATGGCAAGAGGTGGATAAATCTAAAAGAGTGAAGGCCAACGGTTGAGCATCTAAAAGTTAGTTTTTTATCCCCAGTGCAAGACTTTGTTCTTTCCATGTCAATTTCCCTTTCACTAAAGATTGTATCCTCTTATGAAACTTTTGTAAATATTTATGGCTTTCTATATATCTATGGAGATTTTGGGGGATAATTGATTGGTTTAGAAGACATATATTTCCTTTAAGTTTTCTAGGCCAATCCTTGGCTCAAAAGGGTCACCCAATTAGGACACGCTATTTATTATTCTATTGTTGTGTGATATAATCATATTTTGTGATATAACTGTTTATGTGCTATATGCGTCATTAAATCAAAGGTAAATTGATCTACTCCACAATAAAGTCTTAGAATACCCTTTTGGTATACGCTTACTATCCAAAGTCCGCCCAAAATATTCCAGGTCCCCAAGTTTCTCAGAAATTGCTCAACCATTTTTGTTAGCTTTTTTTTTCATAATTCTTTCAAGAAAATATGTCATGGATTCAAGGAATGCACAATTGAAAAGACGGATAGTAAAGTTAGCCCAAGTAGAGAAAATGCAAAAAAATAGAGTTTAAGAGACTAATTAAGAGGGACGATCAAACTAACAAGTAAATTGCTGAAGTCAAGCAGTTGATCTCGCAGGAAAGGAAAAGGTCTAAGAAACCCCTACTTTTAAACATAAGGGAGGACCACTAGGCTAAGATCAGAAGAGACGTTGTTTGGCCAACTAGGATTAGGTCGGGAAGTGAAAAGATCATCCTCTGAGATCACCTTCGAGAATGCTCTCGATGCCCTTAGATCATAACATACTCAGTAGTTTATCAAATCCAAAGAGACATGGGAGTCCTTCAACCCGATCAAACAGAAGGATTTGATCTTTTTCCAAAAAATACTCATAAGAGGTATCATTATCATCCGAATCAATCTAGCCATACCACTGATGAGTGTCTTACTCTGAAGGACAGGATATGCAATATGATCCACAGTGGCCAAATAAATAATTTATGGGGACCATAGACTATTCTCCATTGTGATCGGGTTGATACAAGTATGCCCCTCACCAATGACGTGCAGATTTAAAAATATGACTTCACGAGGTTTGAGGATACTTACCATGAAATCTATTTAAAGCTCATCCATGCCAAGATTTGGAGCTAGTGGAAAGGAAGTCTAATACGATGTCTAAGGCTTGGAAGAAATTCAGAGAGGTTTGTCCCTATCATAAAAGGATCGAAGGGCATAACTTAGACACTTGCACGCTTTTAAGATAGATTTGGAGAGCCTGGTGGATACAAGAAGAGACGAACTAGAATTTTCTCCATACCACCCATAGAATATCAAGATATGGAAGAAGCCGAATTAAGTGGGAATGCCCGCATCCATCTAAGACTTAGTCATTTAGTCTCGTCTTTTCTGTTGTCGTCTTTCCTTTCAAGTCCTTCTGATGTGATGAACCCTAATGAGGTTTCAATGAAATGAAGTTTTATCCTTGCCTATTTGAACTACGTATGTCCTGATTTCTCCTTTGTGAGATACGTAGGCAGCCTTTCATCCCGGCGTCTATCATTTAAAATCATTATATCATTTTGTCAAGGAAAGTCGTACGAGTTCAAAATCAGAAGATATAACGACCCTTAGGTCATTAGCTATGTTCTTAATTATCTTCACTAATAGAGCTCCTCTATAGCCTTAAAAATTAATTAGTGACTTGCTGGGATTGATAGTTCGGTTACCTATCAGTTCATTTGATTTTTAGAACCACTTTCCTAATTTGAAGTCTTCGTCAATTTCAAATGGCTGTCGAGCGAAAACTTCAATAAAATAATTTTGGATGCAAATTTTGACTATGCCAGCAGCTAGCTTATATCAATTTTAAGGTAGGTATACCCTTGGTTCGGATCCCACAACACCCAAGCTCATTTAGACCCATTAGTTGAGAAGTCAAAAATTGGATTATATGTGTGTGGGACCCACAAATGTCCTAAATGACTTTTTATGGAAAATTCTACTTCACCAATGTGTCTGGAATGTTTAATTTAGTGGGGTTACATAATTTGTTTGCAAAAATTGAAGTCCGGATGAGTCCGGAAGGTGAAAAATAAGTTTTGACCCTGCGGGCCCATTTAAACTCGTATAAAAAGGCCCTTTGGCCGATTTTTGAGATATTCTTCAGCATTTTGAAAACCCTAGAAGCCATAAATATTTGTTGAAGAAAAAATGAGTTTTTTGGGTTGATTAGAATCTTAGCAACTTGTGTAATCTAATTTTTTTCTACAAATCTAAGGTAAGATTCCTTCGAATTTGGTATTAATTTCTTGATTTCTAGACCAAAAAATCCTAAGTATTTGAGGTTCAACTGTAGCTGCAAATATGATTGCTTTACTCAAATTTCTTGAGGGTTTTAGCTCCCTAATGATATTTAGATTATGGGTTGGTTTTGAAAACTCATTTTCCGAAGGTGGAACCCACTTCGGGTTTGATGTCATTTTGAAACCTATGGAACAATGGTTCTATAATGGGTATTTTCATTCTTTTTGTAATTCTTAGATTGTATTGTAGATAGCATTGCTTGTGGAAGAGGAAGCTTCTCAGAAAGGAAAGAAAACAAAAGGAAAGGAAAAGCTCGTTGGTTCGTGAGTTGCTTGGATTCAAGGTAGGTTATGCTTACTC
Source organism: Capsicum baccatum var. pendulum (assembly GCA_030864225.1). Lineage (NCBI taxonomy): Eukaryota > Viridiplantae > Streptophyta > Magnoliopsida > Solanales > Solanaceae > Capsicum > Capsicum baccatum. The sequence goes on along the minus strand of CM061560.1, from coordinate 235,679,627 downwards.
ATAGTCTAGATTGAGCTTGTTTGTAATGTAATCATTGATATCTTGCAAGATTTGGTGGGGAATTTAGAAGATAGTTGATTAAATGGTGAACTTGGAATTTATTAATTTTCTATAGGCTATGGATTTGTAAGGTATGATATTTGACCCTTAGTCTAGGACCTTAGTTAGCTCATTGTGGTCTCAAGACTAGTGTGAGAACACTATAGTTGCTCTAAGTAGACATGAATGGTATACGTCTCTATCCTTAGGAGTGTATTGACCTATATAATGCCTAGATAGGAGATTACCTTGGTGTTGGGTTGACTTAGGAAGGATTTTTTAAGAGACTTTGCATATAGACCTTGAAAGGATTGGTAAGCCCTTATGGTGAGGTATGGATGACTTAGCCTAATTCTGGGTAGAACCTAGACATGTGTTAGTAAGCTTGTCATTCTCGAGATTTAAAAGTGGGACTTGACCCACCTTAACCTTGAACTAATTAAATGCTTAGCGACCTAGATACGTGGTGATTGTCCAAGCTATATATATATGTGTGAAAGTTATTATGGTTTCACTCAATTATCGGATTATCTTGTGATCATGACTTGAATACCCTTGTCATGTTATTATTATGCATGTTTGGTAAATACTCATGCTCTTGTTGATGTTCATATTACGTGTGAAGCTTATTAGTAAGGTAAAATGGCAAGTGTTATCCCACATCCCTACTTCTTTATATATTGTGAGATTTTGTGTATGCTTATTGGTTTGGTTATGCATGTGGATGTATATTGTTGTATCTGGAGAAATATGTGATATTATAATGATGCCCGGTTCTAGTTCAAAGGAATATGTGATATTATGATGATGCCCGATTCGAGTCCAGAGGAATATGTGATATTATGATGATACCCGGTGAATCCAGAGGAATATGTGATATTATGATGATGCCCAATTTGAGTTCGGAGGAATATATGATATTATGATGATGCCCAGTGAATTCGGATGAATATGTAATATTATGATGATACCCGATTTGAGTCCAGAGGAATATGTTATATTATGATGATGCCCGATGAATTCAAGGGAATATGTGATATTATGATGATACCCGATTCGAGTTCAGAGGGATATGTGATATTGTGATGATACCCGATGAATTCGGAGGAATATGCTGATATTGTGATGATACCCCATGAATTCAGAAGAGGTAAGAACATTATGATTCTGTATGGGGAAAAATTTACTTATATGCATTGATATTTGTAAGGTTAGGTTGTATGGGTCCAACCGCCTATGTGCTTGAATTATGAGGTCTCTCTTGGTAAATTGTTATTCGTTTCTTGTTCCAATCATTATATAAGAGGTGTGACCCTTGTTGATGCTAAATTAGCTACTAGAGGGAATTTATGCCTAATATTAAGTTAAGACTTAGCGTTATGTGTAAACTTGCATAAAAATTCAAGGGCTAACCTAATATATATATATATATATATATATACTTGACGTGAATAAGTGGTTATATTATGAAATATTTCCTAGTAAGGTGGCTTATGTGATAACTAGCTACTTCTAAAATATATGATTATTATTTGGAACCTAGAAACCTAGTAAACTAGTTGGTGGACTTTACTTGATTAAACTATGGAAACTAGTCCTTAAGGTTGTGACATGCTTAATGATGATGGATCTAGTATTGCGTGATAGTTAGTTAAATTATCTCCTAACATGTGAAGTTGAGATGGCTTAGTTGATAACTCATGTCATGATGATGCTAGTTAAAGAATGGCCTTATGATAGTTGAATAACCTATACTATGGGTGGCTTGTAGTTTTTCCCCAACTTGATGACTAGTGATTTTAAGACTTGCAATCTTTTGACTTTTGAAAAAATAAGGTTAATTGGTATGGATTTCGCGGTATTTATCAATGAATTATAGAATTAATAATTACATGTCTATACTATGACAATATTGCTTTCTTTATGTTGAATTATGGTATAGGTATTTGGAAGTGGATTTCGGTAATGAGCCATGGCAGGGTTGTGCTACCCGCGGTTTTCATTAAATTGATGGAGTAGTTGTGTTTTATTATATTATTGGTTGTATTCTTTTGTATGCTCTTTGGTGGTATGGGATGCAGCGATAAGTTCTTTGTTGTGCTCTCTTTCATGTACTTCCCGGCGGTATGAGACATCTTGGTAAGTTGTTATGTTTATGTTCTAAAGATGGTTGATGATTATTATAGCAAATAGATGGTTTGCTATTGTGTATATGGTTGTACGCTTTTGAAATGATACTCAGTTGTTATGATGTTTATGGAGTATATTGAAATAGTATATCAAGTTATTGCTTTAGTAGTACAGATGTTGTTACAGTGGTATCAAAGAAGATTCAGGTTCGATCCTACCCCTTGACTTTAAGATCATTGTCTTACTTTATATCATCTTTACATTATATTTAAGCTCAGTCGGCCGATGATGCCTACTCAGTACCTGTGTTTTGGTACTCATACTACATTTCTGTACCTTTATGGTGGAGACCCGAGTTCTAGTTGCCGCCATTAAGTCAAGATCATGTCGTGTTGATCATCAAGAGATAGGGTGAGCTCTTGGAGTTCGAGTTTCCCTCTTTCCCTTTTATATTTACTTATTTTTTGTATTCGAGACAATTGTATGAGACTATTTAAGTTGCCAGACTTCGAATTGTAATTTTTGTTGTCAGATTTAGAATAGCTTTTGTACTTATACTATCAGGTCATGGGATTGGTATTGAAATGTTAGTCGTTTCATTTTTGGAATGTTGTTGTTATATTGTGTTTCTATATAGGGTCTATGTTGGACATTTCTATCAACGTAACCCATTGCATTAGCTTCGGGTTACAGTGTCGGCTTACCTACTGGTGGGTTATGGAAGGTGCCATCATGACTTGGAATTCAGGTCATGACAGAATACTTGGAAAAAATCCTGTTAAGACCTATTTATCCAAAAATTAACGAACAAAGTCCTGCCCATTAATTCCTTTTGAGTCAATACCCACCCGTGGATCAATTTACCTAAGATGAAAGCAACTTTATGTTTTATGTTATGCCGAATATCTTGCATTGTTTATCAATAACTGAATCTAACATATTTACCTTTGGAGTTGTTTTATTAGGTAATCAAGTAAGTAAAAATTGATCTGTGTTGACAAAACTGGCTGAACATCAATACTTCACTAGATCTAAGGCAAATAAAAACTCATCCCTCAACCATCTCATAGCTGAAGAAGAAAGAATGACTGGTAGTAGCGATGATAATGCTCTTACCAAAATTATTGTTAGGGAAGGTGTGATAACGACATAAGGTGAGATAATCTCTGAACTAAATAGGAGATTGGAGAAGCTTCAAAAAGAAGTACAACGAGCAAAAGATAAGGCTAATCTGGCCATTACCGCTACTACTCCAGTCTTGGATAACCTTCCACTCCGATTCCATCCTCTTAGATCTCATAATAATGGAAACCAACTGAATAGCATACTCTCCTCTTCTATTCCAAGACCTCCCATTAATCCCATCAATCCATCGTGCCAAACCCACACCCCTCCTACTTACAATACCAACTGAAAAGATAATCCAAATGCTTACCACTCTCAAAGCTTTACTCCAAAATATCAAATAAGCTCATACTACTCAAAGTCCTCTGATGACATAAAATATGTCTCTCGCCACCATCTATACTGCTGTTATGCCTACATCTTACCATACATTCCCCCAAAATCTAGAAATTAACTATTATGAGGAGGTGGAGAAAGAGTGAAATGTGCCTGAAGATAGACATGTTGGGGATCTACTACTGATAAAGAAAGAGATCACCAAGATGAATAAAACACATGGTTCGACCAATGCAATAGGGTTCAATTATGATGACCTTTGAATTCATCCTGACTTGAACATGCCCAAAGGATTTAAATTCCCTAAGTTTGAGACATTCAATGGTATTGGAAACCTTATGTCCCACTTGAGAGGATATTATGACCAAAATGGTAGGCGTTGGTATAAATGAGGCATTACTGATGAGGCTCTTCAGTCGAAGCCTAAGTGGGGAAGCATCAGAATAGTTTGCTTCACAAGAACTGAAGAAGTGGCCTAAATGGAGCACTTTAACCAGGGATTTTGTTGATAGATTTGACTAAGATATAGAGATGATTCTTGATCGATATTCTTTGAACCACATCAGGAAAAAGTATGATGAATTCTTTAGTGAATATACTGATCGTCGGCGAAAAGAGGCAGCAAAGGTACGACCTCGTATGATAGAAAAAGAAATAGTTGTTGTGTTTATCTGAGCTCAGGGGGTGAGTTTTATGAAAAAATGATATCGGCAATTCGTGCTACCTTCGTTGACTTGGTTAAGATTGGTGAAATAGCTTAAGAAGGACTAAGGACAGGGACAGGAAAAATCAACAAGACCTCTGCACAACTTAGATCGTTAGGATTCCCAAAGAAAAAGAGGGAAAATGTGTCTTTCATATCCTCTAGTCCAAACCCAAAGTCAAAGAAAACTTTTGGGTCTAATTATGGGAAAATGCCATCACCGTCTATATACCCCTCAGCTCCACAAAATCCCCAACCTATGTTTTATAACCAACCTAGCCCCTAAGTTCCACAGCTAAATTTCTCTACCAATCAACCGAATTACCCGGCTCTATTGCCAAATTATCAACCCACTTACCAAGCTCTACTGCCAAATTTCCAAGTCTACCGAAAAGCCCCAGTTAACAAAAATTACCATCCAGCCCCTCTCCCAGCTTACCAAAATCTTTCTCGTCCAAATAACAAAAAGAAAGTCACCATAAGTTTCACTGCTTTGGTTGAAACCAGGACTCAACTGTTTGAAAGGCTAAAGAAAGCAGATCTCATCCAATCTATCCCACCAAAACCCTCCAATACCAATTCCGGATTCTTCCACATTGACTAGCATTGTGAATATCATTTAGGTGGTGTTGGACACACAACTGAGGACTGTATTAATTTAAAGCATAAGATTAAAGATTTGATTGATCAGAAAGTGATTTTACTTTAAACGATACCGCCAAATGTTACCACCAACCCACTCTTAATCCATGAAGGGGAAACCATTAGTATGATAGAAATAGATGATGAGTGGGTGGTTAGAAAGTCTATAACATAGTCCAACCCAAAAGTAATAGATAAGATAAAAGATATAGAAAAGAAAGTGGCTACCTTAAGTGTTACCAAGAACCTTAAGTTTGTTGCATTCATTGTACCTCATCAAGACATTGCCTTAGTTCCCATAAGAGAAGAATTTATGGTGGAAGATGACGCCGTTCAAGGAATGACTAGATTAGGGAGATGCTACACTCTAGAGGAGCTTGCCAATGATGCATATATGAAGAGTACTCAAAAAAGGCCAATCACCGAAGATGAAGCTGGAGAATTTTTTAGAAGCATGCAACCGAAAGAATACTCTATTGTAAAATATTTAGAGAAGACCCCTGCTCATATTTCTATTTGGTCACTACTTATGAGTTCTCAATATCATAGACAAGCTTCGCTGAAAGTCCTTAAAGAAGCCTACGTGCCCGTAGGTATCAGTACTAAAAATTTGGTGGCCATGATCAGTAGATTGGTGGAAGCTCATTGCATTAGCTTTGGTAGAGATGAGTTACCCTTTAAAGAAGTGATGCATAAAAAAACATTGCATATCATTGTCAAATATCAAGATAAGATCGTTAATAAGGTATTAATTGATGATGGATCAGGTCTAAATATATGTTCATTATTTGTTCTGACTCAGTTGAACTATCATAGGGAAAATACATCAAACACGATAATTATGAGAGCTTTTGATGAGGTCAGTGAAACATCACTAGAAAAGTCAAATTGCTTCTTCAAATGGGGCCTGCAGAGTTTTTGATGGAATTTCAAGTGACGGACATTTCCATAAGTTATAATATGCTCTTGGGAAGGCCTTGTATTCATACAGCGGGGGCCATTTATTCAATATTACACCAATCGATGACATTCGTGTGGGAAAATAATGAAGTGTTCAACCATGGTGAAGTAAAATGTATGAGTCACCCTAATGGTTGTGTTCCTGTGATTAAAGAAGTTTCAAAAGGGAGTGGATTTTATATAATGAAGATCGTGAATACAGTTGAGAAAGACCCAACTCCTTATGAGCCTATGCCTTCGATTTATAAGATATTGACCACTGTTATGCTGAAGAGCGATTTTGATCCAGGGCGCGGCTTAGGAAAGAATTTGGATGGGATCATTGAGTATATCGCAATCCTAGATAAGTTTTTAAAATATAGGATAGGCTATGTGCCAGGTAAGGAAGGTAAAAGAGAGATGAAGAAAGAAGGCCTAGAATTGGCAAAGAGGCTACCTCTGCTCTACCAGTCATTTTCTGTATTTGTGAAGCCTACAAGCGAAGGTATCGAGGATGGAATAGGGAACTTATTTGAAGAGTGTGATACTATTATGGAGGATTTCCTTGATAAGACAAAGATCAAGAAAGATGAACTAGGGGAGAAGCTGTCGAACTAGACTTCCACTCCAATCATGACTCCCTAGTTGATGTGGTAGATGAAAGGATGAAATTTAACTTTTGCAAAATTAGTAGTAGTCTGAATGAGGCTCGATATTCACCCTTTAAGTTTTATTTACCATATTTTTACTTTTTATGTTTCCTAAAAGACTCAGACTCGTACTAGTGTGGATTATAGCCAACGTCTGTAATGTTTTAAATTTCAATGAAAGCCCTCCCTTATTGCAAAGATATTTTTACTGCACTATTCGATTGCTATAATCTAACTTATGTTGTTTATGATTTCAATTATAATAACTTAAAACCTGACAACGTCATGTTAAGAGCTAACTGAATAAATCAAATCAAGTGATAATGAATTAGAGGACTATGATGAATAAATAATGGCTCTTGAGCCGGGGGTCTATCGGAAACAGCCTTTCTACTTCTTTAGAGGTAGAGGTATGGACTGCGTACATCTTACCCCCCCCAGACCCCACCAGGTGGGAATACACTGGGTTTGTTGTTGTTGATGATGAATAAATAATGGCCCAGACTGATTAACAGAGGAACTGAAATATTTTTAGGATCGAGAAAAGCCAAACCTAGAGAAGATCAAGGTTGTTAATCTAGGTGATGACGACAAAGTCAAAGAAACCAAAATCATTTTTCATCTTACAGAGATACAAAAAAGAGAACTGATCGGGTTACTTAAAGAAAACATTGACATATTTGCTTGGTCCTATGATGACATGCCAGGATTTAGTACAAATATTGTATCGCACAAGTTTCCAATTGATCTTGGGTTCAATCCTGTGAAGCAAAAGTTGCAGAAATTCAAGCCAGATCTGAGTTTAAAAATCAATGAGAAGTCACTAGGAAAATCCAAGCCAATGTGGTTGAGGTCACAAAGTATCCAACATGGCTACCCAATACTGTTCTAGTACCGAAGAGGGATGGAAAGGTTAGAATTTGTATCGATTACAAAGACTTGAATAAAGCTAGTCCTAAAGGTAACCCTCCATTACCCAATATCCACATTCTCATTGACAACTATGCGAGTCATGAAACACAACCATTCATGGATTTCTTTGCCAGTTATCATCAAATACTAATGGACGAAGAAGATGTAGAGAAAATGGCCTTTATCACACCCTAGGGTGTTTATCACTATAAGGTGATGCCCTTTGGTCTCAAGAATATTGTGCTACGTATATGAGAGCCATGACAATCATTTTTAATGATATGATTCATAAAGAGATTAAAGTGTATATGAACAATGTGATCATCAAATCTCGCAAGAGTTGAGACCACTTGTCTTATTTGAGAAAGTTCTTTGATCGATTGTGAATATACAATTTAAAGCTGAATCCTGCCAAGTGTGCTTTTAAGGTATCGGCTAAGAAGTTGTTGGATTTAACAATTAGTAGAAGGGCCATTGAGCTCGATCCCTCAAAAATTAAGGTAATCGAAGAACTGTCTCCTCTAAAGACGAAGAAGAAAGTCATGAGTTTCTTAGTGATATTGAATTACATCAGCAGGTTCATATCTCAATCAATGGTTATTTGTGAACCAATCCTCAAGATGTTGAATAAAGATACAACAAATAAATGGACTGAGGAATGCCAGCAGGCTTTTGATCGAATCAAGGAATATGTATCCAGACCGCCAGTACTAGTTCCTCTAAGAGAAGGAAGTCTTCTGTCGTTGTATTTAGCAGTCTTAGATAATGCTTGGATGTGTCTTAGGTAAACATAATGAAACTGGAAAAAAAGAAAGAGCAATTTATTACTTGAGTAAGAAGTTCACTCCATATAAGGCTCGTTACACACTATTGGAAAGGACGTTTTGTGCATTGACCTGGGTGGCCCAGAAGCTGAGGTATTGCTTGACGTTATATACAATATATCTCATTCATATACAACATATCTCATCTCCAGAATGGATCCTCTAAAGTACATATTCCAAAAGTCCCTGCCTACGGGGAAATTGGAGAAATGACAAATGCTATTGAATGAGCTCGACATTGTATACGTTACTCAAAAAGGGATCAAAGGGCAGGCCCTAGTGGATCATCTAGCAGAGAATCCAGTTAATGAATAGTATGAGCCACTTTGAACTTATTTCCCAGATAAAGAGGGATTGTTCGTAGGGAAAAACATTGCCGAAATATACTCAGGTTGGATATAGTTCTTCGATGGGGCAGTTAATTTCAAGGGTTCAAGAATTGGGGTAGTCATAATATTAGAAACTGGTCAACACTATCCGGTTAATGGCAAAGAGCTCTTTCTATGTACCAATAATATGGTTGAATACGAGGCTTGTATTCTCAGTCTTAGGCTGGCTATTGATATTAATATTAGGGAGCTACTAGTCATTGAGGATTTTGATATATTAGTTCACCAGGTTTGGGGCGAATGGGGCTATAAAGAACCCTAAAATCTTACCCTACGTACAATTTGTACAAGAGTTATGCAGAAGATTCAAGGAAGTAGAATGCAAGCATGACTATTGATTACTTTACCGAGTAGGTGGAATCTGCCTCATACAAAGTCATAACCAAGAAGGTAGTAGAAAATTTTGTCAAAAACAACTAGATTTGCCGATTCGGGATACCCAACTTGATTATCACGGACAATAGAGCAAAATTGAATAGTCATTTGATGAAAGAGATATGTGAATAGTTCAAGATCACTCATCAAAATTCAACCACATATCACCCTCAAATAAATGGATAAATATAAGCCACAAACAAGAACATCAAGAGGATCTTAAGGAAGATGGTCGATAGTTCCTGATCATGGAATGATATGTTGCCTTATGCCTTGCTGGAATATCGCATGATAGTTCGAACTTTGACTAGGGCAACTCCTTATGTGCTAGTCTATGGAATAGAAGCAGTAATACCCATGGAGTTCGAGATACCATCTTTAAGAATCATCCAAGAAGCGGGTTTGAGTAATGAAGAATGGGTCCGTACCCGTCAAGAACAACTTATGATGATTGATGAAAAGAGGATGAGCGCTACATGCCATGGACAATTATATCAACAATGAGTGACTCTTTCTTTCAACAAAAGATTAAGAGCTCGTATGTTTGAAGTTGGAAAATTGGTGCTCAAAAGCATATTCCCTCACCAAGAGGAGTATAAGGAAAAGTTCACTCCAAATTGGCAGAGGTTTATGTAGTCTGCAAAGTGATATCTGGAGGAGCCTTGATTCTGTCTAAAATGGATGGCAAAAGGTGGACCAAGCCAATCAATTTTGATGCGGTAAAGAGATACTATATTTGATATGGGATTTTTCTTTGCTCATTTCCTTGTAATTTCTTTCTCATCTGTAATCATTTTTATGCTTTGTAGTAGCTTTAAAATTCTTTCCCTTTTATGTATAAACTATTTTTGACCTGAATTCCCAAAAATAGGATACGTAGGTGGCCTATGTCGGCTTTGGTCAAACCCTTAGAAAACTTTATTTATATTATCTTGAACTATGTGATAATCTGAATTCCCAAGGAACGGATACGTAGGCAGCCTTTGTCGGCTTCAATCAACTCTTTAACTATATTTTTATTCTCTTTTACATTGTGGGAACTATGTTTGACCTGATTCCTATTCAACGGGATAAGTAGGCGCCACAACAACTCGGTTATATCACCCTGAAAATAGAAATCGGGTTAGAATTTTGAGAAGGAATCTAAAAAAATTCAACAGAAGAAGATCATCATTTGACAAGCCAAATTAAATTTTGAGAGAGATATCAATAACTGGGGCAAAAATTTTGAGGCAGACCTTAAAATTTCCACCATACTGTACTAAAGAGTTCAAAGATGACAATAAAGATTTCAGTATCAAAAGAGTAGAGCCGACTTCATGGACCTTCAGCTATAAAGGCTCAATGCCTCGAGCCCAGAATGTTAATTAATCTTGTATATGACATGACTTATTTGACAGAGACATCTCCCAATCTTATAAAAACATTTTTGATAATTCAATTAACTGTAAAAGTACTTATTTTTAATTAATTTATGCTCTGATTTCACCTTATACCCATCAACCCAAGGAGTCGAACCAAGATTCAAAAGATGAAAAATACATGAAGAAGATGAGAACCCAATGATGGCGATGACAGGAGCTGAAGACCGAGGAAGTCAACGCAGATCAATTTTACCAAAAACTAATAATTTTCTATGGATGTAGGTTATCCTAAAGCCAAAGAAAACCAACAAAAGTGTTGATTATTCACCATATTCCTTTAGTTTAAAGGAATACAAGAAATCCAAATATCCTAAGGCCGATAAGAAAAAGCAAGGATAGTCAGCAGCTGAAAACAACTGAGTTTCCCAAAACTAACAGGTTTTTTGTTGTGCAGGTATCATCGAACGTGGAAAGCAAAATGATGACTTACTCACATCCCCAACAAATCAAGGATGGATGTTTAAAATGGTACATGCAGAAGGTCCAACAACCTAGTGGAATGGTCAAGGGGATGTTTTCTACAATCGTAGCATAGCTATTTGCATTCCTCCTCATTTTTCTACTGCATCATATCATGCCAAGAGGGTCATGCCGAAAGGATCATGCTAATAGGGTCATGCCGAAAGGGCCATGCCAAGAGGGCTATACCAAAAAGGCTATGCCAAGAGGGCCATACCAAGAGGGCCATGCCTAGAGGGCCATGCCAAGAGGACCATGACATGAGGGCCATGCCAAAAGGGCTATACCAAGAGGAATATGTCATAAGGGTCGTGTCCTAAAAACTATATATCCTTCTCCGACTAGTTTTGAAGAGACGACAATCCAAGGGCATCTCCATATTGCATACGATGCCCATGATTGATTCAAAGTCTTTTATCGTTGTTCACATAAAGATGAAAGAGTATATTATTTAAGGATATTCTAAAGAATTTCCATATATATCCAGTAATCATGCAAAGGCAAAAGAGTATGGCATTGAAGAATATTCTGAAGCATCCATATCTGATCAAATCACATAAAGGCAAAATAGTCTGGCGTTAAGATATATTCATCAGCTTCAAGTATATCAATCACCAAAGATTTTATGGCATTCACTATTAGATCTCAAGAAACATATGGTCCGAAGAATGTTTATAAGTTGCTACCCGAAAACGTACGATGTACTAGATTTTTCAAGAATTAGAAATCCAAGGGTCATCCATAAGTCACATTGTTTAAAATAGGATAGTGTGCAAGATTATCCCCGAGTTGATAGCCCATAGGCCATCTATAATCTGCAATAACATCCTAACCGGATGGTGTGCAAGGTTACCCGAAGATCGACTGTTTGAAGGTCATCCGTAAGTTACAACTAAATCCTTATCAAAAAACATGAAACATTATCAAAATTGATAGCTCCAAGAGTTTCCATAAGTCGTGTCATATCTAGGATCGATTATGCGCAGGATTACCCAAAGACTACCAATTTGAGAGATATTTGTAAACTATATTGTATCCAAGGTCGAATAATGTGCAGAAATACCTGATAGACAGCGATTAGAGGGATATCTGTAAGTCATATCTTATCCAAGGTCGAATAATGTGCAGGATTACTCAAAAACAAGCAACTCAAAGGATATCTGTAAGTCGCCTCATATACAATATCAGATAATGTGCAAGATTATCTAAAGATTGATAATTCAAGGAAAATCTACAAGGCGTATCGATACGATAGATGCGCAATACTCTCCGAGGTCAAATACAAGAAGCATTATAGTTAATCAAAAGGTTACCACATCATCATAAAATTACGCAATTATAGGGACCGCTCTGTACAGCAAGTCAGTGCCTAAGAGGGATACCCCACTTTGAAGAACATTTTCAACCGTCAAAACAACTATTTTATCCAACAACAAAAGGGTTGTTTCAAGAATTCTCACCCTCCAAACAGGCACATGGGAGGATGAAATCTTTCAGGTAGCAACTCACGCGGAGACATAGTAAAAGACTATAGATATCTTAGTTAATTATGTTTATCATGAATAATTTTGTTTGATATATTGTCGAGAGCATCCGAAAGGATGAAAATCTCAAACCATAACCGCAAGTGCAGACGACTTCAAAAAGGATGCAGCACAACGTGAAACTTTTTCTTAGCGGCAAACTGGGACACAGTCCGAAGTAAAATGTCAAACTCTTTGAACAAGATCTAAAAGATGACTTTCACCACCATCAAACCGCTTCCCTATCATAAGGAATGTGGGTGTTTTGGGATTTTGGTTTCAGTTTGACTTTTGGGGTATTTCTAAACTCATGCCGAAAGTAAATTTCCATTTCTTCAAATCTGCGTGACATACACCTAAAGATTTGAGAATTATGTCCATATAACTCATATTTACATATGTGAGGGCCCCACATTTTGTAATTGAGCTAATCACAAGCCTCTAGTACAAAGCTCGATTGTCCGTAGCCCATCCTGAGCCAAAGGTCGTCTTATCATAAAGGACTACCTTTTCCACCAATCGAGTCGAACTACAGGCAGTCTGGTTCCCTGAGTCTTAGGGATATGTAGGTTGCACTCTATGTGAAAAACTCGACTGCGTTCCAACTTCCCCCAATCTGTTTATTTCCTAGCTTTTTCGATTTCCCAAAATTCAATAGTCGGAATAACTTGTGAATTCTTTAAAAATTGTTCTTAGAATAAAGCTTTATGAACTACAAGTGGACTAAATTCTCATGTAACCTGATATATGTAGGAAACCTGATACCAGGGTCCGGCCATAACTCTATGAGACTCGTGCGAAAATCAACCTCTTTCATAAATGAATTTGTGGTCAAATGAATTAGAAACATCAAACTCCCTTTGTCCAGGGTTACTTGTATCCACCCTACCCAAAGTGAGGGAAAGTTGTTGACACCTAATTTTCACTCTACCCAACTAAGTTAAATTTTGAGTTTCTTCGATTTTAAATAAAATTATAACATTTGTTTTATCTGGATACAAACTTTTTAAAGTATTTATCTCGATAATTTTGTCATTTTCAGTAGCAATTATACGTTTTCATATTCGTATACACAAAATCGTATAATTTTATTACTCAAATAATTATTTTACATATATTTGGATTTTAATCAAGGGTTAGCTTGAAGATTAATTCAAATGGTTAAAATTTTGATTAAAATATAATTTGTTTTTAAAATTAATTTAGTTGAAAAATATTTGTTTAGTTTTATTAAATCAAGAAGATCGGGATTAAAATAATTGTTAATTCATTTCAAATTTTAATTTAATTATGTCAATATGTTAAATTTGGGCTCAATTGAATTCAACTTGACGCAATTGCAATGCAATTGGCTAATTGATATTCATTTGGTTAGAACTTAAATACACTCGACCTAAGCTTTAATCTAATTTAGGCTATTTTATTAAATCCTAAATCTGCCCAAACTCCTTTCTCTACCAGCCCACAAACAACAACAATGCCCTCAGCCTAATTTAATAACTTAATAGCCCACCAAATCACCGCCCTAACAGGCCCAAATTTACTGACCCGGCCCATTATTGGCTTTTTCTTCTTCAAACAATAAAACAATCGACAACAATATCAAAATAACATCTACAATAGTAAACAACTACATACAACTCCCAACAACATACAATACAACAACCCAATGATATTCACCCAGAAACGGTGACCCGACACCCGCGACAACCCGACCCAAAATGGCAACAGCTGTAACACCCCGTAAAAGTCGTGCATGGATTAGCCTTTAATAGAGTGCTCTTAGACTTAAAAACTTAAAAAAATTTCTAAGTGTAACTTAGAGTCATTTTAGCTGACAACCTTCGGGATAGAACTTCTCGACCTTCTCGACCTTCATTTTTAGATATTCAAGTTGTGTTACGATCGGACAATCTCATAGTACATCTCGGATAAGTTTTGGAATTTTTTTTGGAATGCATAAGGCTGCGTTTGGATTTCAAAACAGTAGCAAAACGCATAGCCTGTTGTCCAGTTTTTTTCAGCATTTCAGGGTCAACTTCAAACGATCATAACTCCCTGTATATAATGAACTGTGTGAGCTATAATATATCCAATGAAAGCGCTTTGAGTCCTCTTTCCACTGCAACTGGTTTCATCCAAATCCAACATCTAAGTAAGAAGTTATATCTGTTTTACTTCAGCCTATCAGTTTGTCAACTGAGGCATAGTTTCGACTTTTCTTGTTTTCGTAGGGGCATTTTAGTCATTTCACTTCACCCAATTCCGTCTATAACACCAGATTTAGCCCAAATTCAGCAGAATACAATCTTTTTTCTCAAATTCTCTCAAGAACACCTTTTAGGTTCCAAACAAAAATCTCAAATAACTCAAGATTCAACCGTAGAAAATTCAAATTGGTTCCGTAGTTGTGTTCACCATCTCGAAAGCTTCGAGAAGCACCCCATGGTTATGTAAGGAGGATCCTAAATACAAGAGTTCATTGTTAAGGTATGAATATTGTTTATTCTTGATTCTTATCCATGAATAAGTATTGATAAAGGATTATGAGTATTGTCTTGATGTTGGAAGATAACTAGAAACATAGTTATGAATTGTTGTGTATAAATTGTTAGTAGTAAATTATGGAAGTTGCTGTATTGGATTATGAAGGATGAATTGTGGTGATATATCATTATATTAGTGGTTATGTATGCCTAGTGATCATGTTGGTATTGGATGGTGATTAAGAAGGGAAATAAAGGCTAAGAGTGATGTTGAGGGATATTTCATGAAAATGCATGATATGTGAATGTAATAAGAGTATAAGAGGATGTATGTAGTACTCTTATTGATGAGCTAAAGGATTACTTCCTAGACATTAATTGGTGAAGTTAATACCTAAATGGTAAGGTTTGGTTTCTAATACTAGTTTGCCACAAATGACTTATTGTAGATAAGTGTTCAAAGAGTACGGGAAGTCACTTGTATTGAAGTGGTTATAGCAAGGTATGTAAGACATACTCTATCTAATCTTTGGCATGAATAATGACCCATGGCACTCTCAAGTAAGCTTCCAACATTGTCCTACAACACATGACACATAATAACATCATATGATCTTCAACACTACCAATTGAACTTGTTTTCACTTTTAAGATGTCCGGCTAGTCAAAAAAATGTCCATATACTATTGTTGACTCCGAAATGGTTTAATGAGGTATCCATGATTCTCTACTTCATTTTCATGAGATTGATTACCTATTTACATGTTTTTCCTATTGAGGTATCATGGTTTCAAGTTCCATAAAGTGTGACCACAAAGTAACCAATCTCAAAGATTAATTGAATTAAGAAATGGAATGTCTATATTTTAAATTGATGATATGATGTATTGTATTAGTACCACTGATCAGTTGGCCATTGTATTATAAAGATTATATATATATGCTATTCCAGGGGTGGTCCCTGATGTATTGTATTAGTACCACTGATCAGTTGGCCATTGTATGACATATGTTATGTATTGATAAGGATTATGGGAAGTAGTGATATGAAAGTAATGTGCAGGTATCCCATCAGTTCTTTTAAGTGTGGTCTACTCATACTGTTTATTCACTGGTATTTGGGTTCTGTTGATCTTTTGTATCTTATCTTGATACTCCCTACCTTACATACTCAGTACATATTTCCGTACTGACATCCCTCACGGGGGACCTGCATTCATGCCTGCAGGAACAGGTACTTCAGGTCGTACACCTCCGCAGTAAGAGCTAGGACATTCTATTGTTAGTGGTGAGCTCTAGTTGTTTTGGGGCATCCCAAGTCGTCTCTATATGTACCTTTGGTATTTGTATAAAAGTCTTTTGTGGCGGGAGTTCGTCCCGACCCCAACTCAGTTGTGTATCTATGTAGAGGCTTTTGTAGACATATTGTACAGCCATAGAAGTGTTTGGTTAATAGACGTGATGGCTCTGACGGCCAATTACTGTTTATATATATATTTATGCGTGTCTGCTGGGCTGATACAGGCACTGTTTTCTTCTATTTACAACGAAGTGCTGCCCAAATTTCTAATTTTCATAAGTAATGTAAATGTGAAAGTATAGGTTATGAACGGGTTCTCCCGGGCCTCCTCGGCTATGGGTGTCAATCCGCTCCAATGGGATTTGGGGTGTGACAGAAGTGGTATCAGAGCAGTTCGTCCTAGTGAGTCTACAAAGCCGTGTCTACGTAGAATCTCATTTATCGGTGTGTTGTGCACCATATCTATAAACAGGAGGCTATTGCACATTTAGGGATTATTTCCACTCTCCATTTCTTAGTTCGTGCAATAGAGTCAAAATGTTCCTCTTTCATACTCTTATTCGTGCTTTGATGTCGCCCATATGAAAGTAAAAAGTCATCCCAAATTCTTTCCTTACTCTAATGTCCTCCGATATGTCTCATTATTGAGGTGATTCAAGTGTAGAAGTTTAGAATCTAATGGTATGGTCCTTTCTGATTGAACCATATAAGAGTTAAAATTGTGCAAGGACTTGAGAAGAGTCCATTAGTGCTTCAATGTGTATTGATTTCGATGTAGACATTGATCTTGATGGAATCGTGCTTTTCAGCTTCAGGTATTAATTGCATTTAGTCCCTTTCAAATTTATGTTACAAATGTCTTGCTTAAGGGAGGATGATGTGTAGTAGAATGTTGGAACTGTATTTCCACCCGAATAGTAGTATGCGTTAAAGTGTTGTTGTCATGACCTATTGGTAGTGAAATTAGACCAAGAAGTTGGTGATGTGAAGTCACAAAGTTAGCAGTCAGAGTGAGGGTGACTTTTGTGTAAATTAATATTTTAGTTGAATAACCAATGTTCGAGAATGATTTACCCCCCTTATGGTGATAGACTAATGTGGTAACTAGTAGCATGTGTGGATGGTATGGTAGTCCGTGGAGGAAGTGTTTGACTCCGATTTTATTTATACAGAGTAAGATGTGTATTCATAGTTCATTGGATATTGCGTATTAAATTTCTATCTCATGTAATCTTTTCATCAAGGTGTTGTTGAAAAACAATAATAATAATAAAGTCTAGTGAAGCCGTGTGGGGCTCTTTCGATTCACTAGCATAGTTGACTTGTCATTCATTTCATTTTCTTGTTCAAAATACAAAATCAAAGTCTAGTGAAGCCGTGTGAGGCCTATTTCGATTCACTAGCAACTTGTTGTCCAACTTGTTGTTCTTGTGTTGGTTTAATAGATGTATAGCTGAATTTGTTTGCATGAGATTGAGTTGGTAAAGAGGTGATTCATCCTTGTGTGTTGTTTAGTAGATGGTAGAGAAGGAGTTGTTAGTTAGGATGATTTGTAGGTTGCTTGAAGTGTGAAAATGGCTATATTAGCCAGTAAGTTGTAAGTATAGACTCATGGTTGTTTGTGGAACTTGAAGGTAGTCTAAATGTATGCTTAAGTAAGTAAGCGTGATGTGAGAGGCCGTATAAGTAGATAAGATTGTATGGGGTTACAGTATAAGATTAATGTCGATCATGTCTATTATGTGACTTTACCTCTTGACCTTTTTTTCCTTGGTAGTTATAAACTAGTACTACTAGTGAGAAGATATGTAGTAGATTTTTGAGGTATAGTAGTAATGTTATAAAGGTGCTTTGGTCGTGGATAGTATCTAGATAAAATCAAGTATTTGGGGTAGAATGTCCCAATTTGATGGACTAGTAAATTATGTTGTATTCTTCATGGGTGGTATTTACTGAATAAAACAAGTATGAGCTGATGCCTATGATGCCTTACACCATGTATTTATAGTATCTAAAAGTCCCTAAGTCAACAAGGTACAAAAATGCAAGCTATACAATTATCAACTGCAGCTGAAAATCTGAAAATCCAGCACATGCATGCTGAAATTTCTGCACATGATTGCCAACCTTTGTGGACCTTTTAAAGTGGAAAATTTGCAGTTTCATACCAGCCCGTGTGAACTTCCTAAAGTCTAATAAATGTGCTGCCTGACTATTTTGACCATCTAGAAGGTGCTGGAACGTTGGCAGCAATGCGGAGCATTTATCGAAGCCCTGCCAAGCTCGAAAATGCGCCCGAATAGTCCGAAACATGCCGAAAACGTGAGGAGTTTAATGGGTTGTGATGTTGAGCGTCACAATGTGGTTGTAAAAATAGTGACTTAAGATTATGATGTATGTTTTGTAAGAATTATGTATAAGGTTGGGTTGTAAATCATGTTAAGCACTAGACATTAAGTTTGAACAATTGATGTGCATGAAGGTGGATGTGATGATTTCTTGGTTGATGATTCTAGTTTTATGGAAGTAATCTAATAGGCTTGAATGGTGTATGCAAGAGCCTAAGTTTATTTGATTCGTAGTGAAGTATGATGTTGCGTATATAATGCAGAAGTATGCCCAAGGTGATCTGAGGTTGCGGTATTTTCTAAGACTATTACACATTTTGTGTGACGAGTGGTACCGTTGATTTGCTAGGTGGAGAAAGACTATGGTGTTCTAAATAGTCAAGTTAAGGAGCTTTGATTGATAGTGTTGAGCCTTTTTATATGATCTTGATTCTCATAGTAGAGAGATGTAAGTTTAGAGTCACGATATTGATAGACTATGTCGGAAGTAGTATGATTCATTGAAGGCTTGGTGACATCTATGTTGAGTGCTAGATTCTAAGTTTGAGTTTTTGAAGGTTGAACTAATAGAAATAAGGGTTAAAGCACTAGACGGTGTGCACTCCGACTATGGGGATACTCATGAAGACCCGAAGTTAGTAAGTGTGCAAGTATTATATGATGACTGCTGGGTCTATAGAATGATAAAGTGTATCTCAGAAGGTAGTATTAACAGTGTGTTTTCCACTTTCAGGTGTGGTCATTTGGGTTAAGTGTCATGATATGCGTGTATAGTAGTTTTTCAGACATCAAAGTGCAGTGAGTGTACTTCAGTTTAAAGTCTAGTAAGGGATCTCCTAAACTTAATATCATGGTTTGAAGCTAAGGGGGAGATGATAGAGCGAATAACCAAGTCAGGCCTTCAGATTCTAGTCGTGATGTCATGATGATATAGAACGTCAGAAAGTGAGGGTGAGACAACCCATTCTTATCTCAGTATTTTTTTTAGTTATCCCAATATCTACTCATGCCTTACGTTTCAGTCCAATGATCAAAATTCATGTTCATGCTTATGATAGAGAACCGTGTACTCTTCGAGTTCTAAAATGAGAAGTTTCAGTTCATTCAGTAGTCGGAATCCCATTCCATAAGTTATGAACTCCAGTTGAGGTCATGTAGCTCATGACTCATGTACTCCCGCTTTATAGTATGCTTTTTTTAGATAAGACCATAAGTGTGAAGTAAGATCTGGGGCCAAGTTTTTGATATATGTGAGTTTTAGTGGAAATCTGTATGTGCATGTTCTTGGGGTAGCACGTGGGAGTTATATTAAGAGTGGTTTAGAGAATATGTGAAGTGTTTCTTCATGGGTGTTTGGGTTGAAGTTCATATGAGGTTATAAAGATAGGCTTGAATGACATGTTGGGATTTTAGTGAAGTGACGCAATATGCGCTAGTGAATCTATAGTAAGAGTTCAGAGTTAAGTCATTAATGTAGGAAGGCATGATATGCTTAGGGTGTAAACTTTAAAAAGATATAGAAGATTGAATCATATTGTTTAGACTAGTATCATGGTATGACATGTTGTATTTTTGGGACTTGGAGTTAGGCTTGATCGCAGTGAAAGGATTTAAGCTACTATAGACATTGTAGAAAGAGCTATCAATGCCCACATAAGAATTATAAGTTGAATCGGATGAATGTGGTATCTAAGGGAAATAGTACAGTTAAGGGAGTATTCGTGGAGTGTGCTAATCTTGGAAGTAAGAAGTCGCATTGACTAAGTACTGACAATTCTATCATGATTTATGAGTTATATGTCTATATTCCAGGCTGTAGAGTAATGTCAATGTTGGGATCCTATAGTTGGATGTCTTGTGTGACTCATGCCCAAGATCTTTTGCTACCTAATGCTACTAGAACTTTTTTTCTACGAAGAGTGTTGATAAGATACTCCAGATTGGGTATAAGTTTCCTGTGTAGTTCAGTCTGTTCAGCCAGCAAATCAGTTCAATAGTCAGAATGTCAAATTCTCATGATTTGTTTGCTTGTCTTTTCAATTAATCATGCTACCCGAATTCTCAGATATGTTACTATTCCAAGATTGAGTATACTATTAGTTGCGAGTATAATTCAGTTCATGCGTCATGTACTAGATTCAGATTCCAGAGGTTCAGTTATGAATCAAAATCGTAGGTGTCGTGTGCATTTCCTCCATTTTCCAAGTATCTTAGTGAATTGAACACTCATAGAGGGATATAGGATCCCAAGGGGGAGATACCCCATTTGGTTGCGTGCATAGATTCTTATTACAAGCTTTGCATCAATTGATATTGCGTATTCAGTCATACGTTCTTGTGTCAGCTCAGTTAGATATGCCTGCATTAGAAATGCACGTTCAATAGAAAAAGTTCAGCTTATCTATGTATTCAGTTCTGCGTTCATGAGATCAACTCAATAACAAATCCATACATTAGGCTTGCATGTTCATTATGAGAACTCAGCTTATGAGTGGCTCCAGTCGTGTATTCCATGCATCAGATATGCATGTCCGATATAAGAATTCAGAATATCAGTAGTTATATCCATATGGTCATGTTTCAGATCAGCGTATTCTTTATTAGAAGACATGTCGTGCCTGCGTTATTCCATACCTTTAAGGTTTCAACATTTACAATCCATCATTCGGGGACGAATGATCCCAAGGGGGAGATAATGTAACACCCCGTAAAAGTCGTGCATGGATTAGCCTTTAATAGAGTGCTCTTAGACTTAAAAACTTGAAAATTTTTCTAAGTATAACTTAGAGTCATTTTAGCTGACAACCTTCGGGATACAACTTCTCGACCTTATCGACCTTCATTTTTAGATTTTCAAGTTGTGTTACGATCGGACAATCTCATAGTACATCTCGGATAAGTTTTGGAATTTTTTTCGGAATGCATAAGGCTGCGTTTGGATTTCAAAACAGTAGCAAAACGCATAGCCTGTTGCCCAGTTTTTTTCAGCATTTCAGGGTCAACTTCAAACGATCATAACTCCCTGTATATAATGAACTGTGCGAGCTATAATATATCAAACGAAAGAGCTTGGAGTCCTCTTTCCACTGCAACTGGTTTCATCCAAATCCAACATCGGAGTAAGAAGTTATATCCGTTTTACTTCAGCCTATCAGTTTGTCAACTGAGGCATAGTTTCGACTTTTCTTGTTTTCGTAGGGGCATTTTAGTCATTTCACTTCACCCAATTCCGTCTATAACACCAGATTTAGCCCAAATTCAGCAGAATACAATCTTTTTTCTCAAATTCTCTCAAGAACACCTTTTAGGTTCCAAACAAAAATCCCAAATAACTCAAGATTCAACTGTAGAAAATTCAAATTGGTTCCGTAGTTGTGTTCACCATCTCGAAAAGTTCGAGAAGCACCCCATGGTTATGTAAGGAGGATCCTAAATACAAGAGTTCATTGTTAAGGTATGAATATTGTTTATTCTTGATTCTTATCCATGAATAAGTATTGATAAAGGATTATGAGTATTGTCTTGATGTTGGAAGATAACTAGAAACATAGTTATGAATTATTGTGTATAAATTGTTAGTAGTAAATTATGGAAGTTGCTGTATTGGATTATGAAGGATGAATTGTGGTGATATATCATTATATTAGTGGTTATGTATGCCTAGTGATCATGTTGGTATCGGATGGTGATTAAGAAGGGAAATAAAGGCTAAGAGTGATGTTGAGGGATATTTCATGAAAATGCATGATATGTGAATGTAATAAGAGTATAAGAGGATGTATGTAGTACTCTTATTGATGAGCTAAAGGATTACTTCCTAGACATTAATTGGTGAAGTTAATACCTAAATGGTAAGGTTTGGTTGCTAATACTAGTTTGCCACAAATGACTTATTGTAGATAAGTGTTCGAAGAGTACGGGAAGTCACTTGTATTGAAGTGGTTATATCAAGGTATGTAAGACATACTCTATCTAATATTTGGCATGAATAATGACCCATGGCACTCTCAAGTAAGCTTCCAACATTGTCCTACAACACATGACACATAATAACATCATATGATCTTCAACACTACCAATTGAACTTGTTTTCACTTTTAAGATGTCCGGCTAGTCAAAAAAAAATGTCCATATACTATTGTTGACTCCGAAATGGTTTAATGAGGTATCCATGATTCTCTACTTCATTTTCATGAGATTGATTACCTATTTACATGTTTTTCCTATTGAGGTATCATGGTTTCAAGTTCCATAAAGTGTGACCACAAAGTAACCAATCTCAAAGATTAATTGAATTAAGAAATGGAATGTCTATATTTTAAATTGATGATATGATGTATTGTATTAGTACCACTGATCAGTTGGCCATTATATTATAAAGATTATGTATATATGCTATTCCAGGGGTGGTCCCTGATGTATTGTATTAGTACCACTGATCAGTTGGCCATTGTATGACATATGTTATGTATTGATAAGGATTATGGAAAGTAGTGATATGAAAGTAATATGCAGGTATCCCATCAGTTCTTTTAAGTGTGGTCTACTCATACTGTTTATTCACTGGTATTTGGGTTCTGTTGATCTTTTGTATCTTATCTTGATACTCCCTACCTTACATACTCAGTACATATTTCCGTACTGACATCCCTCACGGGGGACCTGCATTCATGCCTGCAGGAACAGGTACTTCAGGTCGTACACCTCCGCAGTAAGAGCTAGGACATTCTATTGTTAGTGGTGAGCTCTAGTTGTTTTGGGGCATCCCAAGTCGTCTCTATATGTACCTTTGGTATTTGTATAAAAGTCTTTTATGGGCGGGAGTTCGTCCCGACCCCAACTCAGTTGTGTATCTATGTAGAGGCTTTTGTAGACATATTGTACAGCCATAGGAGTGTTTGGTTGATAGACGTGATGGCTCTGACGGCCAATTACTGTTTATATATATATTTATGCGTGTCTGCTGGGCTGATACAGGTACTGTTTTCTTCTATTTACAACGAAGTGCTGCCCAAATTTCTAATTTTCATAAGTAATGTAAATGTGAAAGTATAGGTTATGAACGGGTTCTCCCGGGCCTCCTCGGCTACGGGTGCCAGTCCGCTCCAATGGGATTTGGGGTGTGACAACAGCTTTCGCCAACCCGACGTTAACCCGGTTTCAGCACCAACGGTAAAACCCAGATGACCCTATTTACGATCTTACCCTCTCGGTACAACCATTTATGGCCAAAAGTAGAAAACTTTCATCTTTTTCAGTTTAGGACACACCAATTCGGGAAAGAATTAATTTACCCCTTTGACCAACACAATCAATGTCTCTTTTTATCATTTTTTCTACTGATTTCGAAGTACAAAGACGATTAATGATTTTTGCCTTACTGTGGAATTCAAAAACTTCTCAAAGAATCAACTCAAATCCATTTTTCAAATACGAAAACCCTAATCTTTTCCTTTTCCCTCTCCCCTCCCCCTTCCTAATTTCCCTTATAAATAGATAGTGAGGGTTAGAAGGAGAAAGGGGAATTTTTGGGGGGAAATTTAAAGATTTTGGGGGCGCATGCTCCTAATCTTACGTAACCAAAATTTTCAAATAAGAAACTCTATCGAAAAATCAATCCGACGAGGAATTGAATCTCTGGCGGGTCGAGGTCAAAGTTTCGGTGGAAGCAATTTAAATTTTGGTGAAATTCCATTCGACTAAAATCTCGTCGTCCCAATACTACTGCCTAAAAATAGGTAATACTCTCTCTTTACTTTGTTTTGATAGTTTGCTTTCCTTGTATATGTGTTGGAATTCAAGTTAGACATTTTTTTAGTTTGATTTCATAGAAATCATGTTTTTGCTTCAATATAGCTTAATGTGGTATATGGGATCATTAATACATGAAGAGCTCTATGTTTTCATCAAACTAAAATTTATAGTTGTTTAAAAGTTTTGGCTCATGTTGTATATGTGAGCTTAATGTTGTATTTGGGATTATTGCTAGATAAAGTTGTTTAAAAAGTTGTGGCTTAATGTTGTATATATGAGCTTAATGTTGTATATGGAATTATCACTAGATGAAGTTGTTTAAAAGTTGCGGTTTAATGTTGTATGTGGGAGCTTAATGTGGTATATGGGATTATTGCTCTATGTTTTCATCAAACTAGAATTTAAAGTTGTTGTAAAAGTTGTGGCTTAATATTGTATATGAGAGCCTGATGTTGTATATGAGATTATTGATATATGAAGTTCTCCATTAAACCATTCTTTCCCTACGTCCTATTAGGATCGGTTATCATTTGATTGCGTCTTTTTTTTGTTGTTGTTGTTAATTTCTGAAATTGCAAGATGATGTTGTCAAATGTCTATCAATCAAAGTGATGTTTCTTTTTTTTCTCTCTTTTTTTCTTTACTAACCTTATCTCTTCTTTTTTTTTTTTTGCATGAAACCCCTCACTGATTCCAAAGAACTCCAATCCTTGCATCACTTCGGGCAAAGCCCATTCATTCAAGTCAAAAAGTGGATTAATGTGCAAAAAAATAGCTATTAGTATACACTGATATATGCCATGTATATGGGACGTAAAGGTCAAAATTGGCTGGTATATGCCCATATATGATGTGTAATGAAAATGGAAAGAAAGTATACGGAGATATATACACTGATATACACAGTGGCGGATCTAGAAATTTTCTTCAGGGGGTTTGAAAAAATAAAAATATAAATGTGTGAATACGTCAACAAAATATAATTTCAAGGGATGTAATAATATATAGTCTATAAATATAAAATACTTAAACTTAAATAAGAGTAATTAATAAGTAAAGAAAAAGCTTAACCCTTACAAAGTTGTACAAAACATCCGAACATGCATTTTTTTTATATTAATTATAGTTACAGGACAACTACTAAAGCTGTACAAACAGATATTAAAAAAAAACATCTTGTGCCCCTCTTGAGAACCAAACCCGCGACACAGGGGCCGAAGGAGCAACCCAAGAAGTGGACTTAGAACCACTAAGCTATCCAACAACCTTATTTCACGTGGTTCAAATTTAATATATATACATAAATACTGATTTTCTACCTTATATGTACAAGGTAATTTTTTGCCGAGGAGGTTCGAGTGAACCCCCTGACTACACTGTGGGTCCGTCCCTAGATATACAGTGCATATACACAAAAACATGGAGAAAAGGGGTTGTAGTATACAGCTAATATACATGGAAAATTGAATTGAAAATCCATGGAGTTTAGGCCCAAAAGCTGGGCAGCCAATTAATGGGCCAAAAGGGCCCAATTTTAACCCTTTCTTTATTGTGAAAATTATTCCAAATGTACTTTAGATTGTTAATTACAAGTTATAGCAAAACTTTTCATTAATTACTAGATTTAAGAAATAATTGCAAGCTACAACAACTTTTGAGAAAAACACATTTTAATTAAATTTCTGAAAATCAATTTATGATTTATATTATTTTCTTATATTTTTTATTAAATATTTATCACTCTTAATTAATAATTATTAGATAACTATGGCAAGTTAAGATTTCAATATTTTTTTTAATAATTAAATATCAGAGTTTGTTCACAATTTAAGGAGTCATATATGGTAATTATTTTTTGTAAAGTTAAAAACTGATTTCATTCTTTTATTAACTTGAATAATTAACTAAACTATACACTTTTTTATATTTTATTGTATTTAATTATGAATAGAAGTCTATTTCTTTAACTTTTTTAACTCCTTTTTCCCTTCATACGTAATATATCTTTTAATAACTTTTAATAACTATCAATAAAAGTCTACTCCCTTCTTTTACAGTATCTTACTCTTTTCAGCTTTTTTACTTTTCTTTTGAGTATAACTTTTGGTTTTCCAACAAATCACGATTTTTGGTTTTCCAACACCAGTCATCATTTGAGTTTTTTTTTAATATCTTAAACTTGTTCTTATTTTCTTGAAACAATGTCCAAAAAAATCAAGTTTGATTCTACCCCAAGTAGGAAAAGCCCTAGAATTATACAACAAAATAGTCCTATTAATCTTTCAAGACCTTCGTTTGATTTGGGGTGCTTTACTCCATCTCCAAAATCAAAGAACAAGAAAAATGTTGTTGAAGTTGATTCTATTTCTCATAATAAAAGTAAAATTTTGCCCGTGAAATTTGTTTTTTCAAAGATTTCACCATCCTTCAAGCAACAACAACTCAACATGCAAAGCTATATTGTATCAAAAAAGTTATTGTTCCAGATTTTAAGAAGGTTGATAAGAGGAAAAAACTTGTTGGTCAACATGATTCCATTTTGGATTTTCAAGATGAAAGTCCCGCGCCTAAAAATAAAAAATTAAAAATTAAAATTAGTGAAAAAGCTAGAGTTACAAGGTCTAAGGTCAATGTGAATGTTGGCAAAGTGGATGATAAAATGTCTGACAAAAAGAAATCAAGAAATGTGTTCAAGATTAGTGTAATCTGATTTTTTTTCATATATGTATAAAATTGGTTAAATTGATATTGAATTAATTTTTTTTTTAATGAAATGCATGTAAATTAGCCTTTTTTAATTTTTGAGTTTTTGTGGTTTAAAGTTGAAATATAACTCTTGATATTGTTATTGTTCGGATTATGTTAAAATATTTCTTTGGTGGTTGTTAGTGGTTGAAAGTTGAAAAATTAACTTTTGTTGTTGCTATGGTTTAAAGTTGAAGTAGCACTTTTGTTGTTGTTAATGGATGAGGGTTGAAATATAAATTCTAACTGTGAAACAAGTTGGTGCATTATGTTTTTTTTTATATTCATGGCAAAAGTTTCATGAATTGTTTATTTTAACTTTTAAGTATGCAATAAATAGAGATGTTATTAAAAAACAGTATATATCCATATTTGATGGTTAAAGTGTTGCGAATAGTTTGTCTTTTTTTTTCAGGACAAAAGATAGTATACTCACTGATCTTCATACGTAAAAGTTAATGTGTTTAATGATCTCAAACTGAGATGGACCAAAGAGCATTTCAAAATGTTTTAGAAATCTTCATTTTTTCATTTTTTGAATATGCATTTTTTGAAAATTCAATCACAGCTTCTTCGTAGTCTATTACTTGCAGAAACTGATTATGATAGGGATGATATATTCATCTTCAATATCAATGGTAAAGATCTGTATTTCGAAAAGAGAGAATTTTCTATGGTAAGTGGGTTGAAATGTTTTAAGAAATCAGATTTTATTTCCGATCCTAAAGTAAAAAATAAATTAATGGATAGATATTATCCCAGTATAGATAAGGTAATGAGGTCTGTTTTCGAGATGAAGATTTGTATGAAATTGGATCAGTATACTTCATAAGTCGATTTCTGTATTCCGAGTTGTCAAGAACGTTCATAAAAAAGATTGATTTGACTTGGTAGAATCAGGTCACTATTTGAAGTATGATTGGGGAGGTGAGTATTTTCAAACCTTGAAAAAATTATGTAGTCATAAAATGAAAAAAATTCATCCTCTTTTCATTTTCGAGGATTTTATCTTGCGCTTTAAATCTGATTCTATGAGTGTTGTTTGGACATTGATAAGTGTGTTGCTAATTGAATTGGATCACAAACTTCAAGAATTTTAAATTGGGAGTCTTCTTAAGAACTCATTTTTTATGACTATCTTCAGAGTACAATGTTCAAGCGGTACAGCAATGAGATAATGTTTATATTCTAACTATATTTTCCTAAGTAATTATTTTACGTATTAGCATTGTTCCTTCATATTTTATATGTTTATTATTGTTATGCAGTAACACTTTTTGGGCATACCAATGTTTAATTTTATATCTAACTTTTCGTTTAAACTTCATTATGTGTTTAGTGACATTGTGTTTACCGATGAAGAGGAGTTGGAATTCAACCTTGGAGCAATTCATCAGGATATCTTGGGTCATGAACATTGTAGTAATGATTCAGATCATTCTGTACCACCCATAACTGAAGATGTATTTTATGTCTTAAAGAATGAAATAGCCAATGTATGTTTCTAGTTTAATCTTCAAGTACATATTCAGTATTGTTTTTAAAATATTTAATAAACATGTGATTGAGGTTTTTTGTATGTCAATGTGCAGGTCCGTCGTCATATGTCATTATTTCAGTAGAATGTTTATTTTGAATGATATGTAAAACGTTATAATGCACATCATCTTTCAATTTCAACATTTTTGTTTTTTCATTTCGTAGGGTTATATTTTTCAATTGTACTATTGACTGAGTACTTTATATTTATGTATGTGCAAGTTTTCAAAGAAATGATAGAATATAAAAAGAATGTTTAATCTATAACAGTAGTTGTTCTTATTTAGTTCTTGTATTTTTTTACGGATGTTTTGATATTTGAAAGTAGTAGGATCTTTTCTAATTATTACCAGGATACCTAGAACTTTTTTTTGTTACTCTATATTGAATTTTGGTTCCTTTTGGTTGAACTTTATTAATGTGATAAAGTAAAGAAATAGTGTTTTTAGTTGGGGAAGTTCTTGTGCTTGTATTAGATCTTGTAGATTATATAATTTTCTATCCAATTTGATACTTGCATTTGTTGCATTCAGTTGTATACATGGTGTTTCTTTATGAATAATTGAAAAAAAAATTGAGCTCATCATCATGCTCTGAATATTATCTTTTAATTAGTTTATAAAATACTAGCAATTTTTTCCATGTATTCTTGTGTTTTATACGTCTGATCCAACATGGTTTACATACAATTCACAACAGACCTACCTGCTTATTTTTCCTTATCTATCACTATCTTACGTGCTAGGACTAATTTTTTTTTCATTGTTTCTCTAGCTTTCATGCACCACAATACAATTATAAGGAATCGTTGTTTTGATGACATAGTATTTGAGGTCCTCACGTAGTATTCGTTATTTTGTTATTGAAAATACCATAAATAACACATTGTTTGTTATTAATTCAAATACCTACATACCAACTTGCAACTACTGCACATTACTATGCATTTCTAGTGTATGTTGTTATGTTTTGCAACAATATCTACGTGTTCAGTTATTTTAATTGAAAAAAAATTCACCAACTATCAAACATTTATTTATTTTAAACCAATATATCCATAACCACAAAATTACCTAAAACAACACAAATATTAACACTTGAATTTATTGATCATAAATGTTTAAAAAAAAAAACTTAACATCAACATAAAGTAAGAAACACAGATTCCATCTTAAGCAAATGGGGCATGTTTGTGGCAAGTTCTTTTATTGTGCCCCTCACGATGACAGTCATTACATGTAACCTTTGAACTTTTACACTTGTCTTCATTTGGTGCTTTCCATCTTTCATAACATGGTCTTCCGGGAGATCGTTTATAATCAGGTGGCAATACAACTTCATCCAACACTTCACGTGGTATTTCTCATGTACTTTCACAAGGAAGAGGTTCAACTGGTATGGCATAAGCATCTCTGAAATTTTTGTTGTTGTAGTAAGGTGAGAAATAGTTCTCGCCATGTTGGTTTCTATATGTAATTGCAGCCATAACATGAGAGCAGGGTATTTTCGTCCAATTAAAATTCTCCACAGCTGTACTTTCTGCTTCGCAAAAAAATAATGAATCTTTTTGCTCCATTACTAACATCATGAAGGAATTCATTTGATACTTTTACCTGCATTCAGAAGCAACTTTAACACACAAACCAACTAACAAAAAATTTAAGTCATTTAAAAAGTAATGGATAAAGGACTTACTATCATTCTCTGAGATAGCAAACGATTATTTGTCAAAATATCATTATATTTGATTGCCAACTCTGTTAATGTGTTTGTTGCCTCCTCATGTTGTTTTGCATTCCATGATTCAATCATTAACCTCATCAAATTCATTATTGAAATCACAGGTAATCTTCTAGCTATTCTATTGGTGTTGTTGATGGGTTCTACTACGTTTGATGTCATCGTCCAAGTCCGTTTGACAGTAGAATGAACCCTTGCCCATTGTGGTAGCCAATTTAGAATAAATATGCCCTAACTCTCTTATCAGTTTGATCCACCCCTCCCATTAACTCTTCAAATTATTGTAGAGTATATGCTTTTGCCATTGCAAAAATTTTTTTTTGCAATTCTTCAAGATTCTTAAGAAAGTTTACCTTTATGTTGCACAACAAATGCCAAATACAAGCATGATGTGACAGATTTGAATATACTGTGGATGTTGCCTTTCAAATACTCTTGTTTCTATCGGACATTATACACATACCTTCTCTTTCCCCAAATGCAATCTTAAATTTATCAAAAACCAAGTCCAAGAGGTCATATTTTCTGAATCAACCACAACATAAGCAAGGGGTAGTATATGACCTACAATCATAACATACTTCATATAATATACTGGTTGATTAATTTTTTTCAAGACAAACAAAATACATACATATGACATACCAATATTATACAACACATTAACATTCTGCTATGATTTACATTTAAAAATAAAAAATTGAAAAATACGCTTTACCTCCTGGGTCCAGTGTGCTCGCAGTCAGCATAGTTTCACCATAAAGCGATTTTAGAGCTGCTCGATCGACTACAACAATTGGCCTGCAATATTCTCATACACGAATTGAAGCGTCCAATGCAACAAAAGCATACAAGAATCTATTTTCTTCAATTTTCTCCCAGCTAATAACATATCCATGATAATGCTTTTCCAACATATATAAATAACTAGGTATCTGTTGATATGACTAGGTAGGATCACAGCGTAATATTTTAACTGCTTTGATTTTTACAAGCCATGCCTGATGATAATTTAGCCAGTGTTTGTTTATTCTTGTAAGTCTGTTTTACAGCTATGTTGATATTTGTTACATCACAAATTACATCCACACATTCTTCTTCAAATTCTTCAAAATCTGGACTTATCCCAATCAAACGAACACAATCTTTTGAAAATAGTTTTCTCCTTTGTTCATTTTTTTTGTTAGAACACTGTTGCCCAACACACACAATTGCTCCTTCAGTTTGGTGAATTACACCGTTCTTTTTATCCAAAGTTGTAACGTACAATGGATATTTTAAGAAGAAATCAGCAACCATTTTCTTCTGTTCCAGATACATCTGCACACTTGTATCATTGTGTATGACCATACTTGGGCATCTATTACTTATTATGTATCGTATTTCAAGTGTATTTGCGGATGTGTCTATCATCAGTTGTGTTGCAATTGCTTCTACTAATCCTTTGTACTTTGTTGTTGTATCATACATTATCCCATCAATTTCAAAGTCCCTCGGTTTTCCTAAGTTTTCCTATTTATACAATAACAACAGATAATTGCAAAAACGCAAAAAATAAATATTTAAATTTGTTTAGAAGGCGTAAAAAAATTAACAAACCTGAAGAATCTCATCTCCCTCCATGATGGATCATGATTGAATGCAAATTTACAGAATTCATATTTTTTATCTAAAGAAATACTTGTTTTTTACTTTTCTATCAAATTCTAATCAACATAGAATGCATTTTTGTTTGATGGTAGAGAGAAATCGTGTAAAAAGTGGCAAGTAGTGCATGAAGATGGAAACTCTTAATGCAAGCATTAAAATAGGAAGATAAATAATGATTTGAGAGATTTGAGAGTGGATAAATATCACTAATTAAGGTTAACTACTTTTAAGAAAGGTAAATTGTATATTAGTTGTATTAAATATTAATTTTCCTTTTTCAGTAATTGCTTTTCTGTATTTTCAACAAAAGAAAAAAAAAACTTTTTTATATATTTTTTTCAAGATGAAAGTTGATATAACTTGAAAACTTAAAAGTTTTGCTGTAAGTTGTAATAACAAATCTAATAAGTTTATATAGTTAATTTTTCCTTCTTTACTTCTCATTCTTACTTATTTGTATTTACTTGAACTTTCTAATTAATTAATCTAGATAAATCCCCTAAGGCGTTACTATTTTATTTTATCATGGATTTTAGTTAATTCGCAATTTTCTCACCTAAATGAATTAAAGTGGTTCTTTCAATTTCCCTTCCTAAAACTAATCTTAAATAAAAATTGTTAAGTATGTTATTTAAAATGATATTTGGCTTGTTCATATGACTAATGGCCTATTTGGGTTAAAATAATTTCTTTCAAACCAAGAAAAAATATTTTTTCGCATAAATTTTAATTTCTTATAATTGATAAAATACTTTTAACATGATATTCCTTTAACATTTTTCAAAGATGTTATTCAGAACAAATTGACCTTTTTATAATAATAATGAAACAATAATAATAAAAATAATTATATAATTCTCATTTTCCATAAAAATCAACTTACTTCCTCTTTAAGTTCAAATGTGCAATCTAGTTTAGATAGGTTTCTTTTAAAATTCAAGTAAAAATTTCATAATTTCTCTATAAATAATTATGAATTAAGTTGAAATCTATCAATTAACATACTCTTTGACTTTTTTTTCTTCAAATTTTAAATTTTTGCGATTAATTATGAATTAAGTAAAGTATTTCTCAAGTAAGATATTTTATAATGCTTCTCAAATTAAGCAAAATATTTCATAATTTTCCTCAAAATTAATATCGGATTAAGTAGAATATGTCGCAACTTTTTCTAATTCAAGTAGAATATTTCTCATTTGAATAAACAAATGCCAATTTTAAATATGTAAACAACCCTTTTGCAAAATTAGTCACTCTTTTTAAGTTAGTACAAAAAATGATTTTTTGGTAATCCGTTTTAAAACGGACGCTCCTAAATGCCGTAAAAACCTTCTTAAGGCATTAATTGAACCCTTACTCAGTTTCTCTAATTTCAAAGATTTATTTTACTTTTAAAATCTTTGAAATTTCTTTAAGTTCTTTTTCTTGATATTTTTCTATAAAAATCAACTAGCGACTCTGTAGATTTTGTCAAAATTATTTCAAAATTCTCTTGAATCTTTAGAAATAGTTTAAAAGGGTCAAAACTGTTTTCTTTAAAATAAAATCCGAAAAGGGATAAAACAACACTTTTTAAAACCTTTTTTAATTTTTAATTGGTTCACTTCTTTTATGAAAAAAAAACAAATATTTATATTGTTTTATTATTTTTTGTTTATACTTTTATTTATTAAGGTGAAAACGCATGATAGTCAAATAAATATCGACATCGATACATTACAAATACATTAAATAATCATTGATAAATACTGAAATACATTTATACACCATTTATACAATATCGATATACATTTATACACATTTACAATATCAATATACATTTATACACATTTATATACTATCAATACATAATATATACACTAAATAACTATTTATACATCATATATACATGTTCACACACCATTTATACAATATCAATACCTGTTTATATAACATTTATATAATATCAATACATTACATATACACTACATAACTATTTATACAATATTAAAATATTACATATACATTGCATATACAACGTTTGAGAAGTTATATATGAATTTTCTTTGGTGATTAATAAATTATTAGTTTTTTTTTAAATAGTAATTTAGACACGATTTTGATACCATTTAGCCAGATCAAACTGTGGCTAAAACGCGAGTGTTACCAGTCAATTAGCCACACTTCTGATATCATCTAACCACGGTCAAACCGTGGCTAACACACGAGTTTCTTACACTATTCGGCTATTTTTATTTTTTTTGTAATTAAAAATATGACTATATTTGTTGTAAACTAATTACTTTATTGTATATATTTGCAATTATCAAAAATTTTCCTTAAAACTTTTATTTTTATTGGACTCTTTGATATTCACGTTGTGTTGATCTAGAAATTGGATAGTTGGGCCGAATTGAAAATGGACCTGTTTTGGTCCTCAATTTGAATATGAATATAATTGTCTTTGAAGATGTAGTTTTCTTTTGTATGTATAACAACAATAATGACATTTTCAGTGAAATTCTATAAGTGAGATTTCAGGAGGGAAATGTGCACGCAGTCCTATTCGTGCCTTATAAAGTGCAACAAAACAACACAAATGATCAATTTAAGTACAAAAATTATCTCTACGATTACAGAAAAATAACCCACTATATGTTGATTGAATTTTGATCACCAATCTAGTATCATGGCAAAGTGAGAGCTCAATGTCAATGGGATGATGGATCTGTTAATGGCTTAATGCTACGTAACTCTAATTTCTTAATTTGTGTAGTGGAGTTCCAAGTGTTTTGACATGGCATTCAACATCAAGATATCGTAGTTTCAAAATAATTACAACTGCTACCATATATACAAAAATTATGCATTAGTCATGTATAAAACATGTATATCACATGTATATTAGTGTATATACATAAACATAAAGGATGCAAACTTGCCTGCTATTTGTTGGATGACTATACAATACCGATTTCTCTTTAAAATTGACATTTTAAAAAGAAATGTGACTTATTTCATATTTTGTAGGTCAACTCTACTCCAAATATGTATAATCAATTTTTGTTTTTGGCCAAACAAAGAAGGAAAATGATTTTCATATGTATATTTGCTAGAATCCACACATAGAGCCTTCTGAGTGTTGAGCACACATTGACACCGACATGAAATATATATAGGTATATAAAATACTCAAAACCTATACAATCGAACCTCTTTATTGTGGTAATATTTGTCTGAAAATTTCATGATTGCTATAGAGATATGTTTGTTATATATGTGTATTGGCATTTGACATGCAGATTTCATTTAGCTGTTATACATATCTGTATGCAAAATTAGAAAGAGCATGAATATGAAAAAATCAAATATGAGTAGTCTTTTCCTCGTGAAGTTATCAAATAACTGATGTGCACCATGTGAATATAATTTTTTTCTTTAAATTAGATATTCGTATTTGAAAGTAATATATGTATGACATTAGTGATATCACCATAAATATTTTGGTATTTTATTTTGAACATAAGATACTTTTTACATAATATTTGAGTACGCTGCTATAGGGAGGTAATTTTACAAAATGAGTACCACTATAATAAACGTCATTATTGTTATAGGTAGTATGCTGTTATAGAGAAGTAAAATATAACATGAAAAATCTATTCCGGAGAAATCGAGCCGCTATAGTAAAATATTATTATAACAAGGTGACGTTATACAGAGGTCTAGTTAGTAAGTATCTAGTAAATAATCGGCGGATATGGTTCATTGGTTAATAGACAGAGTTGAAGTTGTACATCTTTCCTATTATCGTTATCTTACCCTAATTTTAGACTTCTAATTTATTTTTGCGAAAAAAGGGAGTACTCTACGGTTCTAAGTGATAAAATATGAATGAAAAATAGAGGGCTAGTGAATTGAGTTTTCACTTTAAGAAAGAAGTGTTCACCCACTTTGATGGGAGAAAGAAACTTCTTCATGTTTAATATAGAAGCACACCTTCATGTGAATAGTGAGGCAAGAAGAAGACAAGCATCACGTCGTCGTTATCGTCGCTCGCTTGGCTCGACTAAAAATTTAAATTTAAATTTGAATTTGTGAAATCATCGATCGAAAGATTACCTTTTTGGACAAAATTCATTTGAAACTTGAGAACTAGTGATGTTTTAATCCAAAATTTCAATACAATTTTTTTCTGCATTTGTCAACGCATTGAGCATGTGCGGACGTATGTCACAACACACCTTGAAGGGACGCAATCCTTTGAGGCACTTTTTGAAAGTGGGGAAGTAACCTGCGGACGTAGATCGTCATCTGAGAATGCAAGTGAGTCCACTGATGAAACATAGCTTTCTATTTTAGGGGAAAAAATGACATGCAGATGCAGGTCTCTATCTGCAGCCGTAGGCGGGTCTGCAGATCATCTTGACATTTTAAAAAATGTACCTTTTCATGAACCATTATTTCTTTTCAGAAGCAACACCTTTTGATTATAAATACCTGATTTTCCTCAGGTATTAGCATGAAATTTTGAGTTAAAAATTCTACTTCTTCCTAAAACCTCAAGTGTGATTATGAATCGTTAAGTGTTCGAAGTTCAATAAATTTGAGATACCAACATTTGCCGTAGTGAATTATTTTATATTGAGAAGATATATTTTCGTAACCTCAGGTACTTTGTCACAATCTGAATCGAGGCCCTAACCGTGACGAACACTCCAAAGTCAATCAAGACCTGAGATGACCCTTTAGCCTTTCATCATAAGCATAGTAAAATAAGAAACAATCGGAAGCCAACCCATTATATAAGAAGTTTTATAAATCATAAAAAGAAGTTTGTAAATCAAAAAATCAAATTCAGAAATCAATAAACCAAATATAGTAGTGTCCATGTCTTAAAAACAAAATTCAAAACATCAACCCACAATGTCTACAATGCCTATAACTTTAAGAATAACTACTAAGTCGGGACATGACTCTGACTATACCATAAAATCAAGAAGTACCACTATAGAAACATATGTGAAAAGTACATATGTCTTTCGGATGATGGAGGGCTCACCACTTCTCACCAAATGCCCACTAGGATAACGAACAACCTACATTGCATAGGGTCACAAGAAAAAGCCTCTGAACCTATATCATAAAATGATATATTATTCGGGAATGATCAGTATGACGAGTACTAGAATGTAATCTAAGAAAAAGGATAAAATATACATTTATAAAAAACCAATCATAAAACATATGCTCAACAACCATCAAGATAATAGAATGCTGGGGTAGGGGGCAACAAACATGAAACATGATCATTTAAAATTTAATGTTGAACTATGTATCTTATACCGACCTTCAGGAACTCAAGGTCTATATGGGTACGGTTCCCCCTACTGGAAGAGCCCCAATCCATGTTAGCCGCATGGATCGAGGAAATTAGATTAAAGTCATACAAACAGTAGCCTCCCAAAAATATACTGCGTATAGTAAGCACAGTGGTCATAGACCCCTACACCGACGAACGTGATTTTCCGTGTTGGTCCCTCCAGGACTACACCATCTCGATGAAGCTATAAAATTTCCTTTAAGCCCAATTAAAATAATTTTCACATACCATTAACCATGAAGAAATTTATTAAGGCATTTTCAAATTGGTATCGTCATACCTAGAGACTTGCAAGTCATTCCAATTATGCCATACCAAATTCATTTAACCATTAGTCTTCAATTTTTATTTAAAAATTCATAATCATAGCCCCAAGGGCGTTTACAAAACCTTTCACCTTTTTACCAATTATTATTATGCAATTTTCCAATAAACAATTTAGACAGTATGAAATCCATATTTAAAAATCAAGTTATAATGTAGGTTTAGGTTCATGCCATTATTATCATGTAAATATTCATAAACATTATGAAATCATATCGTTAAATTTTCACCATTACCATGAGACACAAATTCAATTTACAATTCACCATTTAAATTATGCAGAAACCATTAAAATCAGGGAAAATCAATGCAAGTGTAAAACAATCAAAATCCTAGTTTGAATTAAACATTCAAGGATGTGAAAATATCAAGTATATTGATTCAATAAAACAATATTTAAAGTAGGGAGTGTCCAACATATCTTTTTGATGGAAGAAATTCGAGAAAAGCTTGAATCCTTAAATCTGAAGCTTGAATCCTAGCTTGAAATCGATATGGAGACTTGAATTCATTTGTCATACCCTTGATGATGAAATTGGCGAGAAAACATTGAGAAAAAAACATAATCTTTTGAATTTCCTTAAAACTTAGATTGGGAGCTTGGGGTTTCTGGGAGAGATAATGATAAATTAGGAATTAGAGAGTAATTATCATGCTTTGGGACAAATTTGGGGATTAAAAATGAATTGGGGGAGTTATAATGAGTGAAAGGATGGGTTCACGCCGCACATCCAATTGTGGGGTAGAAGCTTTGCCTCGCATGGTCCATCGCACACCTCGGACAGTGTCTCACTAAAATGCCCATAATATTTTACTCCGAACTCGATTGATGAATGATCAATGATGATGAAAAAAGACTCAAGGGGAGTTTATTTGGTATATAGTAGGTCACCTGAATCATTATATTCTAAGAGTAATAGTTATTGAAAGTTGACTCAAGTAAAAACGTGTACTAAAAATTAATCTGTAGGAAAGTCTTCAACTTTACTTTGAGCTAGGAGATTTTTGTGACATCAATTAATATCCCAAGTCATTCCCACACTAAATAATTGATCATCCCACCTATTTATAGATAAAAATAATTGAGTTAGGGTCTATATTCGTGCGAGAGACAGTTCAAATTCTAGCCCAAAAATATGAGGTGTTACATACTTGAGAGAATATTTTTTTTAAGGATACACCGTGAATTTGGTGGACTTGATTATTTTATTTCTTCATATCTTTCATGATGATTTTATTATTTTTCAGAAAATAATTTAAATTTTATTTTAATTGTTCATAAGTTGTTTGAACTTGTATTTCAAGTTCTTATTGTTAATACAAATTTTGTACTTGAAAAATAATAATTTAAAGGAAATTATATAATCTGTGTATTGATTTCTGTAGATTAAAATCTTTTGATTTTCTACTCCGTTTGAACTTAATAGTGATTTGAAGGTATAAAAACTTCATCACGAATCAAAGTTCATTTAGTTGGCGGATAGAACAACATAAAACTTCATCATTAAACTAGAAACAAGTTATTTGAAATCTAAGACTTTATTATAAGTATTTGTGATGCCAAATTGATTGTCTTATTGCGACAGCTAAATGACCGATGAAAATCAAGTCAATGATGAAATGATGAATGTTGTAGCAAACTAATATTACTACTTTGAGTTGTTCGAATGTTGCTCCTGCCAAGACACCGAAAAAAATAGAAAAATTTTATGGTGTTGATTTCAAACGATGGCAGCAGAAGATATTTTCTTACTTGACTACTTTAAGTCTACAAAGGTTCATCGCAAAAAACATTCCTGAATTGTCTAAAGAAACTTCAAAAAAAGAACGTTTCTTCATAACTGAAATTTGGAAGCACTCAAATTTCTTATGTAAGAATGACATTTTGAGTGGTTTACAAGATGATTTGTATAATGCGTACAACAACATGAAGACCTCGAAGAAAGTCTGGGATACTTTTACAAAAAAGTACAAAATGAAGAAATTCATTATTGTAAAATTTCTGAACTTTAAGATGGTAGACAGTAAAGTGGTAGTTATCCAAGTCCAAGAGTTTAAATCATAATCCATGATATCTTTTCTAAAGGTAGAATTTCATTTAATATATTTGTTAAATATTTTAAGAATGTTCTAAATATTCACTTAACCTTGGTTATATATTTGGTTATGAATGATGCTTTTCAAGTGGCTACAATAATTAAGAAGTTACCAACTTTGTGAAAGGACTTCAGAAACTACTTGAAGCATAAGCGCAAGGAGATATCCATTGAAGATCTCCTTGTGAGGTTGAGGATTGAAGAGGATAACAAGGCAAAAAAAAGAGGTCTCATGGGAATTCTGCAATGAATAGAACAAATACTATGCAAGATGATCCCATTAAATTAAAGAAGAGAAAGAAAGTATTAGGACAACAAGGCAATCCTTATAAGAACAAATTAAAAGAAAATTGCTTAATTATGAAAAATTAGACACAAATTTGATTATTGTCGGACTCCAAAAAGGGCAAGATAAAGAATCAACTAAACATGGCTAAATCAAAAAGAAATGGCCAATCTGTTTGCTATACTGTCAAAATACAATCTAGCTAGAAATTCTAAAAAATGGTTAATTGATTTGGATGCCACCCACCACGTATGTACCAATAAAGAATTATTTGCATTATATGCTTCGATTGAAGTTGATGAGAAGATATTCATGATAAACTCTGCTACGATAAAGGTTGAAGAAACAAGAAAAATTGGCTTGAAAATGAAATTGGATAAGATGGCAGGTGACACTAAACAATGTTTTTCATATTTCGGAGTTGCGAAAGTACTTAGTTTCTACTTCACTTCTGACTAAAAATGAATTAAAATACTAAAAATTACATATATGCACAAGGTAACTTTACCTTATTACATAAAGTCTCATATTGGAAAAGAAATTACAAAAATTCCAAAGCAATTACTTAAATTCCTTAAATTCACTCTTGCTCTGCCATCCCCCTCATACATACCAGAATACCATATTTTTCTCCTATTTCAATGCACTGATTTTTTCTCCATATATGTGCTCCTTTATTTACGCCTACAATCAAGCTAATGTAATATTAATACTCTCTCATCCCCCTCGTATTTGCATCACTTTTATAATTGAAATTGAAGATGTACACTTTCAATTCACATAATAAAGGAAATTGAATTATTCTTTTTCCTTATTATCGTGTAGCCAATGTAATGTTACAATAATACTAATTTTTCTTTAAAATTAGAGAAAATACATCAAATCACCCCCGAACTTGTCGTCAAAACTTACTTTAGACCCTAAACTAATCGGACAATTATTTACCCCCTTATGAACTTTAAAGTGAATTTTTTACCACCCTAAAAAAATTATACCACTCTTACTACGGAGAGTGAAGTACACACGCCCCACGTCATTGTCAAACCAGTGCCACATCAGTTCCATGTCATTGCCACATAAGAAATTATAATTTTTTTCAAAAAAAGTAATCCAACACACATTATTTTTATATTTTTTTTAAAAAAGAAAAAAAAATATATGTATTATTTATATATATATATATAAAATATATATTTTAAAAAATATGTATATAAATTATTTATATATTATTTTTAATATATATAGAGAGAGAGAGAGATTTTTTTAATATATATATATATATATATATATATATATATATATATATATATATACATATAAAAAAAAGACTCCCACCCTTCCTCCTCCTTCTTCTTTTTCAACAGCTCACCCCACTCCACCCCCTCGTTTCTCCTTCTTGTTTTTCAACAACCCACCCCACCCTCCTTTCTCCTTCCCCTTAATGTTTTCCTACTGAAGACCCTGATCACAGCCCCCCCCTTAAATTCTTTTACTATGTGAATATACTCAAACAGTGGATATCAAGGAAAACAGCTAAATTTATAAGAGGAGATCTCCAAATATACCAGCCCATTGTGTTCTGAATTTTTTATTAGGACGTTGGTGATACCAAGATCATTGAACGTATTATAAGAGACTAAAAATCACTGGAGGAAAGTTGTTTCAAAAGACATGAAATTTCTCTGGATTCTTGCGGATTTAGCTAATAATATAACACAATTGAAGAAAAGCATCCATACAGGCAATACCAACCAGTTGCAGTTAAGGATTATTGTTGGTGGGGCATTTATACTGGGCCTTATTTTTTAAAGGAATCGTTTAAGTTTGGTTCAGATCGTATGATAATGCAGGGATAGATGTGAGATTTTTAAAGAATCCATGTCTTGTCCTACAAGATAAATAATTGAGTACTAAATGAAATGTGTCCAGATGGAGTAGAATAGATGTAGAGTATTAACAAAACTGACTTCAACTAGTTTGTGATTTAAGATCCATCGTTATTCCATATGTAAAGATGAGGTATTGCAGACAAATTAAAGAGAAAGACAATTGTAAACATACTCAACAATAATTTACAGAGTTGATAAATGTAGCCCGAATCACTCACCTAGCAGGAAAATCATAAGCATTGGTAACATTATTATCTCTTCATGCATTAATATCATTATTTCACCATCAACACCATTATTTCACCATTCACACCGTTATTTTATCATTATTTTATCATTAACACCAATAACTTGATTCGAATTTAACAAGAAATATAGGACCCAAAAACTTGATAAATAATATTTGGTGGGGTGTGAGGAAGAAGAAGAAGAAATGAGGGTGGTGGGGTGTGAGGAAGAAGGGGAAAAAGTAATGGTTAAGAATATTAAAGTGGGCCCCACTAAAATTTTTTATGTTTTTTTTCACTGAAATGCGCTATTATTTTATTCTTGCCATGTCAGTCGTTAAGGGGGCAAAATAATACATTTTAAAGTTCATAAGGGGGTAAATAATTATCTGATTAGTTTAGGGTCCAAAGTAAGTTTTGGCGACAAATTCGAGGGTGATTTGATGTATTTTCTCTTAAAATTATTATAATATTGTAGATAATTAATGTATAAGGTGAATATTTTATATGTATAGTGTGATATTATACATTTTGAAAGATTATATTTTAATGTATAAGTTATAATATATTAGGCATTATACATTAA
Source organism: Capsicum baccatum var. pendulum (assembly GCA_030864225.1). NCBI lineage: Eukaryota > Viridiplantae > Streptophyta > Magnoliopsida > Solanales > Solanaceae > Capsicum > Capsicum baccatum. The sequence continues at coordinate 235,636,825 of CM061560.1, read as the reverse complement.
TTATTTTTGGAAGATTAATATATTATATAATTCTTCTTCTATATATTTCATTATGCTATACATTAAGAAGTTCTTATTATATTTAAGAGGCATTTTATGTATCATTTGGTATTATACAATTAGAAAATATTAATATTGTATAAGGTTACATTATACCTTCTGATAAGGATACAGAAGTATACATGTTTAATGTTAATACTTAAATGTATAGTATGACATCATACGTAGCTTCAGATTATTTTTTAATGTATAATGTGCCCACATACATGTGCAACTGTTGTATAATGCTATCTTTAATATGTATTAGTTTCTTGCTATGTTTTTCTCTCTTAATTTGAGTCTGCTTTTATTTTTTCAGGGCATGAAATACCGTATTGATAAATCTCAAAAATTATTTCTTTAACTCCATATAAACCCTCACTCCACTGTCATTCCTTATGATAATGGAAGAAGAATTACCTTCAACAATGTATTTTACTTCAATTTTTTACGAACTTCTTCAATATTCAATTCCATCACGATCGTAGCAATCAATTTCAAGAAGATTATACTTTCCAAAACAATAATTGCATCACTTTTGTAGGATTGATAAATAATTTTCGACTCCCAAATACCGAAATCATGCAACAATATAGGGATGTTCATATTTTTTTCGAGAATTGAAGAAAGAAGACGACGTTTTTTTTTCAAGAACATAATTAACAATGAGAACAATTACCAGTGATGTTTAAGAATTTTCTGAATTTAAATTTCAGTTACTATATTTAATCATACACCATATAATGATAGGTAATTAATAGCGTTAATTAAGGTAGAGAAAGATAGTATTTGATTTCTCTTTCCATAAATATAGGCAAATCTATTTTATCATACATTCCAATAATGTATAAGGGTCTGCCTATTATATAAGTATATTTTATAAATTAGGGAGAGAAAAGCCTAACGGAATTATATGTAAATACTTTCACTATAGAAGGGATTTATGTGGTTTATACATTAAAATATGTATTTGTATCTGACAAAATTATAATAAGTAAGAATGAAGTGTATGTACGTAAATGTAAGCTCACTGTGGGTCTTTTTAAGATCAATGTAATGACAATTGATATGAATAAATGTTGCAATTCTTTGTACTTATTTGAGTTAAACGATTTATGACACGAACGTTTATGACATGTCAATTATAAAATATTGCGAAATCTGATTAGTTTGAAAATTTTACATAACTTTGAATGCAGTAAATCAAAGTATCAAACGTGTATTGAATATCAGTATGGTAAGCATCTGTATAAATTTGTTGAAAGAAATTTTTATTCCTTAGACTTAATTCACACAGACATTTGTGATATGAAGTCAACATCATTTTGTGGTGAAAAACGTATTTTATAACTTTTATTGAAGATTGTACTAGATATTGTTATGTTTATTTGCTGAATAGTAATGATGAAACAATAGAAGCATGTAGGCAATGTAAAATTGAAATTGAAAATCAGTTGGATAAAAAGATTAAAATGATGAGAAGTGATAGAGGTGGAGAGTATGAATCTCCTTTTGTAGAGATATGTTTGAAAAATAAAATTATGTCCATCAAATTATATCCCTATGTTTATATTAATCTAATTAAATTGTGGAAAGAAAAATCAATTGAAGAAAATAATGAATGCCTTAGTAATAAGTTAAGGTTTACCGCAAAAATTGTGGGGGGAAGCTATACTTACAACAATCGAATACTCAGTAGAGTGTCCCAAAGCAAGACACAATCTATTTCATACAAAAAATGAAAAGAAAGAAAATCCAACTTGAAATATTTTAATAGGGGGGGGGGGGGGGTGTTAGCCAAAGTTCAAGTTCCTATTCTCAAAATTCTAAAAATAGGGTCAAAGATTGTGGATTATGTTATCATCGAATATGCTACAAATAGTAAAACATATCGATTTATAGTTTATAAATTCAAACATTCAAATATTCATGATAACACGGCAATTGAATCAAATAATACCGAGTTCTTTGAACACATTTATCCGTATAAAATTAGACATGAGCCGTTTAGTGAAGGATCTAAATGACCTAGAAATGAACCATGGGAGAATGTACTTGATGAAAAGAATCCAAGATGTAGTAAACGTTAAAGAACGTCGACTTTCTTCACATCATATTTGCTTTCTTTTTTAAAATGAGTCCCAAACATTCAAAGAAGTGATGTCGTCTGTAGACTCATCCTTTTGAAAAAAGGCAATCACATAGTAAAATTTATTCAGTCTTGAGTAACCATACTTGAGAGTTGGTTGATCTTTCTCCATGAAATAAATCTTCAGGTTCTAAACGGATCTTCAAAAGGAAAATAAAAACTAATGACACTATTGACAAATATAGGGCAAGACATATTGTGAAAGACTTTAGACAAAAAGAAGGCATTGATTATTTTGACACATACTCTCCAGTAACAATGATGGCATCCATTCAGATGTTGATTGCATTAGTGATGGTATATGGTATTAAAATTCATCAAATGAATGTGAAAATAATTTTCTTGAATGAAGAATTAAAGGTTATTTAGAACAACCTAAGGATTTTGTGATTCCTGGTAAGTAAAGGAAAGTGTGTAAACTTGTCAAATTATTTTATGGACTAAAGCAAACACAGTGGCATACAAAGTGTGATCAAATCATGTTGACAAACGAATTTAAGATAAATAAATATGATAAATGTGTTTATATCAAAGACACTTCAAATCACAAAGTCATTATTTGTTTGTATGTGGATAACATGATCATCAGTAGAGATATTTCTGACATAAATGCCACGAAGCGAATGCTACAAAGCAAATTTGACATGAAAGACCTTGGAGTTGCCGATGATCTTAGGGATAAGAATTCATAGAACTCCATAGGATTGACATTGTCACAATCTCATTACATTGAAAATGTACTTGACAAGTTCAAGTGTATGAGTTTTAATACTGTCAGGACTTCATTGGATGTGAGCTTTGCATTTCAAAAGAATGAAGGTGAAAGTGACTCACAATTAGACTATGCAAGAGTGTTGGAGATTTTGATGTATATCATGAATTATACACGATCAGATATAGCATGTGTTATTAGTAAATTGAGTTGGTACATGAGCAATCCCAATCAAACTCATTAGATGACAATGAAAAGAGTTTTGGAGTATCTAAAACGTACTCAAGACTATATTTTGCATTATAACAAATATCCCATGATAATAGAAGGATATAATGATGCAAATTGGATCATCGGGTCAAATAAAGTAAAATTCATAAGTGGATATGTATTTTCTCTTGGTGGAGGAGTAGTCTCTTAAAAATCTTCCAAAAAAAACATATATTGTCTGCTCTACAATGGAATCTGAACTTATCGCGTTAGATAAGGTTAGTGATCGAAGATATTGATTGGTTTCAAAACTTTTTGAAAAATATTCCTTATTGGACCTAACCTTTACCACCAGTATACATACACTGTGATAGTCGAGTGATAATAGTTATGACAACAAGAAGCACCCGCATCCTTCAAATTATGAATCCATCATTATTTATATGCAAGATTAGGGTACATGCGTTGCACGTGAGTTTTCCATTTTAAAAAAAAAATGTATAACATAGAGTATAATAATAAACTATATGTAGTATCAATTGACATTGAGGAAAGAATACATTAATTTAATATTCTAACAACACAATAATTTTGTTGCTAAATCAATATCACAATGTCAATATTTTTTTCATAATTTATTTTCATATATGGAATTGTTATACTGTTAATATATGTTTAATAGTGTTTGCATCTAATTATGTAATCACAAAATTGACCTAATTTGGTACTTAGTCAACCACGAACCAACACCAATTTGGTCATACAACCATTGAAAAGTTTCATCAAGTTGGTTAATAAATTCCTAAGATCTCATATTGAATAAAATTTACATCTTAAATAATTTTCAAAGTGTTGTCTGCCTTTTCATCTACGTATTTTGGCTTCTAGTAATTTTTTTAGAAGTATGCAAGTAAAATTGATCCTTGTATGTATGTATTTCTCAAGAAAAAGTTTCTCTTCCACCAATGGACAACTTGAATAGTTTTCTTCCTCTACTTGATAAGGCTATCTTTAGATTCGGCTTCCACCTCATCCTCAAGATCATGTACATTCCTAATTTGATGATTAATATCATTATGTTCTTTCCTAGCTTGATGATTATCCTCTCCCTTTGCAAAATACAAGGGCTCGAGCTGCTTGATATTTCTTATTTATTTTCTTCATCACCAGTTCCTTCATCAGAATCTGAATGCTTTTAAACTTCTCCTTTATTCAACTTTCAAGCTTAGCTTGATCCTTTCTCGTAGAACTGCAAGTCACAGTGAATAAGTACGTGTTCTGCCAATGATTATTTCAAAAATCACATCACACCATATCGACTGCAACCCATAGTATGAAGAACAGAGAATTCATGTTCTTCTAGTGCCTCCATAAAAGTGGATAAGCTAGAACTCTTACTCTTATCTCGGATGTAAAGTTTATTTTTGATAAACTCTCGGCTCAAGTAAAAAAATAATAATAATTGATTATACATCATTATAGAATACAAATACATCAATAAGTGTTCTACAATAATAATAAAACTATGAAAGTTAACCTCAAACAATACCTTTTTCTCTCTCCATTATGACATACCCTATTATTACTTTTCCAGCAAACAATATCTTCTTCAATCTCCATTACAACGTTTGTTCAATTGTTACGTTAAATTACTATAAATTTCATCAATGTCTGAAGCATAAATTTCAAAATATCGTGTGTCATTTTCATTTGCATGTTTTGGCTTCTAGTAGTTTTTTAGTACTATGCAAGTAGAATTGATCCTTATATGTATGTATTTCTCGAGGAAAAGTTTCTCTTCTCTTGATACGCATCATGGATAGTCTTATTCCTCTACTTGATAAGGCTCTTCTCTAGTTCAACATCATCTTCAGATTCAACCTCTACCTCATCCTCAAGATCATGCTCATTCCTAGTTTGATGATTAAGATTGATATACTTTTTCCTAGCTTAATGATTATCCTCTCCCTTCACCAACTGCAAAGGCTCGAGCGGCTTGACGTTTCTTCTTTATTTTCTTCATCACCACTTTCTTCATCATAATATAAATGCTTTTAAAGTTCTCCTTTATTCAACTTTCAATCTTAGCTTGATCCTTTCTCGTAAAATCGCAAGTCATAGTGAATAAGTCGGTGTTCTGTAAATGATTATTTCAAAAATCATATCACACTATGTCGACTGCAATCCATAGTCTTAGAACAGGGAATTCATGTTCTTTTAGTGCCTTCATAAAAGAACTCTTACTCTTATCTCGAATATAGAGCTTATTTTCGATAGACTCCCGACTCAAGTAAATAAAAAATAATAAATCATTATACATCATTATAAAATATAAATACATCAATAAGTATTCTACAAAAATAATATAACTAAGAGAGAGGACAAAATTATACAATTTTAAAAAACACAAAAAGATGTGTGAGGCTAAAGAACTTACTGGATGCAACATATTTAGATGATTCTTAATCATTTCATTAACATGAAACAAAATAAGAATCATGAGAAATAATAAAGAGGTCAACAGAAAGGGAATACATGAAAAGAAGAATACATTACAATAGTAATATAATATACCATAACCAGAGGCAAACATATGCATGCATTTACTTCAACTCAACTACAGACGAAGGAAACAATTGTACAATTTGACAAAACACAAAAAGATGTGTGAGGCTAAAGAACTTACTGATGCAACAATATCGTGGTCAACCAAAGTTATCTCGAGGATTTGATATTTGGAGAAGAGGGCTACTATGTGTGTATATATAGGCAACTCGTAGAACAAATTTGTTCTCGTTCTCGTAGTCTTGTTATAACTTTAAAAGTATTATCGTATATTTAATAGTCTTGATCCCATATATTTTAGGATTTTATAATCTTGATTCCATATATTTTAGGATTTTAGAGTCTTGATCCCATATATTTTAGGAGTCAATATTATAAATATAATTAAGTAATAATTTGAAAAAAAAAGTGAAAAAGACGATTTGTTAAAAGCGTAGACTTTTAATAAAGGATAAAAAGTTCAAACAATATTTCTAAGGTCTTTCACACTTTTAATATATTATAGATTATAAATTATAGATTATAAATATAGATTATAGATTATAAATATAAATTATAGATATAGATATAGAAAAAATGCCGTCTTTTTCTCAATAATGTGTTTGTCGTTTTGACCCAATTCTATTAAATAGAAATACTGATAATTTTCGAATAAAGTATTAGAATGTATGAATGTATTGACCTTGAAACAACAATAACTTATTACTCTTCTTATAAAACAGAACTATTAATTACTCTTCTTATAAAACAAAACTCTATTTTTCTTTGTTATTTTTTCTCAATATTGAGAAACAATTTGAAAGTGAGAGAGAGGAGGGAGAGGAGCAACTAGTAAGAGATAAAACATTGAATATTTCAGATGAATAACGGTTACGGATAAGTATATATTACTTTTAGCCTAGTGTAAACACCTAATTTTTGACCCAAACCTAATGTTTTTATACCATTTTAATGTTCAATTAATTTTTTTTTTATTTTTAGGCATTTTAAATTTATCTTATTTTTGAGGTTCGTTAAAATTTTTTGAAAACTACAAAAAATAGAGTCACATTTTTAAATAAGTTTTTATTTTATTGTTTATTTATTTTTAGAAAAAAAAAGAATTTTTTTATATATTTGTTTTCTTCTTTCAACTTTTAATAAAGAATGTTATGATATTAATTTTTCTTAATCATATTCCTAAGACTAGTTATTAACTTATATCATATTATATTAGTTTTAATCATTTTTATTTTATTATTAATAATAATAATAATAAAAAAAAAAAAAAAAACCTAAACTACCCAAACCACCCCACAATTCCCACTTCTACTTAACCTCTCCCATTACCTCCACACAAATACGACACATGCACACATGCACTAATTTCATATATATAACACACACACATGCACTAATGAGAGGGAGGAACACACGGAAAAGCAAGAAACAAAAGAGAAAATCAAAGCAAAAGAAAAAAAAAAACAAAGGGGGGGACGGAAGATTGAAAAAAAAAAGAGAAAAACAAGCACGCAAGTTAAATTGAGAGGTCATCGTTCGTTGTTTCAAGTTTGTGGCTTCTTAATCAGAAAATTGTATTGACTTTGTTTGTAAATTATCATTTGCAATAGGTAACTCTCAATCCTTCTTTACGTTATGTAACACCATCATTATACAGGGTTTGATTTAAATATTATAAAGTTACTCAAGTTTAACATGTGTCTAACCTATTGCGAATATTTATAGCATGTGCATCATAATTTTTATATCGTTAAATTCTGAGTATATGAGTATAACATATGTCACTCCTATCAACTATATAAAAAGATGAAAGGAAGGTAGATGGGGAGAAACATAGAGCAAACTGGAAAGTAAAAGATTAAAAAAAAGGGGTGTGGGGGGGGGGGGGGGGGGGGTAACACAAAGAGGAGGAAAAACAATAAAAAAAAAAAGTAGGAAAATAAAACGAAAAACCCAAGAAAAAGAGAAAGAAACAAACGCATGCATGCAGAAAAAAAAAAAGCCTAGACAAATTAGAAGAAAAAGGAAAAGAAGTAGGATAAGAATTAAAAAAAAAAAAATTATTGCTCCCCCTTTACAGTTCCAGCAAATGAACAATTATTGCAATCACAACAATAAAAAATTTCCTCACGTCCTAAACTGTGAATCTTATTCACGGTTTTAAGTTCGTGACTTTTAAAATCAATAGATTGTAATGATTTATTATTGTGAGTTGATCTTCCTCAAAAGGCATCTTTCAATTTTTCTTGTATAGTTTGATATTGCGATTATGTAAGACTTGATTTCAATATTATGAAGATGCTCAAATTCGTATACGTTCAACTTATTCATGTCATTTTTGTTATAATATAAAGTAGTTGAGATGATGAAATTACCGCGAATATAAAGCTTCTTGTATGATGTATGAATCTCGTTAATAGATATGATGGTTGAGTTCTTAGTGATAAAACTAGGTTTAGGAAAAGGAACCTTGAATGGTCATTCCTGGTAGTAACTTATTTTGTTTGTTCCTTACTTTCAACTTGCACATATTTATGTTTAGATGATTTATTTGGATTGCCGACTTGATTAAATATGTTATCGTAGAATAACTTTTATAATGTAGAATCAGGTTACATTTGATATTTTAAGTTACAACAAAATAAGTTTTGCTTATTTTTATCAGAAGAAAACTAAAAATCTAATATACAAGTGAAAATTAACGATGAAGTTGGAAAGCCCTGCTACCGATCATTCATTATAATTAATTTAATCTGCCATTTAAAGCCGTTTGAATTGGGTTGGTTTAAACCTATTAGGTTCTTATTTAGACTAGGAAAATAGGGACGATTCATAAATGCTTCAAAAGCACGAGAAATGTATCAAAACTTGTGGTATGACCGGAAAGTACTGCTACTGGCAAGCCACGCATTAATATAATTAAATAATTTAAAATAAATTAAAAGAAGAAAATAAGTAACTTTTAGGCTAACAAATATTATATATCCAAAAGATTAATTTAAGCCCGGCATATGTCATTAAAGCGACCGTGCTAAAACCACGGGACTCGAGCGGTGCCTAACACCTTCTCTTCGGTCAACAGAATTTCTTATCCGAATTTTTAGTTCGCAGACCAAAAATCAAGAGTCATTTCCTTTTGAATAGAGATTCAATAAGGTGACTTAGAACACCCAAACTCAATTTCAAGTGGCGACTCTGTAAATAAAACAATCCCTTTTCAAAACGTCACTTTAATTGAAAAAATCCATTTTCTCTAAAATCAACTTCTTAGCGGGGTTGGATACAGTAAAAAACAGGGGTGTGACACCTAGACTGGTGTGCCCAATTTGGATAATATATACATGCATGGGAAATATCATATAGTCAATGACAATATGGGCTACTACTAATGCATCAACGTAATTTTAACTGAATAGTAATCGGTAACCATTGCTCTTTGTACTTGATATTGCCATATTTAAATCAAGTTTTTTTAAAAAATAGTTTCTCTATCTTCATGTGGTAATTATAAGGTCCATATATATTCTATCCTCTCGAAATCTCACTTGCTCAATTTTATTAGGTATATTGTTGTTAATATTGTATAAAATAAACAAGTACAGATATTTTAGGCTTGATTCATAATCTTAATAAAATTGGAAACTTGCTTGATTTGAGTGATTATTAAAGAAAAGAATCGTATTTCAAATCCTTGATTGAAGCCTGTAGGATAATCAATAGCTAGAAGTTGGCTCTTTCCATCAATATACATATTCTTAATATATTCAGCGCAACATTTGAACTATCCACTATTTTTCATTGTGAAGATATCTGCTTTCAATAATTATTATTATTACTATGAATGAAATAAATGTGAAAGTGGACCACACCATTTTGGTCCCTTAGCTTCTGCCGACTTCTGGGAAGAGGTTATAATTTCCAAACATGCCAGCTATATGTGTGGCGCAAAATCCAAATGTTCGCTTGTTTAGGTGTCGTTTCAAAATTAATGTAATGGAATGTAGTTTCAAATGGACGTGTGAACATATTAGGGAAGAGAAGATAAAAATCGAAGTTATATAAGATAAGGTGTAAATAGTTTTGGTAGTGGATAAGGTGATAACATGAAATTGAGATAATTTGGACACGTGAAGAGAATGTGCGGTGATGTTCTAGTGAAGAGGTGTGAGAGGTTGACAATGAAGAATTTGAGGGTTGGGAGAGGGGGTGGGGGTGGGGAGGGGGTTGATTAGACAGGACACAACACAATTTTAGCTGGTTGAGGACATGTCCTAGATAGGAAGATATGGATGTCGAGGATTAAGGTGGAATGATAGTAGCTAGTGAGTGTTGCCGTACTTCTAGTAGTATAATTCAAATACATTTATAATTTAAATACATTGCATATTCTTTTTCTCCATTGTGTATTTAATATCTTTTACTACAATTGTTTTGTACATTATTATTTTGTTGCCTCTTTTTCATTGTTACTTTTCTACGTTTTTTTAAGTCAAGAATGGAAACAATCTCTCTACCCCAAAGGTAAAAGGAATGTTAATTTGCATCAGTAAGTATCCGTTCTATTAACTCGGTCAATTTAAGATAATCTTTTCGGAGATGTTAATAAATGTTTTTCTCTCATTAAGTACTTCATTCGTTCACCTTTATCTATCACATTTTGTTTTAGGAAAGTCAATTTGGCTAAATTTTAAGATTAAACTAAAGTAGATTGATTTAACATTTCAAATTTAAAATTTAGATGTTCAAAAACTATATGAAAAATGTTATAAGTTGTAATCTTTCTCATATTAATATGATAAAATTAAAATACATCTTAAAATGTTAGACAAGTTCAAGCAGTTTGACTTTCGAGAAGTGAAACGTCGCAAGTAAAAATGAATAAATAATTTATTTTATTCGGTCATTATAGATATAAATTATAATTGTAATTTTTTTTAAAACAAAAAATATTAAAATTTTAAAACTAGTACTCATCAAATTGGTGTAAAAATCAGGGCTACAACGCGTATGATGATGATGGGTAATAGAGGTCGGACGAGCAGGAACAAAATGTCATTAACATGAAGAGAGCAGTAGTGGTTGTCATTATCATGGGCATTTACCACAAGTTAAAATGGCAAATTGCATTTACTGACATATGCACCCCTTCAAATAAGTGATTTAAGTTACAACTTAGATCCGTTTGAATTGGCTGAAAAAAAGCGGTTGAAAAAAGATTTTTAAAATTTCTTTTGAAAGTGCTTAACTTATTATAAAAATAAGCAGTTAAGTATTTGGATAAAAGTGGTGAAACTGAAAAAAAGTTATTGATGTGTTTGGTAAATAATGCTTTTAAGAACATTTTTTTTGTTAAAATGATTGAAATATCCTTATAACTGTTAATAATATATAGAGTTGATTATTATTAATTTTTATTGCTATAGAGTTGAAATTATTTAAGGAGGCTATTAATATTTGTCATGTTGAATTTTACGTATTTGACAAAAATTCATAAGACTATTTTTCTATTTAAAAATACTTTAAAACATCGCAAATTTTTCATATTTTTAATTTCCATATCCGATCCACCTACATTATATAAGTGTTGGAAGAAATATATTACTATTTACTATTAAGAAAATATCTTTAGACAAAATTATTTCTTCGTAAATTGATGGTTTTATTATTCTTAAATTTGTCTTTAATTAATAATTAAATTATTAATTAGCAATTCAGTGAATTTGATTTCTTCATAAATTGATGGTTTTATTATTCTTAAATTCACTGAATCGTTAGTTGATGGTTTAATAATAGATTTTATTACTCTTAAATTATTAGTTTGATAGTTTAATAAATTGGTGGCTTTCCAAAATTAGATTAGCGGGGTAGGTTGTTTTCATTGAATCATGAAAAACAATTATTAATTAATTAAAATTCACTGAATCGTTAATTCATGAAGAAAGTATTAATTAACGCTTAATTAGCATGCCCTCTAATTAATATTATTAATTTTTATTGCTAAAATAATTAAAATTAAAATTAATATATATATATATGTGTGTGTGTGTGTGTGCGCGCGCGCGCGCGTGTGTGTGCGTGTGTGTATTAAATTATGCATTAACAAACTTTGTGGACAATTTTGAAATAAGAAAAAATTATAAGGATAAAAAGTTGTTTACTTGATCAATGGGGAATAGATTATAATTTGAAAAAAATATGCTCCCATTTAGAGCTTATTGTTTTTAGCTTAAAAAGGTCAAAAACAACTTTTTTTTAAGCCATTTTGAAATTTGTCAAACACCATTTTAAGCTAAAAAGAGATTATAATCTATTTTTATCAGATTATAATCTCTTCCAAACGAGCACTTAATACCACCAACAATAACATATATGATGGAGTCAAAAATTTCATGAAGAAGATGTAAAAAGTAAATACACAAAAATATATGTAAAAAGTAAATACACGAAAATACATGAACTGATACATGCACCCCTTCAAATGAGTGATTTACGTTACAACTTACAACCACCAATAATATGAGATGATTTTTTTTTTTTTTAACTTTTATTATAAAGTCAGAATTTTCATGAAAAAAAATTGAAATGTGAAATGTAAAGACACGAAAACGTATTTATTGATATATACACCCCTCCAAATACGATTTAAGTTGCAACCACCAACATTTTTTTTTTAACTTTCGTTACACTAGAGTTAAAAATTTCACTAAAAGAAGTTAAATATAAAGATATAAGTGCAAACAATAGTTGACAAAAAAAAATTGATGACATTTAGTATATAGTAGAATCAGATCATTCAATATACTTATGCACTCACACCTTACTATAATAGTGAACTAAGTTTTTCTCCGAATTGAATTTTTATGTAATATTTATCTTTATATGACAATTTTTAATCTATAACAAAAATAATATCAATCTTTGTAACACGATACTTTTCGTAAAATTACCTCAATAATAACTATCTTATAATGCTTAATCGTTATAACAATCAAAATATTTTGAAACCCACGATATTATATTATCTACACAACATAATTTCGAGCAAAAGAATATCAATTGACACCTCTTAAATATAAAGGCTTCCTCATTAATATTATAACTATTATTCATTTTATTTTGTTTGTCTTGCTTTTTTTTGTTTCCTTTTTGATAACTCTGTAATCACATTCTTTGTCTTTTGATAACTCTTTAATTCTAATATATCACATGTCAATTTAAAGCCATAAGATTTAAAAAATATTTTAATATATTCTACATATATTTATACTTTAATTTAAGATAAAAAATTTAACTTTTCTTTAAAACTTTCTTAAATTTTCATATCAAGTCAAAATCACATACTAAATTAAAACGCATGGAGCATATAATTTTTACAGTATACTGTGAGGAGTTAAGTTGGTAAATATATAAAGTGCATGCAAGAAAAAGTGGTCATAAATATCAGTCTACCTTACTCAATATACGTAAGCCACACCATCATTTTATCTCCATATGTTTGTACCTTCCACATGTCTAAAATCCATACACGCTATTGAATACTAGTAGCAATAATGCATATAGTTTTCTACTCTAAGTTTGTCTATAAATACTAACAAGAACAAGTAGTCATCAATTGAAAGAAGAAATTGTAATAGTGTTACAATTCCTTAAGAAAAATACAAGAAGAAGAAAATTAAGAAAAGAAAAACTATAGAGTATTATTATTATTATGGAGGACAAGAAAAACAATACGTCTTTATCTTTGTCCTTCCCCTCGCCGGAAAATGGCGTTTACGATGAGGAAAAACAGAGCCCCGGCAGTGATTCTCCAGCCAAAACAGGCCGGAGAAAGCCTGGTGGATGGAGGGCTATGCCTTATGTTCTAGGTGATTTATCATTTTTCTATTTTTTTCTTTTTATAATCTTGTTGTGTTGAGATCAACTTGTACGGACCTCAATTATTTAATTAGTGGCCATATACGTGAAAGGGGTTCAAATGAATTTCTTTATTAAAAAGATTACATTTTATAAATAATATTAAATATATTTAAATATAGCTGGGTATATTCACTCATGATGCAAGTTTGCATTTTTATATAAGAAGTTCTTTTGCTGAAATTCCAGGCTTCGCTGTTGAGTAGCAATAACTTTTATCTACAAAGATTTAAACCAAGTGAAAAAAAATCTCTTGGTTGAGCTTTAAACTTGCAGGAACTCCTTTTCTAAAAAACAAATCCACTCCTGTTTATTACTTCATTTTAATTTTGGGTGTCTTATTTTCTTTTTAGTTAGCTCAAAAAAATTCTCTTTTCTTTTTTGATAATTTTTTAATTCTAATTTTTCACCTGATATGTTTAAGACTACAAGCTACATTAAAGGATATTTTTGTATTCCGCATATCTTTAGTTTAAGATCGATCTTAAGATTCGACTTAAAAATTCTTTTTAATTTTTAAAATTTGGTGTCAAGTTACAGACAAGCAAATTGTTTATATCGACATGATGACTTAAAGACCAGCTCAAGTTGATAACATGTTTCTTAAGTTCTTTTTCAGTCCATGCACAAAATTTTTTCAAAATGACAGCCAATAAATTGTGTAGTAAGTTTCTTTAAGTGTCGTTTTCTTCTTGCACAATTTGACTCAATAATTAATTTGCTGGTGAAGTTAATGTTGTGTTATTAATACGTCTTCTTGTTATTGTTAATTTTTGGCAGGAAATGAGACATTTGAGAGGTTGGCAGGAATGGGGCTACTGGCAAATTTCATGCAGTTTTTATTAACAGTGTTTCATTTGGACCTTGTGTCTGCCACTAATTTTCTTAATATATGGTCTGGTGTTACTAGTTTCATACCATTGCTTGGGGCTTTCATTTCCGATGCATATATTGGACGGTTTTGGACTATTGCCATTGCCTCCATTTTTGAAATGATGGTACGTTGCTCTTTCTACAGTAATAGGACATAATTCATTTATATCATGCGTCCCTTTGTTTTTGTTATTTCGTTCGTACATCTTTTAAGTGTCATTAATAACTTGATATATTTTTAGAAGCAATAAATAAGATGATAGTTTAATTATATTATATTTTAAATATAATAAATTTAATATTTTAAAATTTATTTTTAATTTTTTAATTAAATAGTCAAATAATATTTATTTTTAATATAGTGAAAAAATAAAAATAAACAGAAAGAGATTCTATTGTACGTTATATATTCATTAAATATACCTCGTGATTTGCATTTCTCAATGAATGTGTTGACAACTTTGTTACATCTACGCTATTTTGAATTGTCGACTTTATTTATTGTCACCACAATTTAACTTACTCCCTCTTGATCATTTTACTCAGTTATATATTTTTGACACATTTTTTTTTAAATGAATTGAAAAATAATTTTATTAAATTATTTTTATCTATAATCTCTGTTTAATCAATAATGCAAATATCATCAATAATGCATATACAATCAATAATACATATATAATTTATCAAAGAAGCGATGAATCGATGACGAATGCCATCACTTGCTTTTCGGTGCGCATTTGCCAGAAGATAAGGGGTATATGCAACACATTTCTTGCACAAAATGTCCCTTTTCCCAAAAAGGAAGAAAAACGACTTTGCAGTATGCATTTACTACAATTATTGAAGTATACTTTTGATTTATGTTGAGACATGACACTATAGTGGTCTCAATCTCATTATCTCAAAATAATTATACTTCTTTGACGTGAGATCAAACTTGCTTGCTAACTCTAGAAATTAGTCAAATTGACTCTAAAATAACTCTAGAAACTAGTCAAATTAACTCTAAATAACAGAAACTTAGACGAATATATTGAGATGAAAGGGGTGCCATTTTATAAGTTATTTGAATAGTGCAATAATTTTTTCGCTATCAAGCTTTAAACTCTATAAGTTTTCATTTAATTTTCATATTATGACTATACATATGATAACTCTTGTTTGCTTTTATTAACAGGGAATGTTTACATTGACCTTGATACCTTGGTTACCACAGTTGCACCCTCCTCCTTGCAAAGTGGGCCAACAATGCAAGACTGCCAATAAGTCACAAATGGGCTTTCTAGCAATGGGATTAGGATTTTTGAGCATTGGATCTGGTGGAATAAGGCCTTGTAGCATCCCATTTGGTGTGGATCAATTTGATTCAACAACAGATGAAGGAAGAAAAGGAATTGCTAGCTTCTTTAATTGGTATTATGCTTCATTTACAATGGTCCTGATTATTGCAGTTACTCTTGTGGTATATATTCAAGATTCAGTGAGTTGGGTAATTGGATTTGGTATCCCTACGATACTCATGTTCGTGTCTCTCATTTTATTTTTCGTTGGGACGAAAGTGTATGTTTATGTCAAGCCCGAAGGAAGTATTTTCACGAGCATTGTTCAGGTTTTTGTGGTGACTCACAAGAAACGCAAGCTTAAGCTTCCAGATGAGCGTGAGAGTAATGGGGTCTTTTATGATCCCCCGTTACCGGAAGGGTCCATTGTGAAAAAACTCCCTTTAACCAATAAATACAGGTAATTCATCTCCTCTAATTTTATTGGCTTAACACTTTATTTAATTGTTATTTAGATTAGCTTATAAAACATATACTTTTAGTTATATAAGTTGTTAAAGCTTTAAACTGATGTAGACTAAAGCAAATATTGAAGTGGACATTTGCTAGCTAGTATCAATTTTTTTGGAGTTACAGCCAACATATAGCATCCATGTGGAACATTACATTTCTGGCTTCTTTGCTTTGTGCCTTTTCTCATTTAGACACTTATAGAATTTGGATGTTTCTGTTTAGTTGGAATATATAAAAGTGGTAAAATGGTAGACCATGCTACAGAATTGGCATTACTTATTTACCTGACATGCATGCGTGACCTATAGAATGAGCATATTATGGACGAGATGCATGTGTGATGTAGGGAATGTACATCTAATGTATGAGATGCATGTGTTACACAGAAGCGGACCTACCTTGGCAGTAGAGGGTGCACGTGCACCCGCTAGCCTCGAGAAAAACTCTGTATATATAATTTGTATATATGTATATATATAGTGGTGGAGCCAAGAAGTTCATTAAGGGGGTTCAAAATAGCACACAAGAACTAGCCGAAGAAGGTTCAACATATACAATATATACATAAAAAATAACTTTAACCATGTATAAATAGTATAATTTTTTGCCGAAGGGGGTTCGGATGAACCTCCTTGATATATGCTAGATCCGCCACTGTATATATATTAGGGTGTTATGTTAAATATATGTTGTGCACCTTCGAAAACAATTGACTTGATTGTCAAGATAGTTGAGCATGTCAATTAAAGTCTTTTTTTATTACGTGATGACTCGGGTTCGAAGCCCAACAACAACATTTTTTTATTGCTCCTTTTTTCAAATACACTATCTGTTTGTTGTTTTCTGTTTGAAATTTTAAGTGCAAACACACATACGCACACATATATATATCAATTGATTAAAAAAATTTCCTACTAAGCAATCATTTATTTTACACTTTTTTTTTCTTTTGTGTATTGTGGACATTGTTGACGTATTTTTCATTTTATTTCAAAATACAATATCCCCTCCAACTTTAAAATGTAGATATTCTCCCCATCTTGTACTTGTACTGTAAATGTTTATTTATTTTATCTTTTGATCATTGACTTACTTTTTATTTAAAAAATAAGTAATTTAAAGTTTAAGATAGACTTAAATCAAACGTTTTTCGTACAACCATCTAGAAAACAAATTTCTCGAATTTCATATTTTTCAAAAACTTTTTATTATTATTTAAAATATAAAAGTGCATTGAACTCAAATATGGTAGATAACACACTTTTTTCATATTAAATCTAATTAATGATATTCAATAATATTAAAAGTTTGCTTATAAAATACTATAATTAATAAGTTTTCAAAGAACTGCATGTCGAATTTTGACATTATTAATTACTATGTTAAATATAAAGATGCACCCATCAAATTTAAATTCTGGATTCGCCTCTGATGTTACGTATGAAATGCACATATAATGCACGTAAGACGCATAATATGCACATACTATACATGAGATTCACTTCCAACACACATAAATACTAATTTTTTTCAATATACTATTTTCTTCATTGAGCCTTGCCTTATAATATCCAAAATTGGAAATTAAACTTAGCTTCTGTCTTCTTTATTTTGTGCATTGTTTTCATTGGGGCACTTTGAATTTGAACGTTTCTATTTAGTTGGAATATTAAATTGGTAAAATAGTGGACCCGGACCATAGTACAAAATTGTAATTACAGTAAATGTTTGAACATTGTGTTTCAGAAATTGAGGAAGAGCCCCTTAACTAGTACTTCTAAACTAATGAGTGAAATAGGAAATATAATACTCCTTTAGCTCTGGCGAGAATAGTTTTATTGGTACAAATTAATAGATTACTCAAAAGCTAGCTCAAATTAAAAACAAATAGTAATAAAGTGAGTAATCTGCTATACTTTCATTCAAAATAAATTTAGATGTTTTAAGTTCTCACTTAATATTGTTTTCACTCAGATCATTGAACAAAGCAGCTATAGTGATGGAGGATGAAATTAACACTGATGGTACTTGTTCAAACAAATGGAGACTATGCAGTATCCAACAAATTGAAGAAGTAAAATGCCTTCTCAAAATAATTCCAGTATGGTCAACAGGAATTATTTGTTTCACAGCCATGGCACAACAGGGCACATTCACAATGTCACAAGCACTAAAAATGAATCGTCATCTCGGCCCCAAATTTCAAATTCCAGCCGGTTCACTCTCTATTATATCGATGATCACAGTAGGAATGTGGATACCAATCTACGACCGACTTATCGTTCCATCCCTTAGAAAAGTCACACGAATTGAAGGTGGGATCACATTGTTACAAAGAATTGGAATTGGTATGGTTTTCTCGATTTTGTCAATGGTTGTAGCTGGGCTAATTGAAAAGGTACGAAGAAATTCTGCGATAATGCACAATAGTCCTGATGGAATTGCACCTATTACAGTCATGTGGTTAGCTCCACAACTAATACTCATGGGATTTGCTGAGGCTTTTAACATTATTGGTCAGATCGAGTTTTACAATAAGGAGTTTCCTGAAAATATGAGCAGTGTGGCTAATTCTTTGTTTTCTTGCACAATGGCCGGTGCAAGTTATTTAAGCACTTTATTAGTGAACGTTTTACATGAAACTACAGGAAGACATGGACATCCAGATTGGTTAACCAAGGATATTAACCAAGGCCGAGTAGAGAATTACTACTACCTTATTGCAGTATTAGGAGTTCTAAATTTATTTTACTTTATATATATTGCTCGTCGATATCAGTACAAGACTAGATTAGTAGTTGATGATGAAGTTAAGCCTTATTCTGAAGTTCATGAACTGCATGACATGAAGTATTAAGCAAATTGTGCTTAATTAACTGCAGATTAGTGCATCTAGAAACTTGATTAAAGTATATATAGTACTTAGTTAACTATTGAATATGCCTAAGTTAATGTTCAGTCCTGGATAAGAGATGTATGAAAGTGTATAATCATCAATATGTATAACAATAAAGAAGAATGTTCAACTTGCTGCTGACATGACGCTTTTATAAACAGTATTTGTATTTATCTTTTTTTCTATTTTTTCATATTTTTTTTGCTGTTTTCTAATTAAAAAGCAAAGAAATTTATGAAACTTCAATGCAACCATCAAGATATTACTTATGAGTATTAACAATATGTAGAATTTATGAGAGATTAGCAGTAACAATTATCATGAAGATCATTAAGAATCAACAAGCTTCTCTTAAGGAAGTTTTAAGAACAGAATTGAGAAGAAGAAGGAGAGAAGAATGTGATTAAAGAGTAATTGAGAGATCAAGATGAAGTTGTTTCTATTCAAACTTAATGCATATACATGAGAAATCAATATATATAGATAAGCATAGAAGATTCTAGACTTAACTAATCCTAACTAACTCTTAGGATGGCTAATGGTCATAACTAACTTTTCACAAAGTTAGTTATGAACAGTGTTTCTTGTTAACTAAACTAATCAACTTCTTCTTGAGCTTGAAATATGTTGAGCATTCCTAGCTTGGAAGTCAGATGATCATGTTAGTCTCTAGTTAACCCTTTAGTAAGTAGATCAGCAGGTTGTTCCTTGGTGTTGATATACTCTGTTTGCACAATGCCCTGCTGCAGTTTCTCTCTTATGAAGTGAAGGTCAATCTCTATGTGTTTAGTCGTTTCATGGAAAACTGGATTGGCTTCATTTTGTAATGCAGACTTACTATCACAGTAAACTGTGGCAGGATGTTTGAGTTCAAAACCAATCTCCTTAAGCATCCCAATTAGCCAAACTAGTTCTGTAATAGTTGATGCTAGGCTTCTGTATTCTGATTCTGCTGAGCTTCTTGAGATAGTGGTTTGTTTCTTAGATTTCCAAGCTACCGTGATTCTCCAACCTTTATTAAGAAACCAGTAACTGACCTTCTTATTTGTGGACATGCTGCCTAGTCAGCATCACAAAATGCAGTAATGTGGTCTTGAGGCTTACTTGATAGGAGTAACCCTTTTCCAGGCTGTTCTTTGATTATTTGACTATTTTTTGAGCTGCTTCCATGTGGGATTTCTTTGGTTGCTGCAAGAACTGACTTAAAGTTTACACAACATAAGCTATATCAGGCTGATACGATAAAAACTTGGATCGTATAAAAAAGAAGTTAAAACAGTCCATAAACAAAGGGAAACCCGAGAGCAACACAAACATAATTCTCGTCTCTAACAACAACAAGAAACAAGGTGTAAATGACTAACAATAACAAGGGATAAACAACATTATAATAAGAAGAACCACAATAGGATAACAACAATCCAACGATTACAAGGTTACAAGAATAACAAGAACTAACGGTTTCCCTAGATAACACTAACTAAGACATGAAATGTAAAGATAGTTAGTGAGACATACACTACAATAAGACCCAAGAACCCAAAGATATATTTAATCTAAGGACCCCTAAGACTTACAATAGTAACACCACACTCTTACGAAGACACGAGAGGGATTCCACCGCTCAAGCACCATCATTTCCAAGCAATACACATTCACAAGTGAGTCCACACTTGCTCATGTCCTAGTTTCGACCTAGGGAGGCTCTCTCTCAAGAGAAGTGTTCTTTCATCAATATTCAATAACTAATGAACTAAAACCCTATCATGTTCTATTTATAGACATATTACAATAAGAGGTAAAAATACAAAAGAGCCCTTTAATGAAAAGGTCACAAAATAGGCGCCCATGGAGTGCGTTTTGGGGTGGCTTTATGCACACCAAGGTCCTTCTTCACATTTCAATTTGCACACTCCCTCAGTTGCATTCAAAATACTCAAAAACGTCTATCGTCATGATCATGCTCGTATCACAAGCCTAGTAATAATGAGGGATAGCAGTTTTCCAATCAGTCTTTGGTATCACTGCAAGAAATCAGGTTTTTAGTGGCGAAAAAACTCGCTGCAAAAGAACCAAAAATCGCCACTAAATATTTTTTGCAGCGACACTTACGCCGTGGGTAATAACTCTGTAACTAAAGGTTATTTGTGATGACAAAGAATCGTCACCACAGTAAATATGTATTTACGACAGTTTCTACCGCCACAAAAGATAGACAAATACGCTGCAAAATGTATTTTGAAAAAAGGCATTTGGACTTGGCTGCTACTGCTACACTAGAATCA
The DNA here is from genome assembly GCA_030864225.1 of Capsicum baccatum var. pendulum. Taxonomy (NCBI): domain Eukaryota; kingdom Viridiplantae; phylum Streptophyta; class Magnoliopsida; order Solanales; family Solanaceae; genus Capsicum; species Capsicum baccatum. The sequence continues at coordinate 235,615,386 of CM061560.1, read as the reverse complement.
GCAGCGACTCTGTCGCCACAAAAGCTTCATTAATTGTGACCACTTTGTTGTCGCGGCAAAAGAACCACAAATTGTGACCACTGATATACTAGAATCCGCAGCGACGTTGTCGCCACAAAAGCTTCATCAATTGTGACTACTATGTTGTCACCGCAAAAGGACCATCAATTTTGACAACTTTATTGTCGCTGCAAAAGAACCATCAATTGTGACCAATTATTTGTCGCCACTAAAACATCTACATTAGTAGCGGCTTTGTAGCCATAAAATCAATATCAATAGTGGCCACATATTTTTCATCACTAAAACCTATATTATTAGTAGCAACCCATGTTGTTGCCGAAAAGAACTTATAATAGCAAATGTACTAAAACATTAGTGGCAAGTCACATTTTGCCACTCAAGTTTTGTGCACAAATAAAAATATTGTTTTCATCAACCATAATATTGAATTTGTACCTGTATTAGACAAAATTGACAATAAATTTTAAGAACTTTATATAATATTAGCTAGTAAAAGCATCCAATAGTATTTTACAAAATCATCCTCTGATCAAATATTATAAGTACATCCCTTAATAAGAAGTCAACGGCATATAAGTTAATAAATGACATTGTGCTTCAGTTTTATCCTATTCATACATATGATCAAAAATCAAAAATGCATTCTACGCCTTCATGCTCCTCCTTGGTCAACCCATTGTTTAAGAACGTCCCTGCCATTAAAAAATATCAAATAACTTTATTTACTAAAAAACTTCAAATTAAGAGTCTTTTGCCTAATCTATAAATAAAAAAGCAATTATCGATTTCTTATAAGAGATTGAATTTTAGATAAAATAAAATAATAATGCTCTAGATTCAATTTTATGGGTAGAGTGTGCCAGACCTTACCTACCTCATGGAGGTAGAGAGCTTGTTTACGAAAGACACTTGGCTTAGGGAACGCATATCAACATGAAAAGTAAAAGCAGAAAGGAATATAGACCTGAATCATATAGTCAGTAGTTACGAACATCACCAATTTCCACAGGATCTCACGCAATTCTTTGTGTAACTACATTCGATTTTAACCCATTTGAAGCATAACCAAAGAATGAGGTCCCAGTTTAACCAGGCCAACCACTTTGATGTGGGTATTAAGACACTGGCTAAAAGCAACTCCAAATTGATCCATTCCTTCTTTTTGCCCTAATTAACTGATATAGAATGTTGGATAAAGGATTTGTTCCTTAAAACCTTCATCAGGATATTGTCTATGGGGTGGCCAATTATATTTCTTATGATCATTTGTTTCCTAAATATCAACCCTTTGTTATTATTGTTACTCCACAAAAGGACTATAGATCAGTTACTAAAAGACTTTAATATGGAGATCCTTCAATCTAGGTCTTATTTTTAAAGGCGGCCCATATGCACAAAGCATGGATACAAAGAAGAATGGGTTAGAACGTGAATATCAGAGAACTAAGCAAACAAAATGACAAATACTTTGATGTCGTTTCACCATAATTTTTAAGTGACTAAGTAGTGGAACATGATAGGAGTAATGACTCTGCAATTCAGTCATTTTCTAGGGTAAAAGAACAGAAAAAACATCATCTATAAGAGTAAGAGTAAAGATTACTATTCTTAAATATATACCAGCTATATATACCAGATAAAATCACTAATGTTTATAAAGTCAAGCTAATATCAATAGTGAAGAAATAAAAAGGCATAATGGTTGGTTGCGTAAAGTATTCTCACGAAACTAAATGGTGACAACAATTTTCACCATAAGCATAAGATGTACTATAAGTCGGCCAATCATTCATCTACTGAAGTATCTCAGAGCTTTAAATTTCTTGCTAACATAATGTTTCAACTGTCGATATTATGTCCAGCAAATTTAATTGTATGATCTTTTCCATTTTGAAGGTAAGGGTGTACACTCCATGTCAAGTTGAGACTAAGTTGGAAACAACAAAAAGAGATTATTTACAAGCAGTTGTTGGTATTTCATCAATAAATAAGCTCATTATTCCCTCAATAAATAAGCTCATTAGTCCCAAGTTGGTGGATTGGTATCTTCTTGATTTTGCAAAGGACTTGGATGCATTGCTAGATTGGGTGTGCCTACAGCTATCAGATGAACTTAGAAATCAAATTATGAAATGCCTTGAGAGACGATGAAAAGAACCTCTTTCACAATTAGTACAAGTAATGCCATACAATTTCAGCTGCAGGTACCTCATACACCGATAAAATACAGCCTTCACAAGTTCCAGAGTTGTGGACAAATCTATATTAGCACAGAAGACAAATCTATACTAGTGATATTACCTTGACTTGACAAAAGAAAAAAGAGTGTTACATAGGTTTATAAAACTTTTGGGCATTCATGGGGTCATTTTTTAAAGTCGCTACAATCTAAAAACTGAGTTCTAGTCAAGAAAATACCTGTTGCATTCCAGCCATGAGAGTAACCGTTTTTTCTTGAAATATTTTTTCTACTTCTCCTTTCATGTGTTCACGTTCCTCTTCCAATTTCTTTTGCAAATCCTGATCCATATCTCTTTTCAAGTCGGCAGCCATTTGTTCACGCTCTTCTTGTAACTTTATTTCCATGTCAAGTTGTATCTGTTGACGCATACTTTCTACTGCTAAAAACACGCTGTCCACTATGTTTGCTTGCTGCATTTGACTCTTTTTAGGAGGCTTCTCTCCATATCTTTTTCCCTGAACGTATCCTGATCTCGTACCAAGAACCGAAGATAAAATCTCATCGCTAGTCATGGGATTCTCGATCTCTTCTGACCGTTGTTCAATGACAAGTGTCTGAAGCTTCCCCTATAATAATACATTAATATTTACATCCATACATAATATACTGAGCATAACTGATAGTACATTGAAAAGGTAATAAGGCAATAATTTTAGAAAAGTACATAAATCTGTTCAGATTGTGGATCCAACCGTACACGTTCTCCATTAACATTCTTACGTGTATATTGGATCTCCCATATTTTATCTAGTGTCTCCTTTTCTCCTGTAAGAGAATTTCTTTGTAACATCAAAAGGAAAAATATAAGCAAAGAATTGTATAAATATCAAAGAAGTATATGTAATAACAAGAGAACAAATATAATGTATTTTCACCGTAGATTTCTCTACTTCTGTAGATGATCTTGTACCACACGAATGTTTGGTTATTTGTTTTTCTCTATTTCTTTTGTTTCTCTTGCTGACGACCTGTACTTAAGTTAGTAGATTAGGAAATCTCTAACCAATCAGTAAATAGTTATTATTATATGTAAAATTCTAATTATTTATTAAGTTACCTTGAATTCATCACTGCCAAAATATTACACTAGGTGCTTCTGATCATCCAACTCAACATCCTCAGGATGATAAGATAATCTATATTTATCATTGTCATAGCTAGAGTAGATAACATGTAATCAAGCTTTCCATGCTCTAAAAAGTCTTTGCATAGTGCTTATCACAAAGCCTTGCAACTTATGCTCTGGAAGCCCATTTTGAACTTCAAATTTATCCTGCATACAATGTAACAATATATTTGATATTCTAACTGCATATCGATAAAGCATAAAATTTAAAGGCAATATAATATTAAGAGTAATTACCCTAACCCTAAGCCACATTGCTTCTCCATGCTTTAGAACTATCTTTTGCCAATTTCCATCTCCAAATAAGATAGTGGTTCTCATGATTCAACTAGAGTAATTGACAATGTCTCTAGCTCCAGAAACTACAGCTCTATTAATGTCATCCGAAATCATAATTTTGATATTTCCTCCAAGTTTAATCTTAAAATCCACAGTTTTAGATTTGTATTTCCTTTTTCCTTTCCTTTTATTGATGCGGGAAACTACAAACCAAGAAAATATATTATTATTTAAAAGAAGATACAACATGCCCTCATCTAATTGATGTTATGATGGATTGAGAAGAAGTTGGTTTCTGTGTGTTTGTTGTTGTGTCGGTGTCTGCAAAAGGGTGTTTGTTTCTATACAGGTTGGATATCCATAAAGTATACTGACTTATGGTAGAGATTAGTTCCTTAAAAGATGGATGCAATGTTAAGCATAAACTCATAAGCTCATGTGAATAAGAAATCAGATTAGTAGTAAGAAGGTGTGGCCAACAAGATGAGTGTAAGATGATTTACGTATCATATTTTAAAGTGAAAACCAAATAGAAGATGAGTTGGGGACTTGAACTTGTAAGGGAGTCGAGCAGGAATTCAATTAAAATAAGATGGCAAGAAAATTCCCACACAACAGGCAAGAAGTCAGAGCTAGAAATAGAGAACAATGAAAAAGAGACTTTGGTAATGGAAGAATTATTAGATTTATCAGTTCCATTCCATACAAAAGAAGTATTTGTATCCTTCTGAATTACATCATAGACCCTTGATATAACATTAATTTGATTTGGTGTCAATTGGGATATGCCTTAAATGAAAAAAAAGACAAGTACAAAATAGAAGAAAGATAGACAAACCATGAAATCATTGTGGCTTTGTATTTCGTTTCAAGAACTGAAGTGAAAAAATTCAGAACATGTACATCACCTCCCTTAACTTCTGAACAATAAAACTTTACACCTACTAGTTGCATAAGTACATAGAATAAAAAGTGGAGGGCCACTACCAATTTTGAGGATGTGGACTATTTGACAGAGGTAGATAAGAGATGCAGTTATCAGCCCAATGACATATCTAAGATAAATATGATCAAAACAAATTAAAAAATTATCTAACTAAGCTCGAAACAGATGCACTGAATTGTCTCACGGAGGTTAAGAAAGAAAATGCAGATATATATGTCTCAATGGCACAACATTATGTATCTCTTTGTTTATTAATCTGTGATGAATGACAGAATTATGTATCTCTTTATTTATTAATCTGTGATGAATGAGCCAGTTATTGTTTCACAACATGTGGATAACACTCAGAATGTTCCATCAGACATTCACAGTAGCAACACAAACAACTATTTACAAATGATCCCAGCGAAACGCAGTATCACAGTTTTAAAACAAGGCAACATGGATATAAGTAAATTTGTGAACCCATTTTTTCACTTCTCAATTACTTAATCATAGGGAAATTAGAACAATAGGTTGACATTAGAGAAACCAACATGTGTTCATGTTGTTGAACAAAAAGGAGAGAGACGTTAGCACAAGTTAATTATGAAGATGAGTACCAACAAGAAAAAGTATTATTGTTAGTTATCCTACACCTTTTAAATTACAAGATTTTTTTCAACTTCCATTACTAATATATATGGTTTTGATAAACTACTTTTTATACTAACAACTACTTTTGATGGTCTCAACCCATCAGTCCTGGGCATTACTACAAGCAAGTGCCATACTCACCAACGTAAACGAATTAGCCTCGAACCCATCTAATCACATCAACCTAAACGCCTCCAATGCCAACTCCCACTCCTCAAATTTACAAAGAGCATTTATCAAAGAATTCCAAGATTCGAGTCCTGAAGAACAGTAATAACTTTCAAAACAGCAGGGAAAACAAAAATTTTAAGATGTATCACCTTCAACATTTATCTTTACTTATGTAAAGATTGATTCTTTGAGGCAATTTAAGCGTACTTGGGACCAAAGAGTATCGATCCATGGAGCTATAGAGGGTGTTTCTGAGATTCCCTAAAAAAGACACCCAATCTTCCATAGTCTATACAAACAAAAACTACATAGGTGCACCAAAAGAAAAGTACAGAATATTGTAGACACATAATTTTGTCCCTCCCCAAAGCATTTTTTACCGTTTACCCCATCTTACGGTTGACCTGACTTCCTAGGCAGATACGTAGGTGGCCATATCATCCTCGGTCATATTAGAGTAAAAATCATTTTCCCCTTTCTATTTTATATGTAATGAACTACGTTCGGCCTGATTCCTATGGGATACGTAGGCAACCCACAAAGGGTTCTGATATAAGCTAAATGGCCTTTGGGTTGCAAGAGAGAATGCTTATGGGTCAAATAACACTTGAAGACTTCTTGAGGGCTATGGAAAGGTGTCCATTGGATAATTATGATGACAAAGAAGACTCAAGGGAAATTAGAGAGGCCAATGGAAGACAAAACAGGGCTACAAAGCCCCCGAAAAATGAGATCCGGCCCATCCACTTTGGAGGTGAGCCCAACCCGATCTAGATCCACTGGAGCGGGTTAAAAAAGCCCACTATACCCTTGGTATATGCCCCATGTGTGCCCTATATGCTCAAGCAAGTGCCTAATGGGCTTCTACGTGCTTGCCTTTCCTAAATGGGTCACTTTTGGGCCCATATGATGTAATAACCTATCCAAGACTATAAATAGGACTTATTTTCATTTTAGTAGGTATTTTATGTTGAATTATGAATTTGAACACTTGTGAGAGTGTTAGGCAAGCGTAGATTCATTTGTGTAGATGTTTTGTTTAGAAATGTGGGTTGCTTGAGAATCGATTCCCTTGAGGTCTATGTAAGATTTAGGTGCTTTGTTCTATTTAATTGATTGAGGGTTTAGGATTTGATACACCCTTTATTTGCTTTCAATTCCTTTTATTTTGTCTATCTTATTGCTTCTCTAACTATCTTTAGCTTTCGTATTCATATTGTAGTTTAGTTTATTATTTCGTACTTTGTTTGTGTATCATTTAGTATCATAGCCGAGCTTAGAATCGTTTCCATAATTCTAGTCTTGGATTTTTGATATTTTGAAAATCAACAAAAAAAGAATCAAAAATCCCCAAAAAAGTATTATTCACGTTTTAGTCCTAGGTCAAAATTTTAGTTTTTTATTTTGTATTTTTCTTGTGTTTCTAGTGTTATGTTTGTGTTCTCTAGTACTATAGGAGTCTAGGGTTCAAATTTGAGCTTAATTAGAGTCTATTTGAGTGTTCTATCTTTGTTGGAAGTTTCGGTTGAAGAAGTTTGATGTAAATTTGAAAATCTAGAATTTTTGGTTGTGAATTTGAACAAAATGATGTTTGGAATGTGTTTATGAGGTTTAAAAGAGACTTAGGTCAAAATTTCATCGCATTCCGATCATTGGTTCAAGAGTTAGAGCATTTTGAAGTTTTGGTGTTCTTGAGTGTTCTTGAGGAAGATTCATATCTTCATCTTGGATTCTTAGAAAAAAGTGGTGTTTGATTCAAAAAGAATGAATAAAAGTGTGGAAAAAGTGTTTGTACAAAAGCATAAAAGAAGATTCCACAAGAGAGTACAAAGAGGGGACCATTTGGAGGGCAATATTGGCCAAACACAAAGGGAGAGGCGGCAAATTTGCCTTGCATCTGCTCCCAAGGTGTGCTTGGTCTGCCCTTGACTTGTGGACAAACCTCAAGGCAGTATCCAAAGCCCCAAACTATGTCCAATATTCCTTGCACCTGTGTCTCAACTGTTGGATCAGGCTTCCCAACGTAGATTAACCATACCCAACGCAAATCACCTCCTTTTGACACGAATCCACTTCAAAAACACCAATCCAAGTTTATCAACACTATACAACATCAATTCAAGTCTTAAAACACATCTCAACATCTTTAAAACTCCATTTCTTAAGGTTTGATTCTTAGTTTCCATTTCTTGATTCATAAATCTCTTCTTTGATTCTTAACTACTCATCAACTAGTAACTTATCTACTAAGTTGATTGATAGTTCTTGAGTCCTTTTCTTTCATCGTCCTACTTTTCTTTCAAGATTTTATCTTTTGAATTCGTTGTTAGTTCTTGACTAAAGTCTATACATATTTTCTTTGAGTCGTTTCAAACAAGTATCTATTCCTATCTCAAGCCACAATTGGTACCAAGCTTTCTTATTGGAGTATAAACGATCTATCAACGCTTGCGACGCCAATTGAGAGATAAACTAAAGGTGGAAACTTTGAGATCTTGTGAGGTTGATTTGTTATCCTTTAACCTGTTTGTTGTTTTTGTTTTGTTTTAGTATTCTTTTTATATATGTACCATGGCATCGGGAAAAGGTAGCCCAAGAGCTTCGAGAAAGATAAACATGGAAAATGTAATGGCGTCCATAATGAGTGTGAAACAAGATGTAAATCCAAGAATGGAAAGTTCACTCTCAAGAAGGATGGATAAAATAATAGATCGCCTACACTTCCTTAACTCCATCCTATATAATCCACCAAATTAAAATAGCTGCTCTGATACCATATTAAAATAGCTCCTACTTTATTCAGATTCACATATAGCTGCCATTAAATCAGTTACCAAGCTCGAAGGAAAAGAAGGGAGAAAAGGAAGAAGAGAGAAAATGTTGAGCTAAGATAATTTGTGTCAAGAGTTGGTTACAACATCACATGAGCATCTAGATGCTTCCTAACAGCTCACCAACTAACTCACTTTTCTCTGCAAGCAACAGTTAACAACATCAAAATAAAACCAATGGAACAGTAACTACTATGCTAACCAACTAACTGCTCTAACTAACTACTATAGTTGTACAAATGTGATAGTTTCCACAATAAGTTTAAACAAACTTATAATAGTTAAAGCATTATTTCGAGCTAGTGTGGTCAGTCTTTAATTAGTATGAGGCGAAAGGTGCTTTTACGATCATTATGAGTGGGAAGATAAATGGCTTACAATTTGTGTTATTCTTGTCTTTCTTTTATCCCTGGATGCTTCATGTATTCCTATTTTTTGTCGCATCTTTAAATACATTTTCAATTCTGTCCAAAGGTATATGTTTATGTGCTTATTACAGTGTTAATTAAAGGCTATGCCTTTTCAGGTTTGGTCGACTAGCCTAATACAAGTAGAAATAAGAGAGTGTCGATGTGAATATTAAAGTTAGAAACGAAGTTTGCATAGAGTACATTTTCTTATACTTCTTCCTTTTCTCAAAACTTGCATAAATTTTTCCTTGCTTCCGTTCCCTTTAAGTGTTTCAGTTTCGTGCTTATCTCGCTATTATTGTTGGTTTAAGCATTATGCTCGTCCTCGAGTGTGGAGTAGAAGGGAATCTCTCTTGAGTATTTTAGGCGCAAGCAATGAATATTATGTAATATTCATTACTCCGTGCTCTCCCTTCACTTCTAAATGCTCTCAAGAACTCTCTCTCCACTTACTTCTGTCTAAATGTTCCAATAGAGATTGTTTACTGGAAATTTCAATTTTCATGCTTATGTTTGTTCGACCTTGGTCTATAAACGTGTCCGTTTAATAGAGTATTAAATAGAAGAATGTTAAAATGAATGTTACGAGATGAAATATGAACACGTCATGGTGTTATCATTTTCTACTTTCTCCCAATCTCCAAACATTTAATAATTTTTTCTTTCCTGTACTTTCCAGTATGTTTTCTTTGTTTTTTGCTATCATTGTTTAGCTTTGGATGTCTAAAGGAGGTACAAGACACAGATGTGTTCATGTAATGGAATAAGAGAGGAACACTTCATAGCAAACTCTCGTCTTATGATTAAGATTAATTTCCTACTCCGCCATTCATATGATTTTCTCTCACATAATGGGCTGATCTTAATCTAGATTTGGTTTGAGTTTTAACGGGGTGAGTGTATCTCAACCCCATATTCTTAATTGCCCCTGAAACAGAGTGTGTGTCTTGATTTGCTTCTCTGTTTCAGATGTGGCGCATTCCCCTTCTTTTTCTCTGAAATTGTCTTCGTTAAATCACGCCATCATCATGTTTTGTACTAGTTAGAACATAAAGAATCCACCTTTGAGGTAAAACAGTAGAGAGTGTAGCTAGCGTGACTGATTTTAATGTTCTGAAGTTATTAGTTTTCTTTCCAGATTAGGTAGTTTGCAATTTACTGTAGCTTTTTTTATTTTTTGTGCCCAGCCGTACGTTTTCAAGGCACTAGCAGCCTATAAGTCGAGTAGACTTGGTTGCCTGTTAAAAATTTCTTGTAATTTGATCTTTAGAGTTCGGATAATGAAATCGGTTAGCCTATATATCTCGGTCTAGTTGTGCACTCGATTGGATTTGTTTTAACCACTAACTAAGCATTGAAACAGGTTATACATAAACTTGAAAAGGGATTACACAAGCATGAAGTTTTCTTTGTTAAGATAAATTTTATTCTTTTAACAAATTTCTGAGCAGTTCCTTGTTTGAGTGACTGCCGCGCCCAAGTCGTATCTGCTTAGTCGAGGGACCGGACTAAAGAATGTCGTTAGTTTAGGATCTAAATCCGACTTAAGCAAACTGCAGCTATTAAGTCCTAAAAATATATATACATATGGTTAGTTGAAGTTTAGCATGTGTTAGGAGTTTTACCGAAATCTTAACAAGTTAGGTAAAGAATTAGTTTCTAAATTGCGTGTGTGGTTGCTTTCTCCCTGTTAAGGTGTTAGATATTTGTTTGGACGTTACTTTATTAATCTTTTAATTACATACTCGAACTACGCTCTTAGTTGTTCCTCTCTATGTTTGTTTATTAGATATGAATTGCTAAATGGGTGTTTCTTTTCCAAAACTATTGTCTGGGTGTTCATCATATTTGTTGGAAGCTCTGAAATGTCTATATTTTCTGGTCATATTTATCAAGTTATTTCATTCAAGCAATCCTTCTTTATTTATTTTTAGAGATCATGACGTCAAGAAAGTAATCTGTTAGTATTGTTGTTGCCAGTGGCTAAATTAGCAAGCGTTAAATGTAATTATGTAAACTAGTTTTTCTCATAAAGAACATGATAGATTCAATAAGAAGATTCTTTGTTAAAAACTCTTGTCTATGAGCCGCATGGTGTAGTTGGGTGGTATTTACTGCCTAACTGCAAAATTTTGTTTATAACTATCTGTCAGTGCTACATATTATCATGATCTGAATCGTACGCATACTTCTAATTTCCTTCCTTCCTTTATATCATATGTACACCCGGGAACATGTTTGGGGTCTCATGGCTTGACTCCATCCCTGTCCAAATTAGAGAAGTGTACAACAATTGCGTTATGCATTTATGCCTAGCAGTCTAATTCTTCTTTTCCCTTTTTCAATCTTTATCCTTCCTTTATAGATATTTATTATTATTATCATTTAACATTTCGGACATTATTATTTCGAATTTGTATTTTTATAGGTTCCTGCTTGAATTAGTCTTTGAATATTGTTGAAAATTTAATTGTTCCCTTTCTAATTTTAGCATAATCAATAGGCTTCGGCGTTTAATTTACATCGTTAAAAGATTAAAATTTAGTAGGTTAAGACATACCTTTAGAATAAATGAATGAGCTTGTTAGAATTCTCTAGTACTTCTTTAATACGAAATAGTGACTTATTTTAGAATAAAATTAGTTTCTTGTAAGTTACAAATGTCGAAATACTACAACTATAGGTTTTGAGATAGACGGGCTTATTATCGTTAAACTTGAAAAATCGGCTTTACCTATTTTTGGATATGATAAATTAACTCTCTTTTCTCATCAATTACAAATAAAAGGATGGTAGCTTTTCCAATTTGATTCCATGAGACGTTTTCTTAAAATTTCAAATGACAAAAAAATAGTTTTAAAAAAAAACAAAGAGCCTTTGCTTAATAATAATTAAATAAATTTTCAAGCTATTATAGAATTAACTTTTTGAATTATTAATTAAAACCTTTTGTAAAGAAATGTTCTTTTAAATAAATTTCTTTTTGGCAAAACAAGGTTACATCATTTTTAGGAGTTCTTATAAAATATTATCTTAGGTAATTTTGAAAAATAGGTCTTATGACGAGGTTTAATAATATTCTTAGCTTATATTGTCTTATAAAAGACAAATATTTCCTTTTACGCCTTACCTATCTTAATTGAATATGTGATTTTCTTATCTAATCTAAGTTTGGCCGGTTAACCGTAGTTAGCGAATCCTTAGGGTGCCTAATCCCTTCCCTTTAGGATAATTAAAATCCTTACCTGAATTTTAAGTTGCGTAGACCTAAAATGAAGTTTTTTTTTTTTATCACTTAGTTTATAATAGGTGTCCTAATTGACCATAGGACTAATTAGGTGGCTACTTCCTTAGTTTTACTTAGAAGTTTTTCAATATGTTGTACCTCGGTTTAACCCATTTTAAAATGGGGTATAATGGTGGTAAAAAGTTATGGAAAATGTCCTAAGGGACTGTCAAACTGCCAGTGACAACGACTCAAAAAATGACCAGTTGTCAGACATAACGAGTCATGATGAGTCTAGCATATGACTCGTTATCCGTCCTAATGAGTCATTAGATGGACCCGTCATCAGAACAGAAAGAAACTAAGAAATCAGGTTCTTGATAATGACTCCTCCTAGTGACCCATTATCAAACCCAACGAGTCATTGGGAGGAAAGTCATTGTCATAAGGTGAAGGCCCGAGGCAGAGGTCCTCAGGTCATGATTTAGGCCACGACTCGTGACCTGACATAACGAGTCGTTACTCAAGCTGTGACGACTATTTCTCATAAATTTTTACACATTTTAAAAAGGGTTTTTTGTCCTTATCCCCCTTTTTAACGCCAAACCCACATCGTTTGGGCATTGTAAGATCAGTAATTGCAGATTATATTACTCTAACACCTGTTAAACTCAAAATACATCAACACTTAGCAAAAATGGGTGATTATTCCTCTCCCAAAGCCAAGTTAGGGTTTTTCCATCTCAAGTATAAGTTCCAAGAAGTTCTTCAAGCAATTCACTTTCATGTATATAGGATATCATCAATGGGTTCCTTCTACCCATTGAATCCCAAACACTCCTCTATTCTCCAGTTAAATCTTTCCTCAAGTTTGGGCTCCAGGTCAAATATGAGTTTCCCTTGATTTCTTCAGTTTATTGTTGTAACTATACCATGAGTACATGTTTTCCCATAAGAGTAACATCTTTTATGTTCAAACTTTATGAATTTCCTTATTATGATAGATCAATAAATTTTGGCTTAAACTATGAAATTTCCTATTATGATCAGCTTTTAATCTTATCATGTTCAGTTGCATTAGTCCGTGCTGGTGGGTTATAAACACCTGATACCTAGGAAATCATGCATATGTCAGTTTATATGTCTTGAGCATTTCAGATTATCCCTTGTGATATTTTCAAAATGTAATTATAATGAGTTATTCAGCTTTTGGTGTCATGCAGTTCAGAGTAGTACTTAGCACTGAGTAAACGCAGAGATGAAGGTTCACCTATCAATTAGTCTGAGACCTTTCATAGAAGTCTCTAAGTTCCAGAACTACGACGTCATCGTAGGTTATAAGAGGTCACCTATCAGTTGAGGCATGACACCCTAGTCCTTCGGGTCCTCAGTTTAGTTGATCTATGCTAGCCAATGTTTTGGTACCCGTGTCAAGGTTATAGCACCCTTCCAACTGAGGTTACAAATTGAGCCCCAATTTTATCAGATTGGAGTATGTTGGTTATTGTCAGCTCCCACAGTCCTTAGATCATGTTTTAGATTATGTTCAGTTCAGGTTTGCTTCACTGAGTATTCAGTTATTTGGTTATTCAGTTTTTCCAGTAATTGGTTATACTTAGTCATGCATTCAGTCTACATGTTCATGCATTCATGTTTATTTTATACCAATTAGTTTCCCATATCGCATACTTAGTACATTCAAAGTACTGATCACATATTTCTTACGATATATTGTCTCATAATATAGGTTCGAACATTCAGTACCCCGATCGCACATAGCACGTTTTCATACCACTCAGCAGCAATTTGGTGGGTCCTCATCATTCGAGGACTAGTTATCAGTTACTTATTATAGCATTTCATTTTACAGTTAGCTAAAGTTAATTGGGGTCTTGTCCCAACAACTCATTATGATTTAGAGGCTTTCAGACAGTTAGATAAATTTTTAGTTTGTTAAGCATTTTAGACAGTATCAACAATGATCTCATTACCATTTATTATCAATATCCTAATGCTTGACAGGCCATAGTTTAGCTTGGGGTCACTTGTGGCTCTAAGCATCATTTTACGACTAAGGGCAGTCTATGGTTGTGACAGAAGTCAAACCAATACGAAACATAACTAAAACAAAAGTCTAAAAGAAATATCATAAATTTCCATATGTCAAAGTGTAAAAGCATCTAGTACACAATAGAATCTGAGATACATGTCTCTCTCTGAAAATGAAATAAAGACATAACGTAAGATATAAGGAGAGCCAGAGTCCAATCTGAAAACCTTAGATCACCCAGTACCTCGAACACAACTCCAAAATCTATACGAGATCAGACACCACATTCGATACTCGTACTCGAATTTGTACCAAAAGGGCACAATAAGGGTGAGTATGGTCCACTTGTATTCAGTAGATATCATAGGCCGACTGAGCAAAGTAGGAAATAAGATAAATAAAATATACTATAAGCATGACACTTGCAAGGAAAAAAGTCCCAAAACGATAGTTCACACCGTTTCCACTAATAGTTCCAATATATGAATACATAGAAATGAAAACAACACAGATATAAAGATGAAAGTACATAAAAACCAAGCACAAGTCAAGAAAACTAGGAAAAATCAAACAAGATGCATATGCAAATACAATGCAATGTGAATGGGATGAATGATAAAAGCCTTCACATGACTTTTCGTATACATCCACCGATCTCACAGCTATTAAGTAGGACCCATAGGGGATTCACAATCCATATACTATATCTCAATCTCAATCTCAACTCATCTCACCTCTTTGGCTCATGTTCATGGAGAGGGTATTCATAAAAGTATCTCATTTTCTTTTAAAAACACTGCTTCTCAGTGGTACGAATATCTCATGAATGTATACATATGAAATGAGGATGTAATGCTCACAATAAACTCAATATGATGACATCCAATCCATTCAACATGGATATATACATAAGTTATTCCAGAAATCAACTCAATGTGTTCATAATTCATGATTCATCAACTCATTAGGTACCATCAGAATAAGTATGTATGTAAGATATCATTAATATCATATCAACCCTAACTTGAGTATTTTATCATGATAAAAGCTACCAAATGCTCAAATGAGAGCAAAATAAGCTCACGGGCATTATATTTAGAATAAAGATATCACAAACTAATCACAACAAAATATAAGCCCTACACGGACATAGTAAAAATAATCTCAAAATATAAACGTCATAGTTATTTTTTCAACACATAACCTGCTTTACTGATTCATTACTATTCAACTCAATATGGAAGAAGTTAAGTCATAATCCACCTCAAAATGATGGAATCCTGATCTAAAGTGCTTCAAACCGGAGTATTCTCCTCACTAATGGCCTCAGAACCAAATACAACATTCAAATATACCATCTATGCATTAAAAGAAAACTAACAATATCCATATTGACCATATCTGGGATGGATCCAAAATGAATTCGAAAATGAGTTCAAAAACGAAAGGAAAAAACTAAAATTTTATTTTCAAAACATATTCTCCAAGGTTAAAGAAGCCTACGGGAGACAACCTTCACAAAAAGGGACTAAAAATGAGGTTCAAGTCAAAAAAATATCATTTTCAAGCTTTACCGGTGAAACTCCAAAAAATCATCAAAAATCAGAAAGTGTAAAAACAAAATCTTAATTGAAAATTATAATCCTTAAGTGAAAAGGACTCTGTGGGTGAAAACCTAAGTAAAAACGAGTAAGAATGAAAGACCAAATCAAAGAAATACCAAATTTTCAAATTGGGGGAAAACCCCCAAAAATCCTCTTTTGAAATCTTTTATTTAGAAGAATTTAGATGATAAAGTTGGTAGAAAATGATTTAGAATTGAGCTAGGAACTTATCCACACGAACATACGCAAGAAATCTCCATCCCAAGCTCCCAGTATGATAAAAATGATGAAAATGAGCAAAAGGGGATGAAATCTCAAAATTGGTTGTTTTCAACAACAAAGAGAGGTTGTTGATCGCACCACCAACTTAAAAAAAAAAACTTATTTTTGACCCTCGAGATTTATCCAAAATTCTATGAACATGAATCAATAGTGCAAATTGATCATAAAACACATTCTGAATTCAATGAAATCATCAAATTTACAAAATAGATCGTTTACAATAAATTAACCCCCGGAACCTCTTTAGGCCAAAATACACTATTTTTCAAATGGGGGATCGAAATAAAAATAAAAGTTTCTAACCTGAATCAACCATGCTACCAACCCAAAATCGACATGCCGGATCTTTGGATGTAGTCTATTTTGTCATCCGACATTCAAATCAAGAAATGTTGACCAAGATTAACTAGTGGCTCTTAAAACCTCAAAATAACCTCAAACTCAATCAAAGTATTTCGAAAGACTTGAGAACCATGACAACCATCCCTATAACCTAAAATCCACCATGTAGCAATTACAGGAAAAACTAAAATGGTCAAAACACACAAAAGAGAAAATTACCTAATTCAAGTCATTATAATTTGTGTGCGGTTTGTATGTATCTTGTTCATTACATGTACTTTTCGGACATCTCACGTGCATCTCATATCAATTAGAAATTTAAAAAAAAATCACCTATATTATTAAACATGTGTGTGAAGTATATGGCAAAACTAAAAAGAAATTAATACAAGCTCAATATGATGAATGATGATCTTATTTCAACGACTTGATAGATAATTCAAAATTATTAAACATTGCTTCACTTATAAATGAAAATGAAAAAGAGCCTAAAATGCCCTCCAACTTTGTGAAATGGTGCTAAAATGCCCTCAATCTACCTATTGGGCCTAAAATGCACTTCTTGGCTACCTATTGGGCCTAAAATGGTATTTTAGTCTACCTATTAGGGCTATTTTGTCCTTTTATTTAAGAAAAATTTATGTAATGCCACAACTTATCTTTATTAAACTATATAAAATTTCTATCATTTTTATTAATATTAATCAAATAAATAGTGCACAATATCAATTTTTCATCATTTTAAATTGATCTGATAAATAAAAAATATATAAGTAGTCATTTTTAAAAAATCATTACATATACATAGTCGATTAGTTGATTGTCAAATATAGCATATAATAAAATACTTACTTTTATAACAGATTCTAATATATAGAAAAATAATCAATATGTATATATAAAGAAGAAACATGGAGAAGGTGATGTCGCACCTCTCTTTGACCTCCTTTCATATTTATCTATTTTTACAAACTCGTCTTCTTAATTCATATCTTCATTACATAAATTCTACTCATAATTAATATTAATAATGTCAAGTCTCAAACATTTCATATTCATAATCATCAATTAAGCAATCTCAAATAACCTCTTGTCTCAGTCACCAATATAATATTTGGCATTAATAGCAACAAAACCAAATTAAGATAGAGTTAGCTCACGTAGTAGCACATTTGCCCACTTTGCAATAAACATAAAATAACCTCATTTATTATTGCATAGATTTATTATTATTTATTCTATTTTTTATTATTAATTTCATGTTGGAAAAAATTTCACACTATTTAAATTATTAATTTTGAATTAAGATTTTTAATGCACCCAATAATCTTTGTCATAAGTGTAAGGAAAGATGAAGAGACTTTTGCAACTAAATGACAATTAATTGTAAAATTATGAGTATTAAAATACACTTTGATTTTAAATATACCTTTTTTTAATTTTTAATCTTTCACCAATCAATATAAATTCAAACTACATATAGATGGTCCATAGAAATATCAAATATTTAAACTACGTCATATGATGAGTTACTGAATAATTTCTCATCTTCACACTTTTTTTTTTGTTGTTGTTGTTGAAACGAGAGAGCCAATTAAATATTAAGTATTCTTGATAGCGAGCAATTTGTTGTTGATACTATGTTGCTGATAGATGGGTAACTTAAATTTTATGCTTTGATTTTTTTTATTTCTACATCAATTTGTGTTAATTTGTTCATATGTATCCTATATTATAGAAGCTAAAAGTTATGTTGAATTCTTTAATCCTTTGTTGAACATTTCTCTTTCAGTTTGTGTATTACAGAAGCTGACAATTGTATAAATGGATGATGAGATTATGAGTTTTCGCCGGACAAAGTAATATACTCTTTCATATTTTTATGTCGCAAAAAAATAATTTTGTAATCCATTTACGTCTCAAATATTATTGTTGAAGTTCTATAGATTTATAAGTTTTCTCTAATTGTTATTCAATTAAGTAATACAACTATCCTCTTAATTTGTGTAAAAATGTTATGTGTGATGATTGATTGTTTTATTTGTTTTGTGTCATAAAGGTATATATTATTGTGTCATAAAGCTAAGTATTGTTTTTGTGTCATAAATGATATAGATGTTATAGGAGTTTTTACTATTAGATTTATATTGTTTATATCTTTTAAAACGATAATGTATTTTAGAATTACGAATTATTTTCTTTTATTTTTATTTTTTTAGTAAAAACATGAGTGTGGGGAAAGATGAGAAAATGATGATAAGGTGGGAAATGAAATACTCACTAAGTTCATTTAGTCAATCAATTGAGCTACTAAATTCTCCAAATAAAATATATTTCTTCTCTTCTTCTCATTTTTCAACTTCATTTTTTATATGATATGAATTACATTACGTAGTTACAAAAATCACTAAAATTTTTAAGAGTCTCACCTCAATTAATTCGAGGTAGCAATTATGTCATATGAAAAATGCCCATGTACAATAAATCTCCAAACTTACAAAATTATGCACCCATCACAGATTTAACGGCCAAAAGAAGGGGGGGAAATTCTACTTCTACGAGTTCATTTCAATACTCTTTATCGTTAATTTTAATATTCTTTCTTCTCATATTAAAAAAAATAATTAATTTACGACTGATAGAATTCTAAAAAATAATTACAGAGACAAAAAATAAAAATTAATATGACAGACCATAAGGTCACATGACAATCTATCTTATTTTAAATTTTATTTTTTTGTTTAACTCATTTTAAACATCTCAAATTTTTTTGAATATAAGTAATATGTGTGTGTGAGAGAGAGACTCTGTGTGTGTCTGACCATAGGAGTAATTATTAGCTCTAATTACAATTATTAATAAATATTCTTATTTATAATAATTGAATAATATTTATACAAGATATTTCAATATAAATGACAAATGAGATGTTAGAGATCATGAGTAAATTTCATGAGTGATCATCCACCTTTGTATTTTTTTACCCAAAAGTCACATTTCTTTGTTTTGTTACACAAACTTCATTTAAATTTGCTTCATCTTTCACAAAAGACATTTTGATAAATTTGATTAAAACCCTACCTAAATGTAAGATAAAATTAAAAAAAAATCCTTGTGTTTGAGAGTAGGTTCAAAATGACCCCTCAAATATACTTTTGGGAAGTTTGATCTACTATATTGCTAATAAAAGTGAATTATTTTATTTTCAGAGGTTTGGCAAACTCTACCTACTAAATTAACACTATTGAAAAAAGATAAAATAAAAAATAAATAAATTAAAATCTATTTATCATAAATGTGCAATAATTACATTTTCATTTACTTACCCTTTTATTGATATACTATTTTGTTTGCTTAATTTATAGATTTTTTTTTTACTTTTGCTACATATTATTTTGTTCATACTATCAGTATACTATTAAATAAGTAGATATAATTTTCAAATTATTTTATAATAATTTCTATGAATTTTATTCTCAATACATTGACTATGCAAAGCAAATTGAATAACTTATAGTAACTAGAGTTAGTAAAATAAATAAAAAAAAATAAAATAATATTACTTATTATAAAAAAAATGGATGATAGATATTTTAGAGAGGCTGGTGACGGAGCTGAAAGATATGTTGAAATTTAATAATGATGACGTAATGAAAATTTTAAGAATTTACAAAAGTATTTCACTCCTTGGTGTTTCAATTATTTCATAAAAGAATTAATTTCAAGTATATATACAGTTTTGTATAGTCATAAATATATTAAAAGAATTGTTATAAAGAAATCAAAACAATCAAAGTAAGTGTGGTATCATATGTAACATCAGAGATCAACTTTTAAAAATGAAATTTGTGAAGGGGTCTACGAAATTATTCTAAAAATAAATAAATTAATCTAGAAAGCTATTCCAAATTCTGCAATAAATTAAAAAAAATTATAGATAATAAACCTCTAAATGTGACTCAATATTAAATTCTTTTTTTTTTTTTGGAATTTTATAAAATTTATCAATTAGAGTTTGTTAAGCATTTGAAGAAAATCAAATGTACTCACATATAGTAAGCTTAAAGCACCAAAACTTCTCAAAATTAAAGTATATTTAAGGGGTCATTTTGAACCTATCCTCAAACACAAGAAATTTTTTTTTCTAGTTTCATCTCACATTTTAGGTAGGGTTTTAACCAAATTATATCAAAATAACTTTTACGAAAGATGCGGTAAAATTAAATGACTTTTGTGTAACAAAACAAAGAAAAGTGACTTTTGGATAGAAAATATAAAGTTGGATGACCACCCATGAAATTTATGCATTATTTTTGTTTCTCGGTAACTCATCCTCAAATGAAAAGACGGCTTTTTAGAATTATATCATTCTATAAATATAAGGGATTAATTATTGCGCGAAACGCGTACCTGTTCAGTAGTTATATATTAAATTTCCATATTTCTTATTTATTGTCTATTTTTATGGAAGCCTTGTTCATTCATTTTTTATATACTATATCAAAATTTTATGTTTTTTATTTTTATTGCTTGCTTTCACGATGCCTCCACAAAAATATATGGCATATTTATACCATAAAAATTCATGGTATATTTATATATTATACAAATTATATTTATATCATAAAAATATATGATATATTTATACCATACAAATTATATTCATAATACATAAATTATATTTATACCATAAACATACATGGTATATTTTACATATAAAAACTTTATACCATGTAATACTTGACGTATATATTTATATTTAATCAATAAGTTTTTAACAAGAAAAGTAACTTTCGGCATAATGAGATATACCATGAATATTTATCCCATAAATTATATAAAAAATATAATAATAATTGGACTTTGACATAAATTATATTTATACAACAAAAATACATGGTGTGTCTGTACTTCCAACATAATGATTTTTATTCCATAAATATTTATCCATAAAAAAATATGGTTAACCTATTACATTAAAATTAAAAATACACGACAATGAAATAATATTAAATGATAACATACATGAAAACAAAATGAAACCTACACGAGCAGATAATGAAATATTTAGTTTATTTAAAAATATTTGAATTTTGAATAAAAGAGAGAGAGAGATTTAAAAACGAGGAATATTTTTTTCACTTTTAATTTGAAGATTGAAAATATATTTCTTAAATTAAGGTGAATTGATAATTAGTTATAACATTAAATTAAAAATTATAATTATCTTTTCTATTTTTTTAAATGGCTATATATGTAAAGGAAAAACTTTTATTTTTGTAATATTGGAAAAGTATTATTATTTATGTAATTAAGTTTTAAGGATGGTCTTTTTTATGTAATTTACCTAAATAAAAGGACAAAATAGACCCAATAAGTATACGGGGAGGGCATTTTAGGCTCAATAGGTAGGTGAGAAGGGCATTTTAAACCTAATAGGTGTCAGAAAGAGTATTTTAGGCCCAATAAATAGACGGGGGAGCTTTTGCACCATTTTACATAATTGAAGGGCATTTTAGGCCCTTTTTCAAAATGAAAATAAAACAATCATAAACAAGAGTAGTTTGATTTATATATCTGATGAACTTAACTAATTGAGTAAATAGGGAGATATAATTAGCTAAATGTGGTTAATTAGCTCTGATTATAAAGAAAAATTGATAAAAGAATTATACTAAATAGATGAGATATAAAACAAAATATTAGCTATTAATACATAAATAAAAGATTAAAAATATATGAATGATGATAATAATAATTACTTAGTTTAAGGCTTAAAAATTTGTAAGCGTTATGAATGTATTGACATTATAGTGAATGTCTATCAAGAATATAGATAAGATCTAATAAGATCTATCAAAATCTAGTTAATATCTATCAGGATTTAAAGTGTCTGTCTTTTAGTCAGAAACTGGGAGTAAATTTCCCCTATAAATAGAAGGGCTTCCTTTATTGTAAATCATTCCTCAAGAGAAATAAGAATTACTCTCTATTCTTTCTATTTCTTGCTTTATATTTTCTTGTACTTTCTTTATATTTCATTACACGTTATCAGCACAAGAGTCTCTAATTTTTTAAGTTTAAGAGATGCTATGCTTGAATTTAGGTCAAGGTATACACCGTGCAAAGAAATTACCATAACACGTTCTCAATCTTTTGAGAGGTAAAGTAATATCATGTTAAGTTCAGCCAAAGTAGGTTTTTTCACATTCAGGTAACTTAATTGCCTATTGTTAGGATTCAGACAGAATAAGCAAACCACAATTAAAAGAAAATAATAACAACGCACAGATTTATGTAAAAATCCTTGCGGGAAAAACCACGGGCAGAGGCAGAGGAGGTTTTATAATATGGAAAGAGAGTACAATGTAGAGAAGGCTAAAATTTCTGAATAATAACCCACTAAATCGTACTTATATATTATGTGCATACAAATACGTCCTAGTCCCAAAAGCATAAAGGTCCATCAATCAAAATTCGGGTCACAACTCTAACAATCTCCACCTTGATACGAATTCTAATTCAGAACTCAAATTCATTTCAAGACAAACTTTCCACATCTTCCACAAAAGCCTCTAAGAGCACATCTTAACAGCTAACACTAACCAACTCCAAGCAATGCTCAAACTTGGCACTTGGTAGTGTCTTGGTTATCATATCAGCGGGATTATCATGAGTACAATTCTTGCTCACCACAATATTAGCACGAGCAATAATTTCACGCACAAAATGATACCGAACATCAATGTACGTTGTCCTCTCATGAAACATCTAATCTTTTGTAAGGAAGACAACACTCTGACTTTCAAAAAAGACCGTAGTAATCTGTAAATCTTTGCTAAGTTAACCAAACGGACCTTTCAACCAAATAGCTTCCTTGAAAGCCTCTGTAATAGTCATGTACTCTGCCTCAGTAGTTGACAAAGCAAACGTGGTCTGTAAGGTAACTTTTCAACTAATAGCACAACAACCAATGGTGAAAACATAGCCTGTAAGGGGCCTTTTTTTATCACAATCTCCTGCAAAATCAGAATCAACATACCTGATTACTCCATCTCTATTTTTCCCAAACTGCAAACAAACATCAGCAGATCCATACAAGTATCTGAAAATTTACTGAACTATTTTCTAATATTCTTTGCCAGGATTTTCCATGTATCTGTTAACGGCACTGATGACATAAGATAAATCTGATTGGGAACACACCATCGCATACATAAGATACCCGACAACACTAGAGTATAAAATTTGAGACATATAGTCACGCTCATCATCAATTTTTGGAGATAAAGTGGCCGAGAGTTTAAAGTGAGCTGCTAATGGAGTACTTACAGGTTTGGCATTTTGCATATTGAACCTGTGAGTTGGGCTTTGACTTTTATTATCTCTCTCATATCCCTGCTTCTCTAGATATTTTATCTCAAACTCCTTACTGAGTTGGGCTTTGACTTTTCTTATCTCTGTCATATCTTTTGCTGCAATCAACATATCATCAACATACAAGAGAAGATACACGAATGAACCATAACTTACCTCCTTGAAGAAGACACAGCTATCATAGCTGCTCCTCTGAAATATATGAGAGTTCATAAAAGAGTCAAACCTCTTACTGCCTGGGTAACTATTTTAAGCCATAAATAGCTTTTTCAACAAGCATACATAGTCCTCCTTTCTTGAGACTACAAAACTCTCTGGTTGCTGTGTATAGATGTCCTCCTCAAGTTTTCCATGTAAGAATGTAGTTTTGACATCCAAATGATCAATCTCAAGATTATGTATGGCTACAATAGCATGCAATGCTCGAATCGAACTATGCTTTACAACTGGAGAAAACACATTTGTGAAGTCATTACCTGAAACCTTACTGTAACCTTTAGCAACTAGTTTTGCTTTTTACCTAGCATCTTTAACTCCCGATATTCTTTCTTTCTCTTTGAATACCCACTTTCAATGGACAACTTTCTTATATTTAGGAAATCTCACCAAATCCCATGTGTCATTCTTATGAAGTGATTCTATCTCCTCCTGCATAGCAATCATTCATCGGCCGAAATCATCACAACTAACTGCCTCTGGGTAAGAAGAATGATCTTCACTGGAATTAATACCTTCTAGTATACTTAATGCATAAACAACCAATCAGCTTCAGCATACTTCTAAGGAGGTCTAATATCTCTTCTAGGCCTGTTTTTAGCAATAGAATATTGTGGCATCACTGGTGATGAAGAACAAATAGTACCACTCTGTATCTCCGGGCTAGATTGAGAAGTAGGCACTAGTGTAGACTCTTCTCCAATCTGCAATTCAACATGGGTGCTTGACTTTTGCTGATTCATGTCACTAAGCTCATCTGGGGGCAAAACATTAGATTCGTAGGGAGCCCGAAGCATAGCAGTTTCATTAAATACAACATCCCTAATAACTATAACCTTTCTGCTTTCTGGACACCAAAGCTTATAACCTTTAACATCAGGCTTGTAACCCATAAATAAGCACTTGACAGATCTAGGTTCCAACTTTCCATTATCAACATGAGCATACGCAGGAGTACCAGACCATACCTCTTGTAGAGTCTTTTTATCAATCACGACTGAGGGAGAGAGGTTAATAAGAAGGAAAGCTGTGGAAGTAGCTTCAGCCCAAAAGGACTTGGGTAAACCAGCATTAGAGAGCATACAACACACCTTCTCCATTATAGTCCTATTCATTCGTTCGGACACACCATTCTGTTGCGGAGTTGACGAACTGTCAAGTACCTCACAATTTCTTTTGACTTGCACAAAGCATTAAATTCATTAGAATAGAACTCTAAACCATTATCAGTCCGAAGGCGTTTTACCTATTTCCCTGTCTGTTTTTCAATCATAGTCTTCCACTCCTTGAAAGTAGGAAACACATCATTCTTTTGCTTCAGAAAGAACACCCAAACTTTTCTGGAATAGTCACCAATAATAGTCAACAAGTAATTAGCGCCTCCTCTAGAAAGTACTCTAGTAGGAACCCAGAGATCAGAATGAATGTAATCAAGTGTGTCCTTAGTTGAGTGGATGCCTTCAGTGAATCTGACTCGCTTCTGCTTCCCGAAAATACAGTGCTCACAGAACTCTAATTTGGTAATACTCTTCCCATCAAGAAGTCCTCTTATGCTTAGTTCAGCCATCCCGTTTTCACTCATATGCCCCAAACGCATATGCTAAAGTTTAGCAACGTCACTTTCTGATAGAGAGGAGGTAGAAATGGATGCATCACCTGTAACAGTAGAGCCTTCCAGGACATATAAATTTGCATACTTTCTTTGTCCCTTCATCACAACAAGAGCACCTTTAGCAACCTTCAGGACTCCACCTTCACCAATGTACCTATAACTGTTCGAATTAAGGGTACTCAAGGAAATAAGATTTTTCTTCAGGTCTGGGACATACCGGACATCACCAAGTTTCCTCACAACCCCATCAAATATCTTGATCCTAATTATTCCAATACCAGCTATCTTACAAGGTGTGTTATTTTCCATAAACACAACACCTTTAGAGACTGTTTCATATAGTGTAAACCAATCTCGATTACGACACATATAAAACATACAAGCTGAATCAAGAATCCAATCTTCACAGGGTTTAGAGTTACCATCAAAAACTACTAAGAGTTCTTCATCACTACCTCCATCTTCAATAAAACTGGATTCACCAAACATCTCTGATTGGTTTCCCTTTGGTTTTGGAGCTTCTTTTTTCTCTTTATTCTGTAACTCCCAATACTCGAATTTGATATGGCCCTTCTTTTTGTAGTAATTATAGGTTATGTTGCTATTTCTGAATTTTGACCTATTCCTATCATCACCCCCAGAATTCCTCTCACGAGTCCTTCCTCCTCAAATAATGAGACCATCTTCTTGAGTCTCTGACACATTCACAAGATGCTTCATCTTCTCCTTAGAGAACAATGCATCATAGACTTAATCAATCGTCAGGGTATCACAACTATATAAAATCATATCCCTAAAGTTCGTGTATGATGCAGGCAGCGAACACAACAAAATCAATCCTAAACATTCCTCATCGTACTTAAACTCCAGAGTCTCAAAATTATAAACGATTTCTTTAAAGACAGATAGATGATCTTCCAAAGACGCACCCTCAAACATACAATGGGAATAAAGTCATTGCTCAAGATGCAACTTACTTGTTAGGCTTTTCTTCATGCATAAAGATTCCAGTTTCAACCACAACGCAGCGGCAGTGGTCTCCTTCAAAACATCTTGTAGAATCTGATTAGATAAATGAAAATGGATCTGAGATAGAGCCTTTTAATTCTTACGTCATTTGTCCTCGTCCGTCCATGATAAAGGCATATTATCAAACCCTAATAAAGCATCGTCCAAATCCATTTGCATAAGCATAGCCCGCATCTTAACCTGTCATTACAAAAATTTGGTGTTATGATTCAACAGCGGAATATCATACTTCATGATTGTCATCCCCGAGAAAATAATTAACCTAGATCTGATACCAGTTTGTTAGAATTCGGACAGAATAAGCAAATCACAAGTAAAAGAAAACAAGAACAACACACAGATTTACGTGGAAATCCTTGTGAAAAAACCACGGGCAGAGGCAGAGGAGGTTTCACTATAATGGAAAGAGAGTACAATGTGGAGAAGGCTGAATTTTCTGAATAATGAAATAACCCACTAAATCGCACTTATATATTGCGTGCGTACAAATAGATCCTAGATCTAAAAATATAAAGGTCCATCAACCGAAATTCGGGTCATAACTCTAACACCTATGTTACACGTCAATTACATGTCAAGGACCTAAATACTTCATCAATAGAATGAGTTGCATAAAACTCACTTCCAGCCGCTATAAGTATTTAAATTTGTTAATCACGCAGAAATATTACTGAATATCATGATAAGAAATTATTCTTCTATTTAAATTTGATCATTGAATATATTGTTGCACACTTCAAACTTTTTTCTATATATATGTTTTGATTCCAAAAATCGACAAAAGCAGAGAATCAATATTTTTTCAATAAATAAGATTTACTTTGCCTAATCTTTAGGTTCAGATTTGATCAAGGCTACAGGTAAAGTATATTATATTTTTTTCTTTTCGTGTATTCCAAATATATAAAGTTTCTTAAGGTACTAAGTTAATTCAAGTTGTCCTTAATATATCATACAGGCAATGGCGGTGGAGAAGGTTCAGAAGTAAATATACGAAGTGGTTCAATATTTACTATATATTCATGAAAAATAATATTTTTCTTATGAAAATTTGTTAAACTTATCCCGTTGATTTATGCCTAAGACGCCTTTATATGGATAAGATATTGAGTTTGAATCTCAATACACCATATTGATGATATAATGATGGTTACGGTAATCGATTATGCCTAAGACGTCTTTAAATGGATAAGACGTTGAGTTTGAATCTCAATAATATTATGATGGGTAAGGCAAAATAATGGGTATTTACTGAAACATGTCCCATTAATATGCTTCATTCTTAAATTAAATGTGGTAGCAATAAATCATATGTATGCCTCAATTTTATTTTGTAGTAGCTATCATAATTTGATACGCTTAAGGCATGATTATATTCAATTCCTGGAAATGAGAATTTTAATTGTTATAAATACAGATCTATACCCTGGGGTGAATGTGACTGTATATATACTCGAACGTATTTTTTGTTGTGAAGACATCACAATGTACCTCCGAATGAGGAAGAATAATTGAGAATTGATTGTGATGGTATTACAACTCACCTCCGAATGAGGAAGAATAACTGAGAATTGATGTTATCACAACTCACCTCCGAATGAGGGAGAATAAATGAGAAGAGTTATTTTGAAATCTACTTCTGAAGTAGTAAATCTACTCATGTCATAGTAAATCTCAAATTTACTAACGCAAAAGCACATGTAATGTAAACTTGGAGTTTACTAGAATAAAAGTTCATAAATTGACATGAACGATCAACATCCCAAATATGTGCATATGAACAATCGACATCCCAAAGATGTGCATACTGAGTATTGAGCATATATTAAAGAATTTGAAAATTCTTCATGAACTTTAATGTTGTTTGTTCTCATGATAAGTTGGTTGGACCAACTAATATTGGGATTGGAACCCTTAAAATCTAAAAAAGTATAAAAGGTGAATAAGGGCCCGTTCACCTACCATATGATATGTTGAAAAGATGCATCAATAAGATGATCACATGTGCGTTTATTGTCAACCTGCAGTTTGACATTCATAAAGTTGCTTGATCAATAAAATTGAGTTAAGAGCATAACTTTCAGATTGTGCAATCAAGACAATTCATCTTGATGATCATGGTTTAGCATTGAATGTCTTCAATAAATAGTTAACCATTGAGAACAAAAGAATCATGAGTTGGTTTGAAATATTATATACAAAGGTACTTGTATGCATCAAACCAATAAATTATGATTAAAATCCCCGCAAAGTTGGCTCTAAGTCAGGAATCACACGTTGTTCATCTAATAGTTAATATGCGGTATACTATTAATAAATATACCATGATGCACAAAGATGGATTCCTCAAAGAAGAAGGAGGATGTATGTTAGTTTTCCTAACATAAGGGGGAGATTATAAGCAGCTAAGAAATATGTTAGGAATTATCATCAGATCCTCATTCAAAAGATAATTCTAGTCAAATGCCGAATGCATCTCATATTTAAGTTGCAAGTGCTCCTATTTTGTCCTTAAAGGACAAAGTCTACACATACATGAAGCATGGTAGACCAATCGGTTTCAAATGACATAATCCTTGAAAAATCAGGAGCAAATAATCATAATAAGAAGGCAATGTGCTCTTGAAGAACCTACGACATAACACTTTATGAAACCTTATGATATGTTCAGGTACTTGAAAATAATAAAGTGATGAGATCTCAAAATGTTATGTCGTATTGTGAATCGATACGAAATGATATATCATTAATATCTTTGATACAATATTGGCGTAATATTGTGAAGGATTACATGGATCTGAATTCTACGTTAATTTAAGCATGCTGACGTAGAAATATTTATCAAGTGACATGAAAGGATGAATCTTGGTAAGCATAAAACTTATTTGATTCGCAATCCAAACACTTGAAGATGTCACTCATGAAATGTTGAATATTAACACCTGACAAAATTTACATGAAAACTTTTAAAGATTCAAAATGTTTGAAGCACATAAAAGTTTCTGGAAAACTTATTTATAATCCTTATATT
This sequence comes from Capsicum baccatum var. pendulum, assembly GCA_030864225.1. Classification (NCBI taxonomy): domain Eukaryota; kingdom Viridiplantae; phylum Streptophyta; class Magnoliopsida; order Solanales; family Solanaceae; genus Capsicum; species Capsicum baccatum. The sequence goes on along the minus strand of CM061560.1, from coordinate 235,585,952 downwards.
GTATAAGCTTATAGCTTGAAAATTATTGAAACTCTTGGAGAGTTTTCAAAAGCAATAGATTAGTTGATGAAATAAGAAATATACTGAATTGGATTGGTTATGAAGTACCATATCTTAGTGCAAGTGGTGCACTAATGTATCTTGCAAATACTACAAGGCCTGATATAGCCTTTTCAGTCAATTTGTTAAGTAAGGTATATTTTTGCTCCTACGAGGAAACATCAAAATGGGATAAAATACATGAGTTTATTTTATTCTAAAGATTGCAGTGTCGATCTTATTAGTCATGTTGATGTTGGGTACTCATTTGACCCGCATAAATCTCGGTCTTAAACATGTAATGTGTTCAGATGTGGGAACACTGCCATATCTTGGAGATATACAAAACAGTCTATCTAGCCACTTCATTGAACCACGATGAGATAATAGCTATTTATGAAGCTAGCCGAGAATGTGTATGGTTTGAGATTCACAATACATATCATTCGAGAAAAATGTGGTTTGAAATGTGACAATGTACCCACAATTTTATAAAGAGATAATCCAGCATGCATAGTACATCTTAAGGGAGGATTCATAAAGGGAGATAGAACGAAGCACAGTTCATCAAAGCTTTTCTACATACATGAGCTACAAAAGAATGGTGATACTAACGTGCAACAGATTCGTTCAAGTGATAATGTGGTTGATTTTCATCAAGTTTCCTCCAATTGAAACTTTCAAGAAGATGGTGCACAAGATTGGGATGCAAAGGTTTATGGATGTTCTCATTAGGGGATCAAATACGCATTGTACTCTTTTTCCCTTTCAAGATTTTGTCCCACTGGATTTTCCTTGTAAGGTTTTTAATGAGGAAGTCTATATATGTATTGTTAGAGATGTGTACTCTTTTTCCTTCACTAAATTTTTTATCCCACAGAGTTTTTTTCTAGTAAGATTTTAATGAGGCGCATTATCTATCAATTAGATATTCAAGGGGAGTGTTATGAATGTATTTACATTACAATGAATGTCTATCAAGAATATAAATAAGATCTATCAAGATCTAATAAGATCTATCAAAATCTTGTTGATATCTATCAGGTTTATATATCTGTCTTTTAATAAGAAAGTAAGAGTAAATTCTTCTTATAAATAGAAAGATTTCCTTCGTTATAGATCATCCTTAAAAGAGAAATAAAAATTATTATCTTTTTGTTCTTGTTCTTACTTTATGTTTTCTTGTACTCTTTTTATATTTTATAACAGTAAGCCTGAAGTAACTGTACTTCACATTCTTTGGGCGAAATTATATCTTGTCTAGTTTGGCAGATATTTTGTTTCATTTTTTAAAATTAAATCATAAGTAAATCTTCCCCACCCATTACCCACCTAACTTACTTCTTTCTTCTTTTATTCACATCTGGCGGGATGAGAAAGAGAAGTATATCCTAGAAATTGGTATATCCCATGAAATTAAGTTATTTTACTATTTATATGAAATATTTAATTTTTTTATTTTAATAAAAATAATGAGATAAATAATTTTAATATTAAATAATATTTTAAATCAATCAACATAAGATAAGATTAATTTCAAATTTATTTCTTGATTACTATCCTTATCCATGTACCAAACCGCCGTAACAACCTAGCATATTTTGGTTAACTTGACATACAACTTTCAAATAAGTTGAACCAAATTAAAACTTTGTCACTTTATGGAAATAATAGTATCAAAGATCTCGATTATCTTGGTTGGCAGTAGTCAATATGTTGTCGTAACAATAATATATTTAGCGTAATTTCATAAGTGAAATTTGAAAAAAAATAATGTATAGGCGGTTTTAATTATAACTATTTAAAAAAAAAAAAATTATAACTATAAAGTAGTAAATTTGTTTTCAATACCCTCTCCTCAAGCAAAACGCATAAAACAAATATGTAAAGTAAATACAGAGTAGCATAACGGTCATATTAAAAATAATAAAGAAAAAAATAATAAAATAACTGTAGCAAATCAAAATAGTTAATATGCTGGATGTTCTCAAATGTGTGATAAGGAAAAACATTTTAGTTAAAAAGTTAAAATAAGTAGATATCAATCAAGTTAATTCCAAATTAGATTAGGTACTGTGACAACATGCAAGATCAATCAAATGGAATATCAACACTGAATCCTCCATTATCAACCTTCCACTATCTTCAAAAGCCAATGCTTCTATCAAGAAGTATTTTGGTCCTACGTGTGTATATATTCTTTTTTCAAAAAAGTATAATAGGTACAAAAACATTTAGATTTTGAAATCAAAAAATTAAACGAGTTGTGGTAGAACTTTAATTTATAATATTCAAATTCTGAATTTATGACTGATTAGAAGAGTCAAAAATTAATATGAAGACACTGGATTATATTCAAGATTAAACAAAATTCGATTTTTCAAGAATTATAATTAGACTTGGCCCTTGGGTCACATTTTAGAGATAATTTTCCCCTTTTTATAAGGAGAGTGGAATTTTCTTCATCTTTTTATCTTTTGGGATAATGTATGTACATGTAGTGGGACTTAAAATTTCACAGCCGCTAATTTAGTTCTAAATGATATAAAGCTTTCAGGCAAGACGTAGAAATTGTTTAGTTGTTTCAACTATATATATCATTGCCACAATAATTGATTGATTTGGTCTTTTGCTTTGCTATGCTATTTTTGAGTTCACATTCGGTTCTAGCCTTCTAGGTAGTTGTATATATTGGAATTTAATTCATTTAAATTCATGTCCCCTTATTTAGGAATAGCATTTTCTATCAAGAATTTTGTCATACTTAGAATTTATAATCAAAATATTTAATTAAGGAAGAAACAATTCATCTACTGCGCCACATTTATTAGCCATGCTAATCATTCATTTCACATGACTCACTTAGGATAAGGAATGTCTTCTTCTTATATTATTTATTTATGAACATACAAATTTCGGATGTAAGATAATAAGATATTAGGTCAACTGTAGAAAGTGGTAATGCATAAAGTTGAAATGGTGAACTTTAAAACGTACTAGTTGTTAAAAATATTAACTTCCCTAAGTTTTACCAACAGCAGTGATGGCACAGCGGAAACGGGCTGCCCCGACCTCTTTGAGGATGGACAAACACTCTGTTGGAAGCTAAAATATATGCTACCAAAACAAGAATTGGTTAAAAAAAGATTAAAAAAATCGATTATGTTTCAAATATATTGATCTTATTCCTCATTATATTCTCGTATGTTGAAAATAATTTTCACACTTGAATAAATACATTAAGATAAAAACAACTTAGTAACAATCATAAGTGACAACTCATAAATCATGGCCAGAAACAACTTGCCAAATGGTTTTTATTTCCTTTTTCTCACCTGCACCATAAATTAATTGTTTAAATCAAAAAGAAAAAAAATTGTGTTCACATTTAATATTTTAGTCAACTGATTACAAATATTCGTCTGCCTAATTATAATAGATTGTAATCGTCGTAGGTACATATTCAATTTATAAAGAATGCAGAGTATATAATTAGTGGACACTATACACACTAATTATAAAATGATTATAAAGCAAAATTTATAAAAACATAAAGATTAGGATTGTTTTTATTTTGAAATGATTTGCTAGTTGTATAATACAAAAATCCCAATGGATTAATTGAATGAAACAATTACTATCCTCTTTCAACCCCACCCCACCCCACCCCACCCCACCCCCAACCCCTCCCCCAAAAAAGTCAAAAATTTCGAGCCGACTTTCATTTGATACTGTAATCACATAAAAATATAAACTTGGGATAAAATCTTGGTGGAATTTTCTTTTTATCTTTTTGTCTTTTAGGATAAATATATTTGAATTTGTAAAGGGATTCAACTATCACTGCCTCAATAATCGATTGATTTTGATCGTTTGTTTTGCCTGATCAATCATTTCACACTCACTTAGGGTAAGGAATATTCTCTTTTTTTCTTCTTCTTGAACCATTTCAAATTTACAAGTTTTAAGAAAAAAAATTACTATAAACTAAGTGTAAATTTTGGTTAGAAATCTTTATTTTATTGAGTTTTATGCAGAGGCAGATCTATCCCTCGTGGAGGAGATCACGTGCCACCGATAATCTCAAAAAAAAATTATATGTATACATGTAAATATATTGTGATTACGAGATACATATATATATTTTGATTGAAACCTTCATTCAGAAAGGTCGAATAACACACTAATTGATTGAAGATGCAAAAATGGTCCTTTAATGCATAAACTTGAGTTTGATTCTCACTCCAGCATTCGTACAAAAAGAAAAATCCAATATTTTTGTAGCCACATGCCACTAATGTCCCTATTACTCTCAAATCCTAAATCCGCCTATGATGATGTGAATATTATACACTCCAAGTCCAAGTATTCAAATTGCTAAATGTCCATGAAAGCTAAGGTGATAACTTGCCACTTTACTGATGTGTTACTAATTTTTCTTCGTATTATATTACTTTCTAATTAACACATATAATTCTTGAACGGTACACAGTAACATCGTAAGAAATTCCCTCTTAATTTCTACCTTTTTGTCCATATGATTGTTGAAAATTGTAATATCAGCATTCTTCTGATCCTTTGGCAATTCCTTTCATCAATGGTTGTTCAATAATTTGGCTAGAGACAATACGCAATGCAATTACCACAAAATGTATATATTCCAAAATTAGAAGTATCCGTTGAGTTATTGACATTTGATTTGACGATTAATAGAGACTAAATGGAAACTAATCAATAGGAATTCTAAAGATTCTCCGGTTAAGTTGAGTTGATCAGTTTTAATGAAGATTAATATTACTCCGTAAAATTAAAAAGGACAATTTGGTATATTAAAGCTCCTGCTATGCGCGAGATACACGGAAGGATCAGATTACAAGGGTCTATTGTACACAATTTCGCCTTATATTTCGGCAATAGCCAATTTCCACGCCTTGAATTTGTGACCTTCTGATCACAACTTTACAAGTTACTCTCTAAAATTCATATAAATATTATTTAGATACGCAGTTTCAGTACCAAGATCCAAGAAGCTTAGATGTTAACTTGTTAACTAATATAATATGAACATTAACTAAGGTCACTTTTCAACATCAAGCTTAAGACGCGAGAACAAAAAGTAAGGATAAAAGAGACAAAAGTTACTTCTTTTTTCGTCTATAATGTCTTGAAAAATTGAACTTCTCTTACTCATTCTTGTACGTTGGATGAGTTTTCACACATGAAAAGTACATATAAAACAAAACATCTTGTAAGACTAACAAGTGACAAGTCATAAGTCTTAACCAGAAGTAACTTGCCAAATTGCTTTGCATGTTCAGCAATAAAGATCAAAGAACATTGTGTTCACATTTACAGGAATTAATACTACCCCTCTATCAGGAATTAATACTACCCCTCTATCTCTGTTTAAGTGACAATTAAAATTTTGAGATTTAAATATTTAAACATCGAACATAAATTTGGACATAGACGCTTTAAGTTTTTCAAAATAAATTATATATTTAAAACCATGCAAAAAGTACTATAAATTACAAAAATTATCGGTTAGACAAAAAATTTAGGTTAAAATTTTTTTTTATCAACTCACAAAACTTATATTGTGGCTGTAAAATGAGATGGAGAATGTACTTTAGAATTTGGATGTTATCATAATGCGTATCCAAGACAAATTTCACATGAATGAGACAATCACTATTCAATAGTTTGTCTGTTTACCGCACAATGTGAAGATGATTACGTGAATGTTGTACGATATTGGATATTGGATATTGGATATTGGATATGTGATCTTCTGTTTTTAATTAGAGGGAACGGGAGCCTTTGAGTAACTGGTAAAATTATTGTCATGTGAACAGGAGGTTATGGTTGCCTCTGATAGAAATATAAGGTAAGGTTGCGTATAATAAACTCTTGTGGTGGGGTCCTTCCCCAAACACCACGCATAGTGATAGCTTTAGTGCATCAGGCTACCTCTTTTTTTGTTTTGTTTTAATTAGAGGCTGTGGTTTTAAGATTTGAGAATTAAATTTTTTTTATTAGAGAACATTTTCATTTTAATAAGCCTGATAACAAAAAAAAAAAGCGTATTAAAATAGTCTGGGAAAAGGAATAGTGTATGTAGACCTTACTCTACCTTGAAAGGTAGAAACGGGTAGAAAAGTTATTTTGGATAGACCCTTAACTTAAGAAATTTTTTTAAAAACAGTTCAGAAAAAGAAATAGTGGAAGTCAAGAAACCATAACAAAATATTAAGGGCATGGAGGAGCCACCTTATATTAGGTACGTGAAGGATAGTTCGGTGCACATTCTTTGTCGAAAAACTATATAGTGTACAAAGATTAAATAATAGTTAATTATGAGTGCGGATTTAATTTTACACACCCTTCACCAGATTTCGGCTCCACCAACAACTAAATATACATAAAGTTGACAAAGAGGCTGAAAAAAAAATTGTAACTATATTAAAATAATATTACTATAATTGAGGTACAAGAAACAAGAGATAGCAACAGAAATTGAAGAATAAGAAACTATAAAAGTACTACTACGATATAGTATGGAAGCTCAAGTGGAACAACACATAACTATGTACTGGCCTTCTGACATAATCTATGTTTTAAGTACTTAACTAAAATTAAAAGTATAATAGAGAAAATGATCAAATACCCCCCAACCTATAGTAGAAATCTCAACTATACACTCAACCTTTCGATTAGATCTATTGCCCCCCTGATTTATTTTTTCCTATATTTATTAACCCTCTAAATGCTGAGCTGGCAACATAAACCAAGTAAAAAGACTTTCATGCATTTCACGCGTCTGGCCCGCCTGGCCCATGCCTAAACAAAACAAAATATCTCTTTTATTTTTTCAATTTCATTTCCTCTCTCCTCTCTTTCTCTCTAAACCTTTCATCTTCCTCTCTCCTCTATTCTCTACTTTCTAAACCGTGATTTCATCAGTTTTTTTGGGTGATTTTTGTTCTAATCTAAACATTTTGGTTGTTGATTTTCAAACAATGATCTTGTTGTTGTATCAAGGTGTTTTTTTTTCTCTAAACTGAAAAAATTGAATTAGGTTTTTTAGGTAATCTCTAATTTTACAAATTAATTGAGTGAAATTAACTGAATCTTTCTGTTATGACGTTGTCTAAGTGTTCGATTAATAGCATAATCCGTTCATAAGTACATGATTTGTTGAGAGTTTAAGTGGGTTTATTAGAAATTAGGGCTTTTCTCCTAATATGAAAATTTAAAATTTCAGTTGTGTTTAATAGGACGTGCGTGTTAATATGTTGTTAGTTTGAGCGATTTTTTTCAAAACTGAGTTAAAATTAATTAGGGTTTTATGCTAAACCTCGAAATTACGATTTTTGTTGATTGTTTAAGTTGGTTTATTAGAAATTAGGACTTTTCTCTGATTTGTTGTTAACATGAAAAAATTTAAAAATCAATAGTGTTTAATAGCACGGCCATGTTAATATCTTGTTATTTTGGTGTTGAATTATGTAGCATGTTCATGAATTTTATTTTTCTTTTTTCAAAATGTTTCTGCTATGCTACAATGTCTTTTTTGATTCTTTATTGTCGTCAGGTAAGACATGAATGATTTTACGTTGATAACTCTAAGATGGTACCATGATAGGGTCTTACATTTTAGTGGGAGGAAACCAGTTTATAAGGGGGGGTTAGTAACAGAATTTTTGAATGTTGATGTAAATAAGAAATCATTAGAGCATATCAACAACAAAAAAAAAAGGGAAGACCAAAAAATGCAACACCTTCTGCACCTACTGTTTTCCCAGCATCCTATTCTGCACTCAATGGCTGGTACTACTAAAAGAAGAAGGGGTAATGATAGAAAAAAAACAGCTTCATTAAAAAGGTCAAAAGTAATGAAAATGGGTGTGTTCTAAGCTAAAAATAGATTCAAAGTCCTAAATGTAAGTATCTAGTTATGTTGTATCTTATGTACATATGAGTTTTTAATGTATGAGTCTTTGAATAAATTTTTTCCTTCACTGTAGTCTGCCATGCCTAGTAGTAAGATCTGCTCTATTGGTCAGGTAAGGGTAACAAGATCAGCTGATACAACTGGTAAAATTGGTTATACACCAACTTTTACCAGTAAGCTGAAATGGAATGGCAAAGAAGCAATATCAACAAAAAAACTGCAAGAGATTAAAGAGAAGAAAAGAAAGAAGAATGTGGGAAGCAGTTCAAATAATTCAAGTAAAAAAAACTGTTCTTCAAAGTCCAAAATGCCCTGAAAATTGTAGTGATCTTGATTATTTTAAGCATTGTTTTACGTTAGATCAGTTGACATAAAAATAATTTTATTTTGGTGTTGGAAACAATTAAAGCTTTGTATATATATTTTGTTGATGAATGTTGACTAATGGTTGGTATGAATGATTATGTTGTGCCTAATGGTTGGTATGAATGATGATGTTGTGTGAAGTTGAAATATTTTGTTGATGAATTAATGGTGTCATTACCCATTATTGTTGTGTTAAATGATTGTAAAGTTGATATAATGGCAACACAACATTGTCATTACACAATTTCAGTGTAAACACATAGCAGCAGCACTAGACTTTGCCTAACAATACACAAATTTGCAATTGTAAACAATAACATAGCAACAACACAAGACACTGCAAGTGTAAACAATAACATAGCAACAATACACGACATAATTTTGTAAGTGTAAACAATAATGTAGCAGGAACACAACACAATTTTAAAAGTGCAAACATTAATATACCAGCAGCACAAGTGCAAACAATATCATAGTAACAGCACAACAAACATCTGAAGTAAGACTATGCAAAAGACACCATAATAGAACATAGTCTGATATATTTAGAGAGGTGTAAAAATTTTACACCATAGTCTATCATATCTAGCAACTACTTTTAGTTCAGTTATTGTTGATGAATATAGCAGCAACATAAATCAAAATACATAAAAATATCTTCCTATCCAACCTACACCGTCTCCATCTTCCATTGAGCTTCTTCTCCCGTATTAAGTTATCAATTTGGGCCTCTTTCAGCCATAAGTCTTCTTCCAACTCATTGATTTTGTTCACCAATCTTGGAATGATAAAATTTGATCTTGGGTCTACTTTTTCTTTGTCCCTCCATAGAAAAGAATTACATCTTTGAGACTGAATTTTTTTTTTTTAGAAATTAGGACATTATCAATATAAATTGACAGCAAAATACAATGTAAAATACATACACCATAGTAGGGGCAAGACCAAAAACTTCTTCCCAAATTTGACTTCGACCATGAAGTTTGCAAGTCAACCAAAATACCATGTTTGCATCTCACAACAGCATTGACCATTGGATCTGATTCATCCATATAAAGCTTATTCAATTTCAAATTTATCATTTCATGAATTCCAACAAAATCGTTCATCAAATTAAAACCCTAAATTAATAGTTGAACTAAATTACAAAACAAAATTCAAGAATCGAAGTACAAATTGGGATTAAAAGCTAAAAAGTAAGTTAAAGAAAGAGAAAAGAAAGAAAAAAAGAATGTTGGAACATAAAGAAAAATGGTGGAGAAAGACATGGGTCATATAAAGAGAAAGAAGATGACCGTTGAAAGAGAGAGAGTAATTTTTCATATTTATTTCATTAAATAAATAATAAATGACATGTATAATACACGTGGAAGGCTGAACTTTTAATTTTGTACGTGTTGGGACTAAATCAACGCGCCTAGAGGGGTTGTTCTCACCTTCCTTGCCAGCTCAACATTTAGAGGGGTAATAAATATAGGAAAAAATAGATTAGGGAGGTAATAGGTCTAATTGAAATGTTGAGTGTGTAGTTGGAATTTCGACTATAGGTTGGGGGGTATGGTCTTCTATCTAATTATATTTTTTCAATACTTTTTCGACCTTACTCTACCTCTTGAAGCCATTTCTAACAAAAAAAAAGTTATTGGCGTGCATTATTTTACATCTCATCATCAACATAATTTATAGTACTTTGTAGTAATCTTTTGAGATTCACGTCATTTCTTTAGTTCAGTGCTCCATTAACCTATTAATGGAACCAGCCATAATCCTAGCCACATTTGACTGCTCCATTTCTTTTTGTATACAAATTTATTTCCACTTTGACCTTTCATGCTACCGAACATGTACAGTTCCACTTGGTATTTGCAAGTGTTTTAAATTACACATTACCAACAATTGTAAAAGTAAATGTTATCATTGAGTTGTATATCATCATATCTATACATACATCTACTATAAGTTTTGGCTCAGACACTCAAATTATTCTACTATGTATATTATATATCAACACGAAATATTGTCCATTTTCTAACTTGCTTTGTGATTTTTTGTCCCCAAAATTATTACTCGTACAGAATTTTAATTAACTTCTTTCTATATCTTGGTTTAACTTAGTTCATACATTCTTCTAAACTTTTCATGCATTTTTACAACACGTCCTTTATACTTAATTGTTATAATAGTTGTTAGAGTTGTGACCCGAATTTGTTGATCCGGCCTAGAAAACTTCTCGGTGCGTCCCATGTTGGTGATTTTCAATAAGGACCTTTATTTTTTGGGGCCTAGGACTTATTTGTATGCACATATTATATAAGTGAATTTAGTGAATTATTTTGGAAATTCAGAAAATTCAGCCTCCTCCAATTGTACTCTCTCTCCATTATAGTGAAACCTCATTTGCCTTTGCCTGTGGTTTTTCCTGCAAGGGTTTCCACATAAATTTGTGTGTTGTTCTTGTTTTATTTTACTTGTGGTTTGCTTACTCTGTCCGAATCATAACAAACTGGTATCAGAGTTTGTTCGATTATTTTCTGAGGGATGACAACCATGAAGTATGATATTCCACAGTTGGATCGCAACACCAAATTTTTGTTATGACAGGTTAAGATGCGTTTTGTGCTCGTGCAGATAGATTTGGACGATGCTCTATTAGGGTTTGATAAGATTCCCTCATCGTGGATGGATGAGGACAAAGACATAAGGATCGAAAGGCTCTATCTAAGATCTACCTTTATTTATCCAATCAAATTCTACAGGATATTTTGAAGGAGACTACTGCCACTGCTTTATGGTTGAAACTGGAATTGTTGGGTATGAAAAAGAACCTAACAAGTAAGTTGCATCTCAAGCAATGACTTTGTTCCCATCGTATGTCTGAGGGTGCGTCCTTGGATGATCACCTATCTGTATTTAAGAAAATCATCTCTGACTTAGAGACTCTAGAGGTTAAGTACGATGAGGAAGATCTAAGGTTGATTTCATTGTGTTCGCTGCCTGCATCATACATAACCTTTAGGGATACGATTTTATATAGTTGTGATACCCTGACGATTGATGAAGTCTATGATGTATTATTCTCTAAGAAGAAGATGAAGCATCTTGTGAATGGGTCGGAGACTCAAGGAGATGGTCTCATTATTCAAGGAGGAAGGACTCATGAGAGGAATTCTGGGGGTGATGACAGGAATAGGTCAAAATCCAAAAACAGAAACAAAACCTTTTATTACTGCAAGAAAAAAGGTCATATCAAATTCGAGTATTGGAAGCTACAGAATAGGGAGAAAAGAGAAGCTCCAAAACAAAATAAAAACCAACAAGAGAAGTCCAGTGAAGCAGTTTTGTGGAAAATGGCGGTAGTGATGGAGAACTCGTGGTAGTTTCTGATGTTAACTCCAAACCCTGTGAGGATTGGATTTTTGATTCTTCTTGCACATTTCATATATGTCGTAATCGGGATTAGTTTACAATATATGAAACAGTCTCTAAAGGTGATATGTTGATGGGAAATAACAAACCTTTTAAGATAGCTGAAATTGGAACAATCAAGATCAAGATGTTTGATGGGGTTGTGAGGCTTGGTGATGTGCGGTATATCCCAGACCTGAAGAGAAATCTTATTTCCTTGAGTACCCTTGATTCGAAAGGTTATAGGTACACTGGTGAAGGTGGAGTCCTGAATGTTACTAAAGGTGCTCTTATTGTGATGAAGGGACAGAGAAAGACTGCAAATTTATATGTCCTGTAAGGCTCTACTATTACAGGTGATGCAGCTATTTCTACCTCCTCTCTATCAAAAAGTGATGTTGCTAAACTTTGGCATATGCACCTGGGGCATATGAGTGAAAATGGGATGGCTGAACTAAGCAGAAGAGGACTTCTTGATGGGCAGAGTATTACCAAATTGAATTTTTGTGGGTATTGTGTTTTCGGAAAGCAGAAGAGAGTCAGATTCACTAAAGATATCTACTCAACTAGGGGCATACTTGATTACATTCATTTTGATCTTTTGGGTCCTTCTAGAGTACCTTCTAAAGGAGATGCGAATTACTTGTTGACTATTATTGATGACTATTCCTGAAAAGTTTGGATGTTCTTCCTGAAGCAAAAGAATGATGTGTTGTTTACTTTCAAAGAGTGAAAGATTATTATTGAAAAGCAAACAGGAAAACAGGTAAAACGCCTTCGGACTGATAATGGTTTAGAGTTCTGTTCTAATGAATTTAATGTTATGTGTAAGCCAGAAGGAATTGTGAGGCACTTGATAGTTCATCATACTCCATAGCAAAATAGTGTGGCTGAATGAATGAATAGTACTATAATGGAGAAGGTGCATTGTATGCTCTCTAATGCTGGTTTACGCAAGTCTTTTTGGGCCGAAGATGCTTCCACAACTTGTCTACTTATTAACCGCTCTCCCTCAGTCGTTATTGATAAAAAGACTTCACAAAAGGTATGGTCTGGTACTTCTGCTAGTTATTTTGATTTGAGGATATTTGGATGTCGTGCGTATGCTCATGTTAATGATGGAAAGTTGGAGCTTAGATATGTCAAGTGCTTATTTATAGGTTATAATCCTGATGTTAAAGGTTATAAGTTTTGGTGTCCAGAAAGCAGAAAGGTTATAATTAGCAGGGATATTGTGTTTGATGAAACTGTCATGCTTCGGGCTCCTTCCGAATCTAGTGTTTCGCCTCAAGATGAACTTAGTGACATGAATCAGCAAAAGTCATTCACCCACATTGAATTGCAAATTGGAGCAGAGTCTACACCAATGCCTAATTCTCAGTCTAGTCGGAGATACAGAGTGGTACTATTTCTTCTTCACTACCACTGACGCTACAATATTCTATTGCTAAAGACAGGCCTAGAAGAGATATTAGACCTCCTCAAAAGTATGCTGAAGCTAATTTGGTTGCTTATGCATTAAATATAGCAGAAGTATTAATTTTGGTGAAAAACCTTCTTCTTACTTAGAGGTAGTTAGTTATGATGATTCTGGACGATGGATAATTGCTATGCAGGAGGAGATGGAATCACTTCATAAGAATGACACATAAGATTTGGTGAGATTGCCTAAAGATAAGAAAGTTGTCTGTTTCAAGTGGGTATTCAAAAAGAAAAAAGGAACATCGGGAGTTGAAGATGCTAGGTACAAAGCAAGACTAGTTGCTAAAGGTTACAGTCAGGTTCCAGGTATCGACTTCACAGGTGTGTCTTCTCCAGTTGTAAGGCATAGTTTGATTCGAGCATTGCTTGGTATTGTGGCCATGCGTAATCTTGAGCTTGAGCAATTAAATGTCAAAACTGCATTCTTACCTGAAGAACTTGAGGAGGATATCTATATGCAGCAACCAAAGGGTTTTATAGTCTCAGAAAAGGAGGACTATGTATGCTTACTGAAAAAGTCTTTTTATGGCTTAAAACAGTCTCCCAGGCAGTGGTATAAGAGGTTTGACTCTTTTATGACCTCTCATATATTTTGGAGGAGTAGTTATGATAGTTGTGTCTACTTCAAGGAGGTAAGTGATGGTTCATTCGTGTATCTTCTTTTGTATGTTGATGATATGTTGATTGCAGCAAATGATATGAGAGAGATAGTAAAAGTCAAAACCCAGCTCAGCAAAGAGTTTGAGATGAAGGATCTAGGAGCAACAAAGAAGATTCTTGGCATGAAAATTATGAGGAGAGAAGTGTAAGTTATACTTGAGTCATAAAAGGTATATTGAGAAAGTGCTTCACAGGTTCAATATGCAAAATGCCAAACCTGTAAGTACTTCATTGGTAGCTCACTTTAAACTCTCGGCCACTTTATCTCCAAAGAAAGATGATAAGCGTAACTATATGTCTCGAATTCCATACTCTAGTGTCGCTGGGTCTCTTATGTATGCAATGGTGTGTTCCCTACCAGATTTATCTTATGTCGTCAGTGCAGTTAAGAGATACATGGCAAATCCTGGCAAAGAACATTGAAAAGCAGTTCAATGGATTTTCAGATACTTGCACGGATCTGCTGATGTTTGTTTGCAGTTTGGGCGAAATAGAGATGGAGTAATCGGGTATGTTGATTCTGATTTTGCAGGAGATCATGATAAAAGGATATTCCTTACAGGCTATGTTTTCACCATTGGTGGTTGTGCTATTAGTTGGAAAGCTACCTTACAGACTATAGTTTCTTTGTCAACTACTGAGGCAGAGTATATGGCTATTACAGAGGCTTTCAAGGAAGCTATTTGGTTGAAGGGTCTGTTCGGTGAACTTAGCAAAGACTTACAGATTACTACGATTTTTTGCAATAGTTCGAGTGTTGTCTTCCTTACGAAAGATCAGATTTTTCACGAGAGTACAAAGCACATCGATGTTCGGTATTATTTTATGAGTGAAATTATTGCTCGTGGTGATATTATCGTAAGCAAGATTAGTACCCATGAAAATTCTGTTGATATGATTACCAAGACACTACCAAGTGCCAAGTTTGAGCATTGTTTGGACTTGGTTGATGTTAGTTGTTGAGATGTGCCCTTTGGGGCTTTTGTGGAAGAGGTGGAGAGTTTTTCTTGAAATGGATTTGAGTTCTGAATTAGAATTCGTGTCAAGGTGGAGATTGTTAGAGTTGCAACCCGAATTTTGTTGATCCAGCCCAGAAAGTTTTGCAGTGCGACCCACGTTGGTGATTTTCAATATGGACCTTTATGTGTTTGGGCTTAGGAGTTATTTGTATGCACATATTATATAAGTGCATTTAATGGGTTGTTTTGGGCATTCAGAAAATTCAGCCTCCTCTACATTGTACTCTCTCTCCATTATAGTGAAATCTCCTTTGCCTCTGCCCGTGGTTTTTCCCGCAAGGGTTTCCACGTAAATTTGTGTGTTGTTCTTGTTTTCTTTTACTTGTGGTTTGCTTACTTTGTCTGAATCATAACAATAATCTTGCCTTTAATTGTGAATATATATTTATGGCACCTAACTTTAATGATATGGAAAAATACTTAAATATTGTGCCTAGTAACTAATTAGTGGATATATTGTGAAGGTCAGATTGAGTTTCAGATATCAAATGATTAAAACTAGAAAGTAAAGAACTATTAGAAAAAAATCATCGGATCAATGTCTAGAGTCTATTCAATGTAGAAATATATTATTGGGTTAACACTAACATCCTACCTATGATAAGGTCAAGGGGGGACTGGGTGATTGAAATTGGATCATATCGAATATGGTGCTTGCTTAGTAGGGTGGAATTAGTGGAGAAATAAAGTTTCATTCTTGCTATCAATTATAACTTGTGGAGCATGATAGTAACCATTTAATCCTAAATTTCTAATAATTGGTATCAGAGCTAAGGTCATGTTTTCGATTTCCAAGAGCAACATACTGCATCAGGCAAGCGTTGACGGGAAATTTTTGAATGACACCAACATCTTGCAAGAGGAATTGGGCCACTGGGGTGGCCAAGTCAGAGTCAAGTTGAACATGACACTTGTTTTATGGACTTAGTTAAAAAAATATTAAAGTTTGATTGACCCTTATAATTGACTATAGTTTTAACACGATAAGTATGTGGTCCTAACACCTATAGTCTAAAACCATAATGCTTTGATTTAAAGGAAAGATGTGTTTTTGTTTATTGCATTCCCAGGTTACGTTTTCCACTTGGATTTTTATACCGCCCCACTTCATGAACTAACCAATAAAGTGGATTTCATTTTGCCAGTGCCTTAATTAGCTTTCAGAATTTCACTCTAAGTAGGACCACTGTATGTGAAATCTTTGAAAATTTTTGACCCAAAAAAAGAATATTTTTTTTTTTTGTAATTAGTCACTTGTTTTAGTATATGTCAATATCAAATTCCAGTGAGTTCTTGACTGTTATTGTGTCTTTTTCAGTTTTTTCTTTTTGTACAATGTTTTGATTTCCTTGAAAAGTGGCAATCATATGCTTGGTTAATGAGGCCTGCACATGATGAGGCTTGTAATTGCTAAGCACTTTTCCTATTTTAATGACAACAATTGACGTTTTCTTTTTCACTACTCCATATAAGATAGAAAGTTTTTCTGGCATATTATGTTTATGAATACAAGTTAATTAAATAGTGATTTATTTGCCCAGGTGTAACACTTTTCTTAGTTTACACTCTGTTTTCTCCAGATAACAAAAACAAACACGGAATATACCACTATTTCATAATTTATCGCCCGACTAATTAGGTTTATATCGTGTTAGACTCATTATTGGGGATTCCACAATGGAATTTCTTTTGTACATTGTGTTATGAATTCAAGAAAATTAAATAGCGATTTGTTTTTGTTATGAGTTCAAGTAAGTTAAATAGCGATTTGTTTTCAGTTATTTTAAGCATATCAAAACTTTCGTTTTCTTCTATAGATTACCAAAACATATTCGCGCGGCACAGTTATTTCTGAATCTAATGATTTGCCTAATTTAGATTCGTATTGTATAAGGTTCATTAACGCAAAAGCACCTTATATTAGGATTTTTCTTTTAACAAGCTATGAACTTGAGATCTTTAATTAAAGATGAAGGGACGCATGCAATCAATACCATTAAACTTAGCAAGTATAGAAAAATGTCTTTTTCTTGTCTGTAAAATGGAATTGGTATTTTATTTGAAAGATACAAACCCTATTAATGGCCCCTAGAATTGTGAATTGTGATAGTAACATGACCATTATTTAGGTTGCAAAAAACCAATTGCAATTGAAGCAATCCTATTTTATAAAAAATTATAATATCTGAATGTATCATTTATGAAAGTAATTATTTATCACGGGTTATTATTCTCTTCAACCCCACCTTCCCCAGTATAAGGGTATTTATCAATCGTCCAAAATTCCTTTCTTTTTTTTTCTGAAAAAAACAAATTTAATCAGTTAAATTATACAAACTCCTAAGTACAGAATGTTATGATAGATAAAAAAAAAAAAGTAATAGTTAAAATTTATTCACTAACCGTGCTTTTTGTTAGGACCAAAATGCAAACCCTGACACATTAAAATCTATTAATAAAAGAGAGAATCAATGCTAAAAAATACATTTATAATATGGATAAATTATATAAAACAACCCCTTAAGTATCCTATATTACTTAAAATCTCATCCCACTAAACTATTTATAAAAATACCTTTTAAATCTCTACACAAATTTTTTATCTGATACATAACACACAACTCTTATTTTTAAGCCTTAAATCACGTTGACATTGTTGCAGATAAGGGAAAAAAAAATCTTAGAAAACATGGCTATTAATCATTAATCATTAAGTAATAAAAGTTAGCAATAAATTCAATAATTATTAACTTTCATTGACAAAATTCCAAAAATAAGCAAAAAAAAAAAAAAAAAAAAATTGTATCTGTGTTATGGCCATTGGCCATCGGAAAAATTTCACAAACAACCTCCATTAACATACTTGTTCATAAGTCTGTTGTTGAAGTTGCAAAGAGAAAATAAAAAGTTGTGAAAAGAGACCCAAAAAAACTCGTAGTCTGTGTGTTATGGCCATTGGCCGTCAGAAATTTTTTATAAACAATCTTCATTAACGTACTTCTTCATAAGTCTGTTGTTAATGTTGCAAAGAGAAAAAAAAATTGCGAAAAGAGACCCATTATCAAAGGAATGATTTTTATGTATCAAATTGATAAATTTCGTCCATGTACATTCTATTTATGTATCATAATGTTCAATGAAACAAACGGAACTGTAAATATTATTTATGATACATAGATATTTTTTTGCCAAAGATATTACATGCATTCTCATACATAAAACTATTTCTGACAAAGGTAATCAATGATTTCTGATACATTCAATATATATTTTCTTATTCTGATACATAAACATAAAGAAATTAAGTATTAAATTCGTTTTCTGATACATAGAAAGATATATACATGTGATATGAGATTCGCCTGATACATCAGATTCTTATAGTATGTTCTATTTTTTTTCTGAACGCAGGGAATGAACGATTGGAGAAGAAATTAGTTTTGGAAGATTATGATAAATGAAGATTGATTTGATTATTCAAATTTCAAATAATGAAGTTGCTGAGGATTTTATGTAATTAAATGTAAAATATCTTAAATTGAGTGTGTTAATTCCTCAATTGTAGGCACTTTTAACGTTTTTTTCTTTTTTATCTCCAACTAATTGGTTAATAATGTATCATAAGCTTATGTATGGGAGGTTAAATAATGTATCATATCCGGAATATCATGTAATTAATATAAAAATTGGAAGAGAGGATAATTAGGTAGCAAAGTGTTGAGATTTATGTTGTTTACCCTTATAACATCCCTATTTATCAAGCTTTATACCTGAAGATGTGCGAATTTCCTATTCTAACCATTACTAATGTGATACTATTAATTCACTTTTCCTATCTATTATCACAATCATTCGAGTAGGAAAAAAGAAAGAATTGTATTTAAATGCAACAGATACTTACAAATTTTGTTATTTATCTCTCTTTCTTTTAGATTTTAGATGATTGATCGAAACAATTACTCCCTTCATGCATTTTTACTTGGCACACTAATAAAGAAAATAATAATTGACATGACTATTTTACCACATATTTCTTATTAATTTATGTTTAATATTATGCATTGGAATATGATTCAGAGAATAATTAATTATTGCTAAAGGAAAAACATGGAAAAAATAATTATTTTTTCTTAATATGTCAAAAGTAACGAATGACAAGTTAAAATTAAAATCCATTTTAGAATTAAGTGACAAATAAAAATGAACAGAGAGAATGAGCTTATGACTAAAAAAATTAAAATAAACACTAGAAGGTAAATCAAGTGAAATACTGAAGAGGGCAATTACCTTAAGGAGTTTGGAGCTAAAAGGGACACTTTTTCAGACTCAGGAGTCAAAATGGACAGTACTTTAATTTATGTTACAAAACGGATAGTTTGCCTATTTTGGGATAAACTACAACTAAAGGTGTTTGTTAAACGTTTGGGGTGAAATTTGTTATTATGGTTTGCCCCAAAATGGGCAAACTACATTTCATAAACCTCCTTTGTATTGTGAATTGTCTGAAGATATTCGCTGAGAGATTTGAGAGATTCCTGAAAATATTCCAACATTTGTTGTAATATGAATTGCTGAAGAGATTCCTGAAAATGTGAAAGTTTTGTCATTTCAGTATAACTTTTTTGAGAACTCTTACTACTGTTTTGAAGTCAAACCATCATTTTCTCTATCAAACTCTACTACTGTTTGTTGTTGAATAGAATTTTTTGGTCAACCAACACGGAAAGTAGTAAAACATGTACTATTTCGAATATCAAATTCATTATCAGATGATTCTTCATCCTTAATAGCACTTTGAGTTTTGTCATACATATCAAATGTTGCTAAATGCATTGGTTACGAAAAATCTCAAGACTACGAAGAATAGCTGATAAAGAGTCATCATTCCAAATTCGAATCTCCTTAAGAATTATATAACTATTACCCATAATTGATATAGGATATCGACCAGTGATAAAAATAGAAAGTTCCGAATCATGTACCTTTATTTTACTCCAAAAAAAACGTATAAGACATTCATATTCGAGTGTCATTGGAAACACTTGAACCATTTTCGTAGGAAGGCTATATCTAAATGAACCACCTTCGCACAAAACTTCTCCACCCCCAAAATAAACTAACCCTAATAGTGTCACTCGTTATTTTTATCCTTATACAAAAAAATTTCAGTGAATAATGGATGTTTCTCGTGATGAATGAGATAAAATGGTTAACAACAACATATTTATAAGTAAAAAAGTTATACTGAAGTGATAAAACTTTCACATTTTCAAGAATCTCTTCAGCAATTCACATTACAAAAAAGTTGAAATATTTTTAGGAATCTCTCAAATCTTTCAGCGAATATCTTCAGACAATTCACATTATAAAAGAAGTTTATGAAATGAGTTTGCCCATTTTTGGACAAAACATAATAACAATTTTTTCACCCCAAACGTTTAACAAATACTATTAGTTGTAGTTTGCCCCCTTTTAGCTCCAGTGGTATAACCCTATTGTGAACGAAAATTATAAAGGTTAATTGCTATAGTGATGTTTGGGTTGCTATGTATGTTTTTGAAAAAAATAATTTTTGGTAAGCCGAATATCACAAAGGCCTAGAAGAACTAAGGAGAAAGCCCACAAAGAAAATCTAGGCCCAAATGAGATGTATTTATTTTTGTCTCCAAAACAACATAAATCCTAAGAATTAATTATTGTTATAAATATATTACCATATATAGTGAATGTTTACTTTGTTATATAAAATGAATGTCTACTTTATCATATATAGTGAATGTCTATTTATAAAAAAGTTACAAAGCCCAAGATTAGTTTTTCCCTATAAATAAACGGGTTCCCCTTCTTTGTAATTAACCCATCAAGAAATCTCTCAAAGGAAATAACAACCACCCTCTCTAATCTCTTTATTCTTATTGTTCTTACTTTATATTTCATAACACGTTATCAGCACGAGACTCTACTTTCTCAATAATTTATTTTTGTGCGTAGCAAAGGTGAGATTATTAATCTCAACCAATTTTCAATTTTATATGTGCTACCCGTGAGTTCATAGAAACCAAGAGGAAAAGTAAGTTTTTATATGTTTAAAATTCGTCATTCTGTAGCTCGAATAACTTACGTTACATGACAAATAATATATCATGCACGGGTAAGTAACTTAAGCTTTGTATTCTTACTCTTGATTTAATGTTTTAATTATTGGTTTTTCTTGTTAACATGTTTTAATAATCCTTGTTTCCTCGACAATAAACTTTGAGAAAGGAATACAAATTGCCTCATTTTTCCATATTGTCTCTCGTTTTAGAAATTATGTTTAAAAGCCAATTTAAATTATATTCACAGCATTAGACAATTGGTCTTTGGATATATATTTAGCCTATTATAATATTGATTGAGGGTAAGACGATGGATTCAAGTTCTATCGCACCAAGAGAGTAATACATCTGATTAGAGTCTCGATGCACCATAATAATAGGATGTTGGGTTCAAGTCCTATTGATTTGTGCCTAAAACGCTTTTATATGGATAAGACATTGAATTTGAATCTCAATGCACCATATTGATGACATTATGATGGTTAAGGTAAAATAATGAGTGTTTGATGAAAAATCACAAAACATATCTCATTGATATGTTCTATTCCATGAAGTGAATATGGTAGCAATATATGATGAATCGAAAAGTTGACAACTTGCTACATTCTTGAAGGAAATATAGTAGCAATGCATAATATGTCTGAAAGAAGACAAGTGATTAAACGTACGGGGACAAAATGATAATAATCATCAAAAGTAATAGTATTTTCACACGCTTATTATGACTATAAGATATGTTAGAGAAAAATTCTCTACATTATATGTATGCCTCGATTCTCTCCTGAAGTAGCAATATCATGAAAGAGGTTCTAAGCTATCAGAATCTGATAGGCTTAAAGCACAATTATATTCCATTCTTGAGGAATGAGAAGCTTATTAATGCAAATGTGCACTTGATTATGATAGTATCACAACTCACCTCCGAAAGAGGTAGAATAACTGAGAAGAGTTATTTTAAAATTTACCTCTAAAGTAGTAAATGTGAAATTTATTCATGTAATAGTAAATCTGAAATTTACTAAAATAAAAAGCACATATCATGGTAAACTTAGAGTTTACTAGTATAAAAGTTCATAAGTTGACATGAACGATTGCGACATCTCAAAGATGTGCATATTAAATATTAAACATATATTGAAGATTTCAAAAATTCTTCATGAACTTTTAATGTTGCTTGTTCTTATGACAAGTTGGTTG
Source organism: Capsicum baccatum var. pendulum (assembly GCA_030864225.1). Lineage (NCBI taxonomy): Eukaryota > Viridiplantae > Streptophyta > Magnoliopsida > Solanales > Solanaceae > Capsicum > Capsicum baccatum. The sequence continues at coordinate 235,563,732 of CM061560.1, read as the reverse complement.
GACCAACTAATGTTGGGGTTGGATACCCTAAATTCTGAAAAGTGTAAAAAGTTAATATGGGCTCGTTCACCCGTCATGTGATCTGTTGAGATGCATCGATATAAGATGATCACATGTACATTTATTATCAACCTACAGTTTAACATTCATAAAGTTGCTTGCTCAATAAAATTGAGTTAAGAACATAATTCTTAGATTGTGTAATCAAGATAATTCATCTTGATGAGGATGATTTGACATTGAATACCTTCGATAAATAGTTGAATCATTGCTAATGAGAACAAAGCTTAATGTGTTGGTCTAAAGTATGCTATATTGCTTACAATAGCACTTGTTTGCATTAGACAAAAAAATTATAATTAATTCCTCCCTCTCAATTGGTTCAAGGTTAAGAACCAAATATTTCATCTAAAAGTTTTTGATGTGTGATATACGATTAATAAATATACCATGATACACAAAGATGGATTCCTCAAAAAAGATTGAGGATGTATGTTACTTTTCCTAACATAAGAGGGAGATTATAAGCAGTTATGAAATATATTAGAAATTATCATCAGATCCTCATTCAAAAGATAATTCAAGTCAAATATCGAAAGAATCTCATATTTAATTTGCAAGTGCTCCTATTTTGTGTTCCTAAAGGACAAAGTCGTTGAGGCTACTCGTAGCCTTGAGCACCGTATGACGTCTGGGATTAGATTTCGGATCGTTACAATAAGCTTATAACTTAAAAATTGTTAGAACTGTTGGAGAGTTTTTAAAAGCAATAGATTATTTGTTGAAATAAGAAATATACCAATTTGTATTAGTTATGAAGTACTATATCTTAGTGCAATTGGTGTACTCATGTATTTTGCAAATACTACAAGGTCTGATATAACCTTTTCGATTAATTTGTTAGCAATGTATAGTTCTGCTCCCATAAGAGACATCGAAATAAGATCAAACACATGATCTTATTTTATTCTAAAGATTGCAATCCCGATCTTGTTGATTATGTTGATGCTGGGTATTTATTAACCCACATAAATTCCGGTCTCAAACATGAAATATGTTCACATGTGGGGATACTGTCATATCTTGGAGATATAAAAAGTAGTCTATGTAGCCACTTCATCAAACCATGTTGAGATAATCGATATTCATAAAGCAAATCGAGAATATGTATGATTGAGGTCCATGATACATCTCATTTGAGAAAAATGTGGTTTGAAATGTGACAATGTATCCATAATTTTATACGGAGATAATGCAACATGCATCGTACAGCTTAAGGGAGGATTCATAAAAGAAGTTAGAATAAAGCACACTTCATCAAAGTTTTTCCATATATATGAGTTCCAAAAGAAAGGTGATATTAACGTGCAACAGATTCATTCAAGTGATAATGTGGTTGATTTATTCACCAAGTCTCCTCCAACTGCAATTTTCAAGAAGATGGTGCACAAGATTGGGATGCAAAGGTTCAAGGATGTTCTCATTAGGGGAAGTTAATACGCGTTATACGCTTTTTCCCTTAGGAGGTTTTGTCCCACTGAATTTTTCTTGTAAGGTTTTTAATGAGGTAGCCGAAATGCATATTATTAGAGATGTGTACTCTTTTTCCTTCACTAGATTTTTTTTCACTGAATTTTTTCTAGTAAGATTTTAACGAAACATATTATCTATCAATTAGGCATTCAAGGGGGAGTGTTATAAATATATTACCATATATTTCCCCTATAAATAAAGGGGTTCTCCTTCATTGTAATTAACTCATTAAGAAACCTCTCAAGAGAGATAACAATTACTCTCTCTTCTCTCTCTATTCTTGTTGTTCTTACTTTATATTTCATAACAGTTACATAATTACTCCTCTCCCAGCTATTTTAATATAACTTGTGAATATAGTCGCGCTTCGCGCGATCATAGAAAATAGATAAATATTCTTCTATAAATTTAGTCTATATAAAAGAAATAAAAATATTACTAGTATTATTATGGTTATTGTTATTATTGTATATTAAATTGATAATTACAAATATAAGTTTTTTCATTAGAATTTTGTTGGTTAATTGGTTGTTCTGTTTAAAATGTTCAAGTGTCATTTCTTTTTATATATTTATGTCTTTAGTTTCATGTTGCCCTCTAATATGTGTTATTTATTTGTGTCAAAATAAATGTTATTTCATCTTAAAATGATTTTCATATCATATAATTTTTTTTAAAAAAAATTGGATTATGTATTTGTTGGTAAGAACCCTAATATAACAAAGTTTTGCTAGATCAATCAACAAAAAAATAAGTAATTAATTAAAAGATCACACTTTCTAAGGTGAAATTAATTATATAATTTTTATCTAAAGCTCAAATATAAACCCCTCGATTCCTCGATTCAGAGCGAGACTCTTATAGATAGATTTAAGAGTGCTACACATTTATGTCTTAAAGAAGAGAGAAAAACTATATTATCATCACAAAGTTTATTTAAGAAGAGAGAGAGAATGAAATCATTTTAGTAGAAAGAATCCTACCCATTTATGCAATGAAATAGATAAATAAATTGTTATTTCTCAGTTATTGCATTATAATTGACCAAAATTATCAAGTTCAAAGTAACTTTATAATTTAGATAGAAATACCTGATGTAATTTGAAGGTGTCATAAGATTGAAATTAAATAATTAAAGGTTATAAAAGGCTTGAAAGTTACGAATTTCACTATTACTAAAAATAAAAGTAAAAAGTAAATAGATAAGAAGAGAGATGTAGAATTATTGGCCAAAGAAGGTGTCACTGTTTTGATGTTCTCAAATATTCTTTAACAAAAGTCATAGTTATAAATTTACCATAGACATTTATTTTATTTCGATAAAAATTACAATTACTATTTATATCTTCTTTAGAACTGTCAATATGAGTTTGGCTCGTGAGGTCGGCCCAACCCAACCCTTTAATTAAGGGAAAATTTTCAAAAGTAGTAACTATAGAGCCTTAATTATAACTTTTATAGCAACAGTTTCAAAATTACGAAAAATAACAATATGTATTCTGTATTTAAGTAAAATATTGCTATATAAATATATATACAAATATAGAATTTGTTCCTAATTTAACTCTAGTCAGTTAAAGTTGAATAAGGGAAGAAACTGTTCCTTAATTTATGATACATTTAATTATACGGATTCCTTAATTCATGGCATTTACTTAATTTTATAGATTCATTTTCCTTATATGACTCTTTTTTAATATCTTTCATTATTTTACAGTTAAAAATCAGATTGAAGTTGAAGAGCTTCTAAATTTCAAAAAAAAAATAATACTGCAATTACAGGTATTGAAAAACGAATTTGATTTGTGTTTTTAAATTTCATCAAATTTTGTGCGTAATGTTTGATTAGCGTCTAAATTTCAAAAAAAAAAAAAAAAATCAACACTGCGATTGTATATGGATTTAATCAAATTTCGCCGCCATTGTTTTCTGCGAATCCATAAACGAACTAAAATTTGAGTTCGTATATGAACTCAAATTTTTTCTGCAAATCCATTCACTATAATTCAAAATTTGAGTTCGTTTATGGATTTCATAAAATTTAGCATTCATTGTTTTCTGCAAATTCATATAAGAACTCAAATTTGAGTTCGTATATGAATTTCATCAAATTTAGCAGCAATTATTTTCTACGAAATACTTCTTTCCAACGTATCCGTACAAATTTGAATGTTATTCGTATTTGTTAAAAAATTGATTTTAATTGGTTTAGCAGTTTCATTTTTTTCAGATTGTATTTATAATTCGTAATTTTTTCTGATTGTGTTTGACATGAACTTAATTATAACTTATGAGTTTATTTCAATCAGATTATTTGAGTTTAATTATATGTTATTGTTTCATTTGTATAATTAATAAAAATCATTGTATTTTGTTTTGACAAGTTTTATATTATTATTTATTTTACAAATTTGACAAGATGAAATAGTATGTATTTGATAATTTCACAGTAATACAAAAAATTATATTTCACTGTTATATGTTTTCAGCTATATATATATATATATATATATATATATATATATATATATGTGTTCAACTGTCATGTCCTTCAACGTGTATAAAACGTGTGTACATTGAACTACCATTGATGAAAAAAACACATAGTATAATATGTATTAGCAATCATGATTTACTCTAAAATGTCTAAGATCAACATGTTAACTGAATTTTTAGATGTGAAACATATTTAATTATTGTAATGTGTCATATACATTTTCTTACTACTAGATAGTTATTGGCTGTGCTGAACACGGCCCAACACATTAAATTTTGATATAATTTTTTATGAGAATCATACCACAACTTAAATTATCACAACTATTTGAAATCTCAATGTTTTTAAATAATTACATATCTTCAATTTTACTTATAAGCTTAACTACACCAATGTATTTGTGTAAAAGTAATATATTCATGTAAAATTAACATATCCGAAAAAATGATGTATTCGAAAGAATGTGATGTATTCGTATGGATTAAATCAGAAATTTTTAATAATTATGAAACACAAATTGAGAATATTTAGCTCTAAAAGAATTGACAATATTTATTCATACAACCTGTTGGCAGACAGATATATTGAGTTGCCAAGTAAATCCAATGTCAGCCAATCAGCTTCTGTAAATCAACATTGTAACTTTAATGTCGATAAGGGCGTGGAATAATAGCCATCTGAATGCAAGAAGACAAATTCCCCCCGTTACCATAGCAATTCATATTATGTTAAGCAACAAAAATAAACATGAGATATGACTTGATAAAGATTAAAAGAACAGCGCATAAAAAGAATGAAAAGCTGGATATTCTCATGCCTAGGTTATATAACGCCATTGTCCCTCCTCTGTTCCATGAACAGCTCAGAGAAAAACATAATCAATTTGGAAGTCTCTGAAGTGAACAATCCAACAGCAAGCCACTGTTTAAACCATAACGGGACTCTTGAATGTGACGTCATTTTCTAGACATCGTGTATTGCCACATCTTCACAATTTTAGGATGTGCCTTCTATTTCTGACATAGTAATACATTATTCTCCTTCCCTCCTTGTTTTCTTTATCCTATTTCTTGCTATATGTGTTATTTCATTTAGTGGTTAATTATGCTCCAGATATTTGTTGATTTGTAATGGTTACTTCATAACCAGAGTAATACTGGAATGAATCAAGTAGATCCCACACCTCAATACTATTCTTATACACTCTACCATACGATCCCTAACAGTAGTAATAAGACTACAAACAGGAAGACGGTGATACCTTCATCAATTCTTCCATAAGCCGAGGTGCAAGTTCAAGCACACGTTTGAAATCACGCTGCAAACTTGGAGACAAGGCTGCTGTTTCACGCGTCAATTGGGTTTGAAGCAACAATTCAGTCTGCAAGCAGAGAAGTACTTAAGGCCATATTCTTAAAGGGCAGTCCTGACAAGGTTTTTTGACCTCAGGAAAGAAAAAAAAGAGAGACCACGATCAAAGTTATTTATTCCACTATCCACAGGTATGTGTTTCATTACTGAATATAAAGTTCATAAATAACAAAATATTACAAGAGTTCCAGAAATATATGAATAAGAAGGTACCAAATGTTGGATCATACCTTGTTTACAACAGCAAAAGCAGCCTGTACTGGTGTCATATCTTCATAAGGAATGGTTCCAGCCACCATTTCCCATAGAATGAGTCCAAAGCCATATACGTCAACTTTTCTGCCGTATGATTTTCTCTTGATCGTCTCTGGTACCATCCAACGGTAAGTGCTTGGGTCATCAGCCAGGAGATCACAGAATGCCTCCTCACAAGCAATTCCAAAGTCAGCAATTTTCAGGTGAAAATCCTCATTGATAAGAATATTCTCTGGTTTGAGGTCCCATTGCCGATGAATAATGCCCTGCGAATGAATATATTCTACTCCACGAGCAATATCCATGGCAAGTGCCATCAATTTTTCCAGGGCTAGGGACTTATGCTCAAGCTTGTGGAGGTATGCTCTCAAAGAACCCTCTGACAGATACTCCGTAACAACACAAAAAACTGGTGGTTGTTTGCATGCACGTATGAACTGCATTAAAGGGGTCATATGAACCAAATCACAAAGACATTTTATAAGGACGACAAGTTACCTCAATTGCTCTACTGTCTAAAAATGGGGACTCTCTAGTTATAGAGGCAAATGAGGGAACTAACAGGGCTGTGAAACTTTTATAATAGGATAACCAGATACTACCGAACAATCAAATTACATTTAACACTTGAATCACAGATCAATCTACATTTCTAATCAAGCATTTGATCTTACAAGAAAACCTGTTGTCAGACTTGAGACATAAGCAAAACTTCTATCTTACACAACCCATTTCCCCAGACGGACACTCGAATCAAATGCACATTATCGATACATATCATTGCATCCTTTGACTGGCTGCTCGGGCCTCTACTATATCTTCCTTTAGTTTCTGCACAGCGCCAGTAGATGTGATCGCGCAGGATGGGCGTTAGGTACTACTCTATGATTGTTACAAAAAGAGAAAAACAAACTCACCTTGGTAATGTACTTGATGACCCCTACAATTCTTGGGACTCGAGTTCGGGCTTTGACGGGTATTCAAGACCATGAAGAGCAGGTATCCTTCTTAAATCTTCTTCTGAGTAAGCGGGGATGAACCAATAATGCTTGTCCAGGCTGAAAACCTGATGCATATAATTACAACCTTAGAGGGGAGAAATGAGATAGATTCACATACGACACAGATGAAGGTAATAATACCACAAACTCAATAAGGAACTTTAGCTAAAGAAGACATCAAACAATTGTAAATGGGTTTGTGCAAGCTCCTGTCAAGATTTTAGCAATAGCTTCCACGGCCTCTACAGTATTTGCAAAGACCATGGATCGGAGCACTCCAGAATCTATGTAGAAGAGTAAACACTATAGGTAAATTCACTATGTCTACGCAAAAGAACTTGATAGCTGATAACAGCGCATACAACTACTTACAGGGGGCCTTGCTTTAACTTATCAAGCAGTCCGTCCTTCACTAACGCATCCACACCAACCCCAGGGATGGATGAGTTCTCTTCACTGGCTATGAAAATAGCAACCACTCTGGATTTCAACTGGACAACCTTCCTTATTATTCAGCACCATGAGTTATCATCTGCCTAGCATTATCCATCTAGGCTAGTTCTTGGCATGTTTGAATCTCTCACGCATTTATGAAAATCTAAAACTACTTTTCCACTATTTTGTTTTAGAGATTGACCAGATCTATCAATATTCGTGACAGAAGCAAAGCCAGCGTCAAGCTCAAAGAGAATTGTTTGGGAAAAACCATTAACCAGAACCACTAGCATTTTGGAAGCCAATGTTAATTTACTAAAGCTGTTTACAGTATTTTTTGCCATTCATTTCAGAGTAAAGGCCCAAAATCATATATTATCTTTACTTTAGACACAAAATAATACATATTCTTTCAACAGGTGCACTAATAGTCCCTTTTGTTTAAAAAGTGGTGCATTTTTAGTCATCACCCCAACACTGTTAATTTTTTTTAACATCAGTCAATTACCTTTCTATCACACTATTTTTTTCCCTAAAAAAAAACCTCACCTGCAAAATGTTGCTGACAAGGGCTTGAATCAATTTGAGCCTTGAGATTTTCCGTCACTAGTCACTATGATTTTTATTTAGTCATAAGGGCATAAGTTCTTGGGGTTTCTCATGAGTTCATGGACTAAATGCACAGTCAATGAGGGAGGAAAAAATATATTCCCATAAACACAAGAACTCCGAGATCAGACTCTTCACCAACAGCTGGCCGACAAGGACGAACCAAGTATATTTGGGTTGCACACCATAAGCAGTATAAGGAAGCAATTACCAACATCAGCTTGACAGAGTTGATAACTCGTAACTTGAGCAGTTTCAGTGGCTTCACACTGTAAGATAGTTGCGACCCAAAAATGACACATTAACAACAGAGCAAGCAACTGAAACGAAAGTAAAATATCATTGACTAATTCATCAGTAAAACCTACTTTTATGATGATGTTCCTATCCCAGAATCTCTTCAAGTGGAACGTTTCACAAATATGACATTAAATCACCTCAAAAAAGTTAAATCGGAAGGTTTGTTAATCTAAGAGCCTGAGTTGCAACGTATAAAGCTTCTCCTAGCTAAAATCTTCGATGCTGATGAAAATTCTAACCAACCTCTACTAACCTGCTGAAGAATCTGGCATCACCTAACATAGAAGTTGACGTCATCTTTTATCTTCATGAGTCTTCTCAGACCATGAAATTAATAGATTGAAACAATTGTTGATGCAGTGATACAGAGAAGTCTGAATTGTTAATGCAGCATCGATGCCTCAAGGCTTACTTGATGTGTTTTTGCATTGATTTCCCTTGCCTAATGGTGCTCGTGTTTACTTGATATGAACGTGAGGAGGCTGCTGTTAAAAAAATTCAGTGTTAGGGTGATCTAAAAATCCACTCACTTTTTAAACAAAAAGGACTATTAGTGCACCAGTTAAAACAATATGTATTATTTTGTGTCTAAAGTAAAGATAATGGATGATTTTGGGCCTTTACTCTTCATTTCATACCTACATTCAAATGCTCGAAGAACTCGAGTATTTCAAAAGGTATGGCCATATTGGCTACCTTTTACAGTAAGACCATTGCATCAGCTAGCAAATATAAGAATGGTGCCAATGTCATGTTAATTCACGAGATTCCATTAACAGTGGCACCAATATATTAATTTACTTCTACATTTTTGCTTGCTTTTCTTTGAAAAAGCATAGGCGTATCTTCCCTTTGATCTAGGTAGATACACACAACTTTCTTTCTATGTAGAGGCCCTAACGCTCAAGTACTGGCTTCAAAATTAATCAACGATGTGAACTGGTAGTAAGATTATAAAATGACAATGCCAACAACTTTCTAATTTGTAGGAGAACATCAATTAAGTCAATATAATTTAAAGTGGTAAAGAGACTGAATCACATATGTTCTACCTCATAATCACGTATTCAAATCATCAAGTGTACATGGCTGACCAACATTCAGAAACAATAAAACAGGACAACAATGAAAATTTTAGCATTATTTTGACTGGAACATGGTCCTTCAATATGTCTTTTACACTTTCCGAATTTGCCCTCGTGTCGTTCTTTTGGACCATCACGGATCTGCAGTTGAGCAGAGAATACCTTCTACTGCATAGTCATGATCGTCAAACAGGCTAAAATGCAGCAAAGGAGGATAGCCAACGCACTGCAATTGGACTCCTCACACTGTGAATTCCATCAGACCACACAATTGATCCAAGTGCCGAATCAAGACCCTTCACCTGCTCCAACCAAACACATCCACTACTGCTGCTAAAACTAATCTCGTATGACAAACTACTCATTTCCTCACTGAAAATGAGATTACTTGGAGTCACCTTCGCCTCCACGGACGATGGTGCATTTACCTTTACCTCATACACCGTATTTGCATTTCTCCCCACATTTTTAACCACACTCTTGTATTTTACAACACTCGCTCATGAAAACAACCGAGAATGATGGATAATTCAATTCCACGTACTAAATTCAAAGACACAACAAATTTACCATCTTCTGTTGACAATTTTTTTTTTTTTTTTTTTTTGCTTTTCTGCAGTTAAACTATATTTACACCAACAGTATTGAACTATGTGCAAAGAAAAAACAAATAGAAAGTGCAATATCAAAAACTTCAAACAGTTGTCGAAAATAAAGATTTGAAATTAGAAAGAAAGAAAGAAGAACATTCAATGCCTATAGCAAATAGAACCTGCAGCTGACGCCCAAAATGATCTTCCAGCATTGAGCTGACGTTCTCTATCATCCCCATATGAAATGGAATCAGCGGAGATGCCCAAACTGTAACATACATAGAATCAACAGATAGTTCTTCCACGTCCAATTGCATCAGCCCACCTATATAAATTGAATATCCTACCTGTCCACATCAAATTATAAAGTCGTGAGATTTCAAAGTGGATGACACAAACTAAACTACAGAAAGCAGGTTTTTCACGTGAAGTTCTGAGCATAAGCATAGGCAGAAACATCTGATGTGAGATAAGTGCAATAAAATGCTACATTTAAGTTGTCTATTCATATTTAGATTCTGTATCTAAGACTATACAAGCAACCAATAGTCAAATCTCCACAAGCATTTTACAGGTTAATAATCTAATCTCTGGTAATATTTTTCCTGGGCATAACTTACCATTACATTTTTTTTTAATTCTCTGAAGTTCCACTCGCTTAACAAAAAATCTTTTTTATAAAATGGAAAAATGTAAGAGACTCTTCAGGATGAAATCTGAATCTTGTTCAGAATAGCTCAAGATCCTGACTCTGTAATCGCTGCTAACAAAGACAGGAACAACTGGGACCTGCCATTCAAAAGAAACATGCATGACCGGGAAGTGAATGAGTTGTTAGATCTTTTGGAAAGACTACAACAGTATCACATCAGTCCTCAGACAGTCGACAAGCTCAAATGGGGGTAATCATAGTGGGGGTGTCTACACAGTAAAGGAAGGTTACAATCAGTTGTGCTCTTGAAACCCCTTAATAGATAACTGACCCTGGAAACTCATTTGGAGGACCAAGCTACCTCTTAAGGTTGTTTGTTTCACTTGGACAGATCTATTTGAGGCATCTATTACCCAAGAAAATCTAAAGAAAAGGAATTCCAACAAATCGATTACACTACAGCATAAAATGTGTGGATACATACCCAAATTGAGTATAAGTACTCAAACATAATAATATTGTACCTTTAGTCTCCTTTCGATCACATTATCAGCCATTCGATCAAATCGATTACACTACAGCATCTACCACAAACAAAACGGAAGTTCCATGAAATGTGTGGATACATACCCAAACTGAGTATAAGTACTCAAACATAACAATATTGTACCTTTAGTCTTGTTTCGACCTCATTATCAGCCATTCCATCAAATCAAAGTGAATCTTTATTCCCGTTTACAGCTGAAGGTTCGTCCTGACCAGTAAATAATGTATTCTCAAATAAATATTCATAAATTTTCATTAACGGCACAGAATTTTACCATCCATATTAGAGATAATCATGAAACTCTAATATCTGTCATTGAAGAAAAAAGGGTACATTTAGATATCATTCTCACTAACCTCTGAAATCAAATAGTTGATAACGTTAGGAGCAGAAGGAACTTTCTTAATGTCATCTTCATATGTAACTTCAGATATACACTGTAATAGGCCTCCATCAAAATCTCTGCACAAAGTCAGACCAAGTAAGTAAAACTAATTTAGCTACAATCAGATAAATAAATCTAACTCTGAGAAAACCAAATCTAAATAATATCAGAAAAAATAAGTTGGACGACAAAGATTACTGGCACCAGATAATCCCTACGGCGTCCTAAAATCTTACTTGAAATAACCACCTCTGATATTGCAGGCTACATTTCTGGCAACACAAAGGACAGGAACGCCATCGCCTTTGAAACTCGTAATAGAAAATCGTAATCCCGTGAGGCATGTCCAGTTTTGTCATTCCAGCAACGGGAACACCATCGCCGTCTTTATAATCGAGTTCGACGACGTCGATTGGAACCTTCTCTTCCTTAGGCGGCATTGAAAAGGAATTGGAATTGAAGGAATTAGTGATCGATTGAATGGGAAAGGAAAGTTTCCAGAATTATCTTGAGAGGAGTAGATATTTTATTAATTCAAAAGGCTGGAACATCTCAAAAATTATAGAAGAATTACTCTCAGTTAAACACTAATACAATTGGAGAAACTACAGCTACAATCTAAAGGAACTAAGTTTCACCCAAAAATCAGAGAACTATAATAACAAAGGATTTAAGGAAAAAGAATGAGAATAAGCATGTCTTCAAAGAATTAACAATTGTTACCTTTCCCAAAATTGAAGTTTACTCAACATAGGAGGAGTATTTCTTCACTACCAAAACCCTCGAGCTAAATACGAATTCTGCAAGCAATTTATCAGATTTCGACAACATAAAAATCAAAACTTCATAAACCCGCAGGACCAAAATTATCGCCAAAACTTTATAAATTTTTTCACCCAAATCTTAAAATCGAAGGAAAAAAATAAAGATGAAGATAAAATGGAAGAAGCAAGACTTGACTCAAACTGAGATTTGTCTCTAATTGTTGAAGCAGAAATCAACCATGGTTACATTGGAGCAAAGCTATGGTTGTATTATTTTATTTTAGCAATGAGAAGAGCGACAGAAAGATGATTTGATAAAGAAGTGGAGAAATAATGGAGTATTCTAGAGTTTTGATGTAAGAGGATAGTAAAATAGCTGCTAGACATAATTACCATTTTGCTCTTGTATATTGGGTATCTTTACACAATTACCCTTGGTTGCCATTTCTATGTAGTAGTAATATTAGAGGGAAAAAGATTATTTCATCCTAAACCATACAAGAAAAGAGAAGTTACGCCTACACTATATTAGTAATATATTACATATTTAAACTATAAAAAAGTGATATTTTTTATATCATGTCAGGCACTATACCATTTGCATGTGGTGTGGTGTTTTACACGCGCTGCCATTTCAGCGCCACATCAGCATAATTCGAAAAATAATAAATTTATTATTTTTATAAAAAAAAAAATTATTTTAAATTTAATTTTTTTTCTTTTTCAGTGTCTAAAACCTTCATTGTTGTCAATGTTCAAAACCTTCATTACACCATATTCACCACCATAAATTTTATTCCACCAACAAAATTATCATAACAATTAATTTCTTCTAACATTGTTCTTCATTCGTAACCCATGGCTTTTCTTAAAAAAAAAAAAACTAAAACCTCCATTGTTGTCAATGTCCAAAACTTCTATTACACCATATTCACCACCATTGTTTTATTACTGTGGAGACCACTCAAATTTTAACATTATTTTTCTTGATTGGTCATTTTGGGGTTGATAAACATCTTTATCTTTCCATGTTTAAAGTTAATGTTAAATGAAATTAATATATGTTAGATTTGTATTATAAAATGGTTTGCTTTGGTACTAGTGCAGGTCAGAACCCAACATGAGGTCATAGGAAAATTGGAAAAAGAATTGCAGCAAAGTAATGAGCTGAATTGACACTATATAAAGAAATCATAGTTGAATTGGAAGATGAATGAATTGGAAGGTGAAATTAGTTTCGATTTGATGGAGGTGGATGATTGAGTGTAAAGAAATTGCATGATTTGAGGGTGGGGTGGAGCTTGAGGGTGGGGTGATGAAGAAGATATGTTGGTTGGAATGGGGTGGTGAAGTAGAAGATGATTTGGGAGTGGGGGAGGGGAGACGGATGCTGGGGGCGGGGGATGGAGTATTTTAATTTATTTATTTATTTTGCTTTATTTTTTAATTTTGACACGCTATTTTTTAATTAAATAATTATGTATTTTCCATTTCATATCTAGGGAGTAAAATATATTACTTTTTTATAGTTTAGGTGTGTAATAGGTCACTAGTATAGTTTAGGTGTGGCTTCGACTTTTCTTGTATAGTTTGGGGTGGAAACGATGTTTTTTCCCTAATATTAGATGAGAGTGTTTGTCTACCATTCAGATTATTCATTTATACTAGTTTAGGTGTACGTGCCTCGCGCGTGTACCTCGCTTTATTGAGTTCAAATATTACACTAAATAGGATATTTATTTAAATAATAAAGATGAATACAATAATTAAATTGAACATCTTTTGAAGAATTTATTTAATTAAACCTAACTTTATCAAAATAAATTCTCAAAGTCGATTGACATTCATCTACCACCTGTAACTGCAACAAAACAACACGATGATAGAGACATCAAAATAATATAATTAAATCTAACCCTTTACATAAATTTTCTTAAAGTCGTCTGTAAACTATAACAAAATAATACGACGATTGAGATAGCAAAATAATATAACTAAACTTTACCTTTACACACAAAAAAAATTCTCAAAACAGAGATATAAAAACAATATAATTAAACCTAACATTTACCTAAAAAAAATTCTCAAAGCCGACTGTCATTCATCTAGCACCTGTAAATTCATCTACAGCCTGTAAAACAAAATAATACAATAGTGATCACAAAGTTTCAATTTTGATGAAAGTAATTCTTGTTTAAGCGAAAATTTTGACACTAAAGGATAACTTGAATGAAAACAAAGAAGATATTTATACGCACGCGTTAAATTCTATTATGTTAACAAAAATAGTGAAGAAGTTGAAGGTTAAAAAATTAAGCATCCACCAATCTAAACATGCAACCAAATCAAGTTAGATGAGCATCAGTCATATTTTTTAAATAAGTAAACCAGTTTTTTCTCTAGTTTAACGTGCATCTTAATATTTATAGAAATATTTTTTCAATAGAGGAGTCTATATATGAGTCCTAAGGTTGTCCCATATATTTCTTTTTTATTTTCCTTTAATATCATAGCAATCAAATTTTAGTAGTCATATTTCTTTTTTCTTTTCCTTTTATATTACAATAACCAAATTTCGATGGAAAATTGGGAACAAAAAAATGAGGCATGAGTCATATTTCTTTTCCTTATATGAATTGTAAATAAATAAAGTTGTTATCAGATATTATTACTATTTTTTTTAGTTTTGATTAGGGGTGGACGTTCGGTACTTCGATTCGGTTCGATTTTTTTATTTGATTTTTTGATTTTCGATTTGAAATTATAAGAATCAAAAATCGAACCAAATTTGTTCGGTTCGGTTTATATAATTTTTGGTTCGATTTTATTGCGGTTTAATAATTTTAATTTTTTGATTTTTTGATTTTGGGCCTGTTTAATGGGCTATGTTATATTTATAAATTGGGCTACTGGACAGCCAGACAGGTATAAAACTAATAAGTAATAACACTAGTTTACAAATTGAAGGAATGAAGATGATTAGGTAAATACAGAAAAGGAAATATGTACATGGACAAATTAGTGTAATATAGATATATTAATTTAATAAAAGAAAATTTGCCTTCTAGAATGAAATCAATTTACTGATTTAGGGCCTTTTGAAATATATATTAATTTAATAATATAGATATATTAGTGTGTATTATTATATTATATAAAGGGCGCTCCTAAAAGTTAAATATATATTATTATATTATACACATTATATAATTAAAAAATGTATATTAAAAGTTTTGGTTTAAATCGAAAAATCGAATTATGTGAACCTAAAACCTGTAACCCAAATCGAAATATCAATTTTTTTTTAAGAAAAATTAAATCCGAACCAAAAAATAAAAAATAAACTGATTCAGTTCGGTTCGTAATTTCAGTTTTTCGATATTTATGCCCACCCCTAGTTTTGATGAAAATTATGATAAATTTTTTTAATCATATTTTCTAAGACTCTTTGTGATGTATATAAGGAAAAAGAAAACTTACCAATATTAGTTTTCCATATATTTTTCTCTAACCATTTTTACGACTTCTTAATTTTAAATATTATAAATATGGTGATATATTAATTAAAGAAAATATGAGAAAAAATGATTTTGTCTATTGCGAAAGTTTATAATGAAGGGTAAAAAATTCAAATTACTTTTCTAAGGGTCTTCACACTTTTAATATATTCTAGATATAGTTTATAGATGTATTATGGTGTGCCTGATTCAGAAAATGATGTATCTTGAACTTAGCTCTTTGAGAATCTGAAGGAAGCATATAGTGAAAGAAAACACATGTGTGTTGTTTCTGATTGTAATGGAAGCATCATAAAAGTAGTTGGTGATGTGTACAAAGATGTACTGAATTATGCATGTATGTGGCATCTATGAAAAAAGTGAAAAAAATTTATGAAAAGACATGATGCATTAACGGAGATGTATTTGAAGTCATATGTTTCATGTATTTGGATTTGTTTACACTTAAAATTGTTGTATTTATTTACTGAACTTGCAAGTTATTTTAGTTCATTATGAATAAATGAATGTCATTGATTCTAATTAAATATATTGATACAAATATAATACATCGAAACACCCCTAAACTTGTAGCCAAAACTTACATTAGACCCTAAACTTGTATGCGAATTATTTACCCCCTTAACAACTTTTAAGTGAATTAATTTCCACCCAAATTGCTGACGTGGCAAATTTAAAAAAAAAACAGCGAGTGAATAGCCAAAAAAACATGAAAAAATGCGGGATCCACATTTTAAATTTTACAAATTCTTTATATATATTTAAAAATAAAACAAATTCATCTTCTTCACTTCTTCAACCCCTCCACCTCGTTCCCTTCACCCCCCCCCCCCCAATCCCCCAACACATTGTTGGTGCATTATTTGTAAATTGTCATCACAAGAAATAATATTAAAGTTGAAAGATCTTGGCTTCTTCTTATCCAATTGCCAAATATGATTGAGACTTGCTAAAAAATTGACAAAATTCTTTAATGTGACATTGAAAGATCGGATACTCCATTTTTTTCTTTTTTCACTCCACAGATCACTGTGCACACACACACAGTGAGATCGAGAGTGAACGGAGGAGGCACACACATCACCAAAAAACACCCAGCTCACTGAAAATCACCCACCTCATCGAAAAATACCACGATCGAGACTCTATTTTTTTTCTCTTCATAATAGACACACCCATCATAATATATATAATTTTTGTGAATATAAAAAATTGAAATGAAATTGAAATTGAAGGGAGTCTCATTTATCTTTGTGGATATGAAAAATTGAAATGAAATTGAAATTGAAAAGCATCTATGAACTTGAAGATGAATTTGAAACTTGGGGGTTATTTGGAGTTTAAAAACTTCCTTTCCAGATGAGGAGGAAGGAGACAGAAGAAGGGGGTGGGGGCGGCGGCAGTTGCAGGGGATGAAGAAGAATGCCCTCAAGGGAGGGGGTGCAGGGGTGGATGAATCCCTAGCTTTGAGATTAACTGCCGTTTATTCTCATTCGTGAGCTCTTCACTGCACACCATTGTAGTTTTTTCTTGTTATGAATAAGAGAAAACAGGTTATGAAGAAGAAGAAAAATTGAGGGGGGAGGGGAGGTATTTTATTTTTTAATATATATAGTACATATATGTGTGGGATTATTATTTTTAAAAAAAATTATAATTTATTACGTGAAAATGACATGGCACTGATGTGGCAATGACATGGTGCGTGTGTAGTGCACTCTCCGTTGTGAGAGTGGGCTTGTGATTTTGAGGTTGAAATTAATTCACTTAAAAGTTGTTAAGGGGGGTTAAATAATTGTCATACAAGTTTATGGTCTAAAGTAAGTTTTGGCTACAAGTTTAGGGGTGTTTCGATGTATTATCTCCAAATATATATATATATTTAGTTTTATTATGTATAGTTCTACGAAAACTACATATGCAAACATTAATAATCTGAAAAATAACATATAGAGACTTATACAATACATATGCACATATGTAAGAACCCAAGCATAACTGAAAATACATATGCATATCTATGAATACATATTCAATCATATAAATTCATATGCAGAACTAGAAAATACATATGCATCCATATAAATACATGTGCATAACTGAAAAAAATATATATGCATAATTGCATATGTCTAACAGAAAAATAAAACTAATCATAAAACATAAAACTAACCACGAAACATTCAAAGTAAGTTGATTCAACATCAATAATCAAAATTTGTACATCTATATATGTACAATAAATGTGATATTAAACATAAAACGGAAATTGAAACATTATTTTAAATATATTCAACGTCATTATATTTGTAATTAATAAATGTACCAACAGAACCAATAAAAAAATATAATAACATGGAATATACATATATAAATCTAAAACTACATATATATTTTTTATTTTATATATGAATAATTCTACGTAAACTACATATGCAAACATTAAAAATCTAAAAATAATACATATAAAGAACTATAAAATACATATGCACGTCTTTAAAAAATCTAACCTTAACTGAAAATACATATGCATATCTATAATTACATATTCAGTAATATAAATACATGTGCAAAAATATAAAATACATATGCATCCTTATAAAATATATATATGCATAACGACATATGTCTAATGATAACATAAAACTAACAACGAAACATTCAATTTAAGTTGATTCAACATCAATAATCAAAATATAACTGTCAAGTTCTACAAAATTTTCAACATTCAACGTGAAAGTAATATGTAAAATTTAAGAACTATTAAAATACGTCTTTTTCCATCTAAAGTTAACTGTTGTCAAAAATAAAATATTCAAAAATAAACATCAAGTTTCAAGAACTTCAGTGTCTTCTTTTATCCTAATTTTTCTAGGAGGCCTCATTGGTGCTTCATCGTCACTTTGTGCCTTATCTTTTTCTTTTCTCGAACCATAATCCCACAAAAGTGAAGCATAGCTTGTGCGGAGAAGGTCTGAATCAAAGACAACATAAGGAACACCCTCACCATAAATAAGGATCTCATCATATGTTAACATATACAATCCACAATGTCTGCAAATACATTTAGCAATAAAAATCTGTTAAAAAATGAATATACACTGTTATATATATAATATGTATATTCAGTACTTACAAGTTACCCACTTGATTGTTGAGGCAAATCATTCGTAAAACAAACATCAAATAGATCCAACTTATCTTCATCTTTATAATATGGATGATTCTCAATATCAATACACTCTTTTCATAGAAATTACAGGCCATGAGACATAAAGGTATAACCTCTGCTAACTTTTCAATTTCGACAAGCACAACAACATCATGACCAGCAGAGGACAATGAATCATATGTGTATTTTCAAATACATTAAAAAATATAATTACATATCTAAAAGGTGCCACATATGTATTTTCTACGTACCAAATAATGAATAACAAATACAACTGCGAATCACATACAAATCTTAGCAGTAACAAATATAAATACATATCTAAACGGTACCAAATACACATAACAACATTATCAAATACAAATTACATATCTTAACAGTAACAAAAATACATATCATAGTCATAATGAATAAGAAATACAACTGCATATCAAATACAAATCTTAACAGTAACAAATACAAATACATATCGAAACGGTAACAAATAAATTTCATATAATTCCTAAATACAAAATACATATCTTAAAAGCAACAAATACATATCTTCACATTAGCAACTACAATTTAATATCTTAACAGTAACTCAAAATAAGTACACAACTTATCAAATGTATAAATAAAATACATATATGCACATATTCTCCATAAACTATAAAAATACAAATACAAAAATACCTTCCATTAATCAGTCATTAACATCTTCCTAGTATGTATCAAAATCCTCCAAAATCTCGTCACCCAAATTCTCATTTTCCTTTGCACCTTTAACCATTCTCTCAAACCCACCATTCGTCAGTCACTCGAGATCATCCTGACCACGTGATTTTATACCATTTTTATTTCTCACAGTTTCATTCTCTAACATCTCTAAACTGCCAATCATAACAAAAACATATCTGCATATAATATTACCCAGTATTAGAAAACTCACTTAAAACTCAAAATAGAAAAATCACAAATTAAGCTGAAAAAAGAAATCAGTTTCATCAAAGCAACCACCAAACAAATATACCTTTAATGAAATATACAATGACAAGCAATCAACCAGAAAAAAATGTTTAAAACAAATCAAACACCAAAATAAAAATTTACTTCACAAAAGTCGTCATTAAACAAGTACCTCTCACCATAGTAAATATTTTTAACTACTACGATGTGCATGTTTTACCATTATCGCATAACTCCAAAAATTTAAACACAAAAAAAAATCAGAAAAAAATCAAAAAGCAGAAGAAGATTAAAAAATGACGAAAATAAATTACAAAAAAGAAGTTATATGAAAAAAATAACATGCATTAACTGTAAAATCAACTTTTCTTAATTGATGGAGAACAATGTTTATTCGAAAATTGAGAGGAAATAGCGGAATTTGAAAAAAAAAATCAAAGAAAACATTATAGTGGAGGGAGATGAAATAGGAAAAGTGGCTTGAAAATAGATAAAGGTAAAATAAAGGGTGGCAGCACGCACTTTTAAATAAAAATAATAAAATATTATTATTTTTGCTATAAGCTATAATTTTGAGAAAGTGTTGCTATTATTTGTAATTAATGTCTTAAGTATGCTAGTTCATGTAATTTTTTCTTAATTAAGTGAGATTGGGCTGAGTTTTTTCAGCCCATTTAAAAATGAGCTTTATAAGCCCAGCTTCATTTGGCCCGTCGACCTCAGATGCCTAACCCGTCAGCCGAAGAGGCCAGCCCATGAGGTTGGGACATTAAAACTAATTATTTTAAGGAGAAATTACCTAAATAAACAACATAAGTTTCTAATCTTCTAAAATTTTCCCCACTTCTAAAAAATTACTTAAATCCCAACATTTCATACTTTTTGGTAAAGTTGAGATACAAGTTAAAACCTACAACTAAGAAATAAATTTTTTTACCAAAAATAACTCATTTTCTCCTTTTTGTATGCCTTAATTCAAGCAACAGTTTCTATCCAACTCTTCCAACATTAATGACTACATTAACACCAAAATTTTGGTTACAATTTTCTCCTCCTCTTCTTCTTCTTCTTCACATTTTTTAATTAAGGTATTTTTTCTCCTAAATTCATCTTCACTTTCTTCTTATTATGTTCAATGGTTTTTCTCAAAAATCAAATTAAACAACATCATAACCCTTTAGCTCACCCAATTAATCATTGGAGTTTCGTGTTAAAGATGATGTTTTTGGTGCTCGAGTTATGGGTGAAGCTACTATTTTGACAAAAAAAATTGTCCATGGTGAGGTTATTTTCGGCTAGTTTTCCGTTATCAATACTTCAAGTAAACCTTTTAATCTAATAATATTTTGCTGCGAGAAGAAAAAAATAAATTGAAAGCTCCGACAAAGTCATATCTGAAAAATATCTAGAACCTCCGGCATGTTCAAATCTGAAAAATAATTGATCGTGATTAGGGGTGTTCATGGGTCGGTTTGGATCGGTTATTGGTTAAAATCATAACCAAACCAACTTAGTCGGTTTTTAAATTTCTAAAACCAAATCAACAACAACAACAACAACAAACCCAGTGTATTCCCATAATTCGACTTGGTTCGATTTATTCGGTTATTGACACCTCATAATTCAAATGTTTGGTTATGTCACAAAAGCAACATAGAATTTATATGAAGTAAAGCTGGTTTGCATACCCATCAGTCATCACTGCACATGTAGTTAACTTACATGAACATAAATTTTCAGCACTATAACAGCTGAATTTTTAGCCAAAATACAATAAAAAACAGCACTACAACAGCTGAATTTTCAGCCAAAATCATCAACCAAAAACATCAACTAAAGTCTATTTAAACCATTGAAATAAAGACATTACAATAGTTGAATTTCCAACAAAAACATCAACAAAAAATCCAACAAAAATAGCACTAAAATAGTTGAATTTCCAGCAAAAACATCAATCAAAATCTAACAAGAACAAAACCCAAGTTGAAGCCACTTTTTAGCAAAAATAGCAGCTGAATTCCAGCAAACACACCATCCAAATAGCAGTCACTTTAAGTAAAAACAGCAATTAAATTTCAGCAAAAAGACCAGCCAACTTCCAGCATATTCTTTATCTTGATCTCCAAAGTCCAAACTAATCAATGCTCAAAGTAGAGTTTGAATATTCTGAATTTTTTTTTATCATATTACACATTAAATGTCTATTTACATGAATATGATCTAACTTTTTTTAGGAAAAAAAAGAGGAAAAGAAGATAAATAAAGATTTTTATTATGGCGTCACATTTAAAAAAAAAAAAAAATTAATCAGTAAGTTATAGTTGTTAGTACCTTTTTCAATTGTTTTAAGCTTTTGAATTTCATCTAAAAGATCTTCAATCTTGCACTCTTTAGATGTTGAAGATAACCATTGTTGACCACAAATAAAAGCTTCAGCAGTCTTTGGTAACAAAGAACTTCGATAACAATCAAGAATTCGACCACCGGTGCTAAAAACTGATTCTGAAGCAACAGTAGACGTAGGAATAGGAAGCACATCTCTTGAAATTCGAGAAACAATTGGATATTTTTCGAATGAAGCTTTCCACCAAGACAAAATATTGAAATCCTTAATTTTTTCCACATCATCCTTCAAATACTTGTCAAGATCAGATTTATCATCAACATTATTCTTTTTTTCAAGATATTTCTCCCATTGTGATTTCCACATATTAGAAATATTTATTGCATCAATTCCACTATTCACACTAGTTTGATCTCCAATACTTTCACAAGAAGTTCCAGAAATAGAACTCTTGTAATGAGCATACAAGTTAGTTAATGTATCTCGCACTTTATCAGACTTAGTACATCCCTCCACAGAATTATAATATTTCTTAAAAAGAAACTCAACATACTTCATTTTGTAGCGAGGATCCAACACAATGACAACAAACAACAATATATTCATATCACTAAAATCACCCCAATATTTATCAAACTTGACTTTCATCTTTTTAACCATATCAATTAAAATAAAATCATCACACTTTGAATAGTTGACAATTATGCTTTGAAGATTAAAAAGATCATGAAATAAAGCATTTGAAGTAACTTGCAAAGTACTGGAAAACTTCAATGTGGTTTGATAGAAAATCTTCAAAAACTTGAGAAAGATATTTACATCCTTCCAATCTTTCGAAGAAGGGTGTTCTATCTTTCCTTTCAAGTCAAGACAATATTTAATGTACTTATGATCATCAATATTCATTCTTGAAAATGCCTTTTCAAATTTGAAAGCAGCATTTAACATTAAATATGTAGAGTTCCACCTTGTCTCAACATCTAAACTCAAAAGTCCATTAGTGTCAAGTTTAACCTTCTCAACATATGACTTGAAAGAAGCAGCTCTTGTACTAGAAGATTTAACATATTTCACAACATTTCTTACTCGAGAAATGGATTCATTTTGCTCACTCAATCCTTCTTTTACAATTAAGTTTAGGATGTGAGCATTGCACCGAACATGTAGAAAATTATTTCTCATTATAACACTTTTCCAATCACCAATTTTTTCTTTCAAGTGTGTGATTGCTACATCATTAGCCGAGGCATTATCAAGTGTCACTGTAAATAGATTTTCAATTTCCCAATCTAACAAATAAGATTCAATAGCGGATGCAATGGTCTCACCCTTGTGATCTGGAGTTTGAAAAAAATTTAAATTTTTTTTTTGCAACTTCCAATCATCATCAATCCAATGGACAGTGATTACCATATACGTAAAATTTTGAAGTGAAGTCCGCGTATCACTAGTAATACAAACACGCTGCCCTTTAATAAGTCTTTTAAGCTTTTGTTTCTCTTCTTGATAAATTCTTAAACAGTGTCGAGCAATAGTAATTCGAGAAGGCAAATCATAATTAGACAAAATAAGCGACATTAGTCTCTTAAATCCTTCACGCTCAACGACTCTAAAAGGTTGTTCATCAATTATAACAAACTCAACAATAGCTCTCTTAACTTCAACAACATTATAAACAAGCTTCTCAAAACCTGCCTGCCCCCCTTCTTTAATTTGTTTGAGAGTTGTTTGCTTTCTATCAACAGACTTGAAAGGATATTTCGGACACTTAGATTGTAAATGATCCCAAAGATTAGAAGTTCCATTTTTACTAGCATAAGAAAAGTCTTTGAAGCAATACTTACATTTTGCCCTCAATTGACCCACTTCATTAGTAATCTCTAAATAATGATTTCAAACTTCTGATGTTTTTCTACCATTACCGTCGAGGCTGGAATCTCGAAGACACGAAGTTGTTCTTTTCTATTTTTTTGAAGGATTGAGTATTGAAGTAATATTTGAAACACAACCATGTTCTTGAGTTGCACAAGGTGCTAGTGCAGTTGAAGTTTCTTCTACTTGAGGTTGAGCCTCTAAATCTTCAACATCATTTATTGCCATTTGAAATTCAAACAGAAAAATCAGTAAAAAAACTTAATTTTTATGTCATGCACACTTTTAAATTCTTGTATAAAATTAAAATTAGTTAAGATAGTTAAAATAAAAAAAAATAGAAACATAAAAAATTATCTTTCAAAATATTAATAATCTTGTATTTGAAGCTTTCACTTATCAAGCTTCAATCTTTACATTTACTTTTTACTTATGAGGTGAAAATTTGAAAAAAAAAATATACGCAGAAGAATTTTTAAGAACAGAAGAAGAAGTTGCTGAGTGTTCTTGAAGAACAGAAGAAAGTAGGCACAACTTTGGCCTTTGTCAAAATTTTTGTTGAAAATAAAATAAAATAGGGTTAGCACTTAGCAAATAACACCTATAAATTATAGTAGTCACTAGTCAGTAGGTAATATAATAATTGGATAATTGGGCTTGAGTTAGGACTTAGAACTTTAAACAATGGGATTGGGCTTAAAGTCGGTTGGGCTTAAATTTTTTTAGAAAACTTAGTAAAATTTCAGATTAAGATTAAATTTATAATATATATATCCTTTATTTATAAACAATTATAATATATATATATATATATATATATATATATATATATATATTATCGGTTCGATTTGATTGTTTTCATGTTTGTTTTTAAGTAAAATCATAACCAAACCAAATAGTGTCGGATTTAAAAATTTAAAATCAAACCTAACCAAACCAAACCAAATGTCATTTTTTTTAATCGGTTTGGTTTGGATCGTGGTTCGGTTTGATTTTTAACCAAACTATGAACACCCCTAATCGTGATACATATTTATATATTTGTGATACGTTTTTTCAATTTCTTGTATATTTAATTTTTTTATATATGTATCTAATGTTTTGTAAGTATTACTTAAATCAACTCAACAATAGATACATATTTACAACCTCATAGATACATTTTCTCTTATCTTGTATCACTGTTTCACTGTTTATGAATAGTATGTATCTCGTATTGTTTAACATTTATTGATTTAAGCATATCAATAGATACATGTATTTTAACCAAGACACATATTTGTATTATCTTGTATCTATTATATTATGTTCATACAGTTTTTCTATATATTGTTCTGTGTTATTGTAGAGTTATTGCATCTAATGTTATTTTTTTAATTTGATGTTTTTTTTTAGATTTCATTCTGAGTGAAATATGTTACCGGGATAGCACAACACGATAGTGAAAGTTTGTAAGTATTACACTACCTTTTCAATATTTTCATTATCTTATACAAGTACATATGTATTTTTAATTCAATTAGTAATTGCTATGTAAGAATTGTGGTGTATTTGCAGTTGTTTATGCCGAGTACCTAAGCGAGGGATTAGGCATTCCCTCATCGGATATTGATGCTGAATACCATCGCATGAGATATGCCACTCTTTTGTGCAAGTATGACCCTGTAAAGGCGAAAAAAGGATACTTTAGTGAGAATGACGATCCACCAAGGCCACGGAGTAGCTTCACACAAAAAGAAAAAGTATTTGCTTTGCATATTGAGTAGTTGTTTACTTGTTGGCTAGTTTACTGTTATATAGTTTGACGATGTTAGTACATGTTGTTATTATTTTTTAGATGTTTTTCAACATCATTGATTTTACCTTATCACCAATGATTGTCATATGGCTATTTCAGATTATGATATATTATTATTTTGTTGTACGTTTTTGTTACACTTTACAAAGTCATCATATTTAACATTTTTGTTACATTGTATTAGATACATATTTATAACTATACATATCAAGTTTATTAAAACATATATAACTAAGTCCAATAATAAAAGTAACTAACACAACATTACATTATGCAACATAACGATACATCGTACAATTAAATCTCATATTCAATCATACCATAATTTTCTTTTTCTTAATTTTTTTCTTTGCAAGTGATTTTATCTCTAAATTGAATAACAACTTCGAGCTAAACGTAATTGTTCATACGCTTCATACTCCTCAAAAAATATATTTTTCAATAGATACAATTTTTTTACGATTGTATCAATTGTTAATTACGTAATGATAGTCTTGTGCAATATGTAAGCAATTTATCAATGAATGTTCAGATAATTTTTTTTATATCATTTAGTTATTTTGAATTAAATATTGAATTCACAAATACATAAGAAATTCATTAAGCTTCTTAATGTGAATGTTTTTTTATTTTTCAGTAGATACATTTTTTTTATTTTTATATGTATCTAATGTTTTGTAATTATTATTCAAATTTAACACAACAATAGATACATGTTACAATCTTATAGATGCATTTTCTCTTATTTTGGATTACTACTTCACTGTTTATGAATTATATGTATCCCGTACTGTTTAACATTTATTGATTTAAGCATATCAATAGATACATGTATTTCAACCAAGATACATATTTATATTATCTTGTATCTATAATAGTATGTTCATACAATTTTTCTATATATTGATCTGTGTTATATTTTTGGCTTAAACATGAAAACAACTTTGTATTTTTGGCTAAATTCAATCAACAAGAGATAAAATATTTGGCTTTAAAATTGAAACAATGATGAATTACACAATTTGACCGACTATAATCCAATAAACTAAAAATGAGTAATTTGACAAATTAAAACTAATAATTTGACTCACAAACATAAAACTTAAAATTCTAAGAAAGAAACTTAAAATTCCGATTATAAACGAGTTGACAAATAAATCATGAGTATATCTATTGATTATAATCTGACTTTTTAATCTGTATTCATGAAGGATGAATTGCATACATTGTGACAGGCGACAGTGAAACAACTAGTGAGGAAAAATCTTCATCGGCTTTTCTTGAGATAGCGATTGAAATCAACATTGGTACATCTCCGACTACAATCATCAATCTTGTATTCTTCGTGCTTGATATCAGACAGCCAAACACTGAAATGTACTAATAAGACGCGATATTCATTATAACGAATCATCGAAAAAAAGAGAAGAACAACAACAAATAACAGAGAAGAAGAGATAACGAATTGAGATCGACACTGGTACATCTCCGACTACAACCACCAATCTTGTATTCTTTGTGCTTGACATCAGACAGTCAAACACCAGAATGTATTAATAAGACGCGATATCATTATTACGAATCATCAGAAAAAAAAGAAGAATAACAACAAATAACAGAAAAGAAGGAATAACGAATGTTTTTTCAAGAATAATGAATTTCCTTTCTTTTGAATGAACACATTAGAACTATTTTTTCTTTTTAAATAACCAAACAAAATTAACAAATCAGAGAAAAAAAATGGGCATCTGAAATTTTTGAAGAAGCCATGAAAATTTTTGGGTATTTCCAAACAGATTATGAATGTCGTTTTGAATTAGGATGATGGAATAACAAGATAATTGTCATAAATCGTGGGATTTAATTTTATTTTACCCATAATTAGTTAGATTAATTGCACTTTTAATCCTAATTTATCTATTACATCCCTTAAAAAGTGCAAGTTTGTTTACTTCAAACATGTATCCCTTATATGTATCTAAGTTAATTAACATGTATCATCAATGGCCAAATGTTGCGATTTTACAAGATTTTTAAAAAAGTTGAGACATTTAGTAATTTCTAGTAAACATGTCGTTATATATGTAATTTTTACTTATTTTAAATTTTTAAGTTGGTCATTTATTTATTAGGAATTAGAATTTTGTCAATCTTTTCTAGCTAGCTACTTATTTTTTTTATCCATTTTTTGGTTGATACTAATTTTTTGAAAGTTCTTGGTGCATGTTTGAAATGACTGGTAAGTTGCTTTTAGTTGTGGACTTCAAAAAGTTATTTTTACTCGTGATGGTTTAGTACTTGTTGCCTTTGCGTAATGCAATATTCTGTTATTTAAATTTAGGCTCTCTTCTATCATAATCTTGCTTCTTTTATGTAGATACTTTGTGTATATCTATATTTGTTATCTTAACCATATTAGATTTTTTCTATGGAATTTGTAGGTAATCATCATTTCTTTGCTTATTACAGTAAATGCCATGAGCTAATTACAGCTAAGGGATTGTTTGGTGTGAGGGATAAGGGATAAATAGTCCGAGATAAAATGAAAGACTATTTTATCCTATATTTGTTGTGAGATATTAGTTAGTACCGATATTATTTACCACACCATTTACACTATAGTGATGAGATAAATTATCCGTATACATAATGGAATAACTAATTCCGAGAATAATTATCCCAGCATAACTCTTTCCCAACCTAACAACCCTTCAAGGTATTAGTAAGATGCCTATAACATACTAAAAACTAGTATGGAACATATTAAAGTAAAACCATAAAAGTTGGTGATAGTCTAGTACTTACAATATTTTTGTTTATCATGTTTCGGGTTGTTTTTATTTTTTCTGAAGGGTTAATCCGCGGCCCGCTTAGGGCTGGGTTGGACCACTATTTTAAAGGCCCTGTAGTTAAAAGGGCTAGCCAGTCCTAGCCCATTTAATTCTCTAGCCCGCTAGGGTTGGGTTAGGCCAACCCATTTTGACAGCTCTAATCTTCTTACATAATTTTTGAAACTTCATCTCTATTTTATGGAGATTATTTTTATTTTTCACATACTTAACTCTTTGTTCTTAATTGTATAATAGTTGATATATATTATAGCTTCTCCTATTTTAATATATCACACACAAAAAAAAGATAAATGAGAAAATTGAAAAAATAAATAAAGAATGCTACAAATAAATTGTAGATAAATATATTAAATAGATTGTATTTTTCAGCATTAATCCTCATAACTATTGCTTTTACTTTGTTTTAGGAAGGACAAGACCAAAGGAATATAAGAAAAATTGAGAGATTTGAGCATAGTAATTATAATTATAGAAATTAATAATGAAGGAGACAAACATGACAATATAACCTTAAATATATGCAATTTTTAATGTGAAAAATAAGAAAAAAGAACGTCAAAATCTGAGATAAAAGATAAACTAATTCCCTTCATTTTTAAGCCTTTTAAGGATGTCTTTGTAACTCATGGAATGGAAATGTCCACAAACAAAATAGAAGTAGTAAGAAAATATATTTAATATTTTTTTCATAAATGAATGTTGAGAATTTAATTGAAATAAATAACACTTTGTGTTTTTGTAGAATTAACTTTTTTCTCCTTAAGAATATATTTAGTCTTTAATTTAAAAATATAACAAAAAGCTAAAAAATATTTTTTTTTTTTAAATAAATACTAATGTCAGTCATAAGAAAGTGTCATCTCACTTCTTCTATCCCTATCTTTATTATATAGATTTTGATTAGATAGTTAAACTTTTTTTTTTTCTAAAATTTCTTATAACCTGTTTGGCTAAGTTTATAAAATCAGCTTATTTTGAGAAGTGGTTTTTTTTTTTTTAAAGTATTTTTCAAAAAAGTACTATTGGTGTGAAACAATTGGTGTTTGGACCCTAAATTTTAAAAAATACTTTTGAGCAGCAATTAGTATTTGATTAAATTTTTTCAAAGTGCTTTTAAGTGTGTTTTTCTCAGAAGTGCTTTTTTTAAAATTCTTTTAGAGAGAAGCTACTTTTTTTAACTAATGAAAAACTGTTTCTACTACTCCCCAGAAGCATTTAGTAGGCTTTGGCCATAAATATTATTCACAATATTTTGAAATATGTTCACTTTATTCTGAAATACTTGTTTGGCCATGGCAACCAAAAGCGTATTTCAAAATATGTTTTCACAATTTTTGATTTTTGAAAAACACCTCTTGAGGTGATTTCACTTTTTTTGTACACAATTTTTTCTCACTTTAGAAAAAAAGTACATCCAAAGTCTAAAATATTTTTTGAACATACTACAGCCAAACATAGCTCCAATTTTATTTTTAACTTCAAAAATATCAAATAAAGTTAATACATTTTTTTATTTTCATGGTCAAATGGGTCCTTAATTTCTGCCAAAAATTTGACCAAACACCTCAAGTTTTTAAAATCAATACTTTTGAGAAAAGATAAATAATTTTTTTAAAAAATAAGCTTGACCAAATGGACAGTAAAAGATAAATAAAATCAAAATAGAAAAAACTAATATAGAGTGTGTGAGGAAAAAGAAAAATAAATAACGAAGCAAGTTTTATTTATGTTCCCCTTATTTTTTCTCTTTCGATTATTTGACTATCACTGTTCTTCTTTTTCTTTCCTCTTAGATTCCTCAATCACCTCCTTCCCTTTTTTTTTTTTGTAATCACCTCCTTCCTGTAGTACAACTCATGTCCCTAAAACAGAATCATATTTCCAAAAGCAGAATCATATTAATTACTTCTCTTTTCCTAAAATACACTATAATGAATTTAAATACTTGAGGATACATAATTAAGAATTTTTGTATTGATTGATCTTAAATTAAAAGGGGTGACTTTTCACATGAAGTATTTAAACTGAATATATATGTCTAAAGTCTCTGGATTAGGAAAAATTATTGATTAACTTTGACTTTATTAAAAATATGAAAAAAGAAGAAACAAACAATCAATTGCCTTGTGTGAAAAAAGAAGTAAGAGGTATAAGTAATATAAAATATCAAAAAACAATACTCTAACCATAATTATAAAATATACTATATTTATACGAGTTGGAGTTTAAATACTTCAGCACTTTTTTCGTGAACAGTCCAGGAAGTAAAACCCATGTTTGTCAAATTTTTGTATTTTAAGTGCAAAAACTTTTTCAATTAACTACTATTTTTTACCTTTCAAATTTAAAGGTTAGTTTCCATACTTCTAATCATATATTTTCACTTGTTCTTTAATGCATTTTTCACATTGGCTAGAATTTACTGATACAAAGTCTTCTAAGCACCTGGTATAATACGAACAGAGAAGAAAGTAGAATATCATCTTAAAGAGATAAAAGATTGACCTGAACTGTGAGGTTTGAGCTGCCATAACTCCTCCATTTTTGTATCTATCGCCATTTTCATAGATGTACAATTTTTTTCACGAAACTAAAATGGCCTTTTCGATTTCAGTTTTTGAGATCTTTTCTCCTCTATTTTATATTGTTGCAATCGGAATCAAGGAGTAGATTTCCACGTTTTTGTTCTTATGCTTCCTCCCCCCCCCCCCCCCCCCCCCCGTAATATCTACTCTCCTTTTTGGTGTTAAATGGTATTTTATTTAAAATCATTTATTCAACTACTATTTTATTTAATTTGTAACTGTTTTGATCTTTCATTATCGTGTCATTCAATACAAAATGAAAATTGAAAGATAAAATTTATTGATATATTTTTTTCTTTGTTTGTCTAGATTTATCTTTTTATGTATGTTATTTATGAATGATAAAAATGCAAAAATAGTCACAAAAAAGATAAATAGGAATGCTGGCTTTACATAAAGCGATGTCAGTAGGTCTATCATTCTCCTTTATTATTATATATTGATTACATCAAATCTCAAATTTTGCGACCCCTTATCAATAAATAAGAGTCAAGATATATAACTTATCTATACATAAGCACTAACTAATTAACAATATTAACCAAAAAAAAAAAACTAATTAGCAATACAATGAAAAATAACGGCAAATTTCTTAAATTCGGTGGGCAATTAACACGATAATGATTATGGTGTGTCTGTTGAATTCCTTAAATTCAGTAACAACTTCTTAATTTCAGAATTTGAATCACCAAATAAAGCTCCTTCGATTAAACACTCCTAATTCTTTCAAACAAATATTCTCAATTTCTCCGAGCTCTGTTTTTTGTTTGTTTTCTTTAATCCAGATACAAGATGAACATCATAATTCTGTTGAGACATTCTGGTGTTTTGGCAATCTAAAATACAATATGAACCGTTGACACCTAAATTTTGCCCTTCACGACTTAGTTTAATTTCGATTTTTTTAAATTTTAAATAAAATTAAAATATTTATTTTATCTGGATAAAATTTTTTCAAAGCATTTATCTGGGTAATTTTATCATTTTAAGTGACGATTATATATTTTTATATTTGCATATATTAAATCATATAATTTTGTTACTTAAATAATTGTTTTACAAAAAATTAAATTTTAATCAACGGTTATCTAGAAAATTGATTCAAATGGTTAAAATCTTGATTTAAATATAATTTTTTCTCAAAATAATTTATTTGAAAATATATTTATTTGATTTTATTAAATTAAGAAGTTCGATATTAAATGAGGTATTAATTCGTATCGAATTTCAATTTAATTTAGTCAATCTATTAAATTTGTCCATAATTGAAATCAATAAGCCACAATTACAATGCAATTGACTTTAAATTTTACCAAAAATTAAATGAAATAGGCTAAATCCTAATCTAATTGAGGTTATTTTTAAATAACCCCAAATATAATCTAATCTAATCTACCCGATACCCAAATAATAACAGCGGCCGAAACTCTCTCCACCAATTTGAGCCCAAGAACAGGCCTATGAAAATAGCTCCCTCCGACTCGGCCCATTCCCTTAATTCGATTCCCCTTTAACCCATCAACAACAGCAATATCGACCAACAATAGTCGAACAAACAGCGGCGACACCACCAGCAATTTCGCCGACCACAACCAGCGACAAAACCGTTTATAACAACTTCAACGGATGGCAAAATAGCTTCAACGCCAAACGATGACACCACCAAATGAGCAAACCCCGAACAACGGGTCCAACCCGGCGACCCACAACCCCGCACCAGTCAACGTCTCTTTCTTTCAACGTCAGCATGTGCCCAGTACGAGATAGAACATCAAAGGTTCTAGAGGCTGTTACGTGTTACCTTTCAATTCATCCCTTAAATACTAACCGTTTTTAATTCGAATCTCTCAAAAAATTCGTACGAATTTCACCAGCTCAAGCTTATCCTCAATTTCAAATTCCTCGGTAAATTTCCAAATCGCCCTCAAAATTCCTTGTTCCCACATCATTGTTTTCGTTGAAGTATCATTTCCAAAATCTCTATAAATACTCTACTATTCTCATTGAACAATAGGAGAGAGGTCGGATAGCGAAAACCTCAAAAAACATGAAATTTTGCTATTCGAAGAAGGATTCTGGTGTCAAGAAATTCAATAAGACTCGTTTGAGCTCGAATTTCTAGGCTAAGAATCCAAGTTCATTCCCGTGGTGGCAAGAATTTCCCGACAAAGATTGTAGTCTGGTTTGCTGCCCCAAAAAGATAAACACCTTTCTCTTTTAGTTTTTGTTTGTCGTAATTATTTCTTTATTAGCGTCGTAGTTGTAGTAGTGGTGGGATTATTTACTGTAGATGTCTATGAAGGCCATAGGATTCTGAAATAGTTGATTGTTGTTCATTATGTTGAGTTAACATTGTTGTTTTGGTTATGTGGTTAGCATTCAATTCTCTTTCTTTCTTTGGATTCGCCGGTGCATCTAAAATATTATTTTTCTATTAATTTTCGTCCTTTTTTCGTTATATAGTTTTAGTCCATTATTGCCAAATTAGTTTGTTTGTACGACTTGAGTATATATGATGTAATAATCGGCTAATTTGTAGAGTTCATTGTCAAACATTATTTAAAGAACTTGTAGTCCATTTAATATCCCTCGTTTGTCTGCATTTCTCATTTGTTCGACCTGTTTACTCCTTGATCAGTACCTTTATACATATACCCTGCCATTTGTTCATCCCTTACGTGCTCTTTGTTAAGTTGTCTAAAGTCATTGAATGAGGTAGATTGAATCTCAAATGCCCCTTTGGCATCACAATACCAAAATAGGTTGTTGAAAGTCGCATTTAGGTGCAAAAGAACTTTCTTCCCAGATTATTTTTTTTTGTACCCTCACACAACAGTTAAGAAAGAGGAAGGAAATAATTTGAGAATGGGTAGGTTAATCTCCATAACCTCACACCATTCTCAAAGTATCCTTTTAATTCTATCTCACTTGCGATGAAAGACAAGGCTCGAGCTACACTCCTTCCCTTTTGATTAGTTGAATTTGGAACTAACAGTGATCAACAAGGTCCATCTTTTCACTTCTTAGATGGAAATCTGGGAATCGATGGGTTGGAAAGTGGAGAATGAATCTCTTTTGTGTCCAAGTATTGCAAGAAATTAGAATTATGTGCTCATCCTTTTTCCCTGATTAGTAAGAATAATTTGGTTTCACTAATTTCATGCCTACCTTAGTGAAATATGTTTTTCAGAATGTTTGCAGCCTTGGTAATTACTATCTACTCTTAACTAAAGTATGTTTATTAAGTCTAAAGTTTGAGGTGTCGTAATGTTGTCACTGCTATTTCTTTCACCTAAATTGGCTAATCAAAATCAAGTGCCCTTTACTCTCTTTCTGATATGTTGCGTGTTTTTGCGTCCACTAAAAAAATAGATTAAATCATGCCTGAATTTAGATGTAGGTCCTCCATCATTTACATTCTCTTGTCCACTATGATGTTACATTAAATGAAGTCCATGTATGTTAAGAGATATTCCTTCCTACGGTTTGTGTTATGTTAAGTTTGGAGTTTGGCTTGCATTGTTTTCTTTCTTTATAATGATTTATTGGTGTGTGTTTAATTTGTTTTCTTCACTAATCCTTTTCCTTTTTATTTACACACTTCTTCGCCGAGTCCAATGGACTCCCCTCGTGCATTTACTTCGAGTTTGACTCCATGCCAAGTCCCTGAAAGGACTAATTTGCAGTTGCATACATCGAGTATTCAACGATATACTCATGATATGTGGAGAAAATAAGGAATGAAAAGCTAATATGCTGGTGGGGGACAAATAGATGTGTAAACATGACC
Source organism: Capsicum baccatum var. pendulum (assembly GCA_030864225.1). Taxonomy (NCBI): domain Eukaryota; kingdom Viridiplantae; phylum Streptophyta; class Magnoliopsida; order Solanales; family Solanaceae; genus Capsicum; species Capsicum baccatum. The sequence goes on along the minus strand of CM061560.1, from coordinate 235,528,826 downwards.
GAAACATGGTCATATACACAACGGATATACAAAAACGTAGGAGGAAAGGCTGTAGTATATAGTTGATATATACAGTGATAATGGACCCAAGTTCTTAAGTCCAAATCTGGACAACTTTCAGCAAATGGGCCAGATAAGAGGCCCAAACTTCTTTTCTTTATTTATTTTGTATAATTCATATTTGATTATTGTTGTATTAATTTTTTAAATTTTGTTAACCTTAATAAACTCCACATTCGAATTGTTATTTTTGCTTTATCTTTGTATATATTACTTGTCACAAAGCTTAATATTTGAATCAATAAAAAATCAATTCTTATTATTGTTTCCTCTTAGAATGAAATCCTTAAAAATAAAAAATGACATTTATTTCATTAATGTCTTAAAGTAGTTTATTTAAGTTAAAAGAATTCTCCACAATATGAAAATCAATTTTCCTTGTAAAAATTACAACTTTTTATAACTAATTCAAATTAGTGATTTCTTTATTCCAAAAATGAATGTTTCTAGTAAAATCATTCTCTTTCCGTTTTTGTGAAATAATTAGTTTTCTCTTAATTCGGTAAATGAATTGAATTTAGTTTAATCTTCATTAGGAGAATTTTGCTTTAAATTAAATAAATTATTTTTTCATATGAAATCGAATAAATGCCATATTTGCAAATGGTTTTAAGAATTTATAAAGTTAGCCACATTTTTCAAAACTAATCATTTTTACAAATCAGTCAAATTGTCTTTTGGTCAATCATTTTTTAACGAACGCTTTTAAGTGCCTTAAAAACCTTTCAAAGGGTTACCTGAATCCTTCTCATTTTCTCTAATTTTAAGGATTTGTTTCTGTTTTCAAGTCTTTAAAATATTTTTAATATTTCTTGATATTTTCTCAAAAATCAAGTGGCGACTTTGTATTCTTAATTGTTTCAAAATCTTCTTCAAAGTTTTGAAATAATTTAAAAAATCAAAAATAATATTTTTCAATCCTTTAATGCCTAAAAGGATAAAAACATGAATGATATCAAAGCGATGAAATTGTAGTTGCAGAAAGTATTTCATATTTGAGATTGATTTCAACAATTGCAGCAGAATTAGGAATTGAGGAATCTAAGAAAAAAATTGATGTCCAATAGATCGTTGAAGGTAATTCATCACCAATGTTCATAAAGAACGACAATGGAGTGAAGTTTTATGTTCAGTTGAAAAAAAGTGTTCTAGGATTTGTAATGTATCCTTTGTGCATAACGACAACAAATAAGTCTACAGAAGAGGTAGTGTTCAACGGAGATACTGGAGCTATAGTTTGTGTAGAAGGAATGAAATCAAATGCGCTAGTTCTTTTCGTTGTTGAGTCTAAAAATGAATACTTCTTATATGTACCTAAATTGAAAGTTGAAAACTTCATTAATGATAGCAAAAATAAAAAAGTGAAGAAGAAACAACTTTACAAGGATAAAACGCCTCTTGTATCTATAATGGCGAAATATACCTTAGATCATTTTTTTAATTTCAGAGCTAAACGATCTAACAAAGAGAAGTATGATTAAAACGGATAAATCTACATGAAAAATTCTTACTTTTAAAAAAAAATAAAAAAAATATTGATTATTTTAAAAGAACACATTACTATTTTTGTATTTGGCTATAGATCTTGATTCATGTTGGTTGTAAGTCTGATAAATTGTTCATGAACTATTTTGTATATGCACTATTCATAACCAAATTACACATGCTTAACATTGTAGTTCCGGTACATTGTGTTAGAGTGTTCGTATAGAACAAGACTTACTTGAGATACACTGCATTACTGAAATTTATTTTGGTATAAGTTGTTGTCAATAATATTGAAAATATATTTTTTCAGCCATGTACTACATTGTTACAATGAAGATTATATTTGGATCATGAAGGCATCTTGCTTGAATTAATTCAGATGTTTTTATGATTCGAAAGTTCAGCGATGTACATATATGTCAAATGAGTGGTAGGGTTCTAAATAATTGCAAGCTACCACAACCTTTGTTAGTAACTTTATAGCCCTGAAGTTGGTTAATTATAAGAGAATACATACTCTGGGAGACATAATTGAAGACATAAAAGTTGTTTATGAGGTGAATATCAATTATATGAAAGCATGACGAGTTAAGGAGCGTGCGATAGGGATGCTAAGGAGTGGACCAGCTAATGAATATAGAAAAATGTTGAGATACATTCATATGTTTAACATTATGTATCCAAACTCATACATTAGAATGCATAAGTCAACAAAAAATGAATTTATGTAGTTGCTTATCGTCGAATATTCAATGAGAAGTGGTTTTGAGTGTTTTGCGGAGATTTTGACTACTTTTAGAGTCCCACTTAATTTATTTGAAAAGGAATTAAGAAAACCTTTGAAAGTTACTTAAACGATCCCAAACAAAAAAAATCATTTACCTTTGAAGATTCTGAGTAAGCGGTTCCTATTAATACTCTTGGAAGGTTATTAAGGCACCAAGAGTATCCGCTAACTTGCGGTTATCTGAACTGTTTGAAAATATCTTTTGACTAACTTCAAAAAGAAAGATTGATTGTTGAAAAGTAATTGATTTTAGGAAAACATTTGTGTAAAATAGATTTGGACGACTTAGTAGGGATTTTAACTAAGTCTAAGAAAATTAATAACAAAGCTTGTAAAAGGGGAAGGGGAGAAAATAAAAGACATAGGCCATTGGGCCCAAATCAATAGACCCTGTCCTAATCTAATTGGACTTTTGGTCCACTTGCACCTGTCCTAATCTAATTGGACTTTTGATCCACTTGCACCTGTCCTAATCTAAATATTGGACTATCGGTCCACAACCTGTCCTAAGCTACTTTTTAGACCTTAGAGTCCCAAAATCTGCCTCACCTATATTAAAATACAACTTTGGCTTTGAGACCCAAATTAATTAATAAATAAATGACTAAATGAATAAACAAAAAGAAGACAATAATAAAAATCGAGACTTTTCAAGTCTCTTAGTGACCTCATCAATGAGTTTTGATCCGTTTTCCTTCTTCGTCTATCTTTTAGCACCCGCACGCTATGTATTGGACCTTGAGTTTAAACTTCGAACTTGACTCGAAGAGGTGAGCCTCATTGACCTATTACGAAATGCAAGAGGAGAGGAGTCCATTTGGACTCGAGATATTTTTTGCATGCAAAGAAAAGATAAAGAAATTAATATACGTTCAAGGCATAATAATTACATATTTCAAAGCAAAAGAAAATATCAATAATCAATTTTTGAATTACAATGATATGCACACTTGCACACGTATAACAAGAGCGAGAGTCAATAAATAAAATGCAAAGCAAGACATCCACTTGCATGTCTCATGATTTATGTTCATATTAAGAATGAATAAAGGTAAAAGGAAGAAGGTCATATTCAATGAATTAATGCGAGAAACAAACAACGTAAGCTTGCGAAATTAAAGGGATGAGGCAACAAGAAAAATACTCATAACTTCTAAAATTGAACAAACATAGACACCAATCCATATAACAAAAGAAAATAAAGGTTAACTTTTCAAGAAAGAGAATCTTTAAATTTCAATTAAGGCGGCATTAACGAAAATTCATAAATCTAAATTACAACCAATATATTATGAAAAAATGCGTAACGACTTATGATTTATATTTCTATGGCATCGTTGATTCTCTTTTGATATTATGAATAAAAGGTAGACATGAATTAAATCTTTACACACACAAAGAGCACATATGACAATCCGGAGTAAGAAAATAAGAATAAAAGTTTAGCATCTCTAAAAGTGAAAAATCGTTCAACAATCATATTATGCATGAGTTAAAAATATCTAAATAATTCTATTTAGCCACAAAAGTCCGAACTTTCTCATCATTTTGACAAGACAACATGCGAACAAAAGAGGAATAAATATCTTGGATGAAAAATAAAGCTAGCACTTCATCTCTTATATGATGATTTTGAAATCCATTAAAATAATTAGCAAGCAATGACAAATTCTTGACTTAACTAATTACTATTTTTATTAAGGCGAAACAAACAATAATAACTATTTTTCCAACATAAAAGAAACAACTTTACACGCTAAAACAAACATATCCGCCAACAATGAATTTAAACAAGTCATGAGTTCGTCTTTCAAGCAAAGATCTAAACTTTATCCAAAATAATCAAAGAATAAGGTCAAAAGGCAAAACAATTAATATTGACTATTCTTTTCAACATAAAAAAAATAACTTTACATGCTAAAAATAAACATATCCACCAACAATGAGTTTAAACAAGACATGAGTATGTTTTTCAAGTAAAGATCTAAACTTTATCCAAAATAATCAAAGAATAAGGTGAAAAGGCGAAACAATCAATATTAACCATTCTTTTCAACATAAAAAAAATAACTTTACATGATAAATGCAAACATATCCACCAATAATGAGTTTAAACAAGACAAGAGTATGTTTTTCAAGCAAAGATCTAAAATTTATCCAAAATAATCAAAGAATGAGGCGAAAAGGCGAACCAATCAATGTTAACTATTCTTTTTAACATAAAGAAAATAACTTTACATGCTAAAAACAAACATATCCACCAACAATGAGTTTAAACAAATCATAAGTACATCTTTTAATCAAAGATTAAAACTTTATCTACAATAATCAAAGAATAAAGTCAAAAAAGGCACGTACAATTATTGCTAGCTCATTTTTATATCATGAACATGAAAATAATTAAAATATCGATACCACAATGTCCTATGACCTTCAAGGCTATCTACAACAAACAATTCCAGCAAACAAAATTATAACTACGAACTACGAAGAAGAAAAAAATGAAGAAGAAAACGATAATAAAACTAAAAAAAAAGAAATGTGTATTTATCATTTTGGGGGCAACAAAATGAGACTGCGAGTTTCGTCGAAATCAACCACCACCTAAAAACGTCGCCGGCAACTCAAAATTTTTTAGCCGGCCGACTCTATGAAACAAAAATTTTTACCAAATAAAAATAACTATTTTACTCAAAGGATTTTTTCACCTTTCTAGCCTCTTTTTTATTTTTTATTTTTTAACCTCCCTTTCTACCAAAATAGTGGTAGTATTTATAGGAGAGAATGGAGTTTTATTTCCTTCCCTCCACCAATGTGGGAGAAAAATATTTATAGGAAAGGATGAGGATTTATTTCTTGTCATCCAACAATGTGAGAGAAAAGCCATTTAAGGGTGTTTTTGGAATTTTAAAATTGAAGATAAGGTGAGGTGGAAGATAATGCGGTGGAAAATTATACAATGTAGTACAATTTTTTGAATTTCAAAATTGGAAAAATGACAGGGTTGAGGGGGAAATTGAACAATGTAGTACAAATTTGAAATTATTTTTGATGAAAATTGAGTAGAAGTTATGAGTGTTTTTTGGGAATTTTGGGGTTATTTAAAATTTAATCCCAATTGAGATTTAAAATTTAGACAAATTTATTTATTTTGACCAAATTAAAAATTAATTGGCGGATTGCATTACAATTATGGCCAATTTGATTTCAATTATGACCAAATCTAATAGATTGACTAAATTAAATTGAAATTCGATACGAATTAATACTTCTTTTAATCCTGAACTTTTTGATTTAATAAAATCAAACACATATTTATCCAAATAAATTATTTTTGAGAGTCAATTATGTTTAAATTAAGATTGTAACCATTTGAATTTATTTTCAAGAATAATTTTTAATTAAAATTTGATCCATAGAATATATATTTAAGTAACAAATTATAGAGTCTCGTACAATTGAACACAATAATATATAATCGCTACTTAAAATGACAAAATTACGCACAAATATATATTTTTTAAAAATTATTCGGATGAAATAAATATTTTGATTTTATTAAAAATCAAAGAAACTCAGGATTAAATTTAGTCGTGGAGGGCAAAAATTAGGTGTCATCAACTGCCCCTCCCTTTGGGTAGGGTGGATGCAAGTAACCGTGGGCAAAGGGAGGTTAACGTTCCTAATTTTTGTTCTATCATAAATTCGAATCGGAAAGAGGTTGGCTTTCGCACGAGTTTCATGGAGTTATGGCCGGACCCTGGTATCAGGTTTCCTACATATCTCAGGTTATATGAGAATTCAGGCCACTTATTCATAAAGCTAGATTTAAAGCACAATTTTCCAAAAATTTACCATCTATCTTGGTTTTAAAGTTTTTGATGAAACCAAAAACGCTGGGGAATAAAGGGATTTGGGGGGGAGGTTGGAATGCAGTTGAGTTTTCTACATAGATCCCAGCCTACATATCCCCGAGACTCAGGAAACCAGACTGCTTGTAGTTTTACTCTATCGGTAGAAAAGATTGTCTTTTATTTTCGACGATCTTTGGCTTAGGATGAGTGACAAGTTGATCGAGTTGTGAAAAGAGGCTTGAAACCTCTTAACCATGAATATGAGTTCCTTCACACCCATATACAAGAACTTAACTGGACATAATTTCCAAAATTCTAAGTATGTTGTCACTCGAATTTGAAAGAAAGAAAAGGTTACCCTCGGTATGAGTTTAGAAATATCTCAAAGGTAAAGCTGAAATCAGAATATCCCGAAACACCCATATGCCTTCAAACATGGGTGTGGTTTGATTGGTGGTAAAGATGATACTTTAGCTCGCTTTCAAAGAGTTTGACTTTCCTCTCTAGACTATGTCCCATTTCGCTGCTAAGAAAAAGTTCCACGTTGTGGTGAATCCTTTTTGGAGTTGTCCACACCTGTGGTTTTGATTTGAGATTTTCATCCTCTTGGATTCTGTTGATAATAACTCAAACAAAATAGTTAGTAATAAGCACAATTCACGAAAGGGGTGTTTAGTTTCTTATCATACCTCCACACGAGTTGTTATTTAAAAAATGAAGTCATCCTCTCACGTACCTGTTTGGAAGGAAATAACTTGCAATAACAGACACAATAACCCTCTTTTTTGTTGTATAATTAGCTCTTTTGTCGATTGAATATGTCTTCAAAGTGGGGTGGTCCTTTTGAACACCGATGACACTTTATGCAAAATGGTCCCTACAATCGTGTAATCTTATGCTGATGCGACAACTTTTTTTGTCACCTATAATATTTGTGAACTGATAACCTCTCTGGTTATTATCAATGATTCTTTGCATATGACATCGGGTGAGTATTGCACATCTTTTGTATCGATACAACTTATAGATTTCGCTTGAATTGTCAATCTTTGGATAACCTCGCGCATTATTGAATGTTGAATATGAGGCGACTTACAGATATCCTTTGAATTGCTAGATTTTAGGTGATCCTGCAGATTATCCAACCTTGGATAAGATATGACTTACAGATGTCCATCCAATCGCTAGCTCTTAGGTATTTCTGCACATCATCCGGCCTTGGATACAATATGACTTATAGATATGTCTCAAATTGCTAGTCTTTGGGTAATCCTGCACATAATCGATCTTGGATATGACGTAGCTTATAGAGAACCCTTGAACTTATCAATTTTATAATCTCGCATATTCTTTGATAAGGATTTAGTTGCGACTTATGGATAACCTTCGGACTACCAATTTTTGGGTAACCTTGCACACTATCCGGTTAGGATGTTGTTGGCTTATGGATGACCTATGGGCTATCAACTCATAGGTAATCTTACATGCTATTCTATTTCAAATAATATGATTTATAGATGACCTTTAAATTGTCAATTTTTAGAAAACCTTATATGTCGTCCGTCTCCCGATAACGACTTAAAAATGTTTCTTTAAGTCTCGTGCTTTTGATGCACTCAGATGCCAATTCATGAAATGATGAGATATCCTCGATGCTAGAGTATTCCATCTTCGCATGTCAATATATGTTAAATACTATGATATCCTCGACGCCATCGTATGCTATCTCGCGTGTCAATAGATATTAAATGTTGATGATATCCTTGATGCCAGCGTATGATATCTCGCATGTCAACAAATATTAAATGCTAATGATATCCTCGACCCTAACATATTCTATCTCGCGTGCTAATAGATATTGAATGTTGATGATATCCTCAACGCCAGCGTATGCTATCTCGCATATCAACAGATATTAAATGCCGTTGATATCCTCGACGCCAGTGTATACTGTCTCTTATGTTAATAGATATTGAATGCTGATGATATCCTCGACGGTAATTTATGCTATCTCGTATGTCAATAGATATTAAATACCGATGATAGCCTCGACGTCAGCATATGTTATTTCGCGTGTCAACAAATATTAAATGCTGATGATATCCTCGACGCCAGTGTATGATATCTCGCGTGTCAACAGATACTGAATGTTGATGATATCCTTGACGCCAACGTATGCTATCTCGTGTGTCAACAAATATTAAATGCTGATGATATCCTCGGCACCAACACATGCTATCTTGCATGTCAACAAATATTAAATACAATGGCCCTCTCGGTAATGAAATAAGATGAAATGCCCTTGGAAATGAAATAAAATGGCCCTTTCGGCAATGGCATGGAATGACCCTCTCAGGGATGATATAAAATAGCCTTCTCGGTAATGGCATGACATGAAATAGCCCTCTAGGCAACGGCATAAAATGAAATGACCCTCTTGGCAATGATATGAAATGACCCTCTCGGTAAAGACATGAAATGACCCTCTCGGCAATGAGATGATATGAAATGGCTTTCCCGTCAATGGCATGAAATGACACTCTCAGCAATGGCATGAAATGGCCCTCTTGGCAATAATATGAAATAACCCTCTTGGCAATGATATGAAATGACCCTCTCGGCAATGACATGAAATGGCCCTCTCGGCGATGGCATGAAATGGTCCTCTCAACATAGAGATGATATGAAATGGTTCTCTCGGTGATTTGAAAAAGTTTCACCTGAGTTCGCTTGTCTACGTTTTGCTTTCTACATGTACCTGTATTCAAGGTAGACAGTTAGTAGACATGATGTCGCTCTCACTGGCGACCACAGTCAAGCTTTATGATAGTTTAATGACAAATACTAAGCATCATAATTTGAATGATGTATTCTGCTATTAATTTTCTTTTTTTGATGAAATAATTAAATAGCAGATCCACCAAATGCAAGTAAATGGGGCAAAAACCTTGTTTGGGGATTACTCAAATACCGTTTGCTTCGCTTCAAGGCAAATTTTGAGGATGACTTTCGGCTCTTCCTTCTATTGAGTAATCCTTTTGATTGTTGTGTTTATTATGTCGACTCTCTTAAATGTACCTGCGCTCAAGGTAAATATTTAGTAGACATAAAGTCGCTTTTGCTAGTGAATATATTTTAGGAAAATTCTAAATACAATATTGATAAAGAAGATAAGGTGCCTTTGATTATCCTTCATGGTCTCAAGAAATGAGATAGACAATTTAAAAAGTTCTCGATAAATGGGTATTAAACCCATTTTTTGGGATCCCCAAAAATACCATTCTTGAGCATTATATGCTCTGGTGTGCTCCCAAATCGCTTGGGGATATTTTGAAAAAGATTTTTATTTTGTGTATTTATCCTTGCATCTACAGAAAAATTATTACTTTTGAGTGAAACTACTCCGTGTTGTCCTCCTTCGATCCCTGATTTGATCCTCGCCATCTTTCGGGTGCTCCATCATATTGGGATATTCGTCTTGACTCCCCATCCCAATAGATGCCTCAACAATCACCAAGTAAAAATATTTGCATAGATTTTTGAAAGTAGTCTTAATTTTAGAAAATAGTTTAGAAAATTTCTGTAAAAGCTTTAGAAAATCTCTGCCAGTCATGTCATGTACAAGATCAATGAACATCGTTCTCTTGGTTCTGACTGTATCTGACATTTGATGGAGCAATTTCAATGATTAATCATCATCGCTGAGGGTTTCTATCAAAGTTCTGTCATAGCTGGAGATTTAGTCTATCTAGACTTTATCACAGATGGTGATTTCTGAAGCTTGGCTTTGACCTCTGGTGTTGGGGAATTTTAAGTATATTCCAGTGTATTAGTGAAAATTTTGAGGCCCTCCTTAAAATTTCTGGCCCAGTTTAATGTTGTTTGAGATGATCTCAACTCGAGGGGATCCAAAGATTTTGTTGGTCTTCGTTCTCTTTTTTGGATGATGATTTTCCTCTCGTGAATTTTTAAGATTTCTTCTAAAAAATTTTGCCCCAGCTTTCATTTTCTGGGGTTATATGGCTGAGCCATTAGGGCACCTTCGTATCCCGTTGAAGCAGGAATCAAGCCAAATATAGTTCAGGAATACACTAGGGATATATAAAAAAATCTAATGGGTTGACCGAAACCGACATTGGTCGCCTACGTATCCCTTTCTTGGTAATTCAGGTCATCACGTAGTTCATACATAAAATAAAAGGATAAAAGGGGTTGACTAAAGCCGACATAGCCCACCTACGTATCCCTTTCTTCGGAGTTCAGGTCAAACATAGTTCATACATAAAAGGAAAAGGATTCTAGGCAATTAAATATCATAAAATAAATACTATCGTAAAGGCGATTACTGATAAACCAAGGAAACAAAACTAAAATATTCTTCAAACATAGAATCTCTTTACCGCATCAGAATTGTGTGTGCTTCTGCTAAGTGAACACAAACACTTGTCTCTTTGACTTCATCATGATCGCCCAGGTTGGCTATTCCAGTTTCGTCCAAGTTGGTCTTCTCTCAGTTTTCAAATTCCTCTATATCTTCCACTAACTACTCCTCATCACCTTCTTCTATTCATCATCATTCTCCTTGCTTTGTTCATCTAACCCTTGACATGACATAACATTGACAGACTTTAAATTACCCTTTCGAAACAAACAAAGTTAGGTGATAACAAGATAATACAATACAATAATATAATCGTATTTCAAAAATAAATTCTTAAATGAAGGGAGGCCTTTTTATTGAAATTTGGAAAATAAATACGAATTGTGGCTCATGAATCGCGCAAATATGGGCCAATGCCTTTTTTGAAAGCAGTAAAACATGAAAAAAATTTAACACATAAAAAGGTGGATCACGGGGCCTCCTCCGGATCATCACCAATTTTTAAAACTACTAGTAATTGCCTTTTCATCTATCACGACGGGCGACGAGTTATGAATGGAGTGGAGGTCTAATTTTTCAACGCCACTCCTGGTGTAACCTTTCTCACCCCACCAGAATTCGAGAAATCCTCAGGTATGACATTGCATCTCGCAAACAGATTTTCCATCCTATCCCCAAGACCATCATCTTTTGATATTTCGCGTATAAGAAATGACTAGTATAGGAGTGGCAACGGTTTGGATAGACTCATCTTTGGTTTATCTTTAATCTCATCTTTCTTCCTTGGCTAGTACCCTATCCGACGCTTAGATACTTTTTAGGGACCGTGATGGGATTAATAATTCCTTCCAAATTCTTAATCAAGACAATCAAGGCAGCCATGACTTTCTCTATCTTCTCCAGTCTTATTGTCTTTTTGGGATTTTCTGAATCCACCTTAGTAATAGTCTTGCTAGATACCCATTCACCTGCTATTTCGATTATGTTAACCGGTGTTCCCCCATGATTAGGCAATGGATTACTGGTGACATTTGGTGTCGGGACTTGAAGAGTGATGATCTTCTGATCAATCAAGTCTTAGATCTTGTGTTTCAGATTGATACAATCTTCAGTATTATGCCGGGGCGCTCCTGAATGATAAACACATACCTGATCGTCCTGAAAGAATTGGGAATTGAGATTTGTAGGCTTTGGTGGAATAGGCTGTAAATAACTAGCTTTCATCAATCTTTCAAAGAGATGGGTACGACTTTCATCCAATGGAGTGAATTTTCTAGGAGGTTGCTTTTCGAGGTTTATACGTGGGGGGGGTATACTGACTTTGATTAGCGGGAGAAAGTACTTGATGATTGTTTGGAGGCGCTTGGACATTTATTTGGTTGTTTGGAAGAGTATCTTGAACATGAGACTGATAATTTGCTGCAGAACTTGGAACTAAGGTAAAATATTTGGAAGTGGAGCTTGATATTGGGGTTGGGTGTAGAATACAGGCTAAAAACTTGGTGACGATGGTGAGGAAAAAATATTCTTAGGCTTGAATTTCCTCTTCAATTTATCAACAGAATTAGTAGAGACTGCAGTCACACCCTCTCTTTTCTACTTTGAAAACATGGAAGACCAGATGATGTTGGATTTTTGATAATCTTTCCTATTCTAATGCCTTCCTCTAGCGATTCCCTGATTTTTACCAAATTTGTGAAAGTTTCCCTAACCGCGGATACCATTCTAGTGTAAGATTCTCCCTCCTGAGTGCGAGAGAAAACTGATACCATTTAGTCTTCAGACATGGGACATTGTACTTTGGCAGCTTCCTTCCTCCAACGGAAGGAATAGTCTCAAAAACACTCATCATTCTTCTGCTTGATCCGATCTAACAAGTATCGGTTAGGGACTATCTCAACGTTAAATGCAAATCTATCTAGAAAACTTTTAGCCAACGTCATCCAGCTAGACCATCTTTTCAGTTCTTGAGACATGAACAAATCTAAGGCTTCGCCGCTTAAGCTTCGGCTGAATAAACGTATTAATAACGCCTCATTTCTTCCTACCCCAACTATTTGATCACAATACCTTCTCAGATGGGCCACTGGATTTTTGATATCATCGAACACTTCAAATTTAGTGACCTTTTACCCTTCTGGTAGATCTACTTCGGGATGCACACAGAGATCATCGTACCCTAAAACATCCTTATCACTTGCCCCGTGATATTCTTTGATCCTTATGATCTCTTCATTCATGGATAGCAACTTCTTTTCATGCTCGGTCGTTCACTTTTTTTTCTTCTCCTTGTAATGGTATATCTCGAGATTGGGAAAGGGATTGTAGATGTTAGGATTTGGAACGGTAGCTTGATTTTGAGGATGATAAAAGGTTGGGTGGTAGGGAGGGAGGTTTTGGAAATTGATAGTTCTTTTTGGAATTTGAGAATAGTTTAGTGGAATCTGAGAGAGATTTTTTGGATTTGGAAATGAGTTTGTAGATTTTAAGATGGATTTTGTGGATTTGGGAGCGGATTTTGTGGGTTTGAAAATAGATTTTGGGAATTTGGGAATGAATTTTGTGGATTTGGAGTCGGATTTTGTGGATTTAAGGATGAATTTTATGGATACAATCTTTAGGGAAAGGAAGAAAAAAATAACATGAGAAAAAGAATAATGTCCCGTGCAGGGGATAAGGAATACTTGTTCCTGAATGCTCTTCTATCGTCCTCCGCCCTCTTAGCTTTGTCACTTCTTTTCATTGGCGACATCCGTTGATGATCAAGTGATTGCCGTATAACTGTGCTTTAGATGCAATCGTCCAAATTGATCAATTTCTTGCTTGGATTGCTTCGATTCCTCCCTCAATTGTTGTATGATTGAGGCATCCTTACACGAAAGTAAGCAAAACAAGCTTTCTACCAACCCCTAAAGGATAATGGATTGGATTAAACAAACACATATATTTTCAACACATAAATATGATTCATCTGTAATTGACTCTGGGTCAATAAATGCAGGGCAAGTTATTTAATGGGCCCAATACCCCCTTAAGATATTGGGTCATCCTGGGCTCATGCCTAAAAGAGTTTTGGTTTAGCTCTATCCTGGTGTCTAGAGTGGGTTTAAACCAGGTTCCCAAGCAGACGACTTGGGTTTGGAAATACGAACAGCCATCAGACGCCTCATGTGCTTATAAACCGTCATATTTCCAACACTTTATTTGGAGTTGAACATTAGGGGTCGGGACATCCACGAAACCCCAAAACAATTTAATAATCAATGCGGGATGATACTATGAGATGCAATAATTAAATTCTGCATACATATAAGTACGTAAGCAATTTAAACAGTTAGTCAAAAGAAGAAATCAAACATTTGGTTAGAACTTAGTCAAAATCCCCAGCGGAGTCGTTATTTCTATTTTGCAGAAATTTTGACTACTCTTAAAGTCGCCACTTAATTTATTTGAAAAGGAATTAAGAAAACCTTTGAAACTTACTTAAATGATCCAAAACAAAAAATCATTTAAGTTTGAAGATTCCGAGTAAGTAGTTCCTATTAATACTCTTGAAAGGTTGTTAAGACACCAAGAGTTCCACTAACTTGCGGTTATCCAGCCTGTTTGAAACTATCTTTTGACTAACTTCAAAAAGAAAGATTGATTGTTGAAAGGTAATTGATTTTAGGAAAAAACTTGTGTAAAATAGATTTGGACGACTTAGTAGGAATTTTAACTAAGTCTAAGCAAATTAATAACAAAGCATGTAAAAGGGTAAGGGGAGAAAATAAAAGACTTAGGCCATTGGATCCAAATCAATAGACCCTGTCCGAATCTAATTGGGCTTTTAGCCCACTTGCACCTGTCCTAATCTAAATGTTGGGCTTTCGTCCCATAACCTATTCTAAGCTAGTTTTCGGACCTTTGAGGCCAAAAATCTACCTCACCTGTATTAAAATATAACTTTGGCTTCGAGGCCCAAATGAATGAATAAATAAATGACTAAATGAATAAATAAAAAGAAGACAATAATAAAAGTCGAGACTTTTCAAGTCTCTTAGTGACTCATCAATGGGTTTTGACCCATTTTCCTTCTTCGTCTATCTTCTAGCACCTGCACACCATGTAGTGGACCTTGGGTTTAAACTTCGGACTTGACTCGAAGAGGTGAGCCTCATTGACCCATTACGAAATGCAAGAGGAGAGGAGTTCATTTGGACTCGAGATATTTTTTGCATGTAAAGAAAAAATAAAGAAATTAATATATGGTCAAGGCATAATAGTTACATATTTGAAAGCAAAAGAAAATATCAAAAATCAATTTTTGAATTACAATGATATGCACACTTGCACACGTATAACAAGAGTGAGAGTCAATGGATAAAATACAAAGCAAAGATATCCACTTACATGCCTCATGATTTATGTTCATATTAAGAATGAATTAAGGTAAAAGGAAGGAGGTCATATTCAATGAATTAACACGAGAAACAAACAACGTAAGCTTGCGAAAGTAAAGGGATAAGGCAACAAGAAAAACACTCATGACTTCTAAAATTGAACAAACATAGACACTAATCCATATAATAAAAGAAAATAAAGGTTAACTTTTCAAGAAAGAGAATCTTTAAATTTTAATTAAGGCTACATTAACCAAAATTCATACATCTAAATTACAACCAACATATTATGGAAAAACGCGTAACGACTTATGATTTTATTTTTATGACATCGTTGATTCTTCTTTGATATTATGAATAAAAAGGAGACATGAATCAAATCTTTATACACACAAAGAGCACATATGACAATCCGGAGTAAGAAAATAATAATAAAAGTTTAGCATCTCTAAAAGTGAAAAGCCGTTCAACAATCATATTATGCATGAGTTAAAAATATCCAAATAATTCTATTTAACCACAAAAGTTCGAACTTTCTCATCATTTTGACAAGACAACATGCGAACAAAAGAGGAATAAACATCTTGGATGTAAAATAAAACTAGCACTTAATCTCTTATATGTAGGGGTGCACATCGATCGGTTCGGTTCGGTTTATGTGTTATTGGTTCAGTTTATCGATTTTTAGTTTTTAAATATTTAAAACCAATAAGATATTTTCTTATCGTTTTTGATCCTTAACGGTTCGGTTTTCAGTTTAACCAATAAGAAAATACTCATAAAATAGAAATATTAACAACTAAAATAAAAAAAGCAAAATCTTAGTTGCCGCCAATATCTTACGCAATGCGTTTTAGTTTACAAGAATCTTAAACTTAAACTAAATATTTTTCAAACTGAATCCTAATTGTTGGAAGCTACTAAATGCTTCAAGCTTTCCAATACGACAATACCCGTGCCTTGTATTGTTCCTTTGTTGCCCTGAATAGGTTAATACTTTTTGAATAGCTGAATTGTGAATAAGCAGTGTATATTATATATATATATATATATAAAATTAATATAAAAATTTATATATATAACACAAATAGGGGTAAAACAGTAACTTAGTTATCCTTATTGGGTTATCGGTTTAACCGATAACCCAATAAGCTAAAACCAAAACTGAACCGTTTACCCATTAAATTTTTTAATAAAATCAATAAAAAATCGTTAACCCAATAACCCAATACCAATAACCCAATAATATTTTTATCGGTTCGGTTTATCGGTCGGTTCGGTTTTTGCATACCCCTACTTATATGAGGATTTTGAAATCCATTAAAATAATTAGCATGCAAATGACAAATTCTTGACTTAACTAATTACAATTTTTATCAAGGCGAATCAAACAATAATAACTATTTTTCCAACATAAAAGAAATAACTTTACATGCTAAAACAAACATATCCACCAATAATGAATTTAAACAAGGCATGAGTTCGTCTTTTGAGCAAAGATTAAAACTTTATACCTAACAATTAAAGAATAAAGTCAAAAGACAAAACAATTAATATTAACTATTCTTTTCAACATAAATGAAATAACTTTACATGCTAAAAACAAACATATCTACCAACGATGAGTTTAAACAAGACATGAGTATGTTTTTCAACCAAAGATCTAAATTTTATCCAAAATAATCAAAGAATAAGGTCAAAAGGCAAAACAATCAATATTGAGTATTCTTTTCAACATAAAGAAAATAAATTTATATGCTAAAAATAAAAGTATCCACCAACAATGAGTTTAAAAAAAACACGAGTATGTTTTTCAAGGAAAGATCTAAACTTTTTTTAAAATAATCAAAGAATAAGGTAAATGGGCGAAACAATCAATATTAACTGTTCTTTTTCAACATAAAGAAAATAACTTTACATGCTAAAAACAAAAATATCACCAACAATTAGTTTAAACAAATCATAAGTGAATCTTTTAAGCAAAGATTGAAACTTTATCTATAATAATCAAAGAATAAAGTCAAAAAAGGCACGTACAACTATTGCTAGCTTAGTTTTATATCATAAACATGAAAATAATTAAAATAGAGACACCATAACGTCCTATGACCTTCAAGGCCATCTAAAACAAATAATTCTAGCAAACAAAATTATAACTACAAACTACGAAGAAGAAAAAGATGAAGAAGAAAACGATAATAAAACTAAGAAAAGGAAAGGTGTGTTTACCTTTTTGGGGATAGCAAAATGAGACTACGAGCTTCGTTCAAATCAACCACCACCGAAAAACGTCGCCGGCAACTCAAAAATTTTGATTAGCCGACCAATTGTATGAAACAAAAATTTTTACTAAATAAAAATAACTATTTTGTTCAAAAGAATTTTTTTACCTTTCTAGCCTTTTTTTTTACTTTTCAACTCCTTCTATCTACCAAAGTAGTGGTAGTATTTATAGAAGAGAATGGAGTTTTATTTCTTTCCCTCCACCAATGTGGGAGAAAAGTATTTATAGGAAAGGATGAGGATTTATTTCTTGTTATCCACCAATGTGGGAGAAAAGTCATTTAGGGGTGTTTTTGAAATTTTAAAATTGAAAATAAGGTGTGGTGGAAGATAATGTGGTGAAAAATTGTACAATGTAGTACAATTTTTTAAATTTCAAAATTGGAAAAATGATAAGGTTGAGGGGGGAATTGAACAATGTAGTACAAATTTGAAATTATTTTTGGTGGGAATTGGTTAGGAGTTGATAGAGTTTTTTGAGAATTTTGGAATTATTTAAAATTTAACCCCAATTGGGATTTAAAATTTAACCAAATTTATTTAATTTTGACCAAATTAAAATCAATTGGCGGATTGCATTACAAGTATGACCAATTTGATTTCAATTAAGGCCAAATCTAATAGATTGGCTAAATTAAATTGAAATTTAATACGAATTAATACTTTTTTAGTCCCGAGCTTCTTAATTTAATAAAATTAAACACATATTTATCCAAATAAATTATTTTTGAGAGTCAATTATGTTTAAATTAAGATTGTAACCATTTGAATTTATTTTTAAGAATAATCTTTAATTAAAATTTAATCCATAGAATAAATATTTAAGTAATCAAATTATATAATCCCGTATAATTGAACACGATAATATATAATCTCTACTTAAAATGATAAAATTATGTACAAATATATTTTAAAATAAATTTATTTGGATGAAATAAATATTTTGATTTTATTAAAAATCGAAGAAAATCAGGATTAAATTTAGTCGCGGAGGGCAAAAATTAGGTGTCTACATTGAGTTTTGCATACTAGTAGTTGTAGTTGATGGGGCTCATTTGAATAGACCGTACAAAGAAATTTTTCTTTCGATGAATACTCTCAATGGTGCAAGTATGACAAATGATATGGATTTAATGAACTATTTTCAAAATATTTCATATCATTATATTTTGATGTATTGTATCATTTATATATACATTAAAACAATTACTATAAGTGTACTTAATAACTTATTGGATGTTTTTTGATTTAGGCTATATTTTGCCAATGGCTTATGAGGTTGTAGACACAGAGAATGATTGTTCACGGATATGATTTTTTCAGCAGTTTAAATGTGTGTATGTTGAACGTGAGAACATGTGTGTTGTATCAAAATGCAGCGAAAGCATAATAAAAAGTGTAAGCATTGTGTATTCTAACTTTCCTCATCTTGCATGTATTTGACATCTTTGAATGAATATTTGCACTAACTTTTGAAATAATAAAAACAGACTTTAACTTGTACTATTCTATGGTGAAGATTTATAGGAAAAAAGATTTCGATTACATTAAGCCATGGTGGGTAAGGTGTATCAAGATCTTAACCATTAGTAAATAGAGGTAGGATGACGACATTTAATATTGCTGAATGTATAAATGGTTGTTTGGTAGAGGCACAAAAATTGCCTATCTAAGATTTTCTTTAGAAGAAGCAAGAATATTGATTCACGAAACTGCAAAATTAGAAAAATAGCACCATATACAAAAACTACAATAGGAAGAAGGTTTAAAGAACTTCTACTTCTTAATGGAGCTACAGCTTCTCGCATGGCGGTATGTTTTAATAGGTACATATATTAATTCTGTCTTTATTAATATTTTAGAATTTTGACAGTTTTATTAAAAAGAGTTTATATTACGTGTAAGTTAAATTGTTGGTTATATGTTTGGCAGATTCAGACTTCCTCAAATTATGTGTACAATGTATATGAATCTGATAGAAGGTACATTGTCAAGAGTAATACATGCAACTGTGGATGATTTCAACTTGATGAGGTATCGTGTTCTTACGCGATTGCAGTTTTGAAGAATAAAAATGTAGATAACATGGGTCCATACTACTCTGATTACTATAAGCCTGAAACTTTAATGAGGGCATATGCCATTTCAATTATTTCAATGCCAGATATGAAGGATTGACATGTGCCTAAATATATTGATGAGGAAGAGGTCTTACCACCAAAATATCAAAGGCAACCAGGAGGCCAAAGAAAGGGAGGCATAAGAAATTTAGTGAAACTTTGTCTTTAAGCACAAATTATTGTGGACGATGCGGTTGTGCAGGTCACCAATAGACGTACTTGTAATTTTTTTTCAGAGGAAAAGTGAAACTTTCATGTAATGGCAATATCATTGGTTGTGGGGGTTTTAATATTTTAAGTTGTGAGATGCATGTGTTTCAATTTGAATATATTTCTTAAATATTATCTCTTTATATTTTTTTTCTAGTTTGTGTTGTTGATACATTACTCAATGAGTTTTTTGACGAACCACTCACTAGTCAAGGGTGACTCAAGTGTAGGGCTAGAAAAGTGGTCGCTTTAGGCCCCCAAATTTTTCAGATTTTCAAAAGTTTTAATACTTCCTCCATTAAATAATAGTTGTCCACTATTGACTTGACACAAAGATGGGGGTTTGGGCCACAGGTGACAAAAGAGTTTTAAAAGAAGGTGTAGGTGACACAAGTCTTAATTATTAGTTGGAGGTGACAATTACTTTATTATGCATTAAGAAAGTTGGGAAAGTTTTACAATAACCCACAAGTTTTTAAATTTATACTTTGATCCCAATGTATACCTAAAATAACGGGAAGCGGAGGAAAAAAAGGTGTCTTTCTCTCTCTTCTCATCCATTATTGTTTTCTCTTTCTTAGCGATTTTTGTTGTTAATTGTTTCTATTTCTGCTGCTTTATTCATCATCTTCTTCTTGTCGACCATTTGTTGTTGTTGTTGTTGTTGGTACAGCGCTACTGCTGCGATCTGACCAATTTCTTAGGTCAAATTTTGTTTACTACATAACTTTCCACTTTGGCATTACTTCATAGGTCACTTTGGTAAGTAAAATTATGATTTTTATTTGTATTTGTCATCTGGGTACACTTCTGTTTTTCCAACAATGGATAGAACTCCGATTATGAATCCAGCACAAGTGCCCATAATTTAAACAGATCAATCATCTGGTGCATCAGATGAGTAATCTATTGCGTCAGACTATTTATCTGTTGCATCATCATATTATTTGTTGCATCAGACGTATTATCTGTTGTATCAGAATGTTTATCTGTTGCACCAGACTTATTATCTGTTGCATCAAAATGTTTATCTGTTGCACTAGACTAATTATCTGTTGCAACGAATGATTAATCTGATTAAAACAACACAAATCAACCCCTGCCATAAACCCAACAGATAAATCTTGCTATTGCTACTGGATTCTAAATTATTTCTTTTTACGTTGAATCATCGAAATATTTGTTGAGAAAATAATAGACAGAATGAAAATTAAATATGGATTAAAATGTCAAAGATCAAAAATAATTTATTTATTAAACAAATAAAAATACATATAATAGACTAAAAGAAAAATAATAGTCTAATTATTATTATTATTATTATCAGCATCATCATTGCCAGCTGGCCAATCTTCAACCGGAAGTAGCAACAAGGCCCTCCTCATCCTGCGTATCTCGCAGAGCATTCTTGATCTAGCTCCTCCCAATTCGCATTGCAGATCATGAACTTGATTCTGAAGTTCATTCACGACATCTTGCAGAAAAGCAACGTCCCACACTGGGTCAGCCATAATCTTATCTTCTAGAGTGTAATATGATAGACGAGATCCAGTAAATAAATAGAGTGTGTATTTGAATGAGCGATTGAGTAAGGACAGACCTATTTATAGAGGATTGAATTTGAATGAGAGGTAAAAAGTCGTGACTATTCACCTCCATACATTAATTAAATTTTTGATTAAATTAAGAAAATAAATATTGTGATATAAGTCATGATTTTTCACATTATTATTATTAATTAGTCTTTCGAAGAACCGTTTTTATTGAGTTGTGGCACAAATTCTATATCTGTTGCATCAGATAACATTTCTGTGACAACAAATATATTATCTGTTGCAACAAATATAAAATATGTTGTATCAGATAACACATCTGTTGCAACATATAATCTAAATGTTCATCTCCATTTTTTAGTTACATTTTTTATTAATGTGAAAAGTAATGAATTAATTAAATTAAGAAATATTGTGATAAGTCATGACTTTTCAGATTATTATTATTAATTAGTTCTTTCCAAGTACTGCTTTTATTGAGTTGTGACTCGATATAGGTTGCATCAGATAAATCATCTGTGACAACAGATATATCATCTGTTGCAACCATAGTGAACCTATTGCATCAAATAATTTAATTGTTGCAACATATAATCTACTTTTTTTTAAAAAATAACTATATCGTCATATCATTAATCCAAATTTGCTTACTTTTTTATTTTATAAATAAATAAAAAACACCTTTTCAAATTTCTTAATAAAATAATAATCATTTTATTATATAATAAATAATTTAAAAAACAAAAATGGTGAAAAGTCACGATCAGTTATTAAAATTGTGGTTACAAATTGTGTTTATTATTTATTTCCTTATTATTTATTTACGAAACATTTTTCATATTGAATAATCGGAACTCCGAGTCATGTCTTTCTTTTCACCCTCTCAATAACAACAATAGCCCTTTTTTATTAATAACCACCAGGTGCAACATATGATCGATCTATCGTAGCAGATTAACCTTTAACTGTTGACACAAATTACTACTCAATCCTTACCACCAACCGTCGACATGTTGAGAACAAGGAATAAACAGAATGATTATTATTAAATACTAAATAAGAATTAAAAATTCAAAGTCGACAACAAAATGAAATGAATGTTCATAGATTTTTGAATCCCTTGGGTAGATTTGATATTCAAAAGGAGGAAAATAATCGCTAAAATAAAAAAACATTACCTAATTATCATTACTACTATTATTATTACTGTCAATCAGACATCTTTCATTCATTCGGCAGCCTTGCTTCGAAGTCAGCCAAATATCTCTCTGGAGTCCATCAATCAAACTGCCTTTGAAATCTACGCAAGGACTCAATATGAATATTCTTGTATGAATCTGGATCATCCATATTTGTAAGGAGGGACCTATTTATAAATTATTGTATCTCGGAAAGAAAAGAAAATTACTTTAAAATAAATCTAACAGATGGGTAATCTGTTACAAAATATATTCTTTCTGTTAGATAACTTACAACATACTGGCAATCTTTTTGCAACAGATGTATATGTCTGTTTCATTTCTGTAACAGGTTGATCACTGTCGTAACAGATGTCTCCAATTGATTGATAATATAAACAGATGTGTCATCTGTTGCAACAAGCTAGTCATCTGTTTATTCAATTTAAGCCATAGATGGGCTAGGAATAATAAGGTGCCTGCAGATGGATCCACTATCATATGTGTGGGAGTTAAGTATGTATTACTGATAAGGTTACCGGGACAACACACACAAAGTACAATATTTTTGTGAATGCAGTTTTAACCGATTAGGTATTGATAATTCAAACAAGATCTTGCATTGTACCGTTAAGTTTGATGGGTTTGAAATTGATAAGGCTGATGACCTCATGAAGATGGTGCAGATACCCTATTATGAATTACTGACGGTTGGTGCTCGTGTTTATGCGTGTCAAGTTTTGAGAAGGGATCAATATTTGTCATCACTGCAGAGAACCAATAGCGATTGGACTTAACTTTAAGTGTGTATTGGACCCTTAGAAGGCCCTCAAAGCTTCGCACTGCATCAAACAAGAATGGAAAACCAATATAGTTATTGCCCTGGCCAAAATTTATATGGTTGGGTTGCTCGCTCGAGTTGATGATTATATGTCAGAAGGTGCGGTAGGAGAATGCTTTTGAGGGAAAATGGGTTGTTGATGGAAGACTATATCATCTGAGAGCTAATTGAAGGGGAGACACAGGGTAGAAAGTAACTTCTAATGAATCTGGCCGATGGAATTATCTTAACAAATGTGAAATCTGAATCAAGTGCAAATATGAAAGTGTATCCGGTAATGTAATTTCGTCTGTTGTGTCTCTGAAACAAAAATAATGCAGATGGGCACTTTTCTAGGGATCTGCATGGTCGGGATTATCACCTAGGTAGAAAATAGGAGAAGACCAACAAAGCAGCCTCACGGGCATTGAGGGTAGAAATGATGTTCAGCAAGTCTAGAAAACTTACGCCAACAACAACTGCAGTGAAAATAAGGAAACTAAGTGAAGGTGGAAATTTCTAAATTTTAAATTTCATCCCATCTTCTTGTTTGTGTTTTCGATCAGGTCCACTGCCGTTGACCTGATCAGAACCACAAACGATATTGAAAGGCAAATAGGGTATCATTGCTTCCTTAGCAATATGGTTATAATTGATTGTATTTTCTTGCCTTGACATACTTTCAACATTCCTTTGAGAAGATCAGATACTTGCTGTAGTAGGTGAATCCCGATAATTTTCAAGCTTGCCTCTAGCTTGTTGATTCTGTATTCAAGTTGGTCGTTACCGTCTTTGAAGTTGGTAAGGAGTTCCTCATCTCTTATGAGCTCTACAGGAACACTACCTTCAAAGTTGTGGCATTCTAGAAGCCCTTCAGAACATTTTCTCTTTAGAAGCTTTAAAGGATACGTGGAGGGTCGCTGTGTTTGTTTTAGGTCAAAATGTGTTGATGCACGTTGAAGATGTGGTCCTAACAGTTGAACAACACACTTTTATCGAGCGTTGCTCCATGCATCTTTCTCAACCAATTTGATATATTAGTAAGCATGGAGTTACGTAGCATGTGATTTAAACCGGCTCTACCAAGCCTATCAAACGTTACGTAACTCCAAGCTCATTACCCTATCAGAATAATATACCCGAGTTAGTGCACATAGAAAAAAAGCCCAACCTGTCAGCCATTCTACTGATCACTCTTCTCCAATATAGATGACAAGATATCTGCTATGCAAAAGTCTACACCATCGCCAGACATGATTGCCTGGGAATATGTCTGGCGACGGTGTATACTTTTGCATAGAAGATATCTTGTCATCTATTTTATAGAAGAGCAATCAGCAGAAAGACTGAGAGATTGAGCTCGTTCGATTTGTGCACTAACTCGGTCATATTTTTTTGATAGAGTAATGAGCTTAGAGTTACGTAACTTTTGATAGGCTTGGTAGAGCTGGTTTAGATCACATGCTACGTAACTCCATGCTTACTAATTTATCAAATTGGTTGAGCAAGATGCATGGAGCAACGCTAGATAAAAGTGTGTTGTTCAACTTTTGGGACCAAATCTTCAATGTGTATCAACACATTTTGACCTAAAACCAACACAGAGACCCTCCATGTATCCTTTAAGGCTTCTGAAGAAAGTGTTCTGAAGGGCTTCTAGAATGCCACAACTTTGAAGGTAGTGTTCCTGATCGAGCTCAGAAGAGACGAGGAACTCTTTACCAACTTCGAAGAGGGCAACGACCAGTTTGAATACAGAATCAACAAGCTGAAGGCAAGCTTGAAAATTATCGGTTCACATACTACAACAAGTATCTGATCTTTTCCAAGAAATGTTGAAAACATGTCAAGGCAAGAAAACACAATCAATTATAACCATATTGCTAAGGAAGCAATGATACTCTATTTGCCTTTCAATCTCGTTTTTGGTTCCGATCAGGTCAACGACAATGGACCTGATCGAAAACACAAACAAGAAGGCATGGGATGAAATTTAAAATTCAAAAATTTTCTGCCTTCGCTTAGATTCCTTATTTTTTAACTACAGTTGCTGTTGGCATAAGTTTTCTAGACTGCTGTACATCATTTCTACCTTCGATGCCCGTGAGGCTTCTTTGTTGGTCTTCTCTTATTTTTTTATCTAGGTGATAATCCAGACTACGCATCTCCCTAGCAAAGTGTCCATCTGTATTGTTTTTCTTTCAGAGACACAACAAATGAAATTACATTATCGGGTATACTTTCATATTAGCACTTGATTTAGATCTCGCATCTGTTAAGATAATTCCACCGGCCAAATTCGTTAGAAGTTACTTTCTACCCTATGTCTCTTCTTCAATTAGCTCTCAGATGATATAGTCTTCCATCAACCACCTATTTTCCTTCGAAAGTATTCTCCTACCGCACATTCTGGCATAAAATCATCACCCCGAGCGAGCAACCCAACCATATAAATTTTGGCTAGGGCAGTAAATATATTGGTTTTCCGTTCTTATTAGATGCAGTGCTAAGCTTCGATGGCCCTCTAAGGGTCCAATGCACCCTAAAATTTAGTCCAATCACTATTGAATCTCTTTACAATGACACAAAAATAAGATTCCTTCACAATTTTGACAAATAAATATGAGCAACAACCGACATTAAATCTTAACAGGCTATCAGAACCATATTCATGGTCCCTCAGCCTTATCAGTTCGGACCTACCAAAATTAACTATAAAATTACACACATCTTTTTTGAATGATCTATGTCTAATTAGTAAAAATATCATTCACAAAATCAGTGCACTCTATGTGTGTTTCAACGATAACATTATCAGTAATACATACCTCCCACATATGAAGTGGTTCCATCTATAAGCAGCTTATTCCTTCGATCCCTCTTTACTGCAGCCTTTTGAGATTGTTCATGAAAAGTTGATCAACTGTCTGTTCTTTATATCTACAAGGAAGAGGAAAAAATTGATGTCACAAAAAGAACATTGTCCATCTACTACATCAGATATGGAGTGTTACAACAGATGTAGAGCCTGTTGCAATAGATGTGGAGTTTGATGGAATACATTAAACCTGCCTTTCTGGTGGTTTTATTTGTTCCAACAGTTTCTCCATCTGTTGCAACATCAACAACAACATAAACATCACTAAAAAGGAAACAACATTTGTTCCAACAACATCATCAATAACAAAGAAACAACATCCTTTGTGCCAGAACCATCAGCAACACCACAAGTTCCAACAACGGCAACCCCACCAACAACATCAATAACTGTATCAAAATAATAAAACAAGCAAAATACATACAAAAAAAATGATACTGCCAACAATGCTTTTAAACTTATCCCAACAGATGACTTTTTCTCATATTGTAATAAAAATTCTCGGATTGTTTATTCAACATTTACAAGTTCCTTAAATTTTTTTAATAAATATGATATGCGTAAATAGTAATTAACTAATAAAACAGATGTAAATAACATGCAAAGAAGAAGATGAGAATAAAAGAGAAATAATGAACCACACCTTAATATTAAAAAGGGGATCAAAATAGAAATTTAAGTCGAGGAAAGATATGGATGGGGTTAGATCCGAAAAGATCTTTATGAGAAGAGAAGAGAAAAGAGAGAAAAAAGGCTGTGATCCTAAAGAGGAGAGAGAAAAAGATGAGAGTTGAATAAAATAAACTGCAGTTGCAGGAAGAGATGGGATAATTTCTATAGATGTATTGTGTACGTAGACGTGGTGGTTTTCAATATTCATTAATTAATATTCATTAATTTCATTAATAATTTGAGGGGCACGACTAAGACTACTGACATTGAAAAGACAATACAAGACTGCTCAGTGAACTCACTTTTGAGATATCCAAGAAATATTTTTTACCATCTTTAGTAGTAAGTACTACTACTTGATATTATCTACTCGGACCAGAATCTTCTTGCTTTAAAATTAAAAGAGATAAGAATATTTTCAAACAGATATGTCATCTGTTGCAATATATATAAATATTTGTTTAGAAATCCGAACAGTTCAATCATCTGTTATAACAGATATAAATATCTGTTTAAAAATTCCAAAAGCTCAGTCATCTGTGACAACAAATGAAAATGCTCATTTGATAATTAATAAAATCAGATATGTCATCTGTTATAACAGATATAAATATTTTTTAAAAATTTCCAACAGCTCAGTCATCTGTTACAATAGATGCAAATATTTATGTAATAATTAAATCAGATATGTCATATGTTGCAACATATATGTACCTGTTTGAAAATTTTCAACAGCTTAGTTATTTGTTGCAACATATTTCATAGCAATTGATTTAGTTGGAACTAGGGATGAATGAATGAGCTCGCAGGGTCAACTATAAATCCAATCGAGTCTTTGCAATTGCATAGCATTGGTATTGCATTCATACTAACCCGAGTCGTCGATCGATCACTCTGAGTTGAAATGAGTTCTCATCAACTCAATGTTAGGATAGTGATGGTACTAAGTTGATTTAGGTGGAACTAGGGATGAATGAGTGAGCTCGCAGGGTCAACTATAAATCCAATCAAGTTTTTGCAAATGCATGGCGTTGGTATTGTGTTCATCCCGACCTGAGTCATCGATCGATCACTCTGAGTTGAAATGAGTTCTCATTAACTCAAAGTTATGATAGTGATAGTACCTAAGTTGATTTAGGTGGAACTAGGGATGAATGAGTGAGCTCCCAGGGTCAACTATAAATCCAATCGAGTCTTTGCAATTGTATGGCATTGGTATTGCATTCATCCCGACCTGAGTCATTGATCGATCACTCTGAGTTGAAATAAGTTCTCATCAACTCAATATTAGGATAGTGATAGTACCTAAGTTGATTTAGGTGGAACTAGGGATGAATGAATGAGCTCGTAGGGTCAACTACAAATCTAATCGAGTCCTTGTAATTGCATGGTGTTGGTATTGCATTCATCTTGACCCGAGTCGTCGATCAATCACTCTGAGTTGAAATGAGTTCTCATCAACTCAATGTTAGAATAGTGATAGTACCTAAGTTGATTTTGGTGTAACTAAGAATGAATGAATGAGCTCGCAGGGTCAACTACAAATCTAATTGAGTCTTTGCAATTGCATGGCATTGGTATTGCATTCATCCCGACCCAAATCATCGATCGATCACTCTAAGTAGAAATGAGTTCTTATCAACTCAATGTTTTAAAAACTATATCTTTTAAAATTTTCAAAATTAATTAAGATCAATTCGGACCAAATTAGCAATATCAAAACTTGTCATTCTTTTCTAAAATTACAAATCAACCCATACAAATCATCTATTTGTGCGAAAAACTTTTCATTTCGAATCTTAAGTTCTCGCTCTTCTCTCTCTCTCTCTCTCTCTCTCGGGGTGTCTTCTCCCTCTCAATAATACAAATAATAAAAACAACAACTACTCAACATATTGCTTAACCCTTCAAAATAGGTCGCTTTTCTTCCCATTTACGACTACATATAGTTGTTTTTTCGACTTCATTCCCGCTTGTATCCATTGTTTTCTCTATCTTCGCATGTAATAGAGTTCGAGAAGAGTTCTACATTTGTTTTTTATTCTAAAAAATAGGGCTTTTTAGTTAATGATAAAAAAGAAGACTTAGTTATATTATCTTTGAGAATGGGTTGACAATTTTGAGTTTTGATGCTAAAAAAGTAGGAAGCACCTGAGAAAATCCTAGTTTTTCTCTCAGTGTTTTGTTGAATGTCGTGGTATTATTGGATGGTGTTTGTCGTGTTGTTAGTGGCTGTTATTGGTGGTGTTGGTATTTGTGTTTTTTAGCGGTGGTGTCGGTGGTCTTGGTGTTGGTATTGGTGGTGGTCTTGGTGGTATTGGTCGTGGCATTGGTTGTGGTGGTGGTCCATCTGTTATAATGGGTGAAAGATCTATTGGGAGATATTAAATAGGTCTTCAAATAGATTCCCCATCTGTTCAAACTGATGGGTTATCCGTTGGAGTATTTTCTTGTAATGTGGCAGAGAATAATTTATTGAAATTTCTCCACCTATTGCAACAGGTGGAATATCTGTGGGGAGATATTAAATAGGTCTTCAAACAGATTCGGGTTCCCCATTTGTTCCAACTGATGGGTTGTCCGTTGGAGTATTTTTTTTGGTTATGTGGTAAGAATAATTTATTCAAATTTGTCTCACCTTTTTTAAAAGAATTATGCAAACATCAAATGCAATGTATTTTTTGTTTTTCTTTTGTTTGTAGTTAAAAGATGTCTCTCAAAAGAAAAGAAACAGAAAGTGGAGAAAGTGGATCAACTTCCGATCACCAAACAAAAAAGGCTAGAGTACAAATATATTTGGAGGAACTTCCAAAACAATATCAGTCAGGGTAAAATCAAGTCGAGGAATGTGATAACTCCTCCTCACAAATGGGGCATGAAATAATATTGAAATTCTAGTATGATTCTGTCAAAACCATTAGTATTGACAAGTTTCGAGTTGCGATGCCGATGAATAACCCTAATGCAGTATTTGGTGATCTTGTACTTAAATTTCAGTTGGGGAAACCTTTTGACAAACTTAGGAGTATTATGAAGAAGGAAAACATAGATGGACTTTTTAAGAATAGCTGCTTTGCATACTTTCTTGAGCTGTCTGGGCCCCGCCCTCTTCGTTTCCTAATGATCATGATATATGGCCTTCTCAAGCATAGGATCATGTATGCGGGGGATGATGGAGGTCTGAATAAGGGAAAAAATAAGATGGATAACGTTACGATCAACTACCGTGGCATGTCTGTTTGTTTTCGATTGAAAGAGTTTGCCACTGTAACGGGCTTGAGATACGATCGTCCAGAAGAACCTGCCATCAAGAAAACACCCCACAAAGGGTCCAACAAATGCAAGGGAAAAAAAGATGGGTTGTTGGGCATTGTTGGACCTAGCTACAAAGTGAAGGATTTAATAACGGATCTCAAGAATAAAGACATACCAAAGCACTACCGGGAGAAATTGTGCTTAGTTTGGTTTGTCCATTTCGTTTTGTTGGCAAGAGACATCAAGAAAGTCATAGAACATGATTTGTTGGTGCTTGCTGATGATTTTGGGAGATTCAGCGACTATCCCTGGGGCTACGACAACTACTACTTGACTGTCAAATATTTACTAGAAGAGCTAAATCTAAAGACGACCACATTATACGACTTTTGTTGGGCTTTCATGGTAAAATTTATCAGTATTTTACTCATTCATTAATTTATATTGAATATACTTGTGACTTTTTTTTCTTTCTTCCTATTTTTAATTTTTAGGCTTGGGCATGTGAAGCCATTCCTTCCCTCCGAAAGCATTTCACTGATTACCCGGATAAGTTTTTTCATCCAAGAATCCTTAGGTGGTTGGCTGCAGTAGAGAGCAGCAAAAAAAATATTATCAAGGCTGATCTCTTTAACCCTCCGGATAATGCAGTACGTCTTCTTTCAACTAAAATAATTTGCCTCAAAGAAAGATATTGAAACAGATATTCCATCTGTTGCAAAAGATTACCCGTCAGCTGCAAATGGTGCAATGGGTAATCTGTTGCAACAAATGATCCATATTTCGCAACAGATTGACCATATGTTGCTCTGTTCTCTGAATACTACTCAATAGATTACCCATCTACTGTAAATTATTGAACAGATGAGTATTCTTATGCAACATATTATCAATTTATTTCAACATACAGATTAGCTGTTGGGGTAGCTAGATCATCTGTTGTATAAGTTGGCCGTGTTAACATAAATCGAGCACCATGTAACCCAACTGACTACAAATTATTAATATATGGTTTAAATTTTTCCTATCATTTTTTATAGGTTGTGCATCCTTGGATTGTGCCTACCATTGATGAGGTGGGGATGACTTCTTTTCTTACTCCGGGTCTTGTTGATACAAAAGAAGACCCAACGGTGGAGTTCATAAAGAAGGAATTGGATGGAGCAACATCCATAAGAAGAGCAGTTAGGCAAGGTCAGTCTAATGTTGATGCTCTTCACGACCTAACTCAAACTGCAACAAATCTAGGTGCTTCTTCTGGGGGTGTTTCTGGTGAAGTTATTTGTGATGGTGGCATCCATCCTGCTTTTGCTTCTGCTTCTGCTGCCAGTCATGATTATGAGCATGTTGGTGATTAGCAAAAAATAAATATATTTGAAAACACCCCTTGCACAGGTCCTCCTTCTCACCCCTACATCGGTTCCTCCCACCCTTACAGTGGTCCTTCTCACCCCTCCTTGACAAGCTAGATTCTATTGCTGAAGCTGTCGAGGAGTTGAAATCTAGGAGGGGTGTCATACCATCCAATGAGGTGAGGGAGCCATGCACTCCTATAGTGGAGGTTAAGAGGAAGAGAATAAAAATTAGACAAATTCTCTCCATTCTGAAATCAGCAAAAAATGCAACTCCCCCCGCTCCAATAGTTGTTGAGGTTTAGAGGTCGCCAAAGAAGGTGGACATATTTGCGGCTCTTAGCAAGGAGAAGAAGAAAGAACTGGAAGAATTCATCAAGATGAAGGTTCAAAAAGAATACACCATGCATTCATTTGCCACCAAAGACTTCTCGAATATGACAAATATGTGCGTGTGGTACGAGGACAAGGTAAGTTTACTTTTGCTAACCTACCCTTCCAATCTACTCCATAAAGAAGAATCTACGCAGCAGATGTGTATCTGTTGCAACAGCTTGGTATTCTATTGTAACATAACACATCTGTTGTATAAGTTGCGTTAGCTAGGTAATCCGTGAACTGATTCAGAGAACCCTATGCATCGGATTCTTTCACTATATTTTTATTCTTTACAATTACTAACCTATTTAAAAATTATCTTCTTATACCATAGTATGTTGATGAAATTCTCTGCCTCATGAGGGGCAGGAAATTAACGTACCCAGATGCTTATGATGCTGCTGATAGGATAATGGACCTCAACTTATACAATAATTTCAAAGATAGGTATGCTGATCTTTGTAATCTAGCTGATTTCGGTGGCCTGGGATTTGATCAGTTAGTTTCTACATTCCAATGGGATGAAAAAATGATTAAATATGTTAGAGGGAAGAGGCCATATCCACATTGCAAGAGCTGGACCAAGGCAAAGAAAATCCTTGCAGTCATGAACATGGATGTCACTCATTTTCTCACTGCTGAGATACTACTATACGAGGGAAATATTAAGGTTTATGACTGCAACTTACCTATGTTCAGCAAGATGACGTTCTTATCCCATATGCAGCCACTCTTGAAGTTGTTGACGCAGAGTAAGCTGATGGATCATTTTTCGGCTGAGGTCTTGGCGAAGGAATCATGGGTTATTGAAGGTCGAAATAAGAACATACAGCTCCAAAAAATACAATTGGTGCAACGCGCGGGGCGTACTCGCTTGCATACATGGAGTGTTTGCTGACCGACACACAAATGATCGGTGTGTGCGACACCATTGCGGGAATGATGCAATGGGTATGGGCATATGGGGTACTAACTAAATGGTTGGAGCCCGTGTATAAAAAATAACATGTACAAAGACAGAGACGAACACGATAACAAATTTTCATTTCAAGCCAATTCATTATACATATAGGGGCAATAATTTTTTATGTCTGGCAAAGTTGAATTTTTATAATGCAACAGATTTTATGTATGGCCTTTAAAACTCATCATTCCAGCAAGTTTGGGGCTGTGACATCAAATAGAACTAATTCTTCATTCCGGGATGTGCAACAACAAAGTCGAACATATCAAAACCAAGACTCAATTCGTTCACTTTATAGTGCTTGTCATTTTGTTTTCTATATGATGATTTATATGTGTTAATGTCAGGTTCTTACAACAAGAATTGTATAAATCAATATCCATAAAAGTGATTCATGTACCTGCTGGCATGATGCTTTAACAGCCCAACGACAATCCATTCTGAATAGTCATTGATCAACTGTATTAATTTTTTTGGAGCCTCGTCCGAGATGTCAAACCCTTCAAATGGGTAATTCTTCCATTATACCAAACTGACAGGCTCCACTTTTTCTTCATCTTTAGAAACATTTGATGGATTATCAACTGTCATATTATGCTGTTCGGCAGTATCTGTGACATCCACCTAGAAAGCCAGAATTATTAATGATAAGTAGAGATATACAACAGATTTTCCATCTGTTGCATTAGATGATTCTTATGTTGCATCATATGGATTATCTGTTGGGAAATATTCGAACAGGTATCAGAGCAGTACGATAATTTCAAACAAATGACCCATCTTTTGTAACATAAGACTCATCTGTTGAAACAAATAACAAATCTGATGCAACAGGTTAGACAACAGTTGCAACAGATGTATACATCTGTTTGATAATTTTCAGCAGATGTATCATCTGTTGAAAGAGACATTTGCTTGTTTGTTTTTTAGAACAGATGATGTACATTCACCTTCTTCAGCTCATGCTGCTCTTCTGTGGCCCTTGCACACTGAACATCGATGCAAGACAAAGACAAAGGCATTGTAATCTTGATTTTTTTGATGATTGATGATGCCTTGGAAATGCCTTTTCTTCTCCTCTTAGCCGCCTTGATCTCTAGTGGACTGTCTGGATATGAAATCCTCTTTGATGGAATGAAACCCCTCTTAGATGTCATTTTCTTTTTAGAAGTAGTTAGTGCATTAATAGCATTAATCACTCCATCATGTTTCACCTTGCAGTCTTGACATTTGCATGAAGAACATTCGCTAGATGCAGCAAAATCTGGAGAAAATTCTTTACAACCATTATGAGATCATAATCATAATGGCTTGTTGTTTCAAAATCTGTAAGATGAGCATCATTAGCCCTACCCTCCAAAATTATTTTTCTTGTGATGGCTGTTGCTCCAAACAATTTCATTTTTATTCTATCAACGACCTTAGGATACGATAAAGTTTGGAGAGGCCGTAAAGTAAGAAAAAATGTCATCTTCAACTCTCGGTTGGTCGGAACAAGCCACGGATGGACAATCTAAAATAAATCGGTACATATATTAAGCATGATGATGGAATCATTTAATCATTAATTAAAAAAAAAACTTGATTAGAATTAGACTTACTGCTTCCTTGGGGGTATTGAAAAGATCAAGAAATTTTGCATTTTTATTGGTTTTGGCCGACAGCCATCTCAAAATTCTTGGACAGAAAACTTCTTCCTGGTAGTTCACTTGTTGTCTCAAATAAGGAATGGCTTCAAATACCCAAGCCTATAACATAACGCCAATAAATCAAAAGCATTATTGAATAAAAAAATAATAAATCATATCATGATAAAAGAAATATTTACCATGAAGGCCCATGGAAAACCATATAAGTTGACTGTTTTTGGCGTTAATAGAGTCAGCAAATATTCGACAGTCATTTTGATGCTTTCATAACCCCAAGGATAGCTGTTAAATGTCTCAATATCCTAGGAGAGATTTATTAAACCGAGGCTTATGTTGTTGTTAATGTCTCTCGCCCAAAGAACATTATGTACAAACCAAACCAAGCACAATGATTGCTTGTGCTTCTTTGAAAGTCCTTTACCTTTCAACGCTTTAATCAAATTTTTGTTTTTCAAGCTTGGACCAACAATGGACACTAGGTCATCACGATCACTCGACTTGCCTTTTTCCTTTTTTGGGTGTGCAGGGTGCTTTTTTTGGGTCAGAGTAGGTATAACTTGAGAAGGAGAAGGAGGATAATATTTTTAGTCCGATAACTATGGCGAACTCCTCCCAACCAAAATAAACAGGCATGCCACAGTAATTTATCCACACCTCATCCATCTTATCTTTGTTTTCATACATAAACCTACGCTTGAGAAGATCATATACCATTTTCATCGAAAAATGAGCATTATTGTCCTCCGACAAATCAAGATATTTCCCAAAGTAGCTTTTCCTGAAATAAGAATCCATTTTTTGTTCTCGAAGTATTTTTCTGAAGGCATCAAAAGATTTTCCCATGGCTGACTTAACCACGAGATCACCCATTAAATCTGTGGCACCATCGCACTGCATTCTCACTGGGTAATGATCAATGCTGAAGGTTTTGACCAACTCTTCGACGAAGGGCTATTAGCATTTGGATCATCTCTTTTGAAAGATTCCTCCTGCCCGTGTTTATTATCTTTTGCTCCTGATTGAGATAACACTTGTAAAGCAAACTCATAGAGTGGTGGATGTAGCTGAGCTACTGCACTTGTTCCTTTACTTGGACTTGATTCAATTTCTTTTATTTTGGGAGCCATGTTATCTTAAATTAATAGAAACATAACATAGATTATAATTGATTAATGTATAAGAGTAATATAACAGTTCCAACAGACAGCTAATCTGTTGCACCAAGTATGTTATCTATCGCAACATATAACCGACTTGTTGCAATGGATGAGTAATACGTGGGAACCATAAAAATAACACTATCTATTGCACCTGGTATTTTATCTGATGCAATACATAACTGACTTGTTGAAATGGATGAGTAATCCGTTAGAAACAATAAAAACAGATCACTAATCTATTGCACCAGGTATTTTATCTGTTGCAACATATAACTGACCTGTTGCAATGGATAAGTAAATCATTGGAAAGAATAAAAATGGATCACTAATCTGTTGCACCAGGTATGTTATCTGTTGCAATAGATAACCGACCTGTATGAGTAAATCATTGAAAAGAATAAA
This sequence comes from Capsicum baccatum var. pendulum, assembly GCA_030864225.1. Taxonomy (NCBI): domain Eukaryota; kingdom Viridiplantae; phylum Streptophyta; class Magnoliopsida; order Solanales; family Solanaceae; genus Capsicum; species Capsicum baccatum. Next base: position 235,493,000 of record CM061560.1, on the reverse strand, counting down.
AACAGTCCTAATCTGTTGTAAAATAAAGAGTAAACCGTTGGAAAGAATAAAAATAGATCACTAATCAGTTATCTGCTGGATCAATATTGTTCATATTTCTTCCAAACAAAAGAGTCGTCTATCGCAACAGATGAATGATCTGTTAGATTGTTCACCTGTTGCATCAGATTTTCATAGTTGCATCAGATTTTTAATCTGTTGCATCAGATTTTAAAATAAAGAGTAAACCGTTGGAAAGAATAAAAACAGATCACTAATCAGTTATCTGTTGGATCAATATTGTTTAGATTTCTTCCAAACAGAAGAGTCATCTGTCGCAACAGATGAATAATCTGTTAGATTATTCACCTGTTGCATTAGATTTTCATAGTTACATCAGATTTTTAATCTGTTGCATCAGATTTTCATTGTTGCATCATATGTTTCATCTATTACATCAGACATTTCAATTGTTGCAATACCATTTCTACCAAGACAAATAACAAATCAACCCAGCAACACCAACATATCCCACACACATACACACTAAGAACATCAACTGTGATAAAAAATCACTAACAAATTCGAATCAACAGTACGAAAATAAGAAGAAGAAATGCAGAAATGCTAGAAATTAGGGTTTTATTCAGTCCACATTTCAATACTAGAAGAGTAGTTAGCTCAAGTTTTCTGTTTTCTCATAATTTTTTACCTGTGAAAAAGAAAATGGGAGGACGAAGAACTCGAAGTTGTTATCGTCGGAGAAGTATTCACATTGATTAACAGTTGAAAGTCGAAAAGGAACTCGCCCGACTATTTATCGCCAGAGGTTGAAGGGAGAAATTTTGAAGAACTGTTGGTTGGGAGAAGCTGGAGAGAGAGACTGGTTGATTAGGATTGAAGAGGGGTGTGTGTTGGGTTTATTTGTATTTTTGAAAAGATTAGAAAGTTTTGAAAATATTAATTAAGTCCACAATTAACTTAATCAAGTTTCCTAATGATGTTTGACCCTATCTGTTGGTCAATGTCACCAATCCTTCATTCAAGACTTAAAAGACACCTTTCCTTCAATTTTCTCCACAAAGATTAGGAAATAATAAATATTAGGAGTAATTTTATTATATTACTCTTTGAATATAATAAATTTAATGCCTTGAAAAATGTATTAGGTGATAAACTGAATTTAATAGCAAGGATAAAATATATGATAAATTATCCATTGATTTTCAAACTAGACAAGTATTATTGGACATCTATTTTTAGTACAGTGGACAAGTATTGTTGGATAAAGGGAGAAATAAATTATATGATTTAAACTTCAATTGAAATAATAATGAAGATTGTGAAATACATTTCAAAAAATTATCTAAAGAAAGAAATAATAGAGAAAGAAAAAACTATTTAATTTATTATCAAAAGTATTTTAGAATTTTAATTAAATAACTCAAACAACATATTAATAAATAAAGTTTTAACAATAACACCCAAGTTTATATATTGCAAACAAATGACTAGCATTTTATTAACTAGATTTAATCCTTACTTTTATTAATAATCATATGTGAAATATTATGTGTCTTTTAAAGATACTACACCAAAACAACTAATATATAAGAATATAAAAGACAACTCTAAATTATTAAATGGTGTAAGTGATTCATCAAAAATTCATTGAGTAATGTATCAACATCACAAACTAGAAAAAATGTGTAAGAAGATAACGTTTAAACAATGCATATTATGCCTTACATTCCTTACATTTGAATGATTAACCTAGAAAGGCGAATACTACACATGGTCTAACAAGCAATTAGGAAAGGATAAAATATGTAGCAGAATAGACAGGTTGTTTGTCAACATGGAGTGGACGATGAAATGGGGCGATGTTAGCACTACATATGAACTTCCACAAGTGTCTGATCACTCTCCTATGTTGGTGACACTCCAAGACACTCAGTGGAGTCAGATCACCTTTTAAATATTATAATATGTAGGCTGACCATTCTTCATTTTAGAGTATAGTGGAAATAGTATGGGCATCTCAATTAAAAAAGATGGAATTTGGCAAGCATGTTGACTAAGCTAAAAGCATTAAGACCGGTACTGAAGAATCTTAATATAGTTGAGTTCAAGAATATCACACAGAAAATTGCCCAAATTAGAACTGAATTGAATCTCACACAGGAAAAAATTTAAAGGCATTGTACAAAGCTTTACAGTTGAAGGAGAAAAAATATATCTAAGATTTGGAGAAATGGTAATCAATTGAAGAAAATATTCTAAGGCAAAAAGCTAAAGTGCACCGGATCAAGTTGGGGTATTCTAATAGTAAATACTTCTCAGAAAATATGCAAGAATCAAATCCTAGAGATAACTTCTCTGAATAAGATAATCTGTCTACAGCCAATGCTATACAGGAAGAAATGACAGGTTTTATAAATCTTTGATGGGATCTGTAAGTCACAATCTGCCAGCAATAAGCTTGGCAACAATGAGAAAGGGACAGGTTCTCACGTATGCTCAAGGGGATGAATTGTGCAAAGAGGTAACAAAAAAGGAGAGAGTTGATGCTTTATACTCAATAGACAATGACAAAGTCCCTGGGGGTGGATGGTTACAACGCCCATTTTTATTAAAAAGCCTGACCCATTATACAACATAACCTCATTGATGCTGTCAAGGAAGTTTTCATAACAGGAAAGCTACACAGAGCTATTAATTATACTCTATTTACTCTTGTCCCCAAAATAGTGTACCCAATTATAGTAAAGGATTTTAGACCTATTGCCTATTGCTCTGTCCTATACAAATTTATTGTAAAAGTATTAGCTGCCAGGTTACAAAAAGTAATAACTACAATCATCTGTGATGCGCAATCAGGGTTTATTTTTTTAAAAAATAGCTGATAATATCACCATTGCAACTGAGTTGGTAAAAGCTTATACTACAAAACATATCTCTCCTAGAGGCATGCTCAATATTGATCTGTAAAAAGCGTATGACTCAATGGAGTGGGCTTACTTGAGATAGGTTATGGGGGCTCTTTGTTTTTCTATCAAGTTTGTTCAATGGGTACTGGAATGCATCCGGAGAATTCATTATTCTATAATGATAAATGGGGAATCAACTAAGCCTTTTGATGAAGTCTGGGGATTAAGACAGGAAGATCCCATATCTCCATTTCTATTTGCAATAGCAATGGAGTATCTTAGTAGATGTCTTGCAGAGCTAAAATAGAATAAGCAATTCAAATTTTATCCTAGATATGCTAGGACCGGATTAACTCGTATATGCTTTAAGGATGACCTATTGCTCTTTGCAAAAGGAGACCTCGCTTTGGTAAATGCCTCTACCAGTGCTTTCATAGGTTCTCGAAAGCTTCAGGCTTAACTGTAAATATACAAAAAATCAGCTTCTACTTTGAAGGGATGTCTGAGTTAGAAAAAGATAAAATGATACAACAATTTGGTTTTAGCATTAGAGCATTACTTTTCAAATACTTGGGAATATCACTCTCAACAAAGTAATTGACCTTGTTACAACGGTCACCAGTGATTGATAAGATTATAGCTAGAATCTCTTCTTGGATAGCTAAGAAATTATTGTTATATTCCACAATACGGGTACGTAGAATCTGTATAATAGAATAACAACTTCAACTCGAGTTCAAGTATGAACAAGAACACAACGAATTTGAACAAATACCCTCAACAAAAGATCAAAATGATCTTTACAAGAGGTGTATTTTATATTTTAGAAATATAGATGAAACAAAAATTGTTAAGGCTAAGTCGTCTGAATTCACGAACTTTTCTTAAGGAATAATTCCCCTCACTATACCCGAGGTTATGGAATCTTCCTCCTAGGATAAAATGGCCTTCAATCTGACTATAGCGGTACCTCAAATAGGCGGATTCTTTGAACACACTCACGGTTTGGATGATCACACTTAGAGTATTCTTAAGAAGAAAAAGAAACTTGTAGTTCTAAATTTTTTTTTCGTCTTAACTCGTGGAAGAAAGCAGGTTATTTATAGCCACAACATGCCTCTTCTGAAGAGAGGCAATGGTTCAATCCAAAGGTTGCACTTTTGCTGTAAGTTTATGTCTGTTCATGAAAGATTGCATCTTTTCATCTTGTTTCATGAATAAGTGTGTCCTTTTGCTGAATGGTTGCATCAGTTTGTTCAACCAGTACATCAGTTCAAAAAAAAATACAACAGTTCTGAAATAGCATTAGTTCAAACAGTGCCTGCACAGTTTCGAAATACTATTCATTGCACAGTTTCGAAACACTGTTCATTGTAAAGTTTTGAAACACTGTTTCAGAATATAAATGGAGTCCAACAGAAAATATTTTCTGCATTTTACATATATTCAGATCAGATTTTTTTCAAATAAAATTTGTCCAAAAAGATAGATCTCATCGACCGATCATTTGCCAAATCCAAATCCAAATCCAAATTCGAAGCCGAGTCGAGCGAGCGGCGATGATGACGGCTCGAGGCATCTCTATTTTACTGCCTCACTTATCATGTGGAGTAAGTGTTCATTAATATAAACACTACAAAGTTTCCTTCTCCTACCAATGTGGGAGAGTTAGCAGACTTTTCACTTTGGGAGTATACCTTCTAAATTGGTATCTCCTTCCTTCCACAATTTTTCTCAATTTTTTCCATTCACACTTCATTCAGATACTATGAACCCAACAATCCCCTACAGGAATGAGGAATGACTATTTTTTCATAAAAGTTTTATGGACAAGTATGTGATCATCAAGTAAAGACTGATTGCATCTGGATAAGTGGGTTTCCCTTTGAACTTTCCGTAGTGAACATGCATCGGATGCACTCAGTCAATCGGTAGATTTGGTATATTTGAACCATCGAGCTTTAATGTACACCTAGACAACACATGTGACATAATCAGCCTTTTACTGTTTATGGTTCTTACGGTTTTGTTCTTTTCAGCCATGAACACGTCCCGGTTTTCATGAGATCTTAGAGAATAGCCTTTACTAACATTCTCTTTGAAGCGGCTTCTACTTCGCCCACACATAGGTGATTTCTTAACATTCAATCCTATAAATTAAACTATTTGGTCAAATCTGCCAAATTTAGATAATCATTAATAGAGTTTTTGCCTTAAGTCTTATCCTTGTTTACTATATATTGTCAACATCATAAGAATGGTTTGGGTAATTGACAATGTTGAACCTGTTAGACACAACTTTGTTTGATCTCCTTGAACCTAACTCTTGGGATCTCCAGTCTTCTAGGTAGAGTTACCGCCATGCTGACTTATCCTAGGCCTTAAACCCATTTCCTTGGATGTTCTTTCCACTCTTTCTCTAGATAGGCCTTTTGTAAGTGGATCCGACATATTATCTGTTGACTTTACATAGTCTATAGTGATAATTCCACTAGAGAGAAATTCTTTAACGGTATTATATCTTCGTCTGATATGACGAGATTTACTATTATACATTATGCTCCCTGACCTACCTATTGCTGCTTGGCTATCACAGTGTATACATACTGGTGCCACTGGCTTGGGCCAATACGGAATATCTTACAAGAAATTTCAAAGCCATTCTAATTCTTCACCGTCTTTATCTATTGTGATAAATTCAGATTCCATTGTAGAGCGAGCGATACAAGTCTGTTTGGATGATTTCTAAGAAACTGCTCCTCCACCGATAGTAAATACATATCCACTTGTGGATTTTACTTTGTTCGATCCGATGATCCAATTTGCATCACTATATCTTTCAAGTACCGCAGGATATTTATTATAATGCAAAGCATAATTTTGAGTGTATTTAAGATACCCCTAAACTCTTTTCATTGCCATCCAGTGAGTTTTGTTGGGATTACTCGTGTACCAACTCAATTTACTGATAGCGCATGCTATGTCTGGTCGTGTACAGTTTATTATATACATTAAACATCCCAATACTCTTGTATACTTCAATTTCAAGTCACTTTCACCTTCATTCTTACGAAGTGCAAAGCTCCCATCCAATGGAGTCTTGGCAATACCGAATTCCATATACTTGAACTTGTCAAGTACCTTTTATATATAATGAGACTGTCACAATGCCAACCCTTATGGAGTTCGATGGATTCTTATACCTAAGATCACATCTGCAAATCCAAGGTCCTTCATATCAAACTTGCTCTCGAGCATTCGTTTTGTTGGATTTATGTCAGAAATGTCTCTACTGATGATCAACATATCATCCACATATAAACATACAATGACTTGGTGATTTGGAGTGTCTTTAATATAAACACATTTATGACATTCATTTATTTTGAATCTATTTGCCAACATGGTTTGGTCAAACTTTGCATGCCATTGTTTTGGTTCTTGCTTTAGTCCATATAATGACTTAATAAGTTTACATACGTTGTTTTTCTTTCCTGGAACCACAAAACCCTCACGTTGTTCCATGTAAATTTCTTCCTCCAAATCTCCATTTAGGAATGCGGTTTTTACATCCATTTGATGAATTTGAAGATCATATACCACCGCTAAGGCAATTAACATTCGAATTGAGGTTGTCCTTGTTACTGGCGAGTATATATCAAAGTAATCAAGGTCTTTCTTTTGTTTAAAGCCTTTTACTACAAGACTTGCCTTGTATTTGTCAATAGTACCATTCGCCTTCATTTTCCTTTTGAAGATCCATTTAGAACCTAAAGGTTTATTTTTGGAAGGAAGGTCAACCAATTCCCATGTATGGTTTATTAAGATTGAATCTATGTCACTATTGACTGCCTCTTTCCAAAAGGATGAGTCTGATGAAGACATCGCTTCTTTAAATGTTTGAGTTTCATTTTCTAAGAGAAATGTTATAAAATCTGATCCAAACAAAGTTGACATTCTTAGAAGTGTACTACGTCTTGAATTTTCATTATGTACATTCTCACTTGGTTCATCTCGAGGTCATTTGGAACCTCCACTAGACTGTTCGTGTCTAAATTTTATGGGTAAAAGTTTTCGAAGAATTCAGCATTGTCTGATTGAATTGCCTTATTTTCACTAATATCCAGATGTTCAGATTTATGAACCAAAAATTGACATGCTTTACTACTTTTGGCATATCCTATGAACACACAGTCCACTATTTTATGTCCTATTTTAACCCTTTTAGGTATAGGAACATGTACCTTTGCTAGAAACCCCCACGATTTGAAATATTTCAAGTTAGGTTTCCTTTCTTTCCATTTTTCGTAAGGAATTAATTGTGTCTTACTATGGGAAACTCTGTTGAGTATACGATTGGCCGTAAGGATAGCCTCCCCCCATAAGTTTTGCGGTAAACCAGCACTTATAAGTAAGACATTCATCATTTACTTCAAAGTTTGATTTTTCCTTTCCCCAATTCTATTAGATTGGGGTGAATATGGGGCCGTAGTTTGATGGATTATTCCATTCTCTACACATATTTGCGCAAAGGGAGATTCATATTATTCTCCCCTATCACTTCTATCATTTTGATCTTTTTGTCTAACTGATTTTCAACATTAGTTTTATATTGCCTAAACTCATCTATTGCTTCATCCTTACCATTTAGCAAGTATACATAATGATATCTAGTGCAATCGTCAATAAAAGTTATGAAATACTTTTTCCCACAACGAGATGGTGTTGACTTCATATTACAAATGTCAGTGTGTATTAAGTCCAAGGGATTGGAATTCCTTTCAATGGACTTATAAGGATGCTTTGCATACTTCGATTCCACACACGTTTGACACTCTGATTTGTTGCACTCAAAGTTTGGTAAAACTTCTAAGTTAATCAATTTTCGTAATGTTTTGTAATAAACGTGGCCTAAACGTTCATGCTATAAATCCTAAGACTCAAGCAAATAAGACGAATTCGAACTTTTATTCATTTCAACAGTCATTACATTCATCTTATAAAGACCCTCCGTGAGATAACCTGTTTCTACATACATTTCTCCTTTGCTAACTACAATTTTCCCAGAAATGGTTACACATTTGAATCCGTTATTATCTAGGAGTGAAACAAAAATTAAGTTCCTACATAACTCCAAAACATATAGCTCATTGTTCAGTGTCAAGACCTTGTCGGAAGTCATCTTTAAGCAAATTTTTCCTGTCCCTCCACCTTAGCAGTAGCGGAGTTGGCCATGTAAAGGATTTCTTCTGCTTGAGCCGGAGCAAATGACGAGAACAACTCTTTGTTTGCGCAAACATGGCGTGTGGCACCAGAATCCATCTATCATTCGTGTGGATTCCCCACCAAGTTGCATTCCGTGAACATAGCACACAAATCATCATATTCTTTGTTGGACTAAATCATGTTCGCTTGGTCCTTTTTCTTGCCTTTCTTCGGGGCTCGACAATCTGTGGACTTGTGGTCAATTTTGCCACAATTGAAGCATTTTCACTTGAACTTTTTCTTGGGTTGATTACTTCCATGTTCAACTTTCTTTCTTTTCTTCAAGTTATTTTGGCCATCTTCTATATGGGCTCCATTCATTGTAGAATTTCCCTTTGACCTTCTTTTGGCAGCTTTATTGTCCTCTTTAATACGAAGTCGGACGATAAGATCTTCAACGGTCATCTCCTTGCATTTATGCTTTAAGTAGTTTTTCAAGTCTTTCCACAAAGGTGGTAGCTTCTCAACTATCGCTGCTACTTGGAAAGCATCATTCACAATTAAAAATACAAAACAGTTTATGTGAGTATTAAGAACATTTTTATTTTGTTCAACTAAGGTATTTTTCAAAAATATACATTCTGCTAGGAGATCATGTATGATGACTTGCAACTCCTGTACTTGAGAGACAACAGATTTTTTGTCAATCATTTTGAAGTCCAGGAACGTGCAACAAGGAATTTCTTAATTCCCGCATATTCTGTTTTATTTTTTCGTTCAAGTGCCCCCCACAGTTCTTTTGATGTCTTGGTTCCATTATAGATATTTTAGAGGTCGTTTAGGAGACCACTCAGAATATAGTTCCTGCATAGGAAATCCAAATGTTTCCAAGCTTCTACATTATTGAAGCGGTCCTTGTCCGAGGTTCCCTTAAGCACATCGGGAGCGTCTTCGCTAGTGAACCATTGTAGACATATAGTGGTGAGGTAAAAGAACATCTTTTGTTGCCACCGCTTGAAGTCGATGCCAGAAAATTTTTCGGGCTTCTCCGCCGGTGCCATTATTGGCGGAGAATTTGTGTGACTTGATGTGGAAATATTATTTGCCCCCATAGATGTTGTCGCATCCCTTATTTGACTTTCAGTTGTCATTTTTCCTGTCACCATAAGACAGAAAACTTAGTATTTTACAGAATACTATTTATAAAGTTAAGTAACTTGAAACTCTTCTTCTTGTTTCTAGTTAACGATGAAAGTTTTATTACTTCAAATCGTCAACCGAGTGAACCTTAACTTGTGATGAAGATTTTATGTCTTCTAATCACTAGTTAAATTCAAGCATCGTAGAAAGCCTAAGCTTTAATCTCCAAAAACAAGCAATATAGATTCTGTAAAAAAATTATTCCTTAAGATTGTTATATTCCACAATACGGGTACGTAGAATCTGTATAATAGAATAACAACTTCAACTCGAGTTCAAGTATGAATAAGTACACAACGAAGTTGAACAAATACCATCAACATAAGATCAAAATGATCTTTACAAGAGGTGTATTTTATATTTAGAAATATAGATGAAACAAAAATTGTTAAGGCCAAGTCGTCTGAATTCACGAACTTTCCTTAAGAATTAATTCCCCTTACTGTACTCGAGGTGATGGAATCTTCCTCCCAGGATAAAATGGCCTTCAATCCGACTATAGCGGTACCTCAAATAGGCGGATTCTTCGAACTCACTCACTGTTTGAATGATCAAACTTAGAGTACTTTTAAGAAGAAGAAGAAGCTTGTAATTCTGAATTTTTTTTTTGTCTTAACCTGTGAAGAAAGCAGGTTATTTATAGCCATAACATGCCTCTTCTGAAGAGAGGCAATGGTTCAATCCAAAGGTTGCACCTTTGCTGTAAGTTTATGTCTGTTCATGAAAGATTGCATCTTTTCATCTTGTTTCATGAATAAGTGTGTCCTTTTGCTGAATGGTTGCATCAGTTTGTTCAACCAATACATCAGTTCAGAAACAATACAACAATTCTGAAGCAGCATTAGTTCAAACAGTGCCTACATAGTTTCAAAAAATTGTTCACTGCACAGTTTTGAAACACTGTTCATTGTACAGTTTCGAAACACTGTTTTAGAATATAAATGGAGTCCAACAGAAAATATTTCCTCTGTTTTACATATATTCAGATCATATTTTTGTCAAATAATATTTTTCCAAAAAGATAGATCTCATCGATCGATCATTTGCCAAATCAAAATCCAAATCCGAAGTCGAGCCGAGCGAGTGATGACGGCGACGGCGCGAGGCATCTCTATTTTCTTGCCTCACTTATCATGTGGAGTAAGTGTTCATTAATATAAATACTACAAAGTTTTCTTCTCCCACCAATGTGGGAGTGTTAGTTGACTTTCCACTTTGGGAGTATACCTTCTTAATTGGTATCTCCTTCCTTCCATAATTTTTCTCCTTTTTTTCCATTCACACTTTATTCATATACTATGAACCCAACAATCCCCCGTATGAATGGGGAATCGCTATTTTTTTGTAAAAGTTTTACGGACAAGTATGTGATCATCAAATAAATACTGATTGCATCTGGATAAGTGGGTTTCCCTTTAAACTTTACGTAGTGAACATGCATCGAATGCACTCGGTCAATCGGTAGATTTGATATCCTTGAACCGTCGAGCTTTAATGTACACCTAGACATCACATGTCATACAACTAGCCTTTTACCGTTTATGGTTCTTATGGTTTTGTTCTTTTCAGCCATGAACACATCCCAATTTTCATGAGATCTTAGAGAATAAGCCTTTACTAACATTCTCTTTGAAGCGGCTTCCACTTTGCTCACACATAGGTGATTTCTAAACGTTAAATCCTATAGATTAAACTATTAGGTCAAATCTTCCAAATTTAGATAATCATTAAAAGACTTTTCGCCTTAAGTCTTATCCTTGTTTACTATACATTGTCTACATCATGAGAGTGAGTTGGGTAATTGACAATGTTGAACCTGTCAAACACAACTTTGTTTGATCTCCTTGAACCTAGCTCTTGGTATCTCCAGTCGGCTAGGTAGAGTTACTGCCATGCTGACTTATCCTAGGCCTTAAACCCATTCCCTTGGATGTTCTTTCCACTCCTTCTCTATATAGGCCTTTTGTAAGTGGATCCGACACATTATCTTTTGACTTTACATAGTCTACAGTGATAATTCCACTAGGGAGAAGTTCTCTAATGGTATTATGTCTTCGTCTTATATGATGAGATTTACTCTTATATATCATGCTCCCTACCCTACCTATTGCTGCTTGGCTATCACAGTGTATACATACTAGTGCCACTGGCTTGGGCCAATACGAAATATCTTCCAAGAAATTTTGAAGCTATTCTGCTTCTTCACCAGCTTTATCTAATGCGATAAATTCAGATTCCATTGTAGAGTGAGCGATACAAGTCTGTTTGGATGATTTCCAAGAAACTGCTCCTCCACCGATAGTAAATACATATCCACTTGTGGATTTTACTTTGTTCAATCCGGTGATCCAATTTGCATCACTATATCCTTCAAGTACCGCAGGATATTTATTATAATGCAAAGCATAATTTTGAGTGTATTTAAGATACCCCAAAACTCTTTTCATTGCCATCCAGTGAGTTTTGTTGGGATTACTTGTGTACCGACTTAATTTACTGATAGCGCATGCTATGTCTGGTCGTGTACAGTTTATTATATACATTAAACATCCTAATACTCTTGCGTACTTCAATTGCGAGTCACTTTCACCTTCATTCTTATGAAGTGCAAAGCTCCCATCCAATGGAGTCTTGGCAATACCGAATTCCATAGACTTGAACTTGTCAATTACCTTTTATATATAATGAGACTGTGATAATGCCAACCCTTGTGGAGTTTGATGGATTCTTATACCTAAGATCACATCTGCAACTCCAAGGTCCTACATATCAAACTTGCTCTCGAGCATTCATTTTGTTGCATTTATGTCAGAAATGTCTCTACTGATGATCAACATATCATCCACATATAAACATACAATGACTTGATGATTTGGAGTGTCTTTAATATAAACACATTTATCACATTCATTTATTTTGAATCCGTTTGCCAACATGGTTTGGTCAAACTTTGCATGCCATTGTTTTGGTGCTTGCTTTAGTCCATATAATGACTTAATAAGTTTACAGACCTTGTTTTCCTTTCTTGGAACCACAAAACCCTCACGTTGTTCCATGTAAATTTCTTCCTCCAAATCTCCATTTAGGAATGCGGTTTTTACATTCATTTGATGAATTTGAAGATCATATACCGCTGCCAAGGTGATTAACATTCGAATCGAGGTTATCCTTGTTACTGGTGAGTATGTATCAAAGTAATCAAGGCCTTTCTTTTGTATAAAGCCTTTTACTACAAGTCATTCTTTGTATTTGTCAATAGTACCATTCGCCTTCATTTTCCTTTTGAAGATCCATTTAGAACCTAAAGGTTTATTTTTGGGAGGAAGGTCAACCAATTCCCATGTATGGTTTCTTAAGATTGAATCTATCTCATTATTGACTACCTCTTTCCAAAAGGATGAGTCTGACGAAGACATTGCTTCTTTAAATGTTTGAGTTTCATTTTCTAAGAGACATGTTACAAAATCCGATCCAAACCAAGTTGACATTCTTTGACGTGTACTACGTCTTGAATTTTCTTCATTATGTACATTCTCACTTGGTTCATCTCGAGGTCATTTGGAACCTCCACTAGACTATTCTTGTCTAATTTTTATGGGTAAATGTTTTCAAAGAATTCAGCATTGTCTGATTCAATTACTATATTTTCACTAATATCCGAATGTTCAAATTTATGAACCAAAAATCGACATGCTTTACTACTTTTAACATATCCTATGAACTCGCAGTCCACCATTTTAGGTCCTATTTTAACCCTTTTAGAAATTGGAACTTGTACCTTTGCTAGACTCCCCCACACTTTGAAATATTTCAAGTTAGGTTTCCTTTCTTTCTATTTTTTGTAAGGAATTAATTGTGTCTTACTATAGGGAACTCTGTTGAGTATACGATTGGCCGTAAGGATAGCCTCCCCCCATAAGTTTTGCGGTAAACCAGCATTTATAAGTAAGATATTCATCATTTCCTTCAAAGTTGGTTTTTTTCTTTCCACAATTCCATTAGATTGGGTGAATAAGGGGCCGTAGTTTGATGGATTATTCCATTCTCTACACATATTTGCGAAAAGGGATATTCATATTCTCCACCCCTATCACTTTTTATCATTTTGATATTTTTGTCTAACTGATTTTCAACTTCAGTCTTATATTGCCTAAATGCATCTATTGCTTCATCCTTACTATTTAGCAAGTAGACATAACAATATCTTGTGCAATCGTCAATAAAAGTTATGAAATACTTTTTCCCACCACGAGATGGTGTTGACTTCATATTACAAATGTCAATGTGTATTAAGTCTAAGAGATTGGAATTCCTTTCAACGGACTTATAAGGATGCTTTGCATACTTCGATTCCACACACGTTTGACGCTCTGATTTATTGCACTCTAAGTTTGGCAAAACTTCTAAGTTAATCAGTTTTTGTAGCATTTTGTAATTAACATGGCCTAAACGTTCATGCCATAAATCCTAAGACTCAAGCAAATAAGATGAATTCAAACATTTCAACAGTCATTATATTCATCTTATAAAGGCCTTCCATGAGATAGCCTTTTCCTACGCACATTTCTCCTTTGCTAACTACAATTTTACCAGAAATGGTTACACAGTTGAATCCGTTCTTATCTAGGAGTAAAATAGAAATTACATTCCTAAATAACTCCGGAACATTTAGCATATTGTTCAGTGTCAAGACCTTGCTGGAAGTCATCTTTAGGCAAATTTTTTCTGTTCCCTCCACCTTAGCAGTAGCGGAGTTAGCCATGTAAAGCATTTCTTTTGCTTGAGCTGGAGCAAATGATGAGAACAACTCTTTGTTTGCGTAAACATGGCGTATGGCACCAGAATCCATCCACCATTCGTGTGGATTCCCCACCAAGTTGCATTCCGTGAACATAGCACACAAATCATCATATTCTTTATTGGACTCAATTATATTCGCTTGGTCCTTTTTCTTGCCTTTCTTCGGGGCTCGACAATCTGTGAACTTGTGGCCAATTTTGCCATAATTGAAGCATTTTCCCTTGAACTTTTTCTTGGGTTTATTGCTTCCATGTTCAACTTTCTTTATTTTCTTCAAGTTGTTTTGGCCATCTTCTACAATATGGGATCCATTCATTGTAGAATTTCCCTTTGACCTTCTTTCGATAGATTTATTGTCCTCTTAAATACGAAGTCATATGGTAAGATCTTCAACGGTCATCTCCTTGCATTTATGCTTTAAGTAGTTTATGAAGTCTTTCCACAAAGGTGGTAACTTCTCAACTATTGCTGCTACTTGGAAAGCATCATTCACAATTAAACCTACAAAACAGTTTATGTGAGTATTAAGAATATTTTTATTTTGTTCAACTAAGGTATTTTTCAGAAATATACCTTCTGCTAGGAGATCATGTATGATGACTTGCAACTCCAGTACTTGAGAGACAACGGATTTTTTGTCAATCATTTTGAAGTCCAGGAACGTGCAACAAGGAATTTCTTAATTCCCGCATATTCTGTTTTATTTTTCCGTTCAAGTGCCCCCCACAGTTCTTTTGATGTCTTGGTTCCATTATAGATATTTTAGAGGTCGTTTAGGAGACCACTCAGAATATAGTTCCTGTAAAGGAAATCCGAATGTTTCCAAGCTTCTACAATAACGAAGCGGTCCTTATCCGAGGTTCCGTCGGGCACCTCGGGAGTGTCTTCACTAGTGAACTGTTGTAGATATAAAGTGGTGAGGTAAGATAACATCTTTTGTTGCCACTACTTGAAGTCGATGCCAGATTATTTTCCGAGTTTCTCCGCCGGTGCCATCGTTGGTAGAACATTTGTGCGACTTGATGTGGCAATATTATTTGCCCCCATAGACGTTGTTGCATACATCATTTGACTTTCAGTTGTCATTTATCCTATCACCACAAGACAGAAAACTTAGTATTTTTCAGAATACTATTTATAAAGTTAAGTAACTTAAAACTCTTCTTCTTGTTTCTAGTTAACGATGAAGTTTTTGTTACTTCGAATCGTCAACCGAGTGAACCTTAGCTTGTGATGAAGATTTTATGTCTTCTAATAACTAGTTAAATTCAAGCGGAGTAGAAAGCCTAAGCTTTAATCTCCAAAAACAAGCAATACAGATTCTGTGAAAAAATTATTCCTTAAGATTGTTATATTCCACAATACGGGTAGTAGAATCTGTATCATAGAATAACAACTTCAACTCGAGTTCAGGTATGAACAAGAACACAATGAAGTTGAACAAATACCCTCAACACAAGGTCAAAATAATCTTTACAAGAGGTGTATTTTATATTTTAGAAATATAGATGAAACAAAAATTGTTAAGGCCAAGTCGTCTGAATTCACGGACTTTCCTTAAGGAATAATTCCCCTCACTATACCCGAGATTATGGAATCTTCCTCCCAGGATAAAATGACCTTCAATCCAACTATAGAGGTACCTCAAATAGGCGGATTCTTTAAACACACTCACAATTTGAATGATCACACTTAGAGTATTTTTTAAGAAGAAGAAGCTTGTAATTCAAAAATTTTCTTCTGTCTTAACCTGTGAAAGAAAGCAGGTTATTTATAGCCACAACATGCCTCTTCTGAAGAGAGGCAATGGTTCAATCCAAAGGTTGCACCTTTGCTGTAAGTTTATGTCTATTCATGAAAGATTACATCTTTTCATCTTGTTTCATGAATAAGTGTGTCCTTTTGCTGAATGGTTGCATCAATTTGTTCAACCAGTACATCAGTTCAGAAACAATACAGCAGTTCTGAAGCAGCATTAGTTCAAATAGTGCCTGCACAGTTTTGAAACACTGTTCACTACACAATTTCGAAACACTATTTATTGCACAGTTTCAAAACACTGTTTCAGAATATAAATGGAGTCTAGCAGAAAATATTTCCTGCATTTTACATATATTCAGATCAGATTTTCATCAAATAAAATTTATCCAAAAATATAGATCTCATCGATCGATCATTTGCCAAATCCAAATCCAAATCCAAATCTGAAGCCGAGCCGAGCGAGTGACGACGACGACGGCGTGAGGCATCTCTATTTTCTTACCTCACTTATCATGTGGAGTTAGTGTTCATTAATATAAACACTACAAAGTTTCCTTCTCCCACCAATGTGGGAGAGTTAGTGGACTTTCCACTTTGGGAGTATACCTTCTAAATTGGTATCTCCTTCCTTCCATAATTTTTCTCCATTTTTTCCATTCACACTTCATTCATATACTATGAACCCAACAATCCCCCACATGAATGGGGAATGACTATTTTTTCGTAAAAGTTTTACGGACAAGTATGTGATCATCAAGTAAAGACTGATTGCATCTGGATAAGTGGCTTTCCGTTTGAAATTTCCCTAGTGAACATGCATCGGATGCACTCGGTCAATCGGTAGATTTGATAACTTTGAACCGTTGAGCTTTAATGTACACCTAGACAACACATGTCACACAACTAGACTTTTACCGTTTATGGTTCTTATGGTTTTGTTCTTTTCAGCCATGAACACGTCTCGATTTCATGAGAGCTTAGAGAATAGGCCTTTACTAACATTCTCCTTGAAGCGGCTTCCACTTCTCCCTCACATTGGTGATTTCTAAATTTTCAATCCTATAGATTAAACTATTTTGTCAAATCTGTCAAGTTTAGATAATCATTAAAAGACTTTTCATCTTAAGTTTTATCCTTGTTTACTAAACATTGTCTACATTATGAGAATGAGTTGGTATATTGACAATGTTGAACCTGTCATACAGAACTTTGTTTGATCTCTTTGAACCTAGCTCTTGGTATCTCCAGTCTGCTAGGTAGAGTTACTGTCATGCATTGCGTATGCGTTTGCATGGCGTCCAAAATGCGCTCGCAAATGGAGAAAAATATTTCTATCAGATTTTTTGAATTAAAATTTCACTTGTTCATCAAGTTTCAAATAAATTTTGTCTAAAAAATAGATCTCATCGATCATTTAACAAATCCAAATCCAAATCTGAATCTAAATTCAAAGCCGATATGAGCGAGCGACGACGGCGGCGGCACGAGGCACCGCCTTGTTCTTGCCTTACTATCCAAGTGGAGTAAGTGTTCCTTATTATAAACACTTAAAAATTTCCTTCTCCCATCAATTCATGAGAATTAGTGAACTTTTCATTAAAAGAGTAGACTTTCCATTTTAGTGACTCTATTTCCCTTTATTTTCCATTCATACATACACCTTGAACCGAACAATCCCCTACATGAATGGGGACTATCTATATTTTCAAGAAAGATATGGATAAGCATGTGATCATTGAGCAAAGACTGATTGCATCTAGATACGTGGGTTTCCCTTTAAACTTTTTGTAGTGAACGTGCATCGGATGCGCTCAGTCAATCAGTAGATTTATATCTTTGAACCGTCGATATTTAATGTATCTAGACAACACATGTCACACAACCAGCGTTTTACTGTTTATGGTTCTCACGGTTTTGTTCTTTTCAGCTATGAGCACGTCCCGGTTTCATGAGAGCTTAGAGAATAGGCCTTTACATTATCCTTGAAGCGGCTTCAACTTTGCCCTCACATAGGTGATTTCTAAATATTCAATCCTATAGATTAAACTATCTGGTCAAATCTTCCAAATTAAGATAATCATTAAAAGACTTTTCACCTTAAGTCTTATCCTTGTTTAATAAACATTTCTATATTATAAGAATGAGTTGGTATATTGACAATATTGAACCTGTCAGACAAAAATTTGTTTGATCTCTTTGAACCTAGCTCTTGGGATCTCCAGTCTACTAGGTAGAATTACCACCATGCTGACTTGTCCTAGGCCTTAAATCCATTCCCTTGGATGTCCTCTCAACTCCTTCTATAGACAGGCCTTTTTTAAGTGGATTCGACACATTATCCTTTGACTTCACATAGTCAACAAAAATAATTCCACTAGAGAGAAGTTATATAACGGTATTATGTCTTCGTCTTATGTGATGAGATCTACCGTTGTACATCATGCTTCTATCCCTACCTATTGCCGCTTGGCTATCACAGTAAATACATACTGGTGCCACTGGTTTGGGCCAATATGGAATATCTTCCAAGAAATTTTGGAGCTAGTCTAGTTCTTTACCGGCTTTATCCAATGCGATAAATTCAAATTCCATTGTAGAGCGAGAAATACATGTCTGTTTGGATGATTTCTAAGAGATCGCTCCTCCACCGATAGTAAATACATATCCACTCATGGATTTTACTTTGTTCGATCCGGTGATCCAATTCGTATCACTATATCCTTCAAGTACCGCAGGTTCTTTATTATAATATAAAACATAGTATTAAGTGTATTTAAGATACCCCAAAACTCTTTTCATTGCCATCCAATGAGTTTTGTTGGGATTGCTCTGTACCGACTCAACTTACTAATAACGCATGCTATGTCTGGTTGTGTACAATTCATTATATACATTAAACATCACAATACTCTTGTGTACTCCAATTGTGAGTCACTTTTACCTTCATTCTTTCGAAGCGCAAAGCTCACATCTAATGGAGTCTTGACAATACCAAATTCCATATACTTGAATTTGTCAAGTACCTTTTCGATATAATGAGTTTGTGACAAAGCCAACCATTGTAGAGTCCTATGGATTCTTATTCCTAAGATCACATCCGCAACTCCAAGGTCTTTCATTTCAAACTTTCTCTCTAGCATTCATTTCGTGGCATCTATGTCAGAAATATCTCTACTGATGATCAATATATCATCCACATATGAACAAATAATGACTTGGTGATTTGGAGTGTCTTTAATATACACACATTTATCACATTCGTTAATTTTGGACCAGTTTGCCAACATGGTTTAGTCAAACTTCGCATGTCATTATTTAGGTGCTTGTTTTAGTACATAAAGTGACTTAACACGTTTACACACTTTATTTTCTTTTTTTGGAACCACAAAACCCTCAGACTGTTTCATGTAAATTTCTTCCTCCAATTCTCTATTTAAGAATGCTGTTTTCATATCCATTTGATGAATTTCAAGATCAAATACTACCGTCAAGACAATTACCATCCGAATTGATG
Organism: Capsicum baccatum var. pendulum; assembly: GCA_030864225.1. Lineage (NCBI taxonomy): Eukaryota > Viridiplantae > Streptophyta > Magnoliopsida > Solanales > Solanaceae > Capsicum > Capsicum baccatum. Next base: position 235,473,611 of record CM061560.1, on the reverse strand, counting down.
TTATCCTCATTACTGGTGAGTATGTATCAAAGTAATCAAGGCCTTTCTTTTGGTTAAAGTCTTTTACAACAAATCTTGCCTTTATTTGTCAATAGTACCATCAACTTTCATTTTCCTTTTGAAGATTCCTTTAGAACCTAAAGGTTTATTTCCTGAAGAAAGATCAACCAACTCCCACATATGGTTGCTTAAGATTGAACCAATCTTACTATTGACTGCCTCTTTCCAAAAGGATGAGTCTGACGACGACATCGCTTCTTTAAAAGTTTGAGACTCATTTTCTAAGAGAAATATTACAAAATTTGATCCAAATGAAGTTGACGTTATTTGACGTGTACTACATCTTGAATTCTTATCATTATGTACATTGTCACTTGGTTCATCTCATGGTCATTTAGACCCCCACTAGACTGTTCATGTCTAGTTTTATATGGATAAATATTTTCAAAGAATTCAGCATTATCTGATTCTATTACCGTATTTTCATTAATATCTGGATGTTTGGATTTATGAACCAAAAACTAATATACTTTACTACTTTTAGCATATTCTATGAACACACAGTCCACTGTCTTAGGTCTTATCTTTACCCTTTTTGGCATAGGTACTTGGACCTTCGCTAAACACCCCCACACTTTAAAAAATTGCAAGTTGGGTTTCCTTTCTTTCCATTTTTCATAAGGAATTGATTGTGTCTTACTATGAGGAACTCTATTGAGTATTTGATTGACTGTAAGGTTAGGCCTCCCTTGGGGCCCCCCCCCCCCCCCCCGCACCATACAAGTTTGGAGGTAAACCTGAACTTATATGTAAGACATTCATCATTTCCTTCAAAGTTTTGTTTTTTCTTTCCGTAATTCTATTAGATTGAGGTGAATACGGGGATGTAGTTTGTTAGAAAATTCCATTCCCTACACATATTTCGGCGAAGGGAGATTCATATTCTCCGCCCCTATCACTTCTTATAGGTTTGATCTTTTTCTCTAATTGATTTTCAACTTCAGTTTTATATTGCCTAAACGCATCGATTGCTTTATCCTTACTATTTAGCAAATAGACATAACAATATATAGTGCAATCGTCAATAAAAGTTATAAAATACTTGTTTTCACCAAGAGATGATGTTGACTTCATTTCACAAATGTTAGTGTGGATTAAGTCTAAGGGATTCGAATTTCTTTCAACAGACTTATATGGATGCTTAGCATAATTTGATTCCACACACGTTTGACACTTTGTTTTATTGCACTCAAAGTTTGGCAATACTTCTAAGTTAATCAGTTTTTGCAATGTTTTGTAATTAACAAGGCCTAACCATTTATGCCACAAATCATATGACTCAAGCAAGTAAGAAGAAATTAAATTTTTATTGATTTCAACATTCATTTTGAATAGGCCTTCATTGACGTAGCCTTTTCCTACATACACTTCTCCTTTACTAAGTATAATTTTTTTGGAAACAAATACACATTTGAATTTGTTTTTGTCTAGAAGTGATACATAAATTTAATTCTTCCGCAACTCCGGTACATACAGGACATTGTTGAGTGTCAACACTTTACCTGAAGTCATTTTCAAGTTTACTTTTCTCGTTCCTTCTACTTTTGCAGTAACGGAGTTTGCCATGTAGATTTTTTCTTCTTATTGAGCCGGAGCGAATGTCGAAAACAACTCCTTATTAGCATAAATATAGCGTATGGCAGCAGAATCCATCCACTATTCATAAGAATTTCCCACCAAGTTGCATTCAGAAAGCGTGGCACATAGATTATCCGTTTCTTTCTTGGACTCAGCCACATTTGTTAGGTTATTTTTCTTACTTTTCTAAGGGGTCCGCAATCTGTTGATTTGTGGCCAATCTTGCCATAGTTGAAGCACTTTCCCTTGAATTTCTTCTTGGGTTTATTTTTTTCATTTCCAGTTTTCTTTCACCTTTTAGAGTTGTTGTGGTCATCTTCTACAATGTTTGCTCCATTCATTGCAGAATTTCCTTTTGACCTTCTTTTCGCAGCCTTATTATTTTCTTCAATGCGCAATCTTATGATTAGATCTTCGACAGACATCTCCTTACGCTTGTGTTTCATATAGTTCTTGAAGTCCTTCCAAATAGGTGGTAGCTTCTCTATTATTGTTGCTACTTGAAATATTTCATTCATGATTAAACCTACAATTAGGCTTATGTGAATACTAAAAACATTTTAAAACTATTCAACAAAGGTATTTGGCAAAATCATACTTTCCGCATGGAGATCATGGATGATCACTTACAGTACTTGGACTTGGGAGACAACAGACTTGCTGTCTATCATTTTATATTCTAGAAATCTTGCAATGAAGAACTTTTTAGTTCCGACATCCTCTGTCTTGTACTTCCATTCTAGCACTCCCTATAACTCTTTTGCTGTCTTTGTTCCACTATACACATTGTAAAGTCCATCTTGGAGACCACTCAAAATGAAGTTCCTACAAAGAAAATCTGAGTATTTTCAAGCCTCCATATTCATAAATCGATCTTGTTCAGAGGTTCCATTGGGCACCTCCGGAGCTGCTCAAATGTGAACCTTTGAAGACAAAGAGTTGTAAGGTATAAAAACATTTTTTGCTTCCACCTTTTGAAGTCAATACCAATGAACTTTCTGGGTTTCTCCACTATTGCCATTACTGGCGGAGCATTCATACGACTCGTTGTGGCAACACTAGTCGCCACCACAGTCGTTGCAACATCATGACCTTGACTATCCATAGTCATTTTCCTTTAATAACAAGACAGAACCTTGAGTATGTCAAAATACTCTTAATAAAGTTGCAACAACTTTAAACACCTCTTTTTTCTAGTTTAATGATGAAGTTTTTATGAATTCTAATCGTCAACTGAGTGATCTGTAACTTGTGATGAAGATTTATGTCTTCAAATTACTAGTTAAGTTCAAACGGAGTAGAAAGCTTAAAGCTTTAATCTCCAGAAACCAAGCAATACAGATTTTAAAAAATTATTCCTTAAGATTATTATTTTTCAATGTTTTCGGGTACAAGAATCTATATTTAGGCACAAAAACTTCAACACAAGTTCAAGTGTAATACCAAGAACACCTATGAAGTTACTTAACACCTTCAACACAATATTAAGAATAATCTATCCAAGACGTGTGTTAAATTTCAGAAATAAGATGAAACAAAAATTAAAGCCAAGTTCCCCGACTTCACGGAGTGTCCTTAAGGACTAATTCCCCTCACAGTACCCGAGGTTATGGAATCTTTCTCCCAGGATAAAATGGCCTTCTATCCAACAATAGAGGTACCTCAAATTTTTGGATTCATCAAACTCACTCAACAACGAATGATCACAATGAGTTTTTGAAGATGTTGTCATGACCCAAACTACTGGACCGTGCGGCCACCTACGCTACTCTAAGTAGCTAGGAGAACCCTTACTACCCAATTAAAAGTATGTGGAAGACTTATTTTTTTGAGAAAATAGAAGATTAAATATAATAACATAAATTAAATATTAATAAGTAAACTTTTTCAAAAACTTCTTTCACTATCCACAGACTTGGCTAGACATGTACAAGACCTATCTACTACATCATAAACTAATAATAAAATAATAATACAAAGACTCTAACATCTGCTAGGATGAATGTAATACCCCAAAAGTTCAGACATTTTAGGATCATGCTTCTAACTCATTAGTAATAAATTTTTAGTTATTTGGTAGTGTTATGATCAAGGTTGATTCATATTAAGGCCTCAAAAGTGTCCTAGTTAATAGACAAATCAAAATATTTCCTTACCTATTGAATTCTTGAGAAGGATATTGGTATAGTCAAATTCAAATGGCTATATCTCTCATTATGCTATGAATTTATGATCTTATCAACCACCAACAGATAGATAATTGAATTATCTTTCCAATGATACCAATTTTGCCTAAATCCGATATCGGAGCAAGGAGTTATGCCCATTTTACTCCAGCATGTCAAGCTGGGAAACTGAGTGACGACATTCGTGATAAGCTGTCACAAGCGTGATGACTTATCACCAATGTTGTCAGCCCTGGGCAGATTTCCACCCCCAGTGACGACATTTTGTGATAAGTCGTCATGACTGTGATGGTTTATTACCAATGTCGTCAACCTTAACCAGAAAATCAAGATTTTACCTTTTTGTGATGACATTTCATGACGACTTATCACAAGCTTGACGACTTGTCTAGAATGTCATCAGCCTTGGTCTTTTTCCTTCACTTCCCATGACTTATAACCCTCAAGGAGCATATTATCTTCCATTCTATTTAGTTAAACATCTTAAAAATCTCTCTCATACACTCTCAACCACAAGATTAGGGTTTTCTCTCAAGATCATCTCCTCAAGAACAAAAACATTCTCTCCTAAAAGGGGTTAAACTCTAGTCAAGAACAATCAAGAAAAAGCCTAAGGATTTTTTCAAGAACCTTCAGAAATATTAGATCTATTTCAAGATTCAATTACTAAGGCATGCGTAGTGTTCATCCATGGATCCCTTTCATTCATAGAGCTCAAGAATCATGTTTTAAATTATAAATTGTGATTTCCTTGTTGTTTTATGATTATATTCATGTTGATGATTGTTGTTTGGATTCACGGTTGTATCTTGATATGTTTTTCATGAAGCATGTGAGTAGGTTAGTTGAAACCCATGAATTTTGGATGGATTAAGATTGTTAAATTGATAAGTAAACCTATGCCCATAGTTGTGCATGTAAGGTGTTCGATAAAATGCCAAGAATGATAGAATCCATGTTTTTATGACTTAATAGTGCTTAAATGACAAGCCCATGTTTTATTCTTTATGACTCCAAATGAACTCCATGTTATTATTGTGTGTTATTATTGTGATATGGAATGAGCATAATATTGAAGCAACGCGAGTATATACATGTTGTGTGCATCCCCTTCCATGTATAAGATGTTGTGAACCAAGTGTAGTATTAAATCCCCTGCTTATGATATTGTGAATTGTAGACTCTATTCTTATGATCAAGTCATTCATGTGTGTCAGTTTCCTTCCATCGAGTCCTGTGGGTACTAGTACCCGAAAAATATTGTTGTGTTCCTAGAGCCATGTCATGTTATCACGATACTCTCAGTCAAGCCATGATCTATAGAACTCAGATAGTCATGTGACTCAGAAAATCTCAGAAATCTCATGATCTCAGTTAATTCTCAGATAATAGTATTATTCCGTCAGTCAATAGAATTTAGTTACTCAGTCCATGTACAGTCAGTTAATCATGTTCAATCTCTTCAGATGGGAGTAGAAGTTAGCATCGAGTGAACCCAAGAATGGGAACTCACCTTCCAGATAAGGGTGTGATTCTTAGCAGTCATCCTTGTGTTCTAGAACTACGTAGCCAACATAGGTTGAGACATCTTATCTTGTCAGACCAGGGTGCCATTGTTCTCATTAGAGTAACCTGCCAGATAAGGGTCACTCATAGCTTGTCCTTACTAGTGGCACGATATTGACACCCTTCCAATCAGGGCACAGATTGGACCCCGGCTCAGCTATTATAGCACATTTGGGGCATGTCGGTTAAACAACTACCTCCCATAGTTTCAGTTTCAGTCTCAATAAAAGAACTCAGATAGTTCTTTAGATTTTAGTATACCAGGACTGTCAGATATAGTCCATTCAATTACAGTATGGAACTCAGGTAGTTCTATCAGATTCAGGACTGTCAGACACAGTCATCCATGTTATCAGATATCCCATTATTGGTCATGTTAGATATCAATAAACCATGCATTAGTGTACAGATCTAGATATCACGTATTCACGATCGCAGTTACTATGTATGCATGTTTGCACTCTCACATTCATATTAGTCATTCAGTTAGAACTGCTCATGTATGTAAGTCCTTTTGCATATAGCCTACCTCACTCGTATACTCAGTACTTTTAGTTGTACTGATGCATTTGTGCTGGGGTGCTTTCCTTTATGTTACACCATAGGTTCAGAGCCACGAGTTCCAGATCAGCAGTAGAAGTTGTATTTTAGTATACAGAGTTGCAGTGAGTCCTCTTCATTCGAGGCCGATATGATTTGACTTCATTTATTTTCTTTGGTTATCTTTCAGTTTACGGAGTTAGTTGGAGACATGTTCCTTCAGTTTCTTACTCTGACAGTATTTAGAGGCTTTCAGATTTAGTTCAGATTTGTTTTAGACTTCAATTGTTTTGGGTATTTGTTACCCCATATAGATGTTATGATTTGTCAGGTATTTTATTCAGTTATACCTTATGGCCTATTATTCATGTTTTTTACATTTTACATGTATATTATGTAGTGTACAGGTACAGATATCAGTCATGGGTTAGCTTGTGGTCCTTCAGGGTCATAAGCACCGTATAGCATTTCGGTTCAGAAAAATTGAGGTGTTACAAACTTGGTATCAGAGCCTAAGGTTCAATAGAGTCCTAGGAAGTCTGAAAGCTGCATCTAGTAGAGTCTTGTACATGGGTGTGTTGCACGCCTCATTTATGTCCAGGAGGCTATAAGATATTTTAGAAACAGTTCCCATCTTTCAGTATTTAGGTCGTGCTAGTGATCATGATCTCAAGTTAAACCCTCAGTCTAATCCGTTTTTCTCTTATTTCAGAACATGCCTCCTAAGAGAAAAAACCAGCCAGCTCCTCAGCCCGAAGATCCTTTGGGCGAACATGTTTCTCATGCGGAGTTTAGGGCCGCATTCACCATACTTCCTTAGTCTATGGCTGCCCAAAATAAATGGCCACCAGCTATTCCAGCCAATCCAATGGTGAACTCAGCCGCAGCTAGGATTTGGGACTTCACCCGAATGAACCCTCCATTTTTTTCTGATCTAAGTCTGATAAAAACCCCTAGGAATTCATTGACCAAGTCTAGAAGGTCATAGACATCATGGGAGTTACCTCTTGTTAGAGTGCCGAGTTAGCCGCATACCAATTACAGGATGTTGCTCACACTTGGTACAAATAGTGGAAGTCTGAGAGGTTAGAGAATACAAGTCCTATAAAGTAGGAGGAATTTGTCATGGCTTTCTTAGATGGATTCTTTCCCCAAGAGCTGAGGGAGGCAAAAGTTCTAGAGTTCATTAGCCTCAAGCAGGGAAATATGACGGTTAAAGAGTACTCTCTCATATTTACTCAGTTAGACAGAAATGCCCCGCATGTGGTTGCAGACAACAGGGCTAAGATGAGCAAGTTCGTTTCAGGGGTGAATGATAGCATGGTAAATAAGTATAGGTCTGCGATGCTAAACAATGATATGACTTTAGCAAGGATCATGAACCATGCTCAACAAATAGAGGAGCAGAAGATTAGAACTAGGGAGAGGCAGAAAAAGAGAGCAAGGTCAGGCAGTTTCAGTTTTGCTCAACCCAAATCAAAAGGAGGAAATCATTCGTAGTTTCATCCTAAGCCAACAGTTCCAGCTCCTTCTTCAGCCAGTGCCCCAGTGCTGAAATTCAAAGACAGCTACTGAGATCAAGTACCAGGCTCTAAGTTTCAGGGCAGTATCAGCAGTGCTCGAACTAACCCCCTGTGTCAGACTTGTGGTAAGAACCACAAGGGTACCTGTTGAGCTGGTAGCAATGTTTGTTTCGGTTGTGGCAAGCCAGACCACAGGGTTAGAGAGTGTTCGCAGTCAGGTCTGCAGGGTCAGTAAAATCATTCCACAGCCCATTTTGATTGCCCAAATCAGTAGGGTTCCACTTCCAGTGCTACTAGTGGGCAACGCCCAAACAAACTATATGCTCTTTAGACCCGAAAGGATCAGGAAAATTCTCCTTATGTCATTACTGGTACATTGCAGATTTTCCATATTCATGTTTATGCTTTGCTAGATCCAGGTGCATCCTTTGTCTTTTGTTACTCCTTATATAGCAGGCAATTTTGGAATCAGTCTCAAAATTTTAGCAGAGCCATTTTCAGTCTCTACCCCAGTGGTTAAAACCATCACAGCTCGATGGGTATATAGGAACTGCCTGGTTATGATATTTCAGAAAGCCACGATAGTAGATTTAATCAAGTTAGAGATGACTGATTTTGATGTTATTCTCGACATTGATTGGCTTTATTCCTACTATGCCACAGTCGACTACAGAAATAGAATAGTTCAGTTTCAATTCCTGAATGAGTTCATCTTAGAGTGGAAGGGTAATACTTCATCTTTTAGGGGTCAGCTTATTTCCTACCTTTGGGCAAGGAAATGATATCTAAGGGATGTGTTTATCATCTCGTTCATGTTAAAGACTCTAGTTTCGAATCTCCCAGTCTTGAATCATTCCTAGTTATAAATGAGTATTCAGACATGTTTCTCGAAGATCTTCCAGGCATTCCTCTCGAAAGGGAAATAGACTTCGGTATTGACCTTATTCCAAATACTCAACCTATTTCTATTCTGCCATACAGAATGACACCAACAGAACTCAGAGAACTAAATGAACAGTGGATCCCTTAGATAAGGGGTTCATTAGACCCAACATTTCCCAATGGGGCTCACCAATCTTATTCATATGTAAGAAAGACAGTTCTCTCAGGATGTGAACTGATTATCGTTAGCTCAATAAAGTCATGATCAAGAACAAGTATCCTCTTCCTAGGATAGATGATTTATTTGATGAACTTCAAGGTGCCAGTTATTTCTCCAAGATAGACCTCAGATCAGGCTATCATCAACTCAAAATTAGAGAATGTGACATCCCGAAGACAGCTTTCCGTACTTGGTATGGTCACTTTGAGTTTCTAGTCATGTCCTTTGGTATTACCAATGCCCCAACCACTTTCATGGACTTGATAAACCGTGTGTTCAAGTAGTACTTGGACATGTTTGTCATAGTCTTCATAGATGATATCCTGGTCTATTCCCACACAGAGCGCGATCATGCAGACTATCTCAGAATTTTTCTTCAGACCCTCAGAGATCACCAACTATTCGCCAAATTAGGTAAGTGCGAGTTTTGGCTAAGGTCAGTAGCATTCCTTAGCCATATTATTTCTGGCGCATTAGAGTAGATCCTTAGAAGACCGAAGCGGTAAGAAACTGGCCTCTCCCTGTCTCTCCATCAGATATCAGGAGTTTCTTGGGTTTGGATGGCTATTAAAAATGGTTTGTTAAGGGATTTTATTCTATTGCATCCCGTATGTCCAGATTGACTCAAAAGAAGGTCAAGTTTCAGTGGTTCCATTTAGGAGTTCACTATTCCTACTTGGAAGTAGGAAGAAGTGAACATGCACTTCGTGATGGGTTTGCCTCGAACTCTTTATCAACACGATTTAGTTTGGGTCATCGTAGATAGGATGACCAAGTCAGCTTATTTCCTTTCAGTCCATACCTCTTATTCAACCGAGGATTATGCCAAACTCTACATTAGGGAGTTGGTTAGATTACACGGTGTTCCACTATCTATTATCTCAGACAGAGGTACCTAGTTCACCTCTCACTTCTGGAAAGTGTTCCAAAAGGGTCTTGGTATCCAAGTTTATCTTAGTACAACTTTTCATCCTCAGACAGATGGTCAAGTAGAAAGGACCATTTAGACTCTAGAAGATATGCTAAGGGCGTGTACAATTGATTTCAAGGGAAGTTGGGATGACCACTTGCCTTTAATTGAGTTTGCATACAATAATAGCTAGCATTCCAGTATTCAGATGGCTCAATTCGAAGCTTTGTATGGTAGGAGGTACAGATTTCCAATTGGTTGGTTTGAAGTTATTGAGGCCTTAGTCATAGGGCCTGACTTAGTGTTGGATGCCTCAAAGAAGGTTCAGTTAATCAGAGTAAGACTTTGGGCTGCTCAGAGCTGACAAAAGTCTTATGCAGACATTCATAGAAATGATCTAGAATTCAAGGTTGATGATTTGGTCTATGTTAAGATTTCTCCTATAAAGGGGGTAAATATATTCGACAAGAAGGGAAAGCTCAGTCCCCGATATGTCGGTCCTTTCAAAATTCTCATTCACTTTGGCAAGGTAGCTTATGAGCTCGAATTACCTCTAGATCTAGCTTCAGTTCCTCCAGTCTTCCATGTCTCTTTGCTCAAGAAGTGCATAGGTGACCCTTCAGTTGTAGTCCCTACTCAGAGCATGGATATCCAAAATAGCATCTCTTATGAAGAGATTTCGGTTGAAATTCTTGACTATCAAACTCATAGACTGAGGAACAAAGAAGTCCCTCTAGTCAAAGTTCTTTAGCGAAACGAGTCCATTGAGGGAGCTACTTGGGAAGTAGAAGCAGATATGTATACCAAGTATCCTCACCTCAGCTCCTCCAATTCAGATCAAGCTCAAGGTATTCTCCTTAAGCTTATTTAGTTTCATGTTCAGGATTTCATTTACAAATTTGGTACTAAATATCATTGAATTCGGTTATGCATACATGTAACAGTTTAGTCACGTAATCATGCATCAGATATGCATAAGTTTAGATTTTCAGTTATGCATCAGATATGCATGTTTAGTATGTTCAGATATATTCATCTTATTATTCAGGTCAATCATGTCGTCATATTTCAGATATTGCATCCCTTAAGTAAGGCCAAAATATTAGTAATCTCAGCTTAGTCAGACATTTTAGGATCATGCTTCAAACTCATGAGTAATAAATTTTGAGTGCTTTGGTAGTGTTATGATCAAGGTTGATTCATATTAAGGTCTCAAAAGTGTCCTAGTTAATAGACGAATCAAAACATTTTCTTACCGATTGAATTCTTGAGAAGGATATTGGTATAGTCAACTTCAAATGAGCATATATCTCATTCTTCTATGAACTTTCGATCTCATGACCCACCAACCTATATATAATTGAATTATTTTTCCAACGATACCAATTTCTCCTAAATCCGATATTGGAGTAAGGAGTTATGGCCATTTTACTACAGCATGTCAGGCTGGGAAACTGAGTGATGACATTCGTGATAAGCTGTCACAAGCGTGACGACTTATCACCAATGTCGTTAGCCCTAGTCAGATTTCCACCGCCAGTGACAACATTTTGTGATAAGTCATCATGCCTGTGATGGCTTATTGCCAATGTCATCAATCTTAACTAGAAAATCAAGATTTCACCCTTTTGTGATGACATTTCGTGATGACTTATCACCAGTTTGACGACTTATCACGAATCCCCTTCCATGTATAAGATGTTGAGATCCAAGTGTAGTATGAAATCCCCTACTTATGAAATTGTGAATTGTGGATTCTATTCTTATGATCAAGTCAGTCATGTGTGTCAGTTTCCTTCCATCGAGTTCTGCGTGTACTTGTACCTGAAAAATATAGCTGTGTGCCTAGAGCCATGTTATGTTATCACGATACTCTCAGTCAAGCCATGATCTATAGAACTCAGACAGTCATGTGACTCAGGAAATCTCAGAAATCTAATGATCTCAGTTAATTCTCAGATAATAGTATTATTCCATCAATAAATAGAAGTCAGTTACTCAGTCCATGTACATTCAGTTAATCATGTTCAATCTCTTCAGATGGGAGTAGAAGTTAGCACTGAGTAAACCTAAGGATGGGAGCTTTCCTGCCAGATAAGGTTGTGATTCTTAGCAGTTATCCTTGTGTTACAGAATTATGTAGCCAGCGTAGGTTGATTTATCTTAACCTGTCAGATTAGGGTTGATGAGGTGATTTGACCTGTCAGACCAGGGTCCTACAGTTCTCATTAGAGTAACCTGCCAGATAAGGGTCACTCACAACTTGTCCTTACCAGTGGCGCGGTATTGACACCCTTCCAATCAGGGCACAAATTAGACCCCAGCTCAGCTATTATAGCGCATTTGGGGCATGTCGGTAAAAAAACTGCCTCCCATAGTTTCAGTCTCAGTCTCAGTAATAGAACTCAGATAGTTCTTCAGATTTTAGTATACCAGGACTGTCAGATATAGTCTATTCAATTACAGTACAGAACTCAGGTAGTTCCATCAGATTCAGGACTGTCAGACACAGTCATCCATGTTATCAGAAATCCCAGTATTAGTCATGTTAGATATCAATAAACCATGTATTAGCATACAGATCTAGATATCATGTATTCACGATCTCAGTTACTATGTATGCATATTTGCACTCTCACATTCATATTAGTCATTCAGTTAGCACTGCTTATGCATGTAAGTCCTTTTGCATATAGCCTACCTCACTCGTATACTCAGTACTTTCAGTTGTACTAACACATTTGTGCTATGGTGCTTTCTTTTATGTTACGCTATAGTTTTAGAGCCACGAGCTCCAGATCAGCAGTAGCAGTCGCATTTCAGTATACAGAGTTGAGTGAGTCCTCTTTATTCGAGGATGATATGATTTGACTTTATTTATTTTCTTCGGTTATGTTTCAGTTTACAGAGTTAGTTGGAGACATGCTGCTTCAACTCTTTACTCAGACAACATTTAGAGGCTTTTAGATTTAGTTCAGATGTGTTTCATACGTCAGTTGTTTTGGGTATTTGTTACCCCATATGGATGTTAAGATTTGTCAGATATTTTATTCAGTTAAACCTTATGGCCTATTGTTCATGTTTTCCTCATTTTACATGTATATTATGTAGTGTACAGGTACAGATATCAGTCATGGGTTAGCTTGTGGTCCTTCATAGTCATAAGCACCGTGTAGCATTCTGTTCAGAAAAATTGAGGTGTTACAATGGAAGTGCAGAAGTTAGTGATGAATATCATCATCCATCTAGTAACTGCAAACTAACCTGCATCCAGTCTACACCTCAAGAAGAAATGTAGATGAGTAGGGTCAGTACAACCACACGTACTGGTAGGCATCATAAGCCGACCGTGTTAGTCCATATAATCATAAAATAGAATTAAGGAAAATAAATCATGACATCTTGAATGGAATATAATTCAACTAAGGTTGTAATAACATTAATACTTTACCAATATAACTTACATCACCCAACTCCTCTTCCAACTCCATCAATATTACATTCACTACTAACATACTCTAGCCTTATTAATTAACACAATCAACCACAATCCAACGCTAATACATCACTATTCCTCATTATTCACCTTATTTTTTTCATTACTCATATTTACAGGAACAAACCCGTAATAATAGACAACCCACACTAAACTCTTGGGATAATAACCAAATGCTCTCTTATAATATTAAAGAATGATAACTAGCCATTCTGCTAAGCTACAATTAAAACATGTATAAATGAAGAAAGTCAACCAACATATAAGTAAGTACAAAGTTTCACTTCTTCAAATACATATCAAACAATCAAATATCCAATGAATTAACAATACAGCAATAACAGATCAAACAGTGCTCACAAACAAGCCACATAACCATAAAAAATATCAACCATACTATTAACATCCACAGACTCCACAGAAATATGTGCACATATGCTATGGGAGTTTTTTTTTTCCAAACAATCATGACCTGCAGGGAACAATCTATGTTCATGTACCATACCAACGTGGTACCCGATCCACCATATACATATTAGTACTGGTTTGGTACCTGATCCATCATATATATATCCATATCGGCATGGTACGCGATCCAAAATACATATATCCGTACCGGCGTGATTCCTGATCCAACATATACATATCCGTACCGGTGTGGTACCCGATCCAACATACATATATCTGTACCAGCATGGTACCCGATCCAATATATACATATTCGTACCAATATGGTACCCGATCCATCACGTATATATCTGTAACGGTATGGTACCCGATCCAACATATACATATTCGCACCAGCGTGGTATCCGATCCAACATAGATATATCCGTACCGACATGGTACTCGATGCAACACATACATATTCGTACCAGCACAGTACCCGATTCACCATAAACAAGTAATATCAATATCAAATTTACACTTCCCCACAACATACAATACAATGTACCAAGTTTACAAGTACACTTAAAGTCATGAGACAATTCCATCAAGTAAATTTCAATAATTATTTATACACGCATCAACAATCCAAACATCAACAAGCCATTAATGGCATTAATACAAAGAGTTATCATTATTAAACAAGCCTCTCAAAGTCACATTTCAATAAATCATCATTATCACCAATTTAGCCTCTCATGGCATCCAATAGATAAAGTGCTTTTATCAATACCAAAATAAGAATACCATAAAATAGATCACAATTTAACACTTAAGCATGCAAGTCACTATTGGATTATTACTTACTTATTAATTATTAAAATGTCACTACCTCTTTTCATATAATACAATCATCATACTCATTCAAGTTATCTATCCTTTAGATATTACTGTGATCATCAGTACTTAATCCTAGCATGGTTATCCTCACCATATTATTATCCAACATATACAACTTAATATTATTATAACTCAACTAGGTTCATCACCAGAACAACTAAGAACTATCATGTCCACATCCTTTATTTACAACAATCCCATTGCAGCACATTGCACATAATATCACAAGAATCATATAATTAATCAATAATATAATTTTTGGGATTAAAGTTAAGTTCTTGTGTCTTTATCCACCTCAACTCCATGTCCGCAGGCCTAGACATGCCTTCTCCAATCAATTCTAAATTATGAAAATATAAATTAACACAATCTTCTACTCATTAAACCTAGCCTACCTGGACGCCAAGCTTTTGGAAGAAACAAGTTGCAACAAAGATGCTCTTTCCTTCCATTCATGCCTTGAAATAATCAATCATCTAAAACTTAAGAAATTATAAAGTAATAAGTAATTACTCTTCAATCAAATATCTTGGGGATTCAACCCCACTAATTCTATCCTTCATTCAAGGTCTATATCATCCCCCAAATTCAAGTAATCATTAATTAGCTTTTTCAAGCTTAACCCATCTCCATTAATGGAGTTTTTATACTAAAGGTCTCATTTTTACGTAATTTAAGTTTCCTAACCATCAAAATTCATAATCTAGTTTATGAAATTTATGTTAGGAATATTTAATTTAAAGTTTAGGATCAGCTCTACGTCATATTAAAAACACCCATGAGTGTTTTCCAAAAGGATTCCACCATTAAAGATCTTTCTAAGGATTCTAAGATGTTAAAGTGTTAAAAGACGAAGAAAATAATGGAAAAACTTACCTTAACGAAGGAATTTCACCTTAATCCTTGGGAAATCACCTCTCTAGGGTTGGGAAATGAAATTTGAGGTTTTTATACTTAAAATATGGCTGATTCTGATTTCAATGCCATCACAATTTTTGCTACAGCGAACTCCCGCTTCAGCCCGAACAGTGCTCAGTAAAATAGTCATAACATTTTACTCCAAATTTGGATTAAGGAATGGTTGTTGTGTTGGAAAGAGGACTCAAATATCTTTGATTTTATAGGTAATGGGACCCCTAACTCCTTATATTCTATAAGATATGATCGTTTGAAGTTGACCCTAATAAAACACCATATCGAAACTGTATCGGAAAGAAAGTTCTATGCTTAACTTTGAGTTAGGGATATTGCATGACCTTAATTAATAGCTAAAGAAATTTCAAACTAAGTTATTGATACTATAACTCATGAATATTAAATTCATCGGGCTTGAGCCTATCTAGACACATCCGAAGTGTAAAATCTTCACTAAAAAGTTTAAGGTGTTCTAATAAATAAAATATTGGCTATTTTGGACACAAGTTAATATTGAGGAATGAAAATTAAGAATTTTCATGAATTTATTACGAATAATTTAGTAACGAAAAAATGAGTTGTTACAATTAGATACCAATTACCATCCGTTCGTCCCTGAACGGACATTCAGTGGAGAAAAGCACGAAGTTGAAATTATAGAGACGTTACTAACATAATTGCTTATACTACACGCTGTTCACTCACTCGATATCCCTATCAACCAACCCACATTTTATATTCAATTATTCTATCAAAACTTTTCAAAATTCAAAGATTCGTAGGCAAATATTTACACACGAAATACTTATTCTCCTTTCAACATCCTAAGTTTGAAATCGATTTTTACGAAAGCAAGATAAATATGGTTAAAAGATTCACCTTGAAGAAGATAGATATTCAAAAATACCTTTTTTTACCGAAGCTCTAGAGCTCCAAATTCTATAAAGAAAAGTGCTACGAGATGCTAAATGAATCTGCTATTCGAATTTCAACACTAAACAAGTCACACCTAATCCACCCAACACACAAGTTCTCTCTGAGACACCTGACTCAGTTTCTAGCCAAGACTATCCTATGGAGAATCTACACCTTGATCATATGCAAGTCACTACCCCATTTACAAGTCACGTAACATAGATACTCGCATGCACTCAATCAAGACTACTAAATTTATCATATAAATCTAGCTTCAACATCTCACAACCACTATCCCTTTTACCTTAAGATCACCCAAGCTTCAAGCTTAGTGCTTACTACTATATATAGGTGACAACACAATCTCTCACTCATTATACAAACTTACAACTATTAGCCATAAAGATTCCACAGAATTAGAGCTTACAACACATTCTCCAAACATTGTTAATATCTATTTAATCATCATATCTTAATCACTCAACAAACATATTCCTCAAGAATCACCTAAGAAAAGATCAATCATGCCATTTAACAATGCATTTATTTCCATATTCAGGGTTGTTCTTAGTTATTTTATGGGTGTAACTAGGTTATTTAATTTTGCATTTCCATCATCATGGGGATCACTACCCTCTAAAAGAGTTATACATCAGCTAACTCTACAAGACATGTAAATGTATAATTCAGCCACAAGGTCAAGTGAGCAATAATTTATCTTCTCAAGATTTTTCCTAATGCATAAATCCACAACTACAACTTATGTCCCGAAAATCACTAACTCAATATTTTTCAATGACAAACACTTCATGGTCAAGCCAAACTGCTCTTATATCACTAACACCAATTTAAGATATACAGAGTCATTCTTATTTCTACTTAATAATATTTTTATTACGAGCTTCACTTAAATCTTAATCACCTCAAGAGTGGTCCCCACACCACTAGCACACAAGCAAGGCTAAACAAAATAAATCGATTACAGGTCATTAACAGTATCATCACCAACACCACATTCCAGATAAGTCATCGATCAAATTTTGTAGGCATCAACAAACTCTACTAGTTTTTGTTATTTTTATTTAAAACTTATTATTTTGCCAAGCATTAAGAATTTGTTCACATAAGGAACTCAAAGATAATGTCAATTAGCTAGTCCTCACAAGGAACCTATTATAATTTCAATGATAGAAATGCACAAAAAATCTAAATATAGTCTCAATGATCGGACCATACAAGGATCCCCACATAATCAAATAATTAAACCACACAAGAAAGCATTCATAATATCATTAACAAGAACCTCTCATTACAGATAACACATATCACCTTAGTCTTTTCTTCATGTCACTTTTTCACCTTAGTCAATTTTCAGCACTTAAATTCAAACAAAAATAATTCACAACAATGACAGAAATCTAGCAACACAAGTATAGCCAAATATAAAACCAAGCAATCAATAAGTTCACAACTTTCACAAGTCTTTAACTATTAACAATTTTTTTTAGAACTTATTAACAGATACCAATTGAAATATCTTAGATTTCTACTCAAAATTACTAAGATACCAATTGGAAATAACTACATTTCAATGGAGCTATGTTAAGATACCAATTGTCTAGATACCAATTGGATTCAATCTAATAGTCAAAGATTAGGATCGTATGATGGAGTGAAAGAAAGGAAAATAATTTCTACATGCCTCATAGCCTTCCAATGATTGGGTGTGGGGCCCTACACACCAATCTACAAAACTCTACTTGACATTGCACTTATACTTATGGGATCGGTGAGCCTAACACTCTGATACCAACTATCACGATCCAAACTACTGGACCATACGTGCACCTACGCTATTCTAAGTAGCTAGGAGAACACTTACTACCCAACTAAAAGTATGCGGAAGACTTTTGTTTTTAAGAAAATACTAGATTAAATATAATAACATAAATTAAATATTAATAAGTAAACATTTCAAGAACTTCTTTCACTATCCCAAGACTTGTTCAGACATACAAGAGCTATCTACTATAGCATAAACTGATAATAAATAATAATACAAAGACTCTAACATCTGCCAGGATAAAAGTGCAGAAGTTAGAGCTGAATATCGTCATTCATCTACTAACTGCAAACTAACCTGCATCTAGTCTACACCCCAAGAAGGACTATAGATGAGTAGGGTTAGTACAACCATACATACTGGTAGGTATCATAGGCCGACCTTGTTAGTCCATATAATCATAAAATAGAATTAAGAAAAATAAATCATAACATCTTGAATGGAATATAATTCAAATAATGTTGTAATAACATTAATACTTTACCTACATAACTTACATCATCCAAATACTCTTTTAACTCCATCAATATTACATTCACTACTAACATACTCTAGCCTCATTAATTCACACAATCAACCACAATCCAATGCTAACACATCACTATTCCTCTTTATTTACCTTATATTTTTCATTACTCATATTCACAGGAACAAACCCGTAATCATAGACAACCCACACTAAACTCTCGGGATAATAACCAAATGCTCTCTTATAATATTAAAGAATAATAACTATCCATTCTGGTAAGCTACGATTAAAACACATATAAATGAAGCAAGTCAATCAACATATAAGTAAGTATAAAGTTCCACTTCTTCAAATATATATCACACAATCAAATACCCAATGAATCAACAATACAACAATAACAAATCAAACAGTGCTCACAAACAAGCCACATAACCATCAAGAGTATCAACCATACTATAAATATCCACAAACTCCACACACATATGTACACACATGGTATGGGACTTATTTTTTCCCAAATAGTCATGACTTGCAAGGAATAATCTATGTTCATGTACCGTACCGACGTGGTACCTGATCTACCATATACATATTCATACCATCGTGGTACCCGATCCATTATATACATATTCGTACTGGTGTGGTATCCGATATAACATACACATATCCATACCGGGGGTGGTACCCAATCCAACATATACATATCCATACCGGCGTGGTACCTGATCCAACATACACATATCTGTACCGGCGTGATACCCGATCCAACACATACATATCCGTATCGGTGTGGTACCCGATCCATCACATACATATCCGTACCGGTGTGGTACCTAATCCAACATATACATATCCGTACCAGCGTGGTACTCGATCCAACATACTTATATCCGTACCGGTGTGGTATCCGATCCAACACATACATATTCGTACCAGCGCGGTACTCGATTCTCCTTAAACAAGTAATATTAATATAAAATTTACACTTTCTCACAACATACAATACAATGTACCATGTTTACAAGTACACTTAAAGTCATGAGATAATTCCATCAAGTAAATTTTAATAATCATTTATACACGCATCAACAATTCAAACATCAACAAGCCATTCATGACATTAATACCATGAGTTATCATTATCAAACAAGCCTCTCATAGGCACATTTCAATAACATCATTATCACCAATTTAGCCTCTCATGGCATCCAATAGATAAAGCACTTTTATCAATACCAAAACAAGAATATCATAAAATAAATCACAATTTAACACTGAAGCATGCAAGTCACTATTGGAGTATTACGTACTCATTAATTATTAAAATGTCACTACCTATTTTCATATAATACAATCATCACACTCATTCAAGTCATCTATCCTTTAGATATTACTGTGCTCATCAGTACTTAATCCTAGCATGGTTATCCTCACCATATTATTGTCCAACACATACAACTTAATATCATTATAACTCAACTAGGTTCATCACCAGAACAACTAAGAATTATCATATACACATCCTTCATTTACAATAATCTCATTGTAGTACATAGCACATAATATCACAAGTATCACATAATTAATCAATAATATAATTTTTGGGATTAAAGTTAAGTTCTTGTGTATTTATCCACCTCAACTCCATGCCCGCAGGCCTAGGTATTCTTTCTCCCATCAATTCTAAATTATGAAAATATAAATTAACACAATCTTCTACTTATTAAACCTGGCCTATCTGGATGTCAAGCTTTTGGAAGAAACAAGCTATAACAAAGATGCTCTTTCCTTCCCTTCATGCCTTGGAATAATTATTCATCTAAAAATTAAGTAATTATAAGAGTAATAAGTAATCACTCTTCAATCAAATATCTTATGATTCGAACCCACTAATTCTATCCTTCATTCAAGGTCTATATCATCCCCCAAATTTAATTAATCATTAATTAGCTTTTTCAAGCTTAACCCATCTCCATTAATGGAGTTTTTATACTAAAGGTCTCATATATTATGGAATTCAAGGTTCCTAACCATCAAAAGTCATAATCTAGTTTATGAAATTCATGTTAGGAATATTTAATTTATAGTTTGAGATCAACTCTACATCATATTAAAAACATCCATGAGTGTTTCCAAAAAGGATTGCACCATTAAAGGTCTTTTTAATGATTCTAAGATGTTAAATGATTAAAAGACGATGAAAATAATGGAAAAACTTACCTCAATGAAGGAATTTCACCTTAATCCTTGGGAAATCACCTCTCTAGGGTTGGGAAATGAAATTTGAGTTTTTTATACTTAAAATATAGTTGAATCTGATTTAAATTCCATCATAATTTTTGCTACAGCAAAATCCCGCTTCAGCCCGGACGGTGCTCAGTAAAACAGTCATAGCTTTTTACTCCAAATTCGGATTGAGGAACAATTTATTACATTAGAATGAGGACTCAAATATATTTGATTTGATTGGTAATGCTACCCCTAACTCCTTATATTCTATGAGATGTGATCATTTGAAGTTGACCCTAATAAAACACCATATCGAAAAGAAAATTTTATACTTAACTTTGTCTTAGGGATATTGTATGATTTTAATTAATATCTAAAGAAATTTCAAACTAATTTATTGATATTAGAACTCATTAATAATTAAATTCATCGGGCTTAAGTCTATCTAGACACATCCAAAGGGTAAAATCTTCGCCAAAAAGTTTAAGTTGACCTAATTAATAAAATATTGGCTATTTTGGACACAAGTTAATATTTAGGAATGAAAATTAAGAATTTTCATGAATTTATTATGAATAATTTAGTAACGATGAAATGGGTTGTTACAGATATGAAGAGTGTTTTTGCTATCAAAAATCATGTTAATACCTGAGGAATATGTCGGGTATTTATAGCCTTAATGTATTATTTTGGAAAGGATGCATTGGTTCAACAAAAAGACACCTATTCAGTACAGTAGTGTCACTTGAGCCCAGTCTATGTTAGGTCTGCGCTTGATCTGCGGCCGTAGGTGATACTGTCCAAATTTCAGTAAGTACCTGCATTGCACCTGTGCCCACAGGTTATCAAAATGTGTGCGCAGATCGTCCAACAAAGCAAAACAGTGTGCCTTTTATGTCAAAGGGTCGTATCCCTTCGAGATGCATTGCATATGCGTTTGCTTGGCGTTTGAAATGTGCCCGCACATGGAGAAAAATATTTCTATCAGATTCTTTGGATTAAAATTTCACTTGTTCATCAAGTTTCAACTAAATTTTGTTTAAAAAATTGATCCCATCGATCATTTGTTGATTCCAAATTTGAGTAGAGCGAGCGACGATAACGGCGCGAGGCACCACTTTGTTCTTGCCTCAATATCCAAGTAGAGTAAGTGTTCCTTATTATAAACACTTACAAATTTCCTTCTCCCACCAATGTGGGAGAATTAGTGAGCTTTCCATTAAAAGAGTACACTTTCCATTTTAGTGACTCTATTTCCCTCCACTATTTTCCCCTTCATTTTCCATTCATACATACATCTTGAACCCAACAAGATATATGCTGCAATTGCAGACCAGACTGTTTAAGCATATTCCATGATGAACTACACTTGACTGAACAAAAATAAATTTGCACTTTTTCACTTGTTAAATAGCTGCAGAATATTTGTAGTCTCTCGATGGTTAACAATCAAAACAATTAAAACTTAAAAGCTCATGAATATGGTGACCAAAGCTATAAATAGACTCCAAAACACATAAAACCTAAACACACCAATTCATGGTCTTGCTAATATTTATAGTGCAGTAGTATACAAGAAGAAAGAAGGATTACATTACCTAGAAATTAATGTTTACTTCCAATAAACTAGAAACTAACATTATTTCCATGAATTCTCTCATTTTTTTAAAAACTAGACCCTAGGAAATGTTAATGGGATAACGTTCTCAACAAAACAACTAGCTTCTCTTAACAAAAACTATTGGGTAACACTAAAAACGCTTGGGCACTAATTAATCCCATTGTTGCTAAAACAAACTCTGGCTTCTCACTCTATTTTGCTTCAAGAAAGCTAGCGACCTTCAACTATGATCAAAAGAGTTAATAAAAACCTTACCATCCACCGATATAAGAGAGCATTTTTGATATCTACTTTTGCTGAAATGGAATCAATACATAACCAGTTTTTGTTGGGTTCAATTGGTGTGAATGAAAAATGAAGGGACACAACCTTTGAGGAAAAGACATAATGTTTTGGAACAGGAATGACTGTTCAGATAGTTGTGTCTATTCATAAAAAGACACAATGTTTCAAATGAACAGACATGACTCTTCCAAAGAATACACCTTTTCGGATAAAGCATTGCCACCTTTTGGAAGGGGCACTTGATGGCTATATAAACCTGTATTTATCCACACGTTTAGGAATGAAATTTTTTTCTTAATATACACACTCTTCTTGTCTTCAAAACAATCTGTGTGATCAATTAAATCATTGAGTGAGTTCGAAGAGATTCCAATTGTTTGAGGTACCGCTACAGTTGGTTTGTTTGGTCATTTTATCCTGGGAGGAAAATTCCGCATCCTCGGGTACTTGAGGGGAATTATTTCCTTAAGGACACTCCATGAATTCAGAGGACTTGGCCATATCTGTTTTATCTTAATTTCTGAAACAATAAAATATACTTCTTTGAAAGATTACTTTGATCTTGTGTTCAGGGTGCTATTTTACTTCATAGTGTTCTTGTTTTAAACTTAAACTAGTGTTGAAGTTATTCTGTCAAATTAAAGATATAGTGTACCTGAAAACATTGAAATACAACAATATTAAGGAAATAACTTTGAAAAAACATATTTTTTTTGCTTGTTTGGTGAAATTTTCTTTTCACTAAAGTTTTTTTTTCGGAGTCTGTATTGCTTGGTTTATGGAGATTAAAGCTTTTAGATTTCTACTCCGTTTGAAATTAACTAGTGAGTTGAAGATATAAAATCTTCATCACAAGTTAAAGATCACTCGATTAACGATTGGAAGTCATAAAAATTTCATCGTTAAACTAGAAATAAGAGGTGTTTAAATTTTTTTCAACTTTATTAGTAGTATTTTGACATACTAAAGGTTATTTCTCGTTGTGACAGGAAAATGACTAATGATAGTCAAGTGCATGATGCTGGAATGATTATGGCGGCAACTAGTATTTCCACGATGAGTCGTACTGATGCTCCGCAAGCTATGGCACCAACGGAGAAATCCAAAAAATTCATGGATATTGACTTCAAGAGGTGGTAATAGAAAATGTTTTTCTACCTCACAACTTTTTGTCTTTAAAGGTTCACATTTGAAGAAGCTCCGGAGGTGCCTGAGGGAACCTCTGAACAAGAGCGATTTGTGATTGTGGAGGCTTGGAAACACTCAGATTTTCTTTACAGTAACTACATTTTGAGTGGTGTCCAATATGACCTTTACAATATGTATAGTGGAACAAAGACAACAAAAGAGTTATGGGGAGCACTAGAACAGAAGTACAAAATAGAGGATGCAGGAACTAAAAAGTTCTTCATTGCAAGATTCCTGGAATATAAAATAGTAGACAGCAAGTCGGTTGTCTCCCAAGTACAGGAATTGCAAGTGATCATCCATGATCTCCTAAAGGAATGTATGATTTTGACAAATACCTTTGCTGAACAATTTGAAAGTGTTCTTAATATTCATAAAACCTTTATTATAGGTTTCATCGTGAATGAAGCATTTCAAGTAGCAACAATAATAGAGAAGCTACCAGCTATGTGGAAAGACTTTAAGAACTATTTAAAACACAAACGTAAGGAGATGTCTGTCGAAGATCAAATCATAAAATTGCACATTGAAAAAGACAATAAGGCTGCGGAAAGAAGGTCAAGAGGAAATTCTACAATGAATGGAGCAAATATTGTAGAAGATGACTACAACTCTAAAAAGTGAAAGAAAGCTGAAAATGAAAACAATCAACCCAAGAAGAAATTCAAGGGAAAGTGCTTCAACTATGGCAAGAATAAATCAATAGATTGTCGGACCCCTAAGAAAGGCAAGAAAAAAGACCAAGCAAATCTGGCTGGGTCCAAGAAAGAAATGGATGATCTGCGTTCCATGCTTTTCGAATGC
Organism: Capsicum baccatum var. pendulum; assembly: GCA_030864225.1. Taxonomy (NCBI): domain Eukaryota; kingdom Viridiplantae; phylum Streptophyta; class Magnoliopsida; order Solanales; family Solanaceae; genus Capsicum; species Capsicum baccatum. The sequence goes on along the minus strand of CM061560.1, from coordinate 235,449,091 downwards.
AATTTGGTGGGAAATCCTCGCGAATGGTGGATAGATTATGGTGCCACCCTCTATGTTTGTGATAATAAGGAGTTGTTTTCAACATTTTCTCCAGCTCAAGGAGAAGAAAAGATCTTTATGGCTAACTCTGCTACTGTAAAAGTAGAAGGAACAGGAAAAGTATGCTTGAAAATAACTTTAGGCAAAGTGTTGACACTCAACAATGTCTTGTACGTACTAGAGTTAAGAAAGAAATTGATTTTTGTATCTTTTATAGATAAAAAAGGATTCAAATGTGTAACTATTTTTGGAAAAGTTGTAACTAGTAAAGGAGAAGTGTATGTAGGAAAAGGCTATCTCACTGAGGGCCTATATAAGGTGAATGTAACGACTAGTGAAATCAATAAAAGTTCTACTTCTTCTTACTTACTTGAGTCTTATGATTTGTGGCATGAACGATTAGGCCATGTTAATTACAAAACATTACGAAAATTGGTTAACTTAGAAGTTTTGCCAAACTTTGAGTGCAATAAATCAAAATGTCAAATGTGTATGGAATTAAAGTATGCTAAGTATCCATATAAGTCTGTTGAAAGAAATTCCAATCCCTTAGACTTAATCAACACTGACATCTATGATATGAAGTCAACACCATCTCGTGGTGGAAAAAAAGTATTTTATAACTTTTATTAACGATTGCACTAGATACTGGAAAGAACATGTTTCTTCTTTCTTGTCCAAATCATTAGTATTCACTCTCAAATTCGCTTGAAAGTTCATGAGCATTTGGTTCGATTGTACTGTTCTTGGATTGTTGGCTTATATAATGCTTGGGTCCTTTTGATGGGTCGGTTGGGTTGGGTTTGGGGTTTTAAAAAAATTGGGCCAATTAGTGTGATTTGGGCTATTCCGTTAGTTGAAGGGCACATACATAAATTTTCATAACTGCGATGGTATATATGACCCCAAAGTATGACTAAGGGTAAAGTTGGCCAATTTTTAAAAGTAAAGAGGTATTTTTGACCCTTTTTCCTAAAATAAATAGCCCAAGTTTGAAAACTTTTCAAAAAGTGTTCAGTCGGATATACTATTTCCGCTTTATAGCCGTTTCCTAATTTGAGTCATTTTGGCCTACGTAGTCCATATATAATCCATATATAATACTGATATAGTCTATATACAATATTGATACAGTATTCAACTTGGGCAATTCGACCCTTTTAAAAATATTTTAATTATTTTTTCTATAAATTTTTTAATTGTTCAAATATTCTGCTTTTTTAAAAAAAATAATAATTAAATTATATAAAAACGATATAATTGTTAAATAGAATAAGTATCTATATAAGATATATGTATAGAAATTGTATAGTTCTATCAAATATGTATATGTATAAATTATATATAAAAAATATATAGAAAGTGTATGAAAAATATATAATTTTTATATAAAATCTGTAAAAAAAAGTACAATTATTGTATAAATTGCATATGAAAACTGTATAATTTTCGTATAGAATATTTTTATGTTTAAGATTTGTAGAAACTGTATAGAAGGCATGTAGAAACATTATAGAACAAGTCAGTGAACTAAAATGGCTAGAAAGTGAAATTTAAATTCCATGGCCATTTTCATGAAAATAGTTTAATTTGAAGTGCCATTTCTGTCCTTTCCCTAAAAGAAATTATGTGTATACATGTAAATATGTTGTGATTATGGGTGTGTTCGGTATGAAGGAAAACATTTTCTGGAAATGTTTATCAATTTTCTCATGTTTGGTTGGCTTTAAAGGTTTTGAAAAATATTTTCCAAGTCAACTTATTTTTCTCAAATCTAACGAAAATGACTTCCCTTCAAAAAGTAAGGAAAACATTTTTCAAAACTCTCTTTCAACCTCACTCTTAAGTTGAAATATTCATACAACTCTCAAAATCACTCACCCCTACTCCCACCCCCTACCACCCCCATAAAAAAAAATTCAAATTTCTTTCTTACCTCATCTCCCTACCCAAATCCCAAACCCCTACTCCACCAACCTCTTCCAAAACTAAATATTTATCTTTTTTAAAAAAATTAAACTTTTTCTTACTGTCACCCCCACGCGACTCTGCACCCCTACCAACCTCCCCCCCCCCCAACAAAAATTAAATTTGATAAATTTATTTTTTGAAAAATTTAAATTTTTCCTTACCCCACCCTTACTCCCCTACCCCTACCCCCACCCCCTACCACCCCCCATTAAAAAAAAACTATCAACTCAAACCTCTACTCCCTTCAATTTTTTTTATTTTTTTTTTTTAAATTCAAACTTTTTTCTTTCCCTATTTTGCCCGACCCCCCCCCCCCCCCAACCTCCCTCCTTCTAAAAAAATTAACTTTTTTCTTACCCCATCCTTACTCCCCTACCCCGACCCTCACCCCCTACTAGTCCTCCCTTCTCCCAAATAAAAATAATTTATTTTTTAAAATAATCATAATTTTTTTCTTATCCCACCCTTACTACCTGTTTGGCAACCTCAATCCCACCTACCAACCTCTCCCCCCCAAAAAATTAATTTATTTTAAAAAAAAACTCAAAGCTTTTTTCTTATCTCACTCTTCTTATCCTATTCGGTCTCATTGTCTATGTTAAATATATACAAATACTTATAGAAAATATATACTTACCCAATTTGCATAACGAACACAAGAATATACGTAAGAAACAAGTTATTATTCTAGAAATTTTTTTTCCTCCTTTATATCGAACACCCTAAAAAAAGTATTTTCAAGGTCAAAAATTATTTTTCTAAAATATATTTTTACTATTTAGATAAACACTAAAATATATTTTTTGAAAAATATTTTTTCATTCACCAACCACTAACCAAACACTAAAAAACATTTTTTGAAAAATTGTAACAACCTAAATTTTTTGATAAATATGTGAAATTTGTGATTTTATGTGATTTGAATATTTTACCCCTTCCAGTAATTGAATTAGGGTATTTTTGGGGTGTGGGGATGATTGACATATTTCTCTATGCATTTTGATACCATTTATGTAATATTGTGATCTTTTTATGGCTTCGAGAGTTTTATTTTGGGCTTATGTGGATATCTTTTGATCCGTGCAATGGATGGATAAATAGACAATTCTAGAAGCTCTAAAATATCGATTTTAGATTGGGTATACCTTTGGTTCAGGTCCCGACACACCTGATCTCATTTCGACCTTTTGGTCGAAAAGTTAAAATATGGGTATGGAACCCATATTTGATCAAAATGAACTCGGATAGAAAATCTAACTTTACCAACAAATCCGTATCATCAATTTTAGGATGGTAATATATTTGGTCTGATTTTGTAGCTTTTAAATCTCATTTCGATTCTCGGTTTAAAAATTATGATTTTGGATTTGGGGGTCAACATTGTGAAAAAATGTTTTCCAAAAATCCAACTTTTCCAACGCATTCAAAACCTCTAATTTAGTGTAGTTACATAGTTTGTTTGCATATATCGGACTCCGAATGAATTTTGGGCACCCTGTCGAATTCAAGGTTGGACTTTAGAAAACAAACTGCACCAGTCTTTTATTAAAAAATAATTTTTTATTGCCTTGCCTCTTAAGAGTTAAACTCTAAAATAGTGTGAGAGATTAATGGTGAAGCGTGTGAAAGTTTGGAAAGCTAGATTAACGTCTATTTCTTGATTTTTATGGTCCTTTTCTTAGTCATTTCTTGATTAATTTCTCAAAACCCAAAAATCATAGGATTTGATTTTAAACTCCAATTTCGCTTGAATAATATTTTTATCTTATAATTACTAGTTTTTCATCAATTTAACCTTCAAAACAACTCTAATTCTTGATTTAAACCCAGATTTCAAAGATTTTATCCGGTAAAGCTTAAAAATGTTTTTTCTTTGATTTGACCCTCTTTTTTTTACTCAATCTGACTTGGATTTTCTGATGTAGACTCCTAAAATTATGGGGAACATATTTTTGGAGTAAAGTTATGATTTTGCCCTTCTTTTTTGAAAAAGTTATTTCGGGGGTCCATTTTGACTTCGAACCAAAAGAAGTTAATATGGGTGTCGTTGGTTTTATTTTGAAGCATAGATTCCATATTTGATATTTTTAGAGAAGTTCAGAATCATTCGCGGAAAGTAAGTTTGTGGGTTTGAAGTGTAGCAGACCGGTTTCGGCTTTGAGGTAGTTATGGCTTAACTCTTTTAGACTGGGCTAGGTAGTAAATGATGGTATAAAATGCATGTTAAGGGTGAGAAATAATTATTAAAAATGTTTATTTATGTGTTGTGCTTGTGTGGGGGCCTATATGTGATGTAATTGTCAAAATTGAGTTGTTATTTGATATGGGTGATCGCGTGGGATCCTATGTGATATTGATAGACTTGAATACATATGAATAAATATATTGTGTTGTTAAGATTCATAGAATGGTACCCTTGGTGTATTGTGATTATATTCATACTTTATTGGCATATGAGACATGTGAAAATTCATGGATATTGGCTCACGTGGTTGTGGAAATATATCATTGTGGTTGGTTATGGAAATATATGATGTGGTTGGTTGTGGAAATATATCATATGGTTGGTTGTGAAAATACTCAATGTGATTGGTTGTGATCATACATCCTCATATCATACTCATTCATGAAGCTTGATATCACCGTGGAAACATCTGAGAAACACTACAACACTTTTTTAAAACCCTCATCGAGGGATGTACCGGGAAGGAGATATTGTAACACCTTATAAAACTCTTTTTGAGGAATGTGTTGGAAATGAGATATGAGATATGTGGATTGTATACAAGTTGATGAACCCTCCATAGATCCTACGTCGGGAAGCTTTATCTCTATAGGTGTATACGGGATTGTGCGATGATCCCGGAGGTTATGGGACGACCTCGTGAATCATCATTATCATATACATTGCAATTACTTTATTGTGTTTATATTGTGTTTTATTGCCATATTAACTTGCCATCTATGTAATTGTCTTATCTTCTTTTACTTGTATTTGATGATCTTGTATTTATATGTTCTCCATTGTTCTACTTATATGTGATATAATAATTACTTGTGCCTATTGTGGTGTTATGTTGCAATATATGTGATATATTATAATTGGTAGTGCAAGCGGTGTGGGCTACCGTTACGTACCCTTAGTGTGTATTTTGTATCCTCTCTTTTCTACTTTGCTTGGTCGACCTATGATACTTACTGAGTACAAGTGGAATGTACTCATGCCTACTGCACCCTTTCAGTGCAAGTCCTAGCCCAACTGTACCTCAACTTGCTTAACTCGGGTGATTGTTGAAGCTTCCAAGGTAGCGATTGGACATTCATGCATCCAGAGTTCACCTCTATCTTTCAATAGTAGTTATGTATTTATTATTATTCAAAAATAAATATTATTCTTTTGTGGTTATTTTTTTGATGTATTTAACTCTTGGACTATATTAGTAGTTATTACACTATTGACACCTAATTTTGAGCACAATTGGTATTTTGGATAAGTTCTTTCCATATTGTTATGATTACTTGTATGGTTCAACTTTGTTCTAGAAGCATTACCTTGGGGTATTTCTATTTTTTTCTCTTTTTGTAGTAGTTTGGGTGATAGTCTTACTTGTCAAGGTACGCCGCGAAAAGTACCATCATGACCTATCGATTTTTGAATCATGAAAAATTCGTATCAGAGCATCCAGGTTTTGGCCGTCTCAACAGTGTAAGAACAGGATGTCTAATAGAGTCTCCCAGGTTTTAGTGGTCGTTTATTTTATTCTTTATCATGCGAAGTTCTTTCATACCTTATTTTTGAGTTGTGTTTCACTCTTTCTGCGCAAATGGTGTGACTTATACTATATCTTATCAGTTGGGAGATACAACGAGAGATTGGTAGAGGTCGCTTATCAGTTGTAAACCTCATGATTCTCCTTAGATGACTTGAAATCAGTTTGTTGAGGCTTTCCTAGAGAGTTTTATGCCTTTCAGTTTGAGAGACTATTTGCAGAAAGTGTTTGATCATTTAGAGTAGGGCTCCATGACAGTTGTTGAGTATGAGGAACACTTTCATACCCCATCCAGATATTCCTGTGATAGTATTTTCATCGAGTTTGAGCATATATAAAAGTTTGTGAAAGGTTTGGATGTCTCCCTTCATTTGGATATGACTCAGATGATTGTATTTGGAGAATCTTTTTAGAGTATTGCAGATCATGTGAAGATGACAGGGCTCATTCATTAGGTATCACAGGGAGGTTAAGTTTCTTATGATAGTGGTGCCAGGGTAGGACAGTACAGGCATCTTTACAGAGTTCAGGTGGTGGATCTTCTAGTTCAGCAATTTAGGGTGTTCGTTCGGGCCAAATAGTATCTTCTCCTATCAAGACTAGTCATAGAGTTTGCTATGGATTTTATGAGACTGGGCATGTGGTCTAGCTATAAAAGGTACGAGAGGTAGAGATGGTGAATCTCGTGGTGGTGGTCATGGGGATACTCAGTCAGTTGGTAGTTGTGGACAGTGTTATGCTATACCAGCCAGAACTGAGCTAAAGGCTTCAGATGTTGTAGTCACAAATATCGTCCCCATTTGTTTTAGATATACAACTATATTATTTGATGTCAGATTGACTTTTTCTATGTGTTTGTGTATTTTGTTTCAAATTTTGATTCTGTTTGTGAACCTCTTGCCATGCCTATTCGTGTACCTACCCCAGTAGGTAATTATTTAGTGGTGGATCGAGCGTACCAATCTTGTGTTGTGACTTTTTTTAGGGGTGAGATTTTGGTAGATTTGCTTATGTTAGATATGATTAATTTTGATGTTATTCTGTGTATGGATTAGTTGGCTCCTTATCATGCTGTCCTAGATTATTATACTAAAACTATGCCTTTAGCTTCGCCGGGTGTGCCAAGGATAACTTGAAAGGGTGCGCTCATTTGGGATCCAAGAGGATCATATCTTATGTCTAGGCTTGTAGATTCGTTGAGAGGACATGTTTAGCTTATTTGGCTCATATTAGTAATACTAGTGTTGTTTCACCTCCCTTCTTGGATTCTGTCCCTATTGTCCATAAGTTTAGAGTTGTGTTCCCTACGGACTTGCATGGTATGTCTCCAGATCATGATATTAATTTTGCTATTGATGTTGAGCCGAGCACCAAGACTATTTCTATTCCTCCTTATAGGATGGTCCCAACAGAGTTGAAGGAACTGAAGGATCAGTTGTAGGGCTTGTTGGATAAGGGATTTATTTAACCTAGTATTTCACCTTGAGGTGCGCCTGTCCTATTTGTGAAAAAAATAATGAGTTTATATGGGTGTGTATTGAATTATTATCAACAGTTGAATAAGGTGATTGTTAAGAATAAGTATCCTCTTTCTCGTATTAATAATTTTTTTGATCAGTTTCTGGGTGTTGCGGTGTTTTCAAAGATTAATTTGAGGTTTGATTATCACCAGTTAAGAATTAGAGCTTTGGATATTTTGAATACAACTTTTCAAACTCGTTATGGTCATTATGAGGTCTTGGTCATGTCTTTTGGGTTGACCAATGCCTCTGCCGCATTCATGGAGTTGATGAATCGGGTGTTCAAACTGTAAAACGACTCCTTTGTTATTATATTTATAGATGATATCTTGGTGTATTCTAAGAGTGACGTTAAGCATGTGGAGCATTTTGTGGATTGTACTTCAGAAATTAAGGGATGAGAAGTTGTATGCCAAGTTCTCTGAGTTCGAGTTTCGGTTGGAGTCGGTTTTTTTAGGTCATGTGGTGACTAAAAAAGGTATTATGGTTGATCTTTCCAAGGTTGTAGAAGTTTGTGATTAGGATAGACCTACTTCACCCATTAATATTTAGATTTTTGTTGGCTTAGCAGTTTATTATTGGCATTTTGTTAAGGGTTTCTATTTTATTACTGCTTCTTTGACTAAGTTGACTCAGAAGAAGATTTCTTTTCAGTGGTCCGATGCTTGTGAGGCGAGCTTTCTAAATCTTAAGAATTTGTTGACTTCAGCTTCTATCGTGACTTTACCTAGAGAGGGAGTGGGTTTTATCGTCTTGTATGATGCTTCAAGTGTTGTGTTAATGCAGGAGGGCATGGTGATTGCTTATGCATGTTGTCAGTTGAAGCCTCATGAGAGGAATTATCCTACCCATGATTTGGAGTTGTGTGCAGTCATGTTTGCCTTGAAGTTGTGGAGGCATTACTTGTATGGATTCCATTGTGAGATCTTTTTAGATCATCGTAGCCTTCAGTACTTCTTCACCCAACAAGATCTTAATATGAGGAAGTGTCATTGGCTTGAGATGCTTAATGATTATGACTTGATTATTCTCTACCATCCGGGCAAGGCTAATGTGGTTGCGGATGCCTTGAGATGAAAGTTGACTAGCATGGGTAGCTTGGTGTATCTTTTACCCCAGGAGAGGCCTTTGGCCTTAGAGGTTTAGTCTTTAGCTAACCAGATGGTTTTTCTTGATATTTCGACACCTGGGTGTGTCTTGGAATTTGTGGATGCTACATCTTCTTTGATAGAGTAGATTCAAGCTTGCTAGTTTGACAATGTTGGATTGAGATTGTGTAACACCCCGACGTCTTCTTAGCTAAATTTCATCCATGGAATGTCTAAGCATTAGCTTCTAAAATGACCTAAATTAATTTTCATGTGGAATTTCTAAGATTTCAACCTTTCATTATGTAGATGACTGAATTAGCTTTTCAACGATATAAGATTCGTCCAAAACGGAACCTCGGTGAAGAAGTTATGAATAATTTAAGGTTCCAGTCGTAAGCATCGTCGTCATTTTGTTATGTAGCGCGTCACAGAGAGGGTCAAATTGACAATCTTCAAATTCTAGTGGGGTTCCGTGATGGTGGCACATCGTGGAGGCACCTAATTTCCCACTCGTCGAATTCCAGTGGACCACCGCGATTGTGGCGCGTCGCTGTGGCTGTCGAAATTGGGTTTTTAAGTTCAAATTTCTAGTTCTATTTAGGAGTCATTAAGGGTAATTTTGACTTTTTCCTAGCCTTTAAAACCGTCCAAACAAAGGATTTAGGGTATGTTTGAGCAACTTAACCCTATTTTCATCAAAAATCATCAAGAATCCTCTCTAGAGTTTCAAACAAGAACTTCAAGAAACTCAAGATTCAACCGTGGGTTTTCAAAATCGATTGAAGATTCGAAATCCCCAAATCATAGGCTTCAAGAAACACCCATTGTTTCTCTATTTCGAGGCAAGCAGAGTTTTCCTAAAATGTCATGGGCTTAGAAATCATGTTTTAGAAATCTTGATGGCATTGTTTTGGTCTTTTGACCTTCCCCGCATTGATTTGAAATGGTATATATATATGTATGTAATTTAAGTTAATATTCGAATTGAGAGCATGACTCACATGAAATCCCTTTCTTGATGTGATTGTTCCCATGTTTCACATGATATGGATTATTTTTGAAATGCATCTTGAAAAGCATGTTACGAAGTGTCTTGATTTATGAATGATTTGGTTATGAATCTTGAATTCAAAAGAGAGGGTTGCTTGTATTGAAAAATGTTGAAAATACATATAATGAAAGAGTGCATGGATTTTGCCAAAAACACATGACCACCTTATGTTTGAAGAGTTCTTGCATAGTTTTGACTTATGTTTTCGTAACGTGAAATCTCTTATACTATTTGTATGTTTGGGTGGTCTGAACTATATTTTAATGAAAGAATTATGCATGATGCATTATGGATCAGAAATAAGACTTGCAAGTCTTGGTGTGTGATGATAGGCGAATTTACGCGCCTATATCAATATATTTTGCCCATATTTTAGCCTAGTTTTGAGAACTAATTATCTATTTCATACACTTTTAGTCCTTTTTCCTGTAAATGAGCTAACAAATGTGATTAGGAAAGTTTCAGGTATAAATGATGCAAAATACAGCAATTTATGGCTTACTTGACGCAAAAGAAAGCTCACAAACGAGATGGAAAGGAGCTGGACGCATAAAGGACTAAATCTGCTGCATGGAAAATCTGTCCCGGGCTAAAACAGCATTTCTGAAGACTTTGGGGACTTACAGACACAAAGCTGGATTTTTGCCATAATACATTAACCTAGTGCAATTAGGTTATGTGTTTCATTATTCTATTTGGATTATAATTTTGTAACCTTACCCTAGTACATTTGGGTCAAGGATTTCATTAGTATATTAGGATTTGGTTATTTATTTCATTAGCTTAGTAGGAGTAGGATAGGAGTATTATAAATACCCTATCATGTTAGAGATTTTTTAATCACATTCTTACAATTCAATTAACTCTTCACTTAAGACATCTTCCTACAATACATTCTTAATTCTTCATTCTTCTATTCTTAAATTCCACAACAAGAGAATCGTTACTTGCTACGGAATCACCAAAACCACACGCCAAACACCTACTATTCACGCCATCCACCATGCAAAACGTGATATCCTTCGCATTCATGGGTAACTAAACCTCTTAGTTGGGGTTATGGAAGCCGAATGAGTTACTATCTATTGCTATGAGCTTGTGAGTTCAAGACACGTATATTGCTTATATCATTATTCTCTTCATCTTAAATCTACATCCTTTGCGGTTCAAACACAAGAACACGCCATTCTAACATCTAACCTGTTCGAGAGAAAGGTTATTTGTCTAGAAAAGAAGACGCATAGATCAACGCCAGTCTAACATTTAACTTGTTCGAGAGAAAGGTTATTTGTCTGGAAAAGAGATAATGTCAAGGTAGTAGGACACCCTTTCCTATTAAAAAGCTAGTGCCGTACCTGGACTAACCTCTTGGAGAATTTGTACCGCTAGACACACTTTAAGCTCGAGAGAGTTAAAGTGAAATAGTCCTTGTTTAGGTCGAGAGACGCTTGGATTTACCATCGACTACAATTCTCTATAAGCAATTGCATGTCAAGACTCTACACACTCATAGCCAATAGAGACGTATACTTCTGAAGGTGGACATAACCCCAACGCCTCAATTCTCATTGTTTCACAACCTACGAAATACTCTCTTTTTACTTTATTATTTTCAGATTTTATTTCATTACTTTGGTTACTTATTACAATCCCCCCATTCTTACGAGACTTGCATCAAAAGTCTAATAATTTCACTTACTTGTTGACCAAGCTATTCTCTGTGGGATCGATACCCAACCCAGTTGGGTTCTATATTTGCTAACGACCGCTTTACACTCCTACGAGAGCTGTAGATTGAGCGTTATCAAAAATTGGCGCCGTTGCCGGGGAATACGAGTGTCAATCAAGTTCGTGATAATTACTAGACCCTTTGGTCAAAGATTCTCGCACTTTTACGTTTAGTTTTTGTTTTTGTTTATTGCAGGTTTTCTTTTAGTGCATGCCCCATACTAGAAGTTCTGGTCAACCGTTATTACCAATCAATCCGGAACCGCAACGAATTAGAAGAATGGAAGCACAAGCTGAAATCGACAGGATGGCCGCTCAACACGAGCAAGCAAGATTAGCTGCTCTTGCCGCTGCTCAAGTCCAACAACAAAACATTGATAATCCTGGACGAGCAATAAATCCTGACGATGAAGATTTAGGAGATGACGAGTTGATCAACCCAAGGCATGGCGCTGAAATGGCAACCCCTGCCAATCGAAGAGGTCGACAAGCTCGGTATAGATATGATCGCCAACCTTTGCAACCAGCTTTCGACGATGATGATGATGATCTTGATGGTGCCGGAGCCACTGGAGCTATAATTCCACCACCATTAGCGCCCGGAGCCAAGTTCAACATCACTAGCACCATGATTCAGTTATTGCAACTCAAGGGATTATTTGGTGGACTAGCAGGCGATGATCCGAATATGCATCTCATCAACTTTATTTCTACATGCAAGTCTTTTGACAATCCTGGTGTTGGTCAGAATGCTATTCGATTACGTCTATTTCCATTGTCTCTGTCTGGGGAGGCAACATTATGGTTAAATGGGCTGACTCCTGATTCTATTACAAATTGGAGGCAATTGAGAGACGCTTTCCTAGAAAGATTCTTTCCGCCATCCAAGAGGGCTCAATTGAGAGATGAAATCAGCAACTTTCGTTAGCTTCCATCTGAAGCTCTTCACGAAACATGGGAGAGGTTCAAGACAAAGCTAGCGAGATGCCCAAACCATCACATGACCAATGTCCACTTGATGGAGATCTTGTATAGAGCCTTGAATTCAGTAACTAAACCAGTGGTGGACAACGCAGCTGGAGGTTCTTTTATGGACCTCACCTTTGGTCAAGCAAGCAACATGCTAGATCGTATGACGAAACAAAGTAGAGCTTGGCATACCAGGGATTCTGAGGTAGCAAGCCCCACTTTATCTATTGGCATGTCTGCAGACCAAAGAAGAAGAGAAGAAGAACGTGATCAAGATATGGCGCACATGAAAACCCAAATGGATCTTCTTACAAAGCATCTATTGGGGAAGACTGAAAAAGTGAAATCTATTGCGTCAAAAGGAAGAGACGAATCTGATTCAGAAGAGGAGGCCAACTACTTGAACAATCAGGGTGGTTTCCGTGGGAATGCCCAAGGAAACCAAGGTCGGAACTATTATGATAAATCTGGAGGTAAAGACCAAGGTAGTTGGAAGAAAAATAATGAAAATAGTGGTTTGTACGTTCCCCCTGGTAGACGTGATACCACCACATCTAATTCTATGGAAGACATGTGGCTAAGTTATTGAAAGGAGTGGAAGCGACGAGCGCGGGAGTTAAGGAGGTGATTGACGATTTGGCCTCCATGAAGCAATTAGTTGATTCTCATTCCACTTCTATCAAGCAACTAGAGCAGTAATTCAGTCAACTTTCAGCAGCACTCAACCAAAGAAAAGCCGACACCTTGCCTAGCGATACTGTGCAAAATCCAAGGACTGATGGGTCATGCATGGCCATCACTACGAGGAGTGGTAAGGTGCTGGAAACTTCAGCAGAAGGCAAGCAAGTAGTTGACAGAACAGCAGACATGGACGCCACGCCTAGTGACGCCACTAGGGAAGACGCCGCAATATCCACTTCCAACGTCAAGGACGTGTTGCCTAGTGACGTGCAGCCTGAAAAAAATAATAAACGGAAGCAAGAGGAGAAGAAAGCCATGGAAAGAACACTTCCATACCCACCACCACCTTTTCCACAAAGATTGAAGAAGGTGGCCGATGACACTAAGTTCAGCAAATTTATGACCATGTTGAAGCAGCTAACTATTAATGTCCCATTGGTAGAGGCACTTGAACAAATGCCTGGGTATGCGAAGTTTATGAAAGATCTTTTGACTAAAAAGAGGGCAGCAAGCTATGAGCTGAAAGAAGATGTGCATCATTGTAGTGCAATAGCTACCCGATCCATAGTTCAGAAGAAGGCCGACCCCGGAGCTTTCACTATTCCTTGCACCGTCGGATCTTTGGACTTTGCTAAAGCATTATGTGACTTAGGAGCCAGCATCAACTTGATGCCATTATCAATCTACAAGAAGTTGGGGTTAGGAGATCCTACACCAACTAATATGAAGCTTGTTATGGCGGATAGGTCGGTAAAACGACCGGTTGGTATTCTATGCGATGTCTTGGTGAAGGTATCTTCATTCATATTTCCAGCAGACTTTGTCATCTTGGATTGCGAAGCAGATTCAGAGGTTCCCATAATCTTGGGACGCCCTTTCCTTGCTACGGGAAGTGTGCTCATAGATTTGAGAGCTAATGAGCTTTCATTCCGAATAAATGATGAAGTGGTGCGCTTTGATGTTTGCAAATCAATGAAGCAACCCAAAGATCTAAGCGTATTTTCTGTGGCTGATGTTGTCGTTGATGACGAGGATGAGTTACTTGCTGAAGAGCAAATTCTTGATGATCCTTTGGAGGTTTTGCTCATGGAAGAAGATGATGATGATGCTGAAATTTCTGAAGATGATATTTGTGCTCTATCGGGATTAGGAGCATATCGCTATCCTCCTAAGAAGCTGGATCTTGATCTCAAGAATCGACCCACACCACCAGCTAAGCCATCTATTGAAGAACCACCCACATTAGAATTAAAGGAGCTGCCAAGCCATTTGAAGTATGCATTCTTAGGAAGCGGAAACACTCTTCCAGTCATAGTGGCAGCCGATTTAGGTGAGCAACAAGTTGCAGCTCTTATTGCAATTTTACGCAAGTATATTAGAGCTATTGGATGGACCATTGCGGATATCCTTGGTATTCCACCTGGGATTTGCACTCATAAAATTCAGCACCAAGAAAAGTGCACACCCACCATCGAACACCAAAGACGTCTAAACCCACCAATGCAAGAGGTGGTGAAGAAGGAGATTATCAAGTGGTTAGACGCAGGAGTTGTGTATCCTATTTCTGATAGTACATGGGTAAGCCCAGTACAATGTGTTCCCAAGAAAGGAGGTATGACGGTGGTTGCGAATGCAAAGAATGAGCTTATTCCACTCAGGCCCGTCACTGGATGGAGAGTATGCATGGACTACCGCAAGCTGAATTCTTGGACTCTCAAGGATCACTTCCCCATGCCATTTATGGACCAAATGCTAGATCGATTAGCGGGAAAAGGATGGTTTTGCTTTCTTGATGGTTATTCAGGTTATAATCAGATTTTTATTGCACCAGAAGACCAAGAGAAGACAACGTTTACATGCCCATATGGTACGTTTGCCTTCAAACGTATGCCATTCGGGTTATGTAACGCACCAGCCACCTTTCAGCGATGTATGATGTCTATTTTCTCTGATATGGTAGAAGACACTTTGGAGGTATTTATGGACGACTTTTCAGTTGTTGGGGAGTCTTTTGAAGCATGTTTGGTGAATTTAAGCATGGCATTACAAAGATGTGTAGAGTTCAACCTTGTGCTGAATTGGGAGAAGTGCCACTTCATGGTAAAAGAAGGAATTGTTCTTGGACACAAGATCTCCGAAAGAGGAATAGAGGTTGATCGCGCCAAAATAGAGGTAATTGAGAAGCTACCACCTCCAATTTCGGTGAAGGGAGTTCGTAGTTTTCTTGGCCATGCTGGGTTTTATCGTAGATTCATCAAAGATTTCTCCAAAATTTCTAGTCCATTGTGCAAGCTATTGGAGAAAGATGCGAAGTTTGACTTTAATGATGATTGCTTAAAGGCATTTGAATGCCTTAAAGAAAAACTCATTGAAGCCCCTATCATGGTAACACCAGATTGGACGCTCCCATTCGAAGTCATGTGTGATGCTAGTGGTGTAGCCGTCAGTGCTGTTCTTGGACAGAGAAAGGAGAAATTATTTCATCCTATCTACTATGCGAGTAAGGTCCTCAATGAAGCCCAAAGGAACTACACCGTCACTGAACAAGAGCTATTAGCGGTTGTGTATGCGTTTGAGAAGTTCCGCGCCTACCTATTAGGTACTAAAGTGATCGTTCATACAGACCATGCAGCTCTTAGGTATCTAATGACAAAGAAGGATGCAAAACCAAGGCTGATTCGATGGGTGTTGCTGCTGCAAGAGTTTGATTTCGAAGTCAAAGATAGAAGAGGTTGCGAAAACCAAGTGGCTGATCACCTATCTAGACTTGAGAATGAGTATGTGGCGCAATCAGAAAATCAGATTGGCGATGCATTCCCTGACGAGGAGATACTAGCGACAACAATGGAGAACTTACCATGGTATGCCGACTTTGCAAATTTCGTGGTGAGTAATGTGTTACCTTCCAATTTATCTTACCACCAGAGGAGGAAGTTTATGCATGACGTTCAGCACTATTATTGGGATGAGCCTTATTTGTTTCGAAGATGCGCGGATGGTATCATTCGACGATGTATATCCCATGAAGAAGTGCCCACTATATTAGAAGCATGCCACACTTCGCAAGTTGGAGGCCATCATGCAGGGAATCGAACAGCAAGAAAAGTCTTGCAAAGTGGTTATTATTGGCCTACAATATTCAGAGATGCACACGACTATGTGAGAAGGTGTGACCAATGCCAACGTCAAGGTGCTATTTCAAAACACCATGAAATGCCCATGTCCAAAATTCTGGAGGTAGAACTCTTTGATGTATGGGGTATTGATTTCATGGGACCATTCGTGAATTCGTTTGGAATGAAGTACATCTTGGTTGCTGTGGATTATGTGTCGAAATGGGTTGAAGCTGTAGCATTGGCCGATAATGAAGGAAAGCGTGTTGTAGCGTTTTTAAAGAAGAATATCTTCTCTCGCTTTGGGGTACCTCGTACTATCATAAGTGATGGAGGATCTCACTTCTGCAACAAGCTATTCAAATCTATATTGGCCAAGTATGGAGTCAAGCAACACAAGGTAGCTACGCCTTATCATCCCCAAACTAGTGGACAAGTAGAGGTTTCCAATCGTGAGATCAAGCAAATCCTTGCCAAGACGGTCAATGCGAATCGGAAGGATTGGTCTCGGAAGCTAGATGATGCACTATGGGCGTATAGGACTGCATTCAAGACACCCATTGGTATGTCACCTTATCAGCTAGTTTATGGGAAGGCTTGTCATCTACCCATCGAGCTTGAATACAAGGCATTATGGGCATTGAAGCACTTGAATCTGAATTGGGATGATGTGAAGAACCTGAGGTTGGAGCAGCTGAACGAGCTAGATGAATTCCGTCTCCATGCATATGAAAGATCAGATTTATACAAGGAGCGGATGAAGAAGTATCACGATCAGCGGATTGTTCGACGACACTTCCAAAAAGGTGACATGGTACTACTCTTTAACTCCAGATTCAAGCTCTTCCCAGGTAAGTTAAAATCAAAGTGGTCTGGTCCATTTAAAGTCACCCACGTCTACTCGTCTGGAGTAGTCGAATTGGAAAATAATGAGGGTGTTATCTTCAAGGTGAATGGCCAACGTGTTAAGCCATATATCGGTCCTCTTGACTCGATGAATGACATGGCCATCACTTATCTCGACGAAGTCTAAGTACTCGAGATTACTACGTCGAGCCACGACAATAAATAAGGCGCTAGATGGGAGGCAACCCTTCGTTTTATTGTTTTCATTTGTTTGAGCAAATATAGGTGTAAGAAGTATGCAACGAGGAGATTGATTTCAATTGACGATTTGGTCGCATTGTATGGTAAAGTCGGTAAGTTAGGAATGGTGATGCATAAGGCTATGGATTGAGCCTTTCTCACGTCATAATAGGCTTCGAGAAAGGCTAGGCCTTGGTAAAAATAGGTCACGAACGATGCACAACCTATTCTATAGCCTAAGGACTCGGAATCTAGTGTGCAATACACTATGCGCCGCCTATTCCTAGGTGTGCTTTTGACTATGCGCCGCCTATGCTATGGCATTTGAGATACTGAGACCAAATGCCATACCATATGTGCCGCATATTCCTATATATGCCATACTATGTGCGGCGCATATGTCCCATTATGCCATGGACAATGCGCCGCATATACATGTGATATGCCGAGGGATATGCGCCGCATATAGGGTGATTTTGTCCCCAAATCCGATTGTAAATGGGTCATAACCCGACCCATACTCCTCCTATATAAAGGGGACTTGGTTTTTTATCACAAACACATTAGAAGTAACCCTAAAGGCGCCGCATATCATCCTAAATCCTCTCAAATTTTTCTTCCTTTGTTCTTCCAATCCACAACAACTTCTCCACAATCTTCAAGCAAGTAAGTGCTCTCTTATTCTTCATCTATTTATCGTAAGTACTACTTTACTATGCTTATTATAAAATGCTAACTCATGAGAGATTGGTGGTGATGTTCATGTGTGTGGATAATTGTTGCAAAATCGTGTGATTGATTATATACGTATGGAATTCATGACTTGTTTCCGACTTGAATTTTGTTTCAATGGCATTGTTGTGATACTTGCTGAACATATGTGGCCATGAATATTGATTGAGAGTGTTGTTTGGATGCTTGCATGATTAACCATCCCGGCCATCGGGATAAGGTTATAGTGACTATCGACTTAGGTGGAGGTGTTTGTTGTTTGAATAGCAATTCCATGTGGTAACCCCTATGTTGTAACGTTGCTATATACACCATGCAAGTCGTCCAAATGGCTGCTCATGAGTGATGTAATACTGATTTTCTTGTCGGAATACAATCCTAAGACGTATGTCGACGACGTCTGAGTACTCGACCACGTTCACTTCACCGATTTGTACCAACAAGATTAAGTGTGGGGTGGTACCCCTAATGCTTGCATATAGATTGTCTAAAGTGCGATTGTGCTGCATCTAACATTATTTCTAGTCTCAGGTTCAATGGCACCGAAAGCAAGGCAAGGCAAGGAGAAGGCTACCACGACCCGCAAGGACAAAAAGAGAAGCCGAAAAGACCAAGGCGAATCATCTTCCGCACACCTACCACGCAGAATGTTCGGAATCAAATGGGTTCTTGAGGAAGAAGCCAAGGCATGGTACAGCAGCAACAAAGAAAAGAAATATGTGCACGTCGACTTAATCAACAAGGAGACCTTAGCAAAGAAGGAGCCGCAACTGTTGGCTAAGATAATGGCTTTGAAGCTGGATTTCATCTTCCGTGACATGGGAGAGTGCAATCTTGACTTGACAAGAGAGTTTTATGCCAACTGGTCGCCAAACACAACAGGCAACGAAGTCAAAATTCGGGGCCAAGTGTTACAGCTTACAGCGGATTGGATCAACTCGGTTCTAGGCCTACCTTCGGTCGACACTGCACCATACAAAGAGCTGTACAGCAGGCCTCCTTACAGAGCTATAAGACACACGCTTTGTGGAAGCAGATCGATGGCAAGATGGGGCAGACATAAGGAAACAGGCCGTCACAACACATTCCCCTATGCTCCACTAAATAGGGAAGCAAGAATCTGGATGCGCATTGTCAACTCATGCCTCATTCCTGGGACGCAATACACAAAGATATCGAGAGATAGAGTGTGTCTGGTTTATGCATTGATGACAAATGTCCCTATCAACTTTGGGGCAATCATTCGATCGACCATGAGAAAAGCCAGACTCCACAGCAGGTCCCATTTCACATTCGGCAATTTGTTGACAGCAATGTTGCGGAAGGAGGATATAGAAGAGGAACCAGCTGACCACAAACTCCCACATACCCCAAAGAAGGTTGACCTCACCAAGGTCAAAGATGCTGAAACCACGCATGGAGTCAACCTTACCACTGCGGAGAGACACGCTCGTGACGAGAGTTTCTTCCGTCATCTCTATGGCATGACACGATTCACTATGATGAGTGGTGGACGTATTCCAACTGCTGAAGAGCTCCAACAGCTGGACCACGACTACCCAATGAACAGACATGCCCGGGAGATGTGTGGAGTGGGAGTCTATTTCGAGGAACCTCTTGATGATGACGTGCCAACTGATGATGATAGACGCTTGCCTGATTCTGATGCTGAGGAGAACTCTGACGATGACTCTTACGATGACTCGGACGAAGGGGGTATGACCCCCGACATTGAGGAAGAGTCCGACTAATCAGGTTCTTCGACTTTATTTTCCACTGAGGGCAGTGTCTAGTCTAAGTGTGGGGTGTCGGCAGAATCTGCATGCTATGTTTGTATGTTTGCTCTTGTTTATTTTGTTTTGAGTCCAAATTTTTTATTTTTTTGTGATTTTTTTTCGTGTGACGTTTTTTTTTTTTTTTTTTTATTTTTTAAGAGTAAAATTTTTCTAGCTACGCATGAAATTATTTTGATAGGCAGCATGAGATTAGAACAAGAGTATGTGCTACAATTGTGACTATTGAGACATTTAGGCTCTATTTGTGACTCATCATGTGATATTGTGTGATTCGATTCCTTCACTTTTTGGGTCGAGAGTCTATATTACTACCAATCAAGTCGACCATGTGCCTTGTGTGTGTGAGATAATAGTATATTCTATGTTTGTGGCTGATGCTAGAACTTGCCTGGTATGTATGCAAAGCGAAAATAAGGAATGTAAGTTTAGGATATGATTTAGGCATTTCTTTGGCAACCTATATTTGTTTACCATCAGTTTTACCTACCCATGTAAATCATCCTAGTTAAACCCTTTTGAGCCTTTAGCCTATTTCTTTGACAACCTTGTATGTAAGCCTAATCCATTTTTTTCAAGACCGTAATTTGATCCAAATTCCTAAGTGCTTTAAAGTGAATAAGTCATGTGACAACATAAGAGGAAATTGGGTGAGTATGAAGCTTTAAATTGGAATGGTTCTTGAATGTGTTATGAAAAATGCTATCATAAGAGGTATGTCGTGAAAAGAAAAAGGAAAAGAAAGCTGAAAAGTGAGTTGTTCTTAAATTTGAAAAACAAAAGAGGAGAACAAGGGTGGTAGAAGAAAAAAAAAAGAAGAAAGGTTGAAAGAAAAAAAAAGTGTCAATGATACAATGTGATGTATTAAAGTGCTTAGGAACTTAGTCACTATTTCTGGCCAAAATAGTTGATCCTACCCGTCCCTTAGCCTACATTACAACCATCAAAAGACCTACTTGATCCTAATCTTAACATTCCGACATTTAGTAGAGTACTACATTAAGGGCAAGCTTATGGTCATTAGTTGCTACATATGAATTCTTTGTGAGAGTGAGAGCAAGGACACTTTGATACCCATGTTTGAAAAATATGCTATATTTGTGAGTGATTATGGGTACTATATTGTGAGACACACATGGTTGATGAGTTTTGGATAGTTGTATATGATTCTATGTACCTTAACGTTTGCATGCGAGTTGATCACCATCACGAGTCTATGCTTGAGGTTAAATTGTTTCTACTTATAATCGGAAAGCTACTCTTTGTTGATAGTTGTTGTGCTTGTCTTGAAGAATGTTTTGTGTTGTTTCTGTAAAAACCTTAAGTCAATGCTTAGAAGGACATGATATGTTGTTCGAGGACGAACAAAGCTCTAAGTGTGGGGTGTTGATGATAGGCGAATTTACGCGCCTATATCAATATATTTTGCCCATATTTTAGCCTAGTTTTGAGAACTAATTATCTATTTCATACACTTTTAGTCCTTTTTCCTGTAAATGAGCTAACAAATGTGATTAGGAAAGTTTCAGGTATAAATGATGCAAAATACAACAATTTATGGCTTACTTGACGCAAAAGAAAGCTCACAAACGAGATGGAAAGGAGCTGGACGCATAAAGGACTAAATCTGCTGCATGGAAAATCTGTCCCGGGCTAAAACAGCATTTCTGAAGACTTTGGGGACTTACAGACACAAAGCTGGATTTTTGCCATAATACATTAACCTAGTGCAATTAGGTTATGTGTTTCATTATTCTATTTGGATTATAATTTTGTAACCTTACCCTAGTACATTTGGGTCAAGGATTTCATTAGTATATTAGGATTTGGTTATTTATTTCATTAGCTTAGTAGGAGTAGGATAGGAGTATTATAAATACCCTATCATGTTAGAGATTTTTTAATCACATTCTTACAATTCAATTAACTCTTCACTTAAGACATCTTCCTACAATACATTCTTAATTCTTCATTCTTCTATTCTTAAATTCCACAACAAGAGAATCGTTACTTGCTACGGAATCACCAAAACCACACGCCAAACACCTACTATTCACGCCATCCACCATGCAAAACGTGATATCCTTCGCATTCATGGGTAACTAAACCTCTTAGTTGGGGTTATGGAAGCCGAATGAGTTACTATCTATTGCTATGAGCTTGTGAGTTCAAGACACGTATATTGCTTATATCATTATTCTCTTCATCTTAAATCTACATCCTTTGCGGTTCAAACACAAGAACACGCCATTCTAACATCTAACCTGTTCGAGAGAAAGGTTATTTGTCTAGAAAAGAAGACGCATAGACCAACGCCAGTCTAACATTTAACTTGTTCGAGAGAAAGGTTATTTGTCTGGAAAAGAGATAATGTCAAGGTAGTAGGACACCCTTTCCTATTAAAAAGCTAGTGCCGTACCTGGACTAACCTCTTGGAGAATTTGTACCGCTAGACACACTTTAAGCTCGAGAGAGTTAAAGTGAAATAGTCCTTGTTTAGGTCGAGAGACGCTTGGATTTACCATCGACTACAATTCTCTATAAGCAATTGCATGTCAAGACTCTACACACTCATAGCCAATAGAGACGTATACTTCTGAAGGTGGACATAACCCCAACGCCTCAATTCTCATTGTTTCACAACCTACGAAATACTCTCTTTTTACTTTATTATTTTCAGATTTTATTTCATTACTTTGGTTACTTATTACAATCCCCCCATTCTTACGAGACTTGCATCAAAAGTCTAATAATTTCACTTACTTGTTGACCAAGCTATTCTCTGTGGGATCGATACCCAACCCAGTTGGGTTCTATATTTGCTAACGACCGCTTTACACTCCTACGAGAGCTGTAGATTGAGCGTTATCAGTGTGACGAGACCAACTCAGACTGTGCCATGGTAATTCAGAACAGAATAAAATACATGTTTAAAGTCAAAATTTTCAAATGTTGAAACTAGAATAATGCATTATTTAGAACAGGATAAAATTGGGCATAAAGAGATCTTAGGTGGTTCCCCGAAGAAGGTATGAGTTAGACAACTCGTTTCCTAGAACCATGATTTACCGATCTGGGCATATTATATTACACTGGCCTAGAGCCATGTGGTGAATCAGAATCAGAAACTCCAACCCTTGCTGCACACTCAGGTATGGGGCTTTCTCGCCGAGGCAATGTCGGATTCCATATAGCCCGTGGAATATCAGAATTGTAGGGGAGTGCCACCTAACTCAAAAGTTATACGAAGATCAGAAATTGCATTGATAAGAATGATTTGTGATTTTTTGAATAGTGCCCATGTGTTTTAGAACTATTTCATGTATAGTATCTGACGATTTGCTCTCTAACTATTTTATCTATATAAAAGTTTTATTTTTGAATACTTTGCATACCAATACATCTGTATTGTCACCCATCCTCCTTCCAGGTTCTGAGGCTCAATCTAGGATTCCAGAAAAGCAGTAGATTCTGTTTTGAGTCTCAATCTAGGGGTCCAAAAAAACAGTAGATTCATCAAATAGAGTTTGCAGTGTTCAGTTGGTAAGCCTTCTCTATTCCAGAAGGCCCGTCTTTCAGATTATGACCCTTATTATTGTCTTGGTCTACTGGGGACCTTATCCCAATTTTCAGACAGTTATCAAATTTTCATGTAGTAGAAATTTCACAGACTGATTCAGATGTTATTTAGCTGTAGTGGCACTACAGTTTTTCACACTTATATTGATATTAGAATTTGACCATGTTTCCGTAGCTGACTATGTTTCTGCATTTTTTTATATGAGTGTTGTGCATGATTACCAGATAGAGAAGGTCATTTCGGGCCTTCATGGTTCGAAATGTCCGTCACGGCCAGGCCCTAGTTCGGGTAGTGACAAACTTGGTATCAGAGCACGGCTCATGGTCCAAAGGTGTCTGCGAAATTACGTTGGGTAGAGTCTTATTTATGGGTGTGTTGCGTGCCACACTTATAGGAAGGAGGCTACTAGGCGTTTAGGAATATTTCTCTTATTTGTGATTTAGCACGTGCTTCAGATCTAATCTATCCCCTAATCAATGATCTCTTGCTTTTCAAAAAACTAGCTATGCCTCCCCATCGCACCAACGTTAATGCTCAAGAGGACGAAGTCCGTCCCACTCATGGGATGAGGACATGTAATAGAGCTCACACTTCAGAACCTGTCTCTACTCCTGGAGTCCCTCCAGTCCCGACCAGTCCACCTATGGCTCTACGGACCAATATTAACCATCCCCCGATTACTCAGAGGGATATTTCAAATGCAGAATTTAGACAATCTATTCATATGCTGACACAGTTGGTGGCTAATTAGGCCCAATGATAAGAAGATGTTGGGTATACACCTATTACATCTGAAGCTACTAGGGTGGGTCAGTTCATAAGAATGAACCCGCCTAAGTTTACTGGCACTAAAGTAGAAGAGAATCCGCATGAGTTCATAGACGAAATGGAGAAGATTTTTAGAGTGATGCATGTGGAATTGGTGGAAGGTGTCAAACTAGCAGCTTATCAGCTAAAGGATGTAACAAACCAATGGTATGATGAGTGGGAAGAGGCGAAGGGTGACAGTACTGAGCCCAAAATGTGGGATGAATTTGTGGAAGCTTTTCTTGACCGATTCTTTCCTTTGGAGATGAGGGAAGCTAAAGCAGAGGAGTTCATGAACCTTAAGCAGGGTAGGATGTGTGTTCAGGAGTATACTTTAAAGTTTAATCAGC
The DNA here is from genome assembly GCA_030864225.1 of Capsicum baccatum var. pendulum. Lineage (NCBI taxonomy): Eukaryota > Viridiplantae > Streptophyta > Magnoliopsida > Solanales > Solanaceae > Capsicum > Capsicum baccatum. Next base: position 235,424,810 of record CM061560.1, on the reverse strand, counting down.
TGGCCCGTTATGCTCTTGAGATAATGAGTAGTACGAGGGCCCGAATGAGGAAGTTTGCTTCTAGCCTTTCAGATGATCTGGTACTTGAATATCAAGGGGCGATGCTAAATAGGAAATTAGACTTTGCTAGGCTGACAGTCCACATATAACAGGTTAAAGAGAAGAAAAAGAAGATAGCCGAGTCCAGACAGAAGGACAGCCAAGCGAAGAGAGCCAGATTAGCAGATCAGAACCCCAGTCAGCAGCAGGTTGGTAATTGGGGTAACAAGTGGCAAAAATAAAATTTTTGGGACAAGGCGCAGTCTACAGCTAGTGCCACAGTGCCCAGACCCCCAGTTGATAGATGCCCCCAGAGTTTTCGGACTAGTCATGGACCCAGAGCTCGGGATACTTAATCGCAGGGTAGTGTGGTGCAACAACATCGTACTTTGGTGCGAGACTTGTTGTAGGCATCACTCTGGAAAGTGTTAGCTAGGCGCATTAGTGTGTTATTTTTGAGGTCAGACGGGCCACTTCCAGAGAGATTGTCCCTCTACTAGGAGGAATGTTGGTGGAGCTAAGTCTCAGGAAAACTCTTCCGCACCACCATCACCCCAAAAGGGTGTCACTACTGCTGCTGAGAGTAATCGTAATTGGTTATATGCGTTGACCAACCAAAAGGAGGAGGAAGCCTCACCAAATGTTGTCACCGATATGTTACAAATTTTTTCTCATGATGTTTTTGTGTTACTTGATCCTGGGTCTACCTTATCCTATGTGATCCCGTATATGGCAGTTAGTTTTTGGTTAAAGCCCAAAGTGATTGACAAACCTTTCTCTGTTTCCACCCTGGTGGGTGATTCTATTGTGGCAAAAAGGGTGTATAAAAATTATGTCGTGTCTATTCTTTGTAGGGATGCAGTGGCAGACCTCATAGAACTTGATATGGTTGCTTTTGATGCGGTCCTAGGGATGGACTGGCTCCATCGGTGTTATGTCACACTAGACTATAGGACCCGAAAGGTTACCTTTTCTTTTCCGAATGAGCCAGCAATAGAGTGGGAGGGGCACTCTTTAGCACTTAGAAGACACTTCATATCTTATCTTAGAGCCCGAAAACTTATATCCAAGGGTTACTGGTATCATCTTATTCGGGTTAAAGATTCTAACACCGAAAATCTTTTCCTTTAGTCTGTCCCTGTAGTAAATGAATTCCCAAAAAATTTTCCAGATGATCTCCCAGGAATTCCACCTGATAGGGAGATAGATTTTAGCATTGATGTATTGCCAAATACCCTTTCTATTTTTATTTTGCCAAATAGAATGGCTCCTGAAGAGTTAAAAGTGTTGAAAGAACAGCTAGCAAATCTCATAAATAAAGGTTTTATCAGATGTAGTGTTTCACCCTGGGGTGCACCTGTACTCTTCGTGCAAAAGAAAGATGGTTCCCTACGTATATGCATAGATTACCACCAATTGAATTAGGTAATAGTGAAAAATAAATATTCTGTTCCTAGAATCGATGACCTTTTTGATCAGCTTTAGGGTTCTAAATGTTTTTCTAAAATAGACCTTCATTCGGGATATCATCAGTTGAAAGTTAGGGAGTCAGAAATTCCTAAAAAAGCCTTCCAAACCAGATATAGTCATTATGAATTCTTGGTCATGTCCTTTGGGTTAACTAATGCTCCTGCAACTTTCATGGACCTAATGAATAGGGTTTTTTGTCAGTTCCTAGACTTGTTTGTCATAGTTTCTATTGATGACATCTTGGTTAACTCAAAAAGTGAGGAGGACTATGCCAATTACCTCCACGCTATTCTTTAGACCCTCAAAGATCATAAGTTGTATGTGAAATTCTCCAAGTGTGAATTCTGGCTGAATGTTATTGCTTTCTTGGGGCACATTGTGTCTAGTGAAGGGATTGAGGTTGATCCCCAAGGGATTGAGGCAGTAAGGAAATGGCCCAGACCCATGAATCCAATCGATATTCGGAGTTTCTTGGGCTTGGCAGGGTATTACAGAAGGTTTGTAGAGAGTTTCTCCTCCATAGCTGCACCACTTACTAAGTTGACTCAGAAAAAGGTAATGTTTTTATGGTCCGACTCTTGTGAGAATAGTTTTGAGAAGTGGAAAGCCAAGTTGACTACAGATCCTGTTTTGACTTTTTCGAAAGGTATAAAGGGTTTTGTTATGTACTATGATGCATCCCGTGTGGGACTTAGGTGTGTACTCATGCAGCACGGTAAGGTAGTGGCTTATTAATCTAGGCAGTTAAAGGTGCATGAGCGGAACTACCCCACTTATGATTTGGAATTAGCAACTTTGGTATTTGTGCTAAGAATTTGGAGGCATTATCTTTATGGGGTGCATGTTGATGTTTTCACTGACCATAAGAGGTACAGTATGTTTTCTCACAGAAGGAACTAAACCTCAGGCAAAGGCATTAGATGGAGCTTTTGAAAAACTATGACATGAGCCTTCACTATCATCTGGGTAAGGCAAATATTGTAGCCGACGCCCTCAGCAGATTGTCTATGGGCAGTCTTTCTTATGTTGAGGAAGGGAAAAGAGAGATGGTTAAAGATATTTACTGGCTTGCAAATCTAGGAGTACGACTCTTGGATTCTGAAGATGGAGGAATGGTTTTTTATGAGATAGCTACGTCTTCCCTTTGTGCGGAAGTTAAAGAGAAGCAGGTTGAAGATCCCATCTTGATGCAAATTAAGAATGATGTGGTCAGCAGAAGGTGATGTTTTTTGATATCGGTGGTAATGGTATTTTGAGATACCCGGGTAGATTATGTGTACCAGATATGGATGGTTTTTGGAATAGAATCCTTGACAAAGCTCACACTTTGAGATATGTTATTCACCCAGGCTCTACTAAGATGTACCATGATCTGAAATCTATATATTGGTGGAATAATATGAAGCGTGATGTGGCTAAATTTGTTTCCAAGTGTTTGAATTGCCAACAAGTTAAAGTAGAACATATAAGGACAGATGGTTCTTCGCAAGAGATAGATTTGCCCTTGTGGAAGTGGGATATGATTAATATGGACTTCATTACAGGACTTCTGAGGTCCCAAAACCAATACGATTCCATTTGGTTGATTGTAGATAGACTGACTAAGTCAGCTCACTTTTTGCCTATCAGGACTAACTATTCGGGTGAGGATTATGCCAAGCTATTCATTGCAGAAATAGTTTGTTTACATGGTGCACCTATGTCCATCATATCCGACTGAGGTACATAGTTTTATTCTCAATTTTAGAGATCTTTTCAGAGAGGTTTAGGTACCCAAGTGAACCTAAGTACTGCTTTTCACCCTCAGACCGATGGGCAGGCTGAGCGTACCATTCAGAACCTTGAGGACATGTTGAGGTCCTGTGTGATTGATTTCAAAGGTAGTTGGGTAGATCACTTTCCATTGATAGAGTTTGCGTATAATAATAATTTCCATTCCAGTATTCGAATGCCGCTATTTGAGGCATTGTATGGGAGAAGATGTAGGTCACCAATAGGGTGGTATGAAGTGGGTGAGATGCAGATGTTTGGGCCTGATCTTGTTCATTAGATGATGGAAGATGTGAAAGTCATTAGGGAATGACTTAATATAGCTCAGAGTCATCAGAAATCATATGCCCACATTAGGAGAATAGATTTAGAGTTCGAGGTTGGTGATTGGGTAATCCTAAAAGTTTTGCCTACGAAGGGAGTCATGTGATTCGGGAAGAAAGGTAAATTGAGTCCTCGCTATATAGGACCATACCAGATTTTGAGGAGAATAGGTGATGTTGCCTATGAGTTAGAATTACATGCCAGTTTGGGTTCTGTCCATCTGGTATTTCACATATCCATATTGAAGAAATACATTGGATATCATTCTTTGGTGTTGCCTGTAGAAGAGATCAAGGTAACAACCTCCTTATTATATGAAGAGGAACCTATTGCAATCCTAGATCGTCAGGTTTGGAAGTTGAAAAGTAAAGAAATAGTTTCAATTAAGGTGTTGTGGAGAAATCAAAAGGTTGAAGAAGCCACTTGGGAATCAGAAGATGACATGAGAGCAAGATACCCACATCTTTTTGACCCAGTAAATAGCGGATTTGAAGGTACAACCCTTCCCTAAATCTTTCTATGCTTTAGTATGCTTGAAATAGTGCTTGTCTATGTTCCGCATCATCACTCGTGGATGAATGATCCCACGGGGGAGATATTGTAACACCCCAACGTCTTCTTAGCTAAATTTCATCCATGGAAAGTCTAAGCATTAGCTTCTAGAATGATCTAAGTTAATTTTCATGTGGAATTTCCTAGATTTCAACCTTTCATTACGTAGATGACTGAATTAGCTTTCCAATGATATAAGATTCATCCAAAACTGACCCTTGGTGAAGAAGTTATGAATAATTTAAGGTTCCAGTCGTAAATATCGTCATTTTGGTGTCTACTGCATCGCGGAGAGGGTCAAATTGACAATCGTCAAATGCCAGTGGGGTTTCATGATGGTGACGCATCGCGGAGGTACCCAATTTCCCACTCATCGAATTCCAGTGGACCACCGCGGTTGTGGCGCGTCGCGGTGGCACTCGAAATCGGGTTTTTAAGTTCAAATTTTTAGTTCCATTTTGGAGTCATTAAGAGTAATTTTTACTTTTCCATAGCCTTTAAAACCGTCCAAACAAAGGATTTAGGGTATGTTTGAGCAACTTCACCCTATTTTCATCAAAAATCATCAAGAATCCTCTCTAGAGTTTCAAACAAGAACTTCAAGAAACTCAAGATTCAACCGCGGGTTTTCAAAATCTATTGAAGATTTGAAATCCCCAGATCATGGGTTTAGAAATCATGTTTTAAGAAAAAGGGTTTTGAATTTATGAATATAATCATGTTTTAGAAATTATGACGGTATTTTTTTGGTCTTTTGACCTTCCACACATTGATTTGAAATTATATATATATATGTCTGTGATTTAAGTTAATATTCGAATTGAGAGCATGACTCACATGAAATCCCTCTCTTGATGTGATTGTTCCCATGTTTCACAGGATATGGATTATTTTTGAAATGCATCTTGAAAAGCATGTTATGAAGTGTCTTGATTTATGAATGATTTAGTTATGAATCTTGAATTCAAAAGAGAGGGTTGCTTGTATAGAAAAATGTTGAAAATACATATAATGAAAGAGTGCATGGATTTTGCCAAAAGCACATGACCACCTTATGTTTGAAGAGTTCTTGCATAGTTTTGACTTATGCTTTTGGAACATGAAATCTCTTATACTATTTGCACGTTTGGGTGGTTTGAACTATGTTTTAATGAAAGAATTATGCATGATGCATTATGGCTCAAAAATAGGAATTGCAAGTCTTAGTGTGACGACACCAACTCAGATTATGCCATGGTAATTTAGAACAGAATATAATACATGTTTAAAGTCAGAATTTTCAGATGTTGAAACTAGAATAATGCATGATTCAGAACAGGATAAAATTGGGCATAAATAGAGCTTAGGTGGTTCCCCGAACAAGGCATGAGTCAGATAATTCGTTGCCTAAAACCGTGATTTGCCAATTCAGGCATATTATATTATGCTGGCCTAGAGCCGTGTGGCATATCAGAATTAGAAATTCCAACCCTTGCGGCACACTCAGGTTGGGGGCTTCCTCGCCGAGTCAATGGCGTATTCTATACAGCCCGTGGAATATTAGAATTGTAGGGGAGTGCCACCTAACTCAGAACCTACACGAAGATCAGACATTTGATAAGAATGATTTTTGATTTTCAGAAAAGTGGCCATGTGTTTTACAACTATTTCATGTATAGTATCTGACGATTTGTTCTCCAACTATTTTATCTATATAACAATTTTATTTTGGAATACTTTGCGTACAAGTACATCTGTATTGACCCCCTCCCTCCTCCAGGTTCTGAGGCTCAATCTAGGGGTCTAGAAAGGTAGTAGATTCATCAGTCAGAGTTTGCAGTGTTCAGTTGGTGAGCTTTCTCTATTCCAGAAGGCCCGTCTTTTAGATTATGACCCTTATTATTGTTTTAGTCTACTTGGGGCCTTGTCCCAGTTTTCAGACAGTTATCAGATTTTTATGTAGTAGAGATTTTGAAGACTGAGTCAGATGTTATTTAGCTGTAGTTGGACTAAAGTTTTCCATACTTATGTTGATATTAGAATTTGACCATGTTTCCGTAGCTGACTATGTTTCTGCATTTTTTTAATATGAGTGTTGTGCATGATTACTAGATAGAGAAGGGCATTTCAGGACTTCATGGTTTAGGATGTCTGTCATGGGTAGGCCCTAGTTTAGGTCATGATATATTGATTTGAGATAAGGTATTGAGTAGGGAGGCTAAGGAAGCGTCAATTAATTCAGGTGGAGTTTGGAGGATTGGGGACCGAGTTTGTGTACCGAGAGTAGGCGATTGGATTAGGTTGCTTTTAGAGGAGGCCCATTATTCCAGACATGTCATCCTTCCAGGTGTGACTAAGATATATCATAATTTAAGGCAACACTACTGGTGGGGTGGTATGAGGTGAGATGTGACGGACTTCATAGCTCATTTCCTTTGTTGCCATAGGTAAAGTTCGAGCATATGAGACCTGGTGGATTATTTCAGAGGTTTCCCATTCTTGAGTGGGAGTGGGAATAAATCACTATGGACTTTGTGACTATTTTTAGTCATATATCTCATGGTTCTTCCATTTTTGGGTCATTATGGGTTACTGACCAAGCCAACTCATTTTATTCTGGTTCAGTTCTCATTCAGTGTTGAGAGGTTGACTCGTATCTACATTCGTGAGATTGTGCATCTGCATGGTGTGTTGATGTCCATTATTTTAGATCGAGGTTCTGTGTTTACATCTTACTCTTTGGAGATTTTTCAGGGTAAGTTGGGTACTCAGGTAGATCTTAGCACAATATTCACCTCAGAATGATGGCCAGTCAAAGGGAACTATTCAGGTTTTAAAGGATATACTCTGCGTATGTGTGATGGATTTTGGTGGCCAGTGGGAGCAGGATTTGTCTTTAGAAGATTTTGCATATAATAATAACTACCATTTCAATATTAATATGGCTCCTTTTGAGGCATTTTATGATAAGTGTTATCGCTCCCCAGTGGATTGGTTTGATGTTTTAGAGGCGAAACCTCGAGGTGCGAAATTGCTTTGTGGGTTTTTGGATAGAGTATGGGTCATTAGGATAGATTTAGAGCGACTCAGAGTAGGCAAAAGTATTATGCTAGTAGTAGACTTCGTACCTTGAGATTTAGTGTCGGTGATCATGTTTTTCTTCGAGTTCACCAATGAAAGGTATGATGCGGTTTGGGAAGAGAAGCAATCTTAACCCCATGTATATTGGTCCATTTGAGATTCTTTGGACTATTGGTGATGTGTCTTATGAGTAGGCTTTGTCTCCTGATCTGTCAGGTGTTCATCCAGTTTTCATGTTTCTATGCTTCGCTACTATATTCCTGATGAGTCTCATGTCATTCATTGAGAGTTGGTTCAGCTAGATGAGCGGTTATCCTTTGTTGAGGAACCAATCTCTATTTTGGCTATAGATGTTATGCGGTTGCGCTCTAGAATAATCCTTATTGTTAAGGTTCAGTGGAGACATCAACCTGTAGATGAGGCTACTTGGGAGGTTGAGTCTGCTATGCGTAGTTCCTATCCCCAACTCTTTATTGATTCAGGTATTTCTTTGCCTTAGTTCTAGAACGAACTAGATTTATAGAGGTGAATGATGTAACGACCTAAAAATTTTGATGAAATGTGTGAAATTTGTGATTTTGTGTGATTTAACTATTTTACCCCTCCTCATAGTTGCATTATGATATTTCTGGGGTATGGGAGGTGATTGGCATGATTCCCAATGCATTTTCATATCATTTATGTGATATTGTGGTTTTTTTATGACTTCGAGAGCCTTATTTTGGACTTATGTGGATATATTTTGATCCGTGTGATGGATGAATGAACGAACTATTCCAACGACTTCAGAATATCAATTAGTAGACCTTTGGTTCGAGTCTCAGCACACTTGAGTTCATTTCGACCTATTGATCGAAAAGTTAAAAAATTGGAAATATGGGTATGAGACCCACATTTGATCAAAACGACGTTGGATGGAAAATACAACTTCACCAACAGATCCGTAATGTAGATTTTAGGGTGGTAACATGTTTGGTGTGATTTTACGGCTTTTAAATCTTATTTCGACCATCGGTTTAAAAAATTATGATTTCGGATTTCGGGGGTCAACTTTGTGAAAACCATATTTTTCAAAAATCCAAATTCGCCAACGCATTTGGAACACCAAATTTAGTATAGTTACATAGTTCATTTACATATATCGGACTCCGAATGAATCCCGAGCACCCGTCGAATTCTGGGTTGGACTTTAGAAAAAAACTGTAACAGTCTTTTTAACAAAGCAACTTTTTATGGTCCATTTTGTTCATTCTTTCACCTTGTATCTTTAGAGTTAAACCCTAAAATAATGTAAGAGATTAAAAGTGAAGCTTGTGGGATCTTGGGAATATAGATTAACATCTATTTCTTGATTCTTTTACGGATTTAAGGTAAGAATTCACTAATTTCTTAGTAATTTCTTGATTAATTTCTCAAAATTCCAAAAATCATAGGACTTGATTTTAAACCCCAATTTCACTTCTTTTCAGTTGAATAATATTTTAATCTTATAATTACTAGTGTTTCATTAATTTAACCTTCAAAACAACTCCGATTCTTGATTTTAACCCGAATTTCAAATATTTTACCGGTAAAGCTTAAAAATATTTTTTCTTCGATTTGAACCGCATTTATTACTCAATTTATCTTGGAGTTTCAGCTGTAGACTCCTAAAAATATAGAGAATACGGAGTAAAGTTATGAGTTTGCCCTTATTTTTTTTTTTAAAACCCATTCTGAGGGTCTATTTTGACTCCCGAACCAAAAGAATTCAATATGGATGTTGTTGGTTTGTTTTGATGCGTAGATACCATATTTGATATTTTTAGAGGAGTTCGGGATCGGTCGTGGAAACTAAGATTGTGTGTTCAAAGTGTAGCAAACCAGTTTCAACTTTTAAGGTAGGTTACGACTTAACTCTTTCACACTGGGTTGGGTAGTAAATCATGGTACAAAATGCATGTTAAAGGGTGAGAACTAATCATGAAAATGGCTATTTATGGGTGTTTTTAGAATTTTAAAATTGAAGATAAGGTGAGGTAAAAGATAAAGTGGGGGAAATTATACAATGTAGTATAATACTGTACAATTTTTGAATTTCAAAATTTAAATTTGAAAAAAGGACAAGGTTGAGGGAGAATTGTACAATATAGTATAATTTTTGATTTCAAAATTGGAAAAAGGCAAGGTTGAGGGGGAATAGTTAATGTAGTATAATTTTTGAATTTTAAAATTTGAATTTTGGGATTTGAATTTAATTTTCATAGGGATTGGATAGAAATTCTGAGAGTTTTTGGGAATTTAGGGTTATTTAAAATATAGCCCCAATTGAGATTTAAAATTTAGCCAAATTTATTTAATTTTGATCAAATTGAAAATCAATTGGTCGATTGCATTGCAATTATGACCAATTTGATTTTAATTATGGACAAATCTAATAGATGAACTAAATTAAATTAAAATTTAATATGAATTAATACTTCCTTTAATACTGAGCTTCTTGCTTTAACAAAATTAAATAAATATTTCTCCAAATAAATTAATTTTTGAGAATAATTTTTATTTAAATCAAGACTTTATCCGTTTAGATTAATTTTCAAGCCTAATAAAAAAAAGTTCAATTTTGATAAAAATATTCATTTAAGTAACAAAATTTATACAATTCCGCATATGTAAATACGAAAATGTATGATCGTCAATTAAATGACAAAATTAACCCAAATAAATATTTTAGAGAGCATTTATTCGGATGAAATAAATATTTCAATTTTACTAAAAATTGAAGAAACTCAGGGTTAAATTTAGTCGTGGAGGGAAAAAATTAGGTGTCAACAACTGTCATCTCCCTTTGGGTAGGGTGGATGCAAGTAACCCTGGGCAAAGGGAGTTTGACATTCCTAATATTTCTCCGACGACAAATTCATTTCTCAAAGAGATTGGTTTTTGCTCGAGTCTCCTGGAGTTATGGATAGACCCTAGTATCAGGTTTCCTACATATCCCAGGTTACATGAGAATTCAGGCCATTTGTAGTTCATAAAGCTTGACTTAAAGTACGATGTCAAATAAATCACAAGATATCTCAATTTTTAAATTTTAGTGAAATAAAAAAGATGGAGAATAAACGGATTGGGAGGAGTTTGGAATGCAGTTAATTTTTCAACGTAGAACCCAGCCTACATATCTCTTAAGTCTTAGGAAATCAAACTGCTTGCAGTTTGACTCTATTGGTAGAAAAGATAGTCTTTTATTTTAGACGATCTTTGGTTCGGGAGGAATGACAAGTTGATTGAGTTGCGAAAAAGAGGCTTGTAACCTCTTGAACATGAATGTGGGATCCTTCACATCCGTAGGCAAGAACTTACCCAGAAATAATTTCCAAAACTCTAAGTATGTTGTCACTCGAATTTGAAAGAAAGAGAAGGTTACCCTCGGCATGAGTTTAGACATATTTCAAATGTGAAGCTGGATATAGAATATCCCAAAATACCCAAATGCCTTCTAATAGGGGTGTGGTTGGAATGGTGGTGGAGATCATCCTTTAGCTCGTGTCTAAAGAGTTTGACGTCCCTCTTTAGACTACGTCCCCTTTTGCTGCTAAGAAAGAGTTCCACATTGTTCTGCGTCCTTTTTAGAGTTGTCCGCACCTATGGTTTTGATTTGAGATTTTCATCCTCTTGGATTCTCTCAACAATCTCTCAAACAAAAAATGTTAGTAATAAAAACAATTCATGAAAGGGGTGCATAGTTTTTTACCATATCCCTACGTGAGTTGTTGCCTAAAAAGCAAAGTCTTTCTTTTATGTTCCTATTCGGAAGGAAGTAACTTGCAATTACAGACACAACAACCCTTTTGGTTGTTGCATAATTAAATCATTTTTCAATTTAGTATGTCTTTAAAATGGGGTAACCCTTTTGTACACCGACAATACTTATTGCAGAACGGTCCCTGCAACCGTGTAATCTTATGTTGATGCGGAAACCCTTTTGGTCCTATATAATGCTTGTTGTATATGGTATGATAACTTTTCTGGTTATTGACAATGATTCTTTGTAGGTGACCTTGGGTAAGTCTTGTGTATCTTTTGTATCGATACAACTTATAGGTTTTCCCTGAATTGTTAATCTTTGAATAATCTTATGCTTTATTTGATGTTGGATACAAGCTGACTTACAGATATCCTTTGAATTGCTAACTTTTAGGTGATCCTACATATTATCTGCCCTTGGATAAGAGATGACTTACAGATATTTCTTCAATCGCTAGCTCTCAAGTATCCTATACATCATTTGACCTTGGATTCAATATGACTTACAGATATCTCTCAAATTGCTAGTATTTAGGTAATCCCTCACATAATCGATCTTGGATATGACGCGACTTATAGATAACCCTTGGACATATCAATTTGATAATCTCGCATATTCTCCAGTAAGGATTTAGTTGTGACTTATGGATAACCTTCAAACTATCGATCTTTGGGTAACCTTGCACACTATCAGGTTAGGTTGCAGTTGCGGCTTACGGATGAACAATGGACTATCAAGTCATAGGTAATCTCACACACTATCCTATTTCAAATATTATGACTTATAAATTATCCTTAAATTGTCAATTTCTAGGAAATTTCATATGTCAACTGTTTTCAGATAGCGACTAAAGGACGTCCCCTCAAATCACAAACTTTTGATGTATTCAGATGCTGATTCATGCTGAGATATCCTTAATTTCAGCATTTGTGTCTCGCATGTCAATAGATATTAAATGCCATGATATCCTCGACGCCAACGGTTGTGTCTCGTGTGTCATTAGATATTAAATGCCATGATTCCTTGCTCCAACGTTTGTGTCTCGCATGTCAATAGATATTAAATGCCATCATATCTTTGATGTCAGCGTTTATGTCTCACGTGTCAACAAATATTAAATGCCATGATATCCTCGACGACAACGTTTGTGTCTCGCGTGTCAACAAATATTAAATGTCATGACCCTCTTAGAAATGAAATGGCTCTCTTGGTAATGAAATGTCATGCAATGACCCTCTTGGCAATGAAATGATATGTACTGGCCCTCTTCGCAATAAAATGAAATAAAATGGCCCTCTTAACAATGATATGAAATGCAATAGCCCTCTTGGTAATGAAATGAAATGAAATGGCCTTCTCGATGATGATAAGAAAATAGTTTCACTTAAGTATATTTATCTGTATTTTTTTCTTTCTGCATATACTTGTACTCAAGGTAGACAGTTAGTAGATACAATGTCGCTCTCACTAACGATTATCGTCAAGCTTTATAATAGTTTAAATGACTAATCTGAATAACTTAGTCAGCTTATCATCTTCTTTTGGATACACACTTAAATGATAAATCCACCGAATGTAAGCAAATAGGTAAAATCACTTTTTGGGGGACTTCTCAAATATCATTTGCGTTGCCTCATGGTGAATTTGAGGACGACATTTTGCTCTTCCTTCTCTTGGAAAATACTTTGATTGTGGCCTTATAGGTCTGTCTCTTTTGACCGTACCTTCGCTCAAGGTAAATATTTTGTAGACACGAAGTCATTTTTTCTAGCGACTATTTTGTAGAAAAATTCTAAATACAATATTGATAAAGAAGTAAGGTGCCTTTGTTTGCCCTTCATGGTCTCTAGAAATAAGATAGATAATTTAAAAGGTCTTCGATAAATGAGCATTAAACCCGTCTTTGGGGATACCCAAAAATACCGTTCTAGAGCATTATATGCTTTGGTGTGGCTCACAACTCGCTTGGGGGTTTTTCAAAAAGATTTTCATTTTTGTGTATTATCCCTGCACCCACAGAAAATGATTAGTTTTGAGTGAAACTACTTTGTGTTGACCTCCTTAGATCCTTGGTTTTCTCCTCTCCATCTTTCGGGTACTCCATCATGTTGGGACTTCCACCCTAACTCCCCATCCCAATAGATGCCTAGGAAATCACTAAGTAAAACATTTGTATAGGCTTTTGAAAGTAACCTTAATTTTAAAAACTAGTCCCAAAAACTTTTGTAAAAGCTTTATAAAATCTCTGCCAGTCATGTCATGTACTAGCTAAGAAAATGTCTTCCTCTTGGTTTTGACTATATCTAACATTTGACGGAGGATTGCCAGGGATTCATCATCGTTGAGGCTTTCAATCAGAAGTTATTTCATAGCCGGGGATTTAACCTACCTAGACTTTGTCGTGGCTAATGATATCCAAAACTTTCCTTTGACCTTTGATGCGGGGATTTGAAATATATTCCAATATATTAGTGGAAATTTTGAGGACCTCCTCAAAATTTCTGCCCCAGTTTACTAATATTTGAGATGATCTTGGCTTGAGAAGATATGAAGTCTTTGCTGATCTTCATTCTCTTTATTGAATGATAATTTTTTCTTTTGAATTTTTGAGATTCCTTCTCGAAAATTCTGCCCAGTTTCCATTTCCTGATGTAGTATGACCGAGCCGTTCGGGCGCCTGATGATAGGCGAATTTACACGCCTATAGTGCTATATTTTACCCATATTTTAGCTAAGTTTTGAGAACAAATTATATAATTCATGCACTTTTAGTCCTTTTTCCTGTAATTGAGCTAACAAACGTGATTAGCAAGTTTTCAGGTATAAATGATGCAGAATTCAGCATTTTATGGATAACTTGACGCCAAAGAAAGCTTCACGAAAGAAGGAAGGGAAAGCTTACACGCCAAGGACCAAAAGTGGCGCATGGAAAATCTGTCCCGGGCAAAAACAACAATTCTGAAGCCTTTGGGGACTAGCAGTAATTTATTAGGATTAGGATAATGATGCTTTAACCTAGTAGGATTGGGTTAAGTATTTTATTAGCTTAGTAGGAGTAGGATATGGGTATTATAAATACCCTATTTTGCTAGAGATTTTAATAATTCTCATCTTACCTTACAATTCATTCACTACTACTTTTAATTCTTCCATTAATTCTACTTTTTATTCTTCTTCTATTCATCTATTCAATTCTTAATTTCCGCAACAAGAGAAATGTTACTTTGCTAGGAATTCACGCCTAATGCCTACCACACTATTACTACATGAAATCTTTATTGTGGTATAATAACAATGTCAGATGTGATTTCCTTCGCATTCATGGGTAACTAAACTTCTCTGTTGGGGTTATGGAAGCCGAATGAGATACTATCTATTGCTATGAGTTTGTGAATTCTTGACACGTATGCTGCTTATATCATTATTCTCTTCATCTTAATCTAAATTCTTTGTGGTTGCAAACGCATAGAATACGCCAGTATAGCATTAACTTGTTCGAAAGAAAAGTTATATGTCTGGAAAAGAGATAATGTCAAGGTAATAGGGTCCCATCCCCTATTAAAAAGTTAGTGCCGTAACTGGATTAACCTCTTGGAGAATTTGTACCGTTAGACACGCTTTAAGCTTGAAAGAGTTAAAGTGAAATAGTCCTTGTTGAGGTCGAAAGACGCTTGGATTTACCATCGAATACAATTCTCTATAAGCACATGCATGTCTGAATTCCGCACACTCATAGCCAATAGAGACGTAAAACTCATAAGGTGGACATAACCCCAACTCCTCAATTCTCATTGTTTTACAACCTACTAAACATTCTTTCTTTTTACTTTACTATTTTTCAGTTTTTACTTTAATAATTTGGTTACACTTTACAATCCCCCCTTTTACGAGACTTGCACTAAAAGTCTAGTAATATTTGCTTACTTGTTGACCAAGCTATTCCCTGAGAGATCGATACCCAACCCAGTTGGGTTCTATATTTGACTACGACCGCTTTACACTCTTACTAGAGATGTAGATTGAGCGTTATCAAAAATTGGCGCCGTTGCCGGGGAATACGAGTGTCAATTAAGTTTGTGATAATTACTAGACCCTTTGGTCAAAGATTCTCGTACTTTTACTTTTAGTTTTTGTTTTTGTTCTCTGCATGTTTTTATACAGTGCATGCCCCATACTCGAAATTCTGGTCAACCATTATTACCTATCAATCCTGAACCACAACGTATTGGCAGAATGGAGGCACAACACGAAATCGAAAGGATGACTGCTCAACAGGAACAAGCGAGATTAGCTGCTCTTGCCGCCGCTCAAGTGCATTAACAAAACATTGACAACCCTGGGCGAGCAACAAATCCTGACGATGAGGACCTAGGTGATGACGCGTTACTAAACCCTAGGCATGCCGCTGAGATCGCCACACTTGCCAACAAAAGAGATCGTCAAGCTAGGTTTAGGCCTGAACACCGAGCTTTGCAACCAGCTTTCGACGATGATGATGATGATCTTGATGGAGCCGGAGCCATAATTCCTCCACCATTAGCGCCCGGAGCCAAGTTCAACATCACAAGCACCATGATTCAGTTATTGCAACTCAAGGGATTATTTGGTGGACTAGCAGGCGATGATCCAAATATGCATCTCATCAACTTTATTTCTACATGCAAGTCGTTTGACAATCCTGGTGTTGGTCAGAATGCAATTCGATTACGTTTATTTCCATTGTCTCTGTCTGGGTAGGCAACGCTATGGTTGAATGGGTTGACTCCTGATTCTATTACAAATTGGAGGCAATTGAGAGACGCTTTCCTAGAAAGATTCTTTCCGCCATATAAAAGAGCACAATTGAGAGATGAAATCAGCAACTTCCGTGAGCTTCCAACTGAAGCCCTTCATGAAACATGGGAGAGGTTCAAGACAAAGCTAACGAGGTGCCCAAACCATCACATGACTAATGTTCACCTAATGGAGATATTATACAGAGCCTTGAATTCAATAACTAAACCAGTGGTGGATAATGCGGCTGGAGGATCTTTTATGGACCTCACCTTTGGTTAAGCAAGCAATATGCTAGATCGTATGACGAAGCAAGGTAGAGCTTGCCATACCAGGGATTCTGAGGTAGCAAGCCCCACTTTATCTATTGGCATGACTGCAGACCAAAGGAGAAGAGAAGAAGAGCGTGATCAAGATATGGCGCACATGAAAACACAAGTGGATCTTCTTACAAAGCATTTATTATTAGGGAAGACCGAAAAAGTGAAAGCTATTGTGTCAAAAGGAAGAGACGAATCTGATTCGGAAGAAGAGGCCAACTACTTGAACAATTAGGGGGGTTTCTGAGGTAATACCCAAGGAAACCAAGGTCGGAACTACTATGATAAATCTGGAAACAAGGACCAAGGTAGTTGGAAGAACAAGAATGAAAAGAGTGGTTTGTACGTTCCCCCTGGAAGACGTGACGCCACCATATCTAGTTCTGGAAATATGGAAGAGATGATGGCTAAACTATTGAAAGGAGTGGAAGCAACGAGCGCTGGAGTAACAGAGGTAATAAATGATTTGTCCTCCATGAAACAATTAGTTGATTCCCATTCCACTTCAATCAAGCAGATAGAGCAGCAATTGAGCCAACTTTCAGCAGCACTCAATCAAAGAAAGGCTGGCACTTTACCTAGCGACACTGTGCAAAACCCAAGGAATGATGGGTCATGCATGGCCATTACTACCCGAAGTGGTAAGGTGCTGGAAACTTCAACAAAAGGCAAGCAAGTGGTTGACGAAGTAGTGGACATTGATGATAAGGCGAAAAGGAAAGATGCCGCAGCAGCTGAACCTGACGTCCATAACGTCACCCCTCATGATTTGCAACCTGAAAAAGCTGAAAAATGGAAGCAAGAGGAGAAGAAAGCCGTAGAGAGAACAATTCCATACCCACCATCACCTTTTCCCCAAAGATTAATGAAGGTGGCGGATGATACAAAGTTCAGCAAATTCATGACTATGTTAAAGTAGCTAACTATTAATGTTCCATTGGTGAAGGCACTTGAACAAATGCCTGGGTATGCGAAATTTATGAAGGATCTTTTGACAATGAAGCGGGCAGCAAGTTATGAGTTGAAAGATGATGTTCATCACTGCAGCGCAATCGCTACCCGATCAATAGTTCAGAAGAAGGCTGACCCCGGCGCTTTCACTATTCCCTGCACCGTTGGATCTTTGAATTTTGCCAAGGCATTGTGTGATTTAGGAGCCAGCATCAATTTGATGCCACTATCTATCTATAAAAAGTTGGGGTTGGGTGATCCTACTCCAACCAATATGAGGCTCGTAATGGCGGATAAGTCGGTAAAATGACTTGTTGGTATTCTATGTGATGTATTGGTAAAGGTTTCTTCATTCATCTTTCTGACAGACTTTGTTATTTTGGATTGTGAGGCAGATTCAGAAGTTCCCATAATCTTGGGGTGCCCTTTCCTTGCTACGGGAAGTATGCTTATTGATTTGAGAGCTAATGAGCTTTCATTTCGAGTAAATGACAAAGTAGTTCGCTTTGATGTGTGCAAAGAAATGAAGCAACCCAAAGAGCTGAATGTACTCTCAGTGGCTGATGTTTACTTTGATGATGAGGAAGAATCACTTGAAGAAGACTAAATTATTGATGACCCATTGGCGATTGTGCTCATGAATGGAGAAAGTAAGGATGCTAAAAATTGCGAAGAAGCTATTTGTGCTCTATCAGGATTTGGGACATATCGCCATGCTCCCAAGAAGCTGGACCTTGATCTCAAAAATCGACCCACACCACCAGCTAAGCCATCTATTGAAGAGCCACCCACGTTAGAATTGAAGGAGCTGCCTACTCATTTAAAGTATGCATTCTTAGGAAGCGGAAACACACTTCCATTCATTGTGGCAGCAGATTTGGGTGAGCAACAAGTTGCAGCTCTCATTGCTATTCTATGCAAGTATATTAGAGCCATTGGATGGACCATTGCGGATATTATTGGTATTTCACCTGGAATTTGTACACACAAGATTCAGCTTGAAGAAAAATGCAAACCCACCATTGAGCATCAAAGGCGTCTAAACCCACCTACGCAAGAAGTGGTGAAGAAAGATATCATTAAGTGGTTAGACGCAGGAGTTGTGTATCCAATTTCTGACAGTACATGGGTAAGCCCGGTACAATGTGTTCCCAATAAAGGAGGCATGACGGTGGTCGTGAATGAAAAAAATGATCTTATTCCACTTAGACCCGTCACCGGATGGAGAGTATGCATGGACTACCGAAAGCTGAATTCTTGGACGCTCAAAGATCACTTTCCAATGCCATTTATGGACCAAATGCTTGATCGATTAGCGGGGAAAGGATGGTTTTGTTTCTTAGACGGTTATTTAGGCTATAATCAGATTTGCATTGCCCCCGAAGCCCAAGAGAAGACAACATTCACATGTCCATATGGCACGTTTGCCTTCAAACGTATGCCATTCGGGCTATGTAACGCACCAGCCACCTTTAAGCGTTGTATTATGTCCATTTTTTCTGATATGGTTGAAGATACTTTGGAGGTATTCATGGACGACTTTTCAGTTGTTGGCGAATCGTTTGAAGTGTGCTTGGCAAACCTAAGTATGGTGTTGCAAAGATGTGTAGAATTCAACCTAGTGCTGAATTGGGAAAAGTGCCACTTCATGGTAAAAGAAGGAATCGTTCTTGGGCATAAAATCTCTGAAAGAGGAATTGAGGTTGATCGAGCAAAAATTGAAGTCATCGAGAAGCTACCGCCCCCAATTTCAGTGAAGGGAGTTCGTAGTTTCCTCGGTCATGCAGGTTTCTATCGGTGGTTCATCAAAGACTTCTCCAAAATTGCGAGTCCATTATGCAAACTATTGGAGAAAGATGCAAAGTATGACTTCAATGAAGATTGTTTGAAGGCATTCGAATGCCTCAAAAGAAAACTCATTTAAGCCCCTATCATGGTAGCACCAGATTGGTCTCTACCGTTCGAAGTCATGTGTGATGCTAGTGGGGTTGCTGTTGGTGCTGTACTTGGCCAGAGGAAGGAGAAATTATTTCATCCTATCTACTATTCTAGCAAGGTCCTAAACGAATCCCAAAAGAACTATACTGTCATAGAACAAGAGCTCCTAGCAGTTGTTTATGCTTTTGAGAAGTTTCGGGCGTATCTGTTGGGAACCAAAGTGATCGTTCATACAGACCATGCAGCTCTGAGGTATCTAATGACAAAGAAGGATTCAAAACCAAGACTAATTCGATGGGTTTTGCTGCTGCAAGAATTTGATTTCGAGGTTAAAGATAGAAGAGGTTGCGAGAACCAAGTGGCTGATCATCTATCTAGACTCAAAAACGAGCATGTGGCGCAGCCTGAAATCGAGATTGATGATGCATTCCTTGACGAGGAGATCTTAGCGACAATAATGGAAGGATTACCATGGTATGCCGACTTTGCAAATTTTGTGGTGAGTAATGTGATACCTGCAAACTTATCTTACCATCAAAAGAGGAAGTTTATGCATGATATAAAACACTACTTTTAGGATGAGCCATATTTGTTTCGACGATGCGCGGATGGTGATATCCGACGATGTATATCCCATGTAGAGGTGCCTACTATATTGGAAGCATGCCACACTTCCCAAGTTGGGGGACATCACGCAGGTAATCGGACAGCAAGAAAGGTATTGCAAAGTGGATATTATTGGTCTTCGATATTTAGAGATGCCTACGACTTTGTTAGAAGATGCGACCAATGCCAAAGACAAGGTGCTATTTCGAAACACCATGAGATGCCCATGTCGAAAATCCTTGAAGTAGAGCTCTTTGACGTATGGGGTATTGATTTCATGGGTCCATTCGTAAATTCGTTTGGAATGAAGTACATCCTAGTTGCTGTAGATTATGTCTCAAAATGGGTTGAAGCTGTAGCGTTGGCCGACAATGAGGGAAAGCGTGTTGTAGCATTCTTAAAGAGAAATATCTTCTCTCGCTTTGGAGTACCACATACTATCATAAGCGATGGAGGATCTCACTTCTGCAACAAGCTATTCAAATCCGTGTTGGCAAAATATGGTGTCAAGCAACATAAGGTAGCCACGCCTTATCACCCATAAACTAGCGGCCAGGTAGAGGTTTCCAACCGAGAGATCAAGCAAATCCTTACTAAAATGGTAAATGCTAGTAGGACAGATTGGTCTCGGAAGTTGGACGATGCACTATGGGCTTATAGGACTGCATTCAAAACACCAATTGGCATGTCCCCGTACCAACTAGTTTATGGGAAGGCCTATCACTTGCCTATTGAGCTTGAGCATAAGGCATTGTGGGCTTTGAAACGATTAAATTTGCACTGGGATGATGCAATAAATCTGAGATTGGAGCAACTGAACGAGATGGATGAATTCTGTCTACATGCTTATGAAAGATCGGATCTATACAAGGAGCGGATGAAAAAGTATCATGATCAGCGGATTGTTCGACGAAACTTTCAAAAGGATGATATGGTACTTCTCTTCAATTCCAGACTGAAGTTATTCCCAGGTAAGTTAAAGTCCAAGTGGTCTGGTCCATACAAGGTTAACCAAGTCTACTCGTCTGGAGTAGTTGAGCTGGAAGACACTAATGGTGTTGTCTTCAAGGTGAATGGCCAATGAGTAAAACCATATATCGGTCCTCTTGATTCGATAAATTATATGGCCATCACTTATCTCGACAAAGTCTAAGTACTCGAGATAGCCATGTCGTGCCGCGACAATAAATCAAGCGCTAGATGGGAGACAACCCATTGTTTTTCATTTTTTTTGTCTTATTACGTGTTTTCTTTTGATAAATAAAAATCCAAAAAGAAGAGTCGTGCCATGACCAAAACTAAGGCGCTTGATGGGAGGCAAACCATCGTTCTAATCGTCTTTGTTGTTTTTGAGTAAATGTAGGTGCAAAGAGGTGTAAAATGAGGAGGTCGGTTTCAAATTTTGATTTGGACGTATTGCATGTTAAAGGTGGTAAGTTAGGAATGAAGAAGCAAAAGGCTATGGATTGAGCATTGCTCATGAAAATATAGGCATTGAACAAGGCTAGGCCTAGGTAAAACTAGGCCACGAACAAGGCAAGGCCTATACTATGGCCTAAGGTCTCGGAATCTAGTGTGCCATAGCATAGGCGCCGCCCATGCCCAAGTATGCCATAGCATAGGCGCCGCCTATGCTAATGCCTTTTGTCTCTGAATCTCATATGCAAAGTGAAAGGCGCCGCCTATGCCTAGGAATGCCATGGCATAGGCGCCGCCTATGCTAGACAATGCTTTGCAAAAGGCGCCGCCTATGGTCACTTCTTGTCTCCAAATCCAATTTTAAATGGGTCAAAACCCGACCCAACCTTTTCCTATAAATATGAGACTTAGTTTTGAACCAAAAACACATTGGAAACCTAGCTTATGCACCGCCTATAGCCTCCAAATCCTCTCAAAATTTTTCCTTTTACTCTATTTCTTCACAAGAACATCATCCAAAGGCATCAATCAAGTAAGTGCTTCTTTGTTCTTCATTTATTTTTCGTAAGTACTACATTACCATGCCTACTATGAATTGTTAATTCTTGAAGAAATATTGGTGATGTGAATGTGTTTGAATTGTTGATACACAACCAAGTGAGTGAACATATACGTTAGGATGATCTTAACTTGTTCCCAACTTGAATTTGATTTTGATGCATTGTCATACTCTTGCGGAATTGCTATAGTCATTAAAATTGCATAATCTTGTCACTTGCATACTTACATATTGGAATGACTTGTTCATCGGAATAAGATTTATGATTGCCTTCCGACATAGGAGGTTGTGATTATTGTTAGATATGATACCTTGATTCAATCCCTATGTAGTAGTCTTGATATATCCAACATGAACGTATTGCCAAGATTACAAGAAGTGTGACTGCTCTGATTTTATTGTTGGAATATAGCACCTATAACGTATGTCGATGAAGTCTGAGTAATCGACCACTTTCACTTCACTAGTTTGTGCCAACAACTTAAGTGTGGGGTGGTACCCCTATTGCTTATTTATAGATTGTATCTATCGAGAGGATGCTAACATGAACACTATTTCAAGTTTCAGGTACAATGGCACCCAAAGCAAGACAAGGCAAAGATAAGGCTACCACTTCCCAAAAAGGTAAGAAAAGAGGCCGCAAAGAGCAAGGAGAATCATCCTCGATGCAATTACCACGCCGCATGTTTGGAATAAAATGGGTTCTTGAGGAGGAAGCGAAGGAATGGTATAGGAACAACAAGGAAAGAAAATATGTTCATGTGGACTTGATAAACAAGGAAAGCCTAGCGAAGAAGGAGCCACGCATGTTGGCCAAGATCATGGCATTACATCTTGATTTCATCTTCTGAGATATGGGAGAATGTAATCTCGATTTGACAAGAGAATTTTATGCCAACTGGTCGCCGAAAACCACAGGCAGCGAGGTCAAGATTCGGGGCCAAGTTTTACAACTCAATGCGGATTTCTTCAACTCTTTTCTAGGCTTGCCTTCAGTCGATCCATCACCATTCAAAGAGCTGTACAGTAGACCTCCATATAGAACAATCCGACACACACTCTGTGGAACTAGATCCATGGCAAGGTGGAGCAGACATAAAGACACCGGATGACACAACACCTTCCCATATGCTCCTTTGAATAGGGAAGCAAGGATATGGTTGCGCATTGTCAACTCTTGCCTCATTCCAGGGATCCAGTACACCAAGATAACAAGAGATAGAGTGTGCCTGGTATACGCTTTGATAACGAATGTCCCTATCAACATCGGGGTAATCATTCGCTCCACAATGCGGAAAGCTAGGCTACACAAGCGGTCCCATTTCAGTTTCGGCAATCTGTTGACTGCAATCTTGAGGAAGGAAGACATCGAAGAGGAATCAGCTGATCATAAACTCCCACACAATCCAAAGAAGGTTGACCTCACAAAGGTCAAAGATGCTGAATCAACACATGGCGTCAACCTTACTACGACAGAGAGACATGCTCGGGATGAGAGTTTTTTTCGCCATCTTTATGGCATGATGCGGTTTACAATGATGAGCGGAGGTCGAGTTCCAACTGTTGCAGAGCTCCAACAGCTGGATCATGACTATCCAATGAATGTGCATGCAAGGGAGATGTGTGGAGTTGGTACATACTTTGAGGAACCTCTTGATGACGATGTGCCGACCGATGATGAGCGACGAATGCCAGACTCCGACGTGGAGGAGAATTCTGATGACAACGACTCCTATGATGATTCCGACGAAGGGGGTATGACCCCCGACATAGAGGAGGAGTCCGACTGACCAGGTTCTTCGTATTTATTTTCCACTGAGGGCAGTGTCCTGTCTAAGTGTGGGGTGGTGGTATTTGCATGCTATACTTCTCTATCCGCATTTGCATTTATGTTTGCTTTAGTTTTTTTGTTAGTTTTTTTTTCCGTTTATCGTTTTTTTAGTAGTTAAATTTTTTTACTAAGCTTTGCATGAAATTATTCTAATAGGCAGCATGAGATTATGATAAGAGTTTGTGCTAAAATCATGACTATTGAGACGTTTAGGCTCTAAGTGTGACTCACTATGTGATATTGAGTGGTTCAATTCCTTCATCTGTTGGGGCAAGAGTCTATACTACTCCCAATAAAGTCGACCATGTGCCTTGTGTGAGTGAGATAATAGTATATTCTATGTTTGTGGCTGATGCTAGAACTTGCCTGGTATGTATGTAAGGAGAAAATAAAGAGTGTAAGTCTAGGAGATGATTTAGGCATTTCTTTGGCAACCTATACTTCTTTACCTTCTTTTTACCTACCCATGGACATTATCCTAGCTAACCCCTTTTGAGCCTTTAGCCTATTTTCTTTGACAACCTCATATGTAAGCCTAATCCATTTTTTTCAAGACCATAATTTGATCCAAATTCCTAAGTGCTTTAAAGTATAAAGTCATGTGACAAAATAAGTGGAAATTGGGTGAGTATGATGCTTTAGAATGTATTGGTGCTTGAATTTGTTATGAAAAAGAACATAAGAGGTATGTTATGAAAAGAAAAAGGAAAGGAAAACTAAAAAGTTAGTTATGTTCAAAATTGAAAAAAAACAAAAGAGGAGAAAAAGGGTGGTAGAATAAAAGAACGTAGAAAGGTTGTTTGAAAGAAAAAGTGTTAATGATACAATGTGATGTATTAAAGTGCTTAGGAACATAGTCACTATTTCTGGCCAAAATAGTCTTACCCGTCCCTTAGCCTACATTACAACCATCAAAAGACCTATTTGATCCTAAGCTTAGTATTCTGACATTTAGTGGAGCATTACACTAAGGGCAAGCCTATGGACATCAGTTGCAGCATATGAATTCCTTGTGAGAGCGGGAGCAAGGATACTTTTATATCCATGTTTGAAAAATATGCTATACTTATGAGTGATTATGGGTAATATATTGTGAGACACACATGGTTGATGAGTTTTGGGTAGTTGTGTATGATTCTTTGTGCCTTAACTTTTAATATGAGTTGTCCACCATCACGAGTCTATGCTAGAGGTTAAATTGTTTCTACTAATGATCGGAAAACTACTCTTTGTTGATAATTGTTGTGCTTGTCTTGACGAATATTTTGTGTTGATACTGTGAAACCCTAAGTTGATGTTTAGACGGACATGATATTTTGTTCGAGGACGAACAAATCTTCAAGTGTGGGGTGTTGATGATAGGCGAATTTACACGCCTATAGTGCTATATTTTACCCATATTTTAGCTAAGTTTTGAGAACAAATTATATAATTCATGCACTTTTAGTCCTTTTTCTTGTAATTGAGCTAACAAACGTGATTAGCAAGTTTTCAGGTATAAATGATGTAGAATTCAGCATTTTATGGATAACTTGACGCCAAAGAAAACTTCACGAAAGAAGGAAGGGAAAGCTTACACGCCAAGGACCAAAAGTGGCGCATGAAAAATCTGTCCCGGGCAAAAACAACAATTCTGAAGACTTTGGGGACTAGAAGTAATTTATTAGGATTAGGATAATGATACTTTAACCTAGTAGGATTGGGTTAAGTATTTTATTAGCTTAGTAGGAGTAGGATATGGGTATTATAAATACCCTATTTTGCTAGAGATTTTAATAATTCTCATCTTACCTTACAATTCATTCACTACTACTTTTAATTCTTCCATTAATTCTACTTTTTATTCTTCTTCTATTCATCTATTCAATTCTTAATTTCCGCAACCAGAGAAACGTTACTTTGCTAGGAATTCACGCCTAACGCCTACCACACTATTACTACACGAAATCTTTATTGTGGTATAATAATAATGTCAATTGTGATTTCCTTCGCATTCATGGGTAAATAAACTTCCTTCGCATTCATGGGTAACTAAACTTCTCTGTTGGGGTTATGGAAGCCATATGAGATACTATCTATTGCTATGAGTTTGTGAGTTCGTGACACGTATGCTGCTTATATCATTATTCTCTTCATCTTAATCTAAATTCTTTGTGGTTGCAAACACATAGAATACGCCAGTATAGCATTAACTTGTTCGAAAGAAAAGTTATATTTCTGGAAAAGAGATAATGTCAAGGTAATAGGGTCCCATCCCCTATTAAAAAGTTAGTGCCGTAACTGGATTAACCTCTTGGAGAATTTGTACCGTTAGACACGCTTTAAGCTCGAAAGACTTAAAGTGAAATAGTCTTTGTTGAGGTCGAAAGACGCTTGGATTTACCATCGAATACAATTCTCTATAAGCACATGCATGTCTGAATTCCGCACACTCATAGCCAATAGAGACGTAATACTCATAAGGTGGACATAACCCCAACTCCTCAATTCTCATTGTTTTAAAACCTACTAAACATTCTTTCTTTTTACTTTACTATTTTCAGTTTTTACTTTAATAATTTGGTTACAGTTTACAATCCCCCCTTTTACGAGACTTGCACTAAAAGTCTAGTAATATTTTCTTACTTGTTGACCAAGCTATTCCCTGAGGGATCGATACCCAACCCAGTTTCTATATTTGACTACGACCGCTTTACAATCTTACGAGAGCTGTAGATTGAGCGTTATCAGCGCCTACATATACCGTTGAAGCAGTAATTAGGTCAAACGTAGTTTAATACTAAGCTAAGGATATATAGAAAAATCTAAAGGGTTGAGTGAAGTCGTCATAGATCGCCTGCGTATCTCATTCTTGGGAATTCAGGTCAGCACATAATTCATACATACAAGAAATAGATAAAATCTCCTAAGGAGTTGACCGAAGCCGACATAGGACACCTACGTATCTCTTTCTTGGGAATTTAGGTCAAACTTAGTTCGTACAAAAAAAGAAAGGGATTCTAGGTAATTACACATCATAAAACAAATACTATCATAAAGATGATTACAAATAAACCAAGGAAAAAAACTAAAACATCCTCCAAACATAATATCTTTTTACCATATCAAAATTGATTGATTTTGTCCACTCTTGACCATCCATATCAGATAAAATCAGAGCTCCTCCGGATAATACCTTGCAAACTATGTATGATCCTTGCCAATTTGGAACAAACTTGCCTTTGTACTCTTCTTAGTGAGGAAATATGCGTTTGAGTACCAATTGCCCAACTTCAAATGTTTGAGATCTTACTTTCTTATTGAAGGCATGGATCATCCTGTGTTGGTAAAACTGACCATGACACACGACAACTATTTTCGTCTCATCAATCAATATGAGATGTTCGTAGCAAGTGCGAACCCATTCCTTATTACTTAATCCGGCTTCTTCAATAATCCTTAAGGAAGGTATTTCAACCTCAGTAGGTATCACATCTTTATTTCCATAAACAAGTAGATAAAGGGTTGCCCTAATTGAGGTTCGAACTATTGTGCAATACCCTAGTAGAGCATAAGGCAATATCTCTTGCCATGATCTATTATTTTGACCATCTTCCTCAAGATTTTCTTGATGTTCATATTGACAGCTTCCATGACTCCATTCATTTGTGACGATATGCAGTTGAGGTAAAATGAGCAATCTTAAACTGATCATAAATCTCATTCATCAAGTGACTGTCAAGTTAGCCCCATTATCAATAATGATTGATTCTGGCACTCCGAATTGGTAAATCAAGTTATTCTTGACCAAATCTGCAACCACCTTCTTGGTGATGACTCTATATGAAGCAACTTTGATCTACTTAGTAAAGTAATCAATAGCAACCAAAATAAATCTATGACCATTGACGTTGGTGGCTCTATTGGTCCGATAACATCCATACCCCAAGCTATTAAAGGACAAGGTAAACTTATCGCATAAAGCTCATGTGGTGGCATTCGAATCAAATCTCTGTGTATCTGGCATTTAAGGCACTTCTGCACATACTTGCTACAATTATTTTCTATAGTCATCCAGAAGTAACCAATTCTCAGAATCTTTCTAGCAAAGGCAAACCCATTCATGTGGGACCCACAGATTCTGGTGTGTACTTCCTTTATTAATTTTGTGGCTTCCACAGTATCGACACATCTTAAGAATCCTAAGTCTAGAGTCCTCCTAAAAAGAATTTTCTAACTTGGAAAATAATTCTTTGCCAAACACCGAATTGTCTTCTTGTAATTGTTGCTGGCATCTTTAGGATATATTCTTGATTCTAAATACCTTTTAATATCACAGTACCACGACTTTCCTTTAGGTTCCTCTTCGATGTGCACATAATATGCGGTTTGTTCCTTCAAGCTTATTTCAATGTATCAATGTAACTCTGATTTGGGTGCTGAATCATGGAGGATATAGTAGCCAAAGCATCAGCAAACTCATTATGTATCCTCGGAATATGTCTAAAATCAACTTCCTTAAATCTTCCACACAAATCCTGCACCAGATCTACATAAGGAGTAATCTTGGAGTTCTTTACCACCCATTCCCCCTGTACCTGGTGAATCAGCAAATTTGAGTCTTCGATGACTAGGAATTTATGAACACCTATATCAAGTGCCAACTTGAGACCTAGAATGCAACCCTCATATTCAACTATGTTATTGGTACACGAGAAATGCAATTTAGCAGTTGCTTGATAGTTTTGGTTTGTTTTTGACACCAAAACTATTTTGATTCCTAAGCCTTTAAAGTTGACCATTTCATCATAGAACAATCTCCATTCGAGGTACATATCTACAAAGTCTTCTCCCATGAATAAAATCTCTTCATCTGTAAAGTAAGTTCTATGTGGCTTGTATTCATCATCAACTGAATTCTTAGCTAAATGATCCACTTAAGCTTACCCCTTGATTTACTTTTGAGTCACATACACAATGTCAAACTCACTCAGCAGCATTTGCCACTTGGCTAGCTTTCCTGTAGACATGGCTTTATGAAATATATTTTAATAGATCCTTATAGAAATTAGATATGTTGTGTACAAGGATAAATAATTTCTCAAATTTTGTGCAGCCTAGGTCAAAGTACAACACGTCCTTTCTACAAGAGTGTAGCGAGCCTCATATGGCGTAAACTTTTTACTTAAGTAGTAGATTGATTTTTCTTTCTTATCGGTCATATCATGTTACCCGAGGACACACCTTCTGAGATAGACAGGTAAAGAAATAATAGACTTTCTTTCCTTAGTGGAACCAAAAAGGTAGAGCAGACAACTATTTCTTTGTTCTGTCAAACTCTTTCTGATATTCTTCTGTCCACTCATTCAATGCATCTATCTACAACATCTTGAGAATTGGCTCACATATGACTATTGATTGGAAAATAAACCTGCTAATGTATCAAATGATCCAGGAAACTTATAACCTCTTTCTTGGTCCTTGGCGGCGGTAAATCCTAAGCTGTCTTGATATTGGATGGATCTAACTCAATGCCCCTTCTGCTGGCTACGAACCCCAGTGACTTCCTGGATGGCACACCGAAAGCACACTTAGCAGAATTTAACATCAAGTTGTACTTTATTAGTCTGTTGAAGATTTTTTTTAGATAGGTCAGATGCATCTACGTACACCTCAATCATTGTCATAACTCTCATGTATGTTGCACCAACATATTTTAGACCAAACGACATTACCCTAAAATGATAAACACCCCAAGGTGTAATTAAAGCCATTTTTTCAGCATTTTTCTTATCCATTTATATCCGATGATACCCGTCGAAACGATCTATGAAAGGCTATATTCATGCTTCGAATGATTATCGTTGATGATGTGGATGTTGAGTGGAGAAAAATTATCTTTAGGACTAGCTCTATTCAAATCCCTGTAGTCAACACAGATTTTGATTTGGCAGCCCATTTTTGGAATTGAAACAATATTGGCTAGCCATATTAGATGTCTTGTGACCTCGACAACCTTTGCTTCATCATTTTATCCTTGATTTTACTAGACATCAATCATGATTCTCTTAACTTGGTAATTGTCCCCCTGGTTGACCACCTCGATGTAATGACCCTTACGGTCATTTTCTTGTATTTTCATATAATTTTAGTACTATCAAAATGTATCATGGATTATTTAATTTAATTTGGCATTTGGTGGAAATATAATTTAGTATCCTTCTAGACTATTTTCGATATAGGTAAAATTCTTTAAACGATGATATATTTATATTATTTTATAATGAATTTAATGATTTATTAATATTTTAGGAGAAAATAGTAAATTTAGAAATGTTAAAATATTATTATTATATTATAGAGGTTATATTAAAAATATGTTTTTCTATTAATTGTGGTATATTCAAAATGTTATAATTATATTATCACAAGCTTATGCAATATGTGAATATATATACGCAATGTAGAAAATTACAAATTGTGGCCTATGCCAACAATGTGTGGCAAGGTATGTGGACAGCAACAACTTATGGTTGGCAGCCACACCCTTGCCTTGACTTTTGGAATAGCCTCTTCTTTATATTCATAGTGACAAAGCCATACTTGGCAGTAGCTTATTCAATAAAAACTGTTTTTAACAAAAGGCATCAAATGCAAGTTTCTTATGTTCTAAACATACTGCACAAATATATGTGTATACTTTGTGATATCAATTTTTGAGCGAAAACCATTTGGACATCATACAAAAATATAAGTTAATTATCCGAATCAATTATTCAAACTCAGGTTCTAGCGTGATACTATTTGGAGGCTTTACGGAAAGATATGATAGCTTTGGCATCCAGGTACGCTAGGTTTACCCTACCTTTAGATTGAGCTTGTTTACTAAAATTGTAAACTATTATGCTAGCTTTGGATAAGTGCTTGTAGATGCGTATTATTTGATTTATATAAACTGTCTTATTTATCCGGATTAGGATCTCGTTCTAGTAAATATTAGAATATTATCTTTTAATATAATATAGAATCTATTACTTTAGGACGTGAAACTAAAATGCAAAAATCTTGAATTTATCCCTTTTTAATTAAAATTGGCGGATGATTATTTAAACGTTGACATTGTTATGATATGGTATGGATTTTAATATTACCGTTAGGTATGGTTACTATGAGTTTCGGTTCGAGTCCGACATTTGATTATTATTGTTACTATGATTTCTGGTTTGAGTCCAACATTTGATTATTATTGTCACTATGAGTTTTGGTTCGAGTCCAACATTTGATTATTAATGTTACTATGAGTTTGGTTCGAGTCCGGCATCTGATTATGGTTGTGATTCCTCTGAGTTCTGGTTTGAGTTCGACATATAATTATGAGTTCTATATATGTGGCCTATCATTATTACCTACTATGTCTGGTTCGAATCTGACATGTGTCCTCTTGTTATTATCCATCACTATCAGTTTGAGTCCTATTTCTGTCCTCTCCTTACTACCCATTGGTACCGGTTCGAGTCCGGTGCACATCTAGATAACTATCATGATTGCTTGAGATCAGTTCAATTACAAATTATTTATGTTTATTTTCTTTACTTGTGTGTCCCTTTGACTTATGATGGTATGGTTGGGTTAATTTTCTTCTTCAGTGCGCCTAAAGGGCTTATGGGGGCCCAGTTAGGTTATGTTTGACTTGTCTGTCATTACTGCATTATGTATTTTTAGTATCCCTTACATTTATTACTTTATCTTATTAGCGTATCTTAGCAGTTGTTTACCCTTTCTGTCCCTTTACTGTTGACTTGGATTACTCTTCGCATTGTAGTTATACCTTTTCTGTATTGAGGTCAGTCGACCGATGATACCTACTGTATACCCATTGCTTTGGTACTCATACTACACTTCTGCATCTTTTCCCTGGTGCAGATTCGAGTACTAGCAGTCGGCGTTAATGTGACTCCTACCTTCTAGTACTGATTCAGAGATGGGTAAGCTTACTGTCATTCTAGGTTGATCCTCCTCTATCTACTCTAGTTAGTCTTTTGCACTTGAGACTGCTTGTGTAAACTGTGTACATTTTAGATTTTTGTCTCGTACTCTGGGTATCTGTTAGAAGTGTCTCTAGTACTGACCTTATCAGGTCTTGGGAGGTATTCATTTGTATAGTTGGTCCTTTTTCTTCCTCTTATTTTGATATAATATATATATATATATATATATATATATATATATATATATGCTCCCTTCTTAGTTTTCACTTATTATTGTTGTTGTTATCATAATACATAATCTTTTATTTAGTCTCTGCCTGTTAACCCGTTACCTATCATTCAAGACTATAGCTTGACTTTCCTACTGGTGGGTTAAAGTAGGTGCCATCATAACTTGAGAAATTAGGACGTGACAGTTTGGTATCAGAGCTTAGGTCTTACTGGTATTGTTAGTACTGGAGCCGATGTTTAGAAGAGTTAGGTGGATTGGTACAAAGACGTCTATATCCTATCTTCGGGAGTCTATAGAGCAATTTTAGGGAAAAATCTCATTTTCTTGATCCATTTTCATGCATTGACTCTGAGTTGGTTGTAATATTTATTAGTTCACTCTTTACACAGATGACTAGGATGCGTGGTTCGAGAGCTGGGGGTCGGGGCTCGAGGTTTGCTTCTAAAGTTCTAGCTTGGGGTTGAGGTTGACCCAGATATTAGGGGTAGGGTAGAGCAATAGCCCTTGTTTGGGATTAGGCCAGTTATACATCACCTGATCCTGTTATAGCTTTGGGGATTGAGAGAGCTCCAAGTATTCCACCACATCAGCAGGTGGGCCAGGGGGCAGCCTAGGATCCACTCTGTTTTATATCTTCGTCGATTCTTTGGGATATATTAGTTTAGTTATTGGGGTTAGTTGGCAGTCCACTGACCGTGGGATCTCAGCCATCAGCATAGAATGGTGTTGATTTAGGAGCACAGCCTACGACAACAATGCCTAGGGTACAGGTTTTGCCAGCACCAATAGTCCCACAGTTGGTAGTAGCCCAGCCAGTTATGTCTTTAGAGGAACAGAAGATGCTGATATGATTTTTGAGATTAACTCCACCCAGGTTTGTCGGGACCCCGGGAGAGGATGGTTGTGAGTTTCTATCCAGTTGTGAGGAGCGGTTTAAGAATTTAGGGCTGGTTAAGGAACGAAGAGTAGACTTTAGTTCTTATCTATTTGATATGGTAGTGAGGAGGTGGTGGAGAGGTTATCTTGATTCTAGGCCAGCTGGATCTCCACTTGTGACTTAGACTTAGTTCTTTGAGGCTTTTTTGGAGAAGTATATGCCTCGTAGCATGCGTGAGCATCTCTGGGATGATTTTACCGCATTGACACAAGGTTCTATGACTGTGGTTGAGTATGAGGTGAGATTCCATGAGTTAGCCAAAAATACCACTATGATTCTGGATATGTAGTACGAGCGGATTCGATATTTTGGCAAGGGATTGAGATTGTCACTCCGTAGGGCTACATAGAGTTTGGTGACTTCAGGGAAGTCTATTTCAAAGATAGCCAAGCATGTTTATTCCATAGAGGAGATGGATCGTGAGTCCCAAGGGGGAAGCAATAAGAGATCACGCTACCAGGGCAGTTACAATGGTTCACAGTTCTCAGGCCAAGGATTTCACAGTAGGTACCCTCAGCAACAGCCTTTTCAGCATCTGGGTCAGCCTAGTCGGCTAGTTTAGGCATCACTTCAGATATCCGACAGGGGTCTGCCCAGCTATAGTAGTTCTAGTGGTCATAGTAGTAGCCAGTCGTAGAGGGATTTCTAGTCCAGATTGTCGATTTGTGGTGATCATTCTGGATCCATCAGACCTTCTAGGCAGAGCAGAGTGCTTAGGGCATATTATGACTATGGGGTTATTGGTCACTTTGCTCGTGAGTGCCCTCAGTATAGGATGATTGGGCCTTTAGTACTAGCTACCTAGCCAATTAGTTTAGTGTTGTCATTAGGTAGAGGTGTTGTACAGGGTCATGAAGGTAGTTTCCAGGGTTCTAGAGATGGTCTATAGGGAGGTAAGGCAGGTCGCCGGGAAGGTACCTAGTACAGTAGTTGACAAGGGCATTTGTATGCTGTTCCGAGTAGATCAGGGGCTGAGGCTTCGGATACTTTGATTACAGGTAAGGTTATTGTATGCCACCAACCAGTTTTTACTTTGTTTGATCCCGATTTTACCTTTTCATATGTTTTTGCTTATATTTCATCGCTGTTGGGTTTATGTTCAGAGTCTTTATCTGTACATTGCATATAGCTATTCCGGTGAGTGTTTCTTTAGTAGTGGATCGATTTATAGATCGTGTTCAGTGAGTTTAGTACTCAGGTTGATCTCATTGTACTAGATATGGTAGATTTCGATGTGACTCTAGGCATGGATTAGTATCTCTTTATCATGTGATCTTTGATTGTTTTGTTAGGGCTGTTACTCTAGCCATGCCTGGCATACCCCGATTGTGTGGCAGGGTTTTATCAGTCGCGTATTGATGGGGAATATTTTTGTACATTTCGTCTAGGAGATTGATATTGGGGGGTTGTGAGCCATTTCTTGCTTAAGTTCAAGATGTTAGTGCTAAGAGTCTATCGCTTGACTCCATCCCTTTAGTTTGCGAGTTTCTCGATGTGGTTCTGACTGACTTCCCTGGCCTTTTTCCCAGGCATGATATGCGCGCCCAGTATCCCTACTTGTTTGAGACTTCCGGTATGACCTTATCTTTTACTTTCGCGAAAGAAAGTCCTTTTAGTAGTAGATGTTGTATTCACCCCTATGGTCATTTTCCTATATTTTCATATAATTTTAGTACTATCTAAATGTATCATGGATTATTTAATTTAATTTGGCATTTGGTAGAAATATAATTTAGTACCCTTCTAGAATATTTTCGATATAGGTAAAATTCTTTAAGTGATGATATATTTATATTATTTTATAATAGATTTTATGATTTATTAATATTTTAGGCGGAGATAGTATATTTAGAAATGTTAAAATATTATTATTATATAATAGAGTTTTTGTTAGAAATATTTTTTTCTATTAATTGTGGTATATTCAAAATATTATAATTATTTTATAGCGAGCTTATGTAATATCTGAATATATATACGCAATGTAGAAAATTACTAATTGTGGCCTATGAAACACACGTGTGGCAAGGTATGTGGACAACAACAACTTATGGTTGGAAACCACACACTTGCCTTGACATTTGGACTAGCCTCCTCTTTATATTCATAGTGACAAAGCCATACATGGCAGTAGCTTATTCAATAATTTTTTTTTAACAAAAGGCATCAAATGCAAGTTTCTTATGTTCTACACATACTGCACGAATATATTTGTATACTTTGTGGTACCAATTTTTGAGCGAAAACCATTTGAACATCAAACACAAATATAAGTTAATTATCCGAATCAATTATTCAAACTCGGATTCTAGCGGGAGACTATTTGGAGGCTTCGCGGAAAGATATTATAGCTTTGGCGTCTAGGTAGGCTAGTTTACTCTACCTTTAGATTGAACTTATTTACTAAAATTGTAAACTATTATTCTAGCTTTGGATAAGTGCTTGTAGATGCGTATTATTTGATTTATATAAACTGTCTTATTTATCTAGATTAGGACCTCGTTCTAGTAAATATTGGAATATTATCTTTTAATATAATATAGAATCTATTACTTTATGACGTGAAACTAAAATGTAAAACTC
This sequence comes from Capsicum baccatum var. pendulum, assembly GCA_030864225.1. Taxonomy (NCBI): domain Eukaryota; kingdom Viridiplantae; phylum Streptophyta; class Magnoliopsida; order Solanales; family Solanaceae; genus Capsicum; species Capsicum baccatum. The sequence continues at coordinate 235,389,692 of CM061560.1, read as the reverse complement.
TTTAATTTATCCCTAATTAATTAAAATTGGTGGATGATTATTTAGACTTGACATTGTTATGATATGGTATGAATTTTAATATTACCGTTGGTTATGGTTACTATGAGTTTCGGTTCGAGTCCGACATTTGATTATTATTGTTACTATGAGTTCCGGTTCGAGTCCAGTATTTGATTATTATTGCTACTATGAGTTCTGGTTCTAGTCTGACATTTGATTATTAATGTTACTATGAGTTTCGGTTTGAGTCCGGCATCTGATTATGGTTTTTGATTCCTCTAAGTTCCAGTTCGAGTCTGACATCTGATTATGAGTTCTATATATATGGCTTCTCGTTATTACCCACTATGTTCGGTTCAAATCCGGCACCTGTCCTCTTGTTATTATCCATTACTATTGGTTTGAGTCTGGTTTCTGTCCTCTCGTTACTACCCATTGTTATCGGTTCGAGTCCGGTGCACATCTGGATTACTATCATGATTGCTTGAGATCAGTTCGATTACAGATTATTTATGTTTATTTTCATTACTTGTGTGTCCTACCAACTTATGAGGGTACAGTTGGGTTAATTGTCTTATTCAGTATGCCTAGCGGGCTTATGGGGGCCCAGTTAGGTTATGTTTGACTTGTCTGTCATTACTACATTATGTATTTTCTGTATCATTTACATTTATTCCTTTATCTTATTAGCGTAGCTTGGCATTTGTTTACCCCTTTTTTCCCTTTCCTGTTGACTTAGATTATCTCTTTGCATTGTAGTAACACCTTTTCTGTATTGAGCTAAGTCGACCGATGATGCCTACTGAGTACCCGTTGCTTTGGTACTCATACTACACATCTGCATCTTTTCCCAGGTGTAGATCTGAGTACTAGCAGTCGATGTTGACGAGAGCTGGGTGAGCTTTCTGTCGTCCAAGGATGATCCTCCCCTATCTACTCTAGTTAGTCTTTTGCACTCGAGACTACTTGTGTATACTGTGTATATTTTAGATTTTTGTCTAGTACTCTGGTATCTGTAAGTAGTGGCTCTAGTACTGACCTTATCAGATCTTGGGAGGGATTCATTTGTATAGTTGGTCCTTTTTCCTCCTCTCATTTTGATATAATATATATATGCTCCCTTATTAGTTTTCACTTATTATTGTTGTTCTTATCATCATACGTGATCTTTTCTTTGGTGTCTGCCTGTTAGCCCGTTACCTATCATTCTGGACTATGGATTGACTTGCTTACTGGTGGTTTAAATTAGGCGCCATCACGACTTTAGAAATTGGGTCGTGACACTCGATTTCTTCTAGGTTAGGCTTTCTCTATGCTCGAACTCTTTGGCTCTTTTATTGACTGTTCTGGGCCTATTATATCTCATTCATCATTATCTTTCTTGATTTTCTTATTTTTCTCTTGACATGATATGACAATGACAGGTTTTAAAATTATTGTTACTCATCTATACTACCACCAATTTTGGAGAAAATTAATTTTATTTTTCTATTTATCCTATTGATCGGGGAGTAATAAGTGGAGTAAAGGCCAGTTCAACAATATTTTCTCCAATTCATCTTCCTTGATTTCAGATATCTTGGAAAATTCTTCCATCATATTTTCCCTATTCCATCCTCGAGACCATCACTTATAGGTTTTGAAAAATGACTGCTAAAGTCTAGTTTTACTACTAGTATTTTCCTTTCTTGTAATAAAGGAATTGTCAAGAGGGGAATAACTTATTCAATTTGATCTATTAAAGTATGGTCATTTTATGCTAACACAGAGTAGTTTCTATTACCTGTTAAGTAAAAAATACTCAAAGGCTAACGTGTCAGATTCCGTTAGTAATAAGTAACACATGATGATAAGGCAGTGAGTAAACACATAAGGTTGTTTCTCATCTCATGCGAATTGATCCATGGAGTAATGATGGCTCGAGAATTTTAATGACCAAAATTTTTCTCATTGATATGGATAAATGTAATTTATCAGGAAGGTTCAACTCTTCTTCTTTCCGACCTTATTTCATCTTTCAAGAAAAAGGAGGACAACATAGTTTTTTTTTTAAAATAGAGGCTGGGCCAAAAGGCTGCATACGTATCTCACAGAGGATAAATCAAGACCTGTGTAGTTCGAACATATAATGGCTTCTTCTGAGTCTATAGGAAACCTTCCTTAAATGGTAGAGAGCTTTAATGAAGTTTTAAGAATGATTTTGGACTTCTCTGAGAGACTTGGGAGACCTGAAGTATGTTTGGTCGGACTTTTGTATAGTGGATAGTTTTTTGCTTAGAGGTGCTCTTTGAAAAATGAGATTGGATCAATTCGCCTTTGATTCGAATCAACATAACACGCACAAGCACATCAAACAGTTCACACAAGTATATTGTAATAAAATAAATCCTAATTGGTTGACCCTTTTGAGCCAAGGGTTGGCCTAACGTATTTGAAGAACGTATATGTTTTTTTAAAACCAATCCATTATCCCCCCAAAACCTCCATAGGTATACATAAAGGGCATAAATGCTTACAAAAGTTGCACAAAAGGGATACAATCTTTAGGAAAAGGAAAAATGACATGAGAAAAAGAACAATGTCCCACGCAGGGTATAGAAAATAGTAGTTCCTAGATGCTCTTTTATCGCCCTTCACCCTCTTAGCTTTGTCAACCTTTTGTCATAGGAGGCATCTATTGATGATCAAGCAATTCCCGTATAACTGTGCTCTATACTCACAAGTCATTAGTCTTTGAAATCATGCAATCGTCCAAATTGATCAACCTCTTGTCTGGCTCTCTTTAATTTTTCCCCAATTGGTGGATGATTGAGGCATCGTCACATGAAAGCAATAAAAGTAAGTCTTTCCCCTACCCCCAAAGGATAATGGATAGGAGTAAATAACATATATTCCTTCAACATATAAATATAATTCGTCTATAATTAGCTCGTGGCCAATAGACGGAGGGTAAGTTTTCTAATGGGTCCAATACACCCTCGAATATTGGGTCATCCTACGTTCTCTATCTTAGGTTTCTAGAGTGGGTTTGAACCAGGTTCCTAAGCGGACGACTTGAGTTTGGGAGTACTAATAGCCATTGGATGACTCACGTGCAGATAAATCATCATATTTCCAATACTTCATTTGGAATTGAACAATAGGGGTCGGGATATCCACGAAACCCAAAATAGTTTAATAATCATCATGAAGGATTATGCCATGAAATGCAATAGTTAAATTATGTAGAATTTAAACATATAAGCACATAAACAGTTTAATAATTAGTTAAAGAAGCTAATACAAATATTTGGTTAGAACCTAGTTCAAGTTTCCCAAGAGAGTCATCATTTCTGTTTTGCCCCTTTTTAGTTTTGAAGGGTTGGAAAACATTGATTTCAACTTTTTAAACTATTTCAAAACTTAAAAGAAAATTTTGAAACAATCTAAGAAATTACAGAATCGCCACTTAATTTATTTGAAAATAAATTAAGAAAACTTTTTGTAATACCCTGTACTTTTACCTAGCTTGAAATCATCCCAAGAATGTTAGAAACTTACTTTAAAAGATGAATTCATTTTTGTACACGTGGAATTTTTAAAGATTTTCACTTTTTGTTGAGTAGAAAATTTAATTAGCTTTCCAATGATACCAATTTCGTCCAAATCCGGTATCGTGGTAGAAAGTTATGGCCAAAATAAGAAAGCAGTCAAAACTGCCTAGGCGCGACGGTGAGAGCCGATGGACCGTCGAGCTAGAGACAGATCATTATCCAAGCCGTAGCAGGGGAGTTAGTGAGGCCAACTTCTGCCTAAGGGTGATGACTCAGGCCGACGGACCTTCGAGCTGGCGATAGACCATCAACCAAGCCGTCGCAGCAGAGGCAGTGAACCCCTATTCTACCCAGGTTCGACCGACCGTCGACCTAGCGATGGACCATCGCACCCACCGTTGCATAGTTCATTAAGTTATTTTAAAGTTATTTCTAAAAGGGTATTTGGATCTTTTCCATCCGTTTTAACCTCCAATTATATCATATCAAGGCTCATAAGTTCATTATCCATCAACAACATCAAATTATGGTTTTCTCTAAAAGATAATCCCCAAAAACTAGATCCAAATCCTTCTTCAAGAAACTAAGAAATTCAAGTTCTTCAAGTCCAAGAACTTCAAGAAACTCACAACCCAGGTATGTCATGTGTTGATTCATGGGTCCCTTTCACCCTTGAAGCTCAAGAATCTCTTTTCAAAATACAAGATTTGTGTATTTATGAATGTTCAAGATTTAAATAGAATTGAAATTCATGGTCATGATGTTGTGGGGTTTTGATTCATGTTTTAAATTACATTTTTCCAATAATTGACCCTCGTATTTGAAGATTTCCATAATAACCATGATAAACCCCTTCAATTTACAAGTTGATTGATTTTTCCATGATTATTAGATGTGTTGATGATTGTATAACCAAAATATGCTCCCCATGTGTTTGATTAAATGCCTATGTGAATTAAAAGTGTTGTACTAGTATAATAATATGAAATCCCCATTCATGTGCTAGTTCATGCATGCCAAGTGTTTGATGAAATGTCTTAGTCAATGAGTTATAGATATATGTGTGGCCATTGTGGTGCTTTAGAACTTGTACTTCATGAATTCTCCAACTTATTATATTATGGATTGTTGATGTGGTCATGTATTCAAGAAAGTCATGCTTTGTCAGTTTCTTCCCATCGAGTCCTGGGGGTACTTGTACCCAAAATATTAGTTGTGTGCCTAGAATCAGTGTCATGTTTTTAAGATACTCTCAGTCAAACCATGATCCATAGAATTCAGTTAGTATCATTATTCATGAAAACTCAGTAATCTCAGTAGTATTTCGTCAGTCAACGGAACTCAGTTAACTCAGTCCAGTCAGTTCAGTTAATCATGTTCAGTGTCTATCCAGATAGGAGTAGAAATTATCATCTAGCGAACCCAAGGATGGGAACCCACCTGTTATATGAGGGTGTGATTCTTAGAATCAATCCTTGCATTCCAGAACTACGTAGCGAGCGTAGGTTGGGACATCATAGCTTATTATATGAGGGTAGATGAGTTGGCTTAACCTATTATATGAGAGTTCCCACCGTTCTCACTAGAGTTATCTGTTATGAGGGTTATTCACAGATTGTTCTTACCAGTGGTGCGATATTGATACCCTTCCAATTGGGGTTACAGATTGGACCCCAACTCAGCTATATTGCATTATTTAGGGCATGTTGATTAGATGACTAATTCCCACAGTTTTAGTTACAGAACCAGGACTATCAGATACAGTCATTCAGTCTCAGTAATTGAACTCAGATAGTTCTACAAAATTTAGGACTATTAGATACAGTCAACCCAGAATAGAATGGAACTCAGCTAGTTCTATCAGAAACTAGACTGTCAGATACAATCGCTCAGTATTAGTTATTTCAGTTATACAGTTATCAGTATCTCATGTTATCAGTAGTCAAACTCAGTAATCATGTTATCATGAACTCAATTACAATTATTATGTATTCATGCATGTATTCTCACGCTCATGTTATTCAGTCAGTTAGAATAGTTCATGCATGTGAACCCTTTTGCATTTAGCCTACCTCACATGCATACCAATACATTCAAACGTACTGACGTATTTGCGCTATGGTGTTTTATACCATAGGTTCAGAAGCACGAGCTCCAGGGCATCAGTAGCATTCCAGTCTTAATAGTTAGAGTTAGCAGTGAGTCCTCATCCTTCGAGGACATGACCATTAATTTATTATCTCATTAACTAATTTATTTCAATAGTTGGTGTTAGTTGGAGACATGTCCTATCAACTCTTTATTCAGACAGTTCAGTCAGTTAGAGGCTTTTCAGACTATTATATTCAGATAGTTTATTTCAGGTTTTGTTTTGGTATTATGATACTATATCATTCTGAGGTTATTTTATCAGTTTTGAACCTTATGACCTTACAACCTTTATTTTTGCATTTATACAGTATATTATGCAGTGTTAAGGTACAAATATCAGTCATGGGTTACCTTATGGTCCTTTGGGGTTATGAGCATTGTGTAGCATTCTGGGTATCCTATTTGGGGCATTACAAACTTGGTATTAGAGCATAAGGTTCAGTATAGTCCTAGGATGTGTGAAAGCCGCATATAGAAGAGTTCTACATGGGTGTGTTGCGCATCACATTTATGTATAGGAGGCTATAAGATGTTTCAGGAATAGTTTTCCTTCTTTCAGTATTCTTGTCGTGCCAGTGAACATTAGCTCAAATCTAACTCCTAGTCTAATCCATTTCTCCCTTTCATTTATAGATCGTGCCTCCCAAAAGGGCTAACAAAAGAAGAACCGGGAATCAGTCAGCACCACATCCCTTCAAGGTAAATTCCCTAGACGAGCATATCATTCATGGCAAATTCAGAACCGACTCCCTTACTTTATCTTACTCAATAGTAGCTCAGAGCAATCAACAAGCTGTTGTTCTACCTTGGCATATTATTTATGCCGAGTAGAATGAGGTGGGGAAACATAGAGAGAAAGAAAGAAAGAGAGAAAATAAGAGAGCTAGAACAAGTAGCTTCAATTTCAATCAGCCTAAGTCAGAGTGTGGGAATCGTTCTCAGTTCCGCATAAAGTCCTCAGTTCCAAATCCACCCCAGTCAGCGTCCCAACACCTAAGTTCAAAAATAGTAACAGTGATAGAGCGCCAGGCTCTAAGTCTCAGGGCAGTGTAGCATTTTCTCAAACTAATCCTCTTTGCCAGACTCGTGGTAAGTACCACAAGGGTATTTGCAGAGATGACAGTGATGTGTGTTTCGGATGTGGTAAGCCTGGCTACAGAGTTAGACACTATCCTCAGCCAGGTCCTCAGAGTCAGCAGAATCATTCCTCAGCTCAGTCAGGTTTTCCAAACCAGTAGGGTGCTACCTCCAGCGCTATTAGTGGGAAACACACAAATCGACTTTATGCTCTCCAGTCCTGGCAAGATCAAGAAAATTCTCCTGATGTGGTTAACGTTACAGATCTTTCATGTGCATGTTTATGCTTTGTATGATCCAGGATCTTCTTTGTTTTTTGTTACTCCCTATATAGCAGTTGATTTTGGAGTCAGTCCCGAAATTCTAGTAGAGCCCTCCACAGTCTCTATCCCAGTGGGTAAACCCATCATAGCCTGATGGGTATACAGGAATTGTCCGGTTATGATATTTCAGAAAGTCACTTCAACAGATTTAGTCGAATTAGATATGACTAATTTTGATGTCATTCTCGGCATTGAATGGCTTCATTACTGCTATGCCACAGTCGACTGCAGAAACAGAATGGTCCAGTTCCAGTTTCCAAATGAACCTATCCTATATTGGAGGGGTAGTACTTCAACTTTTAGAGGTCAGCTTGTTTCCTACCTTCGGGCATGGAAAATGATATCGAAAGGATGTGTCTATCATCTTGTTCGAGTTAAGGACACTAGTTTTGAAACTCCCAGTCTAAAATCATTCCCAATCATGAATGAATATTCAGTTGTCTTTCTAAAAGATCTTCCAGGAATTCCTCCCGAAAGGGATATAGACTTCGGTATTGACCTTCTTCCAAATACTTAGTCTATATCTATTCCTCCATGCAAAATGGCATCAATAGAACTCAGAGAATTAAATGAGAAGTTGAAGGATCTCTTAGATGATGGATTCATCAGGCCCAGTGTATCCCCGTGGGGATCACCAGTCTTATTCATGCACAAGAAATCTGGGTTTCTCAGAATGTGTATAGACTATCGTCAGCTCAACAAAGTCACAATCAAGAATAAGTATTCTCTTCCCAGAATCAATGACTTGTTTGACCAGCTTCAAGGTACCAGCTATTTTTCTAAGATAGACCTCAGATCAGGCTATCATCAGCTCAGAGTTAGAGAATGTGACATTTCAAAAACAACCTTTCAAACTCGGTATGGTCACTTCGAATTCTTAGTTATATCTTTTGGTCTTACCAATGTCCCAGTAGCTTTTATGGACTTGATAAACCATGTTTTCAAGAAGTACTTGGACATATTCGTTATAGTCTTCATAAATGACATCCTTGTTTATTCCTGCAGTGAGCATGATCATGCAGACCATCTTAAAATAGTATTGCAGACTCTCAGAAATCATCAGTTGTTCGCCAAATTTAGTAAGTGTGAATTTTGGCTAAGGTCAGCAGCATTCCTTGGTCATTGATGACACTCAAACTACAGCTCTTGTAAGAGTGTAAGCGGTCGTCGTCAAATATAGAGCCCAACTGGGTTGGGTGTCGAATCCCACAGGGAATACTCGGTCACTAAGTATGCAACGATTAGTAGACTTTTGGTGAAAGTTCTGCGGAAAAAGGGGGAATTTTATGCGTGAAGTAAAATTATCAAAATAGCAAAGTAAAAATGGAATGTCTAGTAAGATTTTAATCAATGATAATTGTAAGTTAGGGTTATGTCCACCTTATGAGTTTTACGTATCTATTGGCTATGAGTTATGCGGAATTCAGACATGCATGCGCTTATAGAGTTTCGTATTCTATGGTAAATCCTAGTGTCTTTCGACCATCAAGGATTATTTCACTTTAACTCTTTCGAGCTTAAAGCGTATAACTAATGGTACGAATTCTCCAAGAGGTTAATCCAGTTACGGCACTAACTTTTAAACAGGGGTTGGTAGCCCTATTTCCTTGTCACTCTCTCTTTTCCAGACATGTAACTTTTCTTTCGAACAAGTTAATGCTATACTGGCGTATTCTATATGTTTGCAACCACAAGAATTCAATTAAGATGAAGAGAGTAATGATATAAGCAACATACGTATCAAGAATTCACAAACTCATAGCAATAGATAGTATCTCATAAGGCTTCCATAACCCTAACATAGAAGTTTAGCTACTCATGAGTGCAACAGAAATCACAATAAACATCATCATCGTACCAAAGCTTGAACGATTTCACGTTGGTCATAAGAGCCATGCTTTCTCTGTCAGAAAGTAACGTGAATAGTACTAAATGTCGAATAAAAGAAAAATAGAATTGAATAGAAAATAGAATGAATAGAAAAGTCGGATAGAAAATAGAATGAATGCTGAAAAATTCAGCAAATAGGGTTTTTATAACATCTTTGTCCTAGTCCTACTGAAATAGGGTTTTTATCCTTGTCCTACTGAAATAGGGTTTTATCCTTGTCATATTCCTACTAGGTTACTGCTGATCCCCAAGTATTTAGAAATACTGTTTTTGCCTGGGACAAGTTTTCCATGCATCACTTTCAGTCCACAAGCTTCCAGAAGCTGTCTTCCTTCTTACATGAAGTTTCCTTTGCTGCCCAACGGTCCATAAAATGCTGAAATCTTCCTCATTTATACCTGAAAACATGCTAATCACGTTGGTTAGCTCACTTACAGGAAAAAGGACTAAAAGTGCAGGAATTATATATTTTGTAAATACGCCCAACATCAACACCCCACACTTAAAGCTTTGTTCGTACTCGAACAAAATACTACGTCCATGCAAACATCTACTTAGGATTTCACAGTAACAGCACAAAATATTCATCAAGACAGGCACGGGAATCATTAACAAAGAGTAGGTTCCTTGATTGCTACTAGAAACAATTCAACCTCCAACATAGACTCATGATGATGGTTAATTCGTATCCACCAGTTAAGCCACAAAGAATCATATAACACTACCCAAAACTCATCAACCATGTGTGTCTCACACAAGATATCACCCATAATCACTCACAAGTTTTGCATTTTTCGAAACATGGGTACAAGATTCTCCTTGCTCTCTCTCTCACAAAGAATTCATATGTTGCAACTGATGACCATAGGCTTGCCCTTAGTGTAATGCTCCACTAATATCAGAATGCTAAGCTTAGGATCAAATAGGTCTTTACATGGTTGTAATGTAGGCCAAGGGACAGGTAGGACTATTTTGGCCAGAAATAGTGACTATGTTCCCTAAGCGCTTTAATACACTACGTTATGCCATTAACACTCTCTTTTAAACAACCTTGCTACCTTTATTTCATCTACTACCCCTTTTCACCTATTTTGTTATTCAATTATAAACACAACTATATTTTCTCTATATTTTTTATGACACACCACTATGATAGTCATTCTTTTTCACAACTATTTCAAGTTCCAATACACTCTGATGCATCACTCTCACCCAATTTCCTCTTATTTTGTCATATGACTTTACAATTTAAAGCACTTAGGAATTTGGATCAAATTATGGTCTTGAAAAAAATGGATTATGCTTACATATGAGGCTGTCCAAGAAAATAGCTAAAGGCTCAAAGGGGGTTAACTAGGATAATGTCCACGGGTAGGTCAAAAGAAGGTAAACAAGTACAGGTTGCCAAAGAAATGCCTAAATCATCTCCTAAACTTACACTCTTTATTTCGCTTTACATACACACCAGGCAAGTTCTAGCATCAGCCACAAACACAGAATATACTATAATCTCACACACACAAGGCACATGGTCAACTTTATTGGGAGTATTATAGACCCTTGACCCTAACAGATGAATGAATTCAACCACACACTTATCACATAGTGAGTTACACTTAGAGCCTAAACGTCTCAATAGTAATGATTTTAGCACAAACTCTTGCCATAATACCATGCTACCTATCAGAACAATTCCATGCAAAATCATAAAAAAAATCTAAAAAATCTAATTTTTTTTTTAACTACAAATAAGAATAAATGTAGGCAAAGAAGTACAATACAACATACAAATTCCCTCACCCCACACTTAGACGGGATACACTGCCCTCAGTGGAAATAAATAAGGAAAACCTGATTCGAAGAGTGCGTCGAGGTATTTGCAGCGAGGAGGATTCAGCTTGCTCTTTTCTTCCCCTTTTCAGACCTTTCTGCGAGGTGGACACTTTTTCTTTTCCTTGTCGTCCTTTTTGTGCCATTCTGCCGGAGATCTTAATAGAGTCATGTTAGCTTCATCTCGGAAGATTCAATCAACAAACAAACAATAGTGGCACCACCCCAAACTTAATTTGTTGGTACAAACTAATTAAGTGAGTGATGTCGATTACTCAGACTTCATCGACATACGTATAGGCGATATGTTCCAACAACACGTTTAGCACAGTCATACTTTCATGTCATCTTTAACTATCCTTTCCAACTCTATTTCATGTAATCTTGATAATACTTTCATGTTTGGATTAATGCACCTTTTGAACAAGACTACTACATAGAGATCGTATCAAGTTATGCCATAGAAATAATCACAACATCTCATGCTTGTATTCAATCATGATCTTTATCTCGATGAACGAGTCATTTAACCATTCAAGCATTCAATTTTGAAGATTATGCAATTAACTTCACCATGTCGACTCCACAAAAGTATGACAGTGTATCAAAATCAAATACAAGTCGGAACCAAGTCAAGAACACCCACACGTATTCTTTTACTCAATTAGATGTATCATAACAAACCAAGCACATTCAAATCACCAACACCAATTCAAGATCTAACAAATCATTATAAGCGTAGTATTGTAATACTTACAGAATATAAAAGAAGAACTTACTTGGTGATAGACTTGGATGATGATCTTGCAAGGTTAGATGAGCAAAAAGAAAAGTTTTAAGAGATTTGGAGAGTAAAAGTGGCGCCTAGGTTGAGCAAATAAGTGTGTTTGGTTCTAAGATTAAGGTTCTATTTATAGATCAAGGCTTGGGTCGGGTTTGACCCATGTAGAATCGGGTTAGGAGACCAAAAAGTAAGCATAGGCGGCGCCTAATGCTTTGCCTATGCTTGGCATAGGCGGCGCCTTTTGCAAAGCCTAGTTGGACATAGGCTTTGGCATAGGCGGCGCCTATGCTATGGCATTCTAGATTTAGAGACAAAAGGCTTTGGCAGAGACGGCGCCTATGCTATGGCATTGTTGGGCATAGGCGGCGCCTATGCTATGGCATTATAGATTTAGAGATAAAAGGCTTTGGCATAGACGGCGCCTATGCTATGGCATTGTTGGGCATAGGCGGCGCCTATGCTATGGCATTATAGATTCAGAGAGCTTAGGCCATAGCATTGGCCTTGCCTTGTTCGTTGCCTAGATTTACATAGGCCTTGCCTTGTTCATTGCCTAGATTTGCATAGGCAATGCCTAACCCATAGCCTTTGCTTCTTCTTTCCTAACTTACCACCTTCAACATGAACCACTTTCAAATCAAAACTTGGGCTAGATCTCCTCCTTTATACATCTTGCACCTACACTTACTCAAAAACAACAAAAACGAATAGAAATATGGGTTGCCTCCCACCAAGCGCCTTAGTTTAGGTCGTGGCTCGACTACAAAAACAAACTCCTAACAAAATGATTAAAAACGATGGGTTGCCTCTCACCAAGTTCTTGATTTATTATCGCGGCACGACATGGCTATCTCGATTACTTAGACTTCGTCGAGATAGATGGTGCATCATTTTCTGAATGGATTCAGACGACACTGATACTTACTTATAGGCATGCCATCTTCTTCGAGATGACTCTTGTGCATACATATCCCAGGAGGGATACCAATTATATCATCAATCTTCCAACCCATAGCTTTCTTGTACCTCTTCAGAGCAGAGATGAGAGCCTCTACGTGCTGTTCACCTAAATCAGCCGCAATACTCACCGAAAGTGTATTTCCACTTCCCAAGAACGCATACCTTAGGTGATTGGGCAGTTCATTCAATTCTCGCACTGGTGGCTCTGCAATGGAGGTCTTCGCTGTCGGTGAAGGTCGATTCTTAAGATCAAGGTCCATCTTCTTAGGAGCATGAGAATAGTACCCTATTCCTGTTAGAGCACAAATGGTTTGTTCATGTTCTTCAGCCTCCTCACGCTCAAAATTCAACAACACATCAAACAATGGCTCATCACTAAGCTGCTTCTCTGCAGATAATTCTTTCTCATCCTCATAATAAACATCATCTATAGAGAACACATTCATATCGCTGGGATGCTTCATTGCTTTGCATACATCAAAATGGACCACTTCGTCATTCAACCGAAATAAAAGCTCATTAGCTCTTAAATCAATAAGCACGCTCCCTGTTGCGAGAAAAGGGCATCCCAAGATTATGGGAACTTCAGAATCCACCTCGCAATCCAAAATAACAAAGTCTGCAGGAAAGATGAAGGCAGAAACCTTCACCAACACATCATTCAAGATACCCACAGGTCGTTTTACCGACCTATCTGCCATCACGAGCCGCATATTGGTTGGTGTAGGGTCGCTCAACCCCAACTTTCTGTAAATGGATAGCGGCATCAAATTGATGCTAGCTCCCAAATCGCACAACGCCTTAGCAAAATCCAATGATCCAATTGTGCAAGGAATAGTGAAAGCACCAGGATCTGCCTTTTTCTGAACTAGCGATCTTGTAGCAATTGCACTACAATGATGAACATTATCTGCCAGTTCATAGCTTACTGCCTGCTTCTTTGTCAAAAGGTACTTCATGAATTTAGCGTACCCAGGCATCTGTTCCAGCGCCTCCACCAAAGGAACATTAATAGTCAGCTGCTTCAACATCGTCATGAATTTATTGAACCTGGTATCATCATCTTTCTTCTTCAGTCTCTACGGAAAAGGTGGTGGTGGAAGGGGAATTGTTTTCTCCACCACTTTCTTTTTATCTTGCTTCCGATTATTAACCTTTTCAGGCTGCAGACGTCTAGGGGTGACGTCATGAACACACTCTTCAGCTTCTTCGGCCTCTTCACATTCTGCATCAATAACATTATCCGCTACATCATCAACTACCTTCTTGCCTTTGGATGGACTTTCCAACACTTTACCACTCCTAGTAGTAATAGCCATACATGATCCATCATTTCTTGGATTTTGCACGGTGTTGCTAGGTAAAGTGCCAGCTTTTCGTTGATTAAATGCCACTGAAAGTTGACTCAATTGCTGCTCTAGTTGTTTTATTGTAGTAGAATGCGAGTCAACCAATTGATTTATTGAAGACAAATCATTCTTCACCTCTGTTACGCCCATGTTGGTCGCCTCCACTCCTTTCAATAGCTTAGCCATCATGTCCTCCATGGACATGTTTCCAGAACCAGATGCAGCGGCCTCACGGCTTCCAGGAGGAACATACAAACCACTCCTGTCAGTCTTATTCTTCCAACTACCTTGATCGCGGTCATTGTATCCAGATTTATCATAATAGTTCCGACCTTGGTTTCCTTGGGCATTGCCTCGGAAACCCTCCTGATTATTCAAGTAGTTAGCTTCTTCCTCAGAATCAGATTCATCTCTTCCTTGCGACACAACAACCTTGACTTTTTTGGTCTTCCCAGATAATAAGTGCTTGGTGAGAAGATCAATCTGTGTTTTCATATGAGCCATATCTTGGTCACGTTCCTCTTGCCTACGCCACTGTTCTGCAGTCATGCCAATAGATATAGTAGAGCTTGCTACCTCAGAATCCCTGGTATGCCAAGCTCTACTTTGCTTTGTCATACGATCTAGCATATCGCTTGCCTGAATAAAACTAAGGTTCATGAATGACCCTCCTGCAGCATTATCAACCACTGTCTTATTCACCGAATTCAAAGATCTGTATAATATCTCTATCAAGTGGACATTGGTCATATGATGGTTTGGGCACCGCATAAGCTTTGTCTTGAACCTCTCCCATGTTTTGTGGAGATCTTCAGTTGGAAGCTGTCGAAAATTGCTGATTTCATCTCTCAACTGTGCTCTCTTGGATGGCGGAAAGAATCTTTCTAGGAAAGCGTCTTTCAATTACCTCTAATTCATAATAGAATCAGGAGTTAGCCCATTCAACCATAGAGTTGCCTTCCCAGATAGAGACAATGGAAATAAAAGCAGCCGAATTGTATTCTGTCCAACGCCTACGTTATTGAATGACTTACATATAGAGATAAAGTTGATCAGATGCATATTCGGATCATCGCCTGCTAGTCCACCAAATAATCCCTTGAGTTGCAAAAGCTGAATCATGGTGCTAGTGATATTGAACTTGGCTCCGGGTGCCAATGGCGGAGGAATAATAGCTCCTGTGGCACCAGCTTCGTCCAGATCGTCATCATTATTATCAAAAGGGATCTGCATAACTCGGCGTTCAGGTCTAAATCTACCTTGACGATCTCTTCTGTTAGCAGGTGTCGCCACCTCAGCATCACGCCTAGGGTTTAGTAACTCGTCATCACCTAGGTCCTCATCGTCAGGATTTGTTGCTCGCCCAGGGTTATCAATATTCTGTTGATGTACTTGGGCAGTGGACAACGCAGCTAGTCTAGCCTGCTCCTATTGAGCAGCCCTTCTTTCAATGTCACGTTGCGCCTCCATTCTGCCAATACGATGTGGTTCAGGATTTATGGGTAATAATGGTTGTCCCGAACTTCGAGTATGGGGAATGCACTGAACAAAACCTGAATAAAACAAAAACAACAACTAAAAGTAAAATCTAAGAATCTTTGACCAAAGGGTCTAGTAATTATCACAAACTTAGTTTACAACCGTATTCCCCGACAACGGCGCCAAAATTTGATGACGCTCAAACTACAGCTCTCGTAAGAGTGTAAGCGGTCGTCGTCAAATATAGAACCCAACTGGGTTGGGTGTCGAATCCCACAGGGAATACTCGGTCACTAAGTATGCAACGATTAGTAGACTTTTGGTGAAAGTTCTGCGGAAAAAGGGGGAATTTTATGCGTGAAGTAAAATTATCAAAATAGCAAAGTAAAAATGGAATGTTTAGTAAGATTTTAATCAATGATAATTGTAAGTTAGGGTTATGTCCACCTTATGAGTTTTACGTATCTATTGTCTATGAGTTATGCGGAATTCAGACATGCATGCGCTTATAGAGTTTCGTATTCTATGGTAAATCCTAGTGTCTTTCGACCATCAAGGATTATTTCACTTTAACTCTTTCGAGCTTAAAGCGTATAACTAATGGTACGAATTCTCCAAGAGGTTAATCCAGTTACGGCACTAACTTTTAAACAGGGGTTGGTAGCCCTATTTCCTTGTCAATCTCTCTTTTCCAGACATGTAACTTTTCTTTCGAATAAGTTAATGATATACTGGCATATTCTATATGTTTGCAACCACAAGAATTCAATTAAGATGAAGAGAGTAATGATATAAGCAACATACGTATCAAGAATTCACAAACTCATAGCAATAGATAGTATCTCATAAGGCTTCCATAACCCTAACAGAGAAGTTTAGCTACTCATGAGTGCAACGAAAATCACAATAAACATCATCATCGTACCAAAGCTTGAACGATTTCACGTTGGTCATAAGAGCCGTGCTTTCTCTGTCAGAAAGTAACGTGAATAGTACTAAATGTCAAATAAAAGAAAAATAGAATTGAATAGAAAATAGAATGAATAGAAAAGTCGAATAGAAAATAGAATGAATGCTGAAAAATTCAGCAAATAGGGTTTTTATAACATCTTTGTCCTAGTCCTACTGAAATAGGGTTTTTATCCTTGTCCTACTGAAATAGGGTTCTATCCTTGTCATATTCCTACTAGGTTACTGCTGATCCCCAAGTATTTAGAAATACTGTTTTTGCCCAGGACAAGTTTTCCATGCATCACTTTCAGTCCACAAGCTTCCAGAAGCTGTCTTCCTTCTTACATGAAGTTTCCTTTGCTGCCCAACGGTCCATAAAATGCTGAAATCTTCCTCATTTATACCTGAAAACATGCTAATCACGTTGGTTAGCTCACTTACTGGAAAAAGGACTAAAAGTGCAGGAATTATATATTTTGTCCTTATAACTTTGCTAAAATATGGGTAAATTATAGTGCTTTAGGCGTGTAAATACGCCCAACATCAACACCCCACACTTAAAGCTTTGTTCGTCCTCGAACAAAATACTACGTCCATGCAAACATCTACTTAGGATTTCACAGTAACAGCACAAAATATTCATCAAGACAGGCACGGGAATCATTAACAAAGAGTAGGTTCCTTGATTGCTACTATAAACAATTCAACCTGCAACATAGACTCATGATGATGGTTAATTCGTATCCACCAGTTAAGCCACAAAGAATCATATAACACTACCCAAAACTCATCAACCATGTGTGTCTCACACAAGATATCACCCATAATCACTCACAAGTTTTGCATTTTTTGAAACATGGGTACAAGATTCTCCTTGCTCTCTCTCTCTCACAAAGAATTCATATGTTTCAATTGATGACCATAGGCTTGCCCTTAGTGTAATGCTCCACTAATATCAGAATGCTAAGCTTAGGATCAAATAGGTCTTTACATGGTTGTAATGTAGGCTAAGGGACAGGTAGGACTATTTTGGCCAGAAATAGTGACTATGTTCCCTAAGCGCTTTAATACACTACGTTATGCCATTAACACTCTCTTTTAAACAACCTTGCTACCTTTATTTCATCTACTACCCCTTTTCACCTATTTTGTTATTCAATTATAAACACAACTATATTTTCTCTGTTTTTTTTATAACACACCACTATGATAGCCATTCTTTTTCACAACTATTTCAAGTTCCAATACACTCTGATGCATCACTCTCACCCAATTTCCTCTTATTTTGTCACATGACTTTACAATTTAAAACACTTAGGAATTTGGATCAAATTATGGTCTTGAAAAAATGGATTATGCTTACATATGAGGCTGTCCAAGAAAATAGCTAAAGGCTCAAAGGGGGTTAACTAGGATAATGTCCACGGGTAGGTCAAAAGAAGGTAAACAAGTACAGGTTGCCAAAGAAATGCCTAAATCATCTCCTAAACTTACACTCTTTATTTCGCTTTACATACACACCAGACAAGTTCTAGCATCAGCCACAAACGCAGAATATACTATAATCTCACACACACAAGGCACATGGTCAACTTTATTGGGAGTATTATAGACCCTTGACCCTAACAGATGAATAAATTCAACCACACACTTATCACATAGTGAGTCACACTTAGAGCCTAAACATCTCAATAGTAATGATTTTAGCACAAACTCTTGTCATAATACCATGCTACCTATCAGAACAATTCCATGCAAAATCATAAAAAAATCTAAAAAATCTAAAAAAATTTTTTAACTACAAAAAAGAATAAATGTAGGCAAAGAAGTACAATACAACATACAAATTCCCTCACCCCACACTTAGACGGGACACACAGCCCTCAGTGGAAATAAATAAGGAAAACCTGATTCGAAGAGTGCGTCGAGGTATTTGCAGCGAGGAGGATTCAGCTTGCTCTTTTCTTCCCCTTTTCAGACCTTTCTGCGAGGTGGACACTTTTTCTTTTCCTTGTCGTCCTTTTTGTGCCATTCTGCCGGAGATCTTAATAGAGTCATGTTAGCTTCATCTCGGAAGATTCAATCAACAAACAAACAATAGTGGCACCACCCCAAACTTAATTTATTGGTACAAACTAATTAAGTGAGTGATGTCGATTACTCAGACTTCATCGACATACGTATAGGCGATATGTTCCAACAACACGTTTAGCACAGTCATACTTTCATGTCATCTTTAACTATCCTTTCCAACTCTATTTCATGTAATCTTGATAATAATTTCATATTTGGATTAATGCACCTTTTGAACAAGACTACTACATAGAGATCGTATCAAGTTATGCCATAGAAATAATCACAATATCTCATGCTTGTATTCAATCATGATCTTTATCTCGATGAACGAGTCATTTAATCATTCAAGCATTCAATTTTGAAGATTATGCAATTAGCTTCACCATGTCGACTCCACAAAAGTATGACAGTGTATCAAAATCAAATACAAGTCGGAACCAAGTCAAGAACACCCACACATATTCTTTTACTCAATTAGATGTATCATAACAAACCAAGCACATTCAAATCACCAACACCAATTCAAGATCTAACAAATCATTATAAGCGTAGTATTGTAATACTTACAGAATATAAAAGAAGAACTTACTTGGTGATAGACTTGGATGATGATCTTGCAAGGTTAGATGAGCAAAAAGAAAAGTTTTAAGAGATTTAGAGAGTAAAAGCGGCGCCTAGGTTGAGCAAATAAGTGTGTTTGGTTCTAAGATTAAGGTTCTATTTATAGACCAAGGCTTGGGTCGGGTTTGACCCATGTAGAATCGGGTTAGGAGACCAAAAAGTAAGCATAGGCGGCGCCTAATGCTTTGCCTATGCTTGGCATAGGCGGCGCCTTTTGCGAAGCCTAGTTGGACATAGGCTTTGGCATAGGCGGCGCCTATGCTATGGCATTCTAGATTCAGAGACAAAAGGCTTTGGCATAGACGGAGCCTATGCTATGGCATTGTTGGGCATAGGCGCCGCCTATGCTATGGCATTGTAGATTCAGAGAGCTTAGGCCATAGCATTGGCCTTGCCTTGTTCGTTGCCTAGATTTACATAGGCCTTGCCTTGTTCATTGCCTAGATTTGCATAGGCAATGCCTAACCCATAGCCTTTGCTTCTTCATTCCTAACTTACCACCTTCAACATGAACCACTTCCAAATCAAAACTTGGGCTAGATCTCCTCCTTTATACATCTTGCACCTACACTTACTCAAAAACAACAAAAACGAATAGAAAGATGGGTTGCCTCCCACCAAGCGTCTTAGTTTAGGTCGTGGCTCGACTACAAAAACAAACTCCTAACAAAATGATTAAAAATGATGGGTTGCCTCTCACCAAGTGCTTGATTTATTATCGCGGCACGACATGGATATCTCGATTACTTAGACTTCGTCGAGATAGATGGTGCATCATTTTCTGAATGGATTCAGACGACGCTGATACTTACTTATAGGCATGCCATCTTCTTCGAGATGACTCTTGTGCATACATATCCCAGGAGGGATACCAATTATATCATCAATCTTCCAACCCATAGCTCTCTTGTACCTCTTCAGAGCAGAGATGAGAGCCTCTACTTGCTGTTCACCTAAATCAGCCGCAATACTCACCGAAAGTGTATTTCCACTTCCCAAGAACGCATACCTTAGGTGATTGGGCAGTTCATTCAATTCTCGCACTGGTGGCTCTGCAATGGAGGTCTTCGCTGTCGGTGAAGGTCGAGTAATTATCACAAACTTAGTTTACAACCGTATTCCCTAACAACGGTGCTAAAATTTGATGACGCTCAAACTACAGCTCTCGTAAGAGTGTAAGCGGTCGTCGTCAAATATAGAACCCAACTGGGTTGGGTGTCGAATACCACATGGAATACTCGGTCACTAAGTATGCAACGATTAGTAGACTTTTGGTGAAAGTTCTGCGGAAAAAGGGGGAATTTTATGCGTGAAGTAAAATTATCAAAATAGCAAAGTAAAAATGGAATGTTTAGTAAGATTTTAATCAATGATAATTGTAAGTTAGGGTTATGTCCACCTTATGAGTTTTACGTATCTATTGTCTATGAGTTATGCGGAATTCAGACATGCATGCGCTTATAGAGTTTCGTATTCTATGGTAAATCCTAGTGTCTTTCGACCATCAAGGATTATTTCACTTTAACTCTTTCGAGCTTAAAGCGTATAACTAATGGTATGAATCCTCCAAGAGGTTAATCCAGTTACGGCACTAACTTTTAAACAGGGGTTGGTAGCCCTATTTCCTTGTCACTCTCTCTTTTCCAGACATGTAACTTTTCTTTCGAATAAGTTAATGCTATACTGGCGTATTCTATATGTTTGCAACCATAAGAATTCAATTAAGATGAAGAGAGTAATGATATAAGCAGCATACGTATCAAGAATTCACAAACTCATAGCAATAGATAGTATCTCATAAGGCTTCCATAACCCTAACAGAGAAGTTTAGCTACTCATGAGTGCAACGGAAATCATAATAAACATCATCATCGTACCAAAGCTTGAACGATTTCACGTTGGTCATAAGAGCCATGCTTTCTCTATCAGAAAGTAACATGAATAGTACTAAATGTCGAATAAAAGAAAAATAGAATTGAATAGAAAATAGAATGAATAGAAAAGTCGGATAGAAAATAGAATGAATGCTGAAAAATTCAGCAAATAAGGTTTTTATAACATCTTTGTCCTAGTCCTACTGAAATAGGGTTTTTATCCTTGTCCTACTGAAATAGGGTTTTTATCCTTGTCATATTCCTACTAGGTTACTGCTGATCCCCAAGTATTTAGAAATACTGTTTTTGCCCAGGACAAGTTTTCCATGCATCACTTTCAGTCCACAAGCTTCCATAAGCTGTCTTCCTTCTTACATGAAGTTTCCTTTGCTGCCCAACGATCCATAAAATGCTGAAATCTTCCTCATTTATACCTGAAAACATGCTAATCACGTTGGTTAGCTCACTTACAGGAAAAAGGACTAAAAGTGCAGGAATTATATATTTTGTCCTTAAAACTTAGCTAAAATATGGGTAAATTATAGTGCTTTAGGCGTGTAAATACGCCCAACATCAGTCATATCATTCTTGGTGATGGCATTAGGGTTGATCCTCAAAAGACCGAAGCAGTAAGAAACTGGCCCAGACCTGTCTCTCCATCAGATATCAGGAGTTTATTGGGTTTGGTTGACTATTACAGATGGTTTGTTATGGGGTTTTATTCTATTATATCCCCTATGTCTAGATTGACTCAGAAGAAATTCAAGTCTTAGTGGTTAGATCCTTACGAGAAGAGTTTTCAGGAGTTGAAGACTCAACTCACCTCAGCTCCAGTCTTAGCTCTTCCAAATAGTCCAGATGGGTTCGTAGTGTATTGTGATGCATCCAGAGTAGGTTTGGGTTGTGTCCTCATGTAACATAGTAAGGTCATATCTTACGCCTTCAGACAGCTTAAACCCCATGAGAAGAATTATCCTACTCATGATCTTGAGTTAATAGCCATAGTTTTTGCCTTGAAGATTTGGAGGCATTATCTCTACAGAGTTCATATAGATGTTTTCATAGATCATAAGAGCCTTCCGTATGTCTTTTCTCAGAAAGATCTCAATCTTCATCAGAGAAGGTGATTAAAGCTCTTGAAAGATTATGACATGAGTGTCCTTTATCATCCGAGTAAGGCCAACGTTGTGGCTGACGCTCTTAGTAGACTGTTTATGTGTAGTGTTGCTCATGTTGAGGACAGTAAAAAGAAGTTAGCTTAGGAAATCCATCAGTTTTCTAGGCTAGGCGTTCACTTGGTTGATTTAGAGGAGGGTGACATATGAGTTCAAAGTAGTTCAGAATCATCTCTAGTTTCCGAGGTGAAAGAAATGTAAGATAGAGATCCCGGCCTTTTCAAGTTAAAAGAGTCAGTCTAGGATCAGAAAGTAGAGGTTTTCTCCCAAGGAGGAGATGGTGTATTGCGTTGTCAGGGTCGTCTGTGTGTTCCAGGTGTAGATGACTTAAGGTACCAAATTCTTGCATAAGGCATGGTGTGTGCTACTCTATTTATCTAGGGGCCACAAAGATGTACCGCAACCTGCAGGAAATCTATTGGTGGAGTGGGATGAAGAGAGATATTATACAGTTTGTGGCTAAGTGCTCTACATGTGAGCAGGTTAAGATAGAGCATCAGAAGCCTAGTGGGTCCATGCAGGAGTTCAGTATTCCCACTTGGAAGTGGGAAGAAGTGAACATGGACTTTCTGACGGGTTTGCATCATACTAATACTAGCATGATTTAGTCTTGGTCATTGTAGACAGAATGACCAAATCAGATCATTTTCTTCCAGTCCATACCTCTTATTCAGTTGAGGATTATGCCAAACTATACATCAGAGAGTTGGTTAGATTGCACGGAGTTCCGTTATCTATTATCTCAGACAGAGGTACCCAGTTCACCTCTTATTTCTGGAAAGCATTCCAAAAGGGTTTTGGTACCCAAGTTCGTCTTAGTACAACCTTTCATCCTCAGGCAGATGGTCAAGTAGAATGGACCATTCTACCATTAGAAGATATGTTAAGGGCGTTTGCAATTGATTTCAAGGGTAGCTGGGATGACCATTTTCCCTTGATTGAGTTGTATACAACAACAACTATTATTCTAGTATTAAGATGGCTCTATTCGAAGATCTCTATGGTACAAGATGCATATCTCAAGTCGGTTGGTTCAAAGTTAGTGAGGCCTCAGTTATAGGTCCTGAATTAGTATTTGATGCCTTAAAAAAAGTCCAGTTGATCAGAGAATCACTCTGGGCTGCTCAGAGCCGATAGAAGTCTTATGCATATATATGTAGAAAAGATCTCGAGTTTGAGATTGGGAATTATGTCTATCTAAAGATATTTCCCATGAAGGGAGTGAAGAGATTCGTCAAGAAGGGATATCTCAGTCCCCAATATGTCGGTCCCTTCAAAAGTCTCAGTCGTTTAGGCAAGGTAGCTTATGAACTCAAACTGCCTTCAGATCTAGTCTCAGTTCATCCAGTCTTCCATGACTATTTGCTTAAGAAGTGCATAGGTGATCTAGTAGTTGTAGTCCCTATTTAGAGCATAGATGTTTAGAACAGCCTCTCTTATGAATAGATTCCAATCGAAATCCTAGACTATCGAACTCGTAGACTAAGGAACAAAGAAGTCCCTCTAGTCAAAGTTATTTGTCAAAATTAGTCCGTTGAGATAGCTAATTAGGAAGCAGAAGCAGACATGTGGACCAAGTATCCTAACCTCTTCACTTCTCCTTAAGCTTACTCAGTTTCATGTTCAGAATTTCATTATAAACTTGGTATTAAATACCATTGCATATTCAGTCATGCATTCACGCACCAGTTTAGTCATATAATTATGCATCATATATGAATTCTCATTGTGAGAAACTTAGTTCCTCAAAAAACTCAGTCATGCATTCATGAATCAGTTACATATGCATCAGATATGAATGTTCAGTATGATATATTTATTTATCAGTCATGTCAGTCATGAGATCATGTTTCAGTTCTTCATGTTCAATATGTATGTCAGTTTATATTCTCCCCTATTACTCAGTCTCATTCGAGGATAAATGTTCTCAAGGGGGAGATATTGTAATACCCCGTACTTCTACCTAGCTTGAAATCATCCCAAGAATGTTAGAAACTTACTTTGAAAGATGAATCCATTTTTGTACACGTGGAATTTTTTAAGATTTTCACTTTTTGTTGAATAGAAAATTGAATTATATTTCCAATGATAGTAATTTCATCCAAATCCGATGTCAGGGTAGAAAGTAATGGCCAACATACAGGAAACACTCAAAACTACCTAGGTGCAACGGTGAGAGCCGATGGACCGTCGAGCTAGCGACAGATCGCCGCCCAAGCTGTCGCAGCGGAGGCAATAAGACCACCTTCTGCCTAAGGGCGATGGCTTAGGACGACGAATCATCGATCTAGTGACGGACCATCTCCCAACCTATCGCAGTAGAGGCAGTGAACCCCTATTCTGCCTAGGTGCGGCGGTTTGGACTGACGGACCATCAACCCAATAATGGACCATCACACCCACCATCGCATAGCTCGTTCAATTATTTTAAATTTATTTTTAAAAGGGTATTTGGAACTTTTCACCCATTTTAACCTCTAATTATATCAGATCAAGGTTCGTAAGTTCATTATCCATCTACAACATCAAATTAGGGTTTTCTCTCAAAGATAATCCCCAAGAACTAGATCCAAATCTTTCTTCAAGAAACTAAGAAATTCAAGTTCTTCAAGTCCAAGAACTTCAAAAAAATCACAACCCAGGTATGTCATGTGTTGATTCATGGGTCCCTTTCACCCATGAAGCTCATGAATCTCTTTTCAAAATATAAGATTTGTGTATTTATGAATGTTCATAATTTAAATAGAATTGAAATTCATGCTCATGATGTTGTGGGGGTTTTGATTCATGTTTTAAATTACATTTTCCAATGATTGACCCTAGTATATGAAAATTTGCATAATAACCAAGATAAACCCCTTCAATTTACAAGTTGATTGATGTATCCATGATTATTAGATGTGTTGATGATTGTATAACCAAAGCATTCTCCCTATGTGTTTGATTAAATGCCTATGTGAAGGAAAAGTGTCATACTAGTATAATAATATGAAATCCTCATTCATGTACAAGTTCATGCATGCCAAGTATTTGATGAAATGTTTTAGTCAATAAGATATGGATAGATGTGTGGTCATTGTGGTGCTTTAGAACTTGTACTTCATGAATTCTACAACTTATTATATTATGGATTGTTGATGTGGTCATGTATTCAAGAAAGTTATGCTTTGTCAGTTTCTTCCAATCGAGTCCTGGGGGTACTTGTACCCAAAAATTTAGCTGTGTGCCTAGAATCAGTTTCATGTTTTCAAGATACTCTCAGTCAAGCATGATCCATAGAATTCAGTCAGTCTCATGACTCAAAAAAACTCAGTAATCTCAGTAGTATTCCATCAGTTAACTAAACTCAGTTAACTCAGTCCAGTCGGTTCAGTTAATCATGTTCACTGTCTATCCAGATGAGAGTAGAAATTAGCACCGAGCGAACCCAAGGGTGGGAACCCACCTGTTATATGAGGGTAGATGAGGTGGATTAACCTGTTATATGAGGGTTCCCACCATTCTCACTAGAGTTACCTGTTATATGATGGTTACTCACAGATTTTCCTTACCAGTGGCGCAGTACTGACACCCTTCCAATTGGGGTTACAAATTGGATCCCAACTCAGCTATATTACGTTATTTGGGGCATGTCGATTAGATAACTACTTCCCATAGTTTTAGTTACAAAACTAAGACTGTCAGATACAGTCATTCAATCTCAGAAATTGAACTCAGATAGTTCTATAGAATTCAGAACTGTCGATACAGTTAACCCAGAATAGACCAGAACTCAGCTAGTTCTATTAGAAACTAGACTGTCAGATACAGTCGCTCTGTATTACTTATTTTAGTTATACAGTTATCAGTATCTCATGTTATCAGTACTCAGACTTAGTAATCATGCTATCACAAACTCAGTTACAGTTATTATGTATTCATGCATGTATTCTTACGCTCATGTTATTCAGTCAGTTAGTATAGTTCATGCATGTGAAACCTTTTGCATTCAACCTACCTCACATGCATACCAGTACATTCAAACGTACTAATGTATTTGCGCTATGGTGTTTTATACCATAGGTTTAGAAGCACGAGCTCCAGAGCATCAGTAGCATTCCAGTCTCAGCAGTTAGAGTTAGCAGTGAGTCCTCATCCTTCAAGGACATGACCATTACTTTATTATCTCATTAATTAATTTATTTCAGTAGTTGGAGTTAGTTTGGAACATGTCCCATCAACTCCTTATTCAGACAGTTCAGTCAGTTAGAGGCTTTTCAGGATATGATGTTCAGACAATTTATTTTAGGTTTTGTTTTGGTATTGTGATACCATATCATTTAGAGATTATTTTATCAGTTTTGAACCTTATATCCTTACAACCTTTATTTCCGCATTTATGTAGTATATTATGCAGTGTTCAGGTACAGATATCAGTCATGGGTTAGCTTGTGGTCCTTCGGGGTCATGAGCACCGTGTAGTATTCCAGGTACCAGATTCGGGGATTACACTTTTAAGGAAAATCCTAAGTCTTAAAACAGAAAAAATATTTTTAAGGCACCTAAAATATCCGCTAACTTGCGGTTATCCGGACTATTTGAAAACTACCTTTGACTAACTTTGAAAAAGAGAAGTTGTTTTTTGAAAAGAAAGTGATCTTAGTAAAAGACTTGTATAAAATAAATTTTGACAACTTAGTAGGGAATTTAACTAAGTTGAAGCAAATTAATAACAACTCACACGTAAAAGGGGAAGGGGGGAAACTAGAAGACTTAGGCCATTATGCCCAAATCAATAAACATGTCCTAAGATAATTTGAGTATTTGGCCCATCTTCACCTGTCCTAATCTAAATACTTGGGCTTTTGTTCCATAACCTGTCCTAATCTTATCATTCGGGCTTTTGGCCTACAACCTATCCTAAACTATCTTTTTGGACCTTAAGGGCTCAAAATCTGCTTCACCTGTATTAGATTACAACTTTGGTTTCGAGGCCCCCAATGAATGAATAAATAAATAATTAAATAAATAAAAAAAATAAGACAATAATAAAAATCGAGACTTTTCAAGTCTCTTAGTGACCTCATCAATGAGTTTTGACCCATTTTTCTTCATCATCTATCTTTTAGCATCCACACGCCATATAATCGACTTTTGGACTTATTCTTCGAAGTGATGGGCCTCATTGGCCCATTACGACATGCAAAGGGGAAAGGAGTCCATTTGGACTTCAAAGCAAATTCACGTGAAGAAAAAGATACAGGAATTAATACGTGTTCGAAAATTTTGCACTTAATTGATACATGATGAAATGGAAAAGATAATATTCTCAAGCATACAAAAATAGTAAACTGCGACATCAAAACAAATCAAATTATCCAACGAAAAGGAAATTAACCCATATAATAAAGAAGAAGACGGAGGATAACTTTTAAGAAAAGGAATTCTTAAACTCCAACTAAGGTGACATTAACAATGATACATACATCCAAATCACGGCCAACTTTTGGAAAAACATGTAACGATCTATGGTTTATCTTTCTAAGACATCGTTGATTGTCTTTTGATATTATGAATCAAAGAGAGACATGAATAAAGTCTTTACACACACAAAAAGCACATATAACAATTCAAAGGGAGTAAGAAAATTAGAATAAAAGTTTAGCATCAAAAAAGTTGAAATATTATTCAACAATCATGTTACGCATGACTCAAAAATAACTAATAATTCTATTTAGCCGCAAAAATCCAAAATTTCTCATCATTTTGACAAAACAACATGCGAAAAAAGGAATAAACATCTTGGATGGAAAATAAAGCTAGCACTTCATCTCTCATATGAGGATTTTGAAGTTCATTATAATAATTAGCAAGCAAATGACAAGTTTTTGACTTAACAAATTACTATTTTACTAAGGCAAAACAAATAATAGTAACTATTATTTTTTACATAAAGAAAATAACTTTACATGCCAAAAATAAATATATCCACCAACAATGAATTTAAACAAATCATAAGTATGTCTTTTAAGCAAAGATTGAAAATTTATCCATAATAATTAAAGAATAAAGTCAAAAAGGCAAAACAATCAATATTAACTCTTCTTATAAACATAAAAGAAATAACTTTACATGCTAAAAATAAT
The DNA here is from genome assembly GCA_030864225.1 of Capsicum baccatum var. pendulum. NCBI lineage: Eukaryota > Viridiplantae > Streptophyta > Magnoliopsida > Solanales > Solanaceae > Capsicum > Capsicum baccatum. The sequence goes on along the minus strand of CM061560.1, from coordinate 235,361,494 downwards.
ATATCCTCTAACAATGAATTTAAATAAGGCGTGAGTATGTCTTTTAAGCAAAGATCGAAACTTTATCCATAATAATCAAAGAATAAAGCCAAAGAAACATGTTCAATTATTGCTCGTTCATTTTTATACCATGAACATAAAAATAGTCATAATATTGATACTACAATGTCCTATAACCTTCAGTGCCGTCTACAATAAACAATCCCAGCAAATAAAATTACAACTATGGTCTACGAAGAAGAAAAAGGAGATAAAGAAGAAAACGCTAATAAAACTAAAAAGGGAAAGGTGTGTTTACCTTTTTTGGGACAGCAAAACAGAACTTCATGAATTCTTCAGAGTCTTGATCACCACCGAAAAGTAATCATTCGAGAGCCCCGATTAGACTATCGCTTGAAAATTTTTACTAAAGAAATTTAACTATTTGCTCAAAAGTTTTTCCCACTCTTTGAGACTTTTTGACTTTCTTTCTACCAAAATAGCGGTAGTATTTATAGGAAAGGATGGGGATCCAATTCTCTTAATCCACTAATGTGAGAGAAAGTATTTAGGGGTGTTTTTTGAATTTTAAAATTTTAGATAAGGTGAGGTGGAAGATAAGGTGGAGGAAATTGTACAATGTAGTACAATATTTAAATTTAAAATTTTTAAAAAGGACAATGTTGAGGGGAATTGTACAATGTAGTATAATTTTTGAATTTCAAAATTAAAAAAAGGACAAGGTTGAGGGAGAATTGTACAATACAATACAATTTTTCAGTTTTAAAATTTGAATTTTGAAAAAGGACGAGGTTGAGGGGGACGGTACAGTGTAGTAATTTTGAATTTTAAAATTGGAAAAGAACAAGGTTGAGGAGGAATTGTACAATGTAGTACAATTTTTGAATTTAAAATTTTAATTTTGGAATTTGAATTTGATTTTGGTGGGAATTAGGTAGAAATTATGAAATTTTTGGAAATTTAGGGTTAACTAAAATATAACCCCAATTGGAATTTAAAATCTAACCAATTTTATTTAATTTTGACCAAATTGAAAATCAATTGGCCAATTGCATTGCAATTATGGACAAATCTAATAGATTGGCTAAATTAAATTAAAATTCAATACGAATTAATATTTCCTTTAATCCCAAGCTTTTTGATTTAATAACATCAAATAAATATTTCTCCAAAGAAATTAATTTTTGAGAACAAATTTTATTTAAATCAAGACTCTATTTGTTTAGATTATTTTTTAAGCTTAATCAGTATAAGTCCTATTTTGATAAAAATGTTCATTTAAGTAACAAAATTTATGCAATTTCGCATATGTTAATATGAAAACGTATAATCGTCAATTAAATGCAAAAATAACCCCAATAAATATTTTAGAGTGCATTTCTTCGGATGCAATAAATATTTTAATTTTTCTAAAAATTGAAGAAATTCAGGGTTAAATTTAGTCGTGGGGAGCAAAGATTAGGTGTCAACTACTGACATATGAGACATGTGCAAATTTGTGGATGAAACTAAATAATGAGTGAAAATTGACTCTTGTAGTTGTGGAAATATATCATTGTGGTTGGTTGTGAAAATATATCATGTGGTTGGTTGTGGATATATATTATGTGGTTGGTTGTGAAAATACTCATTGTGATTGGTTATGAACATTGCATCCTCATATCATACTCATTCACGAAATATTGCTACTACCGTGGAAACATCTGAGAAACATCGACAACACCTTTTTAAAATCTTCCCCGAGGGATGTGCCAGGGAGGAGATATTGCAACACCTTTTAAAATTCTTTCTGAGGGATGTGCCAGAAAAGAGATATGAGATATGCAGATTGCATACGGGTTGACGAATCCCCTACGGGTCCTACGCCGAGAACTTTAGCTCCGTAGGTGTATACGAAAATTGTGTGACGATCTCAGAGATTGTGTGACGACCTTGTGCATCATCATAATCATATACATTGCAATTAATTTATTGTGTTTATATTATATTATATTGTCATATAATTTGCCATCTATGTAATTGTCTTTTCTTCTTTTACTTGTATTTGATGATCTTGTATATGCATGTTCCCTTTTGTTCCACTTATATGTGATATAATAAGTACTCCAGAAGGAGGGGACCTTTTCTCAAAAAAAAAAAAATTCTCGCAACTACGAAAATCAAGGTTCGACTTGCATGTGTTAAGCATATAGTCTGAGTAGCATGATGTTCACTTCTTAGAGCTTAGGCCACTACCTAAAAGTAATCTTTTCGCTCTTTTTCGTCTCAATCAAAGGGTGAAAAACCATAATACGCCCTGAGGAATTCCTACCAGCAGACTTCCCTGTACTCAAAGTGATTATGAACACCCGATCGGATCTGTCAAGAACGAGCTGACGATATTGTGGTGTGATGTTGCAATATATGTGATATATTAGAATTGGTAGTGCAAGCGGTGTGGGCTACGTTGTCGGATATTTTTGATTGCGGTGACGTGCCCTTAGTGTGTATTTTATATGCTTTATTTTCTACTTTGCTCGTTCGACTTATGATACCTACTAAGTATAAGTGGACCATACTCATGCCTACTGCGTCCTTTTAGTGCAGGTCCTAGCTTGAGTGTGCCTCAACTTGCTTGACTCAAGCGATTGTTGGAGCTTCCAAGGTAGAGGTTCAACATTCATGCGTCTGGAGTTTACCTTTATCTTTCTATAGTAGTTATGTCTTTATAGTATTCGGAGACAAATATTATTCCTTTGTGGTTATTTTTCTGATGTATTTGACTCCTGAATTGTAGTAGCAGTTCTTACACTATTGACACCTAGTTTTTGGGCATGATTGATATTTTGGATAAATTCTTTCCGCATTGTTATAATTACTTGTATGGTTCGGCTTCGTTCTAGAAGCCTTACCTTAGGATTTTTCTATCGTTTCCTCTTTTTTTAGTAGTTTGGGTGATAGGCTTACTTGTCAAGGTACGCCGCGACAAGTGCCATTATGACCTATCGATTTTTGGGTCGTGACAAAATACTTTCCATCCACCAACCAAACATAAGAAAACAAGTAAGAAACCAGCTTGTTTTCTAGGAAAACATTTTCTATAAAAATATTTTTCATGGAAAACATTTTTCATCATACCAAACACACCCTATAAGATATATATTTTGGTCGACACCCTTATTCAGAAAGGTCGGATAACATGCTAATTGATAGAATATACACAAATAATCTTTTAGGGGTCGTTTGATTGGAAAACAAGTTATCTCGGGATTAGTTATCTCACCCTCAAGGAAGGATAAGAAAAACACTATAATCTCGGGATAACTAATTTCGGGAAAAGTTATCTCGTGCACTTTGTCCCAAACAAATATGAGATAAGCTCCTCTTCTAAATTAATCCCAGGATTAGTTATCCTTATCCCTCATACCAAATGACACCTTTATGGTAGGAGGGATGACGGATAACTAATCTTGGGATTAATTTTAGGATGTGCTTAACCTATGTTTGATTGGGACAAAATGCATGGGATAACTTATTCTACGATTATAGTGTTATATCCCTTGAGGATGGGATAACTAATCCCGGGAAAACTAGTTTCCCAACCAAACGGCCCTTAGTGTATAAATTTAAATTTGATTCTCACTCCAGCATCTCCACAATAAGAAAATTCCAACATTTTTTAAGCCACGGACCAGTAATGTCCCTATTACTCTCAAATCTAACAGCTTATGGTTGTATGACCATTATACACTACGTAATCAAATTGGTAAATGTCCATGAAAGCTAAGGTGATAAACTTGCCACTTTTTTGTATGTGTTACTATTTTTCTTCGTAAATTACTTTCTAATTAACATATACAATTCTTGAATGGTTTAGACAGTAATATCATAAGAAAATTCCCACTTAATTTGTCCATATGATTGTTGAAAATTGTAACATCAACATTCTTCTGATCCTTTTCCCTTTCATCAATGTTTGTTCAATAATTTGGGATTTGACTATAGATAATACTCAACGTATTTACCACAAAATATATACATTCCATAACTAGAAGTATCTCTTTTTTTCCCAAAATAATACTCCCTCCATTTAAAAAAGAATGATCTACTTTGACTTGACACAGAGTTTAAGAGAGTAAAGAAAACTGTTGAATCTTGTGGCCTTAAATTAAAGATATGTCAAATGTACCAAAATGTCCTACAATCTTGTGGTCTTAAACATGCCACGTGGAAAGTTAAAATTTAAAAGTTGCTAAAAAAGGAAAGGAGTCATTATTTTTTAAACGGACCAAAAAGGAAAATAAGTCATTCTTTTTTAAACGGAGGGAGTAATAATAATAATAATAATAATGAATTATTCAAATTTTATTTGATGATTAGTAGAGACGAAATGCAAGCTAACACCCAGAAATTCTAAAGATACTCCAATTTTTAAGTTGAGTTGAATTTTAGTGAAGAATTAAAATGAATAACATCGGGGGAATGACCGAACAAAAAAGGTATATTGTGTGCTATCTCGCCTTACACTTATGCAAAGGCCTATTTCATTCCTTGAACCTGTGAAAACTTTACAAGTTACTCTAATATTATTTTAGATACACATTTTCAGTACCAAGATCCAAGAAGCTTAGATGTTGAGTAATATAATATGAACTTTAACTAAGGTCATGTTTCAACATCCAGACCCAAGAACAACAAAGTAAAGATAAAAGAAGAAAAAAAATTACTTCTTCTTTTTTTGTCTATAATGTCTTGAAAAATTGGACTTCTCTTACTCATTCTGGTACGTTGGATGAGTTTTCGCACTCAACCTGATACAAAACAGAAATTGTGTTATACATCAGGTTTGTTAAAGAGTACTTGATTGTTAGTTGATAAATTTGTTGGTTAGTTTGAGCTTTGTCTAAGTAATGCTATTAAGTTTTGTTATTTACAATTAAGTTCCTTAGCAATTAATATTCCAGCACTTTAGGTCCTTGATAGAATTAGGACTCTGACAGTACTACCCTAGCTAGAGTTCAAGAATTAGTGGAGTCTATATATTGTACGTATAGTAGAGGAAGAAATCATCAATGAAAATATCCTTTTTTATCTTTTGTCTTAACTTCTTCATCTTCTCTTTTCTTCTCATCCTTTCTTGGTTAGCAAGCTTACATCACTGTCCCATTGCCATTTTTGCACTTGAATCTTCCTAGTTTGTATCATTTGGTATCAGAGCACTTTCCTAAGGCTCAGTAAGAAGCAAAAATGGCTAGAGAATTAAAAGAAATTAAAGATATGTTGGAGAGAGTGACATGGAATATGATTAACTTCACTATGAGGCAAAACCAGATAAAGGAACAATATTAGAAGGTCAATGCTAGCTTGAAGGAAACAATTGAGGCTACCTAGAGAAGTAATAAGGAGAAGGGATCCACTACCACAGATGGGGGAGGTGAGATCTACACACCTTCTAGAAACACTCTGATTTGAGAAACTTCAGTCACCACTTCTGCTCCACCCCTTTCTTCAAACACCTAGAGGTTACATTAATAGACCAAGTGTGTACCAACAATACTCTTTATCATGACCTCCTCAATTTGCATCAGCACCCAGCTATATGGGAGGACAGGTTTTTCAACATCCTTTTCACCTACAATCTGGACCAATTTCATCTTACAACCAAGAAGGAGCGGAATCCATCAAGCAGGGGTAGATTTCATCATAATGGATGGCAGAAGCAAAGAGCACCTTCATTTGTGAGGTTTATGACTCCAATGACTAAGGTAGAGTTTTCCAGGTTTAATGGTACACACCTAAGTACATGGATGTATAAGTCTGAGAAATTCTTTTCCTATGATTAAATTGTCCATGGGCAAAAGGTAAGAATTGCATTACACTTTGACAGTTTGGCTAGTGAATGGCATTTATCTTACTTGAAGAGTAAGGGTCAAATACCCTTTCCCTCCTAGGGAGAATACTTATATGCTTTAATGGATAGGTTTTTGGTGAGTATGATGATCACATAGCTAAGTTTAAACTAGATAGACAAACAGGCTCTGTCAAGGAATATTAAGAGGAGTTTGATAGAATAATGGCAAGACTGGTCATTGTACCTGAGCATGATATCAATAGGTTCATCACTAGAATCAAACCTGAGATTTGGGTTTGTTGTTAAATCCCGTAAGCCATGCACTTTACACCAGGACTACTGAATCCTAGATAATGGCTCAGTGGAAGTTGACAAAGCATACTAAATATAGTGGAGGAGGCTAATATTTCAAGAACACTATTTATAATAGATCATTTAATCTTAATAGGGGTAGATGTATTTCACAGACTGAAATAAATGAGAAAAGGCTAAAGAGGTTGTATTTCTTTTGTGATAAAATGTTTGTAATAGGTCATAAGTGTACAACCTCAACCCCATTACATTTAATAGAGTGTAGTGATGATTGGGTAATTAAAGTGGAAGAAGCAGAAGAAGAACTCCATGCTGAGAATGAAGTAGAACATAAAGAAGTTGTAGAAAGAAGTAGAGAGGTAAATGGGGTATAGAAATACATAAAATTAAAATAAACTATCTGAATATACTATAGTCTGAAAGCCTCTAAACAGTCTGAATAAGGAGTTGATGAGACATGTCCCTAACTAACTCCAACTACTGAAATAAACTAAGTACTGAAATGATAAAGTAATGATCATGTCCTCAAAGGATGAGGACTGACTGCTAACTCTGACTGCTGGATACTAGAATACTACTAATGATCTGGAGCTCGTGCTTCTAAACCTATGGCGTAAAGTAAAACACCATAGTGCAAATACGTCAGTACGATTGAATGTATTGGTATACATATGAGGTAGGCTGAATGCAAGGGTTCATATTCATAACCAATACTAAATGACTATATAACATGAATGTGAGAATACATGCATGAACAAGTAACTATAACTAAGACCATAATGACACTGGGTACTGAGTTCTGAGTAGTAATTTACTAATATCTGGGTTTACTTATACTGATAATTGAGTCTACTGAATACTGGGGAGCTGATGGTATATTACTGATAGAGGAATGATTGTTTTTAATAGTTTTGATTATAAAGAACTGACCTGATTGACTGTATCTGACAGTCCTGAAACTGATTACTGGTAACATGAGTTATTGATAACTGACATAACTGATATATCTGAGATAACTGGTATAACTGATATAACTGATACTGAGCGACTGTATCTAACAGTCTATGTTTTGATGGAACTAGCTGAGTTTCATACTGTTTTGAGTTGACTGTATCTGACAGTCTTGAATTCTGCAGAACAATCTGAGTTCTATTACTGAGACTAAATGACTGTATCTGACAGTCCTGATTTTATAACTGAAATTGTGGGAAGTAGTTATCTAACCGACATGCCCCAAATAATTACAATATAGCTAAGTTGGGGTCCAATCTGTAACCCCTATTAGAAGAGTATCAATACCGCTCCACTGGTAAGGACAATCTGTGAGTAACCCTCATATAATAGATAAATCTAGTGAGAACAGTGGGAACCCTCATATAACAGGTTAAGCCACCTCATCTACCCTTATATAACAGGCTATGATGTCTCAACCTACGCTGACTACATAGTTCAGGAATACAAGGATTACTTCTAAGAATCACACCCTCATATAACAGGTGAGTTCCCATCCTTGGGTTCACTCGATGCTAATTCCTAATCCCATCTGAATAGACATATAACATAATTAAATGAACTGGACTAGACTGATTTCTTGGAGTTTCGTTGACTGACGAAATACTACTGAGATTTCTGAATTTACTAAGATTTCCTAAGTCACATGTCTGACTGAGTTCTATGGATCATGGCTTGACTGAAGATATCATGAAACATGACACTGGCTCAAGGTACACAACTATATTTTTTGGGTACAAGTACCCCCAGGACTCGATAGAAGGAAAACTGACAAAGCATGACTTTCGTGAATACATGGCCAACATCAACAATTCATACTACAACAGTAGAGATATTTCATGAAGCACATGGTTATCATAATCTTGTATATAGCTTAGAATACACATGATCATGTCATAACTTCATCATTTTAATATCATAATTATATCATCATGCAATTGTATTACAAAATAATCCTCATGGAAATTATTTTAAACATAAGGGAATACGTACATTCATAACTTGGGTCACAATTTAACTATCAAGCATAATTTTTATTTTCCTAGGCATTTGTTCAAACACTTAGATTGCATGATTTAAGGCTTAGGCATGATCATGAATTTAATACAACCTCCACAATTCAACTCAATTTCATAATTTCAAGGTCCACATATTAGCGTAATTTCATAAAGACATAATAAAGGTTCCATCTTGGAATTCATACAATAACAACACATGAACATAATTCAATTCATAGAATGAATATCATAATTTGTAATTTAAAACTTGATTCTTGGGCTTCATAGATGAAAAGAGTCCATGAATGAATACTATGCATACCTTAGATGGAAGATTCTTGACGATTCACGAAGAAATTTGCTTGGAATTGAGTCCCCAATTGAAAACTCTAATGTGTTCTTGAGAGGATTTTGAGAGAAAAGGGTGTATTTTAGTGTAAATGAGGCTTAATTCTGTGTTTAAGACTTATATAGGATTGGGAAAATCACCCTTTTTCCCTTAAAAAGGCGGACATTTAATGACTAAATAACTGGACACTGATGATATAAGTGATGCGCCGCATCGAGGGTTGCGATGCTATACCCGATGCGTCGCTCCATGAACGCATCGAGCCTCAGTTATTTTGGCTTTGGCAGTCTACACAACTGGTGACCAATGCGATTGGTGATGCGGCTCGCCAAGATCGTGTTGGTCCACTATTTTGGACTTTCAATCTTGATCTAAACGAGGTTCTGAAAAATCCAAAACTTATCCGAGAATACTTTTGACCTTCCTGACCATGAATCAATAAAAATAACAATACTAAATGACTATATAACATGAACGTGAGAACACATGCATGAATAAGTAACTGTAATTAAGACCATAATGACACTGGGTACTAAGTTTTGAGTACTTATTTACTAATATCTGGGTTTAATGATACTGATAACTGAGTCTACTGAATACTAGGGAATTGATGGTATATTACTGATAGAGGAATGATTATTTCTAATAGTTCTGATTATGAAGAACTGGTCTCATTGACTACATCTGACAGTCCTGAAATTGATTACTGGTATCATGAGTTATTGATAACAGACATAACTGATATAACTAAGAAAACTGGTATAACTGATATAACTGATACTGAGCGACTGTATCTGACAGTCTATGTTCTGATGGAACTAGCTGAGTTTCGTACTATTCTGAGTTAACTGTATCTGACAGTCCTAAATTTTGTGGAACTATCTGAGTTCTATTACTGAGCCTGAATGACTGTATCTGAAGTCCTGATTCTATAACTGAAACTATGGAAAGTAGTTATCTAACCGACATGCCCCAAATAATCACAATATAGCTGAGTTGGGGTCCAATCTATAACCATAATTGGAAGAGTGTCAATACCGCGCCACTGGTAAGGATAATCTGTGAGTAACCCTCATATAATAGGTAAATCTAGTGAGAACGGTGGAAACCCTCATATAACAGGTTAATCCATCACATCCACCCTCATATAACAGGCTATGGTATCTCAACCTACGCTGGCTACGTAGTTCAGGAACACAAGGATTGCTTCTAAGAATCACACCCTCATATAATAGGTGAGTTCACATCCTTGGGTTCACTCGGTGCTAATTCCTACTCCCATCTAAATAGATACTGAACATAATTAACTGAACTAGACTAGACTGATTTTTTAGAGTTTCGTTGACTGACGAAATACTACTGAGATTTTTGAATTTACTGAGATTTCCTGAGTCACATGTCTGACTGAGTTCTATGGATTATGGCTTGACTGAGAATATCGTGAAACATGATACTGGCTTTAGGTACACATCTATATTTTTTGGGTACAAGTACCCCCAGGACTCGATAGAAGGAAAACTGACAAAGCATGACTTTTGTGAATACATGGCTAACTTCAACAATTCATACTACGACAGTAGGGGATATTTCATGAAGCACATGGTTATCATAATCTTGTATATAGCTTAGAATGCACATGACCATGTCATAACTTCATCATTTTAATAACATAATTATATCATCACGCAATTGAATTACACAACAATCCTCATGAAAATTATTTTAAACATAGGGGAACACATACATTGATAACTTGGGTCACAATTTAACTATCAAGCATAATTTCTATTTTCCTAGGCATTTTATCAAATACTTAGATTGTATGATTTAAGGCTTAGGCATGAGCATGAATTTAATACAACCTTACTTCGCAATTCAACCCAATTTCATGATTTCAGTCCACATATTAGCTAATTTCATAAAGACATAATAAAGGTTCCATCTTGGAATTCATACAACAACAACACATGAACATAATTCAATTCAATTCAATTCATAGAATGAATATCACAATTCGTAATTTAAAACTTGATTCTTGGGCTTCATAGACGAAATGAGTCCATGAATGAACACTATGAATACCTTAGATGGAAGATTCTTGATGATTCACAAAGAAATTTGCTTGGACTTGGATCCCCAATTAAAAACCCTAATGTGTTCTTGAGAGAATTTTGAGAGAAAAAGGTGTATTATGGTGTAAATGAGGCTTAATCCAGTGTTTAAGCCTTATATAGGGTTGGGAAAATTACCTCTTTACCCTTAAAAATGCAAACATTTAATGACTAAATAACTAGGCACTGACACTATGAGTGATGCGGCGCGTTGAGGGCTGCGGCGCTATACCCGACGCGGTGCGCCATGTATGTGTCAACCCTTAGTTGTTTTGGCTTTGGCAATCTGCACAACAGGTGACCAACGCGATTGGCGACGCAGTTCACCAAGATCGCATTGGTCCATTGTTTTGGACTTCCAATGTTGATCTAAACGAGTTTCCAAAAAATCCAAAACTTGTTCGGGAACACCTTTTGACCTTCCTGATCATGAATAAATAAAAATACGGACCATTAAAGGACCTTAAGGTGGCGAAATAAATTTGTCAACTTTTGAAGGCCAAAATATAGCTAAGTCTGGAATATAGCTAAAATTTTCTAAGTCTAGGACCCCCTTGACACTCTTAAAGGACTATATTAAGCTTTAGAATTTTACGGGGTCTTACAATACTAAAGCAAAGAGAAAAGGTGAAGAACAAAGGGACCATCCCTTGATTTTGGATCTCACTAAGCAATTTGATAAGGTGTTTTTAGAACCTCTTGGACTACCCCCTACAAGAGGCCATTTTGATCATAGGATACCTTTGTATCAGAATGTTAATCCAATCAACTCCAGACCATACAAATATTCCTCACAACAGAATGATGTGATAGATAAGTTGGTTTGGTAAACTTAGTCAGGGGATCATTCAACCTAGTTGCAATCCATATGCATCTTCAATGGTGCTTGTAGGCAAAAAAAGATAGGCCATGGAGGCTTTGTGTAGATTATAGAGTTCTCATCAAGGTTACTATTACGGAAAAGTTTCCCATTCCCATCATTGAGGAGTTATTGGATGAGTTGGGTGGTTCAAAGATTTACTCTAAATAGATCTTAGATCAGGTTATCACCAAATAAGAATGGCAGATGAAGATATTCTGAAAACAAATTTCAAGACTCATACAGGGCATTATGAGTACATGCTCATGCTATTTGGCCTCACTAATGCTTCTTCCAGTTTCCAAATTAAGGCATATATGAGGAAGTTTATACTAGTTTTCTTTGATGATATTTTAGTGTTTAGTAGTAGCTTGGAAAAATATTTACTACACTTGAGGATCACTTTTGAGCTACTGGAGAAACATTAGTTGTATGCTATAAAGGGGAAGTGCACTTTTGGAGCTAGTAAAATTAATACTTTGGTCATTTTATATTAGCAGAAAGAGTTTCAGCTGATCACAAAAAGATAGATACAGTATAGAGGTGGCCAATTTCCAAATATGTCAAGGAACTCAGGGGTTTTCTAGGGCTCTTTGTTAGTACAGATGGTTCATCAGGTTATACGGAATCATTAGCAAACCATTGATTGACTTCCTAAAAATGAGGGGTTCAAATGGTCTAGAAAAGCCTCAAATGCATTTGACAGTTTGAAGGTTGCATTAACTACTGCCCCAGTGCTAGCATTACCAAATAATTCCTTGATATATCTGGTAGAAACTGATGCATGTGACTTAGGTATTGGACTTGTGCTGATGCAAGGGCATCCTATAGCTTTTGTGAGTAAAGGATTGTTGGGAAAACATATGACTCTATCTGTGTATGATAAAGAGATACTAACTTTAGTGATGGCTATCACCAAGTGGAACCAATATTTGATGGAAAGAAACTTTGTGGTGAGGACTGATCAGAAGGCCCTTAAATACCTTTTGGATCAGAAGTTACATACAGGGTTTCAAATAAAATGGGTGGCCAAATTTATACAGTATGACTTTGTGATAGAATATAAAAAGAAAAGGGAAAATAAGGCAGCAGATGCCTTGTCAATAATGCCCTCCACTGAGCTCTTTATATTAGCAGTAGCACTAGTAGATTCTACCTTATTTTAGAGGATGAAAGATAGCTGGGATAAGAATCCAGACTTAACTAGCTTGGTAAACAAGATCAAGGATCAAAGAAAGTCAATTAAGGGCTACACTTTCATTCACCAATAGCTAAGAAAGCATGGCAAGTTGGTTGTAGGAAAGGACCTCTAATTGAGGAAGGAAATTAATCAAAATTGACATAACTCTGCAACATCTGGTCACTCGGGCATGGATAAATCTCGCAGGAGAATAGTTGCTCTATTTTACTGGAAGGGTATGAAGTAGGATGAAGTGATGCATGTCAAACAGTGTGCTACTTTTCAGAGGAGTAAATTTGATATGTAGCATCACTAGAATTGATTCAACCTCTATAATACCCTCATCTGCTTGGGCTAGCATTAACTTAGATTTTATTAAAGGGTTTCCAAAGTTAAGATGAAAGACCACAATTATGGTAGTAGTTGATAGGCTCACTTAGTGCAGTCGCTTCACCCCTCACCCTTATATTATAGCTGGAGTAGCTCAAGTATTCATGGATCAGATTTTCAAATTGCATGGGATGCTAGAAAATATAGTAAGTGACAAGGACACGATATTTGTTAGCAGGCTTTGGAAGGGGCTATTTACTATGCAAGGAGCTACTCTAAGAACATCCACAACATACCACCCTCAGTCAGATAGTTAAACTGAGGTGGTTAATAAAATATTAGAGAAATACTTAAGGTGTTCTTACTCAGATATCCAACATGATTGGGTGGCGTACTTACCTCTAGCAGAGCTGTGGTGCATTATAACATTCTATTCTTCCATCTAGGAAAGTCCTATGAAGATTTGTATGGACAAAAACCCCCTTTGCATTTGCCTTATCTTCCTGGGAGTCTATAGATTGAGAAGTAGATAGGAGCCTGGTTAATAGAGAGTTTAAGACTCAACTACTAAAGTTTCATATAGCTCAAGCTCGATAAATAATGGGGAATTAAACCAACAGAGGTAGGATTGATAGACAATTTCAAGTAGGAGATAGGCTTTACTTAAGGATCCAACTTTATAGGCAATTATCTCTCTCATACCAGCCTTCATCAAGCTATTCGCTAAGTACTATGGCCCTTACCAAGTGTTGTAGAAGGTGGTAACTGTGGCCTATAAACTATCCTGACCTAATCATGTAGCTCTTCATCCTTTATTTTATGTTTTTTAACTCAAACCATGTAATAAGGTACCTAGTTCCTTCAATCATCCACAGTGATTAATATAGCTAGTCCATTTTGTGTGGAACCAAAGAAGATTTTGGGAAAGAGAATGATAAAGAAAGGGAACAAAGCTGTAGCTCAGGTGCTCATTCAGTGGTAAGGCATGCTTGTTGAACAAGTAACATAGGAAGATTACTCAACCTTGAAGATCAGGTTTCCTCAATTCCTTCCTTGAGGACAAGGACTCTTTTTAAGGATAGAGAAATGTTACACAACCAAAATTGAGTTGTACATCAGGCTTGTTAAAGAGTACTTGATTGTTAGTTGATAAATTAGTTGGTTAGTTTGAGCTTTGTCTAAGTAATGCTATTAAGTTTTGTTGTTTACAATAAGTAAATTAGAAATTAATATTCTAGCACTTTAGGTCCTTGTCAGAATTAGGACTCAGTTTATCTTAGCTAGAGTCCAAGAATTAGTGGAGTCTATACATTGTACGTATTGCAGTGGAAGAAATCATTAATGAAAATATCGTTTTTTATCTTTTAGCTTGACTTCTTCATTTTATCTTTTATTCTCGTCCTTTATTGGTTAGCAAGCTTTCATCACTGCTCCATTGCCATTTTTGTATTTGAATCTTCCTAGTTCATATCACAAACCAGCTTGTAAGACTCACAAGTGACAAGTCATAGGTCTTAACAAGAAATAACTTGCCAACCAAATTCCTTTTACAAACAACATTCTACATAGGTAAGGTAATAAGAAGTTCAAAGATCTATATGCCTAATGTGGCAGAACAACACATTACTCCAATAAGCATTCCCAAAGGTAAAGATCGATATTGCCAAGAAAAATGTACAGCGTATCATTACGAATCCCAAGATTTCTTCAACTACTCCAGGTACTTTTCATCCTAGATCACACACCACTTTCTTAGAGCCTCAATACAGTGTCCACCTCTTTAGCATGTGGTCGATTATTTGGTGCTAGTTGTTGCTGAGCGCAACTGGTGGAAGATCAGCAATTGGTTCAACATTCTTTTCAACAATTGGTACAACATTCTCTTCAACAGATGCCTGGTTCCCATTGTTCATCTGTAGAGAAATATATACTCCTATCATTACCGAATTATATAGTGTATAGTAATACTCAAATTTGTAGTTTCAATACATAACTAATAATAAGACTAGTTTAGTAAAACAAGTCATTACTTTTCTTAACAAGTGAATTGTCGAGGTATTACACACCAATTAAGAAAAGAAAATTACTCCCTCCATTTCAAATTAGTTGGCTATTGTTGACTTAACACTCTCCTTTAAAAAAAAATTATTGGGGTTTATTTTATCAAATTAACCTTATTAATTATGCTTCGAAAATATAAATTTGATTATATAAACTTTGTTTAGTCAATTAATGATAGGGGTGATATTGAAAAAACATAATAAAATTCTCTTGATTTCATAAAAGGGACAACTAAATTGAAATAAATATTTTTAGAATGAGGACCAACTCTTCTAAAATGGGGAGTAAGATATAAATTAGACATAATGAGTGATTTCAACAATTCACTTATTATGAAATAGAGGGAGTACTTTTATAGAGAAAAAGTCATATCATCACAGATCAAGTAAAACGGGATGAATTGAGTAATTTCAAACAATTCTTGAAAATGAAATAGTCGGTACTCAAAAGAATTAAAATTCAAATCAAAATTATAAATATGAGCAATTAATTTTCTTAAACTTATCATCTAAAAACTGTAAATTAAAGAAAAAAATGAAAAATGCTTGCAACAATTCCATGAACATTGAACAACTAATTTATTTTGAACATTAAAAAAAGGAAAAAGGATAAAAAATACCCCTCTACTTTTATAAATTATTTATATTTGCCGTTAATTAAACTTTACGGTTAAATATACCGTCGTCGATACTAAAGTATGCAAATATACTCCTCTATTTAATGGAAATCCATAGGGGCTGACATTTAGTTGAGATCGACTCCACGTGTCATGCCACGTCAGCGCCATATTTTTTCACTCACACAAGACCCTATTTTCCTTCTCTTCTACACAGAAAATACACACACAACACACCCCTTCACTACAAAGACCTCCATTTTTTTCATATTGACAGCAAACACACACCACATACTCGACATACACATTCATATACACCATACACACACTCACTGATTTAGACCACTCACACAGAGGAATGGATTAAAGGGGATAGAGATTCACACAATACACAAGCATAGGGAACTCACTGAGAAACAATACACACAACACCACAATTCCCACAGAGCTTACGCACAACAAAACCCATCGGAGGAGTCCATTTATGTGGTTATCTGTTCACAACTACATATCGCAGCAACACACCCATGGAGATACGCGCACACACACTAGTGAGAGGGAAGAGAGGTCTAGAGATAGAGGAAAACTGACAAGAAAAAATATAGGGGAGAGATCGGAGATCGGGAAATTGAGAAGAAAATGGGGGAAAACAGTGGGGAAATCTAGTCAGCTCATCGGAAATACCCTCTCACCGGCGACCAAGCTCCTCACTAGAAAATGACCTAAACCCGTCAAAAATGAGTGAAATAGGGTCGATTTGCACGAAATTAGGGTCGGGCGTGGTTTGTTTTTCGCTATTGCTGTTCTGGGTCTATATGTATAGTCTAATTCAGTGAGTGTGTGTATGGTGTATATAGATGTGTATGTCGAGTATGTGGTGTGTATTTGTTGTCAATATGCAAAAAATAGAGGTCTCTATAGTGATGGGGTGTGTTGTGTGTGTATTTCTGTGTAGAAGAGAAGGAAAATGGGGTCTTGTGTGAGTGAAAAAAATGTGGCGCTGACGTGGCATGCCACGTCGAGTCCATCTCAGGTAAATGTTATCCCGTGTGGATTTTTGTTAAATAGAGGGGTATATTTGCATAATTTAGTAACAACGGGGGTATATTTAACCCTAAAGTTTAACCAAAGACAAATATAACCAATTTATAAAAGTAGAGGGGCATTTTTGACCCCTTTCCTTAAAAAAAAACTCAAAAATTCAATCATCACAAACTAGAGAAACAATTCAAAGTACTTATATTAATCACTACTACTACTACTTTTCGAGTCAACACAGTTTCTTGAAAGTTGAATTGACGATTCAAAGATATAAAACTTTCAAAGGAAAAAACAACTCAACCAGAATATTCAAAGCTAATATAAGTAATACTCACAGAAGTAATCAAAGTCAATACCTTTGGACGAGGAATGTATCTCAGGAATGAAGAAATATTCTGTTATGAGCATGCAAAAATTATCTCCTTCTTCCAGATCACCTCTTTCCCTTATGAATTTTAACTAAGATAGCCCAGAACATTCATTGTCACGGTAGATTGGTATAGTTGTCATTTTATTTTTCCACTTCACATCACCAATTGTACGCACATAATTCGATCCTCCCTCAGTCACCTTTCTCCTAGATGTTGTAAGGAATTTCTCATTTAGATTGGTGTACTCACTCTGCCCTGCATGCTCAAATATCACCCACGGATTATCAACACCATACAGTGTGATATTTGTAAATACTCGATCATTTGGTACTTCCAGGTTTGTTGCATATCCCTCCAATATGTTGAGAATGACGGTATTATCAGGCTGAAAAACAAAACCTTGCATACTCCTAGCCATTGAGAAGAAGAGTGATAAAGAATAAGTAAGAATGTATAAAGACATATGAATGGATTATCAAGAAGAGCCAATCATGAATGAAAAATATGAAATTGGTTGCAGATGGAAAAATGAAGAAGGGTGATAAATGATCAGTAGAGGTGAATAAAGAAATAGGAATGATCAAAGAAAAACCAATGGTGAATGAAAAATATGAAATTGGTTATGCAGGGGGAAACTGAAGAAGGGTGATGAGTGATAAAGAAGAATCCATCGAGAATGAAAATTATGTAGGCTGTTGTATTTGCAGGAGGAATATATAACTGAATTGGAATAACTGAATTTTATAGAAACACGAAGTTTAGTGATAACTGAATTTAACAGAAACAGAGAGTTCAATGTTAAACCTACAGGTTTATGTATTCAGTGTCGATTCAGAAACTAAGTGTTGAGCATTCCTGGTGAACACAAATAATAGTAATAAAAATGTAACAGTGTTATTTCAAAATCAGATACTACTTCACTGAGATCACAAACATTGTTGGAGCAAATGAATACTATAGAAGATGTCTGTAATTATGTTTGTAATTGAATTTCGTATATATGTTAGTACTTTAACTTGCAGCAACATGATTGATTTTAATGTCAAATTAGTGAAAATAAGTGTCACAAATTCATTTAATTTATCAGCGAATAGTTGGAAATAGAAATTGGAGGAAGAGCAGACTACTATTTTAGAAATTTTCAATTTTGGACAGGATATTGTTCTACTTACTATTTTAGTACTAATAAATCTGGCATCTTACATTCATGACGATTAAGAAAATTTTATTTGTATTGTTTTTATTTATCACCACTAATCTATATATATAATGAAGGAGGATAGTCTAGATAAAGATTATGTCAATTGGCATATTAAGAACTAGCCACTTGAAATCATACAACAAAAAATATTTTGTTGATTATTAAATTATTTTATACTATTCTATATTTATTTCTTATCTATATATATAATAAAGGAGGATATTCTAGTCTAAGATTATGACAAGTAGCATATTGAGAGCTAGCCACTTGAAATCTTACAACAAAAAAAATTTTGTTGATTATAAATTATTTCATATTATTCCACAGTTGTTGCTTATTTATATATAGTAAAGGAGAATAGTCTAGCCTAAGATTATACCAAGTGGCATATTGAAAACTAGCCACTTGAAATGTTACTGTGAGTATTGAAATATTATTGAATTTAAATTCATATATTTACTTGGACTATATTAAATTCAAGAAAATAGTCCAAATAATGTGACTAATATAATTGGGTTAATCATCTAATCTCAAATACATTGGGCTAGTTCAATTGAAATAATGAGCCCATTTTTATTAGTATAAATAACATAAATTCCAATCCTTTTGGAAATAATTCCACTCTCTTCCACTTTTTAATTACTTTACTCTCTCTCCCTATTAATATACATAACATAGCCGACATATACATAGCATTCTGTGTATATGTTGAAATTTTTGTAATATGTTTAAGGAGTTGGGATTTTTTGTAATATTGGAAACATAAGTTGTATATTTGTGTAATTTTTAATTTTATTAACCCAAGGCCTAAATGGCTGCTAGCCTAGCTTAAAGTCCAAGATCATGCCACTTGTCACATGAGGTGGCAATCCAAGTTAAGTGAAATGAGACACTAAAATCATGTCACGTGTCGACATTATGTGACAATCCAAGTTAAATAAAATGAACCACTAAAAATGTGTCATGTATTAATATTGTGTGCCAATTCAAGTTAAAAGATATAAGCCACTAAAATCATGTCATGTGGTGGAAATGACACGTTCTAGCCAATTAAATTAGAGCTTGTCACCAAAAGAATGTGATTGGTCAATTTCAAATTGACCAATCAAATCACACAATCATCTTACCCTTCTAATTATAAATAGGGGTCCTCATAATTCACAAAGGGGAGATTTTGGAGAAATAGTAACTATATTTGAGATCGTGATAACATGAGTTTACTGATAACTCACATAACGAATAACTGAGTTCTGATGACTGATAGAACTGATAACATGAGTGACTGTATCTGACAGTCCTGAATCTGATAAAACTAGCTGAGTTCCGTACTATTCTAAGTTGGATGTATCTAATAGTCCTAAATTCTGTAAAACTATCTGAGTTCTATTATTAAGACTGAATGACTGTATCTGACAGTCCTGATTCTGTAACTAAAATTATGGGAAGTAGTTATCTAACCGACATGCCCCTAATACGCCATTATGGATGAGTTAGGGTCCAATCTATAACCCTAATTGAAAGGGTGTCAAAACCGCGCCACTGGTAAGGACAAACTATGATTGAACCTCAACTGACAGTGTCCCCAAAAGAGTACGGTGGGGCCCTCATCTGACAGTGCTTATCCACCTCATCAACCCTCACCTGACAGTGTTGATGTCTCAACCTATGCTGGCTATATAGTTCTGGAATGCAAGGATGACTTCTAAGAATCACACCCTCATCTGAAAGTGTGTGTTCCCATCCTTGAATTCACTCAGTGCTAATTCCTACTCCCATATGAATAGACACTGATCATGAATTACTAAACTGAACTGGACGGAATTAACTGAGTTTTGTTGACTGACGGAATAGTAATGAGATTACTGTATTACTGAGCTTTCCTGAGTCACATGTCTGACTGAGTTCTATGGATCATGGCTTGACTGAGGATATTGTGAAAACATGACATGGACTCTACGCATGCAACTATATTTCTTTAGTACAAGTACCCCTAGGACTCGATGGAAGGAAACTGACAAGGCAGGACATTATTGAATACATGACCAATATCAACAATCCATAATATAATAGTTGGAGATATTTCATAGGCATTTGATTAACATAGCTCGGTATGTGAATGAGATAGCATATATACATAGTATAATTTCATAAGGCTAACTCGTGAACAATCCCACAAGCAATTTCAATACATAAGAATAACATGAAAGTTATTTTGAACATAAGGTTAAAGCATAAATTGTCATTTGGGTCACAATTTAGCTATAGTGCATAATTTCTATCCCTTTAGGCATTTTATCAAACACCTTACATGCACAACTTAAGGCATAGGTGAAATCATCAAATTTCACAAATCATAAACCATCCAATTTCATGGATTTCAATTTATATGCTAACGTAGTTTTCATAATTTCACATAAGGATCCCAACATGAGAATAAAACAACAACCATCACATAACTTGAACAACCCACAACATAATAATCGTGATTCATAATTTAAAATAAGGTTCTTGAGCTTTATGGATGATAGAAATTCATAAATCAACACAACACATACCTTAGTTCTTGGTTTAGCAAAGATTGACGGAGAGACTTTCTTGAAATTGAATCCCTAATTGAAACCCTAGCTTGTTCTTGATAGAAAATTGAGAGAAACTAGTTTATTTTGGGTTCCAAATAGCTAAATCTCGTGTTAAAGGGCTTAAATAGTGGTAGGAAATTGACCCTTTTAACCCTGAATGTGTCTTTTAAATTGATGAAAATTTTCCAACTTGGACCCCTGGTGCGACGCAGCGCTATCGCGCCGTGTCACTGGAATTTGACAATTGAGAAATAGGGAAATGGCGCGACGCGAAGCCATCACATTGCCACTTCGTTTATGACCTAGAAGTTTGGTGTGATGCAGAGAAATTGCGTTGGGACACTGGAAAAAGGAAAATTGTCATTTTATCTTTGGGGCAGCGCGCCACTGACCAATATGGCGCTGTTTTATGATGGAAACTTGAAATAGTCATAACTTCTTACTCGGTTATCGGATTTAGGCGAATCTTATATCGATGGAAAGCTTATTGAATTTCTCACATAAAAAAAAAGTAAAAATTTTGAAAATCCTCCATGGAATAAACATCATTCAATTTAGAAGCTAATACTTGACATTTTTTTAGACAAAATTAGCTAGGAAACTTTGGGATATTACACTCTACAAGTTATAAATTTTAATAATCAAACTCAAGATCAAGAGCGAAGGAAATATAAAGTTGTTCATGATCGAATTACTTGTTCATATTTATCATTCGTGGCAATAATTCAAGTGTTTGTGATGAATTAATATCCAAATTCAAGTTTGAAGACGAAGATTCAAAATCAAGCTACTCAAGCCCTTGAATCCAAATCAAATTCAAGTCCAAGTTCATATTATTTTGAAGAATTAGAGGATTATCATAGAGATTGTAACACTTATTATATTTGGGGAAAATGTTTCAATGGACCCTTGTACTATGTTCGTTTTGTAATGTGGATACTTCTATTTTCATGTTTGTCATCTGGACCCTTGAACCCACTAAAAAGCTACATTTTAAACATGTTTTTGGTGAGTGCAACACACTCATCCCTCAGCTGCCACGTCTGCCACGTCAGCTTCTACGTCATTTCAGGTATTACATTAAATTTCATGTCATTTTTAAAATACTACATAAGAAATTAAATATTAAAAATAAATTTAATTAAATAATTTTTTTTATAAATTGTAGAAAAATTTAAATAGTCATGTTTTTATTTTTGCTCATAAATTAAATATCAAATTCATTCCAAATAATTAAAATTCTTCTCCAACTAATTTAAATTTTTAACTATAAATTCATATATACAAACATAATAAATTTTTTATTTTTAAATTTTAATATCTTTAACAAATTCACAAAAACTTTAAGTTTTTTCAAACTTATTCATGAAATTCACTAATTTTTCAATATCTACTATCACTCACTTTCAATTCAAATTTAAATTTTAATCCCAAAAAAATATGAAAAGATTTCAAATTTAAATTTTAATCCCAAAAGAAATATGAAAAGATTTGAATTGAGAGGAAAAATTGAAAAAAAAAATATGAAAAGATTTGAATTGAGAGGAAAAATTTAAAAATGAATTTTTAGTTTTGATATTTTTATTATATTTACATTAAAAAAATTAAAAAATACTTTTTTTTTTAAAAAAAAAAAAGCCACCCGCCCACTCCCCCTTCACCAGCACCTTTACAAACCCCATTTTCTTTTCTCACCTGATGGTACCGTTCCTTTTTTCCATCACCATTGCAAAAAATTTTAGTTCCCATTGCTTGCCCATCTTAATGAATTTCACCATTTTACTCTAAAAAAAAATAAAAAAGTAATTGTTGATTGCTATCATGGTTGCTGTGAAGGAGGGGGTTGGGAAGGGTTGTAGGTGGGGTGAAGGGTAGGGCTGGCTGGACGAGGGGGAGGGGGTGACTGGACAGGGTGAGGGGTAAGGTGGGGGTGGCTGGAAGGGGAAGGGGTGGTTGGACATGGTGAGGGATGGGTGGGAGTGGTTGGACAGGGGAGGGGATTGGGGGTAGGGGTGGCTGGAAGGAGGGAGGGGGTGGCTGGACGAGGTGAGGGGTGGTATGGAGTGGCTGGACGAGGGAAGGTGGGATTTTAAAAAAAAATTATTAATTTTTACTTTTTAAAATTATTTTTTAATTAAAAAAAAGGGGGAAAAGGCCTTTTTTAAATTTAATATTATTTTAATATACATATAATGCTCTCACATGCTCAAACGCACGTGACCAAACACGTCATATCCTACTCAGTAATTTTAATGCCACATAGATTCGGTCAACGATCAAAGAACTTAAAATACTGAATTTTATTGAGTTGAAGGGTTCAAATTACAAACATGTAAGTAGAATTATCCACATTACAAAACGGATATAGTACAAGGGCCCATCGAACCATTTTGACTTACATTTGAAATCAAATATTATATTTTTTTACTTCAATTTTTCTATCTTGATTATTGTTTTTCTTGACTCAGAGAATTTTTTGTCAACACATTCTGGCACGCTCAATGGTAAATTCTCTACCTCTCATCTCTTTGCATTAATCATCCTATTTAGAATTCTAAAATGGCATCCAAGAAGTTTTACTCCAAATCTGTTGTTGCTAAGACTCTAAGTTTTCCTCTGAGGTGGAGAACAAACTTGATTCTACCATGGGAAGCATATGGCCTATCACTATGAACAAAGAAAACTTGCTAGGACAACAAATACTTAAAGTGGCATCTGCATCAGCTCCCGTGTTTGATCTGTAATTTTCAAAGGGGGCAAGAATTTTTCCCAATGAGTTGGAAGAAGGGGAGACTAATTCTGAGATCTTTTTGAAGACTTTTTCTTGACTTAGCCCATTTAAGAGTAAGTACCACACCATACAAGAAGATGACGATGTCTTGATCACCAAGTCTGCTCCAGTCACTCCGCATAAACTATTTTACTCAAATTTTAGTTTGAGGGAAAATCCATACTTTAATCCTTCATCTTCAATGACTATCCAAACAATGGTGACTAATACCTCAATTTCTGAAGAATAGCTTGCAAGTTTGACAAAGGTGATTGAAGGCCTAAAAAAATATGTACAAGATTAGGATAATCAAATTGTCAAATTGATAGATAAATTTGAAAGTGTTATGAAGGGAGGCTCAAGTTATGCATCTGGGAAATGTCCGATGGAACAAGACAAAGGAGACTCATATGAGAATCAAATACATATTGTTGATAAATTGGAAGTATCTACTGAAGGATTAATTCCAATTCATCAACTGAAAAACTTTATTATGGGAACTATTAAATATTAGCACGATGTCACTTTCAAACCATTCTCATATATGTGAACTCATATACTTCAAGAACTGATAGTTTGAAGATGCCTGCAGGTTATCAACCTTCAAAATTTTCAGCAATTTGATGGTAAAGGAAGCCCAAAGCAACAAGTTTCTCACTTTATTGACACTTGCAATAATCCTGGAACTAATGGAGACTATCTTTTTAAATAGTTCATCCGATCCTTATAAGGAAATGCATTTGATTGGTATACTGACCTCGAGTATGGTTCTATTGATAGTTAGGAACGACTCAAACATGAATTTCTCAATCATTTTTGTAGCACGAGATGTATGTAAGTTTTGTTGAACTTACAAATATTTGCCAACGAGAGGATGAATACATTATTGAGTTTATCACTTGGTAGAGGAATGCGAGTCTTAATTGTAAAAACAGACTTAGTGAGGTTTTTGAGATAGAAATGTTTATTCAAGGAAAGCATTGTGGACTTTGTTATATCCTATAGGGCATCAAATTTAAGACATTTGAATAAATTGACACGCATTCTCATGATTTGGTGTTAAGCATGTCCTCAAGTGGAAATCAAGGACCACTTATTAATGAGCCCTAAAACAGAAAAGACAAACTAAAAGTTAAAAAAAAGGGCAAGTTTGTACCAAAGTCTGAGACTAAAGAGGCGGTCAATTATAATGCCACACTATTGAGGGTTTCCACAAAGATAAGTAAAAATCAAAGTGTGAAAACCACATCTTTCCAGAATAGTGCCAACAGAAAGTTGACTTTAGAGGACATGCAAACAAAACAATATTCATTTTTGGACTCTGATGTCCCAACAATTTCTGAAGAACTCCTTTCATCAAAACTCTTTAAGTTACTAAAAAATGAAGCATCCAGGTGAATCTGGAAGGACTAATGATCCAAACTACTACAAATATCATCGGTTGTTGGGTCATCCTATAGAAAAAGTGCTTTATCTTCAAGAAAGAGGTCGTGGACTTGGCCCATGAAGTAAAAATACTGCTGAAGAAGAGAAAGAAAGTTTGAATCAATTCTCTGTCACTTTTGTTTCACTTGATCCCATATTTCTTTACAACTTTGTTGAAGTACATGAATATGATGAAGTCCTAGTCGCAACCCCATGAAAGATGATTGAATTTGGAGACTTTGAACCCATCGATGTTAGCAGGTCATTTCTCCTTCCTATGATAAATAAAGTAATAGTGAAATAGGAACCATTGGAATAAAGGCAATCCCGTATTGAGCACACCAATGATGAAGGATAGATCCTGGTGACTCAGCAGAGACATCGCAAAGTGATCTCATAAAAGGAGCCAACCAACAAGAGGAAAGATATTCAAAAGACCCCCTAAAAGAAAATAATAACCAAGTAAAGAAAATCTAAGAGAACCAAGCAACAGTCTAATAACCTCTTGACTGGAGAGGCTATAAAAATCTAAGAGCTCTTGACTGGCAAAGAAAATGAAATGTAATAGACTCTAAACTGGCAGGGCTATGGAAATCTAAGATGTCTTAACTGGTGGAGCTGATAAAAGATAAGAGCCTCTCAATTGGTGGGCTATTGAAATCTAAGAGTTTTCGAATGGCGAAGCTATTTAAAAGGTAATAGACTCTCGAATGGAGAGGCTATTATAATCTAAGAGCTCTTGACTGGCAGAGCTATTTAAAAGGTAATAGCCTCTAGACTGGCAGGGCTATGGAAATGTAAATACCAAAGAAGCACATCTAATAGAAAAGCAAAATATTTGTTTTTGAAGACGAGAGCTTGAAAAGAAAACTCAACTTCCTATATTTAAAGGTGGGAGCATTGAATGAAAAGTATAATGTATGTATTTGAAGGTGAGCATGATGAAAAAAAAAAAGAAAATTATTTTGTATTTTTTTTGTAAGAAATGTTGAAAGGTAAAGAAGGAATAATCGCGTCTTGACTACAGTTGGTAAAAACAATTAGTAGTGTGTGTAATAATTTCCCCATCTCCTTCTCAACTAACCAAGATCGACTTCAAGGTAACTCTTATAGTTTCAAGTGGTACCTCAGACATACCTAAGTATTGACAATATTCATTCGTCTTGCTTCAAGATAAGGTTTCAAACTATACTTATCCTTATATTTCAAGTATCCTCTTCCAGAAATAAAGTCTCATTTCACACATATTTGAGTAATTTTGTTTTTGAATTTGGAACGTCTAGAGATATACACCCACACTCAGAAATAAATTCAATGCATGTAATGCAATAGACATTTAGATCAACAATGCAATGCAATGAATTAATTTAAAGTTCACCACACAATGCACATGAAACGATGAGGTTGGATTCGTTCTTGCCTTAAATGTATGCAAGAGAATTTTTCAAGTGTTACTTAGGTGTGATTAGAACGTATTAAAAGAATGTATGATTTACCATGAAGTCAATCCTCTCCATCATACCAATTTTTTCTTTCTCATGCACACTTCTAATTGTGTTGATACCAACCAAGTCAAAATTCTAATATATTTTTTAGAAAAAAAGAATGGGATCGAAACCAAATGAGAGTTGCCTGTGTATCTTATGAGAACATGGATCAGGTCTACGTACTTCAGGTGAATTTTTAGCATCAAAATTACTCCAATCAGACAATCGAGAGGATGGATGTCAAGAATGAGCAGAGCTTTGACACTCCTTTTTATGTTGACAAGATTAACAAGGTCGGGCATTGAAGAAGTTATGACACTATTTCATCGCAGTTGGAAAGATTGTTGTGACTGAAAGAGTATTGAATCCTTGCATTTGAAAGTGAGGATTAATGCGTCATAAATTTAATGATTTATGATGTTTGAAAGAAGAAGCTGGATTTCTCTAACCAAAATTGGGTGAGGATTTGGAGGTAGGTTGGCTTGTCACTAATGTCATTGAGATTCGAATTTTAGGAGTTATTTATTTGCTCTCTTTGGAAAACTTTAGAGAGCATCTTTGAACTTTACAGAAAATTGCCTCAGTTTGAATACCAGAGAAATTATTCTAAGACAATGAAGAGATCGAACCCTAATATAGGGTTTCCTATGTATCTTGTCAGAACAAGAATCAGATCAAAACATACTCTAAACAAATTTATGAATTTGTATATGGAATGACCTATTTCTAGAATAGGAGTTTTCCTAAATAGTTTAGAGCGGGACTGAATAATTGCGAGAAGGCACACTAACCTAAATGCACCAACTCTGAAACTATATAATCCAAAAAAGGTTCAGAGAAGTGCAGGACACCCCTCATATATTCAGTGTGAGTTTGTGTAAGGCCAAAGACTCGATAGAATCATGATTGTGATTAAATAAAGTGAAAAATAATGTGTAGCAGTTTTCACAATATACAAATATAATGTACTAAATAAGTAATGAATCAAAGAATTGATAAGACAACAAAACTGATTTGTGCAAAAAATGTAAATAATTTATGAGCAAATCCACAAAATTTACAGTGTGAAATAGATAAAGAATTTAATAATCAGCATATGCAAAAAATTTAAAAATACCTCCCACAATTGAAAAATTGAGTCCACCATGGCTAGAACTTTTTGTTAATCCCCGGCAGAGTCGTGATTCTGCCATACCATGTTTTTGCTAAATCTCACTAAAATATGACCTATGGACTCTAAAAGAATTAAATTTTGCACAAAGTCACCACCTAATTTTTTTAGAAAAAAAAAAAAAGAAAACCTACTTAATGATTAACTTGTGTGACTTACGTTTTAGTCTATGAAAATTGATTTAAATTCTAGGCAAGGGTTCAAGTTATTCCGAAGGAAAGAGGTTAGGCACCATTTAGAATCCACAAAATGTGGTACCCGGCTAGACTAAATTAATCAGAAAGAGAGAAGGTAAAAAACTATATTTTAAAAAATATAAATACTATAAAAGAGGTATGTATATAAAATCTATTGTTATAAAATATGTATATAAAAATATGTAAAGATATATGAAAATATGTACAAAATACGTGTGAAAACGAATATGTAGATTTATATATAAAAGTAGAATTTTATTAAGTAGATGTATATATAAAAAAACAAAAATTTTATCATAAAGTTGGCTCAGATTAAGTTTTAGATGTTTCATGGCTATGAGATGAATGCTCGATTTATCAGTCGTCCTAAATCACTTTGCCAAGAAACGAACCGTAAAACCTTTTAAGTTGACATGATATTATACAAATTTCATCATTGCCCGAATTTATTTATTTTTTTGTTACGTATTTGTATACGTAATGTCTGTCTGTTATTTGGGGAGGCCTCATTCCTTCATTGATCATGCATTGATACTTGATATAAAATAAGTAAACTTGAGAAAATAAAAACATCTTTTTGTTATGGGGTGTCCTCGAAGATCTAATGGAGAGATATCGTCACTGACCAATTTGTGCAATATTGTACATTATTAGTGTTTTTACAAGTGTAACAAAGAGAGAATGCAAAATAATAAGAGAAAGTATGAGAAATACAATGAACAATGTTAATAGTAACAACATTATCAAAGTCAATACTAGATCATGCCAAATCAATCCACCAGTCAAAAGTAAAAATAACCAGCAGCGAAAATAGAGCACAACAAAGTCAGTGGTAGCGATGTGGAAGCAAAATTAAAATATTAGTAATAATAATCAGGATAAGAAAAATTCCAAAACAACCCAAAAATATCATAAAGTAAATAAGGACTGCAAGATTTAAAAATAATGGCCATAATAGTTAAGGATGTAAAAACTCATAAGTAGAAAACAAGTGGTAGTACTACGAACAAAACCAATATAGTTTCAGTGAAATCCATGGAGTTCACCGAAGAATTTATGACTCCAGTTAAATCTGAACAATTAAAATCAAAATAATTTTTAGCATTTAAAATAAAACAAATGGTGACGGCACTGAAGTTGCTTCAACGGCTTTCGCTGGAGCAATGTCGAAGATGTTGCAAATTTGGCCAGGTCTAGCTATTTTGTTAAAAAAAATAGTGAAAGGAGAGAGAGGCTAGAAGGTTGTCCATGTTATTATTGGTGTGGGGGTGGTTTGGTCGAAGCTCGCCGATAACCATATCCAGCGAGACAACAGGAAAGGGGGAAAAGGTAAAAAGGGGTGGCGCTAGTGGTGTTTGGTCGGAGCTCATTGGACATTAACTCTGATGAGCCGGCGGGGGAGGGAGGATAAAAGGAGTAAGGTTATGGTGGCCAGAGCTCCGGTAGTCGACGGTGATAGTGGGCGACAGTAAGAGAGGTGTGGGAGAGGAAAGGGGATGAAATTTGATTTTGTTTTGTATGTATTTGTGATGAAAAAGAATTTACCCCCTTCCCTCTATTTATAATATAAAAAGGCACCCCTATTAACCAAAAGATAAAAGAATATCCCCCCTTTTTTCTGTTAGAATATGTTTTAGTCCTTAAGTTGTAGGGGGTGCGGATAACTAAGCTGATAAATAGATTTATAAATAGATTTATTATAACTGATGAATCTATTCTTTTTTGTGCGTGGTTATTTCTTAGATTTTGTTTTAATAAGTCATTCTTTTTGTGAGATGTATTCATTAATTTATTTAGTTTATTATTTTATCCTGTAGTAACTGCTGAGTTACAAATTTCTGTGTAATAATTTATTTTATCTGTACTGTAGTATATATCTAATTCTAGATTTTCTATGTCATTTATTATCTTGTGTTGTTCTTCTCGTAGTGAGTTTTTTATATTAAATAAACTGTCACATGTGCTTCTTTCTAAATTTTCTAAGGTTTTTTCTATCCATATTAACTTTTCTTTTAGATCTTCCATTATTTTTCTAATATGGTTTCTATAATTAACTTCGTTATTTAGATTATCTTGGTTTTCTCTAGTTTTTCTAATATATTCTAACATCCACAATCTTGGTCTGAATAATATCCTTCTGGGTAAATGTCTTCGTATATTCGTTCTAGCGAATTTATCATTTCTATTTCGTAGTTTATTACTTCTTCTAATATCATTTTCTTAATATCTATTATTTCTATATCTTTAAGTATATATAAGATTAAAACTCTAAGGTAGTCTAAATGGGCTATTTTTTAAAATTGATATTTTATAGCTATTTGTTTTAAACTTAGTAGTTTTTGCATATTTTTATTAAGAGATTTTATATATTTTTTATTTTCCATGTATTTGACTATATTTATTTTTATCTGTTTTTCTAGTAACTGTATATTTCGCATATATTTAAAAATTCTACGTAATTTTAACATAATAAATATTTATAAGAGTAGTTAGGTATGTGTGGTATATAATTTATTCTATCCGTATAATTTTTTCCATATGCTTTTTCTAATATAATTTTTCTTATATCTGCAACATCTATATCTCTAAGTACATACAAAATAAGTATCTTAAATTTATCTACCATGACATCAGATATATTATCATTCATTATCATAAAATTGCTTTTTTCAAAATATTCCCTTCAACCATATACATAATAAAATATAGTCATCTCAGATTACTATATACTAGATTATTCTTAAATAACATGTTCTTCGGTCACTATTAGCATGGTAATTCGGATACTTTTCCCTTAAACAGCGCCTCGACTTTGGTTACTCCCCGCCACGGCTTCTTGCCTCATTGGTTTCACCTTTAGGATGGCATAGTTCCTTGGGATTTTTCTCCATTTCTGCTTTGCTAATAAACTTCTTAACATATTATTTTTCGAATAATTCTACTATAAAGTAACTAATATGAATTTATTTTATCATATCATGATTGTCGGGAATTATGAATTTAGCTATTCATAATCGTAAATAGATATACCTGTTCCGGTAGCTTTGATATTTCTGAGGTTTGTTGTTCCATAGCTTTTTCCATTGCAGTATATATTTAATTAATTGGGCTAAATATTTTTGGATGGACAGAGTTTTTGCTTGAATGTTGGAAGGCTTGCCTCTGCAATGCCTTCTGAGATCTTATTTATAGAATGAACAATGTACAAAAGTTTTTACATCCGTATACTAAAAAAACTAAAAACTAAAAACTAAAAAGAAACTAAAAAGACTTAAAAGTCTTCACCTAACCTATAAGACTTTGAAAATTCTTACTTTACATTAACTCTTCAATAAATGCTACAAAGCTACTAATGTTATCTTTTACGTAACAACTTTGTACAAATAAGTCTTCCGCCTGTTTTGTCATATCTGTTGTATCTCCATTATTGCTCTGTTCTTATCTTTCCAGCTGTCGTCCTTATCTTCTTTTATTCTAGCTGTACTGCTGGGACGTCATTATCTCCTCCATTACATTTTGAACATCTGTGGTCTGGATATTTGTGTCCAATAGTTTTGCGATATCTGGTCAATAATTCCTCTGAAATAATTTTTTCTTTAATAGCTCTGGCGATAGGTTCTGTCTCTAGTTTAAGCAACGTCATAATCCATTGCCTAATAGTCTCCATATCTGTTTCCCGTAGCTCTTTTGAATTCGAATATATTAATACATGATTTCTTGAATAATAACTCCATATAGGATTTTGATTGCAATATGTATTTTCTAGCTCTTGTAAAATTGTATATAGTCCGATAACTCTTTTGTTCGCATAAAATTTTGGTATCTCGATTCTGGGTATCTCTGGCTGTGTACCAATATCTTGTGGTATAATCATATCTCGTGTCATTCCTATTTTTACAACTTGTATAGGTTTCTTAACTTCGTCAAATAATATCTCTGCTGGCGCCGTGTATATTTTTATAAAAAATAAAGTACCTTTAGTTATTCTTTTGAATGTGGTAAATGCTTCATATATCTCGGGTATAGTGGATATCTCAGTTCCGTCCGTGGTATATACGGTACTAAGTAATCCATATTCGTAGCAAGTTTTAACTAAGCTGGGTTTGGTTTTAGGTAAGGCAATTAGCTTATTGTATCCAGTCAATTTCTGGGTTATATAGTTTGTATCTGGTTCTTGGATATTTGTAGCTTTTGGGTTACTATTTAAGAAAGTTTGTACGTTGTAGATATTTTCTATATATGTGCGGGCTGTGTAGTTGTATGTCTTTTTGTCTTGATTTAGGCTATCTCGATATGTGGTAACTTGTGGGGGTATAAATATGGGGTCTTTTGATGTATTTGGTGTATATGGCTTGTCAAATAGTTTGTTTAGGTTCATATTTTTTCTAACTCCTTTGTTTGTACCTGCAGAAGTAGATTGATAAACGTTATGGGTTTTATGGAGTATCCCAACATCTCCTTCTAGCTCTGGAATTTTATTGTCTTCCGATCGACATAGCTCTGCGCATTGCTGAGTTAGCTGATTCATAGCTATAGACTTCAGTTTATCTTCACTAGTCTTTAGCTTTAGCGTTTCTATCTCAGTACCCATCTTTACTATCTCAGTACCCATACTGTCCACTTTCAATGAAAGCGTAGTCAGGGCATTGAGTATCTTTTCATGTATATTTTCTTCTATCATTTCAGTTTGTGTAGCTTTGTCTTGATATGTAATCTGCAATAACATTTTTGTTAGTACTGATTACTTCTATTACAAATGTAAAATTTAATATGTTTAAAACTAGTCTCCGAATCTCTTTTGTTGTAACTGAATTTTGTATTTTCTTTGTTAGCCACCAGCGTACCTGTGTATTATCTGTTCGCACAATAAATTTGTTATATACAATATATGGCTCAAATGCTAACAAACATTTATATAATGAACATAATTCTTTTCTATTTATTTCCCATTTTATTTCTGTCTCGTTAAACGTACCTAAGTAGTATCTACAATGGTGTTCTATTTTTTCTGCTTCATATCTATATTTAAGTACTCCTCCGTAACTATATTCACTGGCATCTGCTTCTACTATGTATGTAAATTTTCTATTTTCATCCGAAAATTGTAATTTTGGTAAATCCTTGCAAAGTAATTTTATTTTTTGAACTTGTTTTTTATCTTCTTCGTCATAGTTATATTCTATATCCTTTTTTAATTTCTTTTGTAGTGGTTTTAAGTTTTCTGCTAATTTTGGAATATATTCTCTTACTTGGTTTACTAATCCTAAAAATGATTGTAATTTCTTTTTTGTATCTAATTCTTCTTTCGAATTTATTATTTTTTGTACTATATGTTGTTGCATTTTTACTCCACTTTTATCTATTTGTATTCCTAAAAATTCTATCTGATTTTTCATAATTTCGGCTTTCTTTTCACTTAGACTTATTCCTGATTTTTCTATTATTTCTGTAAATTTGTTCTAATAGTTTTATATGTTCTTCTTTAGTTTTTGTATATAATAATATATCATCTATGTATACTATGCAATTAGGTAATTGTTTAAAATAATTATCCATAAAATGTTGATATCTACCTGGTGCATTTTTATATCCAAATGGTAATACATTCCATTCGTAAAATCCCTGTGGTACCGTAAATGCAGTTAATTCTTTAGATTCTTCTTCTAACTTTAGGTGGTAAAATCCTGATTTACAATCAAATTTACTAAAATAATTATATCCTTGGATTTGTCTTATTTTTAGTATCTTATTTGGTATCGGATAATTGTATGTTATAGTTTTTGCATTTAAATTTCTATAATCAATAACCATTCTACTTTTTCCTCTTTTTTGTTCACTATGTTTATTTACTATAAATGCTGGACTATTATGTTTACTATTACTTTTTTGTATATATTGTTTTTCTAATAATTCATCTATATGCATTTTAAATTCTTTTAAATCGTCAAAATTATATGTTAATGGTTTTTGGGTTATTATACTATTTTTGTCTATTAATTCAATTTTTATGGCAGTTTTATGTTTTTCCCATCCTTTTAATGGATCTTCAGTATATAATTGTTCTAATTTTTTCTTAACTATTTCTATCTTATTTATTGAAAATATAGTTATTTCTGTTTTATTTATCGAAAATACTACTAATTCTATTGTATCTTCAGCGTTTTTTATATTTTTTAACTTTTGTGTAATTTTTTCACTTCCTTTTATCCAATCAGTTTTCTTTCTTATTTTATTATTAACTCTTTTTGCTCTTACTTTCTGTTTACATGGTGTTGTGAACCACCAATCGTTTCTAGTTATTATATGTGGGTATAGTTTATCTAAAAATGGCATTCCTAAAAGTATATCTTTTGATGTTAGTTCATAATTATAAATTTCTTCTATTGTCAATATCTTATCCCATATTTGTGCTTTTACATTCCTAGCTTTATAAGTAATTAAGCTTCCTTCATTATTAAATCCTTTAACTACTATTGGTATTTTTAATTTATCCCATTTACTTTCTGGTAAGCAATTATATCTACATAAATTAGCTTCTGCTCCTGTATCTATCATAGGCGTATAATATCTACTATAATATCCTTCCACTACTATCTTCATTAATATATATATTTTCATTTTATGTTAAGGCTCTTCTTAAGAATAATCTTTCCCTATTATATGTTATGGCTAATTGTGTATGTTCTATATTATATGGTTTTACTTGTTCTAACCATTTTATTCCTAATATTATATCTGCTTTTTGCATTTCTTCTTTTTCCTCAAATTCTATTTTTATTTTTCTAATTCCTCCTATTATTATTTCTTTTTCTACTATATCTTTACTATTTATTAAACTTCTCGGTAGATCTGGGCATATATCATTATCAGTTTTTATTTCTTCATTTTTTACTAGATATTTTGCTATATAATTTTCTTCTTGTCCTGTGTTTAATAGTATTAAATGTTCTTTTTCATTTATTTTTCCTATTATGTAATATTGATTTAAATTACTTATTGAATTTGTTTCATAACTCATTCTTTTCGATGAGCTTGATGATTCTGGTTTTTCATTGGCTATTCTTTTTGTTGTACTTATTCTATCATTTACTATTTCTAAATTTTCTTCTATATCTATGTCTCTATAACTATAATCATTATAATCTATTGTTTTTACAATTTGTTCAAATGGGCTATCTATTTGTATCTTGTTAATCTTATTTTTCCCTGTTATTTTATGTTTTGTTGTTAATACATATAAATTTTTACATCTCGCTGTAAATATTTTACTTCCTGGGGTTAATTCTATTCCTGATATCTTCCAATATAATACTAATGATTTATCTATATTTCTATCTGTTACTGCTACTGAATAATTTGCACTTATTATAAATTTAAATTTTTGGTATATTAAATTTCCTTTTACGGCAGTTATTATGCTTTTTTCTATAGGTTTTATAATTCTATCATCTACTAAATATAATTCAATTGGTGTATCTATTCTTTCTCTAAAACATGCTTTTATTAATATTTCTGTACCTCCAAGGTGTACATATTTTATTGGATCTCCTTTACTTTTTATATCATTTATTTCTTTATTAATTATTCTTTTTGTTACAAGTGGTATACTAGCTTTTCCTTTTGCATATCTACAGTCTATTACATGTTCTTTTTGACATACTACATAATATTCATCTTTTTTCCTACTAAAAATATTTTTTATTGTTGGTATTTTAAATATTTTTTCTACACTTAAATCTAACTCTTTTCCTTTTATTTCATCAAATATATTACTGTCAAATATTATCTTTTGTTCCGGTCCTTCATCATTTAAATATTCTTCCTTTGTTATTATTTTTATATCTTCTTCAGTCATTCGATTCATCTATCTCACTTTCTATTTCGGTATCTGTTTCGTTTTCTGAAATTTCATATATAATATCTTCACTTTCTAGTTCATAATCTATATAATCTATTTGCATATATTCTGTATTTTCTATTTTTATATCTTCTTCAGTCATTCGATTCATCTATCTCCCTCCCTCTCTCTCGCTTCCCCCCTACCCCCCCTCCCCCCGGTTCCCAACTGAGTCGCCGTCGCCGATCTTCGGCTCCGAGCCCCGACTCCCGTCGCCGTCGCTTACAAACTCCGGTGAGTCCCCCCCAACAACCGGCTCCAGCTCCCCCCCGCCTTCGGTCGCCATCTCCGCCGCGTCCCCGAGTCGGCTCCTCCGTCGCCGACAAGTTCCGGTGAGACCCCCCAACAGCCGGCACCGGATCCGACTCCAGCTCCAACAGCCGGCCCCAGATCCCCTCCAACAGCCGGCTCCAGCTCCGGCGCACCCCCTCCCGCCGGCCGCCGGCTCCGGCGACATCCAGCAGTCCCACCGGTCTCCAGATCTGGCGAGACCTCCATCGGCCGGCTCCGGCGAGACCCAGCAGGCGCCGCCCGGTTCTCCAGAAGCCGCAGCGCGATCTTCGGCCGTCGATCGGCCACCCGATGACCTCTAACCTTTGTAAATTTATTTTATTCTATTTTATTTTATTTTATTTCAGCCTTTGTATTTTGCTGGTATTGTTCCCTTACCTTGATTTGCGTGTGATTTGTTGATATTAACTGTTGCATGCTGTTGCTGTGGTCGTTTCCTGCACTGTTTTGGATTGGGTTATTGGCTTGGGTTTGTTCTTGATTATCTCTTTGATTTTGTGTGAGCCTTGTATTTCTGGCTGCTGCTTTGCTACTACCATCGTGGATATTTTTATATTTTTGTATATTTTCTCGTAGTAGTGGCTGTGGGTGGTAATGGTCGGATAGGGTCATGTTCGAGGGGGTTAGGGAGTGGGGTTGCTGTGGGGGCGGGGGAGGAGGAAAGGGCGGGAGTGGGAGGGAGGCCAAGGTTTGGCCGTGGGGGTGGCTCAGGAGGGCGTGTGGGTAGTGATGGTAGTCTGAGGGTTGGGTCTTGGAATATAGGGACCCTTCAGGGTAAGTCCATAGATCTTGTGAAGATCCTTAGGAAGAGGAGGATCAATATTGCGTGTGTCCAAGAGACCAAGTGGGTAGGGACTAAGGCTAGGGATGTGGATGGTTACAAGCTGTGGTATTCTGGGAGCGAGAGGCGTAGGAATGGAGTTGGCATCTTAGTAGACGAAGAGCTTAGAGGTCAGGTCGTAGAGGTGAAGAGGATCAACGATAGGTTGATGACTATTAAGTTGGTCATCAGGGGGTTCACTTTGAATGTGTGTAGTGTATATGCGCCGCAAGTGGGCTCGGAGAGGGAGGAGAAGGTGCGGTTTTGGGAGGCTTTGGAGGAGGTGGTGAGAGGTGTGCCTAGCTCGGAGAAGATTGTTGTAGCAGGAGATTTCAATGGGCACATCGGGGCGTTTCCGGGAGGCTTTGGGGATGTGCATGGTGGTTTTGGTTTTGGGGATAGAAATGAAGAGGGGACTACTCTATTGGAGTTTGCGAGGTCCTTTGGGCTGGTGGTGGTGAACTCGGGCTTCCCGAAGAAGGTTGATCATCTGATCACCTTTCGAAGCGCGTTAGTCAGGACCCAGATTGACTTTCTGTTGCTTCGGAAAGGGGATAGGGTGTTGTGTAAGGACTGTAAGGTCATCCCGAGTGAGAATCTTTCGACCCAACATAGGCTCTTGGTTATGGATTTGGGTATAAAGAAGAATAGAAAGAGGAGGAGTAAGGAGGGTAGACCTAGAATTAAGTGGGGTGGCCTGACTCCAGTGAAGGCGTGGGAGATAGGGGAGAAGTTGGCGGGAATGGGGGTGTGGGAGCATAGGGGTGACGTGGATAGTATGTGGGATAAGGCGGCTTCGTGTATCAGGGAGACGGCAAGCGAGGTGCTGGGTGTTTCTAGGGGCCGAGCCGGGCACCATCGGGGGGATTGGTAGTGGAATGAAGAGGTGGAGAAGAAAGTGGGGATCAAGAAAGGGGCGTATGCTAAGTTGGTTGAGAGTAAGGACGAAGAAGAGAAGCGGGTGAACAGGCAAGAGTACAAGCTAGCTAGGAAGGAGGCTAAGTCAGCTGTCTCGGCAGCTAAAACGACCGCTTTTGAGAGCTTGTATGCAGGGTTACAGGGGAAAGGAGGGGAGAAAAAGTTGTTTAGACTCGCTAAGGCGAGGGAGAGGAAGGGGCGTGACCTCGACCAGGTGAGGTGCATTAAGGGGGAGGACGGTAGAGTGTTGGTAGAGGACGGCCACGTTAAGGATAGATGGCAGTCGTACTTCCATAGGCTCTTGAATGATGAAGGGGATAGAGCTATTGAGTTAGGGGAACTGGAGCTCTCAGAGAAGGGCCGGGACTTTAGTTATTGTAGACGTTTTAAGGTAGCAGAGGTTAGAGAGGCTGTTCACAGGATGCGAAGGGGTAGGGCGACGGGGCCGGATGAGATACCGGTGGAATTTTGGAAGTTCATTGGAGAGGCTGGCGTAAGGTGGTTGACTGGATTGTTCAACGAAATCTTCAAGACGGCAAAGATGCCCGAGGCTTGGAGGTGGAGTACCATCATCCCTCTCTATAAGAATAAGGGGGACATCCAGAGTTGCAATAACTATAGGGGGATTAAGCTATTAAGTCACTCTATGAAGATCTGGGAGAGAGTGGTCGAGGTGAGGTTGAGACGGATAGTGTCTATTTCGGAAAACCAGTTTGGGTTTATGCTTGGCCGCTCGACGACGGAGGCAATTCACCTGGTACGGAGGCTGGTGGAACAATATAGGGAAAGGAAGAAGGACCTACACATGGTGTTTATCGACCTGGAGAAGGCATACGACAAAGTCCCCAGGGAGGTGCTTTGGAGGTGCTTGGAGGTGAGTGGAGTCCCGCAGGCATATATCAGAGCAATTAAGGATATGTATGAGGGAGCAAAAACTCAGGTGAGGACGGCGGGAGGAGACTCAGAGCATTTCACCGTCTTGCAGGGATTGCATCAGGGATCTACTCTTAGCCCCTTTTTGTTTGCTATGGTGATGGACGTGTTGACGCGGCGTATTCAAGGGGAGGTGCCGTGGTGTATGTTTTTTGCAGACGATATAGTTCTGATTGATGAGACTCGAGGCGGTGTGAATGACAAATTAGAGGTGTGGAGACAAACTCTTGAGTCTAAAGGGTTCAGGTTGAGCAGAGGCAAGACAGAGTATTTGGAATGCAAGTTTAATGACGTAAGGCTGGAGGACGAGGTGGTCGTGAAGCTGGAATCACAGGTGGTATGTAAAAGGGATAGTTTCAAGTATCTCGGGTCTGTGATTCAGGGGAACGGTGACATTGACGAGGATGTCTCGCACCGTATTGGGGTGGGATGGATGAAGTGGAAGCTAGCGTCGGGGGTGTTGTGTGATAAGAAGGTGCCGCCCAAGCTTAAAGGCAAATTTTACATGGTGGTAGTCCGTCCGGCCATGTTGTATGGAGCGGAGTGTTGGCCAGTTAAGACTTCCCACATCCAAAAAATGAAGGTGGTAGAGATGCGGATGTTGCGCTGGATGTGTGGGCTGACTAGGGGGGATAGAGTTCGGAATGAGACTATCAGGGAGAAGGTTGGTGTGACTCCAGTGGAGTGCAAGATGCGGGAAGTCCGATTGCGCTGGTTCGGACACGTGAAGAGGAGGGGCATGGATGCCCCAGTTCGTAGGTGTGAGAGACTAGCGTTGGATGGTTTTAGGCGGGGTAGGGGTAGGCCGAAGAAGTATTGGGGTGAGGTGATTAGGCGGGATATGGAGCAGTTGCAGCTCACCGAGGACATGACCCTAGATAGGAAGGTCTGGAGGACGCGAATTAGGGCAGAAGACTAGGGCCAGTTTGGGTCGCTAGTGTAGGGTTATACTTGTTGGGGGTAGTATTCTTGTTATGATTCCGTGCTCCTTGTTTTAGTAAGAGGCTGGGTGCTTTCCTCTGTTTCTTTCTATTTATGGCTGCCGTATTTATGTTATTTATGTTATGTTGTCTTGTAACCTTGTTCGGTGCTTTAATATGTATTTGCCTGGTATCTTGTGTCTTGAGCCGGGGGTCTATCGGAAACAGCCTGTCTACTTCTTTAGAGGTAGAGGTATGGACTGCGTACATCTTACCCCCCCCAGACCCCACCAGGTGGGAATACACTGGGTTTGTTGTTGTTGTTGTTTCTATACCATTGTTGTAAAAATTTTATTCTAGCTCCTAACGTATCTACTATTTTTGCTTCTTCCCAACTTTTTATTATTTTTGAACTAAATGGTTCGGGTAATTTATTAAAATATAATTTTCTTATTTCTTTACTTTCTTCTATGCTATATGCTCCTTTATAATAATATTCTTTAAATGCGCAAGTATATTCATCTATATAACACATATTACATATTGTTAATTTTATCATTAAATTCCTATTTGTATCTTTTTCTTCATCTTGTTTTTCTTCTAATGTTGTCATACTACCAAATTCATCTTTTATAGCTGTTTCATATTTTTTCAATAATTCTATAGGTGTTAATTTAGTTGTTGTTGATGCTGCTCCTTCCATAGGTTTATTAGCTCTTAATACTTTTTTTACTATTTTCAGTTAAATTTGTAAACCATAATTTTACTGATCCTATTAATGTTTTTTCTATATATTCTGGTGCATATGTTATGTTTATATTATTGTCTAATAATTGTTTTGTCATATAACCTATCCATAATTGTATTGTTTTTTCTGTATATATTACATAGTCTAGATCTAAAAAGTTATAATTTTTATTAACTATTTGTTTTGGTGTCCATTTGTCATATTCATTATATCTTTTAAATTTATTTTTATAATATATGGGTTTTCTTATTTCTGTTGTTTTGGGTATTAGATTTTCATCTTCTTTTTTATCAAGAGTATTTATTTCTGTATTGGTGTTTTCTAAGTTTTCTTCATTAATTTTTTCTTGTTTTTCGTTAATTTCTAAATCTTTTATATTTGTTAATATTTCTGTATATGTTTCACTATCTTCTGAATCATAATTATCTGTTTCTTCTACCTCTATATTATTTATTTCTAATTTTTCTTTAAATTGATTTATCTCGTTTATTAATTTTTGTTCTTTATCTTTTTCTTCTTTTTCTTTTTGTCTTTGTTCGTATAAATCTTTTAGCATTTGTAGTTCTTTTTCTAATTCAGCAATTCTACTATTTTTCGTTTCTTCTATTTTTCGTATTTCTTCCGTAGTTTGTTGTTTAATTTTTTCTATTTCCTTTTTTCTATCTATTTCTTCATTTTCTTTTTCTATTCTTACCATTGCTGTTAGTTTATCTTCTAATTTTAATTCTTCTTTTTCTAACATTAGATATAAATGTTCTCCTATTTTCTTATACCTTCTTCCTAGATTAGAAAATACTATTTTTATTTTTGATCCTTCGTGATTTTCATATATTTTCATATATTTTTTCATCTATTATAAATTCTTCTTTATTCATTTTATTGTGAATAGTTCATGTTGATATATATATATTCTAAACTATCTATTTGGGATTCTAATTTCGATATTTCATCTTTTTGTATATTTATTGAATTTTTACTAACTCTGGAAAATATATTATAATGTAATCTTTCTTTTCTTATTTTTAATTCTTTACGTTTTTCAGAGATAAATTGTTTTAATTCTTTGTATTTTTGCTCTTTATTCATTTGAATTATGTTTATAATATTTTGGTGGATATCTGAATCTAATTTTATCATAATTAGATTGTATATGTCTCATTCTTCTAGATTTTAAATGGATTATTAATTTTGCTTCAATACTAGATATTAATGTAATTAAATAGGCTAATCTTTGTGGATTTTCTTTTGTTTTATTTAGACTTATATATTCTGAATAATTACAAACCAAAGATTCTTTAATTTTTCTAAAAGCTTCTCTATTTTTAAATGGTCTTCTCATAATTAATTTAATAAATACTTAACTAAATTTAATCTAACTAATTCTAACTTAACTAAATTTAATCTAACTAACTCTAACACGTATCTCACTTCATTACTTCTTCTAATATCATTTTCTTAATATCTATTATTTCTATATCTTTAAGTATATATTAGATTAAAACTCTAAGGTAGTCTAAATGGGCTATTTTTTAAAATTGATATTTTATAGCTATTTGTTTTAAACTTAGTAGTTTTTGCATATTTTTATTAAGAGATTTTATATATTTTTTATTTGCCATGTATTTGACTATATTTATTTTTATCTGTTTTTCTAGTAACTGTATATTTCGCATATATTTAAAAATTCTACGTAATTTTAACATAATAAATATTTATAAGAGTAGTTAGGTATGTGTGGTATATAATTTATTCTATCCGTATAATTTTTTCCATATGCTTTTTCTAATATAATTGTTCTTATATCTGCAACATCTATATCTCTAAGTACATACAAAATAAGTATCTTAAATTTATCTACCATGACATCAGATATATTATCATTCATTATCATAAAATTGCTTTTTTCAAAATATTTCCTTCAACCATATACATAATAAAATATAGTCATCTCAGATTACTATAACCAACATGTAAAGGTATTATTCAAAGGGTAGTGTAATTGTGTAGTACTTATTAGATGTGACAAGACTTTATTGTGTAGCCTTGTTAGATATGATAAAACATTATTGTATAGTCTTGTTAGATGCGACAAGATACCGAACTATTATGTTGTGTATTAAAATAATTTATCCGACTTAGCATTTGTGGATTGCATTAAATAATGTACAAAATATATGTATCGATATGTAATTACAGAAAAATAAAGAAAATTGGAAATGTTATTAACTTGAAAATATGATGTATTGTAAATTATAAAAAATGTGATGTCATGCCGTGTACGTGTGCAGATGATTGTGAAACTAATAAATTGATAAAAATTCAAATATAAGAAGAATTATCAATAAATTATAAGAAGTAAAAAATATGACAATAAATTGATAAAATTCTAAAATAAAAATGATTAACAATAATTTGTTAAAAAATGTGTGAAAATTATATTTCGTACCCTTAAACAATCAAAATGCCTAAATGCATTATCTTTAAGCACAGGGAGCCAAAATTAGGTGTCAACAATTATCCCATCCTATCTTATAATCCTACCAACTATCATGTCCACAACGCACAACCTGCATACTTCCAAATTCCTCCAACTACATATCAACAACCACTAGCTTATCAAAACCCACCAACAAATCAATGATCCAACTAATCCGTCAAACCTCGAGCTAAATTTCAAGAAAATCCTCCAAGATAGTACATTCTTTTGGTAGATTCCATAGACCTACTTTATGTAATATTAAGGATTGTTCGCTACATCATTACAATCTCTGCTATTGTAATGAATACATGAAGAAAATGTCTTGATTATTTCAAAGTTTATATTTATCATTCAGTGACGAAAGGGCACACTACAGAAGAATGTCGAACCTCAAAAGACAAAATTCAAGAATTAATTAATACCAAGGTAATAAAAGTGATGGGGTCAAATCTCAATGTTGATTAATTTTCTAAGTATGACTTGCATGTATTTGGCATAGATGAAGGGTATCATGTTGTTTCTTCTTTTCAGGCTCCCAAACACTTGAAATTGGTTTAATATTTACATCTACTTGAAACAATATGATTTTTTCCTTATTCCCTTTTATGTAATTCACACTACATTTGACCTGATTTTCGTTTAAGAGGGACACATAGGCTTTTCTATGGAGTTTGATCTAACATAATAAAATTTTATACGTTTCTTTGAGTATGTAATTGGGGCAGAATTTTTCAAAGGATTTTAAAATTCTATAGATAAGAATTTCTACAATTTTAAGAGTGGCAAGATATATATGGGGTAGAATTTTGAGAGGATCTAAAAAATTCTATCGAGAAACATTTCTACAAGTTCAAGACTAGCAAGATTAAGGTCGTAAAACTGGAGCAGAAATTTTTGAGGAATACTTAAAAATTTTATCAAAGATTTCATCTCAAGAGAGAGATATAGAGTTTAATACCAAAGACAATGGATTCAGGACTTGAAGAAAAGGACTAAGAGAGATACGAATCAATCTTTCCCCTTTTAAACTGATAATTTTGTTTGAGTGCAGGAACAGAGTGACATATACAAATATTGAGTGAGTTATACACCATCAGGAGATATATAAGGCTAAGCATTGTATTTTTGTATTTTTAGCGGGTTAAGCACTACCCTATCTTTAGAAGTTATTCAAAGCTAAACATTGTCTTCTGAAATTTGATGGGATTGAGCACTGGTCTACAAAAATTTATCTGAGGATGAGCATGGTCCTTGGAAACTTAATTGGATTAAGCGATATCGTATCT
Source organism: Capsicum baccatum var. pendulum (assembly GCA_030864225.1). Taxonomy (NCBI): domain Eukaryota; kingdom Viridiplantae; phylum Streptophyta; class Magnoliopsida; order Solanales; family Solanaceae; genus Capsicum; species Capsicum baccatum. Next base: position 235,317,303 of record CM061560.1, on the reverse strand, counting down.
TGAGAAATTTCCCAAATTTAAGCATGTTTATTAAAATTTGAAGGGATTAAGCAACCACCAAAACCCCCCACAAAAACTAAATCACTTTTTTGCTCTTCTCTCAACCTTCTTTATCTTCAGCGAACTCCACCGTGAATACCACCGGAAAGCCACGCCACTTAACCACCACATGATCCACCTGATATGATCCAAGGGCCCTCTAATCCATTCACTATAAGTCTAACTCAAGAGCAATAAAATTTACAAGCTACATTTTCCATAAGGGAGATGTTGGAGCTTGATTTGATGCCTACCAAAAGATGTCACAAGTTGAGAATTGAGTTGGGAGGCTAATATATCAAATAACACCATTGTTTTAGAGCGACTACAGGTGCGATAGCCTTCCCCCTAGGTGATTGGACATCCCATGAGCCATCCATGGAAGCCCTAGGGTAATTGAATACCGGTTAGGGGTGACTGGAGTAGGGACTGACTATCCCACCCTTGACTGACCGTCGGGTGGGCCATTCTAGCTAACCAGATTGGCCATTTTATAGGGCCGTATTCTTTTTATTGTCAAGGTCACTTTTGGAACTTTGTAAGACAATAAATAGAAACTCCTAGGGTTATTTTCCGTAAGCTTGTTTTTATTATTGATGAACTAAAAACTTGATAGTGTGATTGGAGAGTTCTTGTTGAATGTTTGTGTAGAAGCAAAGGTTGATTGGGTTCTTGAACCCTTTAGGTCTACATAAGAGTTAGATACTTCTATTAGGATTGTGTTTGAGGGTTGTTGGTTTGAAATACCTTTAGTTTTATTACGTTCCTTATCTTGTGTATATCTATTTATCGTCTTTACTTTATTATCTGTTGATTTTTTTACTTTATACTTGTTTCTATATTTGGAATCACATCATTTGGTATTAGAGCCGAGCTTGATTTAATTCCAACGAAGTCAATCGTGGGTCTTGATATCTAGAAAATCACAAAATAGTTTCATTCACTTTTTTGGCAAATTTCAAAATTTGGATATGTTTATTTTTGTGTCTTTTTGTGTTTCTAGTGCTAGAATATTGTTCTTTAGTACTATTTGAGCCATTATTTAAAATTTGAGCTTAATTCGACAAGTATTGAGTCGCCCACATTGTTGAAGCTTGAGTTTGAAGAAAATTTCAAGTGGGTTTGAAAATCTGAAAATATTTGGGTGAGTTTTGAGTTATAAAAACTATTGGAGTTTGTTCGGAAGCTTGAAAGGAGTTTGGGTTTCGAATTTTATCGAATTCTAAGTTCGTTTGATTGAGGGTCAAATTTTGGTGTTCTTTAAGTTCTTCATATCTTGTTGAATATAAAGATACAAAAGTAAAGGTTTGGTCCAAAAAAATTGAAGAAAAATGAGTTATACTTGTTTATTCCAAAGAATATTCCAAGAAAGGACAAGGGCCCCACAAATTACTCACTTGGAGCTGTGGGACAACCAGTCGCTTAGAGGAAGTCCAACCCACTTACTGGATAAGGGGAGACAACTAGAGGGACGGCCCATCACCTCAGTGACGGTCAATCTCACCTTTAGTTACACCAGAGAAGTTTCGTAAGCTTATTTTAGATTATTAGTTTCATTTCCTTGATTCTTAAACATCTTTTACTTGATTCTAACACTAATTAACAAATAGTAATCCGTCTACTTAGTTGTGAATTAGTTCTTGAGTTCGCTTTCTTTCTTCATCCCATTTCATTGTGTCCTTTTCTAGTTTATTTCATCATAAATTCTTGGCTTAAGTCCGTAAGAATTTCCTTGAGTCCTTCAAACAAGAATTCATTCTGACCGAGAGTTGAAATCGACATATCTTATACCATTGAAGTATAAGCAAGCCTTCAACATTTACAAATCCAAGTGTGAGGCCATACAAAGTTGTGTAGAGGTTGAGAGGTTGATTTCTTAACTTTAACACGTTTTTTTTTTTTTGTTCTTGTTTAGTATTTTGTATTAGGTAAAATGGCATCGGGATATCATAACTAAAGTGATTCAAGAAAGATAAACATGGAAGCTTTAATGGAGGCCATAATAAGTGTGAAACAAGATGTAAATCAACGAATGGAGAGCATGGAAAGCTCTCTCTCAAGAAGAATGGATACCTTGGAAGTCCGTCTAAGCTCCACCACATCCACTCCTCAAAACTATCATGCTTCCTCTAGTGGACATGATCTCAACACCTCCACTACTATAAATCCAGAAATACTTCACCAAATGCTCAACCCATCGATAAAAATACATGAACCCACCCTCTAAGACACTACGTGCCTAATTAACCAAAATCTCATTCGTCCACTACAACCCCAATTCAATCAAGTCGACCAAGAAGCTCCACGAAATCAAGAACCACACATCCAAATATCCCAAGGACGACCTATAGCGCTACTTAATCAAAATGAACTACCTCAAATCCTGGCTAACTACAATCAACCAATCTAAGTTAAGGATGTGGGAGGTAAGGAACTTTATGGAAGAGATAAAGAGTTAGATGAAGTAATGGTCTTTGTGGAATTTTTATGAAATAGGAGAGGACATCAAAGGGGAGAACGAGGAGGAAAATTTGGTCCTGTTCCATATAGAAGAGAAAACTTGGGAAATCGACCCCAAATTCAAAAAGATCATCAATGGGATGAAGGAGGAAATACGGGTCTGAACTCCATCAAAATCACCCTACCTACTTTTAAAAGAAATAGTGATTCATCGTCCTAACTTGATTAGGAAGTACAATGTGAAAGGATCTTCCAACTTAATGATTTGACCAGACAAAATGAAGCTACCCATGTAATTATACAATTTTATGGGTATGCTTCCACTTAGTGGGAAACCCAAAGGATACAATGAGAGAAAAATAGTAATCTCGATCTTTCGAATCGGGTAAAATTAAAGGAAATTATGAGAGTCAAGTATGTGACACCAAGACACAAGCAAGATCAAATCACCAAGCTATACAACTTGACAAGAAGGTAGAGGTGTGGAAATCTAATATGAAGAATTCGAAAACTTGATCCTTCAACTAGAGATTGTTGAACCCCCAAACCATTGCATAGCTCGGTTCAAGGAAGGATCGGACTCTGACATTGATTATCATCTAGTTTTCCATAAATTTTAATGGATAGAAGACCTTGTTGAAGCAGCTATTGAGGTTGAAAGGAACAACAATACAAGGGAAACCTTTAATAAGGGATACCCACATTTTAGTCCATCTAGATGGAACAATAATAAGGATTTCAATAATTCCTATGAGGAAAATCCCATTGAGAAGGATTCCCTAAGGTATCCACCCAAGAGTGAATGTAATCAATACGCTAACACCAATCTTAGAGGTATCATTTGTTTTAATTGTCAAGGTTGGGGCCATAAGGTAAATGAATGTCCCAATCAAAGAAACATAGTTTTGGTGGGAGGTGATGCATACTTTGTTTGGGATAAGGTGAACCAAGAATATGATGGTGAATAAGAAATCCAAGAGCGTGAAGACTTGAAGGATGAAGGGGAACTTATGAAAGGTTAAGGGGAAATTAGTATACCCAATGGTTTAATGATGAAAGTTTCTCATGAAGATGTTTGTCCTCAAGAAAAAGGGATAATGAATTTTAAATTTATGATAAGATGAGTAATAAGGCCTTAGAAGACCCAAGAAAAAAGGATGAAATGAACTTGGCTCAAGAAAGGGGACTTTGTGTCCATCCCAAGACCTTGATATTTACTAACAATAGTACTAGCATTTTTCCCAGAACCTACACTTATCTTTTAAAGGATCCAAATTCAAGGTTGAATCCTTTTCAAGAAGGAGAAGATGATTCAATCCAAAGTCCCTCCAATCTATTCACTAGAAGTCCAACTCAAGAGCTAAAAAGTTTACAAGCTATGTTTGCCAAAAGAGAGATATTGGAGCTTGATTTGATTCCTACCAAGGGATTCCATGAGTTGAGAAATGAGTTGGGAAGCCAAAATATCTAAGAACACCAATGTTTTAGAGTAACAAGAGGTGGACGGCCTATGCCCTTGGTGACTGTATGTCCCATGAGCCGTCCATGGAAGCCCTAGGGTAATTATGCATTGGTTGGGGGCGACTGGGGAAGTGAATAACCATCCCACACTTGATTGAACGTAGAGTGGGCCATCCCAACTAACCAGATTGTCCATTTTTTTGGGCTATATTCTTTTTTTATCAAGGTCATTTTTGGGCCTTTGTAAGACTATAAATAGAAACTCCTAGGGTTATTTTGTTAGCCTCCTAAGTTTACATTCTAATAATGACAATCTAATGAATGAATTTTTGAAGGATATTGGAATACTGTTAATGATAGAAGGATGAAGGAAGTAAGAAAGATGGCTCCAGGAATGGAAGGACATCAAATCATGATCTGCAGCATCCAAGCAAATTAATCAAACCAAGAATAAACGAAAAAAGAATCTCAGTCCCTGAATCACAGCAAATTATATCAATCGCAATGAAGTAAAAGAAAGAAAAGATCACAAACAAACTTGGAAAAGTATTAATCACTAAAAGACCAAAAGGAAGAAAAAATCAAGGACATATCTGCTATGGATGTGAGTAAAAGATATATATAGATATATCATACGGCTACATTCCTCAATCAAGGAATCAATGCAAATCCTTGATTTAGAAGAAATCTCTTGGGTTACCTAATGAAGAGTAGAAGCGAAAGACTATAAATGAATAGAGTAAATATGGACAAGGGTTATGCAAACTCAAGAAGGATCTCAAAGTGTCTCAATCTTAGTTTCACAAAGTTTTGTAACTCTTAGTTTACAATTGTTGTATAAAAAGTAGTATCGAGTCAACTTTGTAATCCAAACTGAAGCTATGTCACAAGATTTGAACAACAAAATAAGTCTTCAAAACTTATTCCCCATCTTTGTACTCGAGCCCAACATTGAACGATCTAAGAAAACATTGAAACCCAAGGGGATTGGAAGTAGGCACCACATTGGTGTTCCGAACCAGGATAAATTTCTATGTCTTTACTTTAAATTTGATTATTTATTTGCTTGATTATTTCAAATATAATCTATTTTGTGAAGTGTACTGATCTGCAGAAGATTCGACTGTGAGGAGCCAATAGTCGACTCACAAAAAAATTTCAATTCACCCCTCCTCCCCTCTTGAATTTCAATTTTCCATAAGCTTTTTTTTATTATTGATGAAACAAACACTTAATAGTATTATTGGAGAGTTCTTGTTGAATGTTTGCTTAGAAATAAAGGTTGAATGGGTTTTAGACACCGTTTCGGTCTACGTAAGAGTTATGTGTGTGGAATTAACTCTACAATTATTAATTTAATTAGTGTAATGCAAAGATGAATCACTTCTACATTAAAAAAGAGATGTGAATACATCTAAACATCCGTTCTAATAGAATTATGTAACATGTGAAGTAATGGTTCTTTAATACCATTAAATATTACTCTTGTAACTCCACTTTGAAATACTATATAAAGGGTGTCTTTGGAGAAGATAAAAACATACCACATAAAGAAAGAAACAATCTTCCTCCTTTTCTCTTCCTCTTGAATTGTTTTGGGCAATTGGTTTGGGCAATCTCCAAACTTCCAGCCACGAGTGCACGTGTTTGGAACCTTGGAAAGCGATCGGCTAGAAGGATTTGCACCGGAGTCGGGCCAAAATTGCTTTCAAGGCAGTGGCCTGCCACGAGGTGTTTGTGACAACTCTTTTACTATTACTAATTCAGTTCCAATATCAAATTGTAGAATTTTCCCAACAACTTGAAAGTGATTTTGTTACATACAATATTGATAATATGACATTTCTTTGAACAAAATTTTTTCTAATTTATCAAAATTTGAGCCATTGGACAAAAATAATTTTAAATGTTGGTCACAAAAACTTTTGATTTTCTTAGAACAATTAGAAGTTGATTATATTTTGTCTAATGATGGTTCTAACATTATTACTAGTTCTAAAATAGTTATGATTTTTAATGAATTTTTAAAAAGAAGGTTAAAAATGATAACATAAATGCTAGAGGGCATTTATTGAGTCATACGACTAATACTTCATCTAATTTATTTTTTACTTATAAATCTTCTAAAGAAATATGGGATAGTTTGCAAAACTCAAAACAGGGAGGAAAAAATGATGTCCAAATTCATCTTGCTAAGGGTGATAAAGTGATTGTGGCAGTAGTCGTCGAGATGAACCTGATGTCTAACAAGGCTGACTGGGTGTTGGACACAGGGGCTTTCAAGACATTTTTGCGCCAACAAAAAATTATTCCATGACTTTGAGGAATCCACCAATGGCGAGTGTGTCTATATGGGTAACTCCACTACTGCTGGAGTTTTGGGTAATGGAAAATTTTTACTTAAATTAACTTCTGAAAAAATATTATCCTTGAACAATGTTCTTTATGTTTCCTCGCTCCGTAGAAACTTAGTTTCTGGAGCACTTCTCAATAAAGTAGGAAACTTGTTTTTAAAGATGATAAAATAATTATCTTTCATGAAGGAGACTTTGTTGGAAATGAATACCTTAGTGGGGGCTTATTTGTACTGAACATTGATCAAGAGATTGTCAATAATACAAATATTTTCAATTCTACTTATATTGTTGAGTCTATTAATTTATGGCATGGTAGATTAGGTCATGTTAATATTTCTTCTATTAAAAGACTTAGAAAAATAGGATTAATTCCTGCAGTAAATATTGACGATATTTCGAAATGTCATATGTGTGTAGAAGCAAAGCATGCCAAGAAATCTTTTAAATATATTACTAGTAGAAAGACTGAATTGCTTGGACTAGTACATTCAGACTTAGCAGTTTTTAAGAATACTATTAGTAAAGGTGGAAAGAAGTATTGCATTACTTTTGTTGATGACTTTTCTAGGTACACTAAGGTATACCTCCTTAAGTCTAAAGATGAGGCTGAAAGAATGTTTTTAAAATTCAAAACAGAAGTAAAAAATCAATTAGATAGGAAAATCAAGATATTTAGATCTGATAGGGGCGGTGAATATAATCGTAAAACTCTAGAAGATTTTTGTGAAAAAAATGGTATTATCCATGAGTTTAGTGGTTCTTATACTCCCTAACAAGATGATGTAGCTGAACGAAAGAATAGAACTCTTAAGGAAATGATGAATTCTATGCTTTTAATCTCAGGTCTACCTGACTATATGTGGGGGGAAGCTGTCTTATCTGCATGTTATATTCTTAATAGAGTCCCTCATAAAAAGTTAGATAGGACCTTATATGAATTGTGGAAAAGATTTGCTCCTAACTTAAAATTTTTAAAAGTGTGGGGGTGTTTGGCTAAGGTTGGTCTACCTGATTTTAAATGAGTAAATATAGGTTCTAAGACCTTTAATACCGTCTTTGTTGGTTATGCTCAAAATAGTGTTGCATATAGATTTATGTCATTAAATGATTATTCTATTTGTGAATCTAGAGATGCAAAATTTTTTTGAGCATATTTTTCATTTGAAAAATGATGTGCCTAGTGATGTGCAAAATAATACTTCAGTATCCGTGTCTGTTAACTCTCATGTTATGCCTGCTTCTGATGTTAATGCTAATGAGCATGAAAATAAACTTAGAAGGAGTAAAAGATGTAGAATTGAGACTAGATTTGGTCCTGATTTTATCACCACCTTCTTAACAGAGGATTTTGATATCGATACTTTAAATGATGAATTAGTATCTATATACTTGATAACGCTCAATCTACAGCTCTCGTGGGAGTGTAAAGCGATCGTTAGCAAATATAGAACCCAACCTGGTTTGGGTGTCGATCCCACAGGGAATAGCTTGGCCAACAAGTAAGTAAAATTACTAAACTTTTGGTGCAAGTCTCGTAAAAAAGGGGGGATTCTTGTTGTGCAAGTAATGTAAACAAAGGCTAAAAATAATAAAGTAAAAAGAGAGAGATTGTTACGTTGGTTGTAAACAATGAGAATTGAAGCGTTGGGGTTATGTCCACCTTCTGAGGTATACGTCTCTATTGGCTATGAGTGTGTAGAATTGTGACATGCATGTGCTTATAGAGAATTGTATTCTATGGTAAATCCAAGCGTCTCTCGACCTAAACAAGGACTATTTCACTTTAACTCTCTCGAGCTTAAAGCGTGTCTAACGGTACGAATTCTCCAAGAGGTTAGTCCAGTTACGGCACTAGCTTTTTAATAGGAAAGGGTGTCCTACTACCTTGACATTATCTCTTTTCCAGACAAATAACCTTTCTCTCAAACAAGTTAAATGTTAGACTGGCGTATTCTTGCGTTTGCAACCGCAAAGAATGTGGATTAAGATGAAGAGAATAATGATATAAGCAATATACGTGTCTCGAACTCACAAACTCACAGCAATAGATAGTAACTCATTCGGCTTCCATAACCCCAACAGAGAAGTTTATTTACCCATGAATGCGAAGGAGATCACGATTGACATTGTTATTATATCACAATATTGAGTAATGGCGTGTAGATCAAGTGATAGGCGTGTGGCGTGTTTCCTTGGCTTGGTAACGATTCTCTTGTTGTGGAATTTAAGAATAGAAGAAGAATAGAATTAATGGAAAGATTAGAAGAGTTGTAATTGAGAAGTAGAATGTGTCTCTCCACTAAGGGAGGACTTAATTAAAAATCTCTAGCATGATAGGGTATTTATAATACTCCTATCCTACTCCTACTATGCTAATGAAATAAATAACCAAATCCTACTAGGCCTATGGAACACTTAACCCAAATGTACTAGGTTAATGTAACATTATCATAATCCAAATAAATTAATGAAATACATAACCCAATTGTACTAGGTTAATGTATCTTTGTCAAAATCCAGCTTTGTGTCTGTAAGTCCCCAAAGTCTTCAGAATTGTTGTTTTAGCCCGGGACAGATTTTCCATGAAGCAGTTTTGGTCCTTTAGGCGTCCCACTTCCTTCTCCTCTGTTCGTGAGCTTTCTTTTGCGTCAAGTAAGCCATAAAATGCTGTATTTTGCATCATTTATACCTGAAACTTTACTAATCATGTTCGTTAGCTCATTTATAGGGAAAAGGACTAAAAGTGCATGAAATATATAATTTGTTCTCAAAACTAGGTTAAAATATGGGCAAAATATATTGATATAGGTGTGTAAATTCGCCTATCATCAACACCCCACACTTGAACCTTTGTTCGTCCTCGAACAACATATCATGTCCTTCTAAATATCAACTTAGGGTTTTTACAACAACAGCACAAAACATTTATCAAGACAATCACAACAATTATCAACAAAGAGTAGTTTTCCGATCATTAGTAGAAACCATTTAACCTCTAGCATAGACTCGTGATGGTGGTTAACTCGCATGCAAACATTAAGGTGCATAGAATCATATACAACTATCCAAAGCTCATCAACCATGTGTGTCTCACAATATAGTACCCATAATCACTCACAAATGTAGCATATTTTTCAAACATGGGTATCAAAATGTCCTTGCTCTCACTCTCACAAAGAATTCATATGTAGCAACTGATGACCATAGGTTTGCCCTTAATGTAGTACTCCACTAAATGTCGGAATGTTAAGATTAGGATCAAGTAGGTCTTTTGATGGTTGTAATGTAGGCTAAGGGACGTGTAGGACTATTTTGGCCAAGAATAGTGACTAGGTTCCTAAGCGCTTTAATACATCACTTTGTATCATTGACACTTTTTTCTTTCAACCTTTCTTTCTTTTATTCTACCACCCTTGTTCTCTTTTTTTTGTTTTTCAATTTTAAGCACAACTCACTTTTCAGCTTTCTTTTCCTTTTTCTTTTCACAACATACCTCTTATGATAGCACTTTCTTTTTCATAACACATTCAAGCACCATTACAATTTATAGCATCATACTCACCCAATTTCCTCTTTTGTTGTCACATGACTTTTTCACTTTAAAGCACTTAGGAATTTGGATCAAATTACGATCTTGAAAGAAAATGGATTAGGCTTGCATGCAAGGTTGTCAAAGAAATAGGCTAAAGGCTCAAAAGGGTTTAACTAGGGTGATGTTCATGGGTAGGTAAAACTAAAGGTAAACAAATATAGGTTGCCAAAGAAATGCCTAAATCATATCCTAACTTACACTCCTTATTTTCGCTTTGCATACATACCAGGCAAGTTCTAGCATCAGCCACAAACATAGAAGATACTATTAATTTCACACACACAAGGCACATGGTCGACTTGATTGGAAGTAATATAGACTCTCGACCCAACAAGTGAAGGAATTGAACCACAAAATATCACATAATGAGTCACAACTAGAGCCTAAACGTCTCAATAGTCACAATTGTAGCACATACTCTTGTTATAATCTCATGCTGCCTGTCAAAATAATTTCATGCGAAGCTAAAAAAATTTTAACTACTAAAAAAACAAAACGAAAAAAAAATGAAACAAAAGCAAACAAACATAGATGCGAATAGAGAAGTATAGCATGCAATACCACCACCCCACACTTAGTCAGGACACTGTCCTCAGTGGAAAATAAATACGAGGAACCTGGTTGGTCGGACTTATCCTATATGTCTGGGGTCATACCCCTTGCATTGGAATCATCATCAGAGTCGTAATCCTTAGAAGTTCCTCATAAGTATCCCACTTAATTCCAAGCGTGAGTCAAGGTGTTTGCAGCGAGGAGGGTTCTCCTTGCTCCTTGCGGCCTCTTTTCTTGCCCTTTTGGGAAGTGGTAGCCTTCTCCTTGCCTTGTCTCTCTTTAGGTGCCATTGTACCTGAGACTTGAAATAGTGTTAATGGTAGCACAATCTCAATGGATACAATATATACATAAGCATTAGGGGTACCACCCCACACTTAGTTTTGTTAACACAAATCAGTGAAGCGAAAGTGGTCGATTACTCAGATTTCGTCGACATACGTTTTAGGATTGTATTCCGACAAGAAAATCAGCAATGCATCACTTACTTGCAGCCATTGGACTACTTTCATGGTAGATATAGCAACACTACTACATAGGGATTACCACATGGAATAGTTATTCTTACAACAATCACAACCTCTTATGTCGGTAGGCACTATAAGTCTTATCCCGATGGCCGGGATAGTCTAACATATAAGTATCCAAACAACAATCTTAAGCACTATTCATATCCATAGTAATTCCGCAAATAGCATAACAATGCTATTAAAACCAATTTCAAGTCGGAAACAAGTCAAGATTTTCCTACGTACATGTTCACTCACATGATTTTGTATCAACAATCCAAACACATGAACATCACCAACAATCTTATATGATTTAGCAATTCATAATAGACATAGCAACGTAGTACTTACGAGAAATAAATGAAGAATAAGAGAGTACTTACTTGCTTGAAGCTTGTGGAGATGGTTTTGTGAATTAGAAGAGCAAAAGAAGAAAATTTTGAGAGGATTTGGATGTATATGCGGCGCCCTTAGGTCAATTTTTAGTGTGGTTGTGTTGTAAAACTAAGTCCCCTTTATATAAGAAGAGAATGGGTCGGGTTTTGACCCATTTACAATCGGTTTTGGAGACAAAAATACCACATATGCGGCGCATAATGCTCGGCATATCAATGACATATGCGGCGCATTGTCTATAGCATAATGGGACATATGCGCCGCATAGTCTATGGCATTTGTAGACATATGCGCCGCATAGTCTATGGCATATGAGATACTGAGACCAAATGCCATAGCATAGGCGGCGCATAGCCAAAAGCATACCTAGGAATAGGCGGCGCATAGTGTATAGCACACTAGATTCCGAGACCTTAGGCTATAGGATAGGTTGTGCATCATTCGTGGCCTAGTTTTACCAAGGCCTAGCCTTCCTCAAAGCCTATTTTGGTGTGAGAAATGCTCAATCCATAGCCTTGTGCATCACCATTCCTAACTTACCAACTTTACCATACAATGCGTCCAAATCGTCAATTGAAATCAATCTCCTCGTTGAATACTTCTTGCACCTATATTTGCTCAAAACAACTGAAAATGATTAGTACGATGGGTTGCCTCCCACCAAGCGCCTTAGTTTTGGTCGTGGCATGACTCTTATTTTTGGATTTTTCATTTATCAAAAACAAAACAAGTATAAAAACGATAAAACGATAAAATGATGAAATGATAAAACAATAAAACGATGGGTTGCCTCCCATCTAGCGCCTTATTTATTGTCGTGGCTCGACATAGTTACCTCGAGTACTCAGACTTCGTCGAGGTAAGTGATGGATCGTTTTCTGAAAGGATTTAGATGACAATGAGGCTTACCTGTGGGCATGCGATCTTCTTCAAGATGGCTCTTACATTTTCCCGGAGAATCTCCAATTATATCATCAATAGTGCAACCCATAGCTCTCTTGTATCTCTTCAGAACAGAGATGAGAGCTTCTACGTGCTGTTCACTTAAATCATCTGTACTCTCCGGAAGTATATTTCTACTTTCCAAGAACACATACCTTAAATAATCGGGAAGCTCTTGCGATTCTAGCATTGGTGGCTCGTCAAAGGGAGTCTTCGCTTTTGGTTGATACTTGAGATCACAATCTGGTTGCTTAGGAGTATAAGGCTCTATTTCTGTTAGAGCACTCATAAGTTCTTCATAACCTTCATTATCTTCATGCTCAACTTTCAGTGGCACAGCAGACAATGGCTCAACAGTAGGCTGTTTCTCTATAAATAATGATTTCGTATCCTCATGATGAACATCAGCTACAGATAAATCATTCATATCGCTGGGTTGCTTCATTGTTTTGCATATATCAAACCGTACCACTTCGTCATTAATTCGAAACAAAAGCTCATTATCTTTTATGTCAATAAGCACACTTCCAGTTGCAAGGAAGGGACGTCCCAAGATGATGGGAACTTCAGAATCCTCCTTACAATCCAGAATAACGAAGTCTGCAGGAAAGATGAATGAAGAAACTTTCACCAACACATCATTCAAGATACCCACAGGTCGTTTTACCGACCTATCAGCCATCACGAGCCTCATATTGGTTGGTGTCGGATCGCCTAGCCCAACTTCTTGTAGATGGATAGTGGCATCAAATTGATGCTAGCACCTAGATCGCACAACGCCTTGGCAAAATCCAACGATCCAATTGTGCAAGGAATAGTGAAAGCTCCAGGATCTGCCTTCTTTTGAACTAACGACCTTGTAGCGATTGCACTACAATGATGAACATTATTCGCCAACTCATAACTTGCTGCCCGCTTCTTTGTCAATAGGTCCTTCATAAACTTCGCATATCCAGGCATTTGTTCAAGTGCCTCCACCAATGGAACATTAATGGTCAGCTGCTTGAGCATAGTCATAAATTTGCTGAACTTAGTGTCATCCGCCACCTTCTTCAATCTTTGGGGAAAAGGTGGTGGTGGGTATGAAAGTGTTCTCTCCGCGGTTTTCTTCTCCTCTTGCTTCCATTTTCCCAATTTTTCAGGCTGCACAGTGCTGGATGTGGCTTTGTTGACGTCAGGAGTAGTAGCTGCGGCATCTTCTCCTTTTGCGTTGTCATCCATGTCCGCAACTTCGTCAATCACTTGCTTGCCTTTTTCTGAAGTTTCCAGCACCTTACTACTTCTGGTAGTGATGGACATGCATGACCCATCATTCCTTGGGTTTTGCACAGTATCGCTAGGTAAAGTGCCGGCCTTTCTTTGGTTGAGTGCTGCTGAAAGTTGACTGAATTGCTGCTCTAGTTGTCTAATTGAAGTGGAATGTGAATCTACTAATTGTTTCATGGAGGACAAATCATTAATTACCTCTGTAACTCCCGCGCTCGTTGCTTCCACTCCTTTCAATAATTTAGCCATCATGTCTTCCATACTTCCAGAATTAGATATGGTGGTATCACGTCTGCCAGGGGGAACGTACAAACCACTCTTTTCATTCTTGTTCTTCCAACTACCTTGGTCTTTGTTTCCAGATTTATCATAATAGTTCCGACCTTAGTTTCCTTGGGTATTCCCTCGGAAACCCCCCTGATTGTTCAAGTAGTTGGCCTCCTCTTCCGAATCAGATTCGTCTCTTCCTTTTGACGCAATCGCTTTCACTTTTTCAGTCTTCCTTAATAGATGCTTTGTAAGAAGATCCATTTGGGTTTTCGTGTGCGCCATATCTTGATCACGTTCTTCTTCTCTTCTTCTTTGGTCTGCAGTCATGCCAATAGATAAAGTGGGGCTTGCTACCTCAAAATCCATGGTATGCCAGGCTCTACTTTGTTTCGTCATACGATCTAGCATATTGCTTGCTTGACCAAAAGTGAGGTCCATAAAAGAACCTCCAGCTGCATTGTCCACCACTGGTTTAGTTATTGAATTCAAGGCTCTATACAAGATCTCCATGAGGTGAACATTAGTCGTGTGATGGTTTGGGCATCTCGCTAGCTTTGTCTTGAACCTCTCCCATGTTTCATGAAGAGCTTCAGTGGGAAGCTGGCGGAAGTTGCTGATTTCATCTCTCAATTGCGCCCTCTTGGATGGCGGAAAGAATCTTTCTAGGAAAGCGTCTCTCAATTGCCTCCAATTTGTAATAGAATCAGGAGTCAGCCCATTCAACCATAGTGTTGCCTCCCCAGACAGAGACAATGGAAATAGACGTAATCGAATTGCATTCTGACCAACGCCAGGATTGTCGAAAGACTTGCATGTAGAAATAAAGTTGATGAGATGCATATTCGGATCATCGCCTGCTAGTCCACCAAATAATCCCTTGAGTTGCAATAACTGAATCATAGTGCTTGTGATGTTGAACTTGGATCCGGGCGCTAATGGTGGTGGAATTATTGCTCCAGTGGCTCCGGCACCATCAAGATCATCATCATCATCATCGAAAGCTGGCTGCATGGGTTGGCGACCTCTTCTATTGGCAGGTGTTGTAGTTTTAGCAACATGCCTTGGGTTTATCAACTCGTCGTCACCTAAATCCTCATCATCTGGATTTGTGGCTCGTCCAGGATTATCAATGTTTTGTTGTTGGACTTGAGCAGCGGCAAGAGCAGCTAATCTTGCTTGCTCGTGTTGAGAAGCCATCCTGTCGATTTCAGCTTGTGCTTCCATTCTTCTAATTCGTTGTGGTTCAGGATTGATTGGTAATAACGGTTGACCAGAACTTCTAGTATGGGGCATGCACTAAAGTAAAAACCTGCAAGAAACAAAAACAAAAACTAAAAGTAAAAGTACGAGAATCTTTGACCAAAGGGTCTAGTAATTATCACGAACTTGAATGACACTCGTATTCCCCGAAAACGGCGCCAATTTTTGATAACGCTCAATCTACAGCTCTCGTGGGAGTGTAAAGAGATCGTTAGCAAATATAGAACCCAACCTGGGTTGGGTGTCGATCCCACAGGGAATAGCTTGGCCAACAAGTAAGTAAAATTACTAAACTTTTGGTGCAAGTCTCGTAAAAAAGGGGGGATTCTTGTTGTGCAAGTAATGTAAACAAAGGCTGAAAATAATAAAGTAAAAAGAGAGAGATTGTTACGTTGGTTGTAAACAATGAGAATTGAAGCATTGGGGTTATGTCCACCTTCTGAGGTATACGTTTCTATTGGCTATGAGTGTGCAGAATTGTGACATGCATGTGCTTATAGAGAATTGTATTCTATGGTAAATCCAAGCGTCTCTCGACCTAAACAAGGACTATTTCACTTTAACTCTCTCGAGCTTAAAGCGTGTCTAACGGTACGAATTCTCCAAGAGGTTAGTCCAGTTACGGCACTAGCTTTTTAATAGGAAAGGGTGTCCTACTACCTTGACATTATCTCTTTTCCAGACAAATAACCTTTCTCTCAAACAAGTTAAATGTTAGACTGGCGTATTCTTGCATTTGCAACCGCAAAGAATGTGGATTAAGATGAAGAGAATAATGATATAAGCAATATACGTGTCTCGAACTCACAAACTCACAGCAATAGATAGTAACTCATTCGGCTTCCATAACCCCAACAGAGAAGTTTAGTTACCCATGAATGCGAAGGAGATCACGATTGACATTGTTATTATATCACAATATTGAGTAATGGCGTGTAGATCAAGTGATAGGCGTGTGGCGTGTTTCCTTAGCTTGGTAACGATTCTCTTGTTGTGGAATTTAAGAATAGAAGAAGAATAGAATTAATGGAAAGATTAGAAGAGTTGTAATTGAGAAGTAGAATGTGTCTCTCCACTAAGGGAGGACTTAATTAAAAATCTCTAGCATGATAGGGTATTTATAATACTCCTATCCTACTCCTACTATGCTAATGAAATAAATAACCAAATCCTACTAGGCCTATGGAACACTTAACCCAAATGTACTAGGTTAATGTAACATTATCATAATCCAAATAAATTAATGAAATACATAACCCAATTGTACTAGGTTAATGTATCTTTGTCAAAATCCAGCTTTGTGTCTGTAAGTCCCCAAAGTCTTCAGAATTGCTGTTTTAGCCCGGGACAGATTTTCCATGCAGCAGTTTTGGTCCTTTAGGCGTCCCACTTCCTTCTCCTTTGTTCGTGAGCTTTCTTTTGCGTCAAGTAAGCCATAAAATGCTGTATTTTGCATCATTTATACCTGAAACTTTACTAATCATGTTCGTTAGCTCATTTATAGGAAAAAGGACTAAAAGTGCATGAAATATATAATTTGTTCTCAAAACTAGGCTAAAATATGGGCAAAATATATTGATATAGGTGTGTAAATTCGCCTATCATCAATACTTAATAGAAGAAGACCCTAAGACATATTATAAAACAATGAATTCAACAGAAGTGATATTTTGGAAAGAGGCTATTAAAAGTGAATTAGACTCTATCATTTCTATTCACACATGAAACTTGTATGATTTGCCTAAAGGTTGTAAACCCATAAGTAGAAAGTGGATATTCAAGAAAAAATTGGGGTCTGATAGTACAATTGATAAATATAAGGCTAGACTGGTGATTAGGGGCTTTAACCAAAATAAAGGTATTGATTATTTTGATACTGATTCTCCTGTGACTACAATAGAGACCAGTAGAACTCTTATTGCTCTAGCTGCTATTCACAATTTAGTGGTACACCAAATGGATGTCAAAACTACATTTTTAAATGGTGATTTAGAGGAAGAGATCTATATGACTCAACCTGAGGGTTTTGTGATCCCAGGACAAGAGGTTAAAGTATACAAATTGAGAAAGTCCTTATATGGACTTAAGCAAGCACCTAAATAGTGGTATAAAAAATTTAATTTCACATTAATGGATAATGGCTCTATTGTTAATTCATCTGATACTTGTGTTTATTCTAAAATGATAGAATTGAATTGTGTGATTATATGTTTATATGTGGATGACATGTTAATCTTTGGTCCTAATGTGAATGTTGTAAATGAGACTACGAAATTTTTATTTTCTAAATTAGAAATGAAAGACCTTGGAGAAGCTAATGTGATTTTAGGGATAAAAAATAAAAAAACTATTAATGATTTCCCTTTGTGTCAGTCTCATTATATTGAAAAGATGTTGAAAAGGTTTGATTGTTTTGATGTAGTTTTAGTAAGAACTCCTTATGATCCTAGCATACACTGAAAAAAGAATAGAGATTCTAGTGTTTCTCAAATTGAATATGCTAAAATAATTGGGAGTGTAATGTTTATCATTAACTATACTCGGCCTGATATAGCTTATGTTGTTAGTAGATTGAGTAGATATACTCATAATTCCAGTAGTGAACACTGGAATGCTCTTCATCTCTTGCTAAGATATTTGCGAGGTACCTTAGATTGGTGTTTGTATTTTAATAAATTTCCTGCTATTTTAGAAGGTTTTTGTGATGCAAACTGGGTGACTGACAATGATGAAGTTAGTTCTACCAGTGGCTATGTGTTTACTTTGGGTGCAGGTGTCATTTCATGAAAGTCTTTAAAGCAGACTTGTATAGCACATTCTACCATGAAATCTGAATTCATTGCTCTAAAGTTGGCAGGGCAAAACGCTGAGTGACTGAGAAATCTTTTAGCAAATGTGCCTTTATGGGGAAGACAAGTGTCATCAGTCTCTTTACATTGTGATTCACAGGCGTTAATTGAGATTGCTAAAAATAGTGTATACAATGGAAAAATGAGACATATTCGCATTAGACATGGTGCAGTTAAACAATTGTTGAAACATGGTATTATTTCCTTGGAATATGTAAGATTCAAAAAAAAATTGACAGATCCTATGACCAAGGGTTTGACAAGGAAAATGATCCTTGAATCGTGGAGGAGGATGAGGCTAAAGCTTATAGATTGAGGTGATATGGTGGATACCTATTTGTGGTCAAACGAAGCCATATAGGCCTTCAATAAACACTACATATCCTATCCCTATAGCATGAGGTAGTGTATTATGAGGTTGAGCTTATTTTTGCTCTTATGATCCATAGCCTTAAGGTGGTCTATGAGATAGACTTAATGGATCACCTATGTGAGCGTAAAAGGTTGGTCACCTTTTTATGAAAGACTTGGGTTATCTTTCTAGAGCACTCATGAGACCCAAGGTTTGTGTGCATGACCATAAACGCACTTTGTAGTATTGCGGAGGTTGCTTAAAATCAAGGATATGGTATGTGTTGTGGGGGTCTCAACTTATGTCCATCTACTTCAAGAGTACTTCACTTTTTGGATATTTGTTGTTGCTTCATAGCACTACGTGTCAATTCAAATCGAAAGATATTGACACTTAAGTAAGTGTTCCTTCCTTTTGCCCAGAATTTATTCTTCTTCTTTATCTTTGCATTAGTGGGGGACTGTGGAATTAACTCTAATGCAAAGATGAATAACTTCTACGTTACAAAAGAGGTATGAATACATCAAAACATCTGTTCTAATAGAATTAAGTAACATATGAAGTAATGGTTCTTTAATACCATTAAATATAACTCTTGCAACTCCACTTTCAAATACTATATAAAGGGTGTCTTTGGAGAAGATAAAAATACACCACATAAAGAAAGAAACAATCTTCCTCCTTTCCTCTTCCTCTTGAATTGTTTTGGGCAACTGGTTTGAAAAACCTCCAAACTTCCAGCCACGAGTGCACGTGTTTGGAAGTAGCTGTGGAACCTTGGGGAGCGACCGATTAGAAGGATTTGCACCGGAGTCGGGCCGAAATCGCTTTCAAGGCAATGGCTTGCCACGACATAGTGTTTGTGACAACTCTCTTACTATTACTAATTCAGTTCCAATATCAATATTGTAGCATTTTCCCAACAAGGTGCTTGTATTAGGATTACGTTTGAGGGTCGATGGTTTGAAATACATTTGGTTTGCTTACGTTCCTTATCTTGTGTCAATCTTTTTATCGTCTTCACTTTATTATCTTTTGATTTTCGTACTTTATACTCACTTTTTTGAAATCGTATCACCGCCGGTGAACTTTGAGAAGATCCGGCGAAGTGAGATTCAAGTCAAAATTTGAATTTCAAGTGGATTTTTATTCACCCAGTTTATGACGGATTCATGGACTCTGGTAGGGTCGTTCTTATCTCTGTTTTTTATTTATTGAACACTATGGACTCTTCTTGTTCATCTTTGACACGAACTAGATTAGTAGATTTAAAATTGGTGATGTTTGGCTATGAATTCTTTACTATTATTTTCGATTTTATGTTTACATGTACCATTAGATATGTGTGTAAATATTTCAAAAGATATGCTAGATTTTACTTGCATGGCTTTTGTATTTGGTCACAAATTCATCCTAATTCGATCCTACTTTACCCCTTAAGTAAAATATTTTATTGATTGATCCTTGGACTATTTCTTGCCCTCAAATTAGACTGGCCAAGTTTTTTTTACTTGTCTAATTATGGTATAATTTGATTTGGCTAACATTAATTCTCCTTAATTTAATATGATACTTGCTTATTTATGGAAAATGAAGATTTTGTTTTACTAACTAATTGATTTAGTACTTTCATTAAGAAAAATAAATATATTTAATTAATGTTTAAAATATTCTTCCTCCTTTTTTAATTTAGTAAATGTTCAAGATATTAGGCATATAAAGATAGCCTCTTTTTCATTCATGAGACACCTTTTATCATCCTCTTATACTCTTGTCATATATTAAAGAAAAAGAGGACTTTTTATTATACTACTCTTTATACAAAAGAAAGAAAAATATTTAAGCTTCTATTCATTCTAATATATATATATATATATATATATATATATATATATATATATATATATATATATATATATATATATATATATATATATATATATATATACTTTACGATTCTTGTTTCGTTGTGGCTTTGAAATGAGTGATTTTAATTTTTTTTCTCAGGTTATTCCGTTTTTCTATTGTGGAATGCTTAAAGATCTTTTATTGTTATCTATTATTTCCTATCAATATGTTTTCCTAATGTCTTAATTGTTGAACGTTATCGCTCTGAATTATGTTGCTTCTTTGTTTGCTTCTATATGTTATGGTTCCTCTGTGATGTTTATAAGTAACTCTAAGACTTGAGAATATATAATCGGGTGGAAACATATTTTTCGTGCATGTGTTTGTATTTGACATGTTTAGATTTAAGTTCTCGGTTTAGATATAATGAAGAGTTGTTAGGGATTCAGAAAAGTTTAAGGGTCATCCCAATTAGCCTTTTCTTTGTTTTTTAAAATATTATTTTGGGTCTCTAATAATTTATTGTACGAATACTGTTGCATAATAAAATTTATGAGGCTGAGTACGGGGGCGGAGAATATGTGATTTGAACGAATTATTTTACCACTTAGGCAAAACATCCTACGATTATTAATTAATTGTCTTGTCACTTAGAAATCATTTTTAGGATTATTAACCAACTTTCAACATGTTAGAATTAATTTTGAGCAGTTTCAACTTTTAAAAGCAATTTTCAGTAATATAAAAAAATCAGTTTCGGCAATATAAAAATCAGTTTCAACACTTTAAAAGCTAATTTTAGCATGTTTTTATTAATTTCCCATACCAAAAACTATTTTTCAACAACTAAATGTAATTTCAGCAATATTTGTATTAAACATCCAAAAATAAAATAAAAACTATTTTCAGCATTTAGTTTAATTTTAGAATTGTTTTTTCTCAATTTTCAGCATTTGAAATTATTTTAGCATTTAAATTTATCATAACGACCTGAATTTGATGAAATATGTTAAATGTGTATTTTTGTGTGATTTTGATTATTTTATCCCTCCTCATAGTTGCATTATAATATTTCTGGGGTGTGGGGTTGATTGACACAGTTTTCAATGCATTTTGGTATCATTTGTGCGATATTATAGTTTTGGAGGCCTCAAGAGCCTTATTATAGATTTCTGTGGTTATTTTTTGATTCGTGTGATGGATGGCTGAACAGACTGCATCAGCAGATCCAAAATATTGATTTTAGGGTGATAACATGTTTGATCTGGTTCCATGGCTTTTAAATATCATTTCGACCCTCGATTTGGAAAATTGTGATTTTGAATTTCGAAGGTCAACTTTGTAAAAACAACATCTTTTTGAAGATCTGATATCATCATTTAGTCCAAAGTGTCGAATTTAGTGTGGTTACATTGTTCATTTATGTGTATTGGATTTCGAATTTGTCCCGAGGCCTTGGCGGAAACTTGGAAAGTTTTCAAGTTTCCAGCTAATAGCTGGTGTACCGGTGATCGCCAGCCCTGGCTGCGATCGCAACTAGTGCAATCATCATGGAATTGGTGTGATTGTGACTAACCTGTCCAGGCGGGGGATAGTGCTAGCGCATACCCCGGGCTGCGATTGCAACATCTGAGAACTTGAAAGAGGTTTAAATAGACCCATTAGGTTATGAATTAGCTCATTTTTCACCTTGCCTCTCAAGAGCTAAACCCTAAAATAGTGTGAGATCTTAAAAGTGAAGCTTGTGGGTGCTTGGGAAGCTACATTAACATCCATTTCCTCAATTTAAACTTCAAAACAACTTCGATTCTTGACTTTAAAATGGATTTCAAAAGGTTTTATCCGGCAAATTTTAAAAATAGATTTCTTCAATTTGAATCTTGTTTTCAACACGTTTTGACTTGGGTTTTTAGCTGTAGATTTCTAAAATCATGGAGAACATATTTTTGAAATAATGTTATGATTTGTTTCTTCTTTTCCAAAAATCCGTTTCGAGGGTCCATTTGAACCCTGAACCAAAAGTAGGCAATATGAGTATCATTGGCTTTGTTTTGACGCGTAGATTCTATATTTCTTGGTTTTAGTTGATTCCGAGATCATTTTTGAGAAGTAAGATCGTGGGTTGAAGTATTGTGGATTGGTTTTTGGCCTTGAGGTATGTTATGACATAACTCTTCAGACAGAGCTGGGTAGTTAATTTGTATACAAAATAGATATTAGGGGAGGAAACTAATCATGAATTTGGCCATCTTAATGTGTTGTGTCCATGTGGGGTCCTATATGTGATATAATTATTGATTTATATATTATGTGATGTGTTATCGTGTAGGATCCTATATGATGTTGATAGCCTGAAATACATGTGAATAATTGTATTGTGTGGTTGAATTGCTTATTGTGGTACCATTGGTGTATTGTGATATATTTATACCTTGTTGGCATATGAAACATGTAAAAATTCATGGATGATAGAAAATAATAAGCGGATGTTTGGCTTACGTAATTGGTATATTTGTTGGTTATGGAAATACTCATTGTGGTTGATTGTGGAAATACTCATTATGATCGATTATGAACATTACATCCTCATATCATACTCATTCATGAAATAAATGGTACAACTGTGAAAATACTTAAGAAATACTGGCAACACCTTTTTATGACAAAAAATGTGACATCTTATAAAACCCTCCTTGAGGGATGTGTTCGAGAGGAGATATGGATTGTAAATGGATTGACGAACCCCTCATAGGTCCTAAGTCAGGAGGCTTTCCTCCGTAGGTGTATACAGTAATTTTGCGACGAACTCAGAGGCTGTGAGATGACCTCGTGCATCATCATCATCATCTTATACATTGCACTTATCTTATTGTGTTTATGTTGTCTTTGAATTGTCATATTGACTTATCATACCATTATTTGCTATCTTTCGTTGATTGTATTTGACAATCTTGTATATACATGTTCTTCCTTGTTTTTACATGTTTGGGATATGATTTATACTTGTGTTCTGCCTTCTTGTGTTGTTGCAATATACATGATGCCTATATATAGTATAACTGTAAGTGCAAGCAGTGTGGGCTACCATTGTGGGATATTTTTTTATCGCAGGTGATGTGCCCTTTATGTGTATTTTGTATATTTTATTACCTGCTTTGCACGGTCAGCCTATGATACTTACAGAGTACAAGTGTATTGTACTCACTTCTATTGCGCCCTTTCGGTGCAGGTCCTAGTACGAGCCCAGCTTGATTGATTCGGGCGACTATTTAGTGCTTTCAAGGTAGTGGTTGACTTTCAGGCTTCCGAATGTATTCCACTGTCTTACTTATAGACTATGTCTTTATTTTCATTTCAGATACTAAGTTTCTCTTTTATTTGGACATCTTAAATATTTTATTTGGATTCGACTTGTACTAGATACGTTCTTATACTGCTGACACCAGGTTTTGGGAGCTATGGCTGTATTGTTGACTTTAGTCTTTTCGTATTTTAATCATACTTATATGATTTGGTTTTGTTATAGAATACTTACCCTGGGGGTATTACGATTTTTTTCTCCTTTGTGTATCAGTTTAGGCGATAGGCTTACTCGTCAAGGCTCGTCGCAACGAGTGTCATCATGACCCTTGGTTTTTGGGTTGTGAAATTTATTTTCATCTATTTTAATATAATTCCAACATTAACTCTAGGCATATTAACTTATTTGTTTAGTTCACCTAAAATGAAGTTTGCATATTAATTCTTTTTATTAACAGGTTTCTTCATTAATCCAAAAATCGAATCATTACATAATCGGGTAGAAGCTGACCTTCTACCACCTCATTTTTGAATTCTATAAACTATTAATTTTATCTATATATCTAAGATCCTAGAATAGCCATAATATAATTACAATAAGTATCAAAATCTGCTTTTACTAAGGAAAATGATTCAGCAAGTGCAGCTTTTCCCACCAGGAAGCTTTGTTCCTCCCTTGAATGTGCAGGTGCATAGCTATGTCATGAAATATTTTGGTTGTATCAACTCTAACATTATGGAATCTTAGTCTATTCTTATCTTTCTAAATGCTATATACAACAATTGCAAATACACTGTAAATCATCTCAGCAAAAGCAACTCTCTTTTTTGCTAAAATGCATATCCATTCTACCTCTTGATGTCATGTAGCTATAGTTATGTTAGTTCTTATCTATGTAAGTAGCCTAGTCCATATCTGCTTGCTGTAAGGACATCTGAAGAATAGGTAGTGCAGTGTTTCTTCCTCTTGATCACAGAATACACAACTCATAGGAACTTGTACCCCTATCTTCTAAAGTCTATCCACTATAGACAGTCTCTCTTGTATTACGAGCCACAGATGGAATTTGAATTTAGGATGCACCCTCTAATGCAATATGATGTTATTCCATACCATCCTAGGTTGTTAAGGTTGAAGTGTTATATAAGTTTTCTAGATCTTAAATTTGTCACCCTATACCAAGCTCCCAAGGTGTGATATATAGATCTCTAGTAAAATTGTTGTGACATGATGAATTTTCCACTATCTATGATATTCTGCACCACCCAAGTTGAATTCTTGGAGCTTGTCATATCCTCTATATTAGTATTCTTTATGCAGTAGTCGTGCACCCATCTAATCCATAATGCATCTTTTTTTCATTAAAATAGCCCATAAGTGCTTCATAATGGCTTTCTTATTCCACAACTTGAGGTCAATAATACGTAGACCACCTGCTGCTTCTTGGTGGCATATTATTTCCCACACAACCAGTGTGTTATTTAATAATTCACTATGACCTGTCCAGAGGAATGACCAGCACACTGCTTCCAGCATTTTGATTATTTTTTTAGGAAGCACAAAGATTTGAGACTAGTAACTTAGCATACCAAACAAAACAACCTTTATCAGTTGTAACCGGCTTGAGTAAGACAATAGCTTTGATGAACAGCAAGTAATCCTAGCTGTGAAATTCTCTACTAAAGGCATTTATTGAGAGACTGTCCGTTTCTTTGTGGACAGGGATACTCCCAAGTACTTGAAAGGCAAGCTTCCTTTCACATATCCTAGCATTTGCAGTATATCATTTTTCATGTTAGGTGTGACCCCGGCCATATAAATGGAACTCTTCTCTAGGTTGTCTTTCAATTCATAGGCACATGAGAACTTATTAAATGATTCTTGTAGTAGAGATATAGAAGAAAGATTAGCCCTGCAAAACATTAAGAGATCATCAGCAAAGCATATATGGATGAGCCCAAATCTTTTGCATCTTGGATGAAAGTAAAACTGTTTGTTTAGGGCCAGTTGCATTATCACTCTATGCAAGTATCCATTGTTATAACAAATAGATATGGTGACATTAGGTCACCCTGCCTCAAGCCTCTTCTAGCCTTAAAGGTCTTTGTGAGTCCTCCATTTAGCATTTAGGAATAGGACACTGTGGAGACATATTCCATTACTCACTGGATGAACTTTTGAGGAAACCCCAGGTCATTCATCATAGCTTGTAGAAAAATACATTCAAGAGTCTCATAAGCCTTCCTAATATCCATCTTTAGCTCATCTAAGAGAGATCCATTTCCTGGTGTACCCTTTAAAGATATCATGACTCAAGAGTATATTATCTGAGATGTTCCTTCCTTCTATGAATGCAGATTGCGATCCTCTAATGATATTGTTCAATACTTTTCTCATTCTGTTAGTAAGAATTTTTGCAACCACTTTATACATGGTGGAGCATCAAGCTATAGGTCTAAAGTCCTTCACTTTAGTAGGCGAAGGTACTTTAGGAATTTAGGTGATTGCAGTGTAATTCCATGCCTTCAACATCTTGCCTTTTAATTTTTCAATGTGTTAAAATAGTCTTTTTGGCGTAATAATCAATTACAAGATGACCATGATTCCTATTCACCTAGATATCATGTCGATAGGATTTAATGAATTAATTTTTGACATACTAATCAATTGTTGGTTAATATAGAAATCATGCCTATATGTTTTAATTATACAAAATGAGTAATTATTTTAAGCAAGTTAATCATCTAATTAATTTTTAATCAAATAAAAGGCTTTATTGAGACCATTATATACTAAATGTGTTCTTATAATTTTGTTTGGCGTGATTTCTTCATCTAGACCTCAAATTTAACGTAGAAAGTTTAATGTCTCTTGGACATTAAGTTGGGACGGGTAGGCACTTTTAAAAACGCAAGTTTTGTCATTTTTTTAGAACACCCTTAAGTCTAATAAACAAACTAGGATGGGTAGGTAGATAGATTGAAAACTATGAAAGTTGTCTGAGCATTTTCGACAATGTGACATACAACATTGTTACACATTAATAAGCTGGTGTTGATCCGAATAAGACAAAATTAACTGTAGTTTAATCCTTTCGAATTGTTGTCTCTTTTATTTACCTTACATGTTTTAATTGTTTGAGGTATCTTAGGTTTTCTTATTTAATAATTTTTTATATTAATTATGTCACTTCTGACTCCTTGCTTATCTGATTTGTATCTTTTCTTTTATTTTATCACCTAAATAATAATAATTAAAAATAATTAAGTCATATGTCTTTCTTATTTGTTATTTTTACCACTAATTAACATTGAGTTAATAAAAATTAGTGATCTTCATTTATCACATAGAATCCCTACGTCATATATAAATTCGATCAGGACCTATATTTGTGGACCTCGAAAGGTGCCTAATACCTTCCTTTCGAGGTAATTTAAACTCTTATCCGATTTCTGGTAAACTAGACTAAATAATAAAATAAGTCGATAATAGAATGGTGCCCTAACGCACCTTAATTCATTAGGTGACGACTCTTCACTCTTAAACATCCTAAAAAGAGTTGTCACATTGAATTTTACTTTTCGCGAGAAAAATGGAGCTCGATAAAAGCGTTACTCCTAGTTTTCCCTTTCCCTTGATTTAGTTTATTTATCTCATATTTTTTAATTATGTTTGTATTATGATTTTGCTCAGTCAATCAATGATGTCCACTGAGTACCCGTGGCTTTGATACTCATACTAACCTTCTGTATCTTTTTATACATATCTGAGTACTAGTTGCCGCCGTTGACATTGTGATTGTGTTGGTTAGAGTTCGGAGACAGGGTGAGCTCTCAAAATTGGAGTTGATCATTTCTCCATCTTCTATTTTTAGATAGTCTTTTTATTTTATGATTATTGTGTATTTGACTTGAAAGTACTCATATTCTTTTGATAGAGGCTCTTGTACTGACTTTAGTAGGCCGTGGGATGATATTACTTTTTTATTTCACTTCATTTATATTATTGTTCTTATGATTTATGTATTGTAATTTAGTTACTTGCATAATTCTGGTATTTATGTCATTTTCTACGAATTATCTCATTACTTATAGTTTTAGGCTATGATTTAGTTTACCTACTGGTGAGGTAAAGTAGATGTATCATGACTCATGAAATAGAGTCGTGAAATTCAAAATAAATTCAAAATATGTATCAATCAAAGATGAAGAAAATATATAAAGAAATTCTTATACATTAGATATAACTGGCATTCTAATTTCTATACTATAGAAAAAGGGGTTTTGACATGGCTGGTTAATGACATAACAAATTTATCTAAGCGTAATTTGATCATTCACTTCAAAAGTTGATAACCACTTGCTGATATTACATAGTACGTGTAGCCATCACAAATTTTCTATCAAATACGTGGCACTTTCTTAACATTAGCAAATTTTCTACCAAATATGTGTAGTCATCTTTCTCAACTTTTTGCAGCTCCTCAATGTTAACATTTCTCTATTAAAAAAAGGAAAAGAAAATCTCAACTCTTCCTTCTCTGTTAAACGAAACTCTTTTTCTGTGTTAAATAATAATTAAACAAAACAATAGAGAATCTAAGGTGTGTATTTCCTTTATCGGGTATGTTTACATGATCCTTAGTTTTTACGATATTGGAAATCAACAATCTACTGGATAGTTGATTTAAGTTATTTCCTCAAATTTGCGCCTCCTCTTTCTTTACTTCTGATCGCAATTTGTTGTGTATTTTGTGCAATGGTTTTTATGATATGTGTTAGTATGTTTTCATGTCAAATTATTTTATATTAATACAACTTACAATATTGTGATTATTTTTTTGCTTTTTGATTTATTAAGTTTTAATTGGGGCTTTTCCATTTTAATAGCAGAAGAAATGGAATTTTCTTACCTGGGTTTCGTTTGGGGTTTCTTGACTCATGAAAAAAGAAGACCCAATTCAATTAAATTGAAATTGTTTAGATCTGAAAAAATATGATCATCTTCTCTATAATTGTTTGAATTGCAAAGAAACATTTCTCTTAAGTAGATGTTGCATCTATCGATTAAATTTTATGTTATATAGTGATGGTAAGGTGTTCTTGGTGAAGAATAAATATCCTCCTTGGGCTGCTAGAATTTGCCTGTTTCTTTTATAAATTCTAATTCATGATTTACTCTATATTGACCCCATCATATGTTGACCATCCTTCCGGTATTTTGTTATAATTGTGTATAGTGTGTTAAAGGAGGAACGAGAAAGGTCGTTGAGTTCCCATATCGAAGTGTGATGAGTTATTTAGTCTTTCCTCATAAGCTAATTTTCGGTATTGATCAGTTAGGCTCTAAGAATTGAATTTGTAGGTGATTTGCATATGTGGGTGCTTATTGGTTATGGTTTAACAAATAGGTAATGGTAACCCTAAATTTGATGGGTTATGTTTTGATTTTGGTCTTGGTAAAGGTATGCCCTAAACATGTTTGATAAAATACCTATGAGAACATTTTACTCTATTGTTGAACGTTTATTAAAGATATTGTATGGTATGGTTCGGTAATGGAACCCTAAATTGGTTTGGATGGGTTTTGCATGGATTAAAATAGTTTTGTATTGGTTTGAATGGTTTTGAATGTCTAAAATGGCTTGAATGGTTAAAATGGTTTTGAATGGTATGCATGGTTTAAAATGGTTAAATCGTAAGGCCTTGGTGGCTATGAAATTGATTTGAATTAAAACCTTGCGGGTTATACGGGAATCCCCTAAGTGAATGCATAATGAAAATGGTTTGAATCATAAATGTCTTGTACGGTACAAGGGAATCTCCCAAACAAAACTTAATAATAAAATACTCATAAGGTACACCGTAATCCCTCGAATAAGCCTAATAATGATGTACTTGAGGGTTACATGGGAATCCTTCAAGTAAACTAATTGATGTAACCTATGGGGTACATAAAAATCCCTTAAAGTTGGCTAAAGACATTGCTTGTAAGCTATAGTCGGTATGACGATACCACTAGTGATAGCCTTGGTTAATAATAAATGGAATGGTGGTTTGGTTGTGTGGTAATGGTTTTAATTAGGAAATAATGGTGGGGTGTGATAGCTAACTGTAAAGGTGTGAATCCAAAGAACGAATACTGGAAACTCATGTTTGTCGATATGAGGATTGGTCATGGTGACCCTATACTTGAGAGGTATACTACAATCCCTAACACTTGTATATATATCATGAAAAGCGAAGAGTACACGATAATCCCCTACTCCTATGGTTTCTCTGGTTCGTGCAGCTACACGCATAGGGGCCGTACAGGGGGTGACGCTGGACCCATATAGCCCATGGGTAGTTCTAGGATGGTTAAGCTACATATTCTCAGGTTAATGGTTTTAAAGGCATGTTAAACTCGATCTCCTTTCCTGGTATAGATTTTATATATATATATATATATATATATGGATATGTATGCATATGGTTGTTTTCTTGGTTTAATTGGTTTTAAATGTTGGTATTATTTTATCCTTTTCTTGAGTACTTTCTAGAATTCACCCGCTAACTCATCTTTGAGCGGCTGTATCTCCACGCAATGCAGGAACTGATTATACTACTCCGCCTGCTTATTGATCGAATTCAGGAATAGTCGATGTTGGATTAAATTGGTGATCTTTTATAGTTTGAAAGGCATATATTTCATGTCATGGATTACTTCGTATACTCATCTTTTCATAGACTTTGATTTTTGGCTGTGGTCGAGGGCATGTCCCAGCTCTTTGGTTTGATTTAAAGGCTTTGTATGGACAACTGAGGGCTTGTGGATAGAATAATCGTGATATATTTTTATATATACTTTGGGTTATTATTTTTGGTTTGGTTGGTTGGTTATTGGATGGATTGGCTTGGTTGGGTTGGTCTCGAATACGGGCTTATCCCAAAGTCATCACATTGATGAATGTATTATCTTGTTATATGTTCAAAATTCATCTAACTAAGGGGTATATGTTGGTTGGTTAGATTAGGTATCGAGGGTGGTCTCCAGTCCTGGTTGGACTTGAGATGCCCATTATGACAAGGCCCCAGTTTGGGTTGTGTCAAGTTGGTATGAAAGCTAAAGTTTCGGTGTCATAGGGTGTACATAAAGTTCTATTGAATAGAGTCCTTCTTTTGGGTTTGTAGTGCACCACACTTATAATCAGGAGGCTACGAGGCATTTAGGAATGTTCCACTTTCTTGTTGTTTTACTTTCGTGCTATGAAGTCTATGATCTTAAACTCTTTCCTAAATCTTCTTT
This sequence comes from Capsicum baccatum var. pendulum, assembly GCA_030864225.1. Taxonomy (NCBI): domain Eukaryota; kingdom Viridiplantae; phylum Streptophyta; class Magnoliopsida; order Solanales; family Solanaceae; genus Capsicum; species Capsicum baccatum. The sequence continues at coordinate 235,286,562 of CM061560.1, read as the reverse complement.
TGGTTGACATTTCAGATCATGTCCTCTTAGGGATCTAAAGTTTGTGGAAACTCACTAGTCCCACTCGAGGACAACATGGATGGATCCAATCCAACTCAAGAGGCATAAACCTGGTCAAGGGTCGTAGTCTCTGATCTTCTCTGTGGAGTTCCATCGGTCTCTATTGACCTTACCTTGGGAGGTGGCACTCATGTTCAGTTACCTTAAAAAAAGGTTACCAATGTCGAGTTTTGACGTTTTATTCATTTATTGACCCAAATAGTGACAACTCTGTCACACTATTTCAATCCAATTAGTATGGGGAAAATAAGGCAAGGTCGAGAAATAGGCAGAGTAAGAGGTTTTAGTTTTTTGAACAAAGCAGAGGCCAACAGTATAATGGTAAGTGGTCTAAGATAAACAGTTGAGTGAGTCCTAACTCCTGTTCCATGGCTAGTTCTCCCTACAAAAATCCATTGTGAGATAGATATTTTCAAATCGGTAATGCTTCTAGGGTATAAGGTGCCCAATCTCGAGCCGGTGGGGCCCAATATTCACCATCTTATCCTTCTTATATATTTTATGGTCGGTCACACCATGGTTGTTGTGATAAAGGAAGAAATCATTATTTTAATTATGGACAGTTGGGTCATATGCAATGGGAGTGTCCCATAATAATTATCGCTTGGGAAATAGGATGCATGTTACCACTTCTTTAGCTCTTGCGCAAATGGGTGCTTGTTCTGGCTCCGACACTGGTCAAAATCATCTCAATGCTCTTACTATCCTTCATGAGTCTGAGGCATATTCTTATACTAACACTGGTATGTTGAAAACTCTTTTCTTGTTATATGTATTAGTTACTTAGTCTGGGGTCCCCTCTCTCTTATGTGACTCTATTTATGGTGATGTATTTTGGTTTTGAACCTAAGGTTATTTTGGACTCTTTTTCTATTCCTACCCCAGTTAAAGACTCTGGTGGATTTGTTTAAATTGAAAATAGTGGATTTCGATGTCATTCGTGGGATGGATTAGTTGCACTCATGCTATGCATCATTAGACTATTGAACCCGTAGGGTTGTCTTTAAGCTTCCTAGTGAGTTAGTTATGGGATGGGAGGATGGTTTCTTGGATATTAAGGGGAAAGTTTATACCATATGTTAGAGTTCGGATATTAATCTCCAAAGAGGGTGTCTCTATTATCTTGTCTGTGTTAAAGGTTCTAACTCGCAAGGTTCTTCTTTGCATTCAGTTTTGATAGTGAGTGAATTTCCTGAGGTCTTCCTGGTGACCCTCATGGTGTCCTTCTAATGGGGAGAATGAGTTGTGGATTGGTCTTGTTTAGGACAACTGTCCAAATTTTTATTTTTTCTTTAAAAAATAGTTTTGGTTAAGTTAAAAGGGTTTAGGGGGACATTAAAGAACCCTTTTAGGAAAAGGTTTCACCGGTCCTAGTGATTCTCCGTGGAGTGTTTCCTTTCTCTTATGCACAAGGAAGGATGGTTTTCCCCAAAAATGCATAGGTTATCGGTAGGTGAATAAGGAATTTAGAGTGTTATCCTTTATGGGGTGGACCATGTATGATTATTCTATATGGGGTACTCTGATAGGAGTGTAGGGTGGTTGATAAATACTAGGTTTGAACCTGGATGTTGATTTTAAAGAAGGGAGTATTTTAGTTGGGGATAGCAATGCGTGGATTATGGAGGTAGATTGGTAGGTTGGATAAGATGTGTGGAAGGGGGAAAGGTTGGTAACTTAGGAATCCAATAGTGGAAAAGTTGTGGAGTATAGGCCAGGGGTTCAGGTTGAACATATGGATTGGGGGTCTAGTCATTTGATAGATTAGAGTGGAGTATTATGCTTGTAGGTGTAATGGGATGAAAGTCGAGGTTTAATCTTGAATTTTCTTTTAGCGGTGGACTTCAAGGAAAGGTAGGGGTGCATATTCTAGCAATTCTCTCCTATCTCGATTAAGCATAATCTCTTAGTGTTGCATGCATTCTAATAGTGTTTATGCTTAAAGTTAGCATTCTACATTTATCTTGTTCCCTGGATATGAATCTTGACCTTACATTGCATACCTATGATATATGTGGTCGTGTATTTTTCGGTGTTCAATCCTAAGGAATCCTACTATGGTGTGTGTGTCTTTATAGTTCTTCATTTATGACCTAGGTGGTTGCTATGAAGTACGTTGTGCCTATTGAATCGTGTCTCATTTTGGGGGTTTCGCGTTGGGTGGTGTAAGTAATTCTTGTACTTTAGTTCCTTAATGACCCTTTTTATGTTAGAATGGTGGTGGCTTTGGAGGTGTAGTGATGTTCGGAAATGCGAGAAGGTAGAAGTCCCTAAGTAGGAGATATTTTATGGTTATTACTGGAGCTAAGGTTTTGGAAGGGTAAAGTAAGATTATTGCTATGAGGAATGGTTAGGAGAGTAGAGGTGTAGGTAGTGAAGAATCTTTGTGAAAATGATAGAGGTTACTAAACCCTTAGAAGGATAGGCAGGATTACCAAAATATAATAGGTAGGCTTGAATATTGTGGTTGATAGATATATCAATTGTTGTGTTGGGTACTTAAAATCTTGGTGAAAGCGGAATAGTGTTTCGGATGGATGTAAAGAATAGAGTCCTGTTGCCTAAGCTAACTCTTTTTAGCTCTGGATAGGCTTGAACATGGAGGTGGTCTATAGATAGACTCTGGCTCTCTTGGTAATGTATCTCTGTAGAATTGTAAGTCGAACTAAACTTGCCCTCTAGCATAGGTTTGATTCATTCGGTATTCTATGTGTTTGTGTTGAGGAATGGTATGGATAGTCCTTCGTAGGTTAGTTTCTTTTTATGATTTGATATCTCAGATTCTTTTTCCTATATAGAGGTCCCGGTGAGGATCTTGGGTTGGTAAGTTCACCAGGTACGAACAAAAGGTGTGGCTTCGATAAAGGTTCTATGGTGGAACCAAAAGTTCGAGAAAGTCATTTGGGATGCGGAGGAGGACATGGATTTCAAGTATCCATGTTGGTTCTTCATTTTGGAATCTCATGCGTAAGGTATGTGTTCTTTATCACATCTTTGTTTTCTAACTTGGTTAAAGTAAGGGTGGATTTCCTTATGTCTTTGTTCTCTAACTTAGATAATGGTCAGAATGAAGGTGTTGGGGTGTAAATCATGCTTGTAGCATGTGATGATCTTCTCATATTAGTTTATGTCTTGATCTTCTATTTTAGTTAGAGGGAAGTTTGATGTGCGTTAATGTGTTATCTCGTGGTTGTGCTTGCCCTTATCCTTAATTCGTGGACAAATGATCCTAAGTAAGGAGAATGAAATACCTTAGATCTTGGCCCTTGCAAATATTTCTTGAGTTTGAAAATTCTAGACAAGGTACGATTTGGCTATACTACTCGTATGCTATGGTACAGACTAGTATTACCTCTCTCAAATGTTAGTTAGTGTATTTGGGTTGGTTTCTGTCCAAGATACAACAAAGCATCATATTGGTTATATAGTAGGATACGAGGTGTATGATGTTAAGTCATATGATGGCCAAAGTTTGGTCTAGTTGAATCTGTCCAAGGTACGGTTTAGGGGTACTTCTCATACTTTGGGTACGAGTTAGACCTAGGTGATCATATGATGGTCAGTATGGGGGACCAAGGTGAGGTTTTGGGTATAAGATAGGTACCACTCGTACCCTAGGGCATGATTTAGGGGGTGGTTCATACCCTCCTATGGGTAGGTTTTCAGCTTTTAAGTTGAAGGTAGTCTGGACATTTCCCATCCCAAAACCCTTATGTCCCCAAATTATATATCATGTTGTGGCCTCTCATAGTACTCATTGGAAAATTTAAACATTCCAAAAACACTCTCTAACTCTCTTTTAAATATTGAAGGCTAGGGTATCAAGAGGTGTTCATCTAGAGGTTAAAGGGGTCAAGTTCTTTCCGTGAATCATCTTGTATAAGGTAAGTAACTCCTCCCTCATTATTAGTTACAACTAAAGGCATGTTTTAATATGCTTTAAACATTGATTGTGGATCATGAATGATGGTTTTGAAAACCAATGTTGAGGGTTTTGATGCATATTTATGGGCAATGTTTACTTTTGGCTTAAACTATGTTTTCACATGTTTTTTGGTGGTGGTTTACTTATATGGGTGCTTGTTGGTTATGGTTTAACAAATGGGTCATGGTTAACCCTAAATTTAATAAGTTATTCTTTGGTTTTGGTCTTGGTAAAGGCATGTCCTCAACATGTTTGATAAAATGTCTATGAGAATGTTTTACTCTATTGTTGAACTTTCATTTAAGCTATTGCATGGTATGGTTTGGTAATGGAACCCTAAATTGGTTTGGATGGTATTTGCATGGGTTTAAATGGTTTTATATTGGTTTGAATGGTTTTGAATGGTATGCTTGATTTGGAATGGTTAAATGGTAAGGCCTTGGTGGTTATAAAATCAATTTGAATGAAAACCTTGCGGGGTACACGGGAATCCACCAAGTGAATGCATAATGAAAATGGTTTGAATGATGAATGTCTTGTGGGGTACAAGGGAATTCCCCAAGCAAAGCTTAGTAATGAAATACTTGTGGGGTACACGGTAATCTCCGAATTAAGCCTATTAATGATGTACTTGCAGGGTACATGGGAATCCCCTAAGTAAACTAAATGATGTAACCTATGGGGTACATAGGAATCCTCTAAGGTTGGCTAAAGACATTGCTTGCAAGCTATAGTCGATATGACGATACCAATAATGATAGCCTTGGTTAATAATAAATAGAATGGTGGTTTGGTTGTGTGGTAATGGTTTTAATTGGGTAATAATGGTCGGGGGTGGTCGTGAGTCCAAAGGACGAAAACTGGAAACTCATGTTTGACGACATGAGGATTGGGCATGGCGACCCTATACATGAGGGGAAGACAAAATCCTTTAACACTTGTATATAGGTATCATGGAGAGCGAAGGGTACCAGAATCCCCTACTTCTATGGTATCTCCGGTTCATGCGGCTACACGCATCGGGGCCCATCCAGGGGGTGATGTTGGAGCTATATAGCTGTGGGTGGTTAAGGACGGTTAAGCTACACATACCTAGATTAATGATTTTAAAGGCATGCTAAATCCGGTTCTCTTTTCCAGCATAGATTATATATATATGTGTGTGTGTGTATGTATAGATATGTATGCATATGGTTGTTTGCTTGGTTTACTTGGTTTTAAAGGTTGACATTATTTTATCCTTATCGTAGGTATTTGCTAGCGTTCACCCGCTAACCCGTCTTATGGTGGATACACGCGATGCAGGAACTGGCCATACTATTCTTCCTGCTCATTGATCGGATTTGGGAACAGTCAGTGTTGGATTGAAGTGGTGAGCATCCATAGTTTGGAAGGCATCCATTTTATGTCACGGATTACTTCGCTTACTTTTGTCTTTTCATATACTTTGGTTTTTGGCTATGGTCGAGGGCATGTCCCGACTAGATACTCTTTGGTTTGGTTTAGACAATTTTTATGAATAACTGTGGATTCCCAATTGGACTTGAGATACCTATTACATCAAGGCCTCAGTTTGGGTCGTGTCAACGATGATCACCCACGGCTTCGAATAAGGAGCACTAGCCGTAGATTAGGAACCAGAACTCCCCCACTTCTTATTAGACCACTTTCCACCAACTCTACCACTCTGTTGCTGACCTCCACCCTAATCAGAAAATTTAAACTTCTTATTCTACCTTTCCCTAATTTCCACTTTCTTATTTTTCTCTTCCTCAACCTGCTGCATATATACAACCCATATGGAAATGTCCATATCTTTGTTCGACAAGGAAGACTTACTCTCTAGAATCAAATCATGGGACAGCCCAGAAGCAAATTTCCTTATTCTAGCCCTCATGCTAGACACTTATTTGTGAGCATATCGGGACAGCTGGCGGAATTTCAAAGCATCCTACTTTGCTTTAGATTAACAAACTCTTCCGCTTTCACCTATCTCAACTCTGGAGGAAAGAAGCAGTCCAGAAAAGCACTATAGAAATCATCCCATAATATGGATTTGGCATCATCTCCCCTAGACTGTTCCCATTTCTCATACCATTGGTATGCTACATTCTTCAATTGATAGGCTGCAAATGCTACACCTTCCACATTAAAAGCATGCATCACACGGAAGATATTTTCTATCTCATCAATAATGTTTTGAGGATCTTCCTCAACTTTAGAACCAATGAACACAGGAAGACTCAACCTCATGAATCGGCCAACTCTAGTGACCTCAGATGATGGAGCAATAGAAGCAGCATGCTCAGTCTTGGAGGCCACCAACTATGTAATAAAATGAATTAACTAGAGAATCTTAGCATTAAACACATCCACTCGAGGTGACTGGGGAGGGATAGAGGGAACCGGTAGAGCTCCCTCGGGGCAATCAGAAGCTTTGACTCTAGACCGGGTCTGAACTCCTAAGTAGGATGAGCTCCATAAACATTATCTTCAGATGGGACAAAAGAGTTTTCACAGTTATCAGATCTTCTTGGAGGCATGATCTGAAAGGAGAACAAACAGAAATTAGAGAGACTCAAGACCTTAGACTCTACAGCTTGAAATAGAACAACAAGAAAGAAAAACATTCTTAAATGCCTTGTAGCTTCTCCCTTATAAGTGTGGCGCGCTATACACCCATAAATGGGACTCTAATTGACACAGCTTTGTTGGACACCTAATAACACCAAACTTAGGCTCTAATACCACCTTGACATGACTTGAATAATGAGTGGTGAATTTACCACTCGTTCGCACTCAACATTCATGCACATTACCATGTTTTGAATGAATAAGTAAGACATATTTGTGATTCAATGCACTAATATCCACATTTTTCAGGCACATAGGTAATGAGATGAAAATATATGGATGGAAGCTAAAAAAGATCAAAAGAAGGAAAAAAGTACAGTTTAAAGACCTGGAGCAGAACGTAGCCTCAGTTATCGTGATCGCGGTCAGTCAAGAAAGTCAATATACTGAGGTAGATATATGAATAGGTACGGAAAGAGGCTCACTAATAGAATCAAAATCCAAAGCATATGCAGACACATAGGAGAAAGTTGACCCGGGATCAAATAATAAAGATGCAGGTCTGAAACAAATGGGAATAATACTTGTAATCACAACTTCAGAAGCCTCTGCCTCGGGTTTGCCTGGTATAGCATAACACTGACCACGACCACCAACTGTTTGGGTAGCCCCACGACCACCACTAAGGGCTCAACCTTTTTTACCTCCTGCACCTCTGGTAGAACCCCTACCTCTCACAACTAAAATAAAAGTAGCCTGAATTACCCAACGAGGACAGTTTTGGCCACATGGCCAATCTCACCACACATATAGCAACCTCTATGACCAGCCGCAACAGAAGAAGGTACAACTGGGCCCGAACAGACACCCTAAACTACTGAACTAGAAGATCCACCACCTGAACTTTGTATAGCCACCACTAGCCTACCATGGTATCCACGAGAACCTGTAAAATCTCTGTCTCGAGAGGTCTAACTCCTGAACTCACCAAATCATCACGCCTTCTTGTCACCTCCCTGAGATGCACTAAGAATACCCTCTGTCATCTTCGTAGGATCCATAAAACTCTAAAAAGAAGACTTAAACACAACCATCTGAGACGAATCCAGTTAGAGAAAAATATCTAAACCCTTCACGAACTTCTAAATCTTCTCAGACTCGGTAGAAATGGTATCATAGGAATATTTAAACAAGGCATGAAAGTGTGACTCATACTCAACAACTGTCATGAAACCCTATTCCAAATGATCAAACTCGTCCCGCATACTGTCTCTCAAACTTAAAGGCATAAATCTCTCTATGAAAGCCTCGGTGAACTGATCCCAAGTCATCTCGGGAAGTCATGAGGTCTACAACTGACAAGAGACGTCTACTAATCTCTCTTTGTATCTCTCAACTGATAAGATATAGTATAAGCTATACCATCTGTGCAGAATGAATGAAACACAACTCAGAACGCAAGTTATGAAAGAACTTCACACGATAAAGAATAAAATAAGGAAAGTTTCCTAAAGACGTCCTTTAGCCTCTCGAAGATACATACTGATGTCTACATACCGATCTACGAGACTCTATTAGACATCTCATTCTTACACTGTTGAGACCAATGAAACCTAGCTACTTTGATACCAATTTGTCACGGCCCAAAAACTAGGGTGATGATGGCACTTGTCGCAGCGTACCTTGACAAGCAAGCCTATTACCCAAATTGATACAAAAGAGAAAAAGAAAGAAATATCCTAATGTAAGGCTTCTAGAATGAAGCCGAACCATATAAGTAATCATAACAATGCATAAGGAACTTATCCAAAATACCAATCATGCCCAAAACTAGGTGTCAATAGTGTAAGAACTACTAATACAATCCAGGAGTCAAATACATTAGAAAAATAACCACAAAGGAATAATATATGTCTCTAAATACTAATAAAGACATAACTACTATAGAAAGATAGAAGTGAGTATCGGACGCATGAATGCCCAACTGCTACCTTAGAAGCTCCAACAATCGCCTGAGTCAAGAAAGCTGAGGCACTCTCGAGCTAAGACCTGCACTGAAAGGGCGCAGTAGGAATGAGTACTATCCACTTGTACTCAGTAGGTATCATAGGCCGACCAAGCAAAGTAGTAAATAAAGCAAACAAAATATATGCTAAGGGCACATCACCTGTAATCAGAAAATATCCCACAACGGTAGCCCACACCACTTGTACTAACAGTTCTAATATATCATATTTATTCCAACATCACAACAAAATAGAACACAAGTATGCATTATATCACATATAAGTAGAACAAGAGGGAACATGCATATACAACATCATCAAATAACAGTAAAAAAAGAAAAGGCAATTATATAAATGGCAAGTTAATATGGCAATACAACACAATATAAACACAATAAAGTAAGTGCAATATATATATATATGATGATGATGATGATGAAGATGATGCATGAGGTCGTCGCACAACCTCTGAGATTGTCTCACAATCCCTGTATACACCTACGGAGGCAAGCCTCTCAACCCGGGACCTATGGAGGGTTCGCCAACCCGTATACAATCCACATATATCATATGTTCTTTCCGGCACATCCCTTGGAAAGGTGTTATCAAGTGTTGCTAGTGTTTCTCAGATGTTGCTACGGTGGTACCAATATTTCAAGAGTGGGTATGATAATGCTCACAATCAATCACAATGAGTATTTCCATAACCAACCACATGATATATTTCCACAACCATGAGTCAATATCCACTCATTATTTTTGTTTCATCCATGAATTTTCACATGTCTCATATGCCAATAAAGTATGAATATAATCACAATACACTAATGGTACCACATTAAGTATTTTAATAATACAATATAATTATTCACATGTATTCAAGGCTATTAATATCACATAGAATCCCACACGGTCACACAAATCACATAATATCTCAATTTCGATAACTATATCACATATAGGCCCCCACACGAGCACAACACATAGATAGCCATTTTTCAAGATTATTTCCGACCCTTAACATGCATTTTGTATCATCATTTACTATCCATCCCAGTCTGAAAGAGTTAAGCTATAACCTATCTCAAAAGTCGAAACCGGCCCACTATACTTCGAACTCACCACCTTACTTTTCATGAATAATCTCAAACTCCACTAAAAATATCAAATACGAAAACTGCGCATCAAAATAAAATCAACGACACTCATATTGACTACTTTTGGTTCGGGGTCAAAACGAACTCCCGGAACGGGTTTTCAAAAAAAGGACAAAATCAGAATTTTAGTTCAAAAACATGTTCCCCATATTTTTAGGAACCTACAGCTGAAAATCCAAGTCAAATCGAGTAAAAAAATGAGGTTCAAATTGAAGAAAACCCATTTTTGAGCTTTACTGGTAAAATCTTTGAAATCCGGGTTAAAATTAAGAATCAGGGTTGTTTTAAGGGCTAAATTGATGAAAAACTAGTAATTATAAGATAAAAACATTATTCAAGTGAAATTGGAGTTTAAAATCAAGACCTAAGAATTTTGGCGTTTTGAAAAATTAATCAAGAATTACTAAGAAAATGGTGAATTCCTACCTTAATTTCGTAATAAAACCAAGAAATAGATGTTAATCTAGCCATCCAAGCTCCCACAAGCTTCACTTTTAAATTTCACACTATTTTAGGGTTTAACTCTCAAGAGACAAGATAAAAAATGAGCAAAATGAGCTCAAAATTGCTATATATATTGCAGAAAAACTGCACAAAAAAGCTGCATTTTTTTTTAAAGTCCAATCCGGACTTCGACGGGGTGCCCAAAATTCGTTCGGAGTTCAATACATGCAAACGAAGTATGCAATCATACTAAATTCGACGTTTCTGACGCGATGGAGATATACAATTTTCAAGAAAATATTATTTTCACACAGTTGACCCCCGAAATCCGAAATCATAATTTTCCAAATTGAGGGTCGAAATGAGATTTAAATATCGTAAAATCATACCAAATATGCTAACACCCTAAAATCGATATTTTGGATCTGCTGGCGAAGTTGAATTTTCCATCCGAGGTCGTTTCGATTAAATGTGGGCCCCACATCCATATTTTTAATTTTTTAACTTTTCGATCAATAGGTCGAAATGATCTTGGATATACCGGGATCCGAACCAAAGGTCTACCTAGCCTAAAATTGATATTCCAGAGTTGTTAGCGCATTCCATTCGGCCATCCGTATCATAGATCAAAAGATATTCTCATAAGTCTAAAATAAGGCTCTCGAAGCCATTAAAACCACAATATCGCATAAATGTTATCAAATGCATCGAAAATTATGTCAATCACTCTCACACCCCAAAAATACTATAATGCAACTACAAGGAGGGATAAAATAGTCAAATCACATAAAATCACAAATTTTACATATTTCATCAAATTTTTAGGTCATTGCAACAACTTCCTAAAATACAACTTTTGTTTTCAAGCATTGTATAACTTTTCCAAACTTTTATCCAAATAAATTTCACATGATTAAGAATTGCATAAAGAGTTCTCTTTCATCTCAAATTTGGCTTCCGCTTTCAACCAGAAATATTTCGCTAGAAGAAACAAGGAATTGTTGATTCCTTTGGCATCATGTAGTAGATAATTTCTAAACTTTACAAAAAGGGATTTAGAAATTATGTAATTTCTACCATTGTTGCAACAAATTGAAGTTGACAATTTTGTAATTTTTAACCTCTCATGTAGCTTGCTGAATATGATCCCTTTTAAAGGTCTATCTAATTTGGATGCTTTTTTGAACTTGGTTCAGGTTAGTAATCATTATCAAAATATTAAATTGATATTTTATTTTTGGCCTACTTTGCACTTAATTAGTTATTCCATTGATCCACTGCAGGTTCACTCTTTTTTCTTTGAATTTCTTGGCTGATCGTTAGAGAAATTCAGAGGGCCTTTTTTTGTTTTGCTCTCTTTGAATTTTTTCACTATTAAAAAGAGAAATATCATGGGATATTTACTACGTTCCATCAACATTATCATCAAGCAATACTTTTTTATGTTGTTCAGATTCGGGTGTGGATATTTGATGAACGCCGAATGAGGTCTATTCTGTTTTAGTTTTAATAGATACTTGATTGAAAACATATTTTGTATTGATCTATAAGATTATTAGGCTTCTATTTCTAGAGAAACTCTACCTTTAGAGGATTTTTTTTATTAGTTACTCATAATTTTTGTAGGTTTGTCACAAATTTCTATTGTTTTTAGTGATTTTATCAAACAGTGTTACAATTCAAGTGATAAAAATTAGTTTTTATCATGTTCAATATCAGTATCAAGAGCAAGGGTATATTATGACTTGGATTCCATCTAAAATCAAGTAACAACTTCAGTGTTGAAAATAAACTATATACACCTATCCTCTTTATAATTGGTTTTACTACAGACTAGTTTGAACACCGGGTTATGTGCGAACAATATTAAAGAATGTAATTACGCTATACATTATGTGGAACTTATAATATACATTTGTATATTTGAAAAAAGAAAATCATTTCATTTAGTATATTAATGAGTGATATCATTAAATTCATTGTTGTTTGTTGCATATTTATTTAAGGGAACATATTTCATAAATATTAACCATGTGTGACATTATTAATTTTTATTTTTTATTTTTTTTATCATATACCGCTAATTCTATCCCACTAATTCTAAGATGAAACTTCTTCCATCAAAAAGTCAAATGCATTTGTTGCTAAGAAATTAATTAAAAATTCTAAATTGATAAGATTTTAAAATCATATCATTAATGTGCTTGTTAAGAAAAAATTTTATTTCTTTTTTAAGTGGGGCAGTTTCCAATTTTGTAGGATGTTCTGTTTTTAGTTAGTAATTGTTTTGATTTTGTTTCATTATTTTTTAAAATTTTAATTAGTTTAGAAATTTTAAAAATTCTAAATTGATAATATTTGTAAAAATACTATCAATGTGCATGTTAATATTTTTTTATTTTTTTTTATTTTTAATGTGTAATTTAGATGGGGTGGTTAATTTGCAAATTAGTTTATATACTTTTTTTTAATATTTATTCTTTTTTAATTATTCTTTATTAAGTAGGATTTTTGTAGTGTTGATATTTGTCACTTTTGCTTCTCCTATTACATAAAGGTAGATAATTCTAAGATGAACTTCTTCCGCTAAAAAGTCAAAAGCGTTTGTTGCTAAGAAATTAATTAAAAATTCTAAATTGATAAGATTTTAAAAAATATTATTAATGTGCATGTTAAGAAAATTTTTTATTTCTTTTTTAAGTGGGGCGGTTTCCAATTTTGTATGGTGTGCTGTTTTTAATTACTAATTGTTTTGATTTTTTTTCATTATTTTTTAAAATTGTAATTAGTGTATAAATTTTAAAAACTCTAAATTGATAATATTTTTAAAAATATTATTAATGTGCTCGTTACAATTTTTTTTCTTATTTTTAATGTGTAATTTATATAGGGATGGTTAATTTACAAATTAGTTTATATATTTTTTTATATTTTTAATATTTTTTCTTTTGTAATTATTATTTTTTTAAGTAGGATTTTTGTAGTGTTGACACTTTTCACTTTTGCTTCTCTTATTATATATAGATATAGATAATTCTAAGGTGAAACTTCTTCCGTCAAAAAGTCAAAAGCATTTATTGCTAAGAAATTATTTAAAAATTCTAAATTGATAAGATTTTAAAAAATATTATTAATGTGCATGTCAAGAAAAAGAATTATTTCTTTTTTAAGTGGGGTAGTTTTTAATTTTGTAGGGTGTGCTGTTTTTATTAGTAATTATTTTGACTTTTTTTTAAATTGTAGTTAGTGTAGAAATTTTAAAAATTCTAAATTGATATTATTTTAAAAAATATATATATTATTAATGTGCATAATAAGAATTTTTTGTTTATTTTCTATTTTTAATGTGTAATTTATATAGGGGTGGTTAATTTGCAAATTAGTTTATATACTTTTTTCTTTTTTAATATTTATTTTTTTTAAGTAGGATTTTTTTAGTGTTGACAATTGTCACTTTTGCTTCTCATTTTAGATAGATAGACAGACACACAAACAGATAGATTAATTTTAAGATGAAACTTCTTCCGTCAAAAAATCAAAAGTGTTTGTTGCTAAGAAATTAATTAAAAATTCTAAATTGATAAGATTTTAACAAATATTATTCATGTGCATGTTAATAAAAAATTTTATTTCCTTTTTAAGTGGGGCGGTTTCCAATTTTGTAGGGTGTGCTGTTTTTAATTAGTAATTATTTTGACTTTTTTTCATTATTTTTTAAAATTGTAATTAGTGTAGAAATTTTAAAAATTCTAATTTGATAATATTTTTAAAATATTATTAATGTGCATGTAAGAATTTTTTATTTTATTTTAATCTGTAATATATATAGGGGTGGTTAATTTGCAAATTAGTTTATATACGTTTTTCTTTTTTAATTATTCTTTTTTAAGTAGGATTTTTCTTGTGTTGACGCTTGTCACTTTTGCTTCTTCTATTATATATAGATTTTCTTTTTTAAGTAGGGCAGTTTCCAATTTTGTAGGGTGTGTTGTTTTTAATTAGTAATTGTTTTGACTTTTTTTTTCATTATTTTTTAAAATTGTAATTAGTGTAGAAATTTTTAAAAATTCTTAATTGATAATATTTTTAAAAACATTATTAATGTGTATGTTAAGAATTTTTTTTACTTTTTTATTTTTAATGTGTAATTTATATAGGGGTGGTTAATTTGCAAATTAGTTTATATACTTTTTTATTTTTAATTTTTTTTTAATCATTCTCTTTTAAGTTGGATTTTTGTAGTGTTGACACTTGTCACTTTTGCTTCTCCTATCTATTATATATAGATCCCTTAATTAGTTTCTTTTAGTTGTGAATCTCTCTTTTTTTTCTGTTGCACTTTAAGATAATGGGTCATACTTCTTCATTGCCAATTGTGTTTAATTTCTGTGAAAGCAAGAATTTGTCTATGAAGAGATATAGGTGAGATGTAATAATATGACCAGACTATTGTTAATAATTTTTTAAATTATTATCTATCTATAATCTACGATCTATATTTATAATCTATAGTATATATCTATAGTCTATCTATAATCAATAATATATTAAAAGTGTGAAGACTCTTAGAAATATTGTTTGATTTTCTTGCCCTTCGTTAAAAGACTCGGCAATAGACAAAATCATCTTTTTATAATTTTCTCATATTTTAATATTTCTTATATTATTTTTTGCTCTTCAAAACCCTTCCTTATTGACTAGGAAAAAAAATTCTAAAATCTAGGACTTTAAAATCAATTTTACACATATAAATATTTTCCTTAATTAGAACTACGTAATGCAAGTATACAAATATCGCTCTTTCTTTCTTTTTCAACATTCCTTCACCATTATCGTGCCTTTCTTTTGGTGAAATTTGTATTTCATGGGTTTGATTTTTCATATTATTCATAGGTGATCAATGTGTTTTGAATTTCTCTGTTCTTGACTTTTAATTTGCATATGATCATTCATAGAGTTGATCTCTTGGATAACAGCTTTCAAGATTGGGTATTGGTTTATAAGAGTGATTTGTCATAATTTTAATAATATTTTCCATGATTTTTTAACTTTCAATGTTTCTTTTCAATTTGTTTTGATATGTTTTTTCTTCAGTCGATGGTCTATCGGAAACAACTTCTTTACCTCTCAGGATAGAGATAAAGTAAAATCATCAAGTTAATAATATTGACGTGACATACAGGTTCAACACGTATCTATAGATTGAATGATTAACAAAAATAGGTGCAAATAGAAGATACACAATAATTGAATTCTGCTATAAGATGCATTGTATCATACATTCTCAAAAATCAAAATCAGGCATGAACAAGCTTCGCATAGCCTAAAACATCACAAAAGTAGCACGAGCGCACATTTAAAACTAAAATAAGGATCTCTTCCGTAGTTCAATTGTTTTGGAGATTTGTTCTTAAATAGGGTTTTAAGACTCTCCCTCCATCAAAAGCCAAGGTGATTCCTTGTATTAATTCTTTGTAAATCTAATGCCAAATATGCTTTCTTACCATCTTCTTTATTTTAAATTCTTATTTTTTTAGTGTTACTTGAAGCAAATCGTATCCAGTTAAAGCTCAAGAGAGAAACTGCATCAGACGCAAGACTATTTGAGAAAAATTGGACCACGCTCCACTATGACATGCCAACAATTATTAAATCTCCAACATAATTTTGTGGTTTTGAGGTTTCAATTTTATTTTTCTATTATATTGGGTTTATTAATCATGAATAACAAGATTTTGTTATTGAGTAACTTTGTGGATTTTACGTTTTGAATTTCTTTTTTTGTTATGTTAGTTTTATTGATCGTCACTACTAAAAAAGACAGATTTTCGACCACCAAAAACTGACCACAAAATGTGGTCTGAAAAAACCAACCACTAGTGGTGTGGTCGGTTTTTTATTAAACATATATATATATATATATATATATATATATATATATATATATATATATACATATATATATATATATTTCAAAATAATAATTTTAATATTTATTACTATTTCCTTTAAAATTTAAAATTTTAAAAAAAAAATTGACCATTTGTGGTCAGTTTTAATTAAAAAAATATAATTAAAAATATTTTTTAAAACAGACCATAAGTGGTCGGTTTTTAAAAAATAATTTAATTATATTTTTAATAAAACCGACCACTTGTGGTCGATTTTTAAATAAAAAAGAAAGAATATAATTTTAAAAAACCGACCACTAGTGGTCGGTTTTTAATTATAATAGTTTTTTTTAAATAACCAATATAATAATAATAAAAATAATTAAAAATTAATTATTAGAAATTAAAAATAAATAAATAATTATATATATAATCTAGTATATTATTTTTTGAAATTGCACTATTCACACGTAGTCAATAATCAATATAATAATAATAATAATAATAATAATAATAATAATAAAAATCATTCAATCTTAGATTTTGTGAAAAAATTACACTAAAAAATATATCAAATAAAATAAATAAATTACGTTAAAAATAATCTTTATATTTGTACTTATGTTTCAATTTATAAAATAAATATTTTTCTTTGTATATACATTAAATGACGTTAAACATGCATAATCTTTGTATAATGAACATGTGTATATATTCATACCGTTAGGATAATAATATTATACTACTATTGCAGTCATAATAATGTAATATATAACCGATAATTTATCATAACATAATGAACATGTTCTTTTGTAAGGTAATATACTTGTGGATGTGATGTTTATGTATAAACGATGTAACTATAGTGATCTAACAAGAAAAATAAAGACTTGATGTTTTTTGCACTAACCGGTAATTTACGTTAAACATAGTGATCGATTGATGAACAATGTAGTCAAAATCTAGTAGAATCTACGCAAACATATTGAATCTCTTAATTTGAAACGACGGAAGTAATAATATATACTGCACGTTGAAGCTATATTAATGTAAGCTAATCAAATTATCACTTATCAGAGTATGTATATGATATACGTCTCATTATATTATTGGATAACATACTCGTGTGCGTATGTGATGTATATAATACGTATTTAGAACTTGATATAGTCGATATATAGTATGTATATGTGTGTATTTGTATATATATATATATAGTACTATATACATATTAAATAGTTAAGGTATATTAATGACATAAGATAAACTAATTGATAATTCATTTGAGTATATGTGAAATACGTTGTATATTATTATGAGATAGTAAAATCATGTATGTGATGCTTATAGTACGCATTTGAAAGCTAATAGACAATTGAATATATGCATGTATATATACGTATATCTCGTGTAGTGACGTATGCAGTAATCGAAAGCTAGATAACTACTGAATCCATATATCAAAATATTTTGAATGATATACGTTGATATATATCATACTATTGAGGAAATAGATATACTATTTTGTGTTAATGTAGACACGCGTATGTTTTGAAGTTGTAATAACATAAGACAAGTTTTACGAGGTATATATGGGGGGGGGATGAAGGAAGTAGGGGGGAGAGACAAAAATTTGTATCCTGAAACTAGCATATACTTACCATTCGATTACTGCATATGTCAGTACTATACGTATATCTCGTGTAGTACCGACATATGCAGCAACTGAAAGCTAGATAACTGAATCTATATATCAAAATATTTTGAATGATACATTGATATATATCATACTATTGAAGAAATAGATATATTATTTGTATCAATGTATAGACACGCGTATGTTGTTGAAATTGTTATAATGTAAGACAAGTATTACGAGGTGTGTATATATATATATATATATATATATATATATATATACATGCATACATATATATATATATATATCGTATTTAAAAGTTCATTAGCCAAAAATTTATCGTTATTCGCAAAATTCATTGATATTATTATACGATTGAGGAAATATACTTCTCCTCTTAATGTGTTGATAAAATAACTAACTATCTGATTTTTACATATACGCATTGCGTTAATATGATGATAAAATAACTAATTATATGATTTAATCTTTTTATTAATATTGAGTACATGTGATCGTTTTCTGATAATAGATATTTTAAAACTAAATCGAACACTTATATTTTACTTTGTGAATAATTTTGTAAAATTTTAATTAATTTAATTAATTAATTAAAATATTTTTTAACTAATTTATAGAAAACCAACCACTTGTGGTCGGTTTTCTTAAATTAGTAAAAAAAATATTTTAATAAAATAAAGCCAACCCGACCCAACCCCACAAGACTCGACCCGACCCAACCGGTTTTTTAACACTAAAACATAAAAAAAAACAATCAAATATTCGACACACACACACACACAAAAACCTCAAATCCAACCCACACACGAAATCCCCAAATCTGTCGTTGTTTGATGCCGACCCCAAGCTCCGATTAGTGCAAAAAACATCAAGTCTTTGTTTTTCTTGTTAGATACTAGCTAAAGGGTCAAGTTTATTATGCTTTGGTACTAATTTTAGTTAGTTCAAAGCAAAAAAAGTATTTTTTCTAAAGCATTTATTCTAGTTATTATGCTTCATTACATAATTTTAGTTAGTTCAAAGTAAAAAAAAGTAATGGAAACTGCCTTTTAGTTAGTTCAAGATTCAATTTGTTTCTTCATTTTGACATTTTGTGCATTTGTGTGGACTTTTGGTCACTTGTGGTTTATCAAGATTCTATTTGTTTCTTCATTTTGACACTCTATGTGTGTATTTTGTCAAGTGAAGCTTATCAAGATCCCCTCTTTGTGTGTTTCTGCAAGTGAATTAGGGCTTACTTTTGTTGATACTGCATTGTAGTTTTAGTATTTTGGTGGTTTATTTATTGTGATTTTAAGCTAAGAATACGAGAAAATAAGGATGCCAAGATTTTTGTTATTTTGCCTAATGGTCAAGATTTTTTAATTCTACTTGCCTAATGGGTTGCTTGGAATTTGATGTTATCGTTTGACAGAATTCGAATTCAGGAAAAGGATTGCTTTGCTATTTTTTCGGTGACCGCTTATCTCTTTCACTTTAATTTAGGCCAAGCAAAGGTAAGTTGATTTCTCTCTGTTTTCTTATAATGAAGTTTTGTTGTTGTTCATATTGAAGTCTAGTGCAACCATGTATGGCCTTGTTAGATTTACTAGCATTGTTGTTATCTTCTTGTTATTATTCATATTGAAGTCTAGTGAAGCCGTGTGTGGCCTTGTTCGATTCACTAGCATTGTTGTTGACATCTTGTTGGTCTTGTTGTTGCTTGTTTCTTGTATTGTGAACTTGATTAAGTGTAGGAACTTTAAAGATAATTTTTTATTTTGAATGTGGTTATGTTTAGTGACTTGGTAGGTTGAAAATGATTAAGTGTAGGGACTTTAAAGGTGATTTCTGGTTTTGAATGCGATTATGTTTGGTGACTTGGTAGGCTGAAAATGATTAAGTGTAGGGACTTTAAAGGTAACTTGTTGGCTGAAAGTGGTTATATTTGGTGACTTGGTAGGTTAAAAATGATTAAGTGTAGGGACTTTAAAGATGATTTTTTTTGTTTCGAATGTGGTTATGTTTGGTGACTTGGTAGGTTGAAAATGATTAAGTGTAGGGACATTAAAGGTAATTTTTTGTATTGAATGTGATTATGTTTGGTGACTTGGTAGGTTGAAAATGATTAAGTGTAGGGACTTTAAAGGTAATTTTTTGTTTTGAATGTGGTTATGTTTGGTGACTTGGTAGGTTGAAAATGATTAAGTATAGGGATTTTAAAGGTTATTTTTTGTTTTGAATGCGACTATGTTTGGTGACTTGGTACGCTGAAAATGATTAAGTGTAGGGACTTTAAAGGTAACTTGTTGGTTGAATGTGGTTATGTTTGGTGACTTGGTAGGTTGAAAATGATTAAGTGTAGGGACTTTAAAGGTGATTTTTTGTTTTGAATGCGATTATGTTTGGTGACTTGGTAGGCTGAAAATGATTAAGTGTAGGGACTTTAAAGGTAACTTGTTGGTTGAAAGTGGTTATATTTGGTGACTTGGTAGGTTAAAAATGATTAAGTGTAGGGACTTTAAAGATGATTTTTTTTGTTTCGAATGTGGTTATGTTTGGTGACTTGGTAGGTTGAAAATGATTAAGTGTAGGGACTTTAAAGGTAATTTTTTGTTTTGAATGTGGTTATGTTTGGTGACTTGGTAGGTTGAAAATTATTAAATGTAGGGACTTTAAAGATGATTTTTTGTTTCGAATGTGGTTATGTTTGGTGACTTGGTAGGTTGAAAATTATTAAGTGTAGGGACATTAAAGGTGATTTTTTATTTTGAATGTGGTTATGTTTGGTGACTTGGTAGGTCAAAAATTATTAAGTGTAGGGACTTTAAAGATGATTTTTTATTTCGAATGTGGTTATGTTTGGTGATTTGATATGTTGAAAATGATTAAGTGTAGGGACTTTAAAAATGATTTTTCTTTTGAATGTGGTTATGTTTGGTGACTTGGTAGGTTGAAAATGATTAAATGTAGGGACATTAAAGGTGATTTTTTGTTTTGAATGTGGTTATGTTTGGTGACTTGGTAGGTTCAAAATGATTAAGTGTAGGGACTTTAAAGGTGATTTTTTATTTTGAACGTGGTTAAGTTTGTTGACTTGATACGTTGAAAATGATTAAGTATAGGGATTTTAAAGGTTATTTTTTTTAATGTGGTTATATTTGGTGACTTCGTAGGTTCAAAATGATTACGTGTAGGGACTTTAAAGGTGATTTTTTATTTTGAATGTGGTTATGTTTGGTGACTTGATAGGTTGAAAATGATTAATTATAGGAACTTTAAAGGTAACTTGGTAGGTTGAAAGTGGTTATGTTTGGTGACTTGGTAGGTTGAAAATGATTAAGTGTAGGGACTTTAAAGGTGATTTTTTGTTTTGAATGTGGTTAAGTTTGTTGACTTGATTGGTTGAAAATGATTAAGTATAGGGATTTTAAAGGTTATTTTTTTTAATGTGGTTATATTTGGTGACTTCGTAGGTTCAAAATGATTATGTGTAGGGACTTTAAAGGTGATTTTTTATTTTGAATGTGGTTATGTTTGGTGTTTTGATAGGTTGAAAATGATTAATTATAGGAACTTTAAAGGTAACTTGGTAGGTTGAAAGTGGTTAAGTTTGGTGACTTGGTAGGTTGAAAATGATTAAGTGTAAGGACTTTAAAGGTGATTTTTTGTTTTGAATGTGGTTAAGTTTGTTGACTTGATAGGTTGAAAATGATTAAGTATAGGGATTTTAAAGGTTATTTTTTTTAATGTGGTTATATTTGGTGACTTCGTAGGTTCAAAATGATTACGTGTAGGGACTTTAAAGGTGATTTTTTATTTTGAATGTGGTTATGTTTGGTGTCTTGATAGGTTGAAAATGATTAATTATAGGAACTTTAAAGGTAACTTGGTAGGTTGAAAGTGGTTATGTTTGGTGACTTGTTAGGTTGAAAATGATTAAGTGTAGGGACTTTATAGGTGATTTTTTGTTTTGAATGTGGTTATGTTTGTTGACTTGGTAGGTTGAAAATGATTAAGTATAGGGACTTTAAAGGTGACTTGGTAAATTGAATGTGGTTATGTTTGGTGACTTGGTAGATTGAAAATGGTTAAGTGTAGGGACTTTAAAGGTGTTTTTCTATTTCGAAAGTGGTTATGTTAGGTAACTTGGTAGGTTGAAAATGGTTAAGTGTAGGGACTTTAAAGGTGTTTTTTTGTTTTGAAAGTTGTTATGTTAGGTGACTTGGTAGGTTGAAAATTATTAAGTGTAGGGACTTTAAAGGTTTTTTTTGTTTTGTAAGTGGTTATGTTTGGTGACTTGGTAGGTTGAAAATGGTTAAGTGTAAAGACTTTAAATGTGTTTCTTTTTAATGTGGTTATGTTTTTTTTTTTTTTTTGAAAATAATTAAGTGTAGGGATTTTAAAGGTGACTTGGTAGGTTGAATGTGGTTATGTTTGGTGACTTAGTAGGTTAAAAATGATTATGGAACTTTAAAGGTGTTTTTTTATTTTGAATGACATTATGTTTGGTGATAATTGGATTTTTGTGACTTGATCTAATTAGTTGAATCTGATTAATTGCATAGATTGATCCTGGTTATAGCTGGATATATCAACGGAACATTGATAATAGAAAAAGTATTAGGGTGGAATTTTTTGAAGGTGTCAAATGATTTGTTGAACATGCTAAGACAATTGATGTTTGGACACATTTTTGGGCTATTCATTGTCCTTGTGTTAGATGCGATGGTATAAATCTTGTAAATGAAGAAGATATAAAGGAACATCTTTTAATAGAAGGGGATTTCACGAGGACTTTTTAAGAGTGTGTGGTATTCATGGTGATGTTGTGCAAAATAACTTTGTTGTTGGAGAAAGTAATAGGTCTGAAAGGCATAATGAATATCAAGTACTATGATGACAGAAATGGTGCACGATGCTTTTGGGTGCAACATGGGGGCGACTTTAGGAAAAATGTCAAAGATGTTCCTAATAGCAAAGAGGGCAAATTCTATGAACAATTGTATGCTGCTAGTTATCATTTGTTTGATGGGTGTTCGCACTCTCATTTTTCTGTTGCTGTTAGATTATTAAGTATTAAATCTGACTGGAATATTGCTAAAGGAGGAATGGAATCAATGATAGACCTTATTAAAGAGTTAGTTGACCCCGGCTTGGAGGTTTTGATTCTTTCTATAAGGCAAAAAGATTGATGTCAAAGTTAGGTATCTCCTCGATTAGAATTTATTGTTGTGAAAATGTCATGTTATACTTTAAGAAAGATGCTAAACTAGAGTCCTATAAGTTTTGTCAGCACCCTCGATATAAGCGTGGTTCTAGTGGAAATCAAATTGCTATTAAGGCGATGCATTATTTACCTCTAATACCAAGGTTGAAGAGGCTGTATGCTTCAAATAACTCAGCTTCTTATATGAGATGGCACAGTGAAAATAAAAGGCTCACTGGTGTTATGTGTCATCCATCTTATGGAGAGGCTTGGAAGTATTTTGATGCAACTTATCTTGATTTCGCAGCTGAGCCACGAAATATTTGTTTGGGATTATGTGCGGATGACTTCTCTCCTTTTTCAGTTGGTGCTGCGCCATATTTATGTTGGCCTGTACTTATCATCCTTTATAATCTTCCTCCTGAAATGTTGATGACTAGTCCCTATATATTTTTAAATTGTGTTGTTCTTGACCCGCGTAATCCAAAAAGAGGAATAGATGTCTACTTGCAACCTTTGATCGATGAACTTCAAATTTTATGGCATGAGGGGGTTGAAACTTGGGACATCTCACTTAAACAAAATTTTAATTTGCGTGCATATCTAAGTGGACTGTTAATGATTTTCCTGCTTATGGAATGTTTTCTAGGTGGATGACAGCTGAAAAGTTGTCTTGTCCATACTGCATGGAAAAAAACAAAATATTTTACATTGAGACATGACAGGAAAAATTCATGGTTTGATTGTCATCGTTGTTTCTTGCCACCTTATCATGAATTTAGGAGACTCAAGAATGCATTCAGAAGGAATAGAAGGGAATATGATGGTCCACCTCCAAGGCTGTCTGGTCATGATATCTGGGAGATAGTTCAAGATTTACCTAAAGCCAGCGAGGAACCATTGTGTAGGCTTAATGGATATGGCGTTTCGCATAACTTGACTAAGAAAAGTATATTTTGGGAGTTAGAATATTGGTCAGATAATTTTCTTAGAAATAATGTTGATGTCATGTAAACTGAGAAGAACTATTTTGACAACTTGTTCAACACAGTTATGGATGTCACCGGTAAAACAAAGGATAATCCTAAGGCTAGACTTGACTTATCAAAATATTGCAAACACAGAGAATTACACTTACAGGAGAAATGGCAATGTTCTTAAGCCCAAGGCTAGTTTTACATTCAAGTTCGATCAAAAGCGTCAAATATATGAGTGCTTCCAAAGTTTGAAGATGCCCGATGGATATGCCTCAAATTTGGAAAAGAGGGTTGATATAGCACAAGGAATCTTGCATGGAATGAAAAACCATGATTGTCATGTTTTCATGAAACAATTACTTCCAATTGCTTTTATTGGTTTACCTGAAAACATATGAAAACCAATAGCAGAGATCAGTTTGTTCTTTAAAGACTTATGTGCCACCACATTAAAAGAAAAAAATTTGGAGCGAATGAAAAGTAATATTGTTGTTATCACCAACAAGCTGGAGAGGATTTTTCCGCCAGCGTTCTTCGGTATGATAGAACATCTTCTCATTCACCTTGTGCACGAAGCTCGGCTAGGCGGTCCAGTTTAAACTAGGTGGATGTATCCATTCGAACGGTAAGCAATTGCAACATATTTAAATTCATACATATCTTTTTTAAATATAGTAAACATCTAATCTTAAGATTGTGCAGGGAAATTGAAAAATTGAAGAGGGGTCAAAAAAACATAGGGTGAAATGATCTAAAGTTGAAGCATATCTTGCAAGAGAAACGTCTCAATTTTATTCATACTACTTTCATGATGAAGTTGCTTGTTCAAAAAACCGATTGAATCCAATCGATATTAATTTTTAATCAATATGATTGTAAGGCTAGAAAGACCATACGTCGCTGGCTCACTCCCACAGAGCGCAAATCAGGAACTTTGTATGTCTCGCTGAATTGACCGGAAGTTGAGCCCTTTCTAACGTAAGGAGATTAAAATTTTAACATTTCTTATTTATTTACTCATTCCCTTAAAGAAACTAATTGTGTTTCGCTTGTTGGATCTTCAGTTTATTTAAGACTCAATTCCATAAAAATTAAGTGTATGCATCCTTTGCAACATGGTTTACATATGAGGTTCGTAAGTGTATTAATATTTCTACAATTTTTAAACATTTACACATTCCTCAACTAACATAATATATATATATATATATATATATGTATAATATTTTTAGGTACACCAGTCACCAAATGCACCGCATACGATAAACTCTTGAGAGATATTTCTTTGGGTCCAGTTGAAGCTCATGCAATGTCCCATTACACAGTAAATGAGTTCAAATTCTCTACCGAACAACACTCCAGAACAAGGAAAACAAACAATAGTGGTGTTTGGGTTAAGAGTGATGATGATGTTGATTACTTTGGCATCATACACGAGATCTTAGAACCGGAGTATGTTGATTTCTCAATAAAAAAAATTATTCTCTTTTGATGTAAGTGGTTTGATCTAAGCACTAGAGACACAAGAGTACATAAGGAGCATAACACCATTGAAGTGAAGCACAATATGTCGTATCCTATTTACGATCCATTTGTTCTAGCGCAAAATGCTAAAAAAGTGTATTATGCTCCTTATCCGTTGTGCAGTGATAAGTCTGATTTGTGGGCTGTAATAAAAACAAAGTTATAGGACGAGTGGAAGTTGAGAATGTGCTGGAGACTACATATCAAAATGAAATGTAGCTTGATCACCAACTAGTGGACGTTGACTTAGTGGATACTTTGAATCACCCAAAAAATATATTTGAAGAAGTTAATATTGCGAAAGAAGAGGCCGGGTGGGTAGGAGATGAGAAAACTTTCGAAGAGGATGAATGGTTTAGTGGAGAGTCTTCAGAAGAGGAGGATTAGTTTGTGTAAGTTGTATTTATTATGTATTTATCATGTCTTTATGTTGTGTACTATATATACCTTTATGTTTCTTATTTAAGACTGATATGTAATATACTGTTTAAGATTTTTTTTTTTCGCTTTTCCATGATTTATATAGTAATAAAAATATTCTTTTCTATCTCGTGTTATTGGAGCGATTTGAAATGTGAATTAGTAACTTGAAATTGGTTACTTGTAATGTTTTCTTATATATTCATTTTGTAGAAACTAACTATTTGTTAACTTTATATAATTTAGATGTCAGATAGAGGTGACAAAGGTAAGAAAAAAGTTGTTCTTACGAAAATAAAAAATAAAAACAACCTCCGCTGTATAGACGACCGATAGATATTCATATATCTGAGGGTCGGTTTACTGACGCGGCAGCACGATCCTCATATTCTAGGTCGTCTCAGCATTTGGTTTCTACTGCTACGCATGTGGGGCCACTTCATGGGTCTACACTGACTCATTCTGCTTCTTCCACCATGCCACTGCCATCGCAGTACTATCGGATGATCATTGGCCCATCCGGAGTACTACCATCGTCAGTACCCTCCTGTAGCAGTCACACAGCTTCGCACAGTGGTTCTGCAGAATCTATTGGGTTGTCGGATCTTCAACTTGGAGGCACTCCATCTGGTGCTTCAGATCCACCCAAGCCAGTGCATCCACCATCACTTATTCCGCAACCAGGCAACAGAGATGATTTTGGGAGGCGTTATCTTACTCCATATGCGATAGGATAAGATTTTTAAATATAATAACATTATTCATTTTTTCATTACTATATTATTATGCTCTATGAAATTACTGTTTGATCTTGTGTTGTAGTTTTAGGACGGATGCTGGAGTTGGATAAACTGGGAGAAAATGCATTTGTCAGAACTTTAACAGCTACAGGACCAGTTAGCAAAAGATTCTAGAAATTGATAGGGAAAGAATGTTTCAAGAATTTAATGTAAGGATTTAACTTATTGACTACTTAATACTTTGTTAGAACAAAAGATTTAATATTATATTTTTATTTTTGTTGTAGAAATTTTACTGGTGAGATGATTAGAATGCATGTCTTATAAAGAGGGACTTTTTCAGAAGATGTAGATCCAGATTTAACAGTCTGTTGGATTATGCCCGAACCAACTTGGTACGACTTGATTGGATTAGTGAACCCTTATGACAACAGTATATTCGCTATTGGAATAGCGAAGAATACCAATTGCTGAGGGACAAAAAAAAGAAAGTCTGGACATCATCGAGGAGTGGCTCCCTACATACAACGGGTACCAAAAGTATAATTGTTGGGGAAGAAAAATTGGTATGTAACTTTTACAGTTTTAATTGTTTGTTTCTATTTACATTTTTAATCATTTAAACATTGATAATTTTTTCATATGCAGGAAAAAGAAAAGGGTACGAGCATACAACAGGGTAAGCTATTCGAGGAGACTCATCTGAAAAAGAAAAAAGAACCCGACTGATGAAGATGTCTGGGTTGAACCTCGTGCAAAAGCTGCCCATGTAAGAATCAAATTTTGAATTTATGAATCTTTTTCTCAAAGTTGATATTATTAAAGTATAAGTACTTTAATATTTTTTGACTTTTAATTTTAACTTTACTTTGAATATAGGACAAATATACGCAGCTCGTTAGTGAGTATCATAGTACTCATCCTCCTGAAAGTCAGGGTGACCCACTTCCCCAACATGTAGATGAGGAGTTATGGGATAAAGCTGTGGGTCCTGCAGTTAGAGGTCATTACTATGGATACCAAAAAACAATTTGGCGACCATATTAGGTGTTCGTCGGGCCCTACATATTCTAACTCTTCAGTGGATAGAGAAATAATTGAAAGACTACAAAATACGGTTTCTAAACTTACTGAAGAGCTTACTGATCAGAGAGAGAGAGCGCAGAAGAAGGAGGAGGAAACATCACCACAAATTAGGATGCTACAGGAGCAGTTCAGCTATTTCATTCAGACTGCAGAGATTATTCCTCTGTGTCCTGGTGATGCAGTTCGGGCTACAAAAGGTCTACGCCCCCTGGATGATATCAGCACAGATGAGGATGTGGAAGACGAGGACGAATTCGATGAAGATGAGTTTTAGTTTTTTGACTTTTGTATGTGTTGTACTTTGTATTTATACATTTTGCTGTAGTTTGTACACTTTTGTATGTATTATTGTAGTTTTTACACTTTTAAACTTTCATTGTACATTTTGTATGTGTTGTAGTTTTTACATTTGGTTTTTTGTTGTTGTTGTTGTTGTTGTATTGCATGTTGGATTATTTGTTGATTTTTTTTTAAATTCCCAGAAAAACCAACCACAAGCGATTTTTCAATTTTTTTTGCAGAAAACCGACCACAAGTGGACGGTTTTAATAAAATTAATTTATTCATTTTAACAAAAACCGACCACTTATGGTCGGTTTATTTTGAATTTTTTAAAAATTATTTTTTTCAATTTTAATAATATAAATAAATTTTTAAAAAATATATATATTTTAAAAAAAATCGACCACTAGTGGTCGATTTTTAAAAAGCTACCACTAATTTATCGATCACGCTATTTGATCGATTTTGTGGTCAGAATTTGAGAAAAATCGACCACTTGTGGTAGGTTTTCCTCTTTTTTTAGTAGTGCGTGCATAACATATTATTCTTTTATGTTTGTAATTACCTTTTGTTATTGACCTCTCTAATGTTATTTTTTGGTGTAATTATCAGGTTTCACATTTCCTTTTCTATTACATTGAATTTATTGATCAAGAATAAGAAAACATCTTTTTTATGTTTGTAAGTAACTTTCGTTATTGAATCTCCTACTTAACTTTGTATTTTTTATATTTGTATGTAACTTTCGTTATTGAATCTCCAACTTTGTGATTTCTATCGGCTTCATATTTTCTTTTCTATTACACTAAATTTGTTGATCATGAATAATAATTCGTTCAAACTGCTTTATATCATAAATATATTCAAATACAAAGTAAATAAGAATATTTGGATCAGAATATATTATTACTTACCTCCAAATTAAAAGTTGAACTACGAAAATATCCTTATGAAATAATAATATTTGTGGATGATAAAAATTTAAATTAGAAAAATACAACTATAAGACCCATTGATACTATCAAATTTTGCCCTTCAAAAATGGTTTATATAAGCTTGAGCATTTATTTTTTTCTTTACCTAAAATTACAATTTTTTAAAAGTCTAATGAATATAGCAATTATAGTTAAACAAACTGTTACTCATCATGCTAAGGAATTACTCATCTCCAATGAATATTAACATACGTACAATTAAATAATTAATGAATTACCTTATCTGTTTCATTTTACTTGACTCTAATGCTAAATTCAATTTATTTGTTCATCTTCGAAAATCAAGCGAGTTTTACAACCTTTTTCTCATAAAAACCCTTAGTACTCAATAACTAAATAAAATACTAATTAATAGTCAAATTTGAAATTACAAAGCATCATTAACAAAATTAATTTAGTAAAATACACATCTAATTAAATTTTTCTTGAGAGGTGTGTCAAATCAACATGGGTCAAGTAATATATATTGAAAAAAATATTTTATTCATGAAAGAAATATTTTATCCATAGAAGAAATCCATGAAAGAGCAAATGAAGAGACATTGATCATTCATGTATCTAATGAGAAAAAAATTAGGAAGAGCAATTGATTGCTCAATAGTTTGTGAATACTATAGTCTTCTAGGTTTCTAAATTAAAAATGTTGGTGTTTCCTTTTTTCATTATTCTTCCTATCATATTATAGTATATGCTACATTGAAATCATTAATGAAGTTGATTAAAGAGTTAGGATTTTGTTTGAGGTGTAACTTTTTTTTTACAAAACTAAATTTATATAGCTTTTGTAGTTATCATTTGAATTATCTTATTTCACATGATATATAACAGAGAATATTATTACACTTTTTGTAAAGAGTGGTTCAAAATTCAGAGAGAATCTTAAGATCCAACAAGAGTGTTTCAAAATTCAGAAAGAGTCTAAAAACTCGATACTATTTTGTTTTCTGATGGTTACAGATGTTAGAGTAAAAACATGATCAACAATATCTATCTTGATTGTGTAGAAATATGACATATATTATCTAGAAAAATTTTGAGACAAATTCAATGCGACTGATTAAGGACGAAGTTTGTTTAAGTTCAACTTTTTCTCTTATAGAGTAATATTTTTTATCACATGAGGTACATTCTTTATTCATGCGCAAAACGCGTACACTAATCTAGTTTAGCTAAATATGTTGAGAATTAATGTTGGTAGATTTTTTTTTGGTGTGTGTGTATGTGAAACATGAGTCCTAAAATATATAGTGAGAAACAAGAAAAAAATATCGATATGTATCAATTTCGTCAGGCATCACACGTAAATCATGCATATTACATCTTATTCAGTAAGATCAACAAATGTAGTCCTGTTGTAGTGTTTAGTGTAATTTGATGTTCTTCACATTTGTTGATTTAACGGAAAAGGGCTTAAAATGCCCTTCAACTATGTGAAATGGTGCATAAACTCCCTTCGTCTATCTATTGGGTCTAAAATATCCTTTCCGTCTATTTATTATGCCTAAAATACCCTTCCCGCCTACCTATTGAGGTAATTTTTTCATTTTATTTAAAAGATCAATTTGACCCCAATTCAATTTGGCCTATAGTAGAAGTAATCAACTTTGAAATGAAAAGTTGCTCTGTGTGAGTTATGTGAAATAGTAGTAGACCTAAGTTTAACATTCATAATTTGTTTCTTATATTAAACTCTTAATGTTTGAACTTAAAATTTTTCTTAATTTTACCATACTTCGTTTTCCATTTATTTCCCTTTTTATTTTGGACTCTTAATTAACTTCTTCAATTCGATTTATCTTTTATAAAGGAATATATGTGTTTATATGCAACAACAACAGTAAATTCAATGTATTCCCACAAAGTGTGTCTGGGAGAGTAGAGTGTACACAGTCTATACCTCTACCTCTGAGATAAAGTAGCGAGGTTGTTTTCGATAAACTTATATGTTTTTGTATGAAAGAAATAAAATATTTGTTTCTATATTCATATATGGTATAGACAAGCCAATAATCATTTCTATTCCTCAATAAGGAAATAATTTATCTAAACGACATCAGAATATTTTATAAAGTTGGATATTTACCAGCACATTTTCAGCACATAAACCTTGTTGCATCATTTGCGAAGAAATTTCACGTTGATCTTCTTAATATTTGCTAGGACTTGTTTCATGTTCAACCTTTCATTGAAAAATTCAATTGTGTAATGCAATGCCAAGTCCAATATAGAGGATGCATAATGCATTTTATTCTGAAAATTAATCTCTTCTAGTTCCATTAATGTGACATCAATAATATTCTCTGTTGTTGACATCAGTACCTAACTCCTCATGCTCAAATTTTCTTGAAACATTTCATCATATGGCCCTTTTCTAGTGAAAGTTTCCATGAGCATAATGTCCTAGTTGTACACATCACATCTTCTAGAAACTAATCCTACTGATCCATATTCTAATCAAATATTACCAAAGCAATTAGTTTTATGACGCGCTAAATAAAAAAATAAAAATAATATCTATATTTACACTCAAGAGTGTGACCAAGTGATCAATATAGTGAGTTATGAATCACGAGGTTTCATATCTATTAAATAAAAGGATAAAATAGCCTCAATAGATAGACAAGAAAGACATTTTAGGCCCAATAAGTATACCGAACAGGGGACATTTTTACACCATTTCACATAGTTGAAGGACATTTTAGATCCTTTTTCGTTGATTTAATTATTATTATAAGTGTCTACTTTATTATTAAGTTTAGTTCAAGTATTTGGTTCATTTTTTATTTATTGTTGCCTTAAATGTTAAGACCATTACTATTATATTTAGGCGAAATGATTTGGTAGGCTTGTGTACTTGTCTCTATTTGTAAGTTGGACCCTCCAACTCATTCATTTATCAACTGAACCTTAAACTTAAGAAAATAAAACATTTTAGATTATTTTTTTTACTGCTCATCCTATGTGGCAATTTTTACCGAAAGTGTCTAAGATACGCCTATTTTAGGACTGTGAAGTCTTATGGAAAGGCAATAATGACCTTTACAATAGTCATCTCCTTCCCTAATTATCCCAACATCATTGTTGGCTAAAATTTGAGGTTTTTTTACTTCTTAGTTGATTTTTTTTCTCCAAATTTCTTCCCTGATTAATTTTTTTGGGTTTCTATCGTTTTTCTTCTTCATATCCTATTATACGTGCAGATATAATAGATCTATTTCATAAGTTAGTTATCCGCATAGATTCGCACCCCCTACTAATGGTATCAGAGCACAGTTATTTAAAAAATACAGCAGTAGCATATATGTTTGAATTTATGTTTGAATTTAGATTGGATTGAATTAATTATGAGAAAAGCATTTAAAAACAGAGAAGCTTTTAGAAAAATTAAAGAATCTTTAATTAGTAATTATTCAGAATATATAAGTTTAAATAAAACAAAAAAAAAAACCACAAAGATTAGTCTACCTAATTACCTTAATATCTATTATTGAATCAAAATTAATAATCCATTTAAAATCTAGAAGAATGATACACATAACACCTAATTATGATAAAATTAGATTTAGATATCCACCAAGATATTATAAATATGGTTTAAATGAATAAAGTACAAAAATACAAAAAACTAAAACAAATTATTTCTGAAAAACGTAAAGAATTAAAAATAAGAATAGAAAGACTACATTATAATATATTTGCCGGAGTTAGTGAAAACTCAATAAATACACAAAAAGATGAAATATCAAAATTAGAATCACAAATAGATAGTTTAGAATATATATATCACCATGAACTATTCACAATAAAATGAACAAAGAAGAATTTATAATAGATGAAAAAATATATGAAAATCACGAAGGATTAAAAATAAAAATAATATTTTCTAATCTAGGAAGAAGATATAAGAAAATAGGTGAACATTTATATTTAATGTTAGAAAAAGAAGAATTAAAATTAGAAGATAAATTGACAGCTATGGTAAGAATAGAAAGAGAAAATGAAGAAATAGATAGGAAAAAGGAAATAGAAAAAAATAAAACAACAAACTACAAAAAAAATACAAAAAATAGAAGAAACTAAAAATAGTAGGATTGCTGATTAGAAAAAGAACTACAAATGTTAAAAGATTTGTATGAACAAAGACAAAAGGAAAAGGAAGAAAAAAATAAAGAACAAAAATTACTAAACGAGATAAATCAATTTAAAGAAAAAATAGAAATGAACAATAAAAAAAATAAAAAACAAGGAATTAGAAATAAATAATATAGATGTTGAAGAGACAGATAATTATGATTCGAAAGATAGTGAAACATATACATAAATATTAACAAATACAAAAAATTTAGAAATCAATGAAAAACAAGAAGTAATTAATGAAGAAAACTTAGAAAATATCAACATAAAAATAAGTACTCTTGATAAAAAAGAAGATGAAAATATAATACCTAGAACATCAGAAATAAGAAAACCTACATATTATAAGAATAAGTTTAAACAATATAATCTAAAGAATGAATATGACAAATGGACACCAAAACAAATAGCTAATAAAAATTATAACTTTTTAGACTTAGACTGTGTAATAGATACAGAAAAAACAATGAAATTATGGATAGGATATATGACAAAAAAATTATTAGATAATAATATAAATATAACAGATGCACCAGAATATATAGAAAGAACACTAATAGGAACAGTGAAATTATGGTTTTCAAATTTAACTGAAAATAGCAAGAAGGTATTAAGAACTAATAAACCTACAGAAGGAACATCATCAACAACAACTAAACTAACACCTATAGAATTATTTAAAAAATATGAAACAACTATAAAAGATGAATTTGGTAGTATGACAACAATAGAAGAAGAACAAGATGAAGAAAAAGATACAAATAGGAATTTAATGTTAAAATTAGCAATATGTAATATGTGTTATATAGATGAATATACTTGCGCATTTAAAGAATATTATTATAAAGGATATAGAAGAAAGTAAAGAAATAAAAAATTATATCTTAATAAATTACCCGAACCATTTAGTTCAAAGATAATAAAGAGTTGGGAAGAAACAAAAATAGTAGATACTCTAAGAGCAAGAATAAAATTTTTACAACAATGGTATAGAAACTTATGTGAAAAATATAAAGAAGAATTAAAAATGGAAAAAACATTGATAAGAAATTTAGCATGTTGCAAAGATAAAATAGCCCCCCAATTCGGATGTGAAGAAAGATATTACAAGAAAAGGAAAAGACATAAGAAATATAAGAAATATAAAAAATCAAAATATAAATACAAGAAACCAAGAAAAAGATATTATGTAAAAAATTATAAATATAAAAGACCATATAGAAAAAAAGGAATCTATAAAAGAATGTACTTGTTATAATTGTGGAAAATTAGGACATTTAGCTAGAGATTGTAAATTACCTAAAAATCCAAAAAATAAACAAATATCAGAAATAAAAATAGAAAATACAGAATATATGCAAATAGATTATATAGATTATGAATTAGAAAGTGAGGATAGTATATATGAAATTTCAGAAAATGAAACAGATAATGAAATAGATAGTGAAATAGATGAATTAAATGACTGAAGAAGATATAAAAATAATATCAAAGGAAGAATATCTAAATGATGAAGGAACAGAATAAAAAATAATATTTGACAGTAACATATTTAATGAAATAAAAGAAAAAGAATTAGACTTAAGTGTAGAAAAAATATTTAAAATACCAACAATAAAAAATCTATTTACTAAGAAAAAAGAAGAATATTATGTAGTATGCCAAAAGGAACATGTGATAGACTGTAGATATGCAAAAGGTAAAGCTAGTATACCACTAGTAATAAAAAGAATAATTAATAAAGAGATAAATGATATAAAAAGTAGAGACCCAATAAAATATGTACACCTTGGAGGTACAGAGATATTAATAAAAGCATGTTTTAGAGAAGAAATAGATACACCAATAGAATTATATTTAGCAGATGATAGAATTATAAAACCTGTAGAAAAAAGCATAATAACTGTCATAAAAGAAAATATAATATACCAAAAATTTAAATTTATATAAGTGCAAATTATTCAGTAGCGGTAACAGATAAAAATATAGATAAATCATTAGTATTATATTGAAAAATATCAGGAATAGAATTAACCCCAGGAAGTTAAATAGTTACGACAAGATGCAAAAAATTATATGTATTAACAACAAAACATAAAATAACAGGAAAAAATAAGATTAACAAAATACGAATAGAAAGTCCATTCGAACAAATTGTAAAAATAATAGATTATAATGATTATAGCTATAGAGACATAGATATAGAAGAAAATTTAGAAATAGTAAATAATAGAATAAGTACAACGAAAAGAATAGCAGATGAAAAATTAGAATCATCAAGCTCATAAAAAAGAACAAGTTATGAAATAAATTCAACAAATAATTTAAACCAATATTACATAACAGGAAAGGTAAATGAAAAAGAATATTTAATACTCTTAAATACAGGACAAAAAGAAAATTATATAGCAAAATATCTAGTAAAAAATGAAGAAATAAAAACTGATAATGATATATGCCCAGATCTACCAAAAGTTTAATAAATAGTAAAAATATAGCAGAAAAAGAAATAATAATAGGAATTAGAAAAATAAAAATAGAATTTGAAGTAAAGGAAGAAATGAAAAAAGCAGACATAATATTAGGAATAAAATGGTTAGAACAAGTAAAACCATATAATATAGAACATACACAATTAACCTTAACATATAACAGAGAGAAATTATTCTTAAGAAGAGCCTTAACATAAAATGAAAATATATGTATTAATGAAGATAGTAATAGAAGGATATTACAGTAGATATTATACGCCTATGATAGATACAGGAGCAGAAGCTAATTTATGTAGATATAATTGCTTACCAGAAAGCAAATGAGATAAATTAAAAACACCAATAGTAGTTAAAGAATTTAATAATGAAGGAAGCTTAATTACTTATAAAGCTAAGAATATAAAAATACAAGTATGGGATAAGATATTAACAATAGAAGAAATTTATAATTATGAACTAACATCAAAAGATATACTTTTAGGAATGCTGTTTTTAGATAAATTATACCCACATATAATAACTAGAACAGATTGGTGGTTTACAACACCATGTAAACAGAAAGTAAGAGCAAAAAGAGTTAATAATAAAATAAGAAAGAAAACTGATTGGATAAAAGGAAGTGAAAAAATTACACAAAAGTTAGAAAATATAAAAAATACTGAAGATACAATAGAATTAGTCGTATTTTCGATAAATAAAACAAAAATAACTATATTTTCAATAAATGAGATAGAAATAATTAAGAAAAAATTAGAACAATTATATAGTGAAGATTCATTAAAAGGATGGGAAAAACATAAAACTATTATAAAAATAGAATTAATAGATAAAAATAGCATAATAACCCAGAAACCATTAACATATAATTTTGATAATTTAAAAGAATTTAAAATGCATATAGATGAATTATTAGAAAAAAAATATATACAAAAAAGTAATAGTAAACATAATAGTCCAGCATTTATAGTAAATAAACATAGTGAACAAAAAAGAGGAAAAAGTAGAATGGTTATTGACTATAGAAATTTAAATGCAAAGACTATGACATATAATTATCCAATACCAAATAAGATATTAAAAATAAGACAAATACAGGGATATAATTATTTTAGTAAATTCGATTGTAAATCAGGATTTTACCATTTAAAGTTAGAAGAAGAATCTAAAGAATTAACTGCATTTACGATACCACAAGGATTTTATGAATGGAACGTATTACCATTTGGATATAAAAATGCACCAGGTAGATATCAACATTTTATGGATAGTTATTTTAAACAATTATCTAATTGTATAGTATACATAGATGATATATTATTATATACAAAAACTAAAGAAGAACATTTAAAATTATTAGGACAATTTACAGATATAATAGAAAAATCGGGAATAAGTCTAAGCGAAAAGAAAGCTGAAATTATGAAAAATCAGATAGAATTTTTAGGAATACAAATAGATAAGAGTGGAGTAAAAATGCAACAACATATAGTACAAAAAATAATAAATTCGAAAGAAGAATTAGATACAAAAAAGAAATTACAATCATTTTTAGGATTAGTAAACCAAGTAAGGGAATATATTCCAAAATTAGCAGAAACTTTAAAACCACTACAGAAAAAATTAAAAAAGGATGTAGAATATAACTATAATGAAAAAGATAAAAAACAAGTTCAGAAAATAAAATTACTTTGTAAAGAATTACCAAAACTACAATTTCCAGATAAAAATAGAAAATTTATATATATAGTAGAAGCAGATGATAGTGAATGTAGTTATGGAGGAGTACTTAAATACCTATATGAAGCAAAAAAATTAGAACACCATTGTAGATACTACTCAGGAACGTTCAATGAAACAAAAATAAAATGGAAAATAAATAGGAAAAAATTATGTTCATTATATAAATGTTTGTTAGCATTTGAACCATATATTGTGTATAACAAGTTTATTGTACGAACAGATAATACACAGGTACGCTGGTGGTTAACAAAGAAAATCCAAAATTCAGGTACAACAAAAGAAATTCGGAGACTAGTCTTGAATATATTAAATTTCACATTTATAATTGAAGTAATTAGTACTAACAAAAATGTTATTGCAGATTACATATCAAGACAAAGCTACACAGACTGATATAATAGAAGATGATACTCTAGAAAAAATACTCAACACCCTAACTACGCTTTCAATGAAAGTGGACAGTATGGGTAATAAGATAGAAAAGCTAAAGACTAATGAAGATAAACTGAAGTCTATAGCTACAAATCAGCTAACTCAGCAGTGTGCAGAGCTATGTCGATCGGAAGACATTAAAGTTCCAGAGCTAGAAGGAGATGATGGGACACTCCATAAAACCCATAACGCTTATCAATCTACTTTTGCAGGTACAAACAAAGGAGTTAGTAGACAAAGATATCAACACATAAATATGAATAAGATATTTGAAAAACTATTTATACCAAAAACACAAAAAGACCCCTTGTTCATACACCCACAAATTACCACATACCGAGATAGTCTGAACCAAGATAAAAAAGTTTACAACTATACAACCCAAAAATACATATAAAAATATCTACATAGTACAAACTTTCTTAATCCTTAACCCCAGAGCTACAAATATCAAAGAACCAAACACAAATTATATAACCCAAAAATTACAAGGTTACAACAAGCTAATTGCACTATCCAAAACCAACCCAAGCCTAATAAAAACTTGTTTTGACTATGGATTATTAAATACCATATACACTCAAGACGGAGAAGAACTAACAACTATGGAAGAATTACATAAAATATTCACCACCTATAAAAGAATAACCAAAGGAAATCTATTTTATATAAAGTGTTATACTGCACCAGCAGAGATATTATACGACGAAATAAAACCAGTTATACAAGTTGTAAAAATAGGATTAACCTGAGATATGATTATACCGGAAGATATTATGCAACAGCCAGAGATACCCAGAATTGGGATACCTGATTTCTATGCAAATAAATGACTCATTGGACTAGCTACAATTATTCAAGAATTAACAAATAATTATACCAATGGAAATCCAATATGGAGCTATTATTCAAGAGACCATCAGATGATTTATTCAAATTCAAAAGAACTACGACAAACAGATATGAAAGATGTTAGGCAATGGATAATGACATTACTTAACCCAGAAAAAC
This sequence comes from Capsicum baccatum var. pendulum, assembly GCA_030864225.1. NCBI lineage: Eukaryota > Viridiplantae > Streptophyta > Magnoliopsida > Solanales > Solanaceae > Capsicum > Capsicum baccatum. Next base: position 235,247,824 of record CM061560.1, on the reverse strand, counting down.
AATCTACTGCAAGAGCAATTAAGAGAGAATTTATTTTAGACGGATTATTGACAAGATATTGCAAGATAATTGAACACAAATATCTAGACCATCAATGTTCGAGATGTAATGGAGAAGATAATATTATTCCAGAAGTCCACCTAGAATAAAAGAATCAAGAAGATAAGCATGCCAGCTGGAAGATACAAGATAAGAAGCAATAATGGAGATAAGGAAAAGCAACAGATACGACAACGAGAAGATATCAATGGAGTAATAATAGAAGAAAAGATATTAAATTCATTTTACATAAAGTTTTTGTGTAGGCTAGATTTTTAGACTTTTAGCCTTTTTAGACTTTTTAGGCTTTTTGACTATAGTATTAATAATTCTTGTCTCATTAGGAGACCTTTTTAGACTAATTTTAGAAAACGTGAAAGAAATATGAATACTTTTGTAAAGATTCATTCAGTTTATAAATAAGAGGAACCGAAGGCATTGCAAAACAAGCCTTCATGTGTTGAAGCACAAATACTCTCTCCTGTTCGCAACCAATATTTTGCTTAGTTATTAAAAAACAGATTCATTTCAATGGAAAAAGCTATGGAGGAACAAACCTCAGAAATATCAAACCTACCCGAATAGGTATATTTATTTATGATTATGAATAGCTAAATTCATAATTCCCAACAATCATGGTATGATAAAATAAATTCATGTTAGTTACTTTATAGTAAAATTATTCGAAGAATAATATGTTAAGAAGTTTATTAGCAAAGTGGAAACGGAGAAAAAATCCCTAAGAACTATGCCATCCTAAAGGTGAAACCAATGAGGCAAGAAGTCGTGGTGGGGAGTAACCAGAGTAGAGGCGTTGTTTAAGGGAAAAATATCCAAATTACCATGCTAATAGTGACCGAAGAACATGTTATTTAAGAATAATCTAGTATATAGTAATCTAAGATGACCATATTTTGTTATGTACATGATTGAAGGGAATATTTTAAAAATAGCAATTTTATGAAAATGAATAATTATTTATCTGATGTAATGGTAGACAAATTTAAAATACTTATTTTGTATGTACTTAAGGATATAAAAGTAGTAGATATCATATTAGAAAAAGCATTTGGTAGATATTATATGACTAGAATAAATTACATACCATACCTACCTAACTACTCTTATAAATACTTACCATGATAAATTACATATATTTAGAATTTTTGGAAAAAGATATGAGAAACATACAGTTAATAGAAAAATAGATGAAAAAAAATTAGACAAATACATGGAAACTAAAGATATAAAATATATAGAATTTCTTAATGAAAATATGCAAGAACTACTAAGACTAAAACAAACAACTACAAAATATTATAATAAAATATTTAGTCAATTTTAAATGATAGATAATCTTAAAGTCTTAATCTTATATATACTTAGAGATATAGAAATTATAGATATTAAAAAAATAATATTAGAAAAAGTATTAGATTATGGATTCGAACCTTGTTGAATTGATTTTTTATTTTTTTCAATTTTTTTAATCTTTTAAGTACCCCCAATCTTTAAATCTTGGGTGTGATGATGACTCCGATAAAGATATACACTCCAAATGTATATACACATAAATCAAATTATAAATCTGTGAGTGATCCTTTTTTTTCCAAAGTATGTGAAGAGGGGAGAAGAAGGTAAATAGGTTTTAGACTTTTAACATCTAATTATCTACGTGACATCTTTAAATTACGTGAAAATTGGCGTGTACTAGATTGTATTACAAGCACAATCAGCAGTCAAAAAAAGTGTTTATAATATTGTGTTTTATTAGATTTAAGGGTTCAATTCACAAAAAGTTAAGTAGAAGGATTTAATTTACAAACGAAAATAAGTACAAGGGTCTTTCGAGTCATTTCGCCTTATATTTATAATATTCACTTTTACAACATGAAAAATTAAGGATCCTAAAATACATGATAAGAAGAAAATATATAGTAAGATGTATAAAGAGAAATAATATAGATCTTTAAAATGTTGAATCTTAAAATATATAGTAACAGAAAAATATATGATAAGAAATATAAGAAAAAGTAACGTCTACTTCTAACATATATGAAAAGGAGAATAATTTTATTACCATCAAAGAATATGCTGGAAGTCATTCCTAACATTCCAAATAGACCTCCCCCACCCCCCACTGCACCCTTCGGTATATATGGACGTAGGGAGGGGTTCTAACATGATATCAAACGTTAAAGATTACATTACATACAAGTTGAGTGAAAGGGTGATTGTGCTAATGAGCGGAAGTGATAGCCTAAATGGCTATGAGCACATGAAATTGACACAAGAATGCAAAAATCAGCAAGTAAACAAAGGGAAAATCAACACACTAGAAGGAGATAAAGAAGAAGAATTGCATAAACATAAAGATAGTAGAGAGACCCTTACTTTCACTATGTGATTAACAAAAGAAGATGTATCAAATCTTCAATCACACCTCACAAATGGAAGGTCAAACCTCCCTCTTAGGTGACCCAAAGGAAACACTCTTCCTCAAGTACACCTTTCTTGCCAAATTATCCAAGACAAGTGAAACCCTAACTTCAAATGTCAAAAGACCTATTTTCGGATTCTACCTCTCAACTACAAGACTAAAACTACAATATAAGAGTAATATCAAGTATCATCAAAATTCTAAGGAAAATAGAAGCTAATAGGTCTATTTATACTATTACATAACAATGACGAAAATACCCTTAATGAAGGGTGCTCCTTTGGAGTGTAAAAGAGAGCCATCAAAAGATAATATTGCCCTTAATAATCCCAAGTATAGGCGACCTTGGAGTGTAAGAACCCTTTCTCCAATCTTCAACTTGAACAGGGCGTTGTAATGGTTTCAAAACGTCTTCAAGCATTTTCAAATCCGAGGCTTGAACCTTTGACAATCCGAAGCGTGAAGCTTTGATAAGACCTTGTAATCCTTGTGCTCTTTATGCTTGTATCATCCTCTCCATCTTGAAAGGAATTTGACCTCAAATTCAAATCTTGTAAAATCAAAGAGAGGAAAAACAAACACACAATCCTTGTGATAGGAGGGTTAGCATTAGTATCACAACTTAGGTAAACATGCCAGGGGGTACACTCTTAGAATACAACCAACCATTCTTTGTTATGAGTAAGAAACACCAACCACTAGCACCACAAAGGACACAACTAATACGAACATCAATGAGTGAAGGATACAATCTGAAACTAACACAAATGCCACTTGTTTTCAAGGGAAGACAAACATTAAAAATTCGATATCTATGGCTTAAAAAGGTTCCTTTAACAACACATATCCTATCACTCACCACATCTCTATGAACATGATCACTATGAAGCATTCTACTATCGAGGTCTTCATCAAACAAATTCAAAGGACCATATTCATCATCCAAATCTACATTACAAGCACCAATAAGCCAAGGTTGTTCACATTTGAAATACATCCACGGGTCCTTTGTGTTTGACATAAAAGTCTTAGCATAAAGGATACCAAAGACATGAATAACATCAACATCAAAAATAAATGCACATGACCAGAAATTATTCCACCCACATCCCAAAGGAATTTTGAGATCAAATGGAAGTAGAAGATAAAGATCTAAGCCGAGATGACTCACTCCCTTCATTAGGCTAATTTGCTCACAATCATTCAAGGTATTACACACAACTTTAACATACATAGGGCCACTATGAACAAGACTAATACCATAGATTTCATTACACAAGTTCAAAAGGTCATGTTCAATACCAAGATCATCAATACAAGCATCATCACTAACTTAGAAATTCTCAAACATGCCATTTCCATGCTCAAGTAGTGAACTAGTTTTAAGAGAAAGTTGATCATTATTCACAATAAATGAGTTACTAAGGAAAGAGCTATGCACTTGCAAACCCAAAACCACTTCACTAGACACTAAATCACAATATTTGGAGTTCAAAGAAGTGTTGAGGATAGCAAAGTCACCTCAGGTAAGGCGTGGGCAGTCCACTTTTTTGGCGCTCTTGGTCAAGTGAGTCTCTAATTCATTTCTCATGCTTTCATGTGGAAATCCATTTGGATCCTTCTTGATTATCATTTCATCTAGTACCTGCACATAAGAAGAATCAAAGCTAGGCAAAATGCTAGTTTTTGGGTTAGGAAATGACAAAGGTTCTTTGTGGACAAGACCCACAATCAAGCAATTTTTTTCCTTTCCAACCTCACTACCTGCGACTACCCTTTCCTTTTCCTTTTTTTTTTCACATTCTTCTTGTACCTCAACATCAAGCTTCTCTCCATCTTGAAAATCGACCTCATCACCCTCAGATTCTATCACCATCTCTTCTCTTAGTTGTATGGGGTGATTTCAGTTTAGTGGATCTTGGGGAGGAGGCATTGGATTACCTTAGTGATGTATTTGGATTTTTGGTATGAAATTTTGTGTATTGTGAGGTCTTTGGTAAAGTGGATTTGGAACTTGGTGGTTTCAATTTTGTGGAGGCTTTGGTGGATATAATCTATTAACCCTCGCTTTCATTCTAATCACACCACCCGTCAAGGATACCATTTCACCCCTTATAGCATTCACATTACTTTTGAAGGCATCATTATCATTTTTCATTTCTCGGACAAAGGCATCAAACCGAGCCATCAAGGCTCCAATAACTTCATTTCCCAAAGGTTGGGAAGTAGTATCTTCGGGTTTCATGAAAAATGTACCTAACAGAACAAAAAAAAAATAGCAAGCAACACAACCTACAAAACGACCAAACAAGTTAGTTCAAAAGCCTCACTTCACTCACGCTCAACCTCACCTCACACTTGGCCTCACAAGTATTGGAGAATCGGCAATACTTGATAAGTTACTTAAGAGGTGAGAAGCTTTGGTTCGGAATTGATCTTTGTTTGAAACAACTCAAATAAAATGATGCACGAACTTGAACCAACAAAATACTACGACTTAAAAATGAGAAAAGCACACAAAAAATCGAAGACACGAAATAAACGAACTCTAGACTAATTACCAACCTAGTAGATACTTACTAGTTTGCTAATTAGCTATAGAACCCAAAAATTGAAACTAGAAACAACAATTAGAAACTAGGAAAACTAAATTTAGAGGCGAATTTCGATTGAGCACAGTGATGACGTGGCACTACGTGGTTGGTTGTCACTTTTCAAAATTTTAATTTTTTTTCCCAACTTGTTTCGGCCAACACACTTAGGAGAGGAAGAAATTTCGTTTGGAAGGGAAAAATTGAAGGTTTGGAGCCCTTTTGGAGCTTCAAATGAATTTAAAATGGATTGGTCCCCTCTTGTACTTTCAATTGCACTTGATTATTCCCTTTGTCTCTTCTTTCTTTTGGATGACAATGAATATACCAAAGAATATTCTTTCATAAACACCAAGTACACTCTCTTTCTTTCCTTTTTTTGGATCAAACACACTCTTTGAATATTCTTCCTTAACAAGACTTACTAGAACAAGATGAATATTTAAGAGTTGACCAAAGTTTGACCCCTAACCAAATGAACCCCAAATTTGAATTTTCTTGTGGATCTAGGTTCCTTAGATCAAGGTGAGCTCAAATAATGATAAATCACAATCAACCAACATCCACAACACAAAAACCACACGGATCTAGCTTCTTCAAGCTTCAAAACACCATAACTATGGTGGATCTAGTTCAAAATTGACCAAATCTTGTTCCAAATGTAGATCTAGACTCCTTAGGTGCTAGGGAGCAAGGATCTAACACTTGAAACCAACAAAACACCCAAAAACAAAGTAGATCTAAGATCTAAAAATTTGTCAAAACACAAAAATGGGTTAACAAATTAAAGTTGTATTCATTTAAAATTTTTAAATCAACAATGGACCATGTTTATGGTATTTATTTTGATTATGACATTCTTAATTGACGCAAAGGTAAAACTTACGAGTTGATAAAAATCAAAATTAAATGCATCTGTTGCTTGAATTTATGTGTTTCATCCATATTTTGGCGTTTATCCTATCAGTATATGTATTATTTGTGTGTAGATTTCTATATATTTTTATTATGTGTATGTTTAAGATATTAAGTTACTAACTATTATCTGAATGATGGTGATAATTAGGGATGTACATTGGTCGGGTTTGTTCGATTTTTAATTAAAAAAAATCCAAATCAATCATGTCGATTTATTCAAACTATAAACCAAATCAAACCAACATAAAATTAATTTTTTTCGGTTTTTTCATTTTTTTTTTATTTTTAGTTTTTACAATTATATTGTGATCGAAGACTAAATCAAATATATTTTCACTCATATACTAATGAAAAACCATAATTATGAAAAAATGAGGAGCAGAAAACTCTCTTGAAACTAAAAAGTGAGATGAAGAGTGAAAAATTTAGGTTTTAAGTTTATATTGAGTTTTGGATCATTTAATTAGCAATTAATGGACATATATTACAACTTAAAGGCCAAATCTAAATATATATTCAAATTATTGAAAATTACTAAAACTAGTTGAAAAAGTATTTAAAAAGTAGATTATAATTAATATTTTATGTATAAAAAAGTTCAAATATTATATATATATATATATATATATATTATGTTGGTTTGATTCGGGTTCTGTTTGAGTTTTTTTTAGTCAATACCAAACCAAGTCAAGAATGGTCTGTTTTTTTTTTTTCTAACGCCAAACCAATCAAACCAAACCATAAGTCGTTTTTTTTGTTCAATTTGATTTGATTCGTCAGTTCGATTTGACTTGATATTTTTAATCATTTAAATAAATATAATATTGCATACATCGTAACTTTAACTGTAACACTATATATTATTATACCTCATTTTTTTGCTGACGCAACACATACGTGCAAAGTACGTTCGAAAACTAATTTAAGAATACATGTGTACCATTCAAACAATAATCAGGCTTAAAGAAAAAGTTTACTCCTCAAATAATAATAATATAATGTAAATGGGATAGTCATAACATCTTATTGTGCCAAGTTAATAGCGGAGTTTGCGATGATCTTAAGCAAGTTTACTTTTGTTTTTGAGATATGTTTCCTTTCAGCTTTAACGACATAGGTCTAATTTTTTTCTGATCAGTTAATATGCTATTTTATATTTAATTTTTGATAACTAATCACTTGTATTAATCACCAAGTAGAGAATTGAAGCAAAAGTTGAATTAAAGAGTTGCCAGAAAAAGAGGGGAAAAAACATTATTTATTAAAATTAACTTAAAAAAAATTAAGACAAATAAATTGAAACGAAAGAGTATAACTTAGCATAATTAAGTGAATTAATGAAGTAAAAATACATGTCAATCTATATACGAGGTGACATACTTTTAAGGCTATCATTCACAATTTATTTCCTTGACAATTTTTACTATATTTTTATTTATTTATTATATTGTACAAAAATAAGTATTTTAATTATTACTCCTCTATTTATTTCTATTCTTTATTATTAGAACTTAAATGTGTCAAAACTTGCTATTCCACTTATTCATATTCTTTATTGTACACTTGAAAAGGCTAAGTATTTACTAATTCAAGCTTTCATTTCCTCCATAAAAAATTAGTCATCAATATATCTATATCTATATCTATAATCTATAATATATTAAAAGTGTGAAGACCTTTAGAAAAGTGATTTGAATTTTTTACCCTTTATTAAAATACTCTATAATAGACAAAATTGTCATTTACTCTATCATATAAATATTCTATCCAAATAATATAAGCATACAAAGTTGAATTAGAAAAGAAAATAGAAACGTGGTGAAAAGGAAAAAAAAAAAAAAAACTAAACCTTAAAAAAGAAGGCTAGACTAATTTATTAAGTTAAATAAAAGGAAAGAATAGAAAGTTAAAAGTGAAAAATGACACAAAAAAAACTTATCAAATTTGAAGTTAAAAAGGAGACCAACCATATTATTCTAATATTAATATATAATTTATAGAAGAAAAATAAAATTTTACCATATTTAGATTATTTTTTTTGTGGAAAAGGTTTCACTTTTCATGCTTTCATAAATTAAGAATTCTTTCTTTATACAATATTACATCCACAATATATTCCTCAAACAAGATTTTTCTTTGTTATTGTCATTCAAGGTTTTTTTATTAGCTTTCACACGATGTCGTGTTGTATGACCCATCAATGTGCTTATAATTTAAGTTTAAACGTGTTCTAAGTGTACATTAAGAGGTTGGACTTATTAGATGATGTCGTTCGCGTGAATATCACTATGGTTCTTTATGAAATTTAGGACAAGAGATCATTGTATAGCTCTATTCAAATTCACTATACAATCAAATTCATAATGTGGTCCTCATACAAGTTTTTTCTTTGTTATCGTTGCTCAAGATTTCTGTATAAACTTTCGCACGACGCTACGTTGTATAGATCACATCAATATACTCATAATTTGAGTTTAATCTTTGTAAGGGAATATCAGAGGTTTGACTTATTAAAAGACGTTATTCGCGTGAACATCGCTATGATTCTTTCTGGAATTCAAAATAAGAGACCATTATATATCTCTAACTAAATTCACTTTACATTATTAAGTTATTGTCCGATGTATAGAGGTTCGCATGTAAAATAAAAATAGAAATTCTCTTATCATTTACGCTAATATTGTTCCTCTTTTTTGTTATTAAATGTATAATTTTATAGATAATATTATTTGTAATCACATATTGATTATTGTGTAATTTTCTTAAATATTTTTTAAAGTACGCAATTCATAAATATTATTTATCGCTATTATAGCCTTTCACATATTTTTTAGATTTATTTGCACACGATTTAATTTATTTAATAATCACATATTTAAAATATAATTAAAATTAATTTTGAAAAGAATTTGTAAAGACATAAAACAGGCAAGTTACCAAAATTTTTAAATTGATTCATTAGATTGAAAACCGTTGTCTTTGTAGGGATAATGAAGCAACAATGGATTAGCTTATGTAGTCATAAAAAAAGCTCATTATGAGTTAAACTTATAAAGATAAAAAAAAGCTTATAAAGCAGCACGTGTCATCATAAATCTTATGAACTCAAAAAATGATAGAACTTTTCGTAGTATGGTTTGAGATACCATATTTATTTGTTAATTAAATATATATATAACATTGATTGATGCAAGACACACGTGCAAAACATACTATATCTATAATCTCTCTCTCTCTCTCTCTCTCTATATATATATATATATATATATATTCTATAATCTATATCTATATCTATAATCTATAGTATATTAAATGTGTGAAGGGTCTTAAATGTCACTTGAACCTTTTGTCCTTTATTAAAAGTCTTTGTTTTAGACAAAATCGTCTTTAAGAATTCTAAATCAACTAAATTTGATTTTAAGAAGATTTAAAAAGTGTATAAATCTACATCTACATCTACAATATATTAAATCAATTAACTACTTGAAATTTTTGAAGGTAAATATATATGTGCTTATTATAAAATATATGTTTGAACTTTTTACACTTCATTAAAAACCTCCGTAATAGAAAAAATCGTCTAATTTTAAATAATTAAAAGTTACACGTGCGAGACACGTGCGGCTAAACTAGTATATATATATATGTGTGTGTGTGTGTGTGTTTGTAGTACTCCATTCATATTTATCTTTTTCTCCTTTTATGATTTTTTTTATTAATTAATTTTTCTATTAATTAAAAAAAATCTATCATATCATATCATATCATATCATATCATATCATATCATATCATATCATATCATATCATATCATATCATATAATAAAGAAGAAACGAGAATAGATGATGTGTCATCTTTCTACGACCTTCACTCCTATTTATCTTTTTTCTCTTTTGGGGCTTTTTTTTCCTTCATTCTTTTCATTAATCAATTTATTATTGAATAAAAAAAATTCAATCATATTTAATATTCTAATTAAATCTAATGAGTTACAAAAAAACCTCCATCTATTTATATTCTCTACTTAAATAATATGTCTCCCCAACTCACTTCTACCTAATTCTTTTGAATTATCCAATATATAAATAACAATTATCTATGGAGCTGTTGAATGCAAATTTTCATTTTCTCAATTTTTTTACTAGTATAGTTATATAGTTATTTTTCTCCTTTTTTGATTTTCTTCTTTATCTTTTTCATAAATCATGAGTTTAATAATCAAAAGAGAAAGCATAAAAAAGATGATGTTCAATATGACCATCACTTGGATGAATATCATAAATATATTCTTCAAAGATTCGTCATAGAGATGTTCACATTAGTTTTGTGTGAGTTCATCGAGATGAAGAAGGAAGATTAATTGTCTTGAAAGATTCATTAAGAGAGATGGTCATAGTAATTTCGTGAATGTAGAAGTATGAATCATTTACAAATATTTTGAAGATCTATTGATGCATTATTTTGATTTCAATTCATATTATTTTCTTCTTTTTTATTTTATTTCTTCATTTGTGAAAAAAGATATTTGATAACATATATAATTAACTTTTATTTAGAAAAAATTAAATTATAAAACTCTACTAACCAACATATTAGAAAACTCAATTAGCAAATTTTACTCAATTAACTTCGCTCTTCTTGTTCTTTTTGCTAATGTGATCTTAGGGGAAAGAATTCATAGAACTTCGCAAGGATTGACATTGTTACAGTCTCATTACATTGACAAGGTACTTGACAAGTTTAAGTATTTGAATTTCAATATTGCCAAGACTCCATTAGATGTGAGCTTTGCACTTCAAAAGAATAAAGGTGAAAGTGACTTGGAATTAGACTGTACAAGAGTGTTGGAAAGTTTGATGTACATTATGAATTATATAAGACCAGACATAGCATTTTATATTAGTACATTGATTTTGTACATGAGTAATACCAATCAAAGTTACTAGATGGCAATAAAAAGAGTTTTGGGGTATCTAAAGCATGCTCAAGATTATGCTTTACATTATAACAAATTTACGACAGTAATTGAAGGATATAATGATGCAAATTTGATCATCGAATTGAAAAAAGTAAAATCAACGAGTGGATATATATTTACTTAGGGTGGAGGAGCAGTATCTTAAAAATCATCCAAACAAATTGTTGTAATACCGTGGTCCTTATCTTCACTGAGAAACCTATAACTCACTCAACAGGTCGTGAAGACTCATTACGAGTCGTAAGATTAAATCGTAGTCAAGAATGTGTGGAATGGTTGAGGTTCTATTTTGGTTACGACTCATACTAAATAAGTCGTAGTGAGACTATATAAATTGTGTGGTTCAGTCGTAGTCAGCTCAGTGGGAAAGCCAAATATGTATGGTCATATGACGACTCAACTCTATGGGTCGTTACGAGGGATTACGAGTCATATAGTGAGAGTCGTAGTATCAACAGTATAGGATCCCCTAAGTTTCTGCTCAGACTACAGTTGGTGGTTACGAGTCGCAGTGGCTGACAACGATTTATTGGGTATGACTTGTAGCCAGACCAGTAAGTACCCTTCCTGTTACTACCAAGACTACGAGTCGCTGGGATGACTCATAGCCAGACGTCACAAGTCATAAGGTGACTCGTGAAGAATGGCAGCCTAGCCTCTATATGCTTAGTTAAGGGGTCTTTTGGTCTTTTCTCCTCTTTAAAATCCCAGCCTACGACTTAAGACATAAAAGAGGCATTATTTTTTCCTATTCTTAATCAGTTAACGATGTACTTTCTTCTTCCACTCTCAAGAACGAGGCTAGGGTTTCTTCATTGTTCCTAAGTCTAAGTTCCCTCTAAGGAATTCAAGTAAATCTAGGTATGTGGGGTTGAACAAGGATAATCTTTTATCCTTGTGCCCTAAATATTTGATTTTAAAGTTGAAATTATGTGTTTTCCATTAGGGTTTATACCCAATTTTTGTATTCTTAAAATTATGACAATATCATGTGATTTAAAGTTTAAAGTGCACAAGAATTTGCCTTTATTCATGTTTTGACTTGCATGATTGCTATTACAATATGAGTTTTAATATTTTGACTTGGATTTTGATGAATTGATGAAAGATTTTAGTTTGAGTATTGAGCATAATATTTTGCTATACGTTTCTATGAAAGAGTGCATGAATTTTAAGACTTAAGTACAAGTTGTTGAGTCCCAAGAATTTTAAGTTTATAAGTTCAATTTAAAATTACTGCAACTTGGATAAAGTTTAGTTTTAATCTTATGATCCCATAAGATTTGAAATCCGCAACTTCACCCCATGAGCATGATTTAAGTAAAAGAAGCATAGTTGATTTTCAATTTACTAACCCATATGCTATTTTAAGGTGGATTCCATAAGTATGAGCATCTAAGTATATATTTTGAGAGTAGTATTTAGCACCGAGAAGAGGAATGTGGGTTTAGACCATCCTATTTTCCAAAAATTACAAGCCACCATAGGTTTAAGGGACCTCACCAGAGAGTGTCTTCTTTTTCCATTATTGATGAATTTTAGTGATCACTTAAGTTAGGGTTCTATTCCAATGGAAAAGGTAGGACAACTCTCCCCAATATAGGTAAGACATTGGACTCCATGATAGTTCACATGGTTTATGCCGGTTATAAAAATCTCCCCCAAGAAAGAATATATGTGAAGATTTTAGAAACTAAGTGTAATGACTCACTAAGCTTATACACTATGCTTTATCATTCATGTTTCATGAGTTTTATTCATGTCCAAGGTGAGTCCTTGTACACTTAGCATGCATGATTGAAAGTTTATTCAATTCTATCTTACTTATACATTCACCCCTATATACTCGGTACATTCCAAAAGTACTGACCTACATATATGTCTATGTGCTACATTGTCTTATAATATAGGTTCTCGTGCTCGTTCCTAGCAGTACAATTGATTGCAGGCATCATCTCCTACATCTGGATACTTGCTGAGTCCTCATAGTCCAAGGACCAAGTCTATTAGAGTTTCAGACTTTATGGATGATTCTTAGTTATTTTATTTTCTTTATGGGTCAACTGGGGTTTGTCCTAGTGACTTTTCAGTTATAAGATTAGGGGCTTGTCAGACAATGTTTATTTCAGTTAAAGAGATTGTATGGAGATTTCTAAGTTGTAATATTTAAAATGGGAGATTTTAAACTTGGTTTCTTTCGTTGTTATGTATATATTAGTCTACCTTTCTATGAGTTCAGTGCCAATTATCTATCATGGGTTAGCTTGGGACTATTTATAGTCTCAAGTACCGTGTGACGCCCATGGAGTATTCTTGGGGCATTACAAATTTGGTATCAGAACATAAGGTTTTAAGAAGTCCTAGGGAATTTGACAAGCCATGTTACGTAGAGTCTTGATCATGAGTGTGAAGCGCACCACACCTATGAGCAAGAGGCTACAGGACGTATTAGAAATTATCCATTCTTTCATAATCTTCATCACGCTTTAAGGTTATCTGTATCTTATCTAATTCATACTTTCACGAGACAGAAAATGCCTCTACATAGAGATTACATACGTAGAACGGGGATCATCCAGCCCCACCACCACCTGCAGACCCCCTGAATGAAAATATTTCACATGCTGAGTTTAGGTTTGCATTCCAAGTGTTAGATCAGGCTGTGAATGCAGATTTTTAGGGACACTAGCCAACAACAGTCCCACTCCAGCAGAATGGTAACTTAGCTACAGCTAAAATTAAGGATTTATAAGGATGAACCCACTGAATTCTTTGGGTCAAAGGTGAATGAGGATCTCTAGTTCTTCCTTTATGAGGTGAAATAAATTATGCAAATTATGTATGTTACTGAAGAGAAAAATGTAGAGTTGGCATCTTACAGTTGAAGGATGTTGCTTATGATTGGGTTACCATATGTAAGGATGGAAGGGGAGAGGATGTGGCACCTATGAGTTAGCAGGTATTTCAGATTACCTTTCTGGGTAAGTTCTTTCTTCATGAAATGAGGGAGGCCAAAGAAGAGGAGTTCATGAACATGAGACAGGGCTCCATACTGGTGAATGAGTACTGCCTTAAGTTCACTCAGTTAGCTAAGTATGCTCCAAAGTTGTTGCTTGACTCTAGAGCTCGTATGAGTAAGTTTGTAACTAGAGTGTCTGATTTGGTGGTCAAAAGTGAGGACTACCATACTGATTAGAGATATGGATATTTCTTGGTTTATGACTCACGCTCAACAGATTGAGGTAGAGAAGTTAAAAGAACGAGAGAGAAGTCACAAAATGGCTAGGACTAGGTGGTTTGAGTACAATCAGCAGAGGTCGGGATGGGAAGGTTGTTCATAGATCCAGGGTCACTCATCAGTACTTGCACCATCCTCAGTCAGTGCCTCTGTACCCAGGACCAAGCAAGAGCAGTGGAGGCAAAGGTTCGAATTTGAGATCTCAGGGTAGTGTGGTTGGGAGGCCTACTTATCTGATGGGCAAATGGGGTTGTTATGGTTAAGGAATGCCTGTATTCTAAGCAAAGAAGTAGTGATTTTCGTCCTCAAACTCAAGCCATGTATCCAGTAGCTCATCCAGGCTACCCAGATCCTCCACAGGGTGCATCATCCATTATTGGTGGCGTTCAGCTCCAGAATTAATTTTATACTTTACCATCCTATTAGGAGTAGGAGAGTTCCCCTGATATTATCACTGGTATGCTTTGTGCCTATCAGCTTGATGTATATCTGTTATTAGACCTGGGATCGCATCTCTCTTCTATGACCCCGCTTGCTGCTATACTTTTTAGGGTGAGCCCTGAAATCTTCCTAAGCCCTTCTCTGTCTCTACTCTAGTGGCTGAGTTAGTTATAGATACGCGAGTATATAGAGGATGCCCTATTACCGTCCTTTATAAGGTCACTCTATCAGACTTAATAGAGTTATAGATGATAGTTTTTGACGTTATTCTAGGCATGGATTGGCTCCATTCATGTTACCCGTTAATTAATTATTGCACCCGTATGGTGAAGTTTTAATTTCCTAATGAGTCAGTCTTTGAGTGGGAGGGTAGTTTGGTGCCTCCCAAAGGTCATTTTATCTCATACCATAAGGCCAGAATATTAATATCAAAAGGGTGTATCTACTATTTAGTTCGAGTCAAAGATACTAAGTCTGAATTCCCAACAATTCAGACAGTCCGTATAGTCAGTGAATTTACAGAGATCTTTCCTGAAGACTTCCCAGGGGCACCTTCAGACAGAGAAATAGAGTTTGGTACTGACCTTCTTCCTGATGCTCAACCCATCTTCATCCTTCCATATCGTATGGCTCCAGTCAAACTCAAAAAGTTAAAGAAGAAACTTAAGGATCTCTTACATTAGGGTTTCATCAGACCTAGAATTTCCCCGTGGGGTGCTCTAGTTCTATCCATGTGCTAGAAAGATGGCACTCTCAAAATGTGTATAGACTATAGACAGCTAAACAAGGTTACCATCAAGAATAAATACCCCATTCCTAGGATCGATGATTTGTTAGATCAGCTTTAGGGTGCCCGATGGTTTTCCAAGATTGACCTCAGGTCGGGTTACCACCAGTTGAAAGTCAGGAAGCAGGACATTTCGACGACTAAGGAATAAGGATGTGGCATCACTAAAAGTTCTTTGAAGAAACCAATTGGTTGAAGGAGCCACTTGGGAAGCCAAAGCATACATAATGACCAAGTACCCTCATCTCTTTTCTTCTAATTCAGTGCCTACCAAAGGTAAATTGATCTTTTCGACAAATTTTTTCTCTTTAAGACCATTTAAGAATTCTTGTATCATATCATGTGTCCGTGATTCATTGAATACTTATGATAGTCATAAGTTTGGTTGTAAGCTTAGTGTGGAGATATTAATTTTCCCTAAAATCCTAATCCTATATGGGTCTCATTCGAGGATGAATGTTTTCAAGGGTGAGATATTGTAATACCCTGGTCCTTATGTTCACTGTAAAACCTACGACTCACTCAAAAAGTCGTGAAGACTCATTATGAGTCGTAAGCTTAAATTATAGTTAAGGTAGTATGGAATATTTGAGGTTCTTTTTTTGTTATAACTTGTACTAAATGAGTCGTAGTGAGACTATACAAATCATGTGGTCCAGTCGTAGTTAGCCCAGTAGGGAAGCCAAATATTTTTGGTCATATGACGACTCAACCCTATGGGTCATTATGAGGGATTATGAATCATGTAGTGAGAGCCATAGTGTCAACAGTATAGGACCCCCTAAGTTTCTGCTCAGACTACGGTTGGTGGTTATCACAACCCGAGACTACTCCCTAGTCGTAACATGGTGCTTAGAACCATAAGTGATCCCAAACTAACCCATGAATTGGCATACTATTGAGCAACTGATTTATAATATATTAAATAACTGGTTCTACTGTGCAGAAATATAATCATGACAAAATTTGGGAAAAATATAAGACTGATACAATTTATAATCTGATAAAATTGAAGAGAGAACTGAAATTACATGACTGTCTCTGACTGACATCTATGAAGCCTCTATCATACTGATTATAGATAGCTGGGATATGCCTCCAACCACCACTAATCAATACATATGAATAATAAAATTAAAGTACACGAACAACATCTGACTGGAGTCCCTAAAATAGGAGAACTCATCACCTACTGGCTGAAAACTGAAATTGTCTGATCATAATGTGTGAGCTACAATTGGTACCTACATTATGAAACAATGTATCCACACATACGTATATGTGGATCAGTACTTCTGGAATGTACCGCGGGGGTGAGTGCAATAAGTAAAACTGAGTAGGTACATAATTTTAAAACACACATGCTGAGTGTAAGTAGACTCACCAAGAGACTAAAATCAACTAAAATCTGAAGTATCTTAAATAACGAGTAACAAAAATAATCTGATAAGCTGCTGAATTACTACGCTTAGTTTCTTAAAACTATACTTTTGTAGAATAAGTAGAACTAAAGATAGGAAATAGTAAAACATAGATACTGTATGAATGCTGAGTCTGAAACTATGTAATGGAAAATGATATAACTTGAGGATCTGAATATACAAATGTACTTTGCACGAATGCATAAACATAAAAAACCAAACATAACATATACTAAGTTGATCTGATTAACTGACTGACTGATAGCTGAATACTGATCATGTAAAACTGAATTGTACTTAGTCTGAATAACTGAACTAAAATTGTGGGGTACTGTGCATATGAGATAAGGACTAACTAAACAACATGAGATAACTGAGCATGAATGCATGAAAACTGTAGTATCTGAGAATGTAAGACTAAGTGTATATCTCTTATGTCATTGAGACAATCTGAAATCTAAAAGACTGAAAGCTATAAAACTGAATATTTGAAAATTTGTACGCTTAGTTAAGAAAACCTAAACTAAAGAGACACTGAATATTGTTCTGAGACCGTGGGAGCTATCATGTAACTTACATAAACTATGTGAGCTATCATGGAGTCCAAAGTCTGACCCACGTTGACAAGGGTTGTTCTATCCTTGCCATCAGAATAGAACCTGAACTGTAGTGATCACTAACTGATGTACCGAAGGACTAAAGAGTCACCCTATATTGGTAGGTGCTCTCATGAGATATGTGTCAACCCTAAACTGGCAGGAAGGCATCTCAAACCTACGTTGGCTACGTAGTTCTATAACTCAGGGATTGCTACTAAGGGTCACATCCTATACTGGTAGAAATGCCCCCATCCCTCGGTTCATTCGGTGCTAAACCCTACTCCCAATTGAATGACACCGGAATACTAACTGGTGCATGCACTATTAACTAATAAGCTCATGTCATGGTATTTTGAAAACAACAGTGCCTATAGATTCTGAAGTAATTATAAATATATAAACTGATAGTGTTCAAAATGATCATGGTGTTCTGAATATGATAATAAAACTATAGTCTGACTAACTTCTTACTTGAAAAGTAAAAATATATAGGAACACATAGGTATCAGGTGTTCATATCCCACCAGCACTGAATTACCATAAAGCACGACATCAATACTTAAAACTGTACTATAAAAATCATGGTTCAAAGACCCAAAGCATGAATATCCCACCAAACATGTGAGAATCATGAACTTGAATATGGGAATGCTTTAAACATGAGGAAAAAACATGATTACATGACTAAAATCATAAATTGGGGATTTAACATGGAATTCCCTTGAAATAGGACTTGGGAAACTGAAATTCATAGCATGAGGAAATCAAATCTTGTATGGGATCATACATAGGCTGAATTGAATTTAAATCACCATGAAAACATGAAATTAAATCTTTCTTGAACATACAAAATATCATAATGATAGAAAATTCATTATTTAATTGAAAAAAAAGGGTTTTGGGGATCCATGGGTGAAAGGGTACCCATGGATGAACTCCCGCATACCTTAAACTTCTTAAATTGGAAAAAAAACACCATTATTGAAGCTTTCTTGAAAATTCTTGAACTTGAGGAAATTTGGAGTCTTTATTTCTTGGGGCAAAAGAATTGAATTTGTTCTTAGAAAAGGGAATGGTTTTTCTTAGGAGAAAAATTAGAGAAGAAGGGAAAAATTATGCCCTACCTAATTCCCAAATCGTGTTATGAATGATTGGGTTGAGGGTAGAAAAGACCTAATTTCCCTTCAATCACTTAAACCAAAAATACTGGACGCAATTATGTCACCGCGACGCGGTCTTATCACGGTGGCTTACTGTTTCTGACGAAAATGATCATAACTTTTTGCTCGGGTATCGAATTAGGGAGAAATCGATATCATTGAAAAGTTAATTCAATTATCTACAATTTGGTGGGTCTTGAGATGAAAAGTTCCATATATGTCAAAAGTTATACACGTTCAAATTTGATCTTTGTAGGATCGAACACCAAACTTTAGACGAATCAAAGACGCTTAGCTCAACTTTGTTCTAGGTGATTTCTATGAACATTTTCACCTCATAAGCACTTTACATACTAGGATACATATTATGACACATGCATTCAAATTATAAATCAAGAACTAGACACAACACCCTTACTATGATGCGATATATGCGCCAATGGAAATAGCACCGCAACGTGGCACTATCGTGGTGACTTGCTAGATTCGTAATCCAAACATGACCCAATCTCGTTCAAAAATCCAAAACTTCTTAGAGAAATGCTTCGTACAACACTGAACATGAATTAACTCAAAATCTAATGTCTCGGGGTCGAGAAGTTCAAAAATAAAAATCCTCAAAATTTAAGGGTCTTGAAGGTGACTAAGTTCCCAACACTTAGTGAAAATTTCAGGCCTTAAGCCCCTTATGCATGCAACTAATAGATGAACTGAGCTAAGAATAGTACAGGGTATTATAGTGGTTACAAGTCATAGTGGCTGACTATGAGTCATTGGGTATGACTCATACCCAGACCCGTGTGTACCCTTCCTGTTACTACGAAGACTATGAGTTGATAGGACGACTCGTAGCCAGACATCACAAGTCATAGGGTGACCTATGATGACTGGCGACCTAGCCTTTATATGTTTAGTTAAGGAGTCTTTTGGTCTTTCACGACTTAAGACATAAAAGAGGCGAAGTTCCCTCTAAGGTATTCAAGTAAATCTAGGTATGTGGGGTTGAACAAGGATACTCTTTCATCCTTGTTTCAAAAAACTTTGATTTTAAAGTTAAAATTATGTGTTTTTCATTAGGGTTCATACCCAGTTTTCATAATCTTAAAATTACGACAATATCATGTGATTTAAAGTTTAAAGTGCACAATTATTTGCCTTTATTCGTATTTTGACTTGCATGATTGCTATTACGATATGATTTTTATCATTTTGACTTGAATTTTGATGAATTGATGAAAGACTCCAATTTGAGTATTGAGCATAATATTTTGCTATAAGTTTCTATGAAAGAATGCATGAATTTCAAACCTTAAGTACAAGTGCTTGAGTCCCAAGAAGTTTAATTTACAAGTACTGCAACTTGGTTAAAGTTAAGTTTTGATCCTATGATCATATTTAAGATTTGAAAGCCTCAACATCACCCCTTGAGCATGAAAAGTAAAAAAAGCATAGTTGGTTTTTAGTTTACAAACCCATATGCTATTTTAAGGGGGATTTCATAAATATGAGCATAGAAGTATATATTTTGGGAGTAGTATTTAGCACCAAGAAAGAAAATGTGGGTTTAGAGCATCCTATTTTTCAAAAACTACGAGATACTATAGGTTTAAGATACCTCACCAGGGAGTGTCTTATTTTCGCGATATGAATGAAGTTTAGTGATCACTTAAGTTAAGGTTCTATTCTGATTGCATGAGTAGGACAACTCCCCCTAACATGGGTAAGAGATTGGACTCCATGATAGCTCACATGGTTTATGTCGGTTATAAGAATCTCCCACAAGAAAGAACAAAAGTGAAGATTTTAGAAACTAAATGTATTAACTCACTAAGATTATACATTATGCTTTATCTTTCATGTTTTATGAGTTTTATTCATGTCAAAGGTGAGTCCCTTTACACTTAGCTTGCATGATTTGAAAGTTTATTTAGTTTTGTCTTACTTATGCATTCACCCCATATACTTGGTACATTCTAGAAGTATTGACCCACATATATGTTTATGTGCTACATTGTCTTATAATGTAAGTTCTGGTGCTTGTTCCGAGCAGCATAATTGATTGAGGGCATCATCTCCTATATCTGGATACTTGGTGAGTCCTCATAGTCTGAGAACCAAGTTTATTAGAGTTTCATACTTTATGAATGTTGCTTAGTTATTTTATTTCTTTTATGGGCCAGCTGGGGTTTGTCTCAATGACTTTTTAGTTATAAGATTAGGGGCTTGTCAGACAATGTTTTTTTCAGTTATAGATATTTTATGGACCTTTCTAAGTTGTAAGATTTAAAATGGGGGGTTTTAAACTTGGTTTCTTTCGACTGTTGTGTATATCTTAGTCTACCTTCCTATGCGTTCAGTGCCAATTAGTAATCATGGTTTAGCTTGGGACTATTCATAGTCTTAAGTACCGGGTGGTGCCCAAAGGGTATTCTTGAGGTTTTACACATGTATTGCCCACTCTTCAATGGAATCTAAATTTATCGCATTAGATAAAACTGGTGAAAAAGTTGAATGACTTCGAAATTTCTTGAAAGATATTGCTTATTGGCCCAAATCTTTGGCACCAGTATGCATTCACTACAATAGTCACACAATAATAGTTAGGGCAATAAGCATGATGTATAATGGTAAATCTCGTCATATAAGATGAAGACATAATACTGTTAGAGAACTTTTCTATAGTGGAATTATCACTATTGACTATGTGAGGTCAAAGGATAATGTGTCGAATCCACTTATAAAAGGCCTATGTAGAGAGGGAGTTGAAAGATCATCAAAGAAAATGAGTTTACAGACTAGGACAAGTCATCACAACGGTTACTCTACCTAGTGTACTAGAGATCCTAAGAGCTAGGTTCAAGGAGATCAAACAAAGTTGTGACTGACTATTCAATATTGTTAATATACTCAACCAATTCTCATGATAAAGACAATGTTCAGAAAACAAGGATAAACTTATGGTTTGAAGATTTTTAATAGTTTCTAAGTTTGGCAGGTTTGATCAAATAGTTTGATCTATTGCATTAAACTTTTAGGTGTCACCTATGTGAGGATGAAGTGGAAGCCTCTTCAAGGAAAATGATAGTAAAGGCATATACTTCAAGCTCTCATAAAATCAGGTCGTGTTCATGGATGAAACAGACAAAATCGTGAGAACCATAAATGGTAAAATGCTGATTATATTACTTATGTTGTTTAGTTGTACATTAAAGATCGATGGTTCAAATATAAAATATCTACCAATTGACAGAGTGCATCCGATGCAAGTTCACTCCGGAGAGTTCAAAGGAAAATTTACTTGTCCAGATGTAACTAGTCTTTGCTTGTAAATCACACACTTTTCTGTAAATTATTTATAAAATAGTCATTCTCTATTCATGTGGGGGATTGTTAGATTTTTAAGAGGTGTGAATAAAAAATGAATAGGTGTCTTTTCAAAAAGACACAAAGAGAAAAGATACAATATGAATAGGCAGTTTTTCAGTTTTGATGGTTATGAATTTCCAATTGGTTGTAGGTTTTCTGAAGAGTTGCACCTTTACAGAAGAGTTGCATCTTTATGAAGGAGTGCACCTTTTTGAACCATTTCGTCTCTTCATGAAGCAACACATTGATGTCTATAAATAGCTGAATTTTTCCTCAGGTATAGACATAAAATTTTGACGTGAAAACATTCCTCTTTCTTGAAAAACGCTAGTGTGATTTTCTACCATTGAGTGTGTTCATAGTTCGACAGAATTTGAGGTACCACTATTCTATTGAAGTGATTCATTTGATTCAGGGAGGATATATATTCCATAACTTGAGGTACTTGGGAGGAATAATTTTCTTAAGGACACACGTGAATTTGGTGGACTTGAATCTTCTAATCTTCATCATTTTCTAAACGTTTGGCTTGCTATTTTTCAGAAAATAGCTTGAACTTCATTTTGTTGATGTTCATAAATTGGGTTGAATTTATTGTTGAATTTCAAAGTTGTGAATACAGAGTTACAACTTCATTTGATTGTTCATATGTATGTTTGAACATGTATTTGAAGTTTTTATTATAAAATACATATTTTACTAAACCCAAAAAATAACATAGTTTACTTGTTGATTATTTGAAGCAAAAAGCGTTTATTCTTAATTTTTCGATTAAAGTAGGAGTTATCTTTTGAAGAGTTATTATCATATACTCCTTTGTTTAGTTTTAGTTGACCCTCTTTCTAATATATTCATTTCAATTTAGTTGTCTTTTTGATGAAATCAAGAGTATTTTATTATGTTCTTCCAATACTACCCTTAATATTAAATGATTAAAAAAATGTATTTATTCAAATTTATATTTTCAAATCATAATTAATAAGGTTAATTTGGTAAAATAAACTCCTAATAAATATTTTCTTAAGGGGAGTGTCAAATAAAAAAAGGCCAACTATTTTGAAACGGAAGGAGTATTATTTTTTCTTGTAATGACTGTAATAATAATATTTGTAACAATAATCGTATTAATATTGTCAAACTCTTTCACTGCTGAATATTTGTTAGGACAATTATTGATCCAACTCTTGGTAGTTGGTATCGTTTCTATAACTTGACCTTATATGTACTCCCAAAAAATCAATATTTTGTCTCTCTATAATAATCTCTATAGAATGGAGTAGATAACCACTTCAAGTCAGTAAATAACATGATAACTTATTTTAAATATACATTTCATTTTGCATTATGTGTTTCAATTCTTTTGTAAAGAATAATCTCAAATGTAATTTTTACTATCACAACTTATTTTTTTTTTCATGAGATGCTTTTCCAATAGATACCATATAAAAATAAAGTTGATCTAGATATGAGATCTCTAATATTAATGGACCGTACGCAATGTAAATACACATTAGTTAAACCTCAATATGGAAAACAATACCAAAGAAAACCAAATAAAAAGAAGATTTCTCTAACTTCTGCATTGCATGCATAAATATGTTAGAAAATTTAAGTATTTTTCTTACTCTAATGCGTCCAAATATATATTTATTTATTTATATTACAGATCGTGTTGTTTATATGTAAAAAAAATCAAGTAATTTATAATCAATTAAACTTACAAAACCAAGACTTAATTTGTATTTTTTTTCTTTTTATACACTGCTTATTAAAATAATTGTCAACTAACGACATCAATTACTCAAATATATTAAATTTCGCACAACACGCGGATAAGTACACTAGTTAATCATTAAAAGTAATAAATAAATAAATAAATATTTAATATATATTCAAACACATGCCATACGTGATTGATTAACACTGCAGTGAGGTGTGTTTTTCCCATAATGTCAACCCAGAACTCAATTGTCGTAACTTAGTGCAGAGATTGTTAGTGACTTCACTACTTTATTAGCTATATTCTTCGTCTAGTACTTTTTTGTTATATGAAAATAATAGGAACCAATACTTGAAGTTGAAGGGGGACGTTGTTATTGGTGATAGAAACAATGTTCTCTCATGAATTGGTTTCTATTGGTTAGAGTTGTAACTCAAATTTTGTTGATCCGGCCCTGAAAGTTTTGCAGTGCGACCCATTTTTGTGATTTTTCATGGGGTTATACTTCTCTCCATTATAGTGAATTCTTCGGCCTCTACCTGTGGTTTTTCCTGCAAGAATTTTCACGTAAATCTGTTTGTTCTTATTTTTCTTTTTGCTTTTGATTTACTTATTCTGTCCGATTCATAACACTACTAATTTGAAATAGGAGCAAAATTAAAAGACGACAATTAGCATAAAGTTCAATTTTAAGGGGAAAGCTGGATAGCATATCATATAACGTTCTTATTTATCATGCAAAGTTATGCTCCTACAAAAGGTAAATTCATTAAAATAATTAAGAAATATTTAGCTAATTCAACCCTGGCTACCATTAAATAATTAAGAATTAAAAATCTCCCATCACATGATTCAATACTTGAAATCACCAATTCAAACAGCTAAATCATTTTGGAAATTGAGATTTAGATAATTAACATTCGTCTGTAGTGCCAGCAAGAAAGACGGATCTAGAATTAAAACTTAATGGGTTTGACCTTATATAATTCGTATAAAAATTAATTTTGGTGTTCAACTACAACTAGCTATACTAGTAACTGAAACCTGGTGCACCCAAACACAACAACAAGAGGCAGATCTACATCATTCGTTATGGCAATTTTGATCCAAACCTTATAACTGGATTAAAACATCCACTTAGTATGGATATATAATTAATTCTGAAATCAGTAAGTTGTCATGTCTTAAAATCTAGAATCCATAAATTTAAATTCTTGCATTCACCTCTTAGGACAAGCTAGGAACTATTGAGGACCTACGTAACTAAAAGAATGTATTTTTAACAGTTTAAAGTTTTAGACAAAAACGATTCATACAATTCAACATATCTATTTTCATATTTTCATGCATGAGGAAAAAAATGTTATATCAGATATGAATCCAGTGGGGATATATATACATTTGTAAAAGAAAGTTTGAGTTTGATAACTCAACTTTGTGTTTTTTTTTTGCTTTCATATTGTAGTGTTATTTAAGCATTCTCATTTGTAATATCATTATAGAGTGTATTACAAACTTTGTGACGATAATAAAATACCTAGTTCTCTTCAACTCTTATTTTCTTCATGCTTGTTAATTTGTAGAGATTCACTACCTCATTAGGATTGATAAGGTAAGGCCTAGCCCCTTGTACTTATTTTTATTGAAGAGTTTCATTTTTAATAAAAAACAGCTACACACTTTGTCTAGTGGTGTATAAATTAGCCGAAAAAGAGAAGTGGGGTAATTCTGAACTTGTCTTGTTAGAATATGTAATTGTCCTTCTGCACAAACACAAAAGCATCTAGAAGGCATTCAAAAGAGAATTTTCGCAATTGAAAGTGGTGTGCAGTTCAATTACAACTTCATATGCTCGTTGTCAGGGAACAAATTTTGGTGAAGAGAATCCAATTGAATAAAGTGAAGTCTACCACTTTCTTGGGAAAAATTGGCAAAATGATACATTTTCAAAACTATTTTGCCATATACTCATTAAATTTCTTTTTGATTTAATTTTTAGGGTTAGAGTGTAAAAAATAAAAAAAGTTGAAAAAGTGGGGCCCACATGTGGGCCAAGGGACTATTTCATCATTTTTACAACTTTGCAAATTTAATATAATACACCTAACACTCTCCACTTATTTCAATATAAAAAGAAAAACCTCTCTCTCGCCTCTTCAATTCTCTTCCAACTCCCGCTTTCGAGAACCTTACTCCCAAAAATGCAATTTTCGTTTCTTCTTCTTCTCCAGCCGCTAAGGGCTCATTGTTGCTTCGTAAGGTTAGTTAAAATCAAGTTTTGATCATTTCTAGATCCATTTAAACGGGTTTCTTTGTTAATCGATTCGTATTGATGTGGGTTTTTTTTTTCGAATTTGATTGATTAAGTAGTTAAAAATGAGAATTTTATAGGTAATGAGTTTGATTTTGAAGCAATGATTGAGGTTTTATGCGGCATTTTTGACAGATTTTTTCATCGATCACGGTGTTGAATTTTGAAACTTTTGTTTAGGAGTTTTGGTTTACTTCTGTTTTTTTAGCAACGAAGTGTTGAATGATGGGATAATTGTTATTTGAAGAGTTATTTTGGCATTTTGATTCGAACAATGACTTGTTTCTGTCCGTAGACCCGTGGTCTATGAAATGAGAATGCCCTAGATTGAAAAATCAATTTTTAGACGTATGAATTTTTTTAAAAATATGATTACTGAAATAGTGAAAATTAAAAAATTAATATCTAATTAGTTTGATTAGAAGCACTTGTTTGATTTTTAGCAATTGTTGTGTTTTGATACTGCATGTTGGATTTTGGTTCAGTTATTGTATGTTTGTATAATAAACTATTTAATGGTGGGGTATTTCTTAATTTTTTGAGATTTTTCATTTGAGCATTGAGTTATTTCTGTTGATAGACTAGTGGTCTATGAACTGAAAATGGGAGATTTATTCTGCAGGTGTAGATTGTGTTGAAAATGGCTAAAAAAGTATCCTTCCTAAATGCAAAGATGGTACCACTTCTGATTCTACTGGTAGCAATAAAAAAAAGCTGAGGCAGTTGAAAATATCTTAAAAAGGAAGAAAATTGAAGAGGCAGTGTCCGAATCAGATTCAGAGTTAAAGGAGATAAGCGACTACGTCGATTCTGGTAAAGATGTTGCCAAGCGCGGTGTTAGTGGTGACAGCGAAGAGAGCGAGGAAAGTGGGAGAAACAGTGATGATGGGGATAATGATCTCTTGTCTGTGCCATCTTGTTCAAGGTTCATTCTCGTGGAGCGGTATGACCTTCGAATGATAATGGACGAGGTTGGATCTTTTTTAGCAAAGATATCAGTCAGATTAAGAATGGCTGCTTATCGAGAATTTAAGAAAGTTCTTGTCGATCAGGAATTAAAGAAAAGATTCAAGCGGTCCTATTTTGGACACCTGAGAAACCTGCCGGAACATCTCAAGTTCAATGGGCAGTTAGTCCATTATTTGCTATTGTAACGCGTCAAGAATGATAAGATGCATCATGAGATATGGTTCTGCATTAACAACAAGCCTGCCTGTTTTGGCTTGAAAGAATTTTTTTTGATCACGGGACTGAACTGCTCATCATACCCAGTGAATAAAAAAATGAACAAGGTGTTATCCAAGGGGGAGCACTTTTGCTTTAAGGTGACGAAAAACAAAAATATTTTGGCGGCCAACTTGTTACACTTGATCAGAGAAAATAAGCTGAATGAGGACCAGAAGTTTAAGTGTTGTTTACTGTGTTTCTTGCACACCATGTTGCTTGCAAAAAATTCGATGAAAGTTGTCGACACAAAACTGATTTGAATGGTCGATTCTTTGAGTTTCTTTGAGAATTATCCATGGGGGAAAGAGACATTTCAACTGTCCATGGACTATCTGAAGAAGAAAAGTGACCTGAAGAAGCATAGGGAAGTATTTGATGAGAAGCAAAAGTCATCCTCTGCTCTATTCGGATTTCCTTGGGTATTCATGGTATCTACCATAAACCCTTTAGAGAGTTTATCATAGATTCTTATTTTATTTCTACTCTGTCATAGACTTTGAGTTCTTTTTTTCACTGTTGTACTGCTTACAGATTTGGATCTATGAGGCCTTTCCTCATCTTGGAAAATTTGCTGGAAAATCAATGGATGAGCCCTTTCCCTCAGATGGCATACTACAAAAAGTTATAAGATAGTCGAAGATGGCCCATTCAAGTATAAAGGAAAAGTTATCGAGGTATGAACTTATTTTTTATTATGCAATAATATTACTATTGTATCAAATGTTATGTAACTGTTAATTGATATTTTGTAGAACGTGTACCCGTACATTATTTTTATTGTTCGTGAGACGAAGATAGATTACGTGATTAGGTTTAATCCATATACGGATGAGATGAAGAATAACATCCTTGATGGCTTCAAGAAAGAGTTAGAAGGGGTGACTGTCCTTACTTCAAATGAGGATAGTGATGATGACGGGGATTTGGGTGGTAACCCCGTTGGAGTATGCGTTAGTGATGATACTTCTCCGAGAACCTCCAAAGATGTAGCGGGAACCTCATACCCTTGGAATCTTTCATAAGCGTGTTGTTATGCTCAAGAAAGCAGTGTTGGATAGTGCTGCCTATATTAAAGAGAAGAGACTGAAGAAAAAGAAAAAGGATGAGTGACAACATGAGTGAGGTAACTTCATTTAATAATTGATGTAGTTAATGAATTTTTAGCCTTAAATATTAGTAACACTTCGTAATATGATGACACAGTACATGTGGACCTTTGGGAATCGAACAAGAATGAAAAAGGAGAAAAAAGAAGCAAAATAGATGAGTTGGCCACTGTTGTGGCAGAAAAAGAAAAAAAAGAAGAAAAGAAGGATGAAGAATAAGAAATGGAATAAGATAAGAGCCAAAAAGAAAGTGAAAAAGAAGAAGCTGCAGAAGAAGAAGAAAAAGCTGAAAAAAAAGCATCAGCAGATAAAGAAGAAGGCAAGAAAAAAGAAAAAACTGATGAAGAAGAAGAAGAAGTTGAGCAAGAAGAAACCGGTGAAGAAAAAGAAGAAGCTAAGGAAGAAAAGAAATCTGAGAAATAAACAGCTACTGCAGGTGAAGAAAAAGAAAAAGATAAGGAAGAAAAGAAAGTTGAAGAAGCAGCAACTGCTGCAGATGCTGAAAAAGAAGGAAAACAAGGTGAGAATGAAGCAGCAGCTGCAGCTGTTGAGAAAAAAAGAGATAAAGCTGAAGATAGAAAGGAAGAAGCAGCAAACAAAGAAGAAGGAGAACAAAAAGAATAAAAAAAGAAGCAGACAAAAAAGAAGTGGTTATGAATATAGTTGATGAAATCAACAGTAACATTTGTGTTGATGAGGAAAATAGAGAAATAGATATTTGAATGCTATATTTGTTAATGTGTTGTTGAATGATCAGTTGTTAGGATATGACAAATATTTATTTTAATTTGACAAATATGAAAGTTGAAGGATCTATTGGTAGGATATGAGAAACATTTTTTTATTTTATGAAATTTGTTATGATTTTGCACTGAATCTATTTCTATCAAACTGTATTGTTGCATGGAATTTGAGTATGTATTGTGTTGTCATAATTGATAGTGTATATATTTGACATAATAGAATGCATATTTAATCTATCGTATACTGCTTTCATGGTCTATCATTACCATGATACTCGATTTTAAGTTGATGTGTTGTTTGATCAATTATAATTCTATGAAAAACAGTATTAACATTATACAATAATAGAAGTATTTTTATTTATTCAATATCACTACATCCATGTTACACTTTTTCAAAGAACGAATACTAGCATTATAACACATAAAATCAATTTTAGGTCATTTTTCCTTTCTTCGGTCGAAACCAATTTTTGTTTTAGTTGATCCCTCTCTATTTGGGTGTCATATAGCAATACTTTCAAGTGATCCCTCTGCTCTTCGGCTTCTTTAAACAAAGTCATGAGAAAATTTCTATTTTCTTCGCATTCTTGGAGCCTTTGTAGTAGATTAAATTTTGCCAAGCCATGAAAATTTGATGTCTCGGGTCCCGAACACAACATTGATGGACTGCTTGGAGGTGATACCTCGTTAAGCCATTTAAAAAATGAGAATGCGCCACTATCCTAGAAAAAAATTATAATTACATAACGATTTACTTAACTTTATAAAAAGGGCATACATGACTCACCTTCGCAATTGCACAATTATAAAATTTGCGACCTAGATTTGAGTTCGTACGTGACGTCCTCAGGACAGCTGCATTTCCGCAATGATAAATTAAAGTCTTTTTAGAATTGGATGTTTGGGATGCTTGAGACATTGTAGAATTTTAAAATAAAAACAAAGTGGATGAAATAAAATAATGAGGGATGGAGGACATTATATATGATGTAAAAATAAGTGTTAACACTGAAGGAGTACAAAACTAGTCGTTTGTTATCGTTGAAACAATAATTGCAGTTTTTGAACTGTTGGTGATACTTAATAGACTGTCATAGATCATGATATATATCAGTCATCAACGAGATACTAAAGTCTACCATAGACACTCGTAATCGATGGACCCTCAATAATATGTTAAATAAAAAGTACTACAGTAAAAAATATACTTGTGCTTTGAGGGTCCATCGATTCGATTGGTCTATCGTAGACTTACGCCGTAAAGAGTGCATCGATTGATCTCCTGATTATGCATAGACCTCTGCTATAGACCAACACTTAGATGTTGTTTAAAAATAAATAAATAAATTAAAAATGAATATAATGTGGGTTTGTACACATATGACGGAGTGTAAACAAGTCACATAATCATATTAGAGCTTATACAAATTAGGGGTGGTGAATTAAGGAGTGTGTGGATGGGTAGTGGTCGAACAAATAATTTCCTAAGAGTAATGATTGTCAAAGCACAAGTATGCTTTGAGGATGATGATTGTTCAACCACTATCCATTCCACATACTCTTTTGATTTGGGGGTGGTAATTGAAGAATGGTGATTGAAGGAGTATGTGGAATGAGTAGTCATCAAATACAATCAACATCCTCAAAACATACTTGCTCTTTGACAAACATTACTCTTAGGATATTGTTTGTTTTAACCACTACACATTCACACACTTCTTAATTCACCATCCCTAATTTGTATAAGCTCTAATATGACTATTTGACTTGTTTGCACTCCTTCATATGTGTACAAACCCACACTATATTTATTTTTAATTTATTTATTCATTTTTAAACAATATCCAAGTGTTGGTCTATAGCAGTGTACATAGAACTATGTGGTCTACGAATAATCAGAAGGTCAATCTATGCACTCCTGACGGTGTAAGTCTACGGTAGACCAAGCGGATTGATGGACCCTCAAAGCACAAGTATATTTTTTTACATCGATTTGACATGGTTCAACATCGATTACAGTCCATTAAGTGTCACCAACAGTTCAAGATTGTTTGTTTAACCCACCCCAAATCATGTGATTATGTGTTTAAACCTTTTTTAATTTAATTATTTTCTTTCAACACCCCCAAATAATGGATTATGTTTTTAAACTTTTTAAAATTTACTTATTTTCTTTAACCAACCCCAAAACACGTGATTTATATATTTAAATCTTTTTAAATTTAATTATTTCCTTTCACCAGCCCCAAAACATGTTATTATCTTTTTAAATTTAATTATATTCTTTCTCCAGCCTCAAATCATGTGATTATTTGTTTAAATCTTTTTAATTTAATTATTTTCTTTCAAACTACAAGCAACTCATGGGCCATCGACTCATATAGTCTACCATCGACTACTATGTTTGGTCGAGGCATGACGGAGTCTAAAATCGATGATAGACTATATATGTGATCTATATTTATTCTACATGAATTCAATCAAGTCAATCTACAGATGCCTTCATTGAACATGTAATAAACCAAACACAAAAAACAACAATAACCAAAAAGAGGAAAACAAAATTTGAAAACAGAAATACTTATATTAACATTTGTTCATTGCACAATCATGGGAATCATACATTGGCACAACGGTCAGAACAAGCAAAATAAGCAAAAAAGAAAAAGCTTTCTTCTAATAACAATCCTACCAAGAAAGCTTCTTCTGCAATGAACACATACAAAAACTTATAAACATAAAATAAAAATAAACTTAAAAACTAATTTCAGGGGGATACTGGGGGGTGATGTAGTCAGGGCCTTCCATTCCTAGCCTTTCCAGAATTGCCCTCAAGAAACGAGAAATTCGACAGAGTTCCCGCTCTAAGTAGATACAGTCTTGACCAGGCCAAAGAAAAGGTGGTCAAAATCATTCTAAAGCAGGAGAAGATCGTAGTATCTTGGGGGAACACGTCTGATGGGGCGCAAGGGTATCCTTTTGGGAGGCATGATTTTAAATTTGGTGAAGAAGAAGAAGAGGGTTTTTGATATTTTTTGTTTATGGACAACTGAAGGCTTACATATAAATAGTCACTTTACTTATAGACCTATAAAAAGTGTCCTTTCATATTTCCACCCAATGGTCAGTCGACGCGTGTGAGAATAGAAAATGCTTGGCTTGTGTATACCAGCAGTATTTCTTGTGAATAGATGTGTCTGTAGCTTTTTATTAAATGGGAACAGAAAAAAATTATTCATTGCATAGATTGGAAAGATAAGGCGATAAAAAGAACTATATAGCGTGTTTGATGAGTAATCATATAATCAATACATAATATTTTATAGACCGTGTGAAAGATATACCGTAGAATTTATGTAGTCTATCGTAGACAAGGCTTTAAGTTAATTACAACTGAATGTTAAATTCTACAAAAATTTACATTTACACAACTAAAGAAAAAAAAGCCTATCTATGATTTGTTGTCCATTCTACATGTGGTTCTTTTGTGCCCGAATTTCTTGCATATTGAATACCTATTCCTCCTTTTGGACTTGAATGTCTCACCGACGCCCTTAACGCATTTGACTTTCTTTCTTCTGAGTTTGGGATCATGAGGGGGGTGGAGAAATCTTAGTGTCTTGCACTTCCTGTTGCACATTCCATTCGACCTCTGGAGGGATAACGTTAATAGCTTTCGAGTATGCGAGGAGGTAAGTTTCAGATTTATAAATTAGTGAAGAGTACTCATATATGGAGTTACCATAACCTACACCATCGCCATACTTTGCTCGCAAAGATGCCATCATATATTCGCACAACATTTTCACCAAGTCAAATTTCCGACAAAAACAACTCCTCTCCAAGAGATTGACCTTGGCAGTAACGCCATTATCGAACACCGTGAATTGGTCGAGAGCCCCGTTTATATTAGTCACATACAAGGAATTGCTCGCACTCTTGTTATCCCTTAGGATACTTTCCACACAAGGCACAAATTTATTGTTTTTACCATCGACAAAGGCATGCCGCTCCCTAAAATTTTCACCAAATTTTCTAGCAATTGAATTGAATATGTGCGACACGGGGTACTCTCGTTCATCCATCAACACTGAGTTGGGCGACTCGGTGACGTTTATGGTCATCACATCGTACCTATTGCCCGAGAAGTGTGCTCTACTCCATTTGTCAAAACTAATCACATTTTCAAAGACATGTGCTGCCTCAGGGCAATTATTCTTCAATTTGGAAAAATGCTCACTAAACTCATCAACAGTATAAGCCTTTGCCACGGTGTAGAATAGATAAAGATATTCTCCACAGTGTAGATTTACACGCAGATTTTCAGTGAGGTGCCTAATGCAAAGTCTATGATGTGCACAACTGTAAACATGGGAGAAGGCATTGGCAATGCTAATGTGCCTATCGGAGATGACACATAAATCTTGCTCATCTTTTACTATAGACTTCAACTTCTCAAAGGAGAAGGTCTAAGAAGCATCATTCTCATTATCCATGATACAAAGGGCAATTGGAAAGATATAATTTTTGGTGTCCTATTCAACGACACTCAGCAACACCCCCCCATACTTATCATACAAATGTGTGCCATCGATGGAAATTACCTTACTTATATGGGCATATCCCCGTATGCAAGCTTCAAATGTTAAGAAGTAGTAAACGAACGATCCATCCATCCAGTTTACCATGATAGAGTAAGAAGAATCGAGATTCAATAACTCCACTATATGGGAAAAAGTCGGCAAGCAAGCATATACGTGCTCCGGTGTCCTGCGAATGATGTTCTTCACAATTACACTTTCTTTCCAACACATCCAATAGCTTGCGTTGTAATGCATCTCCTTAAACACAATTCTTTGAATTTCTCTATTTCTTAGACCCTTACCATCTTGAAAATATTTACGCATAGTGAAGCAATCAATTTAAAGGAGATTCTCTTATTACTGCGGGTGGCGTGTTCAACACTGCACGTTGCAACCCGACATACTTGTAAATGCAAAATTTGTTTGAGGTTTCATAGTTTCTTGCCCGCAACAACCAGCCACAACCACGAGATAAGCATTTCGCCTTTATGAATTTGGTGCATCTCTTCTCCATACAATAATCAAAAGACTGCCTTGTCGTTGCTGCATCTAGTAGCATTTTCAGTTTTTTGTTATCAGCGAATGTTTGATCACAATAGAAATTAGTTCTGTTAGTGAAGAAATGTCCTAGTTGTGATACCGTTCCACAGTCTTCCTCATCATCTTGCGAGTCTGATGAAACGTCTTCCATATGCATAGAATCATCTTCCATAATAATTGGATGATCTCCATTATTCTCGTAATCATTCAAATCATCGTCGACTACCGGGCGCCGATGTGAGGGTAGTGATGAATTCAGCGGTCCCTCAAAGGACCTCTCAACTACATTTATATTCAAAATAGACCTATATCTATCTGCATCAACATCTATCATGTACATCAACACACGTACATCATTATTTATGATCGTAGGATTCACCTTTTCCCTTGAATACATTAGATAACTAATCACCACATCGCTCGGCGTGCAATATAGATCCCCGCTTTGTATTATGCTTGCAACCAATTCATCGTACGAATTGTTGTGATGAATAGGAATGGTCATTGTCACCTTGGTAAAAGATCTTCATTTCCAACATTTGGGAGTCTTTACCCATTCTCCCATGAAATCACCAGAAACCAGCACAAATTCTAAAATAGACATCCTAGAATTATGCTTTGATCGGCGGTCGATTATGCTTATGGTCTACGTCAGGTTATATGTACGGTCGATGAATGGAGATGAGTAGTTGATGACTGGGTAGGTATCCGTACGAAAACCTTGAAATTATAAATATTATTTCTAATCAACAATCGTTGGGTTTATGGAATAGAGAAATGAACTTGGAGTCGCCTGAGCCGCTGTAATGTACTTTCTAAGGTCGTTTTGAGTAATGTGAGTGATTCAAAGCTTTTTAACAATGGTGAGAAGTGTATTTGAGAAGATAGGAAACAAATGGGATAACAATGGATGCAATGAACAAGCATATGATGTTTGTGGACTGATTTACAACTGATCGCTGGAAAATAACGCCGAAAAATTGGTTGAAATCGGAGCTTTTTGGAGGAAAAACAACCACCTTCTATTTTTAGATTTTGGATATTTTTTTAAAAATATTTTTGGAAACTTAGATATTTTTGTATATATAATGGTGGATGATGGAGTGGATTAAAGTGTATTATTAGAAACTTGTGAGTGAATTTATTAAGTTGAAAATATTGGGTTAAAGTGAATTATTATTAAACTTGTGGGTGAAGTTGTTAAGTTGGAAAAGGTAGTGGTGATGTGGAATTAAGTGAGTATATGACCAATTTTTTCAAACTTGTGTCTATTTGGCAAAATAGTTTTCAAAATGCCCTCTTTGGCAACAAACCCCCACTTTCTTAACATCTGTTCCATCATGGTCCTTTGGGTATAACTAAATTATTTGTTTAGTATTTAATTAATTGAACCCAAATTGATGAAATGTGGTCCCTTTTTGTTATTATTTTCTTATCTCGAGCAGGACTCGATAAATTTTAATTGAGAGTATCAAGGGCGAAAGGGTGACTCAGGAGGAGGTTAGTAAAGCCTTGACTTATTCCCCAAAAAATTTTAATACTAAATCCTATAAGTTTATTTTTAATTTAGAGAACACAAAAGTTTGCAGGAAAAAATATAAAAAAAAATTGTCAAAAAGAAAAAAAGACTTTCTACTTTTCAATAGTAAAATATTTTAGGACTTTAAATTAAATTACTTAAATTTTGATATTAGTAAAATACAATTTTGTACAACCATATCAAAGCTAATAAATTAAAAATAAATGTCTAATATTTTAATTTATCTAAATTATATCTTACTATTATAAAATGTGAAGTAAAGACCGCATTTCATTTTAAAACATTATATAAATAACAAGAACTTAAAAATGGCAACATTAATTTTCTTGCTATGCATACATATATGTGAAATATAAAATAAAAGATATACAAAACCTCTTCTAAAAAATTGATAGTTTTCTTCCAAAACTCTGTTCAAAAAGTGTCAAACATATGATATATGAAACTCCTGTATAATTATTGAAGTAGTCAGGGCACTTGATATAGCACGGAATGAATTTAAGTCATTTTTTGCTGCGCTGAAGTTGTTCATCGACACTGAAAAATCTTTGCCTATTCTTTTCAGCTTTGGCTTGGCAAGAAAATATCAGAGTGAATCTTATCCTCAAATTGTACCCACCAATTTTTATACATCGTAACATTCATATACTTATCCATATAAAATTAAACAGAAATGTTGATCGTGTCTAAAGTGATCATTCTCTTTTGAAAAATGGGCCCACTAATGTTCATGTATAAAGTTTTTCCATTATTTTTTATTCGAGGAGTGAACTTATCAACAAATTATTATTCAATTATCAAGTTGTCCATACTATGCAGCATGCAACATGGCTAAAGATGCAAACTTAATATTCTGTCCATGCAACTATATAATTAATCAAGTTATTAGGAAAACAATAATCATAAATATATAAGAAGTCTTTGTTATTTTCGATGAAACTCAGTATGTATGTATATATATAAACCATTTGTGACATTCATTTTCTTTTGTGCGTTGTTTATTTAAAAAATTCTGGTAGACTGTTAAATTTTACTTACTGGTCATTTTGTTCAACCAAAAGTGAAGTAAGAGAATTATTTTAAGATAGTATTTCTAAATACATTCTAAATATCAGATAAAAGTGAAAATGTTTCATGAGAGGTATTTAAAAATGCATGCATGATAAATTGAAATGAAGTCTATACATATCATTGTTATGACTATATTTGTGTTGGCTGGTGTGGTTTTTGCAACAATATATGAGACGTTTCTTGTAATGCTGGAAGTACTGAATTGTCAAAATACCACAATATTAGATTTTTTTCTCAAATTTGAATTGCAACATAGCTAATCTACGACTTGCTTACAATTATTTTTATTTTCATTCAAGAATCACAAATCACTTTTTATTACTGATCACCTACTAAATAGCTCGTATAAGAATTCAAAGTTGAATTTCGATTCATCAAATTCGTGTGAGTACGGTATCTGAACTTACATCCATTATTACTTGTATGACCATGTACACTTGTAACTGTAAAGGACGCAAGAAGTTTTTGGTACTGTTGTCGAGGATTTGATTTGAAATTGATACTATTTTGAGTTTTTATTAAATTATTCAGATTTTACTTTTGTTTGTTGTTTTTATTTCGTTCATAGTATATGTTAGTTTGTGCTAAATGCCTAAAGTCAAGGCATACCTTGATTCCAATTGACCATGAGCTTGAACATACTCTTAGAGGGTTGAGAGCGATGGGTGATGAATAGTCCAATTCTTCAAGCCCCACCAAATGATGCATAGTATAAAGCCATAATTTAGTTCTCTCTTGCACCATATGTCCCGATGTTGAATTTTGCGAGGCTGAACTAGCAAAATACCTTCAGAGCTATTGTGAAGCCAAATATAGCCAAAAATTTTGATCTTAAAGAGGGAATAGTACAACTAGTGTAAAACACTTGTCAATATGAGGGTAAACCATATGAATACCCATACAAGCACCAGTTAGATTAATTGAATTGAGTGAAAACTTTCATTACCAAAATATTTAAGATGAATATGTGAAGTTGAAACTATTCCCTTTCTCACTGATTGGGGAAGCGATGCAATGATTGTAGAATGAATTGGCAGGATCTATTATATCTTGGGATACTTTATCTAAAAAGTTTCTTAACAGGTTCTTCTCATACAAAGTAAAAAGAGCCCAGAGGCAAGATTTTTAAATTTGTTCAAAAAGATGTTGAATTCCTTCCCTAATCTTGGGAGAGGTACACGGGATACTTGAGGGATTTTTCATACCAACATCAGCCCAGGAGATTATTAGGCATAATTTTATTAAAGAATTGAGGCCAGACTCTAAGTCTTTATTAGACACTACAACTTAATGAAAATTTTTATCCAAGAGTTGTGATGAAATAGAGGCATTGCTCAATTTATATCTATAGGTCACTATGACTATTCATAGCCCAACAGAGCATTCAGTTTTACACAAAAAAATATGGGGTAAGTTAGAGCTGGATAATGTGCTAACTATTCGGACTGATTTTGGGAGGTTGTGTGCCTTAATGAAGTAAAGTTTATTAGCTCCAAGTGCAGGTCAATTCCAGCAGATATAATAGGTACAAATGGCTACACTAGTTTTGGAGAACTATGGTGAAAGTAATGCTTAATCCTGATCAAAGTTGATGTATTTAGTTTCATTTTTCCTTTGTATAACCAATGTTGTAAGTTTTTGAATAGTTTTGTATTGAAAAAGTTTAGTTAATAACATCTCTTCTACTTGTTGCTTCTGATTTTATGTATTTATTCAGTTGCTCACTAATAATGTCAGTATCATGGGTTAGTATAGGATCACTTATTGTTCTAAATACTGTGTGATGTCCAGGGGTAGTCTCGGGGCGTTACAAATCCAAGTCTTGACCATTGGAGATCTGAAAAGAAAGTCTTAAGATTCTTCCAGGGATGAAAGACTACATACTTATGTACAAACAATCATATGACTTGGAAGTCATTCACTACTCTGATTCAGACTTTGATGGCTGTGTTGATTCACGAAAATCAATGTCTAAATATGTTTTTAAGTTAGCCAATGGAGATATATCTTGGAGAAATGCAAAATATAAATTTATTACTACTTTCATCATGGAGGCTGAGTTCATTTCTTATTTTGAGGCTACCTCATAGGGTGTATGATTGAAAGTTTCATTTATAGGCTGAGAATTGTCAACTCTATCTCTAAGCCATTAAAGTTATATTGTGACAATTCAGTTGGTCTTTTAGGTAAGAATATAGTCGAAGCAAGCATATTTACATCAAGTATCTATCAATAAGAGAACATATTAAAGATAAGAAAGTGGTCATTGAATACGTTAGCATTGAAGTGATGTTAGCTGATCTTTTAGCTAAAGGCATGCCACTGTAGAAATTTAAAGATTATATAGTCACAATGGGACTTAGTTCCACTATGTAAATTTTTGTTGTAACAACTAATACAAATGAAATTCTATTTTATATAATATTTTTTGTATTTTTAACCGTGTCCACATTCAGTTTTCCTTTGAGAAATGTCCCAATAGTATGGACCTAGAATAAATATTGAGTTTATTCATTAAGTAACAAAGACTTATAAGACTTAGGAACATGATGATTGTGATACATGAAAGATACTATTCGATCAAAGGAAAATTATCGCCATGATTCATGTATTATGATTCTTTTAAACTATACTCTGGGCTATATATTTGGACCAAATGGGAGACGACAAGTTCACATTTCTTTTGAATGTGTGTAAATGCTCCTCCTAATCTGGATCAGTTGTAACATTTTTCCCACACCCGAAGCTTCCCTAACCACTGCCCTAAGAAAATTGTTCTTGATAGGAGAACACTATAAATGTGATACATGATTTTGGGTTTCTAAGTACACAAAATTAATCTCTCACAAATTCACCATCTACTGAGATATTCTGAATACTTAGAAGACTCACGAAAAGTGGAAAAAAATGTTGACGACTCCAACAAACTATAATAATGGTTGGAAGTACGCCAATCTCTAATTTCTGTTGCACTATTGCTCTGTATGTCTTACAGTATTTTATTTTTCCTAGTCTCTTATCTCTCAACCAAGAATTGGACAAATATAAATAGATCAAAGACATCAAATTATCAACATTGGAAAGATTTCTTCCAACCATTCCAAGGAATAAAATTTATTCAATTTTCAATAAAGTTAATATCAAAAGAATAATTATATAGTATTAGCCATTTAAAGATAAAGAATGACACTAAATAGCCATTAAGGCTATTCAAGGAGAAGAAATAAGTCTAAAATCAATTTGTTATAATAATGAATCCTTATCAAGATATTAAGGAATAAACTTAAACATCAATAAAATATATTCTTTTTGACATATCTCATTATTTTTACAACAATAAGTCCCTATTTCTAAAAGTTGTACAAATATAGTCCATAGACTGACACAACAATAAATTATTGACTAACGTCCACCAAATTTTAGATCATGGTGTAACGTTTACAATAAGAATTTTAGTTTGCTTAAGGATCTATAACCCTAGTTTGAAAAAGAAACAGAAAAAGTTATTTACTAAACAACCATCCCAAAAAGAAACAGCCGGCTTAACTTTTTTGAGTAGATAAGAGCGCAGAGTGATTAGGAAGAAAAAATAGGAGACTACCATACAAGAATTAAGTAGAATACTGCAAATTGAATAATAAAAAGAAAATTTTAAACATAAACAAGGCAGAGCAAAACCATGGACATACTAAAGGGAGTAGTGTAACGCATTGAAAATTTTAGCAGGTTATCTGCCCCGCCCTTTCCATCTACATACCTAGAGAGAGGAGAAAGATTCAAGAAATGAGACAATGTCATGACCCAAATCCATCGTAAATGGCATCCACACTGCTCATATAGTGGGAGAACCGTCTACCCCAAAAGTACCATCTTATAATCAAAACTTAGAAGACTCAATGAAATAATTAATTAAAGGATATTCAAATTCAAAAAGCAAAACATAAGTACAACTATCTGCGTAACATTGCACTTGACAAAATCATCCTAAGAACCCAAAAATCGTCTGCTCCAAAACATCTAAGATTCTCAAGAAAGGGATGCAACCTCAAAACTAAGAAAATGCATAAGTACAAACACAAAGGACAAAGTCATAAGAGAAAGATTCCATGGTAGCCCGAGCATGATGCTCACTCTAAAATTAGAATCACCGACTAGAATCACAAAGGAGGCCTCTTAGGACCCGTTGAAAGATGTATTGCACTCAACAAACTAATAGCAGATGTAGTATCAGCATACAAAAAGCCAACAGTGTACTAGTGGGGTCATTGACCAACCCAAGATAAGAATATGAGAATATAACCAAAATATAGTACAACAAGTTAATCCATGCTCATTGTAACCAGCTCTAGCATAACAAGTATCAATTAATAGTTTAGAATTACAAGAAAAAAGCCAAGTCATTTACCACCAAGTCAAATAAGTCATACTAAGGCAAGTTAACCAATAATTAAATATATAAATGTATTCCTCGATTAACTCATGGAACCATCAAATTCACCTGAACCTCATACATAAATGCTATGGGTATCATAACCACCCTCTAGCCATGACCTATAAGGGTGAATTTTTTTGATGTACTAAAATCCTAAAAATAAGTGTCTGCCAACCTTATTTCACCAATAAGGTTATAGAATATTCAAATACCAGAACATTTCTCATTTAACTGTAAGCTTGGACAAAATCATACAACAAGGATAAAATACTTACATTGACCACATCAAAAAACATGTACTAACAAGCCATACTAAGAAGTAGTTCACATACACAAATAATACAAATTGTATTAAACTACAATATCATCACCTGCATCGAACCAAGTTTGCACAATTCCACTAAGCTGGAGCGTTGTCCTTCCATGCAATTTCTGCTTGATCTTAGTGCTAAAAATGCAAATAACACATAATTAATGAAATGACCTACCACATTGAGAATTATAACTCACACCCAACCTCTAAGGCCAAGTTTATGATCATTCTCTCCTTATTTTAGGGCTTTCTATCATAATTCACCTAAAACTATCAATTTCATGGATGATTTAGTGAAGAATAACATTTAAAGGCAAACTAACAATAACTAAGAAAAACCCATTGATTTTATACTCAATTTACCCCTTAACCATCCCTGAACTATGCAAACTAGCAATCCTAAGGTTAGACTATTGATTTACTAGTTAGTGGGGATGAATTTCTTATCTTAATGATAAAATATGATTAAAAACTAATGGTTTTTATCCCAAATAAACACTGTTGAAGCCCTAAATATTTCTTGAAAAAAATTATTTTTGGGCTTTTTGAAATAAATCAGTGATTTATGTTGCTTTAGCAGCATCACTATAGCGACATTGTTGCTATAACGACCCTTTGACCACGTTCACAATCGCCATAGCAAGAATATCACAGCTTTTGAACATGTCGCTATAGATACAAGCACATTACTATAGTGATATCAATGAGATAGAATGTTCAGTTTTTTTTCCAAAAATCCCCTTTTTCACGATATACCTTAAATAAAAGATATTTCAAACAATATCCTTTATGTTAAGACCAGTTTCAGGAGTTCTACTTATCCAAATTCAATTTTGTAAGATCCTATGGGTTTTCTATTATCTTAGTTAACTAGGTATCAAATAAAATACCACCAAACTTATCCAAATTATTCCCAGATAGCCCTGAACTATACGTAACTCTAATTTCACCTAAAAGTAGCCTAGCCTGAAATTTATAACTTTGAATCCAGGAAGATCGTTAACATAACATTTTAAATGGAAGGCTTATACGTAATGATGGACAAGGTCATTACTACAGATACCAATTTACATATCATTCTTCCCCAAATAATTAATTGAGAAAATAAGTCAAAACTAGGAGAGAAGAGAAAGTACCTGCATCCTCAAATGAGTAAGGGTACATTTATCGAATGTCCTTCTCAATTTCCAGAGTAGATTTCTCGATCGGATGATACTTCCATTGAACCTTTACTAAATGAAGTTCCTTCATCCTAAACTTCTATACATCCTAGTCTAAAATTGCCACTAATTCTTCTTTCTAAGCCAAATATTTATCTAATAGAACCAAGTTCTTTTTAATGATAAAATCTCCATCATCATGATACCTTTTGAGCATACAAACGTAGAACACCGGATGAAATGCTGACAACCCTAGTGATAATGCTAACCTACATACAATCGGACCCATATCCTTAATAATCTCAAAGAGACTAATATAACGAAGGTTGAGCTTGACCCTATTATCGAACATCATGACTCCCTTCATAGGAAACACTTTAAGCAACACCTATTCATCAACCTTAAAGTCCATGTCCCTTACTCTGATTCCCATACTTTTTTTTCCTACTTTGAGCAGCCAACAACTTTGTTTGAATGTAGCTTAACTTTTCTTGATCCTTCTTTACCAAGTCAATTCCTAAAGGCTTAACATCACCGGTCTCTAACTACCCAATAAGTGACCTATACTTTTTTCAATAGAGTGCCTCAGATGGTGCCATATCGATGCTAGAGTGATAACTATTATTGTATCAAAACTCACACAATGAAAGAAACTGGTCCCAATGACTCCCAAAATCAATAACATAGGATATAAACATATCCTCTAGCCCTAAATAATCCTTTTTGACTCCCACCAGTTTGAAGATGCAAAGTCATGCTAAATATGAGCTTGGTGCCTAACTCCTCATACAACTTGTCCCAAAATTTAGAAGTATACTTTGCATATCTATCCAAAATGATGGAAGAAAAAAAAGTGAGTTGCTTTTTTCAACCGGTATACTATCACCCAACTAGAATCATATTTCCTTATGGTTTTAGTAATACCCACCAAAAAATCCATAGCAACATGCTTCCATTTCCACATAGGTATACGCATTCTCTAAAATAATCCCGTAGGCCTTTGATGTTCATACTTCACTTGTTGATAATTATGATAATTGGACACATAATCCACTATGTCCTATCCATCTCAAGCCACTAATAAAGATATCTAAAATCATAATATATTTTGGTCATACCCAAATAAATAGAATAACATGAACCATGGGCTTACAAAAGCACATCACAAATCAAATCACCAACTCGAAGAACACATAACCTTTATTTAAACCAAAATATCCTACTCAGGTCAAGAGTGGTGTCCGCCACCTCCCTACGCACCACAACTCTACCCTTGTCTGAAATCCTAAATTTCATACTCTGAGATGCTAGTGTTTGAAACTTTCTAGCTAAAGGTTATCTGAACACTCTTAAGAATGACCAACTACCCATACTTATAGATTTTTGGCTCAATACACCTTCCATTATATTATCCTTACCTGGATGGTACTGAATTTTCATATTGTAATTCTTTAACAACTTCATCCATCTATGTTATCTTAGATTCAAATCCATTTAAGTAAACACATGTTATAGGCTACGGTGGTTGTAAAGACCTCGCACTTCACATCATAAAGATAGTATCTATTGGATATATAGTTCCTCATAAGGCTTCAGCTGCCTCTAATAATAATCAATGACATTCATATCCTGCTCAACACTACACCTAAGCTGTAAGACCCCAAAAATTGTGAAAGTTTTATTTTGAACCGTCCTTCATGTCTAGATTTTATTTTTTACTTGAATCAAGATAAGGGAGGGTAACGGGACCCTTAGGGAGAGTTTAGAG
Organism: Capsicum baccatum var. pendulum; assembly: GCA_030864225.1. Taxonomy (NCBI): domain Eukaryota; kingdom Viridiplantae; phylum Streptophyta; class Magnoliopsida; order Solanales; family Solanaceae; genus Capsicum; species Capsicum baccatum. Next base: position 235,203,329 of record CM061560.1, on the reverse strand, counting down.
ATTTTAAAAAGCGTTCGGGGTCATTTTGGGACTCCAAACCAGTGAGGGTCTGTGATATCGGTGCCACACCTTGGGCATACTATGGTAAGAGTGTTCCATGCCTTTGGTCTGAAGCAATAAGGGTGTTCCATGCGCAAGGGCATAAAATGTAATTTTTGTTTTTTTCCAGCTTGGGGTGAGGGCTTTTTGGTCTTTTACCCAATTAAATGACTTTAAACATTCATTAACCCTCATTAACCTATCAGTTATAAAAATTATAATTGTTCTTCCCCTTCTCAACCCTTAAGAGAAGCAAACTAAGGATTTTCTCAAGAATTCAACTCTCAGGGCTCTAAACTCAAGTTCTTCTCAAATTCATTCCACCAAAAAGGCATTTTGGACACTCCCTTATTTTTAATTTTCTTTTAAATTGTGAAATTACCTAAAATTCTTATATTTTAGAGTAAAGACATAATTTACCCCCTGAACTTATCCACTCAACTTACTTTAGTACTTAAACTAAACTTCTGTTTATTTACCCCCCCCCCCCCTTAACATCTTTAAAGTGTATTAAAATAGCCCCTTAACAGTCTATCCCAAGTCAAGTCCCAGTGTTATTAAACACGTCCCCTTTAATTTGTCCATGTTATAACCCGACCCGTTCTCAATTATAATCCAACCCAGACTAAAAAAAATACCCCTAAATCTTACCAAATAACTAATTTCACTTTTCTCTCTCTAAAACCTATCTAAACCGGGAAATTTTCACCCGATTTCACTTCAAATCTATGGTTTTTTATGATTTCTATCTTGCTCCTTGATGCAATTTAACTACCCCAAGTGATTATTAGTTGTTTTGATTGTTTTACTTTCACATTAGGGTTTTTGCCTTGAAAAAATTCTAACCTCGTATTTTTTGATTCTTTTTTAGATTAAGCATGAATTTTGTGTATGTGACGTTGAGGTTTCTCCATGGAGGCAAATTATAACAAAAATCCCATATTAAGTATCATGGAGGTATTCTTACCAACTGTTTCGACGTTGATGTAAATTGCCTTTCTTACTTTGAATTTGTTGGTTACCTAAAGGAAATTGGGTATAATATTTCCTCATGTACTTTTTATATTAGACCTCCCCAAAAATTAATAATAATGACATATGATAGGGTCATTTTGGGTATTATACCTCATCTTAAAAATGGAGAAGTTGTTGAGTTATATGTGATGCATTTGGTTAATGATGCTAATATGGTCCTAGCTATTAAATATGACCCCCATGTGGGAGGAGAATCTTTTCCTACTACTTTTGATAAAGATTTAGTCAAGACTTAGGAAACTGTGATAATTTAGGGTTTGAAGAGGGCTTTGTAGAAGCTGCGGCACCTTATGAACCTACTGTTAGTAAAAACTTGAGTGGTGGTTGTACTATAGCTAGGGGTGAACACCTAGGTGCTGGTGATGAAGTTTCTTCTATTGGTAAGAGTTTAGGTAGTTGTGGTGGTGTTTTTCTATTGGTGGGGAATTAGGTGATGGTGGTGTTGCTACAAGGGGTGAGAACTTTGGTGGTGGTGGTAGTGATTTTTTTGCTACTGGTGGGGACTTGGGTGATGTTGGTGTTGATGCTAGGGGTGAGAACTTAGGTGGTGTTGATGTTTCTACAATTGGTGGGTACTTGGGTGATGGTGGTGTTGCTGCTAGGGGTGAGAACTTAGGTAGTTGTGGTAATGGTTTTCCTGCTACGTGTGGGTACTTGGGTGATAATGGTGTTGCTTCTAGGGGTAAGGACTTAGGTGGCAGTGGTGGTAGTGCTAGGAGTGATAATTTGGGTGGTGTTAATGGTATTTCTACAACTGGTGGATCTTGGGTGCTGTTTCCGCTAGTATTGAACAGAATTTTGGTAACACTACTTTTGTTACTGCAACAAATGTCTTAGTCATTCCATCAGATTGGGAAAGTGAAACTGATGTTAGTAAAAAATCAAATTATTATGATTTCTTTGATGAAGGTGAAGATGATGGGTATGGTAGTGATATTCATAAGGAGGTAAGGATTCTGAGGGATACTAAAGAGGGCTATGAAAAGAAGAGGTCTGACAAAACAAAAAAAGAGAAAAAAAAGAGCTTAGAACAAAAAATATTAGTTAAGGTTAAAAGGGAGTTAATGTGGGATATGATGGGGTTATATCCAAAAAAAAAAAATAGTCTAGAGGGCAAAATAGCTGGAGATGAGCCATATATTAATTCAGATAAAGAGTTAAGTTTTGAAATAGATTCTGATAAGGATATTTATATAGATCTTGAGGTTGAACAACCTGCTAGAAATGAAGTAAAAACAAGAAGAGCAAAAAAGAAATTCTAAGAGGATTTTGCTTGATCCTACTGTAAATTAATAGTTTGGAAGCTTAGGCTTTGTTTTGAAAATGTTGAAGAGTTTAGAAAAGCTCTTCTAGATGTGTTATTCAAGAACATGTAGAGCTAGATAAGTTTGTGAATGAATCAAAAGGGTAAGAGTAAAGTGTATAGATGGTTGGTTGCAAGCACTGATTCTAGGACTACAGATTTTCAAGTTAAGAAGTACATTCCGGTGCACAAGTGTAATGACATAACAAAGAACAAATTGGTGAATTCTAAGTACTTGGCTGAGAGGTACAGGGATAGAATCACTTCATAACCAGGAATTAGAGTTTGTCAGTTTCATGAGTTAGTAAAAAATAATTTGGAGGTGTATATAGGGAGGACAATATCAAGAAAAGCTAGAAACATTATGTTGCAACAAAATATGGGTGATCATATAGAGGAGTTCCGCATTATTTTAGATTATAAGGATAAGCTCTTAAAGACCAATTCAGATAGCACATATGTAGTGAGGCTTAGTGAAGAAACTTTTGAAAGTGGAAGAAAATAGTTTTAATCATTTTACATATGTTTTGATGCTTTGAAAAGAGCATTTAAAACTAGTGACAGAAGATGTATTGGGTTTGATGGTTGTTTTTTTAAAGGTGTTTGTAAGGGTCAATTACTTGTGGTTGTTTTAAGGATGAGAATAACCAGATGCTACCACTAGCCTGGGCAATGGTTGAAGCTGAAAACAAATTCACTTAGAGATGGTTTGTTAGACTAGTAAAGAATGATCTCGAGCTGGGAGATAGGTCTGAAGTGACTAATATTATTGATATGCAGAAGGTAACCTCATCTATTTTCTATTATTCATTTTCTTTTTTTTTTAAATATTTTATACTTATATCAACTAATATATTTTATTTTGTTCAAGGGTCTTGACAGTGCAATTTCAGATTTACTACCAAATACCGAACAAAGAATGTGTGCTAGACATGTTCTTACCGACTGGCCTAAAGATTGGAGGGGTATTGAAAGAAGAAACTATTTTTGGAAGTGTTCCAACATATGAGCAAGAATTGAGAAGAAGTTTAGATCATATGAAGATGTTGGGTGATAAAATTTGTGAAGATCTTCTATGGTATAACATAGAAAGGTAGTCTAAGGTTTACTTCAAATATCACAGCTGTTGTGATAGTGTTGACAACAACATGGCTAAAAGCTTCAACTCATGGATATTGGGGGAAAGATACAGGACTATAATATCAATGCTTGAGGAAATAAGGGTCAAGGTGATGAGAATAGGACAATTAAGGATATTTTCTGAAACATGGATAACTAATATTTCTCCAATAGCACTAAAAGTGTTACAAGATAATACATCAAAATCAAAGAATTGTAATATTGAGTGGGATAGTGAATTAGGTTTTGAGGTTAAGGATACATGAAGAAATACTTTTATAGTGAATTTGAGAGATAATACTTGTACATGTAGGTCTTGGATGTTGAAAGGTATACCTTGTTGTCATGTCATTGCTGCACTACACTTTAGAATACTAGAACCTATTAACTATGTTGCACATTGGTATACAAAGAAAACTTAACTTAAGACCTATAGTTATTTCATTTAGCCTATCATTGGTATCCAAATATGGACCAAGTCATCCAACATTCCTGTTATACCACCTACAATAAGAAAACTTCTAGGTAGACCCATAAAATCTAGAAGAAAAGAGCAGAATGAAAACAAGATTGGAAAGTTGTCAAAGAGAAGTGTTGAGATAACCTGCAGCACATGTCACAACAAGGGTCATAATAAGAAGAGTTGTTCATTGACTTCTTCTGCAGCACCAAGCACAAGTAGAGGAAAATGAAGACCAAAAGGTTCTACAAAGGTAACATTTGACTTGTAATTTACTAGTATTTTAATTATTTTTTATTTTCTTTCATTTTGTCTCTTATTTTATTTTTTTTGTGTTGTAGGCTGCAGCAGCAGCTGCTACTGGTACCACAAGCAGAGGGAGAGGATCAACTGTAACAACTACAGTAACATCTGCTACTGGTACTACTGGTAGAGAGAGAGAATCAGTTGCAGCAACTTTAGTAATAACTTCTATTGGTACTACTAGTAGAGGGAGAGGATCAAATATAGAAACTATTGCTACTATAGGTATTGGTGGAGCTAGTAGAGGTAGAGGAGTTAATGCTACAGTTGTTGGTGAAGCTGGTAGAGGCAGAGGAGTTAATGCTGCAGTTGTTAATAGAGCTGGTAGAGGCAGATGAGTTAATACTATAGTTGTTGGTAGAGGTAGAGGAGTTAATGTTATTGTTTTTGGTTGTGCTGGTACAATAAGAGGAGCTGGTGGTGTTGCTACTTCTACTCATAGTGTCGTTGGTGCTAGCAAAGGTAGAGAGGCACCTAATAAAAGACCTAGGATGGTTGGAATGGGGGTGCTTCAAACAGAGTGTGCTTTTAGAATCCTCAATGTAAGTTAAAATATCTTGATTATATTTGTCTAGTTTAAAGTTTACCTTTTCCAAGTCTTAAGTTAAATTTGTCCTCTTTTATTTTTGTCAGCCTGGAATGCCTATGAACTCCTCCATAGTGACTGGACATCACAAACAAACATTAGGTGTTGTAACACCCCGTGATATCCTTGATCTAATATCCTACTTCGTAGCATGCTTAAAGGGTTAAACATCTGAAAAAAATTCCTAAGTGTCAAAAAGGACTTAGTCATATTTTGAGCCCCTAAGATTTTGTGTCTCTAAATTGATTTTTTTCCAACCTAGAGATATGGATGTTTAAGTTGATTCATGTTCGGAGGAGTAAGGGGGATGTCTCGATAAAGTTTTAGATTTTTCGGACAACGTTAGAAGGGTGTTGAAATATTAGAAACAGTGGCTCGATGCAAAGTCGGCGCGTCACGTAGATGATTGCATCAATAAAATAGTGGATCGGTGCGATATCGATACGTCACGTTGGGTAATGAGTCGGTGCCCAATTCGTGATTTTTTTTAAAAATAATCAACTTTGGGGAGGGTAATTTAGTCTTTTTTCCCGTCATAACTCTGCCATAACACGAAATCAAGGAGTGTTTAGGGAAAATATCATCAAAAACTACTCTAATCATATCAAAAGAGAACCCTAGTCCCTCCCCCATAGATCAAGAATCATCTTTGAAGTCAAGAATTTCAAGAACTTAAGCAAGATTCGGTTTCCACTCTTTCTCCTAAGTAATCTAAGGTACATGGGGTTTTCCTAAAACTAAATAGGCTAGTTGAAACACTTTGATTATGGTTTAAAGTTTAGAAATCATGAATTACAATGGGGTTTTGGAAATTTACATTAAAATTGTGCATTTTGAACTGTTAAGTGATATTATTGCTTTGGTCTTGAGGCCTTCTCCTAGAAAAATGAACTCTTACTTTATATATATATATATATATATATATATATATATATATATATATATATATATGCATGCACTTGATGAAATTGAGAGTTGAATTGAGAGCACCAGTTATTGGAAATCACTCTCTCTTTTAAAGATTTCTTGTTTTCGTAAGCCTTGATTATTTGAATGTATTTTGAGAAGCATGATTAAAAATGTCTTGATTATTGTCTATGACTTGATTATGGTTTTGAATTGAAGAGAGGGGTGTTTTACATGTTGATAAATGCTGAAATTTTATAATGAAAGAATTGTATGGTTTGTGAGAAAAAAAGACATGACCACAACATGTTTGTTGGAATTGTTAAAAAAAAAGAAGCTTTGCATGGTTGACTTGAGTTTGAAATATGAATTATCTTATACTTGTTTGAATGCCTTGGTGGTCTGAACATTATTTTAAGTGAAAGAATCTTGCATGATATCTTATGGATCAAATATACAACTTACAAGTCTTGATATGACGATACCAAATTTAGATAATGCCATAGCAGATTTAGAACAGATTCAAAAATACAAATTTTACTCAGATTTTAAGAATTTGATTTCAGAATAATGCATGTTTCGAACAGACTAAAAATGGGCTTAAGAGATGTTAGGTGGTTACCCAAAAAAGGCATGAGCCATAAAACTCATTGTCTGAAATAGTGTTTTGCTAATACGAGTATACTATTATTGTATAGTGGCGACGGCCCTGTGGCGTAGCAGATAAGCAGATACTCCAACCCTTGTGACAAACTTGGGTTGGGGGCTTGGCCACCGAGTTAAGGGCGGATCCCATATAGCCCGTGGGATACTTTTAAATATGTAGGGTGCACCACCTAGCTTAGAAGTAATCCAAAACATAGAGTTGCATTGACAAGATTGTTTTGAGATCATTTGAGATGGCCCATATATTTTTTTTTAAACAATGCATGCATAACATATTTTAGGACTTGCTCTCACCTATGTTCTTATGTATAAATTCATTATTTTGGACTGCTCTGCGTACCAATACAATTGTATTAACCCCCTATATTTTAGGGTCTGAGGCTCAATTAGAGGTCCGACTAAGCTGTAGAGTCCTTAAGATAAAAGTGAAGTGTGTGCAGTTGGTGTGCCTTCTCTAGTTCGGAAGGCCTAGTTCCTTTCTGACATTTGTTATTTACTTTGGTATTGGTCCACTGGGGGCTTTGTCCCAGTTTTAGACAGTTTGTTAATTCCATATGTAGTAGAGATTTCGCAGATTGAATAGGATGATGTCTAGATGTTGATGAACTTGTTTCTGTATTATTAAACAGATGTCAGAACGTGACCATGATTCTATTTATTATATTTCTGCATCTTTTCTCTATTATATAAGTTTTGTGCATGGTCTCCAGATGTAGAAGAGCATCCGGGCCTCCATGGTTCAGGATGCTCGTCATGGCCAGGGTCCCGACTTAGGTTGTGGCAGGTGTGAAATAGAAAGGAAAGAAAGTTGTGACCCAAAAAGGACTTGAAGACATAAGATCACAAAAAAGAATGAGGACAAGGTCAAATGGTGCTGAACTGAATCATCCAAGCCAAACAAGTTCAACAACTTTCCAATAGAAGTTTGATTATGTTTTTCTCTTTGTATATTGATGATGTGTAATGAAACAGTAGTGATTTTAACTTAGCTAGTATTGTAGTAACTTCAACTATGCAACTGTGACTGCACTAATTTGACAAATTTGTAAAACAAAGATGCAGTAGTGACTGAATTTTTGGTTAATATTCCTGTTGAAATATCAGCAGCTGTGACATCATTTTTGGTTAATATTCTTATTGAAATATCAGCAGTTGTGACTGCATTTGTGGCTAATGTTTCTGTTGAAATATCAGTAACTATGACTGCATTTTTTGGCTAATGTTTCTGTTGAAATATCAGTAGCTGTGACTGCATTTTTAGGCTAATATTTTTTGTTGAAATATCAACAGTTATGACTGGATTTCTGTTGTGTTGTGCCTGCAGTATTTTGACAATTGGCAGCTTCAAATTGCAATTTGTTGTTGCACTTATTTTTTAACTACAAAATGATTCAAATGCAATAAATTTAACAAAACATGATTCAAATTAAATACAACCTCTCTCTTCTTCATATATATATAAGAGAATCCAAATACAATAGGAGTTCCTCTACTCAACACAATAATTTGCAACACATCATCTAACAACAACAACCTAGTGTTAAGGTAACCTCATTGAACTTTTTTTCATATAGAGCATCCTAACCAAATAGCTTAAAGCTATTACTAGTATAGAACAAAAAACAGAACAAAGAAGTGAGTATTGTCTCTAGTCCTCCCTTCAACTATTCGTCTCCACTTCTTCTTTTTCTCCTTGATTTTCCGAATCTCTTCTTCTAACTTCCCCAATTATATATTAATCCCATTATCACCGTGTTTGGATTATTTAGGCTTGTGAACTTCTTCTGAACCTCTCTCAAGTGATTTGTTCAATCCAATTAATTTCTCAATTTCATTGAATTGACAATATTCAACTAAATTCTCAAGCTCGCCTAGTTTCTCTGTTAGTTTAGGAATCACATATTTGAACCTCGGATTAATGTCTTCTGGATCCCTCCAACACCAAAAGTATCAAGATCTATTACCCTTCAATGGTGACAAATAAAGAATGAATTAATCACATTCCTCTTAATCAATTCTATCAAAATAACAAGAGAAAAATGCAAAACTTGATAATTACCCCATAATAAGGACATGTCCAATATCTTCTACCGAGATTTCTTGAAGTCCAAGATGTCTTTAAAGGAAACAAAATTCCATGATTACAATGAACTTCTTGCTTCAAAGAAAAATTATTTTATTCCATACATAGTTAACTCAAGTTAACTACTTCATTATTGTGTACTACAAGAAATTCACTTCACCAAATAAGCTAAAATTCAGAAACAAAATTAAAGTAGAAAAGAAAGGAGAGTAATTCATAATAAAATGATAAACAAACTCATGACTAAGATTATACCTTAATATAAAAAGGAGGCAAAGCAAAAATCAATTTGAATCCGTTCGCATTTTCTGGCAAATTCTTAGTAAAATCAATTCAACTTTATATTTTTTAGTCTCAAATTTATGTGGCTTAATACAAATAAAGAGAAAACAATTTTAATTTTTGCATCAATTTCATGAATCAAAGAAATTTTAGATTGAAAATGAAGAAGAAGGAGGCCAAATTAGGATTTTTAAAGAAGAAATCAAATATAATCGTTAGGGCCTCCAAATAGGTATTTAAAGAAATTAAATAGACAAAAATGTATTTTAACGCGCCCAACGACGCTTGTTTACACATGGACTATTAAGGGGGGTATTTTAATACACTTCAAATATGTTAAGGGGGATAAATAGATGGAAGCTTAGTTTAAGTGCTAAAGTTAGTTGAGCGGACAAGTTCAGGGGAAAATGATGTCTTTTCTCTATATTTTAATGGTTGTTTAAAACTAGGGTTAAAGATTTTGGTGGTTATATACTTGCACCGGTTTTCCCTGGTATTAATGGTTTCTCCATGGTATAAATGGTGGATTATAAAGTAAAATTGTGTCTTATTGTAACAGTGGAATTTTGTAATATAAATTTATGATGTTTATGGCTTTTGGCATGATAAAGATATGAACCTCAACCCGTTGCATAAATTTGATTCTTAAAGTTGATTTTATAACGTTTAACTCATCTTTTAAATATTGTATGGTATTAATGGAAAATAGTTTATGTTAGAATTTATATTGGAAATTGGAGTCCAAATGGTTAAATGGAAACATCATGGCATTATACAGATAACTTGCAAGTCTTGGTATGACAATACTAGTTTGGGAATGCCTTAATGGAAAAATCCTTAGTCAATGGTATGTGAAAATATTTTAATTGAGCTTAGAGGGAATTGTGTAGCTTCCCCGAGAAAGTGTAGTCCCAGGGGGGACCAATACTAGAAATAACGTTTGTCGACATTGGGGGTCTATGACCACTATGTATTTGATTTGCTCAATAATACACAGTAATTTTGGAAGGTTATTATTGTGGTGACTTTATCCAAATTCCTTGGTCCATACGGCTAACATGGATTGGGGCTCTTCCGACAGGGCGATCCGAACCCATATAACACGTGGATGCCTGAAGGTCGGTATGAGCTACATAGTTGATTTAATTTTAAATGGTCATGTTTCATGTTACTTGTCCTTCATCTCAAAATTATAGTATCTTGTTGGTTGTTGACCATATATTTTATGACTAGATTTTGGTAAGTTTCTTATTTTATCCTTTTTCCTAGGTTGCATGGTAGTACTCATTGTACTGACCATTCTCAGATGCTACATTATTTCATGATATAGGTTTTGAGGCCTTTTATTGTTACCTTATAAATATTTAGGTGGTTCAGTATTCCCATTGGACAACTGGTGAAATGGTAAGCCCTCCATCATTCAGAAGAAGTTGCCTCTTTTTAGTAGCTTTACTATTTCAATACTTTTGGTTTTCTTCTGGCATAGTCGGGGTAATGTCCCAACTAGGTGGGTATTCCTTAGTTAGAGGCTTTGTAGACAATGTTGGTTTGTTACTTTGTGGATTTGTTTTTTGACTTACAAACTTAATCTTTTGGGTTTTACTAAATTTCTTTATTCTAAAGGTTAGCTTCCACAATTTCTTATTCTTAATATTCTCATGAGGTAAGTCTAAGGGTTTATTTGAGGTCTTGGTTGGTTTGGGATACCCGTCATGGACAGGGCCCCAGTTTGGGTCATGACAAGCTTGGTATCCGGGCATGGTTCAGGGTCACTAGGTGTCTACAAAGATGTGTTGAGTAGATTCCCTTTTATGGGTGTGCAGTGCACCACACTAATAAAGTGGAGGATACAAGGTATTTAGGATTGTTTTCCTACTTTGGGTTCTATTTCGTGCTAGAGAGTTTAGTTACTTTGAATCTACAGATTACTCCCATTTCAGATCATGCCTCCATGAAGATCTAACAATCGTAGGAACTCAGCTAGAACCTCTACCCAACTAGGGGAAATGCTGAGGATTTTTGCCCTACTCATGAATTGTAGACTCGATATAGGGCCCATACTCTTGATTTAACCGCTCTACCTAGGGTTCCACCGGTACCTACTAGTACTCCTAAGTTTCTCAAGATGTTTACTCATACTCATTCCCCTTAGAGAGATGTCTCGAATGCTGAGTTTTGTTAGTTCACTCATATGTAAGCTCAGATTATGGCATCATATTCTTTTCGATCTGATTATATTGGTTTGATACCAGTTCATCTGACGTCACCCATTTTGGCTAATTTATGAGTCTGAATCACCCAACCTTCATAAGTTCTAAGATTGAGGAGGATCCTCTGAGGTCTATTGATGAGATAAAGAAGAACTTCAGAGTTATACACGCTAGCGATTTAGAGGGGGTGAAATTTGTATCTTATTAGTTTATTTGAGGTATCTTATCTGTGGTATGAAGAGTGGGAAGAGTTAAGGGATAAAGATGTTAAGTCAACGATTTAGGAAAAGTTCTTATGTGTTTTATTGATCACTTCTTTCATTAGAAGTTAAGGGAAGCCAGGGTTGAGGAATTTGTGAATTTGAAGTAGGGTAAGATGGTGTTAAGGAGTATGCATTGAAGTTCACCCAACTGTCCCGATATGATCCGATGCTTGGGTCTAATATGAGGTTAAGGATGAAGAACTTCTCTTTGGGTCTTTCTCGTGACTTTGTGTTAGAGTGTAAGGCAGCTATGCTGAACAATGACATGGATATATCAAGTTAGTAGATTATATGCAGCAGGTGGAGGATGAGAAGAGAAAGTAGGTAGAAATATGGGAAAGGCATAGTAAGAATTTTAAGCATGCAGAGCAGGGTGCGAACTAGCAGAACAGTAGAATAAAGGGTAGGCAATGGGCTAAGAAGAAGATCTGGGTAAATTTTTATCCATCAGCTAGTGCTCCTACTCCTAAGCTTTTAGGTGATTAGCGTTTTTGGTTTAGCAATGGTCCTAGGGCACATGGTGCCTAATATCTAGCTAGTGAAGATCAGTCGGCCCCACTTTGTCCTTCTTTCCATTTTTGTGGGAAGCATCATCATGGATATTATGAGAAAGGAATGAATTTGGGCTTTAATAATGGCTAACCTGGTCATATACAGTGAGATTATTCTTCAGCTAGTGGTGTGTCTGGGACTAATAAGGCTCAGGATACTATTTTTTCAGCTATTATTGCTAAAGGTACTGTTTTTGGGATGGGAATTGGTAGAAATCACCTATATGCACTTTTCACTCATCATGAATTCGAAGCATCCCCAGATATTGTCACTGGTATGTTACAGCTTTTCTCCTTTGATGTTTATTACTTGCTTGACTCTGATTTTACCCTATCTTATGTGACTCTTTATGTGGTTGTACACTTTGGTTTTGGTCTTGGAGATATTTTCCACCCATTGTTTCTTCCCTGGTAGGTGGGTCTATTATTGTTAGAAAAGTTTATAAGGGTTATGTGATGTCCATCAATCATGAGGAGATGCTCATAGATTTAATAAAGCTTAATAGGGTAGATTTTGATATAATCTTGGGGATGGATTGGCTTCATTCGTGCTATGCTTCTCTGGATTGTAAGACCCAAAAGGTCACTTTTCATTTTCCTAAAGAACCAGTTATAGATTAGGAATAGAGTTCCCTAGTGTCGAAAGGAAGGTTTATTTCTTATCTTAGAGCCCAAAAGTTAATAACCAAGAGGTGTTAGAATCATCTAGTTTGGGTTAAGGATTTTAAATCTGAAAGTCCCTCCTTGCAGTCTATCCCTATGGTTAATGAGTTTCCTAAAGTTTTTCTTGATGATCTTTTTGGGATCCTTTCGATTAGAGAAATAAACTTTGGAATTAATCATCTACCGGATACTCATCCTATTTCCATTCCTATTAATAGGATGGCTCTGGTGGATCTGAAGAAGCTAAAGGAACAATTAAAAAATCTCCTTGATAAGGGTTTTACCCATCTCAGTATTTCTCCTTGGGGTGCTCCTGTACTTTTCATGTAAAAGAAAAATAGGTCTCATTGGATGTGTATACACTATCGTTAGTTGAATAAGGTCACCTTGGAAAATAAGTATCATCTTTCTAGGATTGATGACCTCTTTGATTAGTTTCAAGGTGCTAGGTATTTCTCTAAATAGATCTCCATTTGGGTTACCATCAATTGAAGATTAGGGAGGCAGATATTTCCAAGACTGCTTTTCAAACTTGTTATGGCCACTATGAGTTCTTGGTCATGTCATTTGGGTTGACTAATGTCATGGCTGCTTTTTGGACCTTATGAACTGAGTATTCAAAGAGTTTTTGGATTTCTTCATTATAGTTTTCATTGATTAAATTTTGGTGTACTCCAAAAGTGAGATGGATCATGTCAATCACCTCCGAACTGTGTTGTATACTCTAAAGGATCAAAGGTTGTATGCAAAATTTTCTAGGTGTAAATTTTGGCTAAGTTTCATGACTATTTTGGGCTTGTTGCATCCAGTGAAGGGATTAAAGTAACTCTCCAAAGATTGAGGCGGTTAAGAAGTGGCTTAGACCCATGACTCTAACTGACATTAGGAGCTTCTTAGGCATGGTAGATTACTATAGGAGATTTGTGGAGAATTTCTCATCTATTGTTTCTGTGCTTACAAGATCGACTCAGAAAAAGGTAAAGTTATTATGGTTCGATGCATATGAGGTTAGTTTTGTGAAGTTGAAGGATCGATTGACTTTTGCTCCTATTTTGACCCTACTCGAGGGTACTGAGGGGTTCGTTGTGTATTGTGATGCATCCGTGTGGTACTAGGTTGTGTTTTTATGTAGCACAAAATGGTGGTAGCTTATGCTTCCAGGCAGCTTAAGATTTATAAGAAGAATTACCCAACTCATAATCTAGAATTGGAGGTTGTGATATTAGCATTGAAACTTTGGCGTCACTATTTATATGGAGTGCACATGGATATTTACTTAGATCATAAGATTTCTTAGTATATGTTCACTTAGAAATAATTAAACCTTATGTAGAGGATGTAAATAGAATAGCTTAAGGATTACGACATGAGTCTGCACTACCACCCAGGTAAAGTTAATGTTGTTGTTGATGTTCTTAGAAGGTTATCCATATGGAGTTTATCTCACATTGAGGAGGAGAAAAGATTATTGGTGAAGGATATTCATCGGGTGGACAAATTTGGGTTCTGGCTTTTGAACTTCAAATATAGGGAAGTGATACGATAAAAACAATGGAAGGCACAAAAGACTCAAAAACAGTCCACAATTCGAGCACAAAACGAGAACCAATTTGAAAGCAACTTTTGGCCAAAAACTACAACATAAGAATCACGAGTTTGTAAGGTGTTTCAACACCCAAAACAGCAACAAAAACAACAAGATGATAACAATATAGCAAAAACAACAAGAAACACGGCTTGAGTTGACAAGAAAACAAACACTACACGAACACAAGATTGCAATAAAGAAATGGATAGATAGTTAGACAAATGAAGATGTAATCTTAAGAACCTAAGAATGTAGTGCACTCTTGAACCCTTAACACCACACACAACAATCACCTATCTCTTATGTGATACAAGATTGGATTCCATCTCTCAAGAATCGACGTTTCCAAGCAAACTACAATCACTAGTGAATCCATACTAGATCTTGCCCTAGTTTTGGTTGGTGTCTTTTCCAGGCCCTAACTATGGTGTTTCAAGTCTTATAAGACTTAAAAATATCATCAAAAACTTCTAAAGAAACCCTACAATGTTCCTTCTATAGTACATTACAAAATAGAAATTAAAATAACCAAAATACCCTTCAAGAGTGGGGAACCCATCAAGTGTGAGAAGTGGACGGGTTTTTGGTGTGTTTTGGCCATCTTTTACACATCAATTACACACACCAAGTCTCGGGCCAAATACACAATCTCATAAGTCCATATCTGTGATTATTCTCATATCAGGGAGTGATCATCTAGGAAGTGGCTAAGCCATCCCTTGGAGTCAAAGTTAAGGAGAATAAGGTTTTGGATCTTACACTTATGCACATCAAGGATGATGTGGGCTAGTAGAAAGTTATGGATTTCAAAATTGGCGGATATAGATTCTGAGGTATCACGGGAGATTATGTGTTCCTAATGTGAATGGGCTACGGGAAAAGATTTTAACCAAAGCCTACGTGTCTAGGTATATGGTTCATCCGGGTTTGACAAAGATGTATCATGACTTGAAGGAAATGTATAGGTGGATAACATGAAGAGGTATGTAGCAAGTTTTGTTACCAAGTGTATGGTTTGTTAGCAAGTCAAGATTGAGTATTTGAAGTAAGCTGGCACCTCTCAAGAGATAGAATTACACATGTGGAAGTGGGAAATGATTAATACAAATTTTTTAATGGTTTTCCATTGTCTCAAAATCAATATGATTCTATTTGGGTCATTTTGGATAGAATGACCAAGTTCGCTCACTTCTTGCCTATGAGGACTAATTTCTCAGTAGAGAATTCTACAAATTTATTCATTTAGAAGATGTTTTGGTTTTGTGGAGCCCTGGTGTCGTTTATTTCTCACCAAGGTACATAATTTTCTTATCATTTTTAGCGTGCTTTTCAGTAGCGGTTGGGTACGCAGGTGAACCTTAGTACCGTTTGTCATCCTTAAATGGATGGACATGAAGAGTGTACTATTATGACACTAGATGATATACTAAGGGCCTGTGCAATTGACTTTGAAGGAAGTTGGTTTTATCACTTGTCACTAATTAAGCTCACATATAATAATAACTATCATTTTTGCATCCAAATAGCCCCTTTTGAGGACCTTTATAGTAGAAGGTGTAGATCACCGATTGGGTGGTTTGATGTGGATAAACTAGGTTGTTTGTTCTGACTTGATACATCAAGTAATGGATAAGAGAAGGTGATTCAACAAAGTCTTAAGACTGTGCAGAGTTGCCAAAAGTCTTATGCAGATATGAGGCGATGGGATTTGGAGTTTGAAGTCGATGATTGGGTGTTCTTGAAGGTTTCTCCTGTGAAAGGAGTTATGAGATTTGGAAAAAGGGGAAACCTAGTCCCCGTTACATTTGTAGGATTGGGAATGTTGCATATGAAATGGAATTACGGATGAGCTTGGCATCGTTTCACCCTATTTTTCATGTGTCTACGCTCAAGAAGTATATGGGTGATCCTTCCTTAGTGGTGCTCGTTGAGGATATTGGTGTTAAATATTTGTTGTCTTACAAAGAAATCCCGATTGAAATCTTGGCTAGGAAAGTTCGAAAATTGAGAACTAAGGAGATAGCTTCAGTGAAGGTACTTTGGAGGAACCAAAAGCTAGAAGAGGCTACGTGGGAATTGAAGGAGGACATGAAAGCTAAATACCTTTCTTCTTTCAAAGGTTGGATGAAAGTACTTAAGGTACAAATCTTACTTCTTCTCTTGTTGCATTTCGAGTTTTTTTTATGTCCCTCTATGTTCTTCCTATTTATCGTGCTAAGGAGTGTCCTAAACTCTCATTTAGGGATGAATGATCCCAAAGGGGGATAATGTGAGACCCCAAAAGTTTCTACTATTTTTTTTAACCCTCCCCTATGTCTAGCAATGATTTTGACTTAAATCATGATAAGGGAGGGTAACGAGACCCTTAGGGAGGGTTTTGAATTTTTCAGAAAGCATTCGGGGTTATTTTGGGACCCCCAACCTGTTGCATAAAGATATGAACCTTAACCTGTTGCATAAATGTGGTTCTTAAAGTTGATTACAACAAATTTGGTTCTTAAATTTAATTTTATAGTGTTTAACTTATCTTTTAAATATTCCATCGCATTAATGGAAAATGATTTATATTGGATTTTTAAATTAGAACTCAGAGTCTAAATGGTTAAATGGAAATTATATGTCATTATACAGATGGCTTACAAGTCCTGGTATGACGATACCAATTTGGGTATGACTTAATGGAAGACTCCTTGGTTAATGGTATGTGAAAATATTTTAATTAGGCTTAAAGGGAATTATGTAGCTTCACCGAAAAAGTGTAGTCTCGGGGGGGGGGGGGGGGACCAACCCTGAAAACAACATTTGCCGAGGTTGGGGGTCAATGAACACTGTGTGCTTGCTTCACGTAATAGTACATAGTATATTTGGGAGGTTATTGTCTCATGAATTTAGCCAAATTCCTTAATCCATTCTTGGATTGGGTCCCTTCCGATAGGGAGAGACAAATCCATAGAGCTCGTGGGGTCCTGAAGGTCGGTATGAGCTATATAGTTCAGGATTTAGTTTTAATGGCCATGTTTCATGTTCCTTATCCCCTATCCTATCATTCTATTATCTTGTTGGTTGTTGACCATATGTTTGATGACTGGCTTTTGGTAAGTTCCATATTTTATCCCTTTTACTGGGTTGCATATCGGTACTCGCCATACTGACCATCCTCGAATGCTACATCATTTTATAATGTAGGTTCAGAGGTCTTTTTTTATAACCCTGTGCAGTATTAGTTGGTTCGGTATTCCCTTTGGAAAACTAGTGAAGTGGTGAGCCCTCCCTCATTCGAAAGGCGTTGTTTCCTTCTAGTATCTTCACTATTTCAATATTTTTGGTTTTCTTCTGGCATAGTTGGGGTCATGTCCCAACTTGGTGGGTATTTCTTGGTTAGAGGCTTTGTAGACAACGTTGGGTTGTTACTTTGTGGATTTAGTTTTTTACTTACAAACTTAATCTGTTGGGTTTTACTAAATTTCTTTATTCTATCAGTTAGCTTTCACAATTTCTTATTCTTATTATGCTCATGAGGTAAGGCTAAGGGTTTATCTCAGGCCTTGGTTAGTTTGGGATGCCCATCACGGCCAGGGTCCCAATTCGGGTCGTGACCTAATCCCAAATGTGAAGTATCATAAAAGAATATAAAATCCTTATTTTCAAACGGTAAGGAAAGGATAGGTGTTGTAGTCAAGAGTGTCTTGACCTTTTGGAAGCTCTCTTTACATTGATCTAACCAAACAAATGAAACTTCCTTCTGAGTCAACCTCATCAAATGTGTTGAAATGGATGCAAAGTTCATGACAAACCTATGGTAATAACTAGCAAGACCTAAAAAGTTTCTTACCTCGGTCACTAAACTAGGTCTAATCATATTTTTAACTGCCTTAATCTTCTAGGGGTCCACCATTATCCCTTTTTTGGAAACAATGTTCCCTAAAAAGGCAATTAAAGACAACTAGAAGTCATACTTCAAAAATTTGGAAAATAATTATTTCTCCCTTAGAATCTCCAATACTTTGCGAAGATGACCTTCACGCTCTTTTTTTACTCTTGGAGTACACTAGAATATCATCAATAAACACAATAACAAAATAATCCAAGAAAGACTTGAAAATGTCATTCATCAAGTTCACAAAGGATGCAGGCATGTTAGTTAGCCCGAAGGACATCACCAGAAACTCATAATGACGATAACGAGTTCTAAAAGTTGTCTTTAGTATGTCCTCCAATCTATTTCTCAACTTATGATAACCCAATCGCAGGTCAATTTTAGAAAACACTATTGCACCCAGTAACAGGCTAAAAGATCATCTATGCGATGCAAAGGATATTTGTTTTTCATAGTGACCTTATTCATCTGTCTATAATCAATATGCATCCTCAAAGTACCATCCTTCTTCATACAAAATAGGATCCTGGCACCCCAAGGTGAAGCACTTGGATGAATAAATGCCTTATTAAGTAGTTACTATAATTAAGTTTTGAGTTCCCTAAACTTTATTGGAGTTATTCGATAGGGACGAACAGATATAGGGCGAGTACCCGACTCGAAGTCAATATAGAAATCAATATCTCTATATGCAAGCATACCCGGTAACTCTAAAGAAAACATATCCTGAAATTCAAAACCTCCAAAACTGACTCTATAGAAGGGGAATCCACACTCACATCCTGTAGGTAAGCTAAAAATATAGAACACCCCTTCCCGACTAACCCTCTAAACTAGACAAATGATATAATTTTTACCAATTTGTCCTTATACACTCCTCACATCTAGTTGATCCATTTCAGGCATAGCTAAAGACATTGTCTTAGCATTACAGTTTAAAACAACATGATATGGATATAACCAGGTCATACCCAAAATTACACAAAAGTCCAACATATCCAGAATAATTAAATCTATCGAAGTCTGAAAATCCAGACTCACCAATCAAAGTAGACACATAAACAGGATAGTCAAGTACATCATACACCAAGTTTAGAAAAGTATAGATGTCTCGATACCATTACCAAAGACTCTATTGGACCCAATTAGGTACAAGAATGTCACGAACCTAGACTACCCCTAGTCGTAACATGGTGCTTGGAACAACAAGTGATCCCAAGCTAACCCATGAACTGGCATACTATTAAGAAACTAATTTATAATATAATAAATAACTGGTTCTGCTATGTGGAAATATAATCATGACATAATATGGGAAGAATTATAATACTGATACAATTTATAATTTGATAAAATTGAAAAGAGAACTGAAATTACATGGCTGACTCTGACTGACATCTATGAAGCTTGTACTATACTGAGTATAGATAGATGGGATATGACTCCAGCTACCACTAATCAATACATATGAGTAATAACGTAGAGTACATGAACAACATCTGAATGAAGTCCCCGAAATAAGAGAACCCATCACTTGCTGGCTGGAAACTGCAACTATCTGGTCATGATGTGTGGACTACAACTGGTACCTACATTATGAAATAATGTAGCCACAAAGACGTATATATGGATCAGTATTTCTTAAATGTACTGAGTAAGTGAGGGTGAATGCAATAAGTAAAACTGATTTTATATGAAATCTTAAAGTATGCATAATAAGTGTAAGTAGACTCACCAAGAGACTGAAATAGTCTGAAAGCTGAAATATCTTAAAAACATGAGTAAAAAACCTAATCTGATAAGATGGTGAATCGCTACACTTAGTTTCTTAAAACTTTACTTTTATAATATAAGTAGAACTGAAGCTGGAAAATAGTAAAACATGGGTATTCCATGAATACTAGGTCTGAAACTACGTGATAGAAACTGTAATATCTGAGAATGTAAGACTAAGTGTATATCCATTATCTTAATGATAATCTATAATCCAAAATATTGAAAGCTATAAAACTGAATATCTGAAAGTCTGTACACCTAGTCAAGAAAACCTGAACTGAAATACACGGAATACTGTACTGATACTGTGGGAGGTATCATCTAACTGATATGCCCCATTCTAAGCTGATTGGGTCCAAACTGTGACTCCAATTGGAAGGGTGTCAGTACCGTTCCACTGGTACTAACAATGGTTATGTGGATCCACTAATTGATGCATGAAGAACCAGGGTGTCAAGCCTAAACTGATGGATGACCCCTGGGCGGAGTCAACCCTAATCTGATGGGTGACCCCTGGGAGGTAACCAAGCCTAAACTGATGGTTGACTCCTCATCTCATACTGGCTATGTAGTTCTAGCATTCAGGGACTTCTAGTAACGACTCTGCCTAACTGATGGGGAAGATGCCTTCTTTGATTCGCTATGTGCTAAATCCTACTCTCAACTGAACTGACACTGATTACTGGACTAACTGAGCCAACAACTGACATGATACTAACTGAATGACAAGACTCATGGTTTATCTAAAACCATTATAAAGATTCTGAAAACTATGAAAACAGCTAAGTAACGGTTGTTCATAACCCTCTAGGATTCAATGGAATAACAATAGGAACACATGAAAGCTATAAAATCATAATAGGAAATCATGTTTCAAAATTCAATCATTTAGACATTTGGTCAAACACCTGAAATTTATATACTTAAGCATGGAAGTGAGTGAAACATATGGGAATAGCATAATTGCAATATTGGAACAATAAATTTGGGATTTATATAGACTGATAATGCTCATTATGAATATGAATATTTGAGTATACTGATAAGATTCATGGATGAACTATCTGAATACTTGAAAAGCTAAATTTATGTAAATCACATAGGTATCAGGTATTTATAACCCACCAGCACTGAATAACTATAAGGTACGATATCAACACTTAAAACTGTAATATGGGAATCATTGTTCAAAGACCTAAAATATGAAAAATCCACCAATCATATGAGAATCATAAGCTTGAACATAAGAATGCTTTAAACAATAAGGAAATAGCATGATTACATGACTAAAATCATAAATTGGGAACATAATATGGAATTCACTTGAAATAGGACATGGGAAACTTAAATTCATAGCATGAGGAAATTAAATCTTGCATTGAATCATACATGGGATGAATTGCATTTAAATTATCATGAAAACATGAAATTCAATCTTTCTTGAACATACAAAATACCATAATCATAGAAGATTCATTCTTAAATTGAAAGAAAAGGGTTTTGGGGCTCCATGGGTGAAAGGGGACTCATGGATAAACTCCCACATACCTTAAACTTCTTAACTTGAGGAAAGAAACATCATTCTTGAAGCTTTCTGAAGGTTTTTGAATTTGGAAACTTGAGTTCTTGGTTTTCTTGAAGGGAATGTAATTGAATTTTATGAACTTTGGAGAGGGTTAGGGTTTCTTTGAGAGGGGACTAGAGAATATGGAAAAATAATGCCCTAACTGAAGCTTTAAGTCATGGATAGGGGTGTCAAAAGAGCGAGTCGAGTCAGATATGGGTGGGTCAAAAATGGATAAAATATTTGATCCGACCCATATTTGATATGAATAAAATTGGTAAACCCAATGGATAATATGGATATTCAGATTATCCATTACTTTTTATTATGTAAAGGCAAAAGTACTCTTATATTATAAGAAAAACTACATGGCTTAGCAAAGGTATGATTCTAATTATTTAATTTAGCTTAATTTTTTATTAAATACAATCCATAGCTTCTCTTGCTAATTAAATACATTTCATAATCTCTCTCCTTTATTTCTCCCTTGATTTTCTCTCTTTCATTTTTTTCTTTTCCAACTTTTTTCTTCTTTTTTTCTTTTTATTTTTTTCTTTTTTATTTTTCTTGTTTTCATCGTTCCTCATTTTTTCATCTTTTTTTCTTTATTTTTTCATTTTTTTTTATTATTTGTTTTTTGTCATCTTTTTTGTATTTTCTTTTTCTTTTTTCTTTGTTTCGTTTATTCTTTTTTTTTTCATTTTATTTATTTTTTTGGCATTTTTGCCTTTCGTTTGTTGTTGTGTTTTATATTTATTTGTATCATAATATATACTTCAAATACATTTATTATTTATATCTAAATAGCTTATACGTGAATATGTATATTTTATCATTTGTTTTTATACACAAACAAGTATATGAATTAATTATATTTGCTTGAGTCTAAAATATGCAAATATGCATGTATCATTTATTAAAAATGTATCTTAGTATTTGAATGTCAAATTTATCATTTGTATTTGTATAGAAATAAATCAAACTAGAAAAAGGGAGGGGGTGGGGGGCAAGAAAAAGAAAAAATACAAAAAGAAAATGAGAAAGAAAAAAAGGAAAAAAGTAAAAAGAAGAAGAAGAAAAAGAAATAAAAGTTAGAAATAGAAGAGAGAGAAGAAAACGAAAAGAAAGAAACGAAAAAAGAAAAAAAAGAAAATAAAAATAGAAAAAAATAAAAAGTAAAAAAAATGAAAAAAAAAATAAGAAAAGGGTGGTTCAAATAATTTAAATGAAAAAGGTCAATTTTTTAAAAAGAATTTTAAAAAAATTAAGAAAATAAAAATGAAAAAAATGAAAAATATTTCCTATTTTAAAAAATAAATTGAAAATATTTTTCTTCATTCCAAACACACCCTTAATAAATATACTTTAGAGGTTGCTACATCTTCACATATGCCATACATTAAGGAGAGTGTTGTTGACCCATATTTGATCCATTATTAAATGGGTTGGATAACCAATTCATTTAACATGGATAAAACGGGTGGATAACTATATAATTTATCCATTTTGCCACCCCTAGTCGTGGATTTACGAATTGGGTTGAGGTGGAAAAAGACCCAATTGCCGCTCAATCATTTAAACCAAAAATTCGTAACTGGAATGCGGATTGAAGGCTCATCGTGACGCGGTCTTATCGCGATGGCTTACTGGTTCTGACGAAAATGATCATAACTTTTCGATCGGGTATCAGATTAAGGCGGAATTGATATAGTTGGAAAGATAATTCAATTGTCTACAATTTGGTGGATCTTGAGATGAAAAATTCCACGTATATCAAAAGTTATACACATTCAAAGTTGATCCTTGTAAGATCGAATACAAATTTTGGACAAATCAAAGACTCTTAGCTCAACATTGTTCTAAGTGATTGCTATGAACAATCCTCACCTCATAAGCACTTCACACATTAGGATAAAGATCATGACACATGCATTCAAATTAAAAATCAAGAACTGGACGAAAACACCCTCACCACGACGCGATGTACGCGCCAAAGGGAATGTCACCACGACGTGGCCCTATCCGGTGACTTGCTGGATTCGTGATCCAAACATGACCCAAACCTTGTCTGACAAATTCAAAACTTCTCCGAGACATACTTCTTACTTCCCTAAACATAAATTAACTCAAAAACTAACGTCTCAGAGTTGGGAAGTCCAGTTTAAAAATTCTCAAAGTTAAGAGGCCAAAAATAAGACTAGGTCCCCAATACTTAGTGAAATTTTCAGGTTCTAAGCCTCTTATGCATGCAACTAAAAGCTAAATCGGGCTAAAAATAGTACGGGGTATTACAAACAAGATCGACGAACCTAGCCCCTGATATGAACTTTATCACAACCTAAATATATTGTGAATAACACCCACACTACTCATCCGATGGGAGAACCATCTACCCTAAAACTACCACTTATCAACACTTAAAAGAGTCAATGAACCAATCCATTAAAATACATTCAAATCCAAAAATCAAAACATAAGTACAACTAGTTGCAGATTATTAAACTCAACAAAACCATCACTAAAGCCCAAAAGTCATCCCTACTAAAATATTTAAGATTGTCAAGAAAGAGATGCAACCCATAACTAAGAAAATGCATAAGTCCCAAAATAAAGGACAAAAGTCATAAGAGAAAGATTCTATGGTAGCTCGAGTATGCTGCTCACCCTAAAATCTGAATCACCCGTTGGAATCACAAAGGAGGCTTCATAGGAGCGGAGGTCTCATAGGAGCCACTGAAATATGCATTGTACTCAACAAAATAAGAACAGGTGTAGTATTAGCGCACTCGAAAATAATAGTATACTGGCATGCTCAATTGTCCAACCCAAGATAAGAATATGAGTATGTAGCCAAAACATAGCACCACAAGTTAATCCATGCTCATTCTAAACTACTCTAGCATAACAAGTATCAGTAAACAGTTTAGGATTACACAAGTTAAGTTATTTACCACCAAGTCAAATAAGTCAAGCTAAGTCAAAACTAGTCAAGACAAGTAAAGCAATAATTAAATATATAAATGTATTCCTCTGTTCACACATAAAACTATCAAAAACACTTGAACCTCATACATACACGCTACGGGTATCATAACCACCCATTATCCATGACCTGAAGGAAGAAATTTTTGTCCATGTACTAAAATCCCATACACAAGTGTGACAACCTTATTCCACTAATAAGAAGAGAAATATTCAAAAAGATGAAACATTCTATATTTGAATCAAAGGTTGGTAAAAATCATACAATACGAATAATATCATTAATTAACCATAAAAAAAATCATGCACTAACAAGCCATGCTAAGAAGTAGTTAACATGCACATATAGTACAAATTGGAATAAACTACAATATCATCACCTACCTCGAACCAAGCTTGCACAACTCCACCAAGCCAGAGCCTTGCCCTTCCGTACAATTTTCGCTTGATCTCGATCTAAAAAATGCATATACACAAATCTTTGATCTTTATCCTTATCCGTAAGATATTAAAAGTGCGAAGGGCTTTAAAAATGTTGTTTGAATTTTTCGTCCTTCATTAAAAGTTTTTGTTTTAGACAAAATTATTTTTTAACTATTTTTCTAATATTTAATGGTTTAAAAGTAATTAAATATTTATAGTAAAACCTTTCTTATTAAAGTTCATCAAAATTAATGATATTAATTTTTACCTTATTTTAATTATATAATTTAGGACTTTCAAATCACCTAATATTGTCTTTTAGTTCTTTCCTTATAAAAGGACTCTATATATATATATATGAAGAGAGAGAGATACAAATATTTTTAAAAAAAAATCTTATGTAAAAATTAATCTAAAAGAGTAGCAATATAAAAGAAGTAGACAAGAAAATAAGGAGACATGACAAAAGATGAGAGCTTTTCATTTTTTTCAATTATTCAAGTGTACAAGTCTTTCAAGTATCTACAATATAAACTCTTATGTCTCTATTTATAGTATTATATGGAGGTATATAAAAGGTTTTCATAAATGTGGCATTAAGGAGTAAGATCACGAAGGAGATGGAAGACATAATATTTAGAATTTGAGATCATGGAGGAGGTGGAACATATAATTGAGAATAGTAGTAGGGAGATGAAGAGATTACATTAAGTGGACATCCACATATATAATAAATTTTATAACACTCTTCCTTGGATTTTCACATATGATGTGCCTAGTTAAAACCTTACTAGAAAAAAATCTCAGTGAAGAAAAAAAAGTACATGGCTTTTAGTACGCATTGCTTGTTGCTTCGTTAAAAACCTTATCAAGAAAATCCAATGGAACAAAACTAGGCTAAGGGAAAAAGATTGAAACATGTATTTACTCACCCTGATAAAGACATCACTTAATTTTGTAGATGATACATTCCAATTCAGCTTTTTAAAATGTAAGGTTCGACAATATCTCTGCCAAATATTCCACCAAAATTGAGTAAAATAGTCCTTTGCTGAAATGTATTTTATTTTTTATTCTTCAATATATTCATCTTTCTTTTGAGCTATGCAAGAAGCATCATTTTCATAAATATTGCAACCCCCAACTCAAAGAAAATCACACATCTTGTGTGTAGAGTCACTTATTTTATATGTTGTTAGTATTTTGACTAGACTTGAATAAGTGGCAATCATTGACTGCCTTGTAGAATAACATGATATGACAATATTCCCACATGCAAATAGATTGCTTTTCTTGAGATCAACAAGACGTTACTTCAGGTGTTTAAAATGAACAATGACAGTTGAGGTGTCTAAGTGAAAGATGGTGTCAAGTTTAGGGGGTTGGCTATGTGTTTGATCAATGAAATATGATAATTTTGAGACATAACAATAATATTAAGACCAATGATAAGTGAAGATGTAAAATTCAGCTAATTAAGTATTTTTAACAGAAATGTTAAATGATATTCACTATCACGGTGCTTTGAATAGTAAATATCCAATATAATAACTTGTTATTTGAGTTATCCTCAATCTTCTTATTTCTATAGATGAAAAAAACTACCAAGCATAATTTATTTATTTATTAGAGAAATATAAGGGTCAACAATGTTAATTAAGGAATTCGACACATAATTTGCTTAAAATCTGTTAGGCAAGCCCCAAGCATTGGACGTTAGGCATGCTTAGGACATAAAATCAGGCGCATAGGGCATAAAACTCACAAGACAAAGCCCCACACCTATGCCTTGAGGTGCTTTACCAGTGTCTTGCTTTGGGGTGAGCCTAGAGGCAAGCCCCAAAATTTCCCTTTAAAATCAAAATATTAGGAAAACAATCTTCTTAAAAGAGAATAAGAAAAATGACTTTCCTAATAGAAGTGGGGAAAATAAGTTCCACAACTGACATCTTCCTACCCTCCAACACTCTTCATCTTCACTCCATTCGTAGACTTCATTCCCACCATCCCTACTCTTATCTCTATTTCGTATTTTATTTGTTTAAATTATATACAAATATTTTTAAAAGAGAAAATACATAAACACACAATTGAAATTGCCCCGAATTTTCAAAAAGACACTTAAAGTTTGTGGACGTCTTATTACCCTCTTTTGACGTATTTTTTCACCAGTTTTACTTTCAAAGTCAGAAAATGTAATACACTTCCATTTATATATTATATATTTATTTATTTATTTAAATTTAACCCATTTAATAAAGATTTTTTTCTCTTTCCTCTTCCCCTCAACTTCTCCACCATAGTCACCCCATTTTCACCTTCACTGAAACAGTCACCAATTCTATTTGGGTGACAAAATTATTATCAAACTACCACTAATAAATTGTTTAAAATAAAACCCATTGAATAATTAAAATGTGAATACTCAAATTACCATCAATTAGTCAAAATCAAAATACTCAAGTTACCACCAAACTAAACTTGAAACTGAAATCACCATCTTTTTCAGCTTACCTAATCGAGATATTATCACTATCTTACAACTTTCAATCTTCATTTTTTTAGGAGATAAAGAAGCGCTGAATTTAGTTATTTTTTTATTTAAAAAAATAAGAAATATGAGAAATTGACATTATTTTTTCAAAATAAATCTGCAACAATCGATTCATAGAGCCAAACAAAATCTGAAAATAGTCTTTTTGGATTTTGATCAAATAATTATAAAATCATAATTTCTATTCCTAAAATCAGCTATAGTAACCTGATAGGAAAGTGAAATAGAAAAAGAGAAATTGCTTGTATTTTTTTCTCAAAACCTAATCATAAAATAAAACTTGATTTCAAAATTTTTAAGCAAATTAAGATGAAATTAAAGCTCCAATGACTGAAAAGTAAGAAAATTTAGAACATAAATGAAAAAATTATTGGGTTCAATAAGAAAAGTGTGAATGGAAAATTGAGGGAACAAAGTAGAGGAAAAAATTGAGAAAACACTAATATGAAAAGTGTATTCTAAATTTAGAAAGTCTACTAATTCTCCCACATTGGTGAAAAAATTGTTGGATTCAATATGAAAAGTGTGAATGAATATGACTTTTAAGAACCAAGAGGTGCCTCGCGCCGTCGCTGTCACCGTCGTTGCTCGCTCGGCTCGACTTTGGCTTTGGTTTCAGCTTCGAATTTGGATTTGGATTTTTCAACTGATCGATCAATGAGATCTATCTTTTTAGATAATTTATTTGACAGAAATTTAATCCGAAAAAATAAAGGGAAAAATGCAACAGAAACTTTTTTGTGTGTTTTTAATCCTCCATTAATGTGCATGCATGCAGTAACACTATTTCAAAATTGGAAATACAGTGCAAAATGTAAAATGTCATTTCATAAGGGATACAACCCTTCTACTAAAAGACACACTGATTCGTGAAATGGTATGTCCATTTGGATAGTTGTGACTTTTCGAAAAAGACACACTCTTTGGAATGAACAGACATAATTTTTCAGAAGGGATACACTTTTTCAGTGAACCATTGCCACCTTTCAGAAGGGGCACCTAATGGCTATGTAAACCTTCTTTTATCCACAGGTTTAGATACAAAAATTTCTGAATATACAAACACTTCTTGTCAACAAAAACATTCTGTGTGATCATCTAATCGTTGAGTGAGTTCGAAGAGATTCCAATTGTTTGAAGTACTGCTACAATTGGTTTATTTATCTATTTTATCCTGGGAGAAAAATTCCGCAACTTCGGGTAGTTGAGTGGAATTATTTCCTTGAGGACACTCCATGAATTCGGAGGACTTGGCCATTTCTATTTCATCTTATTTTTCTGAAAAATACACTTCTTAGAAAGATCACTTTGAACTTGTGTTGAGGGTGTTGTTGTACTTCATAGTATTCTTGTTATATACATGAACTAGTGTTGAAATTATTCTGTCGAATTACAGATTCTATGTACCCAAAAACATTGAATAAATAACAATCTTAAGGAAATAATTCAGAATCTGTATTGCTTGATTTCTGGAGATTAAAGCTTTAAGTTTTCTACTCCGTTTGAACTTAAATTAGTGATTTGAAGAAATAAAATCTTTATCACAAGTTAACAATCACTCTATTGACGATTAGAAGTCATAAAAACTTTATCGTTAAACTAGAAACAAGAGGTGCTTTAAAGTTGCTACAACTTTATTAATAGTATTTTTATATACTAAAGTTTCTGCCTTGTTGTGAAGAAAAATAACTACAGATAGTTAAGTGCGTGATACTACAACGACTGTGGTGGCAACTAATATTGCCACAACGAGTCATACGAATGCTCCACCGGCAATGTCACTAGCGGAGAAACCCAAAAAATTCATGGGTATTGACTTCAAAAGATGGCAGCAGAAAATATCCTTCTACCTTACAACTCTGTCTTCAAAGGTTCATATTTGAAGAAGATCCAGGGGTGCCCAAGGGTACCTCTAATCAAGAGCGATTTGTCATTGTGGAGGCTTGGAAATACTCAAATTGCCTATGCAGGAATTATATTATGAATGGCCTCCAAGATGAACTATACAATGTGTACAGTAGGATGAAAATGGTAAAAGAGTTGTGGGGGCGCTGAAAAGAAAGTATGACTGAGGATGAGGGAGCCAAAAAGTTCTACGTTGCAAGATTCCTAGAGTTTAAAATGATTGACAACAAGTCTGTTGTATCGCAAGTCCAGAAAATTCAAGTAATCATTCATGATCTTCTCGCAGAAGGTATGATTTTGAGGAATACCTTAGTTGAATATATTAAAAATATTCTTAATGTTCACATGAACTTAATTATAGGTTTGATCGTGAACAAGGCGTTTAAGTCGCGACAATTATTGAGAAGTTACCACCTATGTGGAAAGACTTCAAGAACTACTTGAAATAAAAGCGGAAGGAGATATCAGTCGAATATCTTATAATAAGACTGTGCATTAAAGAAAATAATACAGCTGCAGAAAGAAGGTCGAAGGAAAATTCTGCAATAAGTGGAGAAAATATTGTAGAAGACGGCCAAAATAACTCCAAAAAGCAAAAGAAATCAGGACATGAAAGCAATTAACCCATGAAGAAATTCAAGGAAAAATGTTTTAACTGTGGCAAGATTGGCCATAAGTCTACGGATGTCGTTCCCCAAAGAAGGGGAAGAAGAAGGACCAGGTAAATATGGTTGAGTCCAAGAAAGTATAAAACAAGAGTAAGAATAGGACCTAAGACGCTGTCCACCGTCATGCTATCCAAATGCAACTTGGTGGAAAATCCTCAAGAATGGTGAATGGATTCCGGTGTCACCCACCACATTTGTGCTAATAAGGAGTTATTTGTTACTTTTGCTCTGGCTCAAGACGAGTAAAAGATATATATGGCCAACTCTGCAATTGCTAAAGTTGAGGAACAGGAAAAGTCTGCCTGAAAATGACATCAAGCAAAGTGTTGACTTTGAATAATGTCCTATATGTACTGGAGTTACGAAAGAACTTGATTTCTGTATCACTTCTATACAAAAATGAATTCAAATTTATATTTGTTTCCAGAAAAATTGTACTTAGTAAAGGAGAAGTGTATGTAGGAAAAAGCTACCTTACTGAGGGTCTATTCAAAATGAATGTAATGAATGTTGAAATCAATAAAATTTTAATTTCTTATTACTTGCTTGAGTCTTATGATTTGTGGCATGAACGATTAGGCCATGTTAATTACAAAACATTGCAAAAACTGATTAACTTAGAAGTGTTGCCAAACTTTGAGTGCAATAAATTAAAATGTCAAACGTGTATGGAACCAAAGTATGCTAAGCATTCATATAAGTCCGTTGAAAGAAATTCCAATCCCTTTGACTTAATCCACACTAATATTTGTGATATGAAGTCAACACCATCTCGTGCGGTAAAAAAGTATTTTATAACTTTTATTGACGATTGGACTAGATACTGATATGTCTATTTGCTAAATAGTAAGGATGAAGCAATAGATGCGTTTAGGCAATATAAAATAGAATTTGAAAATCAGTTAGAGAAAAAGATCAAAATGACAAGAAGTGATAGGGGCGGAGAATATGAATCTCCCTTTGCGCAAATATGTGTAGAGAATGAAATTGTCCATCAAAATGCAGCCCCGTATTTACCTCAATCTAATGGAATTATAGAAAGGAAAAATTGAACCTTGAAGGAAATGATGAATGCCTTACTAATAAGTTCAGGTTTACCGCAAACCTTATGGGAGAAAGCTATCCTTACGGCTAATTGAATACTCAATAGAGTGCCTCATAGTAAGACACAATCAATTCCATATGAAAAATAGAAAGGAAGGAAACCCAACTTAAAATATTTCAAAGTGTGGGGATGTCTAGTGACGGTCCAAGTTCCTATGCCTAAAAGAGTAAGGATAGGACCTAAGACGGTACACTGCATGTTCATAGGATATGCTAAAAGTAATAAAGCGTGTCGGTTTTTAGTTCATAAATCCGAACATCCAGATATTAATAAAAAGACGATAATTAAATCAGATAATGCTTAATTCTTTGAACACATTTATCCATATAAAACTAGGTATGAACAGTCTATTAGGGGGTCTAAACGACCTCGAGATGAACCAAGTGAGGATGTACATAATGATGAAAATCCAAGAAGTAGTACACATCAAAGAACATCAACTTCGTTTGGATTGGATTTTGTAATATTTCTCTTAGAAAATAAGCCTAAAACATTTAATGAACCGATAGCATCTTCGAACTCATCTTTTTGGAAAGAAGCAGTCAATAGTGAGATTGATTCAATCTTAAGCTTCCATATGTGGGAGTTGATTGATCTTCCTTTAGAAAATAAACCTTTAGGTTCTAAATGGATCTTTAAAAGGAAAATAAAAGCAGATGGTACTATTGACAAATACAAGGCAAGACTTGTAGTAAAAGGCTTTAAACAAAAAAAAATGCCTTGATTACTTTGATACATACTCTCCTGTAACAAGGATAATGTCAATTCGGATGTTAATTGTCTTAGCAGTGGTATATGGTCTTGAAATCCATCAAATGGATGTGAAAATAGCATTCCTAAATAGAGAATTGGGGGAAGAAACACATGGAACAACCTGAGATTTTTGTGGTTCCAGGAAAATAAAATAAGGTGTGTAAACTTGTTAAGTCACTTTATGGACTAAAACAAGCACCTAAACAATGCGATGCGAAGTTTGACCGAACCCTGTTGGCAAACAGGTTCAATATTAATGAATGTGATAAATGTGTTTACATTAAAGACACTCCAAATCACCAAGTCATTATTTATTTGTATGTGGATATTATGTTGATCATCAGCAGAGACATTTTCAACATAAATGCTACGAAACGAATGCTCGAGAGAAAGTTTGATATGAAAGACCTTGGAGTTGCGGATGTGATCTTAGGAATAACAATCCATAGAACTCCACAAGGGTTGGCATTGTCACAGTCTCATTACATCGAAAAGGCACTTGACAAATTCAAGTATTTGAAATTTGGTATTGCCAAGACTCTATTGGACGTGAACTTCGCACTTCAAAAGAATGAGGGTGAAAGTGACTCACAGTTGGAGTATGCAAGAATGTTGGGATGTTTGATATATATTATGAACTATACACGACTAGATATAGAATGTGCTATTAGTAAATTGAGTCGGTACACGAGTAATCCCAGTAAAACTCATTGGATGGCAATGAAAAGAGTTTTGGGGTATCTTAAATACACTCAAGACTATGCTTTGCATTATAATAAATATCCCGCGGTACTTGAAGAATATAAAGATGAAAATTCGATCACCGGATCGAACGAAGTAAAATCCATGAGTGGATATGTATTTACTATCAATGGAGGTTCGGTCTCTTGAAAATCATCCAAACAGACCTGTATTGCTCGCTCTACAGTGGAATTTGAATTTATCGTATTGAATGAAGCCGGTGAAAGAGCAGAATGGCTTCAAAATTTCTTGGAAGATATTCCTTATTGGCCCAAACTAGTGGCGCCAGTATGTATACACTATGATAGCCAAGCGGCAATAGGTAGGGTAGAGAGCATGATGTACAACGGTAAATCTCGTCACATAAGACGGAGACATAATACCGTTAGAGAACTTCTCTCTAGTGGAATTATCACTGTTGACTATGTAAAGCCAAAGGATAATGTGTCGGATCCACTTACAAAAGGCCTGTCTGGAGAAAGAGTTGAAAGGACATCTAAGGGAATGAGTTTAAGGCCTAGGACAAGTCAACATGACGGTAACTCTACCTAGCAGATTGGAGATCCTAAGAGCTAGGTTCAAGGAGATCAAACAAAGTCGTGTGTGATAGGTTTAACATTGTCAATTTACCCAACCCATTCTCATGATGTAGACAATGTTTAGTAAATGAGGATAAGACTTATGGTGTGAAGTCTTTCAATGATTATCTAAATTTGGCAGATTTGAACAAATAGTTTAATCTACGGGATTGAACGCTTATAAATCACCTATGTGAGGGATAAGTCGAAGCCACTTCAAGGAGAATGCTAGTAAAGGCCTGTTCTCTAAGATCTCATGAAACTGAAACGTGTTCATGGCTGAAATGAACAAAACTATGAGAATCATAAACGATAAAAGGATGGTTGTGTGATATGTGTTGCCTAGGCATGTTCACTACGGAAAGTTCAAAGGAAAACTCACTTATCCAGATGCAATCAGTCTTTGCTTGATGATCACATACTTGTCCGTAAAGTTTTACAAAAAATTAGCCATTCCCCATTCATGTGGGGGATTGTTGGGTTCAATATGAAAAGTGTGAATGAAAAATGGAGGGAACCAAGTGGAGGAAAAAATTGAAAAAACACTAATATGAAAAATGTACTCTAAAATTGGAAAGTCTACTAATTTTCCCACATTGGTGGGAGAATATGCTTTTAAGTGTTTATATTAAGAAACACTTACTCCACATTGTAAGTGAGACAAGAACAGTGAGGTGCCTCTGCCGTAGTCGTCGTCGCTCGCTCGACTCAGCTTCGGCTTCGGATTTGGATTTGAAAACTGACCGATCGATAAGATTTATCATTTTAGACAAAATTTATTTGACAGAAATTTAATCTGAATAAACAAAGAAAAAAACGCAACAGAAACTTTTTTGTGTGTTTTTAATCCTCTATTAACGTGCATACATGCAGTAACACTATTTCAAAATTGGAAATGAAGTGCAGAATACAAAATGCAGTTTCGAAAGGGATACAACCCTTCAACGAAAAGACACACTAATTCGTGAAATGGTATGCCCGTTTGGATAGTTGTGATTGTTCGAAAAAGACACACTTTTTGGAATGAACAGAAATGATTTTTTAGAAGGGATGCACCTTTTCAGTGAACCATTACCACCTTTCGGAAGGGGCACCTGATGGCTATATAAATCTGTTTTTACCCACAGGTTTAGATATGAAATTTTCTAAATATACAAACACTTCTTGTCTTCAAAAACATTCCGGGTGATCATCTAATCATTGAGTGAGTTCGAAGAGATTCTAATTGTTTGACATACCACTACAGTTGGTTTGTTTGGCCATTTTATCCTGGGAGGAGAACTCCGCAATCTCGGGTACTTGAGGGAAATTATTTCCTTAAGGACACTCCGTGAATTCAAAGGACTTGGCCATTTCTGTTTCATCTTATTTTTCTGAAAAACACACTTCTTAGAAAGATCACTTTGAACTTTTGTTGAGAGTGTTGTTGTACTTCATAGTGTTCTTATTTTATACTTGAACTAGAGTTGAAGTTATTCTGTCGAATTACAGATTCTGTGTACCCGAAAACATTGAAAAAATAACAACAATCATATCTTTTAAGGCTGATTTTGTTGAGATTAGATTAAGAAGAGAGTGACTTTTTTTTTAATCAAGCTCCAAGGCTGTAACGATGGAGGTAGGGGGAAACTGAATTTTTAAAAAGAAGAAGGGTTTTTTAAAATAGTTGTCAAATTTAATGACACGTGGTATTTTCTAATTGTTGGTTGCTGACAATTTTCTTCATTCACGTGTTTTATAGGGGTGACCACACGCATAGGCTCAAAATCATTCAAAATGGTCTATTTGCAAGGATTGGACAAGTTTTATGGTGTAATAGGTCGCTCGTAAAGTTTAAGTGTCTTGTTATAAATTCGGGACAACTTTCGTGGTCATTATATGTCTTGGGAGAGAGAGCATATAGATTCCCATCATAAAGATGTATAATCATTATTAACTAATTAAATGTCAAAGCTCATTTCTCAATTTTTGTTAACAGTTGCAGAACTCAAAAAGTACTATATGCTGCATTATCTCTATTATTAGTATACTAATTATAGTATTTTCTGTTGCTTTTGCTGGACTAACCAGCCAAAGATGTTCTTAACATGGTAAAATATTACCCTCAGCTCTATGATTTGGAGTTGATCCCTAAAAAAATGTAGGTAATGATCGTACAATTTTTCACATAAGACCTTCTTCATGTGTTTATTTTTTAGTATTTTGAGTCTGCTTAGTGAAAAAGTTGGCTCGGTCACTACTATAGTGTATAAGATGTTACATTGGATTAGAAGAAGACATTATATGAAGGCAAAACTCAGAAATACATTTACTTGTTAAAACCAATATAATACAAACATTAGTGCTTTAATCAGCCTCCTTAAATCAAAATGTGATAAAGATAAAATGTTTTATTCTACAGAGAAATTATCAACATTAATCCTCTGTTTGTTGCACACTTTGGTTTAATTTGCTTAGATGAACATAGCTCTGTGTTTCTCAATTTTCATCTTTAGCCCATCTTTATCTGCTCCAACAATCTTGTCAACCACCTTCCCCTTCTTTATCAGAACGAACGTTGGCATTGCCTGAACCTCATATTCCTGAGCTACGTCCTGCTTACAAGATTTGAGAAATTAGTATGAATCGAAACATCAGAGGAGTGTGGGCGGGGTAAATTACTAAGATATTCGCTCAACTAATAGTTATTATCTCAGAAAGTCATCTTTCTTCTTGACTCCAATTTTCAGCAGTAAATAAAATGGCTTTCTGAGATAATAACTAACTATTTGTTGAATGATCATATGAGAAATCAACTGGACAGGTATGAAGAATTGTGGAGTTAAGAATTAGAAGCTCGTACAGCCAATTCATCAACATCAATCTTGACAAACTCAACATCTGTATATTTAGCAGCAAAGTCATTAAGAACTGGATCCATGTATTTGCAAGGACCACACCATGTAGCTGTGAAGTCAATTACAACCTAGTAACAATAGAGCAAAAGATCTCAATGATTAGTCCCTTCTAATATTCAATGAGTTTAACTTATATATTATACTCCCTCCGTCCCAAATTTTCTAATTTGATTTCACATTTTACATTTCTTTTTTCATTAATCAAGAAGAGACGAAAAAATTTTCCCATGTTTTACTCTTTGCATTAATTACTTTTTCTTCAAATTAAAATGTAAATATCATTTAATAGGGGTACTATGGTAAACTAGTCATATTATTAATTATTTTTCTTAATCAATGTGTCATCTCAATTTGGGACGGGTAATTTCAGACGGATGAGTATATACTAATAAAACTTATAAAGATTTGCTTACATTATGAGATCACTAAAAGATAATTACATATTTACATGTAATTTCAACAAAAAGTGATGTTAGTCATATGAAAAATAAGACATGTTACTAGGCACTAGCTATAACAAGCTAAATTAGAGTGACATATTTCATAAGCTTCTTTACACAATTCGTGTATATTAGTCAAATGAGTTTAGTTATATACACCTGCAGTGTAAGAAAAAAATTTACACCATCATATCACCCCGTCAATTCTACTTGTAAGGATCTTTAAAATGTGCGATTTGTAATCTTGAAAATATTATAGTTTACCAACTAGAACAGGTAACAGTGACCTGATGGGTTAAAATTTTTTTATACTGACGATATTGACGAAATATGTAACTTAAGTTAAAACCACATGTAAAATGGTTACCAGTCTGTTTGTATCTTTCAAAGAATCAAAATGGAGCTTCCATTTAGTTGAAGAATGGAAAGCAATGACTTGAGACCTCTTGAATTGTGGTGTGATAGGCATATTATGAGCTTCATGCAAGGCAGCTGAGTAGTTAGCACCCATATTTTATTTTATTTTTCAATTTTGTGGAGTAATAGATTTTTGCTGTTCAGCTTCTAGTGTTTGATAGATTTTCTTTTGGCTTGATGTTGGAACTCAGAGTTTTGCTTGGACCCTTTTTATATAGGTTGCTGGTGTATAAACTTTTTTGCTTCTTGCAAATGTAAAAACAAGTTAAACTAGTTCAGAATATGTTCTCAATTATGTCTACCGTTCCATTGAACAAAAAGAGATTTGATGCTATTTTGCTTTGTTTTTTTGGTATTACTGCTTTGATCGAATATTTCTTATGCAGGGGTGTATTACCACTTTCGTCTAATGATACACTAGCAGTAGAAAAATATTGTTACATTATCATATGTTACAATCCAAAAGCATTGCGTGTATTCTATGCTTTGCCCCAATAGATCTAATGGATTTGCCTCTTGGTTCACATCATCATCAAGCTCAAAAGTGCATACCGAAGCAGTGGGGGAGTCAAGATTTTTATTGAGGGGTTCAGAAGTAAATATACAAATTAGTCGAAGAGGGTTCAACATCTACTATACATGCATAAAAAATATTTTTAATCATGTAAAAATAATATAAAAATAATATAATTTCTCGTCGAAGGAGGTTCGGATGAACCCCTGAAACAAAGGTGGCTCCGCCACTATACTGAAGTTGAATTGCTTATTTTCGTTTCTTTAGTAGACTGATCAAAGATGTTAGTCGACTTATAAACACAGAACTTGTAAAATAAATGCTGAAATGTAAATGACATCAAACATTTTATACTGATTGGGATCTGATGTGGATCTTACGTCAAGTCTCCTTAAATCTCAAGCAATGGCGAATTCAGAATTTTCTCTAAGGGGTTCATAAGTGAAAGAAGTAAGCACGTGAACTGGTTGAAGGGGATTCAACATTAACTATATACGTATAAAAAAAAATTTAATCATGTATAAATAGTATAATTTTTCATCGAAGGGGATTCGAATGAACCCCTAGTCATAAGGTGGCTCCACCCCTAATTGCAAGGGTGTTCTCTTCTAAGTCTTCAGTTCTTTTGTTCATATTTTTCCAATGAGATTAAGCCACTGGATATTTATCAATGGATGGCTCATGAAAAATTGATTTGCATCAGTGCAAAGACAAAGAAATATACCCCTTTATCAGTTAATTGATCTGCATCAGTGCGGAGCTCATGAAAAATGACACTTGACTGTCAAATGCAATATATTAGGTGCATTGAATATTTCTCTAGATGATTAAGAGGTCTCCCTATGTGTCAACCAGGACATCTCTTCATTCATATGTTTTATATGCAACATATATATATACAAATTTTTCATGATGTTATTTACTCACAAACTTATTCACTGATTCTAGAATGTAGATTCACACAGAATTGCATATCAAAATTTAAAATTTGAACATAACTGAACAAGGGCAGAGTTTATAATAGAAATTTTCTCTAATTCTATGTTTCTAGTTATCTTGTTCCGTTTTACTCTTTGTTCATTTATAAACAATCTATCGGTGTTGCAGATTGAAAAATAAGTATTTTGTTCGTTAGAAAAATTCGACCAACAGAATTGAAGGATGCGTATATTTATTTGTGCATTTTTGTGGGTCGAATCGGGTGAATTAGATTAGGGCATAATTTATTTTTAAAAAGTGGTCAATTTAATGTTGATTTGGGCTTTTTTTGGTTAAAGAAAAGGTACAAGTGAAAAGTTTGTTAACAATGAGGGTAAATTTAATCTCAAAGTATGACATGAAAGTTAAATTTGATCTCAAAGTATGCTGAAGAATATATTTAGTCAATTATTAGAAAAATCAATTTAGTACAACAAGAGTAAGTTTATTTTTAAAGTATATATTTAGCCAACTTTTAAAATAGAATGATAAATTTAATCCCTTTTCCTAAGAAATGTCCAAGGTGTCATGATACCACTTCTTCGGAAGCTTGTGCACCTAAAAGCTAAAAGCATGTTACTCCTCTTTCATGATTTCACCCCCTCTCCCCCCCCCCCCCCCCCCAGCCCATAATCAACGTCATATGAAGTTACCTAAAAGATAATTTCAAAAAAAATATTCATAACATATAAACAAAATCTGCAGCATGAAAAATACGACAAGCAATGTACTATAGTAAAATTGTATTCCCACCTTGGAACTCAGCTATTTATATTCTTAGGTTGCTATTCACTACAAAACTACAATATTTAGAATCTTATGCCTTGAAGTATTTCAAAATAATAGGAACCAATATTTGAAGAAAACATTGCTTCTATAACAACAGTAGGATTCATAACATTATTATTGTAGATAGAAACAGTATAATATTGATTCCTATTTTGTTTGAAATAGAATAAAATTACAAGATGAAGATTAATTCAAAGGCAGAGTATACATATATATAGATAGATAGACATTTAAATTTGATTTTCCCTATGAGTTGAATTTTTCAACTAATCATATAATTATTTAGACACTTTAATTTTACACAGGTGACATATCAAAATAGAAAAATTAATGTAATACAGAACGTATTATTTTCTTCTCACAAGTCCACTACTCAAACGCACGGCCGACTGAACAATGTAATGGAAAATGCCATTGCCTTAGGCCCTCAAATTTGGGGGATCCATTTTCTTATAATTGTGAACTAGATTTTAAAATAAAATGGGACAGAGGGAGTACTACTTACATTATTATTATGTAAAATAAAGGAATAAGACTTTTTGGAGGAGAAATAAAATATAGCTTGAAAAGAAAATTTTGATGGACAAGTGATTTGATTGATCAATGACAATACTTTTTATTTTCTCCATAAAAAAAAAAGAAACGTTGGTCCATCTTTTTGCTTTTTAAGTTGACATTTTTTATCTTTTTTCTCAATTTTCATATCTTACTCTCACTCTCTCTATTCTTAATATTTATTTTCTCCCTATTGAATTCAAGAATTTTGAGTTGAATAATTCAAAAATTAAAGATTTTGCTATTTAATTTGAAGAGAGGATCCAAAAAATATTTTGGAATCAAATCTTCATATTTCATATTGATGCTGTCATAGATCAATTAAGAGGTCTTGTTTCTTTTTTCAAAAAATATAGAGAAAAAGGATTTACAACTGCTATGATTGCAGCTAAGGAAATTGCATTTGAGATGAATATAGTACCTGAATTTCATAGTAAATGTGTAATTTATAGAAAGAAACAATTTGATGAGAATGTCAATAATGAAATTACAAAATCTCTTGAAGAATTTTTTAGTGTTGATTACTTCTTATATATAGTAGACCAAGTCATTTCTTCACTTTAAAATAGATTTGAACAATTTGAAGCATATGAAAGTATTTTTGATTTTTTATTTAATGGAAAAAAACTACGATCATTAGATGACGAGAATTTAAAAAAATATTAGCTTAATCTTGAATGTTCCTTAAAATATAATACTCACTCTGATATTGATGGTATAGACTTATATTTCAAATTAAAAGTATTGAGGGAAATCATACAAATAGAAGATAATACTCTAATCGAGATACCCAATCAAATAAAACAACTTGATTTTTTTCCAAATGCTTATATTGATTATAGAATAATATTAACAATTCCTGTAACAGTCGCTACCGCGGAAAGAAGCTTTTCAAAATTAAAAATTATAAAATCTTATTTAAGATCAATAATGTCTCAAGAAAGATAAAGTGGATTGGCTATATTATCAATTGAAAAAGAATTGTTAGAAGAAATCAATTATAAAAAAAATTACTAACGACTTTGCATCTCAAAAAATTAGAAAAATAGATTTTAAATAAAAAAATATAAATTTTTAATTTTAATTTAAGGTCTCTAATTTTAATTTGGCCTTAGGCCCCAATACGCTTGAGCCACCCCTGCTCAAACGCCACCCTCACATCTATTTTTCTTCATTGTTAATTTTAATCTAAATTCTTCCAACTCGACTTTTTGTTTCTTCTCTTTTTTTTTGACTTAATTCGAATGAAAAAAAATCTAGTTAAGATTGTGGATTAATCGATTCAAATGAAATCGAACATCTTAATTAGGAATTGTTTCTCCAACTAAAATTGAAATAATTTTTTTCTTGAAATACAAAATATAAATTTAATTAATTTACTTATTTTGAAAATTGTGTCCCGGTTCTTTTCTTGATTGTGCGCATAGTGAAAACTTTAGTATATCGGATTGTCTTTTTTTGTTTATTTTGAAAATTGATTTTCCATGATGATTGAAGATTGTTTCTTGATTGGGGATGAAGACAATGAGGTCCACGTGATAAAAAAAAAATATAATTCTTACATTTTGTCATTATATCAGGTGTTTACAAAACATGATAAATATGAGTTGAGGCGTCTAAACGATGTGATAAGGTTGAAGTATTCAACTGATAGTTAACGTCAAATTATAAATGTCTATCTATATATTCTACCTAATAAGAAAGCTGGATACCATTTGGTACGGAAATGGCTGATTCTATTCCTATTTGATCATATTGGAAGTTATGCTCTTTAAAAAGCGAATTTATTGGATATGAAACCAATTTCTCCTGTTGAAAGGAACTTTTAGCTAACCACCCTGGCTAACATCAACTAATTAGCTAAAATGGTAGTATAACTTATGATATATGCAAAATTAAGAGTAAAAAAATATACCTTAAATGATTCGATTTGCAAATTGAGATTGCTATCGATAATTATATTTTAACAGTGGTGGCTCTTGAAGGCGTATCTAGAATTCAAATTTAATTAATTTAACATTATGTGGTCAGAAAAAAAATATTGTGTTTAATTAAACACGGTAAATGTAAGCTACATTCATGGTTTGTGGACTTGGTTCACCAGAGGTATATTCTTTGCTCTATTATACTCAATATATGGATGATGTAGTAGTAAATTCAACTATTACTGTAAAATTATTGGACGTCAATATTGGTATTGAAGTGCGCCTCTTCGTGAGAATGATTTAAGTGCAACAAAATGCTTTAATTAAAATTAAATATTATTCGTATAGCATCTGGCTTACTCATCTTATGCATTCAAATACAAAGTTAGTAGTTGTTGACGTCCTAAATAAATTACAGACATGCCATCTTAATCAATTCTTATATTTCTGAGTAATTAGAAGTAACGAATTTGAGTTTTACTGGCCGCCACAATTATGAGAAGCGAAATAAAGAATGATATTATATTAGAAATGAATCCACATACTAAAAAATTATTACTTTTCCACTGAATTTCCTGATGAAAAATATTTTGTGGCTATTTTCACATATATTTTGATTGAATCGGTGGCAAGAGAAATATATATATATATATATATATATATATTTCCTATATAAGAAAAAAAAAATAGGAAGCTTCTTAGTGTTTCAGTAGAATCTATTTCTAACCGTGCGTCTTACCAGTTAGCTGGTTCAGTGAAAATTGAAATCATGTTTGATAACGCAAAATTCCTACTGATTTGCGGCGAGAAAAACATATGTATGTTTCTAATAGTTGGCCAGTGAGTAGTTTTAAAGTTTTCTTTCTTAAAATATGTAATTGTTCTTGAGCACGGAGCCACAAACACAAGATGCCTAGAAAACTAAACATTCACTAGCCAAATGGAAATTATACTTTAAATGATGTTAACAAATGGAATTTTCCCACAAGAGAATTTTGCAATGAATATGGTGTGTGGTTCATTTACAACTTCATACACGCATGCATTGTCAAAGAATAAATTTGGTGTAAATTACTGTAAGGAATCCAAAGTGAATAAAGTGAAGTGTGCCTGTTGTAACCTGAACTTTCAATAATAAGTAGCACAGGTGAATTTTATTGAAACGAAAGCAAAGATGAACGATACTAACTGATATATTTACTACTGCTAGAAGAAGAGGGTAAAAATGAGAAAGGTTATAGAGAGAAAGAGAGGTGAGGACACGAGAATACTCTCCAACATAATACGATGATGCCCTACTTCTATCCTTGATACTGCATAATATACACGTGCCTCATCCCGGTTGCCATATATAATCCTTCAAAAGCCTATTGACATGTTTCTGCCTATTGCTCCTACGTGGCTGCTTCTCAGGCCCAATTTCTTCAGTTTGAACGGCCAGCCCATTTACTAATGTCGGTTCACTGGTTGGGTTCATAACATTACTCCCTCCTGAAAAGAGAACCTTGTCCACAAGGTTCTGAGTAGTTGAATCTTGGAGCTTCAATGGAGTAATTTGTTGATCGGGTTGTCCACCAGCCTAATTCGCTTGAGCACCTTGTATGGGCCAAAGTATTTCCTGCTCAGTTT
The DNA here is from genome assembly GCA_030864225.1 of Capsicum baccatum var. pendulum. Lineage (NCBI taxonomy): Eukaryota > Viridiplantae > Streptophyta > Magnoliopsida > Solanales > Solanaceae > Capsicum > Capsicum baccatum. The sequence continues at coordinate 235,160,202 of CM061560.1, read as the reverse complement.
ATGTTACTGGTTGCTTCGTAAGGATTGTTGTTTATACGGCTGCAACTTCACAAAGACCCAGTCACCTTCTTCAAAATGATCCTCAATTCGACCCTTACCAGCGTACTCTTTCATTCAATCTTGTGCCTTGGAGAGATTGAGCTTCAATATATCCAAGACTTCATCCCGACGCAACATGTATTGCTCAGCGAGATCATCAGAAGCACTGCCAAGAATGTATCGAGCTATGTTAGGAGGTTCTCTTCTATATAAAGCTTGAAAAGGTGTCAACCCAGCTGATATATGAAGTGTTGTATTATACCAAAATTCAGTCCATGGCAGCATAGATACCCATTCATGAGGGCTATCGGCTACAAAGCATCGCAAGTACTGCTCAGCACATTTGTTCAACGCCTCAGATTGTCCATCTGTTTGCGGGTGGTATGCCATGCTCATAGCCAAAATAGTCCCCTGTAATCTATTTATCTCTTTTCAGAAAGTATGCAAGAAACGAGGGTCACAATTAGTTATGATTGTTCGCGGTAGGCCATGAAGCTTAATAACATGAATAACAAAAGTTGCAGGCACAGTTTGAGCATTAAAAGTTGCTGGGAGAGTAATAAAATGTCCATACTTGGACAGTCTATCAACCACCATCATGATGGTAGCTTTCCCTTTAGAGCTCGGCAAATAAGTAATAAAGCCCATAGCTATCTCTTCAAAAACCATCTCCGGCACCGGTAATGGTTGTAATAGACCTGCGGGCAATCGATTAATGTCCTTAGAACGCTGACAAGTCTGGCACAAAGCAATGTAAACCTTAACATCATTACGCATTGCACGCCAATAAAAATTCGAGGCCAAACGATGAAAAGTACGAGCGACTCCAGCATGGCCCCCTATATTCGAATCATGAAATTCTGAAAGTAACAATTGCTTCAAGGGAGAATCTCGTGGTATTACCAGACGTCCTTTGTAGAAGAGGAGCCCTTTGCGAAAAGTATAGTCAGCGTATGCAGCAGGTTTGCTCCCCAACCCCTGTTGAACGGACAAAAATTTTGGATGGCATTTATTCGCTTCTAACAGTTCTCCAAGCCACTCATAAGTGGGTTCTGAAATAGAAAACAACACTCCAGCATTAGGTGGTCTGGACAAGGCATTAGCGGCCTTGTTCTGCCTTCCCGATCGGTAACGTATCATGAAATCATATCCCACCAGCTTTCCAAGCCACTTTTATTGCTCCGGGGTTTGAATTACCTGATTAGTGAGGTTTTTGAGGGACTGCTGATCAGTGAAAATGGTGAAACGTCGACCCAACAAGTACTGCCTTCATTTTGCCATGGCTTGAGTAATTGCATACATCTCATGATGGTAAGTGGAAGCCTTTTGCATTTGAGGGCTTAACTTCTGACTATAGTAAGCAATCGGATGTCCCTTCTGTGAAAGAATAGCGCCAATACCAATACCGGAAGCATCAGTTTCCACGTGAAAGCCATCATCAAAGTTGGGCAAGGCTAAGACAGGGGTGGAACTGAGCCGAACTTTCAATTCTTCAAAAGCTTGTTGGGTTTAAGCTGTCCACAGGAAGGCGTTCGTTCGTAGTAAATCAAATAAAGGACTAGCAATAATCGTAAAGTGATGAATGGATCGTCTGTAGTACCCGGCGAGGCCCAAAAAACTGCGTACCTCCTTCACTATCTTTGGTTCAGACCACTGTTTAATAGTGGAAATTTTTGAAGGATCCACTGCCAGTCCATTGGGAGAGATCACATGGCCTAAATAATCAATAGTTCTTATCCCAAATTGGCATTTACTGCGTTTAGCCACCAGTTGATGTTGTTGGAGCAATTTGAAAACCAATTCTAGATATTCCAAGTGTATCAACCACGACGTACTATAAATAAGAATATCATCGAAGAAGACCAATACAAACTTGCGAAGATATGGGCAAAATACGTCATTCATGGTCGCTTGAAAAGTGGAAGGGGCATTAGTTAAACCGAATGGCATGACCAAGAACTCGTAATAGTTGTCATGGGTCCTGAACGCAGTCTTCAGAACATCAATAAGATGAACTCTGATCTGATGATAGCCAGACAGTAAGTCCAACTTGGAGAAAAATTGAGCCCCATACAGTTCATCAAATAGCTCATTAATAGAAGGAATCGGAAACCTATCTCGCACAGTGATGGCATTGAGAGCTTGATAATCGATACAAAAATGCCAAGAGCCGTCTTTCTTGTGAACTAATAACACGGGTGATGAAAAGGGACTGGTACTAGGCTGGATAATTCCATCCCTTAACATATCTAAAACTAATTGCTCCATAATTTATTTCTGAAAATATGGATAACGATAGGGCTTAACATTAACAGGCCCAGCATTGGGAGTGATGTGAATGGCATGATCCGTAGCCCGAATAGGAGGCAACCCCTGTGGTTTGTTTAAAACTCCAGAATACAAATTCAATAATGCCCCTAAGTCAGGGTGTATATCTTTATCTTTCTCAATCGTAGTACCCTTGTGCACCAGGAAAAGGCAAAAACATGAAGCAATTGCATCGGTGGCCGAATCGCGACGTAGTGTTTTCAACTGATCCTGTTGAAGATCGTCCAGTGAGTCACCTACCCATTGCACTTGCTTGCTTTCCAAATAGAATTCCATAAGACGTTTGGAATGATCAGTAAGAACAGGTCCTAGAGTGGCCAACCAAACCCCTCCAAGCACCACATCTGCCCCATGGAAGCCCAATACATGCAAATCCATAGCGAGGTCAGCCCCTTGGACTGAGAATTGTACATCTCAAATCACCCCTTCACACTGGAGACGTTGGCCATTACCCACAACTACTGCAAAATTAGTAATGGGTGTAACCGTGATGTTTAGGAACTTAGCAGCTCGAGTTTAAATGAAATTATGTGTACTTCCCCCATCAACCAAAACAGTGATTGGAGACCCCTGGTGTAAAATAGTAGGAGAATGGCCTCCAGCCAAGGCATGGTATGAAATTGTAGATTAAGCTTGCAATTCCAAGCCTTGGAGCTCCGCAGTTAACAATTCTTCCACGGTGGTATCATTTAATGCCGGACTTAGGGGGTCTGAATCATCTTCAAGTAGAAGGATTTGAGGCAGATTTGGGCACCGATGATTAGCCACATATTTCTCATCACAATAATAACACAATACTTTTTCCCGGTGTTGTTGCATATCAACCGGAGACAAACATTTGATAGGAAACTTAGCAGAGGGAACACTCGTGTTTCTAGAGGGTGCTAGAGATCGAGACTGAGGGTTGGGTAGTAGAGGGTTGGGTCCTATCAAAATCTGGTTGCATCGCCCCTTTTTCTAGATTAAGGCGTTGGTCATGGGTATGGGCCAAGGAAATAGCCTCATCAAGAGTGTTAGGTTTATGAACCAACACATTAGTTTTGATATCCAAACAAAGTCCATATACAAATAACTTGACCATCAAGGTGTCTGGTATATCCTCAGTCTCATTAGCGATAGCTTCAAACCTAGCCTGATAGTCGGCGACGGTAGAAGTTTGACGAAGTTTTGCTAGCCGACCTTCTGGATCCTCCAATTCCCTTTTTTGAAATCGAATGAGTAGCTTAGAAGCAAAATGAGGCCAATCAACCAACTGCTTATTTCGGAAGAGCCAGCGATACCATTCAAGAGTGGTCCCATCCAAATAAAAAGAAGCCAGAGATAATTGTTGCTCTGGGAGGATAGAGTAAAAAGTAAAACACCGTTCAACTTGAAATACCCAGGCATCCGAGTATTCACCATAAAACCTACTTAGCTTCACAGATGCGGGTTTGTGTCGGAGCATAACTGGGTTACCACCGTCGATGCGGGAAGACAAAACAACTTCGGCCGATTTCGAGCGAGAAGATTCTACCGATGGAGCTTTTAATTGAGAACCAATCGACGAAACTTGATTAAGAACTTTATTGCATCAATTTTTGCTGACCGTCGACTGCCAATCGAAGTTCTGACATCTCCCGGGCCATGCCCGTTTGTGCCTCTTTCAAGTTTCTTGAGTCGAGCATCCACGATTGTAACCTGAACTTTCAATAATAAGTAGCACAGGTGAATTTTATTGAAACGAAAGCAAAGATGAACAATACTAACTGATATAGTTACTACTACTAGAAGAAGAGCGTAAAAATGAGAAAGGTTATAGAGAGAAAGAGAGGTGAGGACACGAGAATACTCTCCAACATAATACGATGATGCCCTACTTCTATCCTTGATACTGCATAATATACACGTGCCTCATCCCGGTTGCCATATATAATCCTTCAAAAGCTTATTGACATGTTTCTGCCTATTGATCCTACGTGGCTGCTTCTCAGGCCCAATTTATTCAGTTTGACGTTTGAACGGCCAGCCCATTTACTTCGTTGTCTAATGTCGGTTCACTGGTTGGGTTCATAACAGTGCCACTTTCACTTTAATTCCTTAACACATGCTCCATTCTATAGTCCTTTTCGTACTTTTAACTAATATGTTTGTGGTGTAGAATATTTTACAAAAGAAATATATACTGTAACATTTTTTTTAGGATTTGATTGGGGGAAGGTTGATGAAGTATGGTCCTCCTTTTGTTCTATTTAGTTTTAGGTGCTAAGGATTAAGAAATGAGTAACCTTTTATCTTTATCGTTGCATGTTCATCCAACGGAAAAATGAGTGGAGCTTATAGAAGAATGAGATAGAATAAGGTGTGAAAATGGTGTAAATAGGAGTCCGTTGATAGGAAAAAAGCTATGTGGTGGAAAATATTTGTGTAACCTATCTGACTGACTGAGTACAAAGTTTTTAAAAAAACAAAAAGGGAAAAAGCATCGTTTCCATCCTAAACTATATCCGAAAAGTTTAAGTCACATCTAAACTATATTAGTGGCCTATAACACACCTTAACTATAAAAAAAGTGATATTATTACCTCCCCGCAACCCTCATTCTAAGGCGCGTGTGTTACACTTATTTTAGGCGCGTCCAACCTATTAAATAACAAAAGTAAACGGCTAAAACTATTAACGGAAAAGTCATCGTTTCCACCCCAAACTATAGTTGAAAAGTCGAATCCACACCTAAACTATATAAGTGACCTATTACACACCTTAACTATAAAAAGGTGATACTTTTTATTGACGTGGTGCTGACGTGGCAGCGCGTGTAAAACACTACACCATATGCAAGTGGTGGTAGCCTGACAGGGTGTAAATGGTTTCACTTTTTTATAGTTTAGGTGTGTAATAGGTCACTAGTATAGTTTAGGTGTGGCTTCGACTTTTCGAATATAGTTTGGGGTGGAAACGATGCCTTTTTCCAAAAGAAAAATTTATGAAAAGCAATGGTCATAGGACGGACACATAGGAAGAGGGTGCAAATCAACTCGCTCCGTCGATATTTTATGATGTGCACATATTAACTTTTAACACAAATATATACATAGCTTGCGTCAAATTATTGGGTTATGCCAAATCGCTGAACCATCACAACTCCATCTCCAACCATAAGACTTTTCTAACTCATAATCTAAATATGTCATAATATTTCTATGAGTATAAATTTTTTCATTAAGAAAAAAATATTAAAAAATTAAATTAAATTAAATTCTTTTCAAATTTTAAATGAGTCCTTTTTTTCTAAACAAACTACAACAACAATATATTTAGTGTAATCCCATAAAACGGGTTTGTGAAGAGTAGAACGTATGCAAGTCATACCATTAACAATATATTTCTTATTTTATTTAGTATCTCTCATAACCTCATATCTAAAATCAAATCCTCAATAAATTAAAGATGTGGCATATCCTAACTAATTACTTCATAGCAAACTAAAAAGTAAAACTTAACATACATTGAAACGTATAGGGTAGACAATAACTTACCGTTTATGAACTTAAGCTCATATGGGATATAGGTTATATTCCTGTTATTCGTAAAATATACAAAATAACTAAACATCTAAATATGATCTTTATTATCAAGATAAAAAGTAGGATGCTCTCACAGTAAAAAACTTTGCGGCTGAATTTTAGTTACCGTTCATTATATGCCACTAGCACAACTTTTTCCTGTTCCCGTCTATTCTTTCCAAAATACACCAAGAAAGAAGAATTTTGATTTATAAGTAGTCTCTTTTTTTTCTTTTGGTTTTCATATTCGATAATCGAAATCTACATTAAATTCTGATTAAATTTGAATTACGTTGAGGGTAAAGCGCTCTATAACAAAGGCGATTACTCATGGTAGGAAACTAAACCTCAAGGCCTCTGGTTAATAATAAAGGAGTATTTATCACTCCATCATAACCTTTTTTTGATAGTGAATACTTTTCTTCCCTTACAAAAAATTATTTTTTTAGTTTTCCTATCTTTATTCTTTTTCATATATTGTTTCTTTATTTTTTAAGATATCTCAAGATGTGTGACTTTTTATGCACCTTTCATGACTTCCAAATTTAAATTTATTAAACTACTCAAAATTAAAACTTTTAACGTGATGTTTTATTCGCTATCAACATAATTAACCATTTTATATATATTCCCAACGCCATTAATTAAATATATACAACGAAGTTGACACGTTAAATAAATTGATTTGTTGACTAAGTAAAATAACTGTGCTTGATTCATGAAAAGAAAAAAAAAAAGAATAATTTATTTTGAAGTGCATCAAATGGGTCAACTGGGTGGCACATCGATCAATAAAATGGGTAATAGCATGGCTAATCATCACCATCTACTTAACATCCGCAAGCAGCATTCTTTTTTCTTAACTTAACGAGAGAGGTAAACGCAACTTATTTTAGTTTATATTCAAACCGATGTAAATCAAGCCTAAATGATCACGGCATCCTATTGATATTAATTGAGGAGTTTGATGGAGTTTAGCTGACTGGATTTATAAACCTAGAAAGTCATCGACATAGCGATCAATAAAATGGGTAAAGATTATGAGAGATCATAATTTAAATTTGAGCCAAAACAAATTCATTTTCATCTATCAATAGCCCATACGCATACCAACAAGAGTTGTGATGGAGTGATAAGTATTCTGCATTCTTAACCGGAGGTCTTTGGTTCGAGTCCCCCTTATACGAAATCGTCTTTGTTAGGAGTGCTTTACACCATCCCCCACCCAAAACACACACACAATGTGGGACTTCCTAGCGCGAATCTAAATTTAATCGGGCTTCAATGCTTGTACTCGGACACCGATCGACTGAGAAACCAAAAACAAAGAAAGATCATACGCATGGGAATGAAGAAGAGAAAATAAAAATTTATTATCATAATATGTAGTTACCAGCAATTCTCAAATCTTCATCAAGAATTGGAGAGTATATAAGTCCCCTCAATTAGCTGCATCTTTCAATAGCACCCTTTTACCAATCATCCTTTCATTCAAACCAAAAAAAAAAAAAAAAAAGAGTATACCATAATTTTTTTTGTAGAAAAAATTCTTTATGATTTCTGTATTATTCGATGACGAACAAATTAGTTGTTTCTATCGAGCACATCAATGTTTTATTGGTGATAATGTTTGAATATAAACAATAAATTATTCTAATGATAAAACAAATAATGTTGTCCTAATGGTGCGGTAACCAGCTAAAGATTTGATTCTAACAGGAATAACTCTGAACATGGTATTGGAACATAGTAGGGAAATTAGTGCTTGATTTTTGTCACAACCTTTTTGACACTGCCTTTATTCCCTTCTCCCTTCCCTCAAAAACACTTTACTTTATTTTAACCCAAAAATTAAGAATGCCAATAATTTTAGAAATTTTACAGCCAATATATTTATGCAATACCATTTACAAAGTGATGACTAGTTATTGATAATCGTATCAAGCACACTTATAATAAAATTATTGGTTCTTTTCAACGTAGCTTCATCAAGGGTAGATGTTAGAGCCCAATGGCTCGAGATCGCCATTAAAATCAGTAGACAAAACCCTAGAAGCTACAGAGACGAAGAAAGAGAAAAATATCAGGGAAAATTTATTATGAACCAACCGTCTTTCTCTAGAAGCATCTGATGCTTTTATATTTACAACCCAAAATAATAAAATGGAAAATACAAATGCTGAAAAGGAAACTTAAATGGGCTCGTGTACGGATTTCTTATGTGGGATCCGTGTAGTAGTACTTGGGCCTGGACTAATATTAACACACACACACACCCCTTAAGCTGGAGGGTGTTAGCACACCCAGCTTGCGTAAAAGGTTGTGATGAAGAGGACCACTCAAAGACTTGGTCATGATGTCGACAATCTAAGCAGCTGAAGAAACATGATAAAGGGAAATGAGTTGAGCAAGCAAGCAATCCCGAACATAGTGGCAAATGATCTCAATGTGCTTAGTACGCTCATGGAACACCGGATTCTTGGCAATGTATAAAGCAGTCTGGCTATCACAACAAATAAAAACATGAGCGAAAATAATCAAACCCATGTCAGCAAATAAACGGGTTAGCCAGAGAACCTCAGCAACTACCTTGTGCAAGGCACGATATTCAGCTTCAGCTAAGGAGAGAGCAATGGTAGGTTGTTTCTTGCTCTTCCAATAAACGGGACAATCACCAAAAACAACATATTAACCAGTGAAAGACCTCCATGAAAGAGGACAAGCAGCCCAGCCAGAATCAGCATAAGCAGAAATAGAGGAGCTAGGTGTAGTAGGCAAGAATATGCCCTAATCAGGAGCACATAAAAGATAACGGAGGACATAGAGTCCTGCTTCATATGAGCAGCACAACGGGTTTGTAAAAACTAACTAAAATATTGTACAGCAAACGAAATATCAAGTCTAGTATGTTGGAGAAAATTAAGCTTCCCAACTAGACGTCTGAATAAAGATAAGTCAGGTAAAGGATCACCCATATCAAGAACCAATTTCACATAAGGTTCCAATGGAGAGGCAACAGGGGTAAAATTAGAGTAATAGAATTCAATCAACAAATCAGAAGTATACTTATGTTGATGGATGAGATAACCAGAATTATGAGAAATAATTTCCAGCCCCAAGAAATAATGGACTAGACCCAAGTCTTTAATATTGAATTGCTGATCAAGAAAAGACGTAAGGTTGGTCATTTTAGATACATCAGAACCAGCCAACAATATATCATCTACATAAACCACCAATATGACCAAAGAATCCCCGGAGGATTTAGTAAAAAGAGAGTAGTCATTTTTACTGGCAATGTAGCCTCTGGATAACAAGGCCTCAAACAGTTTGGAAAATCACTGCTTAGATGTCTATTTGAGGCCATATAAGAACTTTCTGGGTTTACAAACTAAAGGAGTTACACAAAAAGAGGAGGCAGTGACCTGAAGACCAGGGGGAATTTTCATGTAAACATTCTCATGAAGATCCCCATGAAGGAAAGCATTATTGACATCCAACTGAAAAACTATCCAGTGTTACTTTGCAGCAAGAGATAAAAGACACTTAACAATGGTCAGGAAAAGAAGTAGGGGAAGTAGAAGAGTTAGTGAGAGAAAATATGTGCACATGGAATTTGACATCTCTGGAATAGAAATTAGAATAATTGGACAGATTGAGTAGTTTATAGCCCTTGTTACCACAGGGGTGTCCTAAGAAAATACTAGGTATGGATCTTGGCTGGAGTTTGCCCCATATGGGTGGAGGAGAAACTGCATAGGCAAGACACCCAAAACTTCTCCAATGGTCATATGGTGGAGTATAACAATGGAGTTGTTAGAAAGGGGAAGAGTTGAGTAAAGGTACAGAGGGAAATCTGTTAATCAAATAAGTGGCAGTCAAAACACACTCATCCCAATACTTTAAAGGAAGTTTGGACTAGAATAGTAATGCCCTTAAAACTTCTAAGAGATGTCTGTGTTTTCTTTCCACAACTCCATTTTGTTGAGGAGTGTGAGGGATTGTAGTTTGGTTAAGGATGCCATTTTAAAAAAAAATGATTTGAGATCAGTACTCTGAGCTAACTCAAAAGCATTGTTTGATCTAAAAACTTGAATTGAATTGTGAAAATGAACTCTGACCATGGCAGCAAAAGCCTTCATGACAGAAGAAGCACTTGATTTAGAAGATAACAAGTGGGTCTAAGTGACCCTGGTATAATCATCAACTAGAATTAAGAAATATGTGAACCCATTGTATGTTTGGGTGTGATATGGAGCCCAAACATCAATGTAAATAAGTTGAAAAAGGGATGAAGATTGAGTAGATCTTGGAGAAAAAGGTAGCCTATGTTGTTTAGCTTTAGAGAAGATATCACAAATAAATTGTTGTGTAGAAGAGATCTTACCAGATAAAAAACTAAATGATTTCATTATATGATAAGGGATGTGACCAAGTCTTTGATGCCAAAACAAATCATTTTGATTCAAACTAGTGGAAATAAGATAGTACATGGATGAAGTATAAGTAACAGAATGCAAATAACTAGATGAAACAGATGTAATAAGGGAATCTAGGGAAGCAAAATAGTACAATCCATGTGCAGCTTCACCAGTTTCCAACTGCTTCTTCAGAGAAGGGCCCTATAATATGCAGTTAGAGTTGGTGAAAAGTGCAGTGCAATTAAATTGAGAAAGAAGTTTATGTATGGAAATGAGGTTAAAATGAAAAGAAGGAACTAAAAGTACATTGTGTAAGGTCTTGTATAATGTCAGGTTTAAAGAACCAGTGAATATAACTTTGACTATATACCCATTTGGAAGGCTGATTAAAAGAGGTGGGACTAAAGGAGTAAGATTGTGAAGAAGGTTTTTATGAGGAGTCATATGGTTTGTGGATCCAGAGTCAATTATCCAAGGATTTATACCTAGATTATCCTCAACATTTGCATGAAATGCAGTAGACATGACATTGGGATCATTAAAATACCTGCAAAATTTGTGAACTCCTCAGAGTGAGAATCAGAAGTACTATGACTAGAGGAGGAAGAGCTATTGGTGGATGTGTTGTGTATATTGCTCATGCTGGTACTGTTGAAACTGATCCTTGGTCAATTTGTAATCCCCATTATCAAGCTTCACAGAGGAGGCTGAAGGTTCATCATTTGGGATATCAGATTGGACAAGAGACATAGACTTTCTCCCTTTTGTAAATTTAAAATCTGAGGGAAAGCCATGAAATTTGTAATATTTGTCAATAAGGTGGCCAGATTTCTTACAATATTTACAAAATAGAGTGGAAAAGCCAATGTTTGGAAAAGGAGGTATCCTGACATCAGATTGGTTTCTTCTAGTATCATTTTCATGTAGTTTCTCTTACGCTCAAACTGAAATTTTTAGGTATACCCATGGCCATGTGAGTTGGTTTGAGAGATTGTATTAAAAGCAGTTGAATGATTTGAGAAACTAGAAATTAGAGTTGATGATTCCTGTTATTTCTCAACATGTTGTAGCATAGCATAGGAGCTGCTAAAAGAAGGAAGAGTGGATATCATCAGCAAATTACTCTTACACAGAGAGTATTCATCATTTAGCCCACTAAGAAACTGGAACAATTTTTGTTATTCCATGAACTTTCCTAAATCCCCACAAGTACATATAAGACCAACATAAGAGGTACTAAACTCATCCGAAAGGGCACGTAACCTAGTGAAATAGGATGCTATGTTTGAAGACCCTTGGATGGTTGAATTTATCTCTTTCTGGATTTGTATGTATTTGGTGCCATTTTATTAACCAAATCTTTTATTAATATCCGACCAGATGTCTTTAGCAGAGTCAAAACTCATAACACTGGTGGCTAAATTAGTAAAAATAGAATTTGTAATCCAAGCTATAACCATATTATTTCATCGTTCATAGAATGGGAAATAAGGCAAGTTAGGAAAAGGTTTAGCCACATCCCCAGTAATGAGTCCTAACTTGTTCTTAGCAGATAAAGCAATCATCATGTTCTTTCTCAAAACCACAAAACCAGTCCCATCAAATAGTAGAGGTACTAAATAGTCCCAGGATTATCAGAGGGATACAAATATAGAGGATGAGTTAGTGAAACAGAGAACTCATCAAAACCCTCACTACTAATCGTAGTGGCAGTCGACATAGTATCAATACTAGCTATGGAACTAAGTCAAATTGTACATGAACTACGAGAACACAATACTAGATGGTTCAAACTTTAGTAAAAAATTTACATGAACTATGAGAGCACAATATGGGATATTCGAAATCGTGGCAGATTCAGGCAAATTTACAAAGAACTATGAGAACACAACACGAAAACAAACCCAAAAATACGTATATCAATAGTTTACATCAATTTTGTAAGTATTGTTACAAAAAAAAATGTTTACCGCCCTTCTTCGTGACCTGAAAAAGCAAGGCCTCGTTATACAATAATGTCCGATGAGAAACCCCCAATTTTGGCCATGAAATTCAAAACCCTCGTGTAAGAGAAAATTAATTAAACCCATCGAGGATAGTATCGGAAGATATAGAAGAGAGAGAGGATCACGAATCACCGCTCTGATACCATGTTAGAGCCCAGTGGCTCGAGATCGCCATTAAAAACAGTAAAGAAAACCCTAGAAGCTACAAAGATGAAGAGAAAAAAATATCAGGAAAAGTTTATTATGAACCAACCGTCTTTCTCTAGAAGCATCTAATGCTTTTATATTTACAACCCAAAATAATAAAATGAAAAATACAAATGTTGAAAAGGAAACTTAAGTGGGCTCGGGTACGGATTTCTTATGTGGGCTCCGTGTAGTAGTACTTGGGCCTGGACTAATATTAGAAGTAGAAGAGCCTTGGACAATGCCATTATCATTCAAGAAGTTGTGAAGTATGAAGTATGAACCATCTTAGATATATACTACAATAATTTCATGGATAACCTTATTTTAAAGATTGATTTTGAAAAAAAATTCCAACAAATTAGAATGATCTTTTCTCAATTGTACCGGTCAAATCTTCAAATTTCCCCTCGAGATCCATAAGCTGAACATGCACTACATATATAATCGTTAGTAAAATTTCAATATTTGTAATAGTATTTTTTTGGATCCCCCATCCCCACCCCAGACCTATAACTTTTTTCACAATCTCTGTCCTTCAGATGAGCACTTTGTGGTAACTTACTCACTGTGCAATAGCTCATAAACTACATACATGAGATGTAAACAATGCTAGATAAGCCCCATGTGACGAACTCATGGTTGTACAATAGATGGAGGCTAAATTTGATCTCGGATCTTTCACATGGAAATTAAATTCACCTCTCAACCACTCAATCATACCCTCACGAGCTTGGTTATTAGTTCTAAAAACAAATTTCTTTAGTTCCTATAGAGAAATTCGTCAAAGTGGCCCTTCTAACCTTACATTTTCATTTTAAGTATAAAACTTATGTTCATTAACTACCAAGTTGAGGTTCATGAGAACCTATCAAACTATCACCTACATCCTCTCTTCTATCCCACTTATTCTATGTTGATGATCTCACCTTTATGGAAAATTATCATAAGAACACTGTTTATACCTTTGGAAATTTAGTTCACTATCTGGACAAAGGGATGGGACAAAAATACCTCCTTTACTTGGAAAAATGTCTTAAAAGGGATGGGAAACGTGTAGCTAAGGTATTAATTGGTTGATTTCTAATGATAAACATAAAATATTGCATTTTTCCCTTTTAAATATAGAATGGTCTTTAATTTTTTTCCTTCAAATAAGGATCTTTAATTTTTGTCCTTCAACATTGAACTACTCAGGCATAACTTGTGTAATACTGAAATATAAGAATATAGATTTATACCCCACAAAAATTAAAGATTAGAATACAAGTGCAAATGACCCAATAGTAATCAAATGAACACTTGAAATTTTAGTTGGATTCCTCCTTTCTCAAACCTTAGGTCCCTACTTCAAGGACCCATTGACAAAGTTGACCTTAACAAATGAGTACGTGACCTTAGAAGTAATAATTAATGAGTGGCAACTTGATAACTGCGCATTCGTCTTCCCTCAACATGTGAAGGAAAAAGTCCAATTCATTTCAATGACCCAACCTTCCGTTCCAAGAAACAAACGTTAATTATTTTCTTATTTGGTCTCCAAACCGCAAGAGACTATTCACTACTATATTTGAAAACATGGAAAGAAGCTGAAAACTATGAAAACTATGAACGTAAACCCAAATTTATGAGAAGGTTCTGGAGAGAAGAGAGAAGAAGATGAGTTCTCATTATATGAATAAAATATCTGAAAACATGAGTGAAAAATCAGTCCAACTGCTTCAATACACACATACATATACTTAACACTTGATAAAGGAAATAGGTCGGATACAAACATTAAAGATCAGGCCTAATTGTAATAAGCAATAGGCTAAGGAGGCTGAAGCCCAACTATATTATCTCTAAGATCCCCTGGCAAGCTGGAAACCAGTCCCAGCTTAGAAAACAGGAAGTTGTGTTGAACACCAGTCAAGGGCTTCATAAGAATATCAGCCAATTGTAGAGTAATGGGAAGATATTGCAAAGAAATTAGCCCAGCAATAAGTGCCTCATGAATAAAATGACAGTCTACCTCTATGTGCTTCGTACGTTCATGAAACACAGGATTTTTGGCTATATGCAAAGCAGCCTAATTATCGCAAAACACATCTACAGGATAAACATTAGCCAAACCAAATTCACCAAGTAAGCGAACAAGCCAGGAAATTTTAGCTACAATTTTTCGAAGAGCTCGATATTCAGCTTCAGCTGAAGAAAGAGTAATCGTGGGTTATTTCTTGGACTTCCAAGAAACAGGAGAGTCACCCAAAAACACATAAAAACTAGTGATAGAGCGTCTGTATTGGGCATAACCAACCTAGTTCGAATCACAATAACAAGTGAAAGAGAAGTTTGGAGAATCATTAAAACAATACCCAATCTAGGAGCACCAGCCAGATATCGAAGAACATGTAAACCGGTCTCAAAATGTGGTAATCGAGGACAATACATAAATTGACTAAGGTGTTGAACTGCAAAAGATATGTCAGGACGAGTGTGTTGTAGAAAATTCAACTTGCCCACAAGCTTTCTATATAAACTTGGGTCAGGACAAGGAGCACTAGAATCAGCAAAAAGTTTACCATACAACTCCAAGGGGATAACAACAGGTGTAACAGTAGAACAATGAAATTCTAAAAGCAAATCAGAAACAAATTTAGGTTGAGTAACCAACAGCCAAGTAGGCTCGCGAAGTATCTCCAGCCCCAGGAAATAATGGGCCTCATCCAAGTCCTTTATCTTAAAACTTTCATCAAGAAACAATTTAAGGGAATTAAGCTCAGCAACATCATCCCCAACTAACAAAATATCATCAACATAAACAGCCATAACAGTAATAAAAGCGCCAGAAACTTTCTTAAAAATATAGTAATCATTGGGACTGGAAACATAACCATGGGATAGCAAGGCTGAAGACAATTTCGTATACCATTGTCTAGAGGCTTGTTTGAGGCCATACAAAGATTTAGGTAACTTACACACCAACTGGCCAGAGATAGAGTTAGGCACTTCCAAGCCTTGTGGGATTTTCATATAAACCTCTTCGTCTAGATCTCCATGTAAAAAAGCATTATTCATATTAAGTTGGAAAATTTTCCAATATTTCTTAACAGCAACAGCCAACAAACATTTTATCGTGGTTATTTTAACAACCGAAGAAAAGGTTTCAAAATAATCGACACCCTCTTTTTGGGTATCTCCTCTTATGACCAAACGAGCTTTATAGCATTCAATGAAGCCATCAGCTCGTTGTTTAATCTTATATACCCATTTAGAAGAAATGGCTCTCTTACCAGAAGGCAGGGGCATAATATCCCAAGTCCTATTGGACTCCAAAACTTGAAACTCTTTTAACATAACAGTCTGCTATTCAGGATGGACAGCAGCTTGTCTATAATATTGAGGTTCAAGCATAGCAATCTCAACAAGAGTGGATGACATATTAGATGTAGAAACAGAAGAGCATACATAATCATTGAAGTAGGAAGGTGTGGTGATGAACCTAGCAGATCTATGAAGTACAATTGGAGAAGGAGAAGATGAAGACATAGGCGTAGAAGAATCTGTAACTACTGGAATAGAAGAGGAAAAAAATAAAGTAGACGGAGGAGGAGATGCATAAGGAAAAATATATTCATTAAAAGTAACATCTCTGGAAAAACAAATTTATGGGATAATAAGGGAAAAAAGTTTGTAGCCTTTTTTTCAATAGGATATCCAAGAAATACTGAAGGAATTGATCTAGAAGAGAATTTGTCCCTTTGAGGAATGGGAACTGCAACATAACACAAGCAGTCAAAGCATCTTAGATGACTATAAAAGGGAACAAGTCCATGTAAAAATTCAAAAAGAGTTTTATTGTGCAATAAAGGGGAAGGAATTCTATTTATTAGATAAGTGCCAGCCAAAACACATTCACCCCAATATTTAAGAGAAAGTTTGGACTAAAAAAGTAGGGCCCTAGAAATTTTAAGTAAATATTTATGTTTTCTTTCTACAACATCATTTTATTGTGGTGTATGAGAACAAGAGGTTTGATGAAATATAACATGATTAGAAAAAAATTTAATTGCCTCAGAACTAGACCCCAACTCGAAAACATTATCAGATCTAATATTTTGAATGGAAACATGAAACTGATTCTGCACATAAAAAAAGATTTGATTAAAGTAAAGGCATTAGACTTGGTAGATAAAAGATGAGTCCAAGTACATCTGGTATAATCATCAAAAATGGTTTACAATACCTATATTCATTGTATGTTTGAGTGTGGTAAGGACCCCATAAATCAAGATGTATGAGCTGGAAAGGTTTTCTAGAGTAAATAGAGCTTTCTAGAAAAGATAGCCTTTGTTGTCTTGTCATAGGACAAATATTGCAGGTAAAAGTTTGTTTAGGTGGTAATAAAGACTTTAAGGGGTCGTTCGGTAGAGTGTATAAGAATAATGTAAAATATGGTGTAGTAATAATGCTTGTATTAGTAATGCTTGTGTTAGTTATGCTTGCATTAGTTATGCTTGTATTTTTCTTATGCAGTGTTTGGTTCGATGTATTAAAAAACATGAATTACATAATTTCTAAAAAAAAAATTTTTTACATAATACCCTCAATATATATGTTAGAAAGGATGCGGAAATTTTTTGAGGGGTAATAGAGTCTTTAAGCATGTTAATGCATACATTAGATTCATTGCATTACTAATGCCATGACTTTTGAGGTATTAGTAATACACATCTCAATACACAATAGAGTGTATAAAATTATACATATGGTAAAAAGGTATACCAAACAAGGTACTACTAATACACATTAAACTAATGCATGCATTAACATTTTAATACACTCTACCAAACGACCCCTAAGTGTCTTATGGATTTCATTTTGGAAAAAGGCATATGTCCCAATCTTTGATGCCAAAAAAAGTTCGAGGTAGTTATATCAGTACTTGAAAAAGAAGTAGGTAAGGAACATTATCAATGGAAATGACAGCAATAAGTGGAACAGATTTATCAGAATTGAACTCTGTTTTATTTAAAGAGGAAATATTACAGTACATTTATTACTAAAAATATCATCATGCAGTAAAGGATGTTCTAAAAATTTTATGTTGGGAGTAGAAACAGGATCAGCAGGAAAAGAAATAGAAAAAGAAGGTACAATAACAGCAGGTGCACCATCGGCACAAGGAGCAAAAAAAGAAGCTACGAAAACAGCAGGTGCACCATCAGCACAAGGAGCAAAAGAAGAAGATAAGAAAACAACAAGAGCACCATCAGTAATGTCTTGTGAAGTGGAACCATTCAGCTGAAGTATGTATAGTCCATTAGAGATTTTACCAACTTCCAGTGGCCTCTTCACAGAATGGTCCTGCAAAACACATGATGTAGCACTGAAATGAGCAACACAATCAAATTGAAAAAGTAATTGGTGTAGGGAAATAAGGTTATATTGAAAACTAGGAACCAAAAGAAACATTATGTAATATCATATCAGTGTATAGAGGTAAGGAACCTGTGCAGGTCATTTTTACTTTATATCTATTTGGTAAAGATATAAGATATAAAGTGGTAAGGGGTTTTATATCTATAAGGAGGTTTCTATGAGGTGCCATATGAGTGGTAGCTCCATAATCTAAAATTCAGGGATTTCCATACATCTGATAGATATGACATGTAAAAAAATAACAAATATTATAGGCAGACAGACTAGTCATACTTGAAAAGTTTGCAGAAGCACACAATTTAGAATCTTGTATGTTATTTTGTTGAAGAAGGGAGAGAATGTGGTCATGTTGTTCTTTACTGAAACCATGGAAAGAAGCTTCAGGATGAGAAGAATTAATAACCCCAGAAGAAGATGGAGTGGATGACCCTGAAGACATTGCATTCTGTGCACAATTTGCCATACCAGCACCATATTTGCTCTTATTGTTTTGAGAATTTTCATTATACCCATAAAGCTTGCAATAATTTCTAATGAGGTTTCCTGGTTTCTTACAATACTTGCAAAATATAGAAGAAGACACATCATTATTAGAACTAGATCGAGTGATGGAATCAAAATTTACCCAGTTGAGGTATCTTTGTCCCCCTCCACCAGCAAGGTACTTAGGAGGATATCTAGAACCCCCAGTAGGAAATCTTTGCACACTAGTAACAAAGGAAGTGGACTCAAAATCAAATGCAGGAATAGAGACCTAAAGTTCAGATTGTTGCTCATCATGTATGAGCATGGAGTATACACTATGTCCGGAAGAGGTCTTATCATCAATATGTTTCTCCTGATTCCAGCATAAGACTCATTTAAACCAGCTAAAAACTGATGAACACATTGATCTTGTTCTAGTTTCAGCCATTGATCTTTACACACACAAGTGCAAGGATGGTAAGCAATAGAAATATTCATTTCATCCCATTGTCTTTTAATTCTATTAAAATATGAGGCTATACTAGAAGATCCTTGAGTAATAGAAGAAATGTCTTTTCTTATTTGAAATACTTTTGTGCCACTAGCCTGGCCATATCTCTTTTCTATTTCCTTCCAAATGTCACCAGCAATCTCTATATGAATCACAGTTCCAGCTATCTCTTTATCTAAGTTATTCAATATCCGTGCAATAACCATATCATTACACATAACCCAGGCATCATACAATGGATCAGTAGGTAAGGTTTGACTACCTTTCCATCAATAAAACCTAAATTTCTCTTAGCGGAGAGGAAAATCAACATTTACCTTCTCCAACTACTAGAACCAGTTCCATTAAATGGCAAGGTGACAAGCGCCATATCGGGATAGTTGAAAGGGTGAAGATACAACAGATGAGTGTGGAAAATAGTACTGACACTAGTAGATAGAGCATTTTGGCAAGTCGAAGCCATTGATCGTAATTAATTGACCACTGAGACAAAAAAAAATCCTAATTCTGCAAGAAGAGAGGTTACCGGTCTTCTTCAAAGCTCGAAGAAGTGAGCCTTGTTCAACACCGCCGAAATAAATGCAATCCACAAAAAATTCAGTTGAAGGGAAAACCAGCCTTGTTCAAAACTCCATAAATAAAAATTCACAAAATACACACATCAAATACCAAAATCACGCAGAGATAATCAGCAAAAGAAGGTTCTGGAGAGAAGAGAGAAGGAGATGAGTTCTCATTATATGAACAAAATATCTAAAAATATGAGTCAAAAATTTGTCCAACTACTTCAATACACACATACATATATTTAACACTTGATAAAGAAAATGGGTCGGATACAAACATTAAAGATCAGGCCCAATATGTAATAAACAATAGACTAAGGAGGTTGAAGCCCAACTATATTATCTCTAAGAATATTTAATAAAGACGAATTTAGAATTTTAATTTTATAAGTTTAGATTAAAAGATTTAGTAATGAATCTATTCAATTGTTAAAGTATATGGGTAAATGATTACAATAAAAAATGCTTTTTTCAAGCAACAAAGTAGATGTAAAAGCTCTGAAATACTAGCCTACCAAATTCATTATGTTCACTAAGTTTAACAGCATAATTGCTTCCTGGATCGATATTCAACAGTTCATTCTTATAATTTAGAATTCTTCAAAATTCCATAACATAATCACTCATTATTTCTTCCAATACTTTCG
This sequence comes from Capsicum baccatum var. pendulum, assembly GCA_030864225.1. NCBI lineage: Eukaryota > Viridiplantae > Streptophyta > Magnoliopsida > Solanales > Solanaceae > Capsicum > Capsicum baccatum. The sequence goes on along the minus strand of CM061560.1, from coordinate 235,140,067 downwards.
CTCATGCTCTCCTAAAAATATTTTCACCAACATGATCTTCAAATTTTTTTAAGTAACTAATTAGCTCCAAGAGCTTGAAAAATTTTATGCGTGATTATTCGGTTATTTTATCTTTAAGGATATCAATTAAATACTTAAAATTACACAAGTAATTTTTAGTGATCTTGTTGCAAGTATGTTTTGAATTGTAATTCTTAATCATGAAAACATTTGTTGTAGTGTCAAAGCATGCATACAAAAGTCATGGACAACCATCCTTCATAAATCTAACTCTTTTTGGCTCGTACACTAATGTAATTCACGAAATCAAATATATACACAACAAATAAAATAAAGATGAATTCAAAGGTTAGCAAGAAAAGAAAAAAATAAGTGGAAAGAAAAATCAATTCAATAATTAAAAATATATTTAATTATTAGATTAAATCATGAGAGAATAGAATACACTCATACAAGAAATTCTTAACAGGAATCCCTCTCTTTAAGAGATAAGAGGACATATCACTAAGTCACAAAAAACTATACAATATCCTTAAACTAGCTAGTGTACGTACTAGCTAGCGTGAAAGATACAAATACCATTTATATTAGTCTTAAAAAAATAGCTAAACTACAAAAATGATCAAATTATTAAAATGGTTGCTTGAGCATATTGCTTACTTTGAAGTCTTTCATCTATGCTTACTTTAAGTCCTTCAAGCTCATGATAATTGGAAGAAGGTTTTAAAGTCCTTGATGAATTTTGTTGTTGACGTCACTTTTCTCGTAAATTTATTTGAGCATGTTATGAATTTTAAAAGCTTTTTAAATAAATTTTTCATGATATTATGAACTCTTTGTGGGTGATTGAAAACTTTTATATCTAAGATAGTTCACATCTTCACTCTTGATGTTTATCTTGCTAGCTGGATTTGCATATATTCCTCTTCTTGAAAAGAATTCATCCTCGAATTCAAACCTTACAAAATAAAGGAGGGAACAACAACAAAAAAAAAATTACCATAATCCTTCAAAGCAATGTCAGTTCTATAGAAAACTTTCTCAAAAAAAAAAAATCCTTTAAGAACATCAAAAATCACAATAAGCACCCGAAAACATTCATTAGAAATCTTCATTGTTCAACTATTGAATCAAATTAAGCTCTTTAACAAGATTTTCTAAATTTTTAAATGACTTGTTATCATATTTTAGAAAAAAAGTATTGGCATATGCAGCAAGCATGTGTCTTCAAAAGTTGAGTATAATAAGTAAAGATATTAATGTTTTCTTAGTTCGCTTTTACTTGTCATATTTTAACTTGGCATATTTGTTAAAAAAATTATTGGTGTGACTATTTTACCATAGTATTCATATAAATGATACTCCCTTCGTCCCATTTTATATGTTGCCATTTGATCAGGCACGAAATTTAAGAAATAAGGAAAGACTTGGTTATGTTTACCCAATTGTCCTTTTATCAAAAAATGTGTTACTATCTTTTTTTTTTAATTAAGTGAGACCAACAAGGGTAAAAGTGGAATTGTGTCTTTAAATAATTACCAAATAAGGAAAGATGACATTCTTTTTGGTACGGACTAAAAAGGAAATGATGACACATAAAATGGGATGGAGGGAGTATTTATTATTGTATCTTGCAATTAATTTGGAGAAAAAATAATTAATATTAAGGATTAAAAAAAAATTATATATCAAAAATGATAAGTAAAAATAAAAATTCAATAAAGAAATAAGCGACGAGTAAAAGTGAACAAAGGAAATAGTAAGGTTAGCATCACTTAATCCACTTTCAGATATGGGTTCATTATTGTCTTCCCACATTGCATCCTATAGTGAATTACCATATATCTTATAACCTTCAAAAACTTCAAATAAAATATTAGATTTAAAGAAATAAAAGGTGAAAAGACATAACATTTCTTGTAAACTTGTTTTTAAACTTACTTTTAACTCTTTAACTTTACAGACAATTATTTATCTTTCAAAAAAAAATTAAAATGAATATATACCACCTCTAAAATTGACGTGGCATAACATACATACATACATACATACATACATATACACACACATACATACATATATACATACACACACACATATATATATAATAGGACAAAAGAAGAACCCTCCCCCCCCTTGTCCCACTCTCTTTCTCCTCCTTCAAATCCCTCGCCCCTTTCTCCTTTTTAAAACTTATATATATATATATATATATATATATATATATATATATATATATATATATATATACACACACATATAATTCTTTTTTTTAAATGAATCCGTTAAAAATATATATAAATAGAAAAAAGAAAAAAGGGAAAAAACTCCCTCCCCCTCCTTTTATCCCACTCTCTTTCTCCTCCTTCAAATCCCTCACCCGTTTTCTTCTTTTTCGAACTTCCACCCCAGTACACCCCTTATGCACCTTTATTCTTATTTTTTTTATATTTTTATTAATTTTTTCTTTCTTAAAGATAAATTAAACAGAGAAAAATCATTAACGAAAATTGGGTAAAATTATCAAAATTTCATTTTTACTAAAATTGAGATGTTTGTCAAATACAAACAATTAGATTAACTAATCTTGTAATATCAAAAACTAATTAGTAGTATTGTATTTTATGATAATTAGAATATTTTGATATCAAGATGTTGAAAATGGAGATTATATTTTTATCATTTCTTCAAGGATTTAGCCTCACGTCATTTTTATCAAACATATTCAAAGAGAAATTAATAAAAATTTATGAAGAATTCATATTATTGAAATTTCACATCAATTAATAAAAAGGAGGCAAACTTGTCTATAGAAAATGAACAAGAGAGTTTTTTCTAAAAGAAATAGGTAAACAATGTTTAAAGAATTTGAAGTTGAAGTAAAAAGGTAATCAATCCAAATTTATTTAACTAAGAAGGAAATAAGACATTGGATGAAGGTTGAAGAAAGTGAAAACAGAAGGGGTAAGGGTTGATTGGATTTTCAGACAAGAAAGAGGATGGGGCAATTAATTTTTTTTTTTATGTTTATTACATAACATATATATTAGTGCATTACTTTGTAAAGTAACATTTAAGTGGCAATGACATGGTACTGATGCAATAATGATATTGCGCGTATATATTGCACCTTCTATTGTGAGAGTGGTATTATAATTTTAGGATAGTATTTCATTTACTTGAAAGTTGTTTAGGTGGGTATTTAAATGTCCGTTAAGTTAGAGGATTAAAGTAAATTTGAAGGACAAAAATAAAGAAATTTTATGGCTTTTTTCTAAGAAAAAGCAATATATTATTAGAGAATCAAAGCATATAAATTCACTCTCAAAAAGGTAAATATCCTCTTTTACGAGATTATCCACGATATGATTATTATGAGTGAAATAAGAGATATGATCAACAAAACTATGCATACTTCAAAAATCATTTGTTTGGCCTTTAAATTCATTAGTTCTCACATCACTAGTTTGCAACAATTTAAGGTCACAAAAATCAACAATTTTGATCTCATGAGGCAAAGTCAAAATGCAATAAATCATTAATACTTTCAAAATGAAATACATTACCACTAACATCATGAGTTTCATTAAATAAAATTAAAGTAGAATCAAACAACTCATTTTTATTTTTATTATAGATGAAGTGTCATACTTAAAATCTTCATTATTTTTAAAATATGCATTTATATTTTAGACACTAATTTGAGGATCACTAAACAATTCACAAGTCCTTTAACTAGTGGCACATCAACATAAACAAGTTGGCTATCAGAAATAATTTCAAAAGAATTATATTTCTTAAATTCATGTTCATCACAGAGTGATTCCTCAACACCGCCATCAAGAATGAGATCGTTCTTTTTACATAAGGAAATTTATAATTCACAACATTACATGTAACAAAAGATTTCTTTTTCATTCTTCGATCCAGATTCATGACAAATGTGAAGATTGATTGCAAACACATTAAAATCAAAAGAATAATCACTATAATTTTAAGAGAAAATGCATTATTTTCATCCTGAACTATAAACGAAATTGTTGAGACACACTCCAACTTAAAGGGGGTCCTATTACCCCCTGGACTAATCAAATTATATTTTTGGAAACCTTAAAGCCTACGTGGCACACTGCGTGAATCAACATACTTAAGGTCCACGTAGGCACATGTATGTGCCACGTAAGCACTTAAATTTGTCAAAAATATGATTTTAATTAGTCCAGGGGGGTAATAGGACCCCCTTTAAATTGAGGTGTGTCTCAACAATTTCGGTTATAGTTCAAGGTGGAAACAGTGCATTTTGAGAAACTTTAACTAGTTCTTTTATCACAACAAAGAAAATCATTTTTCTTAAATGAAAAATAACTTTCACCTAAACTAAAATTTTCATCAAAATTATTTAAAGAAAATAAAGTGTTATAATTAGTTATTTTACCTTGAAATTTTTTCAAATTTTTTTTTTTATCTTTATATCATTAAAACTCACTTAAACACGTTTCGAAGCAATAAATATGTCCATCAACTCTTGAATTTTGTAGGAGATTTTCTATTGTTCTTTTTTTCATGCCTTCATTTTTAAACTTACTTATAAGAAAAAAAAATTAGTACAATTAGGAAAAGAAGAATTAGTATTAGAATTAAAACAAGAAGCAAGCTATTTTAAATTCTCTTTTTCTTCACTTCTCTCAATTTTTTTTCCTCTTTTTTTTTTATTTTCTTATTTGCAAATACTTTATTGTTTTCTTATGAAAACATTCTCATTATCTCCAACTCAAGCTCTCTTTTTTTCATTCTTGAGACGTTATTTATAACCCTTTCACTTCTCTCAATCTTTTCTCTTAAATTTTTTAAAGTTTGAACATCAAAAATAAATACAATAAATAAAATAAAGATCAAATCAAAGAATTAGCGAGAAAAGAAATAAATTAGTTGGGGAAAATAGAAATTTAAAGAAAGAAAGATCATTCAATAATTATATACACATTTAATTACTCAAAAGAATGAACTCATACAAATAATTTTTACTAGGAATTCAAGAAGAGTTCATGAATGCAAAGAGTACATATCTTTAAAATCACAAAAGAATACTAAATATCAAAAACCAGTTAATCCTAATGTAAAAGACATAAAAGCTATTTATACTAGCCTTGCAAATATAGCTAAATTATAAAAATAACAATATTATTAAAACAGTCACTTAAGCACATTGGTGGCCTTGAAATATTTCATTCAAGCTTTTTTTAAATCCCTCTAAGCTCATGATAGTCGAAAGAAAGATCCAAAATGTTTTGATGACCTCTAGCATCAATTAATTCACTTTCATATATGAACTCATTATTATCTTTTCATATTGCATTTCATAGCGGATTACAATACACATTATAGCCTTCAAAAGTTGCTACATCATCAACTTCATAACAAATACTATCATGTTCATTAGTATAAATAATCATATCATTTTCAGATAAAATAATAATTTTTAAAGAGAACAAAATTAATATACAATAAAAAATCAAAGAATATAAATTCATTAACAAAAATAAAATTGTCCTCTTCCATAAAATTAGTCATGATATGATTTCAATGAGTGAAACAAGAGATAGGACCAACAACACTATGCATACTTCAATAATTATTTATTTTTGCTTTCAAATTCATTAGTTCTTGCATCACTATTTGGCAATAATTTAAGCTCGCATGAGAATCAATAATTTTGGTCTCCCACTTCAACCAAAGTCAAAATTCAATAAGTTATTACTACTTTCAAAATGACACACATTACCAATAATATCATGAAGGTCATCAAATGTAATCAAAGTAGAATCAAGAAATTCGTTTTTCAATTTTATGAAATAGAACTGAAGTTTTATACTCAAAATATACATTATTTTCAAAATACCCAACTATATTTTCAACATAACATGATGTCACACCCCCGATTTTCCACCGCATCCGACCCCGCTAGGGAGTTGGTTTTAGAGAAAATGAGTTTTTCCAATTAAAGTGACATTTTGAAAAGGGATTATTTTATTTACAGAGTCGCCACTTGGAATTGAGTTTGGGTGTTCCAAGTCACCTTATTGAATCCCTATTCAAAAGGAAATGACTCTTTAATTTTTATTTTTTGGTCTGCGAACTAGAAATCCGGCTAAGGAATTCTGTTGACCGAGGGGAAGGTGTTAGGCACCCCTCGAGTCCCGTGGTTCTAGCACGGTCGCTTTAACGACTTACGTCTGGCTTAAATTAATTTTATTTTGTTTTGGATTTATAATGTTTGTTAACCTAAAAGTTGTTTGCCTCCCACTTTTTTAATTTATTTTAAAATTATTATATTGACGTGTGGCTTACCGATAGTAGTACTTTTCGGCCTCGCCACAAATCTTAAATATATTTCTCGCGCCTTTGAGGCATTTATGAGTCGTCCCCATTTTTCTAGCCTAAATAAGCACCTAATAGGTTTAAAATATACCCAACCCAATCCCGTCGGCTTCAAACGATAAATTAATTTTAATTATAACGAATGGTCGGTAGCAGGGCTTTCCAACTTCATCGTTAATTTTCACTTGTACATTAAAATTAATTATTTAGAGGTTAAGAATTTAATTTATTTTTATGAATTCACTCCCTAAAAATGAATTTTCCCCTCTTGTCCTTTATCACGCAATGGGTCTTGAATAGATTTATATTCCTCACCAGTAAATTGATCAAATTAGTAATAAATGCATTTAGCAATAACATATCTACTCGCATTCCTAATTGAAGAAAAAGTCATATGCTCAATTACATTTTTCACAACTCAAATTACTATAGACATTTTATTGTCCAAATTAAGTCAATTAATTTAATTAAGAGTACGAAAATTTACAAGACAAAGATAAAATTATGAGATCAAAATCTTCTTATTCCTATGAATTTAAATTTCAAATTAAATAATCATTCACTTAATCCCCGAATTAAACTAAAATGGTTTCTTCATTTTTAAAGATAATTCCTCCCACCATCTAAATGGATTGTGTGCCGAAGGATTAAATGCATACGAAATTTAATTAAATATTTTAGTCATTCGTAATCTATTTGGCATATCACAATTGATGGTTAATAAATATGTGTATTGATTTATCCAAACTATGCCTAAAACAATGTCAAATAAGTCATGAATCATTCTAGTTATCCATGCATGCACCATTTTTCTTTTCTTAGTCAAAGTTATTCACTAGTTGAAAACTACGAAAATACTTAACATTGTGCCATAAGTAATCGTTAACTCTTTATCTATATATATATAAAAACAATTCTTAGTTTCTACTTGAAAATTATATATATATTTCTACTTCTTACGTTTTGCATTACTGCCTCAACTACTCTCTTTTCTTCAACGTCAAAACCAACTTTTATATACATACCCGATTCACACCAAAAGCTTTCCAACGTAAATTTTGTAGGCTTTTCTCTACAAATTATGCCTTACCAGTGAGTAAATGACATCATCATTTTTTTTTTTTATTTACATTATGTACATCAAAATGTGAATAATTTGTAAACTTAAGTTACACGTAAATCATTGATAATGTAAGAGCGTGGTATAGTTTAACATGTCCAACAAACGTACCGAACATTATCTACTAGTAGGCTTAACATGCATGTCGGTAGATGTACATATATGCTGCGAAAGACATATGTAAAGAATAATATACACGCCGAGACTAATAAAAAAAGACTAACTTGACAAAATACGTACACATGCGTATAAATTCTTGAATCACTGGATATACAAATTCATTACTAGATCTCATGTAAATGGTCGACTATGCCTTCTATATAATACGTGAAATCATATAAAAGGTTGTTCATGCTTGAATTTTCATGAAAACTTATATAAAAAAATACAGAGTTAGGCAAGAACCTGGGTAGCAAATTAAACCAAGCAATGTAACCAAGAAGCCAATTCACCAAAAATATTGAACGAAAATCCGAACTCTCAACTCAACTCTTCTTCTCTTCCACTATTTTCCTTTGCCTTTGCTTTTTTTTTTTTTTTTTTTACTTTGTTGTCCGTCCTTTTCTTCTCTTTCGAATTAGTGCCCCTTCTTTTTTTCCTTCCCTTTTGTTTTGTGCATGTGTGCATATATATAGTGTATGTAGGGTGTGTGCATGTCGTGTATTATGTGTTTGTGTGTGTGTTGAGTGAAAGTGGGGGAATATGGGGAATATGGGGAATATGGGGTTAGTGGAGTAGTTAGGTTTCTGCATTTTTTTTTTTTATTTTATTTTATTTTTTTTTTTTTATTTTTTTTTTTTTAAAATTTGGAAGAAATAAAAATAATTAAAATAAATAATAAAAACAAATAATAATAATAATAATAATAATTAAAAATAAATAAATAAATAAATAAATAAATAAATAAATAAAAAAATAAAAAAAAAAAAAAATAATAAAAAATAAAAAAAAAAATAAAAATAAAAATAAAAATAAAATACAAAATAAGTTAATTAGTTAGTCTTAGGAATATGACTAAGAAATATTAATATCACAATTTTTATTAAAGTTGAAAGAAGAAAACAACTATAATTTAGATTTTTTTTTTTCTTTTTTTTTTTTTTTTTTTTTAAAAAAATAATAATAATAATAAACAAATAAATACGATAAAATAAAAACTTATTCAACAATGTGACTCTATTTTTGTAGTTTTCAAAATTTTTAACGAACCTTAAAAATAAGATAAATTTAAAATGCCTAAAAATAAAAATAAAAAATAAAAAATAAAAATAAAAATTAATTGAACATTAAATTGGTATAAAAATATTAGGTTTGGGTCAAAAATTAGGTGTTTACAGAATGCCCCTCTTTGCTTGAAAATATGGAGAATTTCCAAGCAAAGAAGTAAACATGACTAATTTTGGCTCAACCATTTATTCATTAGTAAATAAGTAGAAAAGAGGTGTGACCGAGTCTTGGTTTTAGACATCCTACATATCTCGGGTTATAAGAGAATCAGGTCACCTGTAGTTCGAGTAGGTGTAGGAATGAGTGGATGAATTGGAGGGTCGAGTTGAGGTCCCGTCGAGTTTCCGGTTCGTTGCTCCTTTTATTACATCAGAAAAAGAAAAATGAAACTAAAAATGAAAGATACAAGATCCTATTTATCCTATTTGTCTTGATCTCGTTGCTTCAGATCCTCCTCTTGGATCTTCATTTATCGCCTCACCTTCTTCTGGTGGGTACCTCGATCTCAAGATTTGATCTTAAAATTAGGATTTGAGATTTGAACTTTGGATGCTTATTCTCCTTATCAGAAGCTAAAAAGATGTCTCTTGAGATGTTGGGCCGCTACAGATACAGAGCTGACTCTAACTATCTTCAACCTGATCATTCTTCTATATTCTGACCGGAGATGAAATTTCATTCTTGGATAAACCTGTGCTTCGCAGAAAACCTGCAAGCCATCAAAGAAGACGAAAAAAAAAAAAAAAAAAACAAAATTTTCTGCCCCAGTCTACACTAGGGAAATTTTGTGAGTTATTAGAAAAAACTATAAACTAGTTTAAGAAAATCTAAATAAATGAATGGATAGAAATTTAAGCTAGGAGCGCGATAAAATAAAAACTCTATTCTTAATAGTGCAACCAAAGAAAGTTATGCCTAATAAATGCATGAAAAAGAATTAGGATTTTTGCTCCTAAAAATGTGACTAGGGATTGTCATGCCCTGTGAAGACGAGATAAGATGTCAACTAGGGGATGGTGCCCTATGAAGACGAAAAAGATGTCAACTGGGGGATGGCGCCCTATGAAGACGAAATAAGATGTCAACTAGGGGATGGTGCCCTATGAAGACGAAATAAGATGTCAACTAGGGGATGGCGCCCTATGAAGACGAGAAGATGTCAACTAGGGGATGACGCCCTATGAAGACGAAATAAGATGTCAACTAGGGGATGGTGCCCTATGAAGACGAAATAAGATGTCAACTAGGGGATGGCGCCCTATGAAGACGAGAAGATGTCAACTAGGGGATGACGCCCTATGAAGACGAAATAAGATGTCAACTAGGGGATGGTGCCCTATGAAGACGAAATAAGATGTCAACTAGGGGATGGCGCCCTATGAAGATGAGAAGATGTCAACTAGGGGATGACACCCTATGAAGACGAGATAAGATGTCAACTAGGGGATGGTGCCCTATGAAGACGAAAAAGATGTCAACTGGGGAATGGCGCCCTATGAAGACGAGATAAGATGTCAACTAGGGGATGGTGCCCTATGAAGACGAAATAAGATGTCAACTAGGGGATGGTGCCCTATGAAGACGAAAAAAAAAAAAAAAAAAAAATACTAGGATTTTTTTTTTTTTTTTTTTTTTTTTTTTTTTTTTTAGAAAAGAAAAAAAATGCCCCAGTCTTGAATATGAGGGGTTTTATTATTATTATATTGGTACGAAAAAAAAGGAAATTCAAGAAAACTTAACTTTGCTATACTTGTTTTTCTCACTAAACTTCACAAGATTGCTTTGCCCCTGTTCAAACAAAGGAAAATTGTGAGTTTTAAACTTGGTAGTTGGTTTGTGGCCTTGAGTCCCTTGGAGGTTTGCCCTATCCTTGCCCCAACCTGATACAGTTGATTCAACTAATTGGTTGGCGAGCTTGATTCTTTGTTTTTCGAATTCTGTTGCATATCTGTTTGTTTCAGTACGATTCTGCTCTTCATTTCCAAACGCTTCATTCGTAACATTTATCTTAACTGGCTCTCTGTCCCTGTCAAGGTGGTGAGCGTCCGACAATCTCTGCTCAATTTCACTGGGAGCCATGGTCAATTTTGTGCGTTTTTCTTTATTTTGCATTTGGGCGAGACTTACCCATAAAAACAGAGCGTGTAAAAACGAAATAAGGAAAAATCAAAAGAAAGAATAAAAGAATTATGTTTAAATAGAAAGTATTTCTACCAGTAAAGTAAAAAAACTTATTTGGAGGTGTATATTGACTTCAATAACGCATGACACACAATTTGGAGTAGATATTTGATCCTTCAAAACTGTCTAATCTCGAATTAGGCTGCACCTTTCAATCAAATCAAGTCATTCTTCTTGATCTTTGTCCTGTCATGATAAACTTTGCTTGACTAAAGTCATTCCTTCTGAGATTTTCTCAATTGACCTCTCTAATTTTGATTGTCTCGTTCATCATTGTCTTATGGCGCCCCTGAGGGTTTTCACCAATAAGATTTTTTTTTTTTTTTTTTTTTTTTTTTTTTTTTTCGAATCTATATATACATATATATACAACACACAAGGCTTGACATTCTCAAAGATTGATCAGAAGGTCTTTAATGGACAAAGGGAAAAGGATTTTTAGGGTAGATTACAACTTAAGAGCCATATAAAAGTGACAATAGGATATATATCTCTTTTTTTTTTTTTTTTTTTTTTTTTTTTTTAATACTAAGATTTTTTTGTTTTTCTTTTGTCGGACCGAACCCCAAGATAGGGCTGCCTACGTATCCATTTAGGAATCAGGTCGAACGTAGTTCAATGGCAATGCTTTTTTTTTTTTTTTTTTCGGCTCCAAAGAGGGTAAGCAAAGAAAGGTAAATAAGGCTCGAAGGGCTGACAAGGGATTAATGTCATTTAGTTAAGTAGAATGATGGCCTTTCGTCATCTCAACTTGAGAATGTTAAGCACAAGTGTGTCAAATATAATATCTTTTGACTGAATCGGCATTGATAGCTTTTTCTGTCATTTTTCCGTCCATATCCGCAAGTTGTAAAGCTCCATTTGATAGTACTTGTTTAACCATGTATGGACCTTGCCAGTTTGGAGCAAACTTTCCTTTAGCCTCTTCTTGGTGTGGAAGGATGCGTTTTAAAACAAGTTGGCCGGCCTCGAATTTTCTAGGACGTACCTTCTTATTGTAAGCTCGTGCCATCCTCTGCTGGTATAATTGACCAAAGCAAACTGCCGTCAGCCTTTTTTCATCTATTAGCGATAATTGTTCTAGTCTAGACTTGACCCATTCGGTATCGTCAATTTCAGCTTCACTAATGATTCGAAGCGAGGGAATTTCGACTTCTGCGGGTATCACAGCTTCAGTCCCATAGACTAGTAAATAAGGAGTTGCGCCAGTCGATGTACGGATAGTTGTACGATATCCTAAAAGAGCAAATGGTAATTTCTCATGCCACTGTCGAGATCCTTGGACCATCTTCCTAAGAATCTTCTTAATATTCTTGTTTGCTGCTTCAACGGCTCCATTTGCTTTAGGACGGTAAGGGGTAGAATGATGATGCATGATCTTGAATTGCTCACAAACCTCCTTCATTAGATGACTATTGAGATTGGTTGCATTGTCTGTGATAATGGACTTTGGTATACCAAAACGACATATGATGTTCGAATGAACAAAATCCACTACTATTTTCTTCGTGACTGATTTGAAAGTAGCAGCTTCTACCAATTTGGTAAAATAGTCAATAGCGACCAGTATGAATCGATGCCCATTAGAAGCTTTTGGTTCTATTGGACCGATTACATCCATTCCCCAAGCGACGAATGGCCAAGGAGCAGACATCGGATGCAGCTCTGAAGGTGGCGAGTGAATCAAATCACCATGAATTTGACACTGATGACACTTGCGAACAAAGCGAAAGCAATCTCGCTCCATAGTTAACCAATAATATCCTGATCGCATAATCTTCTTCGCTAAAACATAGCCATTCATATGCGAACCACATACCCCCGAATGTACCTCATTCATGATTCTTTCAGCTTCCTGAATATTAACACATCTCAACAAGTTCAAGTCTGGGGTTCGTTTGTACAGAATCTCCCCACTTAAGAAGAACCCATTAGCAAGTCGCCTAATAGTCCTTTTTTGATCTGCACTGGCGTGTGTTGGATATTCTTTTGACTTTAGGAAGCATTTGATATCATAGTACCAGGGTTCATTATCTGGTTCTGCATCAATTATATTGCAATAACCATGTTGATCTCGTATCTGTATCTCTAATTGGTCGAGATGCGTATTTCCTGGGTATGGGAGCATGGAAGCTAGGGTAGCCAGGGCATCAGCCAGATCATTATGGGATCTGGGAATATGTCTAAACTCGATAGACTTGAATCTCTTGCTAAGGTCCTCTAAGAACTGTTTGTATGGAATGAGCTTGATATCTCTCGTTTCCCATTCACCTTGAATTTGTCGAATGAGTAATTCAGAATCTCCCAACACCACTAGCTTGTGTACATCCAGATTTATTGCCATATTTAACCCCATGATGCAAGCTTCATATTCTGCTGTGTTATTAGTACAAAAGAAACGGAGTCGTGCTGTGGCGGGATGATGATGCCCGGTCGGTGAGATAAGAACTGCCCCAATTCCTACTCCTTTGACATTGACTGCCCCGTCAAAATATAATTTCCATGCATACATATCATCTTGAACTTCTTCCTCAATTGAATTTATCTCTTCATCAGGAAAGTAAGTTCGCAAAGGCTCATACTCATTGTCAACTGGGTTCTCCGCCAAATGATCGGCCAATGCTTGCGCTTTCATAGCGGTACGAGTAACATACACAATGTCGAATTCTGTAAGTAAAATTTGCCACTTCGCCAATCTGCCTGTGGGCATAGGTTTTTGAAAAATATACTTCAAAGGATCCATTCGAGATATGAGGTAGGTTGTGTAGGACGAAAGATAGTGCTTCAACTTCTGAGCAATCCAAGTTAGGGCGCAACATGTCTTTTCTAAAAGAGTATATTTTACCTCGTAACTCGTGAACTTTTTGCTCAAATAATAGATTGCTTGTTCCTTCTTGCCTGTGATATCATGCTGTCCTAAAACACCACCAAAAGAATTGTCCATCACTGACAGATACAAGAATAAAGGCCTACCAGGTTCCGGTGGGACCAGTACTGGAGGATTTGCCAAATATTCTTTAATCTTATCAAATGATTCTTGACATTCGTCTGTCCATTGGATAGCGGCATCCTTCTTTAGCAATTTAAATATCGGTTCACATGTAGTGCTGAGCTGAGCGATGAATCTGCTTATATAATTCAGCCTTCCTAGAAAACTCATGACCTCAGTTTTATTCTTCGGAGGCGGCAATTCTCGAATGGATTTTACCTTGGAGGGGTCCAATTCAATGCCTCTGCGGCTAATTATGAAACCCAAAAGTTTTCCGGATGGAACTCCAAATGCACACTTGGCTGGATTGAGCTTAAGATTATATTTTCGCAACCTTTCAAAGAATTTCCTCAAGTCCTCTACGTGATCGACTCGTGTCTTGGACTTGATAATGACATCATCAACGTATACTTCTACTTCCTTGTGCATCATGTCATGGAAAATAGTAGTCATAGCTCTCATGTACGTAGCTCCCGCATTCTTTAAACCAAATGGCATGACCCTGTAGCAATAAGTACCCCACGGGGTGGTGAAAGCAGTCTTATCTGCATCTGTTTCATCCATCAAGATCTGGTGATATCCGGCGTAACAATCCACGAAAGATTGAATCTCATGTTTAGCACAATTATCAACGAGGATATGAATATTGGGCAGCGGAAAGTTATCTTTAGGGCTTGCTTTATTCAAATCCCTATAATCAACACAGACTCTGATTTTGCCATCTTTCTTTGGTACGGGCACCACATTAGCTAACCATGTGGTGTACTGAACGACCCTGATCACGTTCGCATTCAATTGCTTCATGATTTCCTCTTTAATTCTATCGCTCACGTCAGTTTTAAACTTTCTTTGCTTTTGCTGGACCGGTGAAAAATCAGGGTATGTAGGCAGTTTGTGGACTACCAAATCTGTGCTTAGACCCGGCGTATCATCATAAGACCAAGCAAAAACATCCTTATACTCGATCAAAATCTGAACGATATCATTTCTGATATTCTGATCCGCATGAATGCTTATTTTTATTTCTCTAACCTCCTCACCAGTTCCCAAATTTATTATCTCGGTGTCATTTAAGTTGGGTTTGGGCTTATCCTCAAATTGATCCAATCCTTTTTTGACTTCTTTATCAGCTTCACCTTCATCGTATTCATCTACCGTTCGGTTTGCTGATTCGAGATTAGACAACTTTTTAGGATCTAAATGTGAACTCCACGTACATGCCATGTTATCGGAGCCAGTATTAACATAACTGAAATAAGATAAAAATAATAAAAATTAAAAGAGGGAAGAAAAGATAAATTTACTAGAAAACTTGAATTTCATTTAGTTGAATCGAAAAGGATAGGAGGGTTAACATGAAAATAACTAAACTATGTGGACTACCACCCTGAGAATAGTCCAAAATACAAAAGAAAGAAAAACGAAACAACAAAATAAACTACCAAGACTCCTTCCTTGTGGGGAGAGGAGTGGCTTCCCAGTTAGTGAGCTTGATATTTGGCCCGACGAACTGCACATCCGCATGGCTAGGGCCTTCACCCATCTGAACCATGTTTACTTCATAAAACATTTCCTTGAGGCCTTGACATATTTCATCCGCATCCTTGTCAACATATGAGTATTGATTTTCTTCCTTTTGAGCTTTCGTGAACGATTGGCTAATGTGTGGAACCGGAATTGTCAGTTTCCAAGCCTTCTTCTTCTGCTCTTTTGCCCATTTTCTATCTGCTGCGGTAGGCTTAAAGCCTAAGCCGAAGGAGTTGTGGCTACCACATGGATCTACAGGGTTTGTAATTCCTTGCAGCGAAACCCCTAATCCTTTTCCCGGTTCATAACCATTTTGTAGCATTTGGCTAGCCACCATGATTGAAGTAGAAGAGAGATAAGGCCTTGGAATCGGGGTACCTTCCACGACTTGATCAGCTGTCACGATTTCGAAGGCTTGATAAATGGGATATTCACAACCCTCTTTTGTTTCGATACAGGGTACAGAAGGATCTCGATGTATGGGAAGGTCATCCTCTCCATGTACAATGATTTCCTGATTGTCGTGTTCAAACTTAACTACTTGATGCAAAGTAGAAGGTATGGCTCTGGCCCTGTGGATCCATGGTCTTCCTAAAAGTAGGTTGTAGGAAGTATCCATGTCTATTACTTGAAAGGTGATTGTAAACTCAACTGGTCCGATAACCAAAGCAAGATCTATCTCACCAATTGTGTCTCGTTTTGCACCATCAAAAGCCCGGACACATACATTATTGGCCCGAATCCTATCTGGGCTGATTTTTAATTTTTGCAGAGTAGAGAGAGGACAGATATCTACTCCTGAACCTCCATCGATCATTACCCCTTTTATGTAATGTCCTTCGCATTTGATAGTCAGATGCAAAGCCTTGTTATGACCAGAACCTTCTGTGGGTAATTCATCATCAGTAAAAGTGATTCTATTTGCTTCAAATATTCTACGAACCATCCTTTCTATTTGACATACCGTAGTTTCCTTCGGGACGTGTGCTTCGTTCAACAACTTAATCAATGCCTGATAATGTTCTTTAGAATGTAGCAGCAGGGATAGTAACGAGATTTGAGCTGGGGTTTTCCTCAACTGATCGACAATGGAATAGTCTTGGGTTTTCATTTTCTTCAGAAATTCCTCAGCCTCTTCGTTTGTGACAGGTTTTTTCATTGGCCCTTGACTATCTTTAAATTGTTTTGGTCTCCTTAATTCTTCTGGAATATAGCATCTTCCTGATCGAGTCAAACCCCCCGTTTCGTTTGTTTCTTCCATGACCTCTTTTCCTTTGTACATCACTGTAGTTTTGTTGTAGTTCCATGGGATGGTTTTCAAGCTTGTTACTGGGAGCTGTGCTGCGTGTCTTATGACAATTGGCTCTGTCATATCTCTCGTGTTGTTGCGCTGTTGGTCGAACCCTGCGGGACCACTCGAAACATATAGTTTTGGCCCATCTTGTGCTATTCCCTTTAGCTTTGCAGGAACATACAATACCATCTTTTTTGAATCTCGGGGTCTTATAATGGAACTCGCTCCTTTCACGATCAGTGGTTCTCTTTGCATACACTTCAGTGCTTCACCCGGGTTCTCCTTCAAGGCGCATATTTCCATCACTGCTTGGCTTATTGGCCTGTAGTCTCTATCATTAAAAATCATCCCTACGACGTGCGTGTTACTGTGATTAGGAAGTGGATTGTCGGTGACATTTGGTGCTTCTTCTTTTTGTATTACGATTGCCTTGCTTTCGATTAACTTTTCAATGGCTCTCTTTAGACTCCAACAATTTTCGGTACTGTGGCCTTGGACGTTGGAATGGTACTCACACCTTACATTAGGATCGAACCAACTTGCATTCGGATCCACTTTGAAAGGTAAAACAGGTTCAATCCATCCTAATTTGACCAATCTCCGCAACAGGCTCGTATATGATTCTCCAATTGGGGTGAAGTTTTCCTTTGGCTTCTGTTCTCTTGTATAGTCTGCCGGAACATACGGATTACGAGGGGCTTGTAAATTTGGCTGCCGCGGACGAAAACCTTGTGGCGCAGGTACCCGCCATTGTGGACGCTGAGGAGGTCGGGCATACGCTTGAGCATTTAGAACAGTAGGTTGAGGTGTATAATAATGTTGAGAAGGGCTGGGTTGTCCCTGTTGGACCCGAACGTAAGGGGAGTTCCGTCCTATTTGGGCATTGCCTGGTACTGATGCCATCATGGATCCTTCCTCCTTCTTTTTTCGATTTCCGAAACCACCTGATCCACTTTGAATGGCTTGTGTAGTGGCCCTAAGGGCAGTTTGGCTCATGATCTTTCCTGATTTGATGCCATTCTCCACCATTTCCCCAATTTTTATTGCTTCGGCGAAAGGTTTACCAACCGCAGCTAGTAAATGATGAAAATAATCGGACTCTTGAGTTTGGAGAAAAACGTCAATCAATTCCTGGTCCTTCAGTGGCGGTTTGACTCTAGACGCCTGTTCTCTCCATTTTATGGCAAACTCTCGAAAACTTTCAGATGGCTTTTTCTTCATATTAGCGAGAGAAGTGCGGTCAGGGATAATATCGAGATTGTATTGAAATTGTTGTACAAAATCTTGGGCCATATCATCCCAAACGTGCCAATGGGAGATGTCTTGATCGATAAACCATTCGGAGGCTATTCCCGTCAGACTTTCTCCGAAATAGGCCATAAGCAGCTCCTTTTTCCCTCCTGCTCCTCTGAGTTGATTGCAATACCTTTTTAAGTGGGCCACTGGGTCACCATGACCACTATATTTGTCAAATTTTGGGGTCTTGAACCCTATTGGCAAATGAACATTAGGGAACATACACAGGTCTTTGAAAGAGACGCTTTTGTGTCCTCCCAATCCTTGTATGTTTCTCATACTTTGCTCTAGACTCCTCACTTTTCTAGCTATCTCTTCTCGTTCTTCATTCATAATAGCCTTCTCGATCACGATATGAGACTCAGGCTGATGAGTGGGTTGAAATGAATTTGCGGGTTTGAATGCCAGTTCAGGAGGATAGACTTGATCATGATTTAGCTCGTTGATAGGCTTCTGCATCATTGATGGAGGATTTATATTAGTTGCCACGGCTGGAATAAAAAGCGGGTTGTTCGTGAATGATGGATTTGGAGGACGCATGGTGGATGTGCCAGCAGCGCTAGACACATTAGCGTATGGACCGAATCCAGGCGGATAAAGTGGATCGTCGACTTGGGCTTGAGTAGAACTGGGATGGTTTGCATCTGAAAAGCCAGGAATCGAGGAAGGAGGGGCTTGTCCATTCGCCCAGGCCTGATACATTTCCGCAATTTGTTGCTTCAATAACCTATTCTCCTCCAAAGATGCGAACTCTTGTGGAACTAACTGATCTCGACCTTCTTCATTGTCAGATTCTGTTCCATCTTTTCGAGTCATCTTCCTTTTTCCTTTATACCTCGTGTTGTACGGGTGAGAGGCCAGCTTAACCACAACCAACCACCTTATTCTCTCTTTCTCTCTTTGAAACAGAAACAAATATGTTAGGATTCAAAGCTTTTAAAAATATTGATATGTTCATAACTAACTCAAATATCATGCACCTAAGTAATTTTCTTCCTGTAATGGACTTAGGAAAAAACCTCTTGTTTCATCCCGGCTTTGGTGAATTAATTTAATTTTTTTTTTCATTATTTAACGCCAACATCTTAAAATTGTTACTTGAAACTTGAATCTTGAAAAAAAAAAAAAAAAAAATATTTGATCGCACCCGTCGAGGGTTGCCTACGTATCATGTTTTACATGAATCAGATCGTCCCGTAGTTCATGGAAAATTTTAATTGTGTTTGACAAAAATGGGCTCTATGATATTCCTAAGAAGATTTTAAAACCAAAGAAAACGGACATAACGAGACCACGACGTTAAAACGACTTAATCTCTACAAAAAAAAATTATATGTAAAATCTTATATATTTTCTGAAATAAATTCTTAAAAATTTTATTTAACCCCTTTTTCCAGATCAATTAATTCACCTAAAAGCCGGTCAACATTCGATATGGTGTTCCCTATAATGCAACAAGTAGCACATAAAATGTACATGATGGTCTCAAAAGGTGACACCTGACCTAGACGGACACGACCCCAGGGTCGAGCCCCACTAAGTCAAAAATACACGTGATACAAATAAAACGTAGCATATTAGGGATAGCCATGTCTAAGTTTCGGTTATGCTAGGTTCAACCTGGTGGAGTTAGGTATCTAGACTGTCAATGAAACGAGCGGACAACTCGAGTCGGCAAGGGACAGCTTTACCGGTAGCAGGGCTTTCCGGCCTCACTGTTGGTCCCTTTCCATCTTAAATAATGGGTAACTACAAAATCCTTCCCAGGAGCGTTGCCGCATCTCTGGTATCTCAAGCTCGGGAGCGTATACCGCATCTCCGAATATACAGTATCTCAGAAGACTTAGATGGGTGCGCGAGAGAAGACAGTTTATATTGCAATTCAAATAATATCAAAGCGACAAACATGTAGGCAAAGAACATATTTAGGCCAACAATATACAATATCAAAATTAAATAAAGCCAAACAAGTCAATATGAAAGCTCGAATTCTGGTTATCTCCCCAGCAGAGTCGCCATCTGTCACACCCCCGATTTTCCACCGCATCCGACCCCGCTAGGGAGTTGGTTTTAGAGAAAATGAGTTTTTCCAATTAAAGTGACATTTTGAAAAGGGATTATTTTATTTACAGAGTCGCCACTTGGAATTGAGTTTGGGTGTTCCAAGTCACCTTATTGAATCCCTATTCAAAAGGAAATGACTCTTTAATTTTTATTTTTTGGTCTGCGAACTAGAAATCCGGCTAAGGAATTCTGTTGACCGAGGGGAAGGTGTTAGGCACCCCTCGAGTCCCGTGGTTCTAGCACGGTCGCTTTAACGACTTACGTCTGGCTTAAATTAATTTTATTTTGTTTTGGATTTATAATGTTTGTTAACCTAAAAGTTGTTTGCCTCCCACTTTTAATTTATTTTAAAATTATTATATTGACGTGTGGCTTACCGATAGTAGTACTTTTCGGCCTCGCCACAAATCTTAAATATATTTCTCGCGCCTTTGAGGCATTTATGAGTCGTCCCCATTTTTCTAGCCTAAATAAGCACCTAATAGGTTTAAAATATACCCAACCCAATCCCGTCGGCTTCAAACGATAAATTAATTTTAATTATAACGAATGGTCGGTAGCAGGGCTTTCCAACTTCATCGTTAATTTTCACTTGTACATTAAAATTAATTATTTAGAGGTTAAGAATTTAATTTATTTTTATGAATTCACTCCCTAAAAATGAATTTTCCCCTCTTGTCCTTTATCACGCAATGGGTCTTGAATAGATTTATATTCCTCACCAGTAAATTGATCAAATTAGTAATAAATGCATTTAGCAATAACATATCTACTCGCATTCCTAATTGAAGAAAAAGTCATATGCTCAATTACATTTTTCACAACTCAAATTACTATAGACATTTTATTGTCCAAATTAAGTCAATTAATTTAATTAAGAGTACGAAAATTTACAAGACAAAGATAAAATTATGAGATCAAAATCTTCTTATTCCTATGAATTTAAATTTCAAATTAAATAATCATTCACTTAATCCCCGAATTAAACTAAAATGGTTTCTTCATTTTTAAAGATAATTCCTCCCACCATCTAAATGGATTGTGTGCCGAAGGATTAAATGCATACGAAATTTAATTAAATATTTTAGTCATTCGTAATCTATTTGGCATATCACAATTGATGGTTAATAAATATGTGTATTGATTTATCCAAACTATGCCTAAAACAATGTCAAATAAGTCATGAATCATTCTAGTTATCCATGCATGCACCATTTTTCTTTTCTTAGTCAAAGTTATTCACTAGTTGAAAACTACGAAAATACTTAACATTGTGCCATAAGTAATCGTTAACTCTTTATCTATATATATATAAAAACAATTCTTAGTTTCTACTTGAAAATTATATATATATTTCTACTTCTTACGTTTTGCATTACTGCCTCAACTACTCTCTTTTCTTCAACGTCAAAACCAACTTTTATATACATACCCGATTCACACCAAAAGCTTTCCAACGTAAATTTTGTAGGCTTTTCTCTACAAATTATGCCTTACCAGTGAGTAAATGACATCATCATTTTTTTTTTTTATTTACATTATGTACATCAAAATGTGAATAATTTGTAAACTTAAGTTACACGTAAATCATTGATAATGTAAGAGCGTGGTATAGTTTAACATGTCCAACAAACGTACCGAACATTATCTACTAGTAGGCTTAACATGCATGTCGGTAGATGTACATATATGCTGCGAAAGACATATGTAAAGAATAATATACACGCCGAGACTAATAAAAAAAGACTAACTTGACAAAATACGTACACATGCGTATAAATTCTTGAATCACTGGATATACAAATTCATTACTAGATCTCATGTAAATGGTCGACTATGCCTTCTATATAATACGTGAAATCATATAAAAGGTTGTTCATGCTTGAATTTTCATGAAAACTTATATAAAAAAATACAGAGTTAGGCAAGAACCTGGGTAGCAAATTAAACCAAGCAATGTAACCAAGAAGCCAATTCACCAAAAATATTGAACGAAAATCCGAACTCTCAACTCAACTCTTCTTCTCTTCCACTATTTTCCTTTGCCTTTGCTTTTTTTTTTTTTTTTTTTTTTTACTTTGTTGTCCGTCCTTTTCTTCTCTTTCGAATTAGTGCCCCTTCTTTTTTTCCTTCCCTTTTGTTTTGTGCATGTGTGCATATATATAGTGTATGTAGGGTGTGTGCATGTCGTGTATTATGTGTTTGTGTGTGTGTTGAGTGAAAGTGGGGGAATATGGGGAATATGGGGAATATGGGGTTAGTGGAGTAGTTAGGTTTCTGCATTTTTTTTTTTTTATTTTTTTTTTATTTTATTTTTTTTAAAAAATAATAATAATAATAAACAAATAAATACGATAAAATAAAAACTTATTCAACAATGTGACTCTATTTTTGTAGTTTTCAAAATTTTTAACGAACCTTAAAAATAAGATAAATTTAAAATGCCTAAAAATAAAAATAAAAAATAAAAAATAAAAATAAAAATTAATTGAACATTAAATTGGTATAAAAATATTAGGTTTGGGTCAAAAATTAGGTGTTTACACATGACGTTCACAAAATAATTCATAAGTCTCCTCAATTAGTGGCATGTCAACATAAACAAGTTTGCTACCAAAAATAATTTAGAAGAATCACATTTCTTAATTTCATGCTTACCACAAATTAAATAACTCCTCAACATCACCATCAAGGATAAGAGCATTTTTTACATAAAAAATATTCATAATCCATAACATCAAACGTAATCAAAGATCCCAAATTTATCACAAGTTTGAACACGAGTTTCGAACACATTACAATCAAAAGAATCATCACTATAATTTTCACGAGTAACTTCAACTAGTTCTTGATTAGAACATTCAACATCACTTTATCGCAAAGAAAAGAATTATTTGCTCAAAAGAAGAATAAATTTCATCTAAACTAAAATGTTCATGAAGATTACTTAAAGTAAATAAAGTGCTAGGATTATCATTTTACCGTACAATGCTCCTAAAACTCCTTCTGTATCTTTATATTTACCGTTGAAGCTCACTTGAACACTTGTAGAAGTAGTAGGTGTTTCCATTAACTCTTAAATCTTTAAAAATGAATGACTTTACATTGTTGTTTTCTTCCTTCCTTGATTTTCAAACCTACCTATAAAAGAGATATTACAACAAGAAAAAGTAGAATTAGTATAAAAATTAAAGAAAAAATGCACTATTTCAATCCTAAACTATATATGAAATTGCTGAGACACACCCGAACTTTAAGAGGGTCCATTTACTCTCCCTAGACTAATTAAAACAGTATATTAGGCAACCTTAGTGCCTATGTGACACATACGTGTGCCTACGTGGACCTTCAGTGTGTTGATTCACTGATGTACCACGTAGGCACTAAGGTTGCCAAAAATATGATTTAATTAGTCCAAGGGGTAATAGGACTTTCCTAAAGTTTGGATGTATCTCATCAATTTCGTGTATAGTTCAGGATGAAAATAGAGCATTTTTCCAAAATTAAAACAAGAAGCAAGCTCTTTCAAATGCTCTTTTTCTTCGCTCTTCTCAATTTTCTTTTCCTTTCTCTTATTTCAAATGCTTCATCTATTCTTGGTAATCGTGGTAATTATGGTGTCGATAGGGGTGTTCGTCATGGATGCTCTAATATCTATGAAGGATGTGGATGGATTAAACATGATGACTGCAACTCTTATTTGATTAACCTAAGTAATTATTCTAATTATCGAGGAAGGGGCGACAGGGATAGCCGTAGTGGTGGGAATTATAGCCACTAATGCTTCAGGTGATCAAGCTGAAAATATTTGTTGTTTCATGATTGTTTAGGTGAGCATATTCTATACCCTTTTTGTTAGGAAGATGGTGAAGCAATTCTCAGTGAACCTGAATCACTAAATGTGTTTAACTGTTTTGCTTGTGCACTTTCTGTTTTATAGTTGTGTATGAACTAAGAAGTCCAGCAGAGGAGCATTAAAAAAAAGTTGAGTAGTGAGTTTTTGAACTTTACATCTTGCAGATCAATTTTGAGTCTTAGGTACTACTAATCTGATCTCAGGTGAAATTGTACTATATGTCTGTGCTAGGATTTTTTGCCGTGATTTTCTTACCAAATTTAAGTTTTATTTTTCTTACAAGGAAAATAAAAGTAATACCATAATTACTTTTAATTTCATAAAAGGAAAATATAAAATTTTTCCATATTTGGCAAATCCTTTTCTTGGAAGAAAGGTTTTGGACATCTATAAATAGAACACACCCTTCTCATACCATAACACAATAACATCCACAATGTAGTCATTTAAGAGTTTTGGTTAGGGGGAGATTTTCTCTGTCATTAGTGTTAGAGTATGTACCCTACAGATTTTAGTGTTTTACTCTAATAGTTGCCTATCAGTGGAACAAGTCAACTAACGTGGTTCATGTAAGTAAAATTTAAAACAATTATTTTTGCATGGATAATACCCGGCTCAAGAAAGGTGTAAAAAGCACGACCTGTAACTCTACAGGATTTAACCCTAACTTCACTAATACTCTTGAGCCTTAACAATCAACAAATTACAAGACTTCTTGTAAACTAGGAAGTAAAACTTCTAACTCCTATTTCTGCAATAACACAAATCTTTCCAAGATAAGTGTACCCAAGTCTTCGAGTTTCCTAACTTGAAGACGCAACTCCTAACTTAGTTTAGAATTCACTGAGACTAGAACAAAGACTCATTACAACTCAAAGAACCAACCTATTACACAGAGTCTACGACTTGCTGAGTAAAGGACCAAGTTCTTCTTCAAGTTAGTGAACTGATTTGCTGATTGATGATTTTCTTGTTCAGTGCATGAGTGAAACACTTGAATATCATTTGTTGTATTTAAGCCAACTCCTGATTGAGTCCTTTAAATGATGTATTCTTTTATATTCAATAGGACTCTACCAGGTAGTTTCACTCCTTGTTGCAACCGTCTCTCTCCTTAACTAAATAGAACTCTTTTACTTTATCCCCTAGTCTGGCAGGACTTCTTCATCAACTCAATCCCTAAGTGTTGGATTTATCTTCTCCTCAATGTCTTTGTTGTTTGTGATAAGCATTGAGAACATATCTGACTTTCTTTGTTTATCCACTCCTGTCTTTACATATTGTCAGCCTTGCATTTTCTCTGGTGTGCTTTACATATGAGAACCAACATGACTAACATGTTTCACCAACATATTTCAATCATCAAAACTCTTTTACTCTGACAAATCTCTCATTTTTTATGATGAAAAACCATACAACATATGTTTCAAGTATCGCACCATCACCATAGCACTTCTTTAATTCCTGATATACTCAATAAAAGAATAAGACACAAGAACACTAGAAACAAATTAGTCATTGAGTTATAAACATTGCATAATCTAATACTTCCCCCTTTTGAAATCATCAAAAAAGAGCACTTAGTTAGAGACGTTTAATAATCCATGGTCACTGGGGCTATCACTAAAACAATCAAAAGCTGAAGAAAATAACCATCATTTATTAGATTAAATAGGAGCAAACCACAAACAGCAATGTAGTTTAGTACATTCAAGGTCAAGCTGACATTAACCAAAATCTAAAAACTGATAAGAAAGACAAGCAAGCCAGTACACAAAAAAGACTATTAGGGGCTAGGAGGTGAGCTAAGCTGAGGAGGAAGAGGTAGAAGAAATGAGAGCTGTCAATTTGTGCACAATTTCAGCATTAGACAATCTTTCTTTTTAAGTGCAAGTTGAAGGGAAGTGATCTGTGCATGAAGATCCAGATTTTCAGCCTGCACAGCTTCTAATTCAACAGTCTTGGCATTTAGAGCATTTCTTAAGTGTTGCATAGGATTTTCTGCACTCCTCATAAAAATAGGTAGTTGTATATGGTCCACACTTCCTATAACATCTTTGGTGGTCTGCATAGACCACACTTGGACAGGCACTCCAAACTCTTCAAATATAGGTGTCAGCCAGAATTCATAGGGAAGAGCATATCCATTCACTTCTTTAAGGAGAACCCTTTGCATATGCTTTAAGATAATCCTAGGCAGATCAATTTTCACCTCAGTATACAACAGCTCTATGAGAGTAAGATCAAGGAAGTTGGCTACAATCCTTCTTTTCCTCTTAGGGGTGAGCATTTTGAGAGCAATATAAAAGTAGATTTGATGAAGTAGAGTCATCTCTCTTTTGAGAACTTTACGATGATTAACTAGGTGGGGGTTTCGATAGAACTTACGAGATATATATAGAGATGCAAGATTATCAAGAGGAGTCCAAGTGACCTTGACATAGTGACCCCAACCCCCTGAAGAAATGTGTAAAATTCTAGCAATATCAGCAACATAGAGATTCATGATGATCCCTCAAATAGTGGTAGAGAACATATCACCAATAACTATCCCATTTGTATAAAACTCATAAACCTCAGTCTTAGCAAACTTCCTTTGTAGGTCACCCTGAAGAAATAGGTGCGACCATTCTTGGACCTCTAGCTTTGCTAACAACGCATTCATATCATCACTCGTAAAACCACTAACAACACGCCCTCTAGCTAGCTTACGCTTTTAAAAATACAGATAGTGATCTTCAAGAGTCTCTTGATTTGCAGGGGATGCATGAAGCTCAAAATCTAGATAGAACTCAGTAGTACTATTAAAAGGAGAGTCAAACTCAGAAGATTCAAAGGGAAGATATTTTGTAAGCTATTTCTTTGAACGTACAGATGACTTCTTTAGAGTGGGTTTGGAAGATGAGAAGGATTTTAAGGCAGGGATGGGTTTAGGCTGAGATGAGGGTTTACAAGAAGAAGAGGGTTATGGAACTTTTTCTTTGATTAACTTGCCTTTACGTACTGAGCAAAGAAGGATATCAGGAGAGGATGAATGAGGAGGAGGAGGAGTAGCAGGTGTAGCAACCCGTTTTCTTTTACTTGCTTAAAGGGCTTCAGCTAAAGAATCTTCTTCCCGTTGATTTTTCCCATGAGTGTGTGGAGTTCTTGGAGTGGGTGCAATAGGGGTGGGTTCATCCAGATCTTGGTTTTCAACCAAAATGGTGAGGGAGATGTTTTTTTTTTATTTAGATCTTGACCTTTTAGGGATCAAATTAGTAATAGGTTCATCATCAGGGTTGATAATTTAGAGAGAGATCGGAGGTGGCAGTGAGGGTTTAGACGAGGATGAAGAATTTGAATAGAACTGAGCAAAGGGATTTTTGAAATTTTTAAAGGCTGCAAAATCGGGTAGTTTAATTAAAATTGGAGAAGGAATGGAAGGTGGTGAGTTGGCATTTGGATGAAGAACAATGGCTATCGAGGGAGTGGTTATAGAGTCTGAGGATGGAGTAGATGATGAAGACGCCATGGTGAGAGAGAAATAGTTAATTTTTCTTAGTTGTGAAGTCATTAGTGAGGTGAGAGAGAGAGAGAAACGGCTATAAAAAAAAGTGAGAAGTTGAATCGTCAAGGGAAAAGATTTGATAGGTGACAAGATAATGATGAGGAGTTTCAGTACTGATGGGATTGTGGTGGCAGTTTTCTTGAATTTTTCTCCTTAGTCAATTTTAAGATAGGCTGACAGTCATACACCTGAAATCTTGAAAATTCTGAACAAAATTGCTTTATGTGTTCCAACTACACTGAAGAAATTTAAATAAATAAAGATTAGATCAGTCAATATGTTAGAATTAGGACACACAACTAAATGTGCAAGACTGGATTAATCAACAATAATTCAGAAGCACATCAATTATTCTAGTCAATCATTAAGAGAAATTTATGCAATCTTAATCATCCCCAAGGCTAACCTATTTTTTTCAAAGTGTTTCCTACATAATGCCTTAGTGAATATATCAGCAATTTACTCTTCAATGAAGCAAAACATAATTGATATAAGACCTTCTTCAACATTATCTCTAAGAAAGTGGTGTCTAATATCAATATGTTTAGTTCTTTTATGTTGAATAGGATTCTTAGCAATATTAATGGCACTTGTATTGTCACAGAAAATAGGAACACATACAACATCTACACCAAAATCCATGAGTTGTTGTTTAATCCATAACAACTGAGCATAACAAGATCCTGCAGCAACATATTCAGCCTCAGCAGTAGACAAGGCTACTGAGTTCTGTTTCTTAGTGTGCCAGGTAATTAAACACGATCCAAGGAAGTGTGCCATTCATGTGGTGCTCTTCCTGTCCACCAAGTATCCTGCATAGTCAGCATCAGTGTATCCTACCAAGTTAAAGTTACTACCTTTTGGATACCATAGGCCAAGATCACTGTTTTCTTTGAGATATCTAAAGATTCTCTTCATAGATTTTAAATGAGATTATTTGGGATTTTCTTGAAACCTTGCACATAGCTCTACATTGAACACAATATCAGGCCTACGTGCTGTGAGATACAGTAATTATCCTATCATTTCTGTGTACAGCTTTTGCTTCACATCGGGACTTGTTTCATCCAAATTAAGTTTTGTGGCAGTGGTTATTGGAGTGCTGATCACTTTTCCCTCTTCCATGAAAAATATTTTGAGAAGTTTCTTGACATACTTCTGTTGATGGATCATGGTTCTAGATGTTGTTTGTTTAATTTGCAAACCTAAGAAGAAGTTTAGATCCCCCATCATACTCATCTCAAATTCATAACTTATGAGTTTAGCAAAATCATGAGTCCTGTTCATGTTTGTGGAGCCAAAAATAATTTCATTAACTTACACCTGCACAACCAACAGATCTTTTCCATTAGTTTTTAAGAAAAGAGTGTTGTCAATTTTACCTCTAGTACGACCATGCTCCAGAAGAAATTTTGACAATCTCCCATACCAAGCTCTTGGAGATTATTTCAGTCCATACAAAGCCTTGTCCAGTTTATAAATATGATCAGGAAACTCCTTGCTTTAAAATCCTGGTGGTTGTTTGACATACACCTCCTCTTTGAGAATGTCATTCAAGAATGCACTCTTAACATCCTTTTGATAGAGAATTAATTTCATATAAGCAGCAAAAACAACAAGTAATCTAATTGCTTCAATTCTGGCTACAGGAGCAAAAGTCTCATCAAAATTTATGCCTTCTTCTTGATTGTACCCTTGGACCACTAATCTTGTCTTGTTCCTTGTAACTGTTCCATGCTCATCAACCTTATTTCTATATACCCACTTAGTTCCAATTACTGTTCTATTTTTGGGGAGAGGAACTAAATGTCATACTTTGCTTCTCTCAAACTTATTTAACTCTTCCTGCATGGCTATAATCCAATCAGCATCAAGCAGTGCTTCAGTTATATTCTTTGGCTCAATTTCTGAAAAGAATGCTTTGAAAACACACATGTTTCTCAATCCAAACCTTGTGGCGATCCCAGAAGTGAGATCAGTGAGAACATTCTCAATAGGATGTGATCCTTGATACTTGTAACCTTTTAGGATCAAACCTAGTGAGTTACTAGGATCACTGCAGATGTCCTGAGTTGGGGTAGTTGGTGGCTCAGTTACCCTGTCACTGTGCCTCCAGAATCAGTTCCCCCTTACACATGAACTACATACCTTTTCTTTTTTAAACTTAATCTTGGGCAAGCCCAATACCTTATCTTTGGAATAAAGTATATTTACCTATTTTAGACTTGCATATCCAAGTCTCTTGTGCAAAATGAGGGGATCATTTTCCATTGCACTCAGAGAGGTCAACTCTGTTCCTGGCATTACCATTATGTCAGCTTTGTATACATTTATGTATCTCCTTGTAGTGAGCACAATCTCTTTGGTGTCCATCCTCTTGACTTTGAATCCTGCAGAAGTAAAAATAACTTTATTACCTTTATCACACAGTTGTGAAATGCTCAGCAGGTTGTTCTTTAATCCTTCTACAAGATAGACATCTTCTAATGTTCTTGATTCAGATGTGCCAATTTTTTTAACTCCAGTAATGATTTCCTTTTTGCCATCACCAAAAGAAACTCCTCCTCCATTTATTTTGGAGAGTGAAAGGAGCTTTTTCTTATCACCAGTCATGTGTCTTAAGCAAGCACTGTCCAGGTACTAATGTTTTTTTCTTCCTTTCACCTTCTCCTTCAAGAAATCAATGGTTAGACTTAGGAACCCAAACAAGCTTGGGCCCTATTTTATGAGTAAATGGATGAATTAAACTTATTCTAGTCTATGCAGGCAATATGTAATGTGACCTGTTTCTCTGACTAAAAACTGTTCTTTTCTTCTTGGTCTGAGAAAACTTATTAGCCGGGTTTTGAATACTAGATCTGCTTTTAGCAGCCACGGGACATTCAGTGGTTGGATGTCCAAGGTTACCACAAATATAACATAAGTCTTTAGGATTATCAAGACTTTTGTGGAAACCCAAACCTGCTTTTTTCACTGTGATTTTTTTCACTCAACTTATGAACAATTCTTGAAGAATTTGTCCACCTGTTTGCTCTTTCAAGATCAAGTTTAAGTTTAGAGACTTCTTGACTTAGTTTATTCACCATATCTATTGTATCATTACATTCTTATTTGTACTTGACTAATTCAAGTTCAGCACTTTCTTATTCTTTACTCATGACCTTTTTTCTATTTTTAGTGAGTGTCAGTTTTAGGACTTCAGACTTAAGATCATTGTTTGAAGAATCAAGTTGTGCAACCTGTTTCTTGAGAGTGCAGTTTTCTTCTTTAACTGTATTCTTAAAATCTTTTAAATCAATGAGATCAAATTTTAGACTTGCAAGACTGTTTAACAACTCATCCCTGTCAGGAGTTAATTCTTGGAAATTATCAATTAGTGCACTCATCAAGGAAACAAGTTTTGTTTTTGAAAATAAATGCAATTTTTCTTTAAGTTCAAGTATCCTTACCTCAGAAGCATCATCTTCTTCCTCTAAGTCAGAATTTTCTAAGGCTATGAATGTTGTTTCATCAATTTCATCATCATCTGAATCAGATCCCCAAGCTACTACCATAGCATATTCTTCATTTCTTTTGGATTATTCTTTTAATTCTTTCTCAGCCCTTTCCTTCCTCTATTCTATTTTCCAAATAGGACAATCCCTGATCTGATGATCAGTCTTTGTATACTTATATCATCCATTTGAATTGTCATTGGAACGTTTCTTGCTACTTATTCCCTTTTTCTTCTTAAAGAATTTACTGAAGTTCTTAGTTATGAAGGCAACTTGTTCCTGATCAAGTTCAACTTCATCATCACTATCTGAGGCCTTCAAAGCCAAGACTTTCTCAGGGGCTACTTATTCATTAGTTCCATCAATTTTTATTTCATAAGTCCTCAAATTTCCTACTAGTTCATCCAGTGTCATGCCTGTGAGATCCTTTGCTTCCCCGATTGCAGTCACTTTAACATTTCATTTTGATTTTGGTAGTACTCTCGGCACCATTTCAACTTGTTCCTCCTCAGTGATAACTTTTCTCAAGAAAGTCAGCTCATTTATTAAGGCAGTAAGTCTTGTCATCACCTCATGCAAGGATTCATTCTCCTTCATCTTAAACGTTTCATACTCAGAAAAAAAAGAGAAATCCTAAATTTTCCTACCTGAGAGGTGCCCTCATGTGCATTGACTAGTGCATCCCAAATTTGCTTGGCAGTGGTACAAGTTGACACTCTGTTGTACTCAGTCGGTCCTAGTCCACAGACTAAGATGTTCTTAGCCTTAGCATTTTTCTTTAATGCCACTAAGTCATCAGCAGTAAATTCACTCCTTACTTTCTTGACTTGTTCACCATCAACCAACTTTATTAGAATAGTAGGACCATCAATGATCCTATCCCATAATTCGTAGTCTTCACCTTGAATGAACATTTCCATCCTGGCTTTCCACCAGATAAAGTGAGAACCATTAAAGAGTGGAGGTCTAGTAGTTGATTGACCTTCACTGTGACCAGTAGGAGGTGTGGAATTCATCATAGTGATCTTTTATTAGGTGCTAACCTTATTTAAGACAATCTGGCTTTGATACCACTTGTTAGAGTACATACCCTACTGATTTTAGTGTTTTACTCTAATAGTTTCCTATCAGTGGAACAAGTCATCTAACATGGTTCACATAAGTAAAATTTAAAACAATTATTTTTACGTGAAAAACACCCGGCTCAAGAAAGGTGTAAAAAACTATGACCTATACCTCTACAGGATTTAACCCCAACTTCACTAATACTCTTGAGCCTCAATAATCAACAAATTACAAGACTTCTTGTAAACTAGGAATTAAAACTTCTAACTCCTATTTCTACAATAACACAAATCTTTCCAAGATAAGTGTATTCAAGTCTTCGAGTTCCCTAACTTGAAGACACAACTCCTAACTAAGTTTATAATTCACTGAGACTAGAAAAAAGACTCATTACAACTCAAAGAACTAACCTATTACACAGAGTCTACGACTTGCTAAGTAAAGGACCAGGTTCTTCTTCAAGTTAGTGAACTGATTTGTTGATTGATTATTTTCTTGTGCAGTGCATGAGTGAAACACTTGAATATCGTTTGTTGTATTTAAGCCAACTCCTAATTGAGTTCTTTAGATGATGTATTCTTCTATCTTCAATAGGACTCTACCAGGTAGTTTCACTCCTTGTTGCAGTCGTCTCTCTCCTTGACTGAATAGAAATCTTCTACTTTATCCCCTAGTCTGGTAGGACTTCTTCATCAACTCAATCTCTAAGTGTTGCATTTATTTTCTCCCCAAATTCTTTGATGTTTGTGATAAGCATTGAGAATATATTTGACTTTTCTTGTTTATCCACTCCTGTCTTTACGTATTGTCAGCCCTGCTTTTCTCTGGTGTACTTCATATGTGAGAACCAACATGACTAACATGTTTCACCAACATATGTCAATCATCAAAACTCTTTTACTCTAACAATTAGTTTTTGTGTTTTTTAAAATATTAAATTTTATAATATGTAGGTCAATTGACCAAAACATATAATAATTTTATGCTTTTTAGTATTGTTTACTTTGTTGTCTGATTTGTTGTCTCGTAGTTTGCAAACTGTAAGCTTCCACGTGATGCCCTCTCGATTTCGAACCCAACAAGTGGTATCATAGTCTATGGTTCAAAGATCCAGTGGTTTGGTAAAACAAGGTTGAAGACAAGTTCAAGGCGGTTCTAATCAATTTGATGATAATGAGGATTTTTGTCCAACTACATGTGGAGAGAACAAGTTTCAACCATATTTTCAATATTCCTATTGCTGCATCTTTAAAAATAAAACAAAATATTAATTTTTAACTCATTTTTAATCATGATATTTTAAACTTTATTTTTAACCATGACAAGCAACAGTTATGAAGATTATATCAAGAACGAAGTTCATGCATATGATGTGAAGAAGACGGGTCAAGTGAAGAAAATCAAGCCAAAAGGGAAGATTTGTTAGGGTTTTTGCCCTGATTTTCTTACCAAATTTAAGTTTTATTTTTTTTAGAAGGAAAATAAAAGTAATACCATAATTACTTTTAATTTCATGAAAGGAAAATATAAAACTTTTCCATATTTGGCAAACCTCTTTCTTGGAAGAAAGGTTTTGGACATCTATAAATAGAAGACACCCTTTCTCATACCATAACACAATAACATCCACAATGTAGTCGTTTAAGAGTTTTGGTTAGGGAGAGATTTTCTCTCTCATTAGTTTTTATGTTTTTAAAATATTAGGTTTTATAATATGTAGGCCAATTAGCCAAAACATATAATAATTTTATGTTCTTTTAGTATTATTTTTTTTATCGTCTCATAATTTTCAATTAATAGCTTTCGCATGACGCCCTCTCGATTTCGAACCCAACAGTCTGCTATGGACACAGCAAAGTTGAGTTAGTAAGAGCTACCTATGCTATTATACAAATGTGTTTTTTTTAAGATTTTCACTTAGAATTTATCACTATTTTTAAACATTGCGCGCCACCTTCACGGGAGGGTTGCAGGGTTCATAACTACTTTATTGCATGATGCTTACCTAGCCAATGCTTAGATCCGCCTCTAAAAGTATAGCCTTTGAAAAATTCTTATCCCGGACAATATTAGACTTGCTTCTTATATTTGGTCATATGCATAGCCCTACTGACTAAGGGTGTGCATCCGTCGATTCGATTCGGTTTTATGATTATCGATTATCAATATTTAAATATGTTAAACCAATAATCATACCGATAAGATATTTTTTATCGGTTGATCAATTTTTAGTCCTTAACAATTCGATTATCAGTTTAACCGATAAGAAAATAAGCATAAAAGAGAAATAGTAGCACCTAAAAAGAAAAGAAACGACATCTTAGTTGCAACAAAAATCCTACATGATATGTTTTATTTTACAAGAATCTTCAAGCTTGAATAAGTTTTCGAAAAATAAGAGAGAGTATATATATATATATATATATATATAAATGAGTAGGGATAAAGTGTAATTTGGAATATTTTTATTGGGTTGTCGGTTTACCCAATAACCCAATAAGAAAAATCACACCGAACTAATTACCCAATTTAAAAAATTTATAAAACCACTAAAAAATCGTTAATCCAATAACCCAATAACAATAAACCAATGACATATTTATTGTTCGATTCGATTTTTGCACACCCCTACTACTGACAAACGTAGATTGTTTAATTTTTGCAGAAAAACAATATACCTAGTGTAGTTTCTCAAATGGAGTTTGGAGAGGATAATGTGTATGCAAACTTTATTTTTAGCTTGAGAGGTTATTCCAGTTACACTCTTTGTTTAACTTTTGTGATAATTTTTTGAGAATGCAATATTTTTCATAAATTGTTTGATCGCTCAAAAAGAAATTTGGATTGTAGTCAAAAAGGTTTATCTATGGCAAGGATTATAGCTATCCATATAAGGAGAAATAGGTGAAGTATTTTGCATTCAAGAATTTCAACCAAGTACATATATGGATTTCTATTGATGGTGTCTCAATAAAGAAAGTACAAATGAGGTTAAATATTAGGAAAAATTTTATGTGGTCATAATGATAAGACTAATGTTATTGCTATTATCGAATATATTAACTATTTATTATTAATACTGTTAAGTAACCTATTTTTGACGATTGAAGGTTGTCTTGGACAATTATTTCCTTTCTCGTTGTTTAATGTACAATGTCGTGTAATATACAATACGTAGATGCAATAATTCAACCTCAGTTCATCAAAAGGGTTGGAGGTGAAAGAGGAGAGAGAATCGATGAACTTTGATAATATTTGAATTAGGAATTATAACTCGATTAAAAAAGAAAAGTAAAATAAGAGGGATCTATTAGATTAGAAATAAAGAGAAAAACAGAAGTCAAGAAAGTAGAACCGACGCATGTATAAAAACACGTCCATATATTTAGTTAAGGTTACAAGGCGGTGTTTAAGATTACCAAATATCAAAAACAAAAGGTTCAAGTGGGTAATAGAACCGACATAAGTGCAAGTGTTCAGTTGGTAATCGGGTAATAAGTTTAGCCGGCTTTTAGCCCTTTATCATTTATGATTGCTGAGCATAATTTGAATTTCTATCACAATGTGTCCAACCTGCTAGTCTGCAATAGTTAAGGAAAACTCCAAAGAACCTCCCTTGTAATTAGAAGCATTGTGAAGCACATGGTCCAATTTTGAGCAAGATGGTCCCATTGCTAACACAATTCTCCTTGGACTTCTTTGGTCTTCTTTTTGACATTGTTATCGACCTTAGTCCTCTTATTGACATTGAAAATCATTACTTCATCTACAAATTCACCATCTTCGGTAAAGAGCTCTTTACCTTTTTTGGGTAGATTTATCCATTATAAATCAATTTTTTTGAGTTGTTTGAGATCTGGTTTCTCAACTGATACTTTGTGGTCGTTTGGTTGATACAACAAGAGTTGCATATGCAGATATTGACTCCCTGTTGTAGTTTCATTGGTGAATACGAGGGTTCTTTCTGCACCCAAGGGTGTGGCCTAATGGTTCAATGAAGTTGAGTTGAGCATCATGAGGTCTCAGGTTCAATTCCCAACAGAGACAAACACTAGGTGATTTCTTCTCATTTGTTCTAGCCCTGTTGCTTGTGGGAGGTGACAGGTATTCCACTGAACCGGACACCATGGTCTTTTAAAAAAAATACAAGGATTCTTTCTAGGAGAAATCTTCAATTTGACAGTAGTATGCGCACTCTTAGCACACTAGAACGAAGGACCCAAACTTCAAACTGAAAAAGATAATGACTATACTTACATACTTTACAGGAAATCCGAGATGGTAATGTAGAGGTATTGACATGGAGAAAAAAAAAATCTTGACGAGGGAATAATGGAGATAAATCGGAAATTTGAAAGGGACTTTGGGAGGGAAATCGCAAGAAATTTTGGAGAAAGAGTAAAGTAGAAATTTTCGGAAACTTAGAAGCAAAAGCATATATGCCATAAAACTTGGCTATAATTGGAGGATGGAAAAAATCATTTTATGGTAAAATAGGTAACTCAACAATATTAATAATAATTAGTTAATATACTTGATAATAGCAGTAATATTAGCCTTATAATTATGACTCCATACAATTTTTCCTAATATTTAACCTCATTTATACTTTTTTTTGAGGCACCATCAATAGAAGTCCATATACGCTCGGATGGTTATAAGAAAAGTTGGTTGAAAATCAGAATGCAAAACACTTCACCAATTTTTCCTTCTATGGGTTGATATAATTCTTGCAATATATAAACCTTTTACACTACGATCCAAAAACAGTTTTGAGCAACCATAAACTTTTATGAAAAACCATTAAATGATAATCTCAAATTTTGCAATTACCGCAAAAGTTAAAAGAGTGTTTCGAGAACCTCTCGAGGTAAGAGAAGTACGCATGCACACTACTCTACCCTAACCCCACTTGAGAGACTACACTAGGTAGGTTGTTTTACTACAAAAGTAAATAACAGTCTACGTTTTGTCAGTAAGGCTACGCAATACATGCGCAAATATTAGACGCAAGTCTAATATTATCGGGGTGGATAAATGCCCAAAGGCTATACTTTAGAGCCGATCTAAACATTGGCTAGGTAAGCATCCAATAGTAAGAGTAGTCATGAACCCTGCAGACCATCCCATGGCGGTGGTGCACAACGTTTAAAAATACAAGCCTTAAAAGCACATTTGCATAATAGCAAGGGTAGCTCTTACTAACTCAGCTCTATTGTGTCCATAGCAGACATATAGTACAATTTCACCTGAGATCAAACTAGTAGCACCTAAGACTCAAAATTGATCTGCAAGTTGTAGAATTCAAAAAACACTACTCTTAACCTTTTTTTAATGATCCGCTGCTAAGACTTCTTTAAGTTCATACACAGCTATAAAACAGGAAGTGCACAAGCAAAACAGTTAAAACACATTTAGAGCTTCAGGTTCCCTGGGAATTGCTTCATCACCTCCCTAACAAAAGCGGCATAGCATATGCTCACCTAAACAATCATGAAACAGCCGACACATTTCCAGCTTGATGGCCTGAAGCATAGTGGCTATAATTCTCACCACCACGGCCACCCCTTCCCCGATAATTAGGATTATTCCTGGGGTAGTAATTACCAGGTTGATCAAAGTAGCTGTGGTCATCATAGTAAAACCGTCCTCTACCACGACCTCCATGGCCATTGGAGTATCCACGACGGCCACGCCCACCACCACCACGATTACCCCTGTAGTTCTGATGGGACTTCCAGGGAACCGATTGCTGATTATCAAAAATTGCATCCTTCAGATCCTCAACAACTCCCTCATGTCCAACTTCTTCTGGTTCAGCATGTTGCTCGGACAAGTCCTCCTGTTTCCCATCAAAGTAAATTTTTTATTGGAAAAGTTCAACATTTATAGCCTTATAGGGTATCACGTGAATAATAACATTCAACTTGAGAAAGCATTCTCGGAGAAGTAAACATGCATACCTGGTGGAGTTCTTTTGCAGAGCTATCATGAATTCCATTAGATTTGTCAGCTTGAGAATTTGCATGTTCCTCTTCCTGGGAAACAAATAAACATTTGAAGTTGGATGATGGAGGAACAAAAGCTACAGCAAGGACCTCTAAAAAGAACAACAAAAAACAGAAAAGAAGTGCTAAAAATGGATACCTGTGCGTAGTCATTTGACAATTATTGTACCATTATTAGAACACACGCTGTGTTCCACCAGATTTTAGAAAGAAATTAGAAGCACAACTATGGATAAAATTTTAGAGGTTCACACACCAATATATCAGTCGTGAATATATGAAAAACAACTTAAGACATCAAAATTCTCTCCAAACACATCACGAAAGACTGTAATATTCTGTTTTCAGATAGTGCTGCACAAAAGACTGTCAAGAGCCAAATACATTATCCTTCTCTAGAGGAGAAATCAGTGGTTTGGAGAAGAGAGAATGTGTACTTTACCCTCTACTTTACACAAATAAACTTTCTACCCTAATATGCGTCCTCCATACCTTCCTATCAGAGGTCATGTCCTCGATAAATAGCAACTGCACCATGTCCTTTCTAATCACCTCTCCAATACTTCGTGAGTCTACCTCTACCTCTCCTGAATTCATCCATAGTCAACCTCTTACACTGGGGCAATGTGCATTTCCTCATCACACGCCTAACCATCTCAATCTCATTTCCCGCATTTTGTCTTCCACCGAAGTCACTCCCATCTTATCTCAGATATCCTTATTTTTAATCTTATCTCTCCTAGTATACCCACACATCCATCACAACATCTTCTCCACTTTCGTCTTTTGAATGTAAGAGTTTTTAACTGGCCAAAAATCTACCCTATATAACATAGTTGGTCTAACCACTACTTTGTAGAACTTTCGTTTAAGTTTATGAGGCACCTTCTTCTCACACCAAACTCTAGTTGCAAGCCTCCATTTCATCCATCTTGTACCAGTACGTGAGTGATTTCCTCGTCAATCTCTCCATATCCTTGATAATAAACCCAAGATACCCGAAACTATCTTTCTTTTGGATAACTTTTGTATCAAGACTCACTTCTACATCATCCTTATGTAGCCCATCACTAAACTTACACTGTATTCCATCTTGGTTCTGCTCAAACTGAACTTTTAGACTCCAGGATTTGTCTCCAAAAATCCAGCCTAGCATTAACTTCGCTCCTAGTCTCATCAACTAAAATTGTCATCAGCAAACTACTTGGAAATATGGCGTCAGTTCATTCATAATCAGTGCAAAATCAGTGCAAAAAGAAACGGACTAAGAGTTGAACCCCAGTGAACCCCCATAATGACTGAGAAGTGTTCAGAGTCTCCTCCCACTGTCCTCGCACTGGTACCAATCCCATCATATATGTCCTTAATTGTCCGAGTGTAAGCCACAGCTACACCTCTAGCATCCAAGCATCTCCAAAAAAACCTCCAGAAGGACTCTGTCAATAACCCTTCTCCAAATCAATAAACACCATGTGCAAATCCCTCTTCCTATACTGCTCCACCAATCTCCTCACAAGGCAGATAGCCTTTGTGGCAGATCGTCCCGACATGAATCCAAACTGCTTCTCGATAACCAACACACCCCTCTTGATCCCTCTCTCCACCACCCTCTCCCACACTATCATAGCATGACTCAACAACTTGATACCTCTATAGTTATTACAATTCTAGATGGCACCCTTGTTCTTGTACAACGAAATCAACATACTCCGCCTCCATTTTTCAGGCATCTGCGTTATCCTGAAAATGACATTAAACAACTCAGTCAACCACTCCAAGCCTGCCATACCAATATTTTTTCAAAACTCCACCAAGATCGGATCTCGTTTGGCCTGATTGCTTTGCCCCTGCTCGCTTTACGCATAACCTAAGTTGCGCGGACTCTTCATTTTTTATGTCGCACCCGTGTCGAATTCTCCAAAAATACACTACTTTTGGAGAACTCCACATGCACCTATTGACATTTTTGAAGACAGAGTAACATAGCACATAACAGACTTAACATCGTTAACTTTAATTGACTCACAATCCCCAAAATCCCGCTGCCTATCAAAGTGCCGCCCCAACTCTTCGTTCAGAAGGGTATGAAAGTATGACTGCCACCTCCGTTAAATGAGTGTCTCATCCACCAATACTCTATCTTTCTCATCTTTAATGCACTTTACTTGATCTCAGTCTTTGGTCTTCCTCTCTCTCGCCTTGGCTAGTTTGTACAGTTTCTTATCCCACCTTTGTCCTCTAATTCCTAGTACAAGCATACAAAAGCCACAGTTTTAGCCGGCGTAACCGCTAACTTGACCTCCTTCCTCACCACTCTATACACTTTCTCTCTTCGTCCTTTTATCCTCCTCATCCTTCCTCTCCACCAACTGCACATAAGCCACCTTTTTTTAATAGGTAAAAGTTTTTATTCAAAAGGTACCAAGATGGTACAAGACCAAGTACAAGACAAAGCTACAACATCTCCATATACATACCACATATTCCCCCCTAAAAAATCCAGAAAATCCAAATATTGGGCAACTTATCTAAAGTACTGCTATAACACCAAAAAACAGGTTTTTGATACATTTATTTTATACGCTAGCAATCTGTGGTCTTTTCCCCTCAAAGCATGTCTTGTTCCTTACAAGTCAAACAGTCCAAAATCTGCAAATGGGAATAGTCCTCCATATTTGTTTCGCACTTCTCCCTACTCTTTGAGCCTGCCAAACTTCCAACAGACTACTGATCTTATGTGGTATAATCAGAGACACCCAACATGTTCATAAACAATTCCCAACATTGTCTTGAGAAACTACAATGAAGAAACAAATGCTCACCTGTTTCCAGCTCCATGTTACAAAGAAAAAATTTGTTGCACATGGAATATCATCTCCTTTGTAGATTATTTTGGACTTACCCATTTCGATACATACTGCACATAAACCGCCTTCTTCTTCTCCACTACTACCAGTCTCCTCGGTGACCGCAAGAGCTTCCCTTCGACATGACTAATCACTTCCCTTACGCAACTAGCAAACCTATCCACATATCAATCACATCCCCACTACTACTCCAAGCCTTCATTACCACCAACTTCTCCTTGGAGTCCATTAGAAGTCAATTCACCCCATCTAATCCTATTACGAACATAACCCCATTCTCTTTCTCTTTATCTTAATCTCCAAATCCATACTCAAGGGCTTATGCTGAGTCGTAAGGTTCTCCCCCAGAAAAACTTTGCAGTCATTGCAAAGGTCTGTCACCCTTCCTAAAGAGAAAGTAATCAATCCAAGTCCTAGCCACCGAGCCACGAAAGTTGACCAAATGGTTCTCGTTCTCTGAGAAACTCAAATTAGCGACCACCAACTCGTAAGCTCTAGCAAAATCCAAAAGTGTGACTCCTTATTCATTACGATCCTTAAAACAAAAACCCTTATACACATTGTTGAAGCCCCTAGCGGTTGCCCTAA
Source organism: Capsicum baccatum var. pendulum (assembly GCA_030864225.1). NCBI lineage: Eukaryota > Viridiplantae > Streptophyta > Magnoliopsida > Solanales > Solanaceae > Capsicum > Capsicum baccatum. The sequence goes on along the minus strand of CM061560.1, from coordinate 235,098,566 downwards.
TGTGACCATTAAAATCTCGTCCTACAACTAGCTTCTCGATGGTCGAGATACCTCCACAACCTTGTCCAAATCCTCCCAAAAATGCCTCTTGGCCTCCTCATCCAAGCCCGCTTGCGAAACATAAGCGTTAAATAACGTTCAACGTGAGCTATCCCAAGACTAACTTATCCATATAATCCTATCATCGACCCCAATAACCTTTACCACTTGCTATTTAAAAAAGGCACAAAAATGCCTCTTGGCCTTCTCATCCAAGCCCGCTTGTGAAACATAAGCACTAAATAACATTCAACGTGAGCTATCCCAGGACTAACTTATCCATATAATCCTATCATCGACCCCAATAACCTTTACCACTTGCTATATAAGGTCCCATTTTATAAGAAAAGACGATTAAAAAGTAAACTTTAAAAGGGGCAATTTTGTGAACTTTACAAAATCATCATTTATTTCTTAAACTTCGTGCCCGGTCAAATGGTGACACATAAAATGGGACGGAGGGAGTATTATTTTAGCAAAATATAAAGGAAATTGTGTATGTCAACTGAGTTTTCTTATGTGTGTCCTAGAAAAGATGGGGTTTGGACAAAGATGGATTCAGTGGATAAAGTTCTGCATATCAACAATAAGGCTTTTTATATTGATCAATGGATCACCAACAGGTTTTTTTACATCACAAAGGGGCCTCAGAAAAGGAGACCCTTTGTCCCCATTTTTGTACATCTTAGCCATGGAGGGATTAAACAACACGACAAAAACTACCAGTAACAATAGTTGGCTAAGGGGTTTTGAAGTTACTAGAGCTGGACGGGAGAGTTTAGAAATTACTCATCTCCAGTATGCAGATGACACGTTGATATTCTGTGATGCTGAAGAAGATCAATTAAAAATCCTAAGGCTAATTTTGGTACTCTTTGAAGAAATATCCGGACTACGTGCCAACAGGAGGAAAAGCTTCTTGTACCAGATGAATGAGGTGGCAAATATGGAAGCGTTGAACGCTATCTTAGGAAGTGACGTTGGTGTCCTACCAACCATCTACTTGGGTATGCCATTGGGTGCCAAATCCAAATCCATAGAAATATGGAATGGACTAATTGAGAAGAGTGAAGAAGCTGGCTAGGTAGAAGTCGCGATATCTTTCTCTGGGAGGCAGTTGACCCTCATAAACTCTATTCTTGATGCACTTCCAACATATATGAATGTCCCCATTCCAATTTCAAGAGAAATTTCCTTTGGCAAGGAAACAAGGAAAGAAAAGGTTACCACCTAGACAAGTGGAAAGCAATGACAAAGGGCAAGAGACTTAGAGGTATGGGGATCAAGAATTTCAAGCAACAAAGCAAGGCTCTAAGAATGAAATGGCTTTGGAAGTACTCTAATGGATTAGAGACTTTGTGGAGTAAGGTAATTAAAGCTAAGTATGAGGAGGGGGACAACTAGATGACTAAAGAAGTCACTACTCCATATGGGGTGAGTTTGTGGAAATCCATCAGAACCTTACGGGAGGAGTTCAAACCAAACACCAAAATCAAAGTAGTGAATGGTGAGAAGCTTGACTTCTGGAAAGATGATTGGCATCAAGCAAGAATCATGAAGTATAACACTGGAAACTTGATCACCAGACTCATAACTGGCCTTGGAAACATATATGGAAAGTCAAAATTCCCCACAAGGTTGCATGTTTTTTTTGGTTGTTGGCCGAGGAAACAATGCTCACACAAGAAAACTTGATAAAGAGAGGAATAACATTATGCTCTAGGTGTTTCTTTTGTGGTGAAATTGCAGAAACAGTAAACAATTATTTCTGCACTGCAAGGCAACTAGCAAGCTATGGAGACTATTCATAAGTCTCAAGAACATATCATGGTCCATGCCTGGAGAGTCATAGAAGCTTTGCAGAGCTGGGAGGAAATAGGAGTGCTAGCCAAGGACAAGAAAAAATGGAGAATAGTCCCAGCATGCATTTGGTGGTCAATTTTGATTTGGTGGACAATTTGGAAGGAAAGGAACCTCAAATGTTATGAGATCATCGAGAATAGTATGGAGCAAGTCAAGCTGAATTGTATTTTGACCTTGTGTTTTTGGTGTAATCAAATGTACTCAAATGACATTGTGACTATTATTGATGTTTTACACTCAAACACTCATTGTAATAGCAGGGAAGTAGTGTATGCGGTACTCTTGTAAATATGGTTTCAGTGCAACCTATGTACTGTTTTGATCATTACAGAAATAGATAAAGTTACCAGTTTCAAAAGAAAAAAAAAGGAAATTGTGGAGCGTTAAAAATACAAGTCCCAACTGTTAGAGTCGGTAAAAGTCTCACATTGGTTGGGGAATGAACTAGTGGTTCGCTTATATGGATTTGGGCAATCCTCCCCTCATGAGCTAGCTTTTGAGGTTGAGTTAGACCGGAGATCCATTCTTTACATGATATTAGAGCCAGGTACATCCCCGTTTAGGCTCCCGATCCACGCGCCAGTGTCAGTTAGGCCCTGGGCATGGGGGGTGTTAGAGTGGGTAAAAGTCCCACATTGGTTGGGGGAATGGACTAGTAGTTTGCTTATATGGATTTGGGCAATCCTCCCCTCATGAACTGGCTTTTGAGGTTGAGTTAGGCCCAAGATCCATTCTTTACACCAACTCCCACCACAAAATAAAACAAAAATAAGGGAGAAGCTTACAATATTATAGCAAGGTTCAGGTCAAAAAAAATGACTAGTCAAAAGATCGGCCCAACAAAACAATATGAAAGTCTATTCGATTTCCGCAAACCAAAAAGAATTGAAGCTTTGGGATTTTGAAGTATAAGTTTTAGCAATGTGCTAAAGTGTGTTTTAGCATATGCAGAAATAGTATAGGGCTTAATTAAACACAATCTGACTGCTATGTTTACTATAAACTATAAGGCAATAGCAAACATGGGTAACATCTAAAAAGTCAACAAGTTCATAGCTTTACATCCTCTTGAAGTTTGCATTAGATATTCTATCTTAGAGGTAGCCCAAAGTAGCATTTACCTTCTCTTGATGTCGCACAACTGGACTCTCCACCTGCATGGTTGCATTGACAGGCACAACCATCTCTTCTACTGGCACCGGATAAGACTCGTGCTCTACAATAGCTTGTTCCACTCTAAAAACAGGTTCTGTGGTAAAATACAATGAAGACATGATCTTGTTCAACTTGGATCTCAACCCAGCATCTGCAACAAAATAGAAATATAAGTATCTACAAACAACCACCTCAATTTTAACTAAAAAGGGGATATTGCTATAACTATGCTCCCTCCTTCTCAATCTATACGACACTTATTTTCCATGTACCAAAAATGTGTGGCATTATCTCATTGTATTACAACTTTCAGGAATACAAATATATTATATACACCGTTAAGAAATGTGTTATCAAAAACGGTCTCTCAATCTCTATAATGTAGGGGTAAGGTCTGCATTCGCTCTACTCTCCCCAGAACCCACTTGTAGGATTACACTGGGTATTATGTTTGCTGTTAAGAAGTTTAAACATTGATGAGATACAAAACTTTTCACTATAAAGCTATCATTTTAGCCATATATAATGTGCTATAGAATGGGATGGAGGAGTAAAATTTACTCTCACAACAATACGAATATATTATGTATACTCCCTCCTTTTCAATCTATACGAAACTCGTTTCCATGTCCCAAAATGCTGACATTGTCTCATTCTATACAACTTTCAAGAATACAACTATATTATGTAAATTGTTGAAGTTTAAACTTTGATGAGATATTAAACTTTTTCATCATCAAGCTACTCCCTCTGTCTCAATTTATATCAACACATCTTCCTTTTAGTTAATCTCAACCTTATTTAGAAAATATTTAATGCTGCAATCAACATTGTACCCTTGTTCGTCTAACTTATTTTGCAAAGAGTCCACAAATGTGTACTCTCCTATTTAAAAATTCATTTAGTTCATTTATTTTAGGGATAATTTTGAACATTACAAAGTCTTACTACATTTTTTGACAACCAACAAAGTCTTGCTATATTTCTTAAACTACATGCATAGTCAAACTACATCACATAAATTGCGACCAAGGGAGTAAGCCATCAATAATGTGCTATAAAATGGGATTTAAGGGACTTAAACTTATACACACTCACAAGTAGCATTTGATTCCGGCACAATCTGTTTATCAGAATTCATTATCCAAAGCTTAGCATGCTCAACACAACTCCAAAGAGCGTCCTTATGTGACAATGTAGAGTTAACAGGACGACAAATGAGTAGCTCAGTAAACATGGAGATCAAATCCAAGTCCTTCTCGGACAACAAATCATTCATGGCGTCGATTGACTCGTCTTCTGCTTCCGGCATACAATCATAATTCAAACAACACGCTCTTTCGTGCATCGCTTTTTCCAACATAATTGAAACCAAGCCAGTTTTAAACATGTTACCAAAATAAATAACGCTAACCAAATCCTTAACACAATTGTTATCGTCTTTTACAGCTAGTTTTTCATTGACTTCTTCATTTACCGCGGTGGCGAGTGGTTGACGGAGTTTTTCGAGCTCGTCGATAACAGCGATGATAGAGGACTTTGAACGGAGAGTTTCTTCTTGTTCTTTGTTGAGTGTTTTTCCGGTAGCTACAGAGTTCTCCATTTGGAGAATACGGTTGTGTTTTTTGCGGAGGGCACGGAGGCGCTTGTTGATCACGCTCAGGACGGGACCCTCAGAAGTTTCAGACGCCGCCGTGGTGGCCGCCATTATAGAGCGGAGCAAAGGAGTGAGAAGAGATAAATGAAGGATTACGCCGCCGTAAATGACGGAGTGTGGCGGAGCTACGGGTTTTTGGAGGGTTTGGGAAGTGTAAGTGAAGCGGCGGGAAGAGTTGGACTTTGATGATGTGGATTGATTAATGAATTTTTTCTTTTGTAGGAAAAAAATGAAAAAAACAAAATGGGCCGAAAAATTGTGTGGCATCGATATGATTCGTCTAGTGACTAGATCAATTATGATGAGTCATTAATTTACAGTTGTTTATAAGTCTTTGAACTGATTGCCTTTTTTGGTGTGATTTTTTAAGTTTTTCCTTCAAATAAGTGGCCTTTGTCTTTTACTCACGCAAGATTACTCTCCATGTTTCGCATGTTTGTGCGACTCTGAGGTGTTGTCGCCGGTTATGGCAAGGGGGCAGAAAAGATCGAGAAAGGACGGGACAAAGTCAAACAATCTAATACTCAACCTAGGGCATTTGACGATGAACAATCTAAATCGATCGAGTACCACATCTGCTACTACCAGCTCACCCTCAGAGGTGTGCCCAACATGCCAACTAGAAGGAGAATAACTCTTCCGTCGATGATGGATATAGTATAGCAACCCAAATCGAATCTAGTATGAGCACGAATAGTGCAACTACGAGGGTTACTTCAAGGGAATGGAATGGAAACAACTACCAACAAGGAAATTGACCGGAGAAACAGAGATTGGAGAGTACAATGTCATTTTCTGTAGAGAGGAACACAACTACATTGGAGGGTTATCCTACTTAGAGGCATTTAAAAATGGCTAAAACTGGGTTTGAGAGGAAAACATAGAACACGTTATTCCAAGGGTATACCCTTGTAGCTAGAGGTATGAGCTTGAAGCGCATAGCTCCAAAGATCCAAAATGGAGAGAAGTTTGCTAAATTACAATAAGGTGAAATCAAAAGGGAAAGTGCAAAGAGGAATTCGACACTAATTATGTATGTAATTGGAGCAGATCAACAATTGCAGCTATTGAAAGATTTATTGCACGACAGTGCCATTTTGCTTTGAAGTCCATAGTTTTATACCACAATGATGACTATTTTGTGGTAAGATTTGTAAGCCTTGATGACAAAAATGAGGTCCTCTATTCAGGACCCCAAATAGTTAATAATAGACCTGTCATAATTAAAGCATGGACCGATAACTTTGATTTTGCAATACGTCAAGTTTCTTAACCTACCACTTAGTTGTTGGAATATAGATACACTAAGTCACATTGCTAGCAATATTGAGATTCATTTTATGCTGATGAATGTACCACCTCAATGAAAAGAATTTCCTATGCAAGAGTGTTAGTCTAAGTAGATGTTACTAGGCCTTTACCAGAAGCAGTCAAAGTATTGGATCCTAAAGGGTAGGAGCTTAGCCAGGGAATGTTGTACAATTAATGGCCTATCTATTGTGGGACATTGTAAGTGGGACATAATTGTACAAAGGCTAAGCACAAGCAATCGGAGTAAGGTGAGAAACCTAAGCCTTATCCTAAACCACAATCCAAGAATGCAATGCCAAAGTAAAGAGCGCTAATGGAAGACAAAGGTGCAGGGATAGTGGCTTTAGCCCTTAAACAACAAGAATCAAGGAATAGTGATTAGATGAATAATGCATGTGTAATATCCCGAACTTTCTTTAAGTCAAATCTAGTCTCCAGAAGAATTAGTGATGAATTCCTAAATGATTAATGTTTAAACAAAAAAGAATTTCCCTTATTTCAACTTTTTATCATGTGAAAAATTGAATTATCTTTTCAACAATACTATTTTCGTCCAAATCCGGTATCAAAGTAAAAAGTTATGGACGTTTTACAGAGGACTGTTGGAACTGCTCAGAAGCAACGGTCAGGCCAACAGACCGTCGAGCTAGCGACGGACCGTCGCCCAAACCGTCGCAGGCGAGGCAATAAGTCAATCTTCTGGCTAAGGTGCGACGGACAGGTTGACGAACCGTCGCCCAAGCCGTCGATACTAAGGCAGTAAGTCCCTATTCTGGTCCAAGTGAGACAGTAAGGCCGACGGACCGTCGAGTCAGCGACGGACCATCTCACGAGCCGTCATAGATCCTGTTCAATGATTTTTAAGCCATTTTTAAAAGGGTATTTGGGTCTTTTTCCACCCATTTTAACCCCTAATTATACTAGACCATAGCTCATAACCTCATTATTCATTCACAACACCAGATTAGGGTTTCTCTCAAAGGTCAAAACCCAAGAACAAGAAACCCTAGGTGCTTAATACCAAGTCAAAAACTCAAGCTTTCCTCCACCAATCTTCGAGAAATTATCCACCCAGGTATGTCAAGTGTTCATTCAAGGATTTCTTTCGTCCATGAAGCCTAAGAATCCAATTTTAAATTATAAATTGTGATGTTTATGTTGTGAATTGATTATGATCATTTTGATGTTGTGTATGATACCCAAGTTGGAATCGTTAAATGTGTTTTCATTAATTTATGCTAGCATATGGATTGAAATCTACTAAATTATGTTGATTTAAGCAACCATGATGAATTAATTTAATATCCATGCCTAAGCTTATTGTTATACCTGTAAGGTGTTTGATAAAATGCCTAAGAGAATAGGAAATATGCGTTATGACTCAATTGTGACCAAAATGATGAACCTATGCTTCACCCTTATGTTCAAAATGACTTACATGTTATAGTTATGCATTGAAATTGTTTGATGGATTGTTCATGAGATTAGCCTATGAAATTATGACATGTTTATATGCTTTCCTATTCATGTACCAAAATATGATAATCAAGTGCCTCATGAAATTCTCCAATGATTGTATTATGGATTGTTGATTATGGTCGTGCATCCAGGAAGTGTCATGTCTTGTCAGTTTCATGCTATCGAGTCCTGGGGGTACTTGTACCTGATAATTTAGCTGTGTGCCTACAGCCAGTATCAATTTCATGATAACCTCAGTCAAGCCATGATCAGTAGAATTCAGTCAGTTACATGACTCAGGAAACCTCAGTAAATTCAGTATCAGTCCAGTAATCTCAGTAATCTCGGTTAGTTATTAGATCTCAGTAATATTCCGTCAGTCAACGAAACTCAGTGAACTCAGTCTAGTTCAGTTCAGTTAATTATGTTCAGTATCTATTTAGATGGGAGTAGGATTTATCACCGAGTGAGCCCAGGGATGGGAACTCACCTGTTATTAGAGGGTGTGATTCTTAAAAGCATTCCTTGCGCTCCAGAACTACGTAGCCAATGTAGGTTGAGACATCAAACCTGCTAGCTGAGGGTAGATGAGGTGGTTTAACCTATTATATGAGAGTCCCACCGTTCTCTTTAGATTACCTGTTAGATGAGGGATCACCCACAGCTTATCCTTACCAGGGGCACGGTATTGACACCCTTCCAATTGGGGTTACAGATTGAACCCCAACTCAGCTATAATAGCTTATTAAGGGCATATTGGTTAAAGGACTACTTCCCACAGTTATAGTCTCAGATTCAGTCTCAGTAATAGAACTCACATAGTTCTACAGAATTCAGGACTGTCAGATACAGTCACTCAACTCAGTACGGAACTCAGCTAGTTCCATCAGAACCTAGACTGTCAGACACAGTCGCTCAGTATCAGTTATATCAGTTATCAGAAATCCATGTTATCAGTATTCAGACTCAGTAATCAGTGTTGTCACAATCTCATTTACAGTTATGTATTCATGCATGTATTTCCAAGCTCATATTACTCAGTCAGTCAGTATTTTCATGCATATGAACCCTTGCATTCAGCCTACCTCACTTGCATATCAGTACACTCAAACGTACTGACGCATTCTTTTCTTTTTCACTATAGTGTTTTATACCATAGGTTCAGAAGCACGAGCTCTAGAGCATCAATAGCATTCTAGTTTCAGCAATCAGACTAGCAGTGAGTCTTCATCATTTGAGGATGTTATTATTTGATTATTTCATTCTTTCAGTACTTAGTTTGTTTTAGTAGTTGGAGTTAGTTGGGGACATGTCCCATCAACTCCTTATTCAGTCAGTTTTAGAGGCTTTCAGACTATAGCATGTTCAGACAATTTATTTTAGTTCATGTTTTGGTATTGTTATACCGTACTCTCAGATAGTATGTTTTATCTATTTTGAACTTTATGGCATGTTTCAGTCTATTATTTCTGTATTTAACATGATGTCATACAGTATACAGGTACAAATATTAGTCATGAGTTAGCTTGTAGTCCTTTAGGGTCATGAGCACTGTGTAGCATTTCGAGTACCATATTTGGGGCATTACAAACTTGGTATCAGAGCCTAAGGTTCAATAGTTTCCTAGGAAGTCTAAAAGCCGCATCCTGTAGAGTCGTGTACATAGATGTGTTGCGCACCACATTTATGTACAAGAGGCTATAAGGTGTTTTAGGAACAGTTTCCTTTCTTTCAGTTTTCAAGTCGTGCCTGTGAGCATGAGCTCAAATTTAACTCTTAGTCTAATTTATTTCTCCCTTTCTTCTACAGAATATGTCTCCCAAGAGAAAAAAATGAAAATCAGTCATCCCCTCAGCCCGTCCAAGCAGACCCCTTGGATGAACATGTTTCTCGTGCAGAGTTTCATTACTCTTGCTAACTCAGTTGCTGCTCAGAATGAATGGCCAGCTATTGTTCTGGACAACCCAGTGGCTAATACTGTTGCAGCTAGGATTTGGGACTTCACCCGAATGAATCCTCCATCCTTTTTTAGGTCTAAGTCAGACGAGGACCCTCAGGAATTCCTTGATCAGGTTCAGAAGGTTACGAATATCATAGGAGTGACTGATAGTGAGAGTGCTGAGCTAGCTCCATATCAGTTGCAGGATATGGCTCACACATGATTCAAACAGTGGAAAGTAGAGAGGTATGGTGACACAGGGCCTATAGAGTGGGAGGATCTTGCCACTGCTTTTCTTGATAGATTCTTTCTCCTAAAACTTAGGGAAGGTAAGCTGTTAGTGTTTATCAACCTCAGGAAGGGAAACATGACAATGAAAGAGTATTCTCTTAAGTTTACTCAATTAGCTAGATATGCTCCTCATGTAGTGGCCGACAACGGGGCTAAGATGAGTAAGTTTATTTCTGGGGTGAATGATAGTGTGGTCAATGAGTGTAGATTTTCAATGTTGATTAGTGAGATGGACATAGCCAGGGTTATGATCCATGCTCAATAGATAGAAGAGCAGAAGCTTAAGATGAGAGAGAAGCAGAATAAGAGGGCAAGGACAGGTACTTTCAACTTTGTTCATCCTAAGTCAGAGGGTGAAAGTCGTTCTTAATTTTTCCTAAAGTCATCCATTCCAACTTCTTTCTTAGCTAGTGATCCAGTGCCAAAATTCAGAGACGACAACAGAGATAAGGTGCTAGGCTCTAAGTCTCAGGGCAGTATTAGCAGTGCCCGAACCTACCCTCTTTGTTAGACATGTGGCAAGCACCATCAGGGTACTGTCAGAGCTGTCGGTGATGTTTACTTCGGATGTGGAAAGCCAAGCCACAGAGTAAGAGATTATCCCCATCCAGGTCCTCAAGGTCAGCGTAATGGCCCTCCAGCTCAGTCCGGTCGCCTGAATCAGCGGGTGCCTCTTCCAGTGCTACCAGTGGGCAATGCCCAAATAAACTCTATGCTCTTCAGTCCTGATAGGATCAGGAAAATTCTACTGATGTGGTTACTGGTACGCTACAAATCTTTCATGTGCATATTTATGCCTTGCTAGATCCAGGAGCTTCTTTGTCTTTTGTTACTCCCTATATAGCAGTTGATTTCAGAGTCAGTCCCAAAATTTTAGTAGAGACCTTCTCAGTCTCTACCCCAGTGGGTAAAACTATCATAGCCTGACGGGTATACAGAAACTGTCTGATTATGGTATCTCAAAAAGTCACTTCAGCAGACTTAGTAGAATTAGAGATGACTGATTTTGATGTCATTCTCAGCATAGATTGGCTTCACTACTGCTATGCCACAGTCGACTGCAGAAACAGAGTTGTGCAGTTTCCGTTCCCAAATGAACCTGTCCTAGAGTGGAAGGGTAGTACTTCAGTTTTTAGAAGTCAGCTTGTTTCCTACCTTTAGGCACGGAAAATGATATCTAAGGGATGTATCTATCATTTTGTTCGAGTTAAGGACACTAGTTCTAAAACTACCAGTCTTGAATCAGTCTCAGTAGTGAATGAATATTCAGATATCTTTCCTGAAGATCTTCCAGAAATTCCTCCCGAAAGGGAAATAGACTTCGATATTGATCTCCTTCTGGATACTCAACCTATATTTATTCCACCATACAGAATGGCACCATTAGAACTCAAAGAGTTGAAAGAACAATTGAAGTATCCCCTAGATAAGGGATTCTTCAGACCCAGTGTGTCCCCATGGGGCGCTCCAGTCTTATTCATGCGCAAGAAAGACGGTTATCTTAGAATATTTATAGACTATCGTCAGGTCAATAAAGTCACCGTCAAGAACAAGTATCCACTTTCCAGAATCGATGACTTGTTCGATCAACTTCAGGGTGCCAGCTATTTTTCTAAGATAAACCTCAGATCAGGCTATCATCAGCTTAGGGTCAGAGAATGTAATATTCCAAAAAAACTTTCCATACTCGGAATGGTCACTTTGAATTCTTAGTTATGTCTTTTGGTCTTACCAATGCCATAACAGCCTTCATGGACTTGATGAACCGTGTGTTCAAGCAGTACTTGGACATGTTCATCATAGTCTTCATAGATGACATTCTTGTCTATTCCTACAGTGAGCACGATCATGCAGACCATCTTAGAATAGTATTACAGACTCTCAAAAATCATCAGTTGTTCGCCAAATTTAGTAAGAGCAAATTTTGGCTAAGTTCAGTAGCATTCCTTGGTCATATCATTTTCGGTGACGGCATTAGAGTTGATCCTCAAAAGACCAAAGCAGTAAAAAACTGGCCTCGCCCGGTCTCTCCATCAGATATCAGGAGTTTCTTGGGGTTGGATGGCTATTACAGAAGGTTTATTGAGGGATTTTCTTCTATTGCATCCCCTATGTCCAGATTGACTCAGAATAAAGTCAAGTTTTATTGGTCAAATCCTTATGAGAAGAGTTTTCAGGAGTTGAAGACTCGACTCACCACAGCCCCACTTTTAGCTCTTCCAGATGGATTAGATGGGTTTTTGGTGTACTGTGATGCATCTAGAGTGGGTATGGATTGTGTCCTCATGAAGCATGGTAAGATCATAGCCTACGCCTCCAGACATCTTAAACCTCATGAGAAGAATTACCTGAATCATGATCTTGAGTTAACAACCGTAGTTTTTTCCTTAAAGATTTAGAGGCATTACTTGTTTGGTGTTCATATAGATGTATTCACAGATCATAAGATCCTTCAATATGTATTCTCTCAGAAAGATCTTAACCTCCGTCAGAGAAGATGGTTAGAGCTCTTGAAAGATTATGACATGAGTGTCCTCTATCATCTGGGCAAGACGAATGTAGTGGCCGACGCTCTCAGTAGACTGTCTATGGGTAGTGTTGCTCATGTTAAGGATAGTAAGAAGAAGTTAGCTCAGGATGTCCATTAGCTTGCCCGACTAGGTGTTCGCTTAGTCGATTCAGCAAAAGGTCGTATATGAGTTCAGAATAGTTCAGAATCACCTCTAGTATCCGAGGTAAAAGAAAAGCAAGATAGAGATCCCAATCTTGTTAAGTTGAAAGAGTTGAACTGAGATTAGAAGATAGAGGTTTTCTCCCAAAGAGGAGATGGTGTATTGCGTTGTCAGGACTATCTGTGTATGCCAGGTGTAGATGACTTGAGGTAATGAATTATTGCAGAAGCGCATGGTGCGCACTACTCCATTATCTAGGGGCCACTAAGATGTACCGCAACTTGCGGGAGATCTAATAGTAGAGTGGGATGAAGAAAGCTATTACAGAGTTTTTGGATAAGTGCTCTACACGTCAGTAGGTTAAGATAGAGCATCAGAAGCCTAGTGGGTCCATACAGGAGTTTAATATTCCTACTTGGAAGTGGGAAGAAGTGAACATGGACTTTGTGATGGGTTTTCCTCGTACTCGTCATCAACATGATTCAGTTTGGGTCATTATAGATAGGATGACCAAATTAGCTTATTTCCTTCCAGTCCATACCTCCTATTCAACCGAGGATTATGCCAAACTCTATATTATGGAGTTGGTCAGATTACATGATATTTTGTTATCTATTATCGCAGATAGAGGTACCCAGTTCACCTCTCATTTTTGGAAAGCGTTCCAAAAGGGTCTTGGTACCCAAGTTTATCTCAGTACAGCCTTTCACCCTCAGACAGATGGTCAAGCAGAATGGACCATTCAGACCTTAGAAGATATGCTAAGGACGTGTGTAATTGATTTCAAGGGTAGTTGGGATGACCACTTGCCTTTGATTGAGTTTGAATACAACAACAGTTATCATTCCAATATTCAGATGGCTCTATTCGAATATCTCTATGGTAGGAGATGTAGATCTCCAATTGGTTGGTTTGAAGTCAGCAAGGCCAAAGTAATAGGGCCTGACTTGGTCTTCGATACCTTAGAGAAAGTTCAGTTAATCAGAGAGAGGCTCAAGATAGCACAGAGCCAACAAAAATCGTATGCAGATGTGCGCAGAAAGGATCTTGAGTTCGAAATTGGTGATTATGTGTACCTGAAAATCTCTCCCATGAAGGGAGTGAAAAGATTAGTCAAGAAGGGAAAGTTCAATCCCTGATATATCGATCCTTTCAAAATTCTCAGTCGCTTTGGTAAAGTAGGTTATGACCTCGAATTGCCTTCAGATCTTGCTTTAGTGCATCCAGTCTTTCATGTCTCCTTGTTTAAGAAGTGCATAGGTGACCCAGTAGTTGTAGTCCCAGTAGAGGGCTTAGACATTCAGAACAACCTTTCTTTCAAGGAGATCCCAGTCGAAATTCTTGACTACCAAACTCGCAGACTGAGGAACAAAGAAGTCCCTCTAGTCAAAGTTCTTTGGCAGAATCAGTCCATTGATGGAGCTACTTAGGAAGAAGAAGCAGACATGCGGACCAAGTATCCTCACCTCTTTTTCGCAAACTCAGACTCAGCCCAGGGTAATAGCTTTTCTTGAGCTTATTTTGTTTCATGTTCAGATTTCAGTTATAAACTTGGTATCAAATACCCTTGCATATCCAGTCATATGTTCATGTATCGTGTCAGTCACGTATTCATGTATCAATTATGCATTCTCACTATGAGAAACTTAGTTCCTCAGAACACTCAGTCACGCATTCATGAATCAGTTACTCATGCATCAGATATGCATGTTCAGTATGATATATATTCAGTTTATCAGTCATGTTAGTCATGGAGTTATGTTTCAGTCATTCATGTTCAGGATATGCTTCAGTTTACCATTTCTCCCCTCTCAATCAGTCTCATTCGAGGACGAATATTTCCAAGGGAGAGATATTGGAATACCTCAAACTTTCTTTAAGTCAAATCTAATCTCCAGAATAGTTAGTGATGACTTCCTAGATGATTAATTTTTAAACAAAAAAAGAATTTTCCTTATTTCAAATTTTTATCATATGGAAAATTGAATTAGCTTTCCAACGATACCAATATCGTCCAAATTTAGTATCAGATTCAAAGTTATGGACATTTTATAGAGAACTGTTGGGACTGCTCAGAAGCGACAATCAGGCGAATAGATCGTCGAGCCAGCAATGGACCATCGCCCAAACCATCGCAGGTGAGGCAATAAGTCAATCTTCTGGATAAGGTATGACAGAAAGGTTGACGGACCGTCCAGCTTGCGACAGACCGTCGCCCAAGGCATCGATACTAAGGCAGTAATTCCCTATTTTGGTTGAAGTGCGACGGTCAGGACGACGGACCGTCGACCCAGCAATGGACCGTCGCACGAGCCATCGCAGATCCCATTTAGAGATTTTAAGCCATTTTTAAAAGGGTATTTGGGTCTTTTTCCACCAGTTTTAACCCCTAATTATACCATACCATAGCTCATAACTTCATTATCTATTCACTACACCAAATTAGGGTTTCTCTCAAAGATCAAACCCCAGGAACAAGAAACCCTAGGTGCTTAATCCCAAGTCAAGAATTCAAGTTTTTCTCCACTAATCTTCAAGAAATCATCCACCCAGGTATGTCAAGTATTCATTCATGAATTCCTTTCGTCCATGATGCCCAAGAATCTAATTTTAAATTATAAATTGTGATGTTTATGTTGTGGATTGATTATGATCATGTTGATTTTGTGTATGATACCCAAGTTGGAATCGTTAAATGTGTTTTCATTAATTTATGCTAGCATGTGGATTGAAATCTACTAAATTGTGTTGATTTACGCAACCATGATGAATTAATTTAATGTCTATGCCTAAACTTATAGTTATACATGCAAGGTGTTTGACAAAATGCCTAAGAGAATAGGAAATATGCGTTATGACTCAATTGTGACCAAAATGATGAACCTATGCTTCACCCTTATATTCAAAATGACTTCCATGTTATAGTTATACGTTGAAATTGTTTGATGGATTGTTCATGAGATTAGCCTATGAAATTATAACATGTTTATATGCTTTCCTATTCATATACCAAACCATGATAATCAAGTGCCTCATGAAATTCCCCAATGATTGTATTATGGATTATTGATTATGGTCGTGAGTCTAGGAATTTTCATGTCTTGTTAGTTTCATACTATCGAGTCCTAGGGGGTACTTTTACCCAATAATTTAGTTGTGTGCCTAGATCCAGTGTCAGTTTTATGATAACCTCAGTTAAGCCATGATCAGTAGAATTCAGTCAGTTACATGACTCAGGAAACCTCAGTAAATTCAGTATCAGTCCAATAATCTCAGTAATCTCAGTTAGTTATCAGATCTCAGTAATATTTCGTCAGTCAACAAAACTCAGTGAACTCAATTTAGTTCAGTTCAGTTAATCATGTTCAGTGTTTATTTAAATGGGAGTAGGATTCAGTATCGAGTGAGCCCAACAATGGGAACTCACCTGTTATTAGAGGTTGTGATTCTTAGAAGCAATCCTTATGCTCCAGAACTATGTAGTCAGTGTAGGTTGAGACATCAAACCTACTAGTTGAGGGTAGAAGAGGTGGTTTAACCTTTTATATAAGGGTCACACCGTTCTTCTTAGAGTACCGATTAGATGGGGGATCACTCACAGCTTATCCTTACTAGTGGCGCGGTATTGATACCTTTCCAATTGGGGTTACAAATTGGCCCCCAACTCAGCTATAATAGCTTATTAGGGGCATGTAGGTTAAAGGAATACTTTCCACATTACAGTCGCAGACTCAATCTCAGTAATAGAACTCAGATAGTTCTATAGAATTCAGGACTGTCAGATACAATCACTCATCTCAGTATGAAACTCAGCTAGTCCCATTAGAACCTAGACTATCAGACATAGTCGCTCAGTATCAGTTATTAGAAATCCATGTTATCAGTATTCAAACTCAGTAATAAGTGTTGTCACAATCTCATTTACAGTTATGTATTCATGCATGTATTCCCACGTTTATGTTACTCAGTCAGTCAGTATTGTTCATGCATATGAACCCTTACATTCAGCCTATCTCACTTGCATACTAGCACATTCAAACGTACTGACGCATAATTTTCTTTTGCGATATGGTATTTTATACCATAGGTTCAGAAGCACGAGCTCCAAAGCATCAGTAGCATTCCAGTTTCAGCAGTCAGACTATCAGTGAGTCCTCATCATTCGAGGATGTTATTATTTGATTATTTCATTCTTTCATTACTTAGTTTATTTCAGTAGTTGAAGTTAGTTGGGGACATGTTCCATCAACTCCTTATTCAGTCAGTTTTAGAGGCTTTCAGACTATAGCATGCTCAGACAGTTTATTTTAGTTCATGTTTTGGTATTAATATACCATACTCTGAGATAGTATGTTTTATCCATTTTGAACCTTATGGCATGTTTCAGTCTATTATTTTCATATATTACATGATGTCATACAGTATACAGGTACAGATATCAGTCATGGATTAGCTTATGGTTCTTTGGGGTTATGAACACCGTGTAGCATTTTGGGTACCAGATTCGGGGCGTTACAACACAACATGAAAAGAATGATTGGCAAGCCATCAAAAAGAAATCAACAGCAAAGGGCATTACGCCTCTCCAACAAGTTGCATATCCGATGAAAATGTGTTCAAGCCCTTATAAGAAATCATGCAATTTATATCCAATATGGAAGACAAAGACCAGAATGGTCGAAAGGAGATGGGACAACTCCCAATGAAGCTAATTGCATGGAAATATAGGGAGCTAAATAAATATCATAGGCAAAGAGAGTTAAGGAAGTTTTTATATGAACATAACGTAAATTTACTAGCTATGGTAGAACACAAAGTCAATAAGAAACATAGTGAAGCTATAATAAAGAGAGTGGTAAAAGGATGGAGTCTGGTTGCAAACCATAACTCCCAAGATAAAGGGAGAATGTTGGTCCTACGAAATCCATGAAGTTTATCCATAACAGAATAAATTATACATGAGCCATTTATATATGGGTGATAAAACTACAAAATATAAGTTTTCACTTTGTTACAGTTTATGCCATGCATACCATTGAAAGTAGGATAGAGCTATGAGATGAGCTACAAAAAGTTCATATAGGTGTTCAAGATCTTCTACTATTAATGGCAGATTTTAATGCCATAAATGATATACATGTAACGATCCAAAATATTTCCATGTATGAAAACACTCAAGAAATATCTTACAGACAAATAAAATACTCTAAATGAACCTGAAAAAGTTATTTCTTAAAGAAAAATGAGATCTAAAGTCATTGAGCCAAAAGGCCCAAAAAAAGAACTGGTTGGTTTGTGCCCTACCGCTGCAGTGGTAAAATAACCGTTGCAGTAGAACTCGATAGTAATCAGCTCAGAATATTTTTAAAACTCTCTTTTGTTTTAACCCTTCGCAACTGCCTTTTCTCTCAAAAATACCTTGAACAAACCTCACTTTCCTAGTCATGAGATTTCAAAGGCCTAACTTTATGAGGGAGATTTTGAGGCACACCCGATTGAAATTCGATATGGAAAAGCACTTAGAACTTGCATAACAACTCTCTCCTCTCAATAGCATCATGTTTTATCTATGAGGTAGGCTATGATTTATTTATTCTAGCAATTAGACTTGACTTGAGCTAGATTCATATAACATTGATAGTCAGATTGGGAATTCTCATGCATTAAGCCTTCGAGCACAGTGTTTAAAAGGAAGAAAATAATAAAAATCTGGCTGGGCTTTAATATTGTGGTTAACTGTTGTTGTACTTTGTTGGTTTGATATTAGAGGTATGGAATGGTTTGAATCTTTCGATAATCTTGACTGACTGAGTGAATACTCTAGTTCGTAAGCATGGCGCAAATTAAGTACGATTAAAAGAGAGAGGGGTATTAAGCTAGAGTGTGGTGGAGGATGGTCTTGGTAAATTAAATAGTTATATCCTGTAATGAGGAGGGTTAACAAAACATATATGCGGAGTAGGGTTTAATAGTGGTCTAAAAGAGTTTTAGGCGACCTATGAGTGTAAATAAAAGGGTATCATAATTTAAGAGACCTAGCAACAGTACGTGGCATGATAGGTAGTTGATAAAAGTCATAGAATAACAAGGGTAAGGTTAGTTAGGCCGGGTATGAGCTTCCGACACAAGAATTTAGGAAATAATGTAAAAGTTATATCGAAAATATGAATGAGAGTTGTGTATACCCAAGATTAGAAACGACACCTAGATAGAACTATTGTGGTCTTCTAAGGAGTGTGGTGTAAATATTCTAATAGTGCATATACCTAAGTATACGTATGGAACTAATATTGATGTCTTTATGATTATATGTGTGAAACAATAATTGTGTTTGCTTTCGGACAATGCTTGTGATTATTGATTGCATTGCATATTAATATACTTTGATGTCATGGAAGGGAGATGGTGAGGATGTTAATGATGTTATTGAAATCACAATATTTATGACATTATTGTTGATGATGGTGATATCTCTAGTGATCATGATGTTCATGATGTGGGAAGCAATGTTAATTAGATTGAGAAAAGAAAGTGATTATGCATATATTTAATTTTGTATACATGTATTCATTCACATGTCTTGACATTCTATTATGTTTTATAAATAAATAAATGTATATATATATAGGTTTATTGATAGTGTTGGTAGAGTATAGTAGTGCATTGTGAATTCGAGGTACGTCCTAATCCAACCTTAATGTTAATTGTTCTAAGGATATGGTTAAGGGAACATATTATATGGTATTATCCCTCCTTTCCCGGACATTAGAACTCTAACTCATGGTGATGGTAAAACCTGTAGTACATTACAATAGTGATTTATCGAGATGATCTGATCTAGTATGAGTTAGGAGTTGCGAAAACCAGGTTAATAAGTTAGTTAAGGGTAACAAGGGTATAAGTTAGAGTGGGTGGTTAAAGGGCAAAGATATACAAAAATATGGGATATCATAAATATGGTGTTAATGAATTCATAACATGGGATTTGAAAATCGAAACTTTACTTAAAGCTATGATTTTTTCTTATTTATTATTGATAAAAATTATTTCTAACCCTGATCGGTCAACTATGCCTATGATCAGTATGTATGATTGTATTGAAGCTATGACTACTATATCTCCAATTAGGGATATATCCATGATCCAGGTCAGTTGGGGTTTCTGTAGCAACGACGACGATCACTCAACAACAGCTCTTGTCTTCTCTATTATGTAAGGATGTTGTGTCATGAATCCTCATGTCCCTAATCTAGTGTTCCTACACCGGTTTAGGCTAGTTTTTGAGGACTCATTGTTGATTATCTTCCACATTACTTTTACTTATCAAACATATTAAATCCGAATTATATATATTTAAATTAACTAGATTAGGTTGTTGAAAGTAAATTATTTTAACTTTCGCATTAAATACAGGGTTAAGTAGTAAGGGTTTTTCTATATGGAATAGGTATTAGGTAGGTGCCCGCAAGATTGATGGATTGAGTCATAAAAATACAAGACAGATCAAACAGTGATATTTGCATGAAAGTGACTTAAGGGATTTCAAGGATTTTCTATTTAATACTAACATGGCAGAATTGTTTTATGTTGAAAGTAAATTCACAGAGTAATGAGCATGTGCAAAGAAAGATCGATTGAGCCCTCGTGGATACCAATTGAATATTGTATATGCCTATTGCTTCTATTATTATGATCAAACTTTTTTTTCTAATCACCAACTCTTGTTGATCGCTGTAGATCCCCAGAATATGAGAGAATCTAGACAATTCAACTTCTTTAATTACATAACTAACCAAGAGGAGTTCGGGCAAATAGTTGATTATTGTGGGGAAAAGAATGTGAAAGGCATAACATTGAGGAAACTTTGGCAAAAACTTAGCAAGGTTCGACAAGTTTGCAAAAATTGAAGAATACAAAGTATATTAATGTGGAAGACAAAGTTCAAGAGCTCAAAAATCAGTTGCTAGATGTTTGGTAACAAAGGGTAGATGGTCAACACCACGAGTTAATTGATGAAGAAAAAGAACTAAGGAGACAGTTTGAAAAATGGGCAAGTATTGAAGAAAGTATTTTCACGCAAAAATCATGAGTTCAGTGGCTTAAACATGAGGATTCAAGCTCAACTTTCTTTTTTGCATCTATGAAGAGCGGGAATATACATAAAAAAATCAATGTCCTTCAGAATGCAACTAACATCCTATTTTATGAACCTGCATACATAGAGTTAGAAATTGGCAATTTCTAGGGGATCTATTGGAAATGGTAGCAACATAATTGCCTGTGGGTAATCCTACTATCATTACTTAGTGATATAGTCTACCAAGGCAAGAATAATTATTATTAATTTAGCTAGTCATTAAGGAGGAAGTTAAGCATGCCCTCTGGGATACGAATAAGCTAAAATCTCCAAGCAGATTTTAACTCTTGATTTTATAAAAAAGCTTGGTTAACTATAATTGAAGATGTTACTAATGCAATAATTAATTTCTTTGATAAGGAGATCTTCCCAAAGAAGTGAATTGTACAAGTGTAATATTGATCCCAAAAATAAAAAAAACCACACCACTATAAAGAGTGTAGGTCGATACTTTGCTGTTTTATCCTCTATAAATTATCTCAAAAATTATAGATCAAGCGAATACAAGGTGTGATGGATCTTTTGGTGGATAAGCATTGATCTGATTTTATTCCTAGTGAGGTGGGTACTGATAACATCATCCTTAAAGTGAGTGGATTAAGATTTATGGAAGTAAAAAAATCTCACATTGGTGCATGATGAAGACTGACATGCAAAAAGCATATGATTCTGTACAACGAACATTTTTTGAGAAGGTGTTTTCTAGTCTCAACTTTCCTGATAAGTTTGTCTCATGAATTAGGCACTACCTTAATACAGTGTCTAATACCATTATGATAAATGATAAATTATAGAAGCCCTTTCTTTCTAAAAAGGGATCTTAGGCAAGGGGACCCCCTATTTCCCGTTCTGTTTGTACTTTTCATGGAATATCTCTCAAGATTACGCGACACATTGAAGAATGATCTTACCTTTAAATACCACCTCAAATGTGTTAAAATGAACATTGTCTAATTGGAATTTGTCGATGACCTTTTGCTATTTAGTGGAGAGGATCTTGGTTTTGTCTTATAAGTTTATATATATTTCTTGTCTTTCTCTACATCTTCTGGATTATTAGCAAATTGTGACAAAAAATTCATATATTTGGGGGGAATTGATCTAGAGAGACAGAATGTTACACTATATATATTACAGTTTTCAGAGTGGCAACTACTCTTTAGGTATTTGGGGGGTCCCTTTAAGCTATAAAAGGATATATATTGCTCTATGTCAACCATTTCTTGATAGAATGATGGGAAGGATCACCTACTGGACTTCAAAGTTCCTACCTTACGCGGAAAGGTTGCAACTTATAAAAGTTGTGTTATTTTTAGTTCAAACATTCTGGGCACATGTGTTTATACTGTCAAAAAGATTATTAAATGCATTGAGGCTCTATGTAGGACTTATTTATGGATTGTTGGACAAACAAAAAGTATTAAGGCACTGATTTCCTGGGAGAAACTATTTTTTACCAAGAGTAGCTGGTGGGTTGAATATCCTACATGTTCAAACTTAGAACAAAATAATCACATGCAATTTTATGAGAAATTTGTGTTGTAAAAAAAGATAAGGTTTGGATTGAGTTGGTTCATATTTACTATGGGAAAGGGCATCCTACCTATCTAGATAGAGAGGCCAAAACAAGTTTCTTGGGTACTTCATAAGATTTTCAAGTCAATATCAGTTTTAGAGGCAGCAAGTTATGATTTTCAACAAATAAAGCATATATGCAATAATTCTCAATTAAAATATTTTATTTGAAGTTGAGAGGCCAGTATCTAAAAGTATTATGGATAAGGGTGATATACAAAAATATAAAAATAATTTGCTTATCTTGTATTTTACTATTCATAGAAGATTGTACATGAGAGACAGGTTGGTGAACTGGGAAATCACCACTAGGAACAATGCCTTCTATGTAATAGTGATCTGGAGACTATTGATCATATATTTTTCCAATGTACCTATTCTACGTGTATTTGGAACAGTTGCTACGTTGGCAAGGGTACCATACGCCGGATGAAAATAGGTTGATGAAGTTACGTAGTTGCTAGTTTATGTAAATATCAAGAAGGCAACACATGAGATGTTTCGAATTGTGTTAGCTTGCTGCATCTGTTGACACCTAAGTTTTGCCATCCACAACTACGTTTAATCTCGAGTTTCTTCGATTTTCAAATAAAATCATAACAATTATTTTTTCCAAATAAACGCATTTTAAAATATGCATTTGAGTTAAATTTGTCTTTTAAGTGATAATTATATATTTTCGTATTTGTATACGAGATTATATAAATGATGTCATTTAAATGAATATTTTTATCAAAATTGGACTTTAAATTAAGGATTATTTGGAAAATAAATTTAATAATTAAAATCTTGGTTTAAACATAATTTGATCTCAAAAATAATTTATTTGGATAAATATGTGTTCTATTTTATCAAATCAAGAAGCTCAGGGGTTAAATAAGTATCAATTTATTTTGAATTTTGATTTAATTTAGCCAACCTATAATATTTGACCATAATTGAAATCAAATTGACCATAATTGCGATGCAATTGGCCAAAACTTAAATGAATTGGCCAAATCCCCACTTCTTTCTCTAAATAAACTACCCAACCCAGGCACAAAATCACCCATTTTCTCCAATAAGCAACCCTCCACACCAGCCCGGTCCAAAGCCCAAAAGTCGTTTGACCCGATCCATCACCTATTACCTCTTCTCTTTCAACAAGACATCACCAAAATAAGAACAACTTCAAAAATTCAACACCACCACCAATATCTCAGCCCAACTTCGACCCAAATTCTCCCAAACCGCGTGAATACTCAACAACACATCAACAACCAGTGAAACCAATTAGCTTCAACAAGAACCCGAACCAACCCGTATCCCACTAAACCCATACCCGTTTCACTCGCTTTCAAATAATAAAAGCCCTGGAAGCTTCCTAAAGTTGATGGGTTGACCCTCTCCAACGTTTGAGTCCCGAGTTTCTCGGGTTGATGTGTACGATTTCCTACATAGTTGGTCATCTCGCATTGGTTTAGGGGGTTTATTTCATTTGCTTTTTTTTCATTGGTCCACCGTTGCAATTTATGGGGAAAAAATCCAAAAACAGGTACCGATTAAGGACAAAAATAAACCTGGAGAGGGGATTCAAATTTCGAATTTCAAAAATATCTCCATCAAAAATCCCGAATTTACCCCCAAAAGAAGTCCTAGCCGATTTTCTCTATAAAAGGGTTGTTTTAGGTAGTGAAAAGGGGGATGAAATTTTCTCTTCTGGGAGGGAGTCAAAAATTTTGGGGTTCTTTGGTGGCTGGAAATTCTAGGGTTGAAAATTTTGGTTGAAATCTTGAGGTTGGAATTTTGGAGTTTTGAAATTTGGGGTTTTGAACAATTTGAAACTAAGGAATAAAAAAAAGAAAAAAGAAGTGTTTTTGGAGAAAATTGTCCCTAGCAGTAATTCTTTCCTAGGAAATTCGTCGACTAATTGAAATTCTGAATTGACGACGATAATATTCTCGGGTGGTGGATATGAATCCTACACTAGCTCGTGGTCTTGTTTTTCTGCCTCGAAATAGGTAAACCTACCCTCGCCCTTTTAACTTATTGTTTTCTGCTTCATCCCCTTTCTCTATAGAATTATTTATCTGTTTAGTAGTAATCATGAATGAGGCTGAGTTGTTTGTTGTAGATGCCTTAAAGGCCATAGGTTTGTCTTTAGTAAAAAAGAACATTTAGTTGTGTTGTTACGTCAGGTTTTCTATTTGAATTTTATGATACGTGGTTTCTGTCATTCTTGTCTCAATTTTGTAGCTCGTCATGTAATCTTGACACTATCAAGTAATTTTTTATCTGGATGTTCATCTTATGTACTGTTTGTGCCTTGAATCTCTAGTCTTCAGGGTCAAAATTCATGTCTTGATTATCGTTTAACAGCTTAGCCTGACGTTTTGTCTTATTTAAAGTGGATATATGTCATTTTCTTATCTGTTATTATTGTTGGGATGCTATCGTGTCGAGCTTATAGCGTCGTTGATAGGACTACCTCTTGAGGTCCTTTGGCTTCTCAAATGCCAAAAGGATGATGAGAAAACGTCCAACAGTAAAATTAGAAAATCTTATGATTCTCCGATGACCATGTGATAGTCAAAAACTCATTCTGGAGTTTGTCGGGAAGGAGAGTAGGATAGAAATACTATGCCCCACTGCTTTGTTTTTAGCCTATAGATTGTACTCTTTCTATTGAAGCTTTTGGAGTGTAACTGTATGTTGAAGAATGCCAAATCTGGGAACAGATTTAGTCTCTTGTTATACGTTTGATGTCAAAAATCGATAAAGTTTATAACCCCTTTTTCTTTGAGCATGATTCGTATTGCTTCCTACATAGGTATTGATTTCGCGGTCTAAAACTTTCAAAGTTTTGCAAGACCATGTTTTATGGAATACTAGTGATTGCCTTCATCTATAAGGACTATTATAGACCAAAGGACCAGGGTGTTCGCATTAGTCTTAGGCTTGTTGCTCCGATCCACAAAGAATTTCAAAAAAAAATTCTTGTTGTTTTGTCCTTATCACTGCCTTTAGCTAGTTTGGGATTTTTTTGGATTAACACTATTTTTTAAGCTATGTTATGAAAGAATTAATGTCCAGATTCAAGGTTCTTTCACTAGTGTTATGAAAGAATTTTTGTCCAGATTTCTTTGGATTAAACTGCTTTAATTACATCAACTTACGTTTCTTTATGTTTGGGTAAATGCTATATGGGAGATCCTGTTTCCTCCTTATTTTAGTCATCAAAGATGTCTTTATGTGTGTTAGTTTTATTTCTGAAATGTTGGCCTGGATGTGACAATGAATGCTAAATTTTTCTCATGTCTTCTGTCAACCTATAGGACCACCTTGAGCATGAATATAATTTGTTTGATTGCCATTTGCAGTTTATTATGATGTACGCTTAATTATACTAAGTTCAAACGGTCCAACGCAGAGTCTTAATCCTTTTCTCCTTTATTTTTTGATGCATGTGAATGTGTTATGTCTGAATTCACCATGAACTCTTGATTGCATTTTTCTCATCGAGTCAACCCCTAGAAGAAGTCCCAACATCGATCTTATGACTTACCGAGAACAAGGAGTCGAAAGAGAAGAAAAATGGGATAAAAGTCCCATCTTTGAAGCGACGAAGAAGGCTTGAAAGTCTCACCGTTTTTGTTTATTTATCCATTTTTGTCATCATTTATTTATTTATATTTTATTTAGCTACTCATTTATTCATTTATTTGGGCCTCGAAGCCAAAGTTGTAAATTTAATACAGGTGGAGGAACACTCGAGCCAAAGGCTCAAAAACTAGACTAGGACAGGTGAAGCGGGTCAAAGGCCCAATTAGACTAGGACAGGTTTTCTTGGTTTGGGCCAATAGCCTAAATCCCTTATTTCCTTCCCTTCCCCTCTTCTTTATGATTGTTTTCCTTATGTGTTTTGCGAACCTAGTTAAATCCTTACTTAAGTCGCTAAAAAACTGGTTTTGCATAAACACAAAAATATTACTAAAATTGGTTTTCTTTTCAAAAAATCAAATTCTCAAAGTTAATCAAAGACGTTTTCAAACAATTCAGATAATTGCAAGTTAGTGGACGTTTTAGGTGCCTAACACCTTCCTTAATCGTTAATAGGAACCGCTTACTCAGAATCTCTTAACTTAAATGATTTTTCTGTTTTGATTCGTCTAAGTACATTTAAAGGTTTCTTAATTCCTTTTCAAAATTAAGTGACGACTCTTTTAAAAATCAAAATTCCTCTGCAAAACAGAAATGGTGACTCTGTTGGGGATTTTTAACTAGGTTCTAACCAAATGTTTGATTTCGTCTTTTGATTAACTGTTTATCTGTTTATATGTTTCGATTCTGTAAATATTAACTATCGCATCTCATGGAATATCTGTGCATTATTTAAACTATTCTGGGGTTTCGTGGATGTCCCATCTCCTGTTGTTCAATTCCAAAATGTGTTGGAAATACGAACATCTTATTAGCACGTGAGTCGTCTGACGCTGTTCGTATTTTCAAACTCAAGTTGTCCGCTTGAGAACCAGTGTTCAAACCCACTCTAGACACCGAGGATAGAACGGAACCAAAATCCTGTTTTAGGCATTAGCCTAGGACGACCCAATACCCGAGCGGGGTATTAGGCCCATTATAAAACCCGTACTGTGTCTATTGACCCCGAGTCAACTACAGACGAATCATATTTATATGTTGAAAAAAATACATGCTTGTCTAAATTCAATCCATTATCCTTTGGGGTCGGGGGAAGGTTTATCTTTGTCTGCTTTCAAGTAGGATATGGCTCAACTACATTCCCACGAAATGTTCAAGATGGTTACTAAACTTGACGATTTCTTGAAACTATGGTGGGACCATATGAGTGCAGAAGAGAAAAAAGATTATTAGAACACATATTGGGCATCTTTCTTCTTTGATCGTGATGGACGCTTGGTCCGAAATGATCCATGTACTAACAACCTTTTGGGATGATCAGAATATGGTATTTCGCTTCGGGGATATTGAATTGACTCCCACCATTGAAGAGGTATTGATTTGTTATGAGAGTACGGAAATGTGTTTTAAGAGAAAGGAGACACCTGATAAGAACATTTTAGTCCCGGTTGTGTGGGATCGTCAAAATATCAAGGAGGTATTTTTAATTGATGACGACACCTGGCTAGGAGAACGTGATGGAGCAAATATCACTTTTCGTGAGTTGTATCGTCGGTTCGAAAGATTCAATGTTTTTCACAAATTTGGGCATAAATTTGAGTCAGAAGCAAAATGGAAGGAAACGAAAGCCTTTGCGTTTGCGGTAGGCCTACTTGGAACCATGGTGTTCCCAAAGGGGTAAAATGGCACATATCATCCGAGGGTTGTCTCAGTGACCCATGCACTCTTCTTTGGAATGGAGTACAATTCTAAAAAGGTATTCCATAACTTAGCTCCCATGATTATCGCCGACATATATCGAGCTTTGGGAATATGTCAAGTCGAGAATCATTTCTTTCAAGGATGCAACCTTAGATTACAATGGTGGATGATGATGCATTTGGTGAAAAATCCTAGAACGACACAACATGACCACAAAACAAGGTGGAATCTTCTAGAATCGCACAACATGTGGTTGTTTTTACACAAATTCAAAAGAGAAGTATCTCATGAATTTTGGTTTAAGACTCTTGGAGAATTAAGAGATGATGATGTCCAATGGTCCATTAACTATCTTTATTCAGGGAAATACATTATTTGAGGAGGTAAGTGGCCTTTTATAGTGCTTTCGAGTCTCAAGGGAACCCGTCCCTACAATCATGGTCGAGTTCTTAGGCAATTCGAGATCAAGCAGGAGACGCCTCAAATCGATTCTTTGCTCAGATTCTGCATTAAACATGATGAAAGCGAGCCCCCGCTCAAAGACTATATGATAAACGGGTGGAGAAGGAGAAGGTGGATGGAATTCCCTTTCTGTATAGGGTATAAACCTGAAGTTAGCGACACTTACAAAGAATGGTTAAAAAAAAGCCTCGCCGGAGCATTGATTCCGGGCCAAACGTGCCCACTCGAGTAGTGGATGTCGAATCCGAGCATCAAATTTGACTCCAAAGGCTTCAGGATGAGTTTCAGAAAAGTGAAATCGCGCACCGATAGATGCATGTAGAAGATGCTTTAACAATACGTATGTTGAGGGAAGAGTTGTAAAGAGATAGGCAAGAGGCTGATGATGCTAGGCAGTGTTTAATCAATTTGGATGATAGCATGGCCTCTCAACTCGAAAGTATAGGAAAAATGACTTACGACAGCAAGACACAATTATGCGGGAGTCATCTTATCATCAATAAGTATCAAATAGCATAGGAGGTAAACAAGGCAAAGAAGGCAAAGGCAGATGAAGGAGCCTCCGGTATCTAGTTTTTCTATTTCCCCTGCGTGAGAACTTATCTTCTTTCATGTTATTTCCTTTTTTTTCCTAAATATTGTATCCCTCTTTCATTATCTTTTGTAGGCATTTATGCCATTTTTCATGTCTATATAAGTTGGGGGTTAATGGATTGACTTCGAGGAAGCATATATTTTCTACAAAAATCGTTAAGCCTGAACCCTTGGCTCAAAAATGGTCACCCCGGCTAGGATATGCATTATTATAATATTTTTGTGTGATATTACTGTTTTATGTGCTTATGTGCGTTTGTTTGGATCAAAGGCAAGTTTATCCACTATGTCCTATGGATGAATTTGGCTATGACTCAAACAACTCTAAGTGGTTATTTCCTGTCAAATATTTTGCATTACTTATCACATACGGAAACTAACAAATCTACCTTTGAGTTGTTTTACTTTATAGATAATAGAAATTACTCTGTGTTGATATAAGCTGGCAGAACATCCCTACTTTACCCAATCGAAAGCGCACAAAATCCCATCCTCTGACTATCATTCAAAAATGACAGGAAATGATGAAGAAAACGCACTGACTATCCGGGACAATGTGATAGCGGAACAGAATGAGATGATTGCGGAACTTACAGGAAAGTTAGAAATGCTTCAGAAAGAAATAAATCACACTCGGGGTTTGTCTAACTTGGCCATCACCGACAATGATCCCGCTCTGGGAGGACACGGGACTCTACTCCAAATTCCTCCTCTCAGCACCCCTAATCTTTGGGATCATCCAAATAACGTATCGTTTGTCTCCGCTCCCTCATTTGTCCAAAATACCAATCGTAAAAATAACCCAAATGCCTACCATCCGCAAAATCCATCTCTGACCCAACAGAACCCGTCTCCAAATCCATTCCCAAATCCTCAAAACACATTTTCAAATCAACAAAATGTATTCCCAAATCCGCAAGATTCACTCTTAAACCCACAAAATACGTCAAACCTACCTTCGAATCCCCCAAATTCATATCCAAATCCGCAAAATCCTTCTTAGATTCCTCCAAAATACTCGCAAAGTCCGCAGAACCTTCCCAATTTCCAAAACATCCTCCCCACTTACCAACCAAATTCCTTTCATCCACAAAATCAAGCCTTCTTTCTAAATCCCCCTCAGGCCATCGTATCTCCTGATATCTGTAAACTCCTTCCTAATCCTGAGATGGACCATTACGAGGAGAAGGAGAAAGAGTAGAGGACTGAGCATGAAAATAATTTGCTAGCTATGAAGGAAGAGATCATGAGGATCAAAGAGTCTCATGAAAATTGGGACCACAACGGTTTGGGCTATGACGATTTATGTGTTCACCCTGGAGTAGACCTACCAGATGGGTACAAAGTCCCTAAGTTTTAAATGTTTGATGGTACTAAAAATCCAATGGCCCATCTGAGAAGGTACTGTGAGCAATTGGTAGGGATAGGGAAAAATGAGGCGTTGTTGATGCGCCTATTCAATCAAAGTTTAAGCGGCGAAGCCTTAGAATGGTTCATGTCTCAGGAGCCAAAAAGATGGACTGGTTGGAAAGCATTGGCCTTCCTTGACAGGTTCGCATTCAACATTGAAATAGTCCCTGATTGATAATCACTAGATCGGATCAAACAGAGGAATGACGAAAGTTTTTGAGACTATGATTTTTGTTGGAGGAAAGAAGCTGCCGATGTGTAACCCCCCATGTCCTAGGAAGAAATGGTATCCATGTTCTCGCGCGTGCAAGAAGGAGAATATTATACCAGGATGGTGTCAGCTATCAGGGAAACTTTTTCGGATTTGGTAAAAATAGGAGAATCATTGGAAGAGGGCATCCGGACAGGAAAAATTGCAAAGACCCCATCATCATCTGGGGCTACCATGTTTTCGAAGAAGAAAAAAAAAGACGTAGGCACGATTTCTGCTAATCCTGTTGCAAAAACAAAAAGGAAGATCAACTCTAGGAATGTTTTCTCTTCTCCGCCGTCACCAAGCCTTCAACATGTATTCTATGCCCACCCCCAATACTAAGCTCCACAGTCAAATATCTTTCCTCAATACCAATCTCCACTCTTAAACCTCTAATCCTCGTTCCAAGCTCCACAGCCAAATATCTTTCCCCAATACCCAGTTCCATATCCAAATTATCAGTCTCATTCCAATCCACTCCTCCAAATAATCAAACAAGTTCCCAAGAGCTTCCAAATTATCACCAATTACCTCCTCCTATAAATCAAAGCCATTACAACCCCCTACATCCAAACCACAAAAAGAAACCTCCCAGAAACTTTACCCCACTAGCTGAAAGTCACACCCAATTGTTTGAAAGATTAAAGAATGCTGGTCATTTGCAACCAATACAACCAAGGCCTGTCAATCCCAACTCTCAATTTTTTAATGCAAGTCAACATTGTGCCTATCATTCAGGAGCAGTGGGATACAGTACTGAGGATTGTATCTACCTGAAACATAGGATCCAGAATTTAATCGATCAGAAGGTTATCATGCTCCAGGCACCTACACCAAACTCTAACAGTAATCCATTGCCCAATCATGGGGGACCTACAGTTAATATAATTGAAATCGAGGGTGAATGGGCGTCTGGCAAGACCATTACTAAGGTGAACTCCGAAAAACCCAAAAGGGCAGAAGAGGTAAGAAAGATAGAGAGGTCTGTGGCTGCCCTAAGTGTCAATGAGAAAGCCCCATTTATAGTGACGACGGCTCCGAGTCAGGTGCACCCTCCCCCATCAAGGAAGAAATTCATTGTACAGACCGCTTCTGCCCAAGGGATGACGTGGTCGGGACGATGCTATATCCTTGAGGAATTAACGAACAAAAAAGATTCACAGAAAAGGCCAATCACTTAAGGAAAGGCTGAGGAATTTTGGAGGCGTATGCAACCAAAAGATTAATCAATTATGAAACATTTAGAGAAGACACCAGCCCAAATCTCTGTTTTGGCACTATTAATGAGTTCGCAATACCACCGACAAGCTTTATCGAAGGTCTTAGATGAAGCGTATGTTCCCGCAGGAACGAGTGTTGAGAACCCAGCTGCGATGATAGAAAACACTATGGGGAATCATCGCATATCATTCAGTGATGAAGAGTTGCCATTTGAAAGAGCGATACACAACAAAGCCCCGCATGTCACTGTCATTTACCGAGATTATGCGATTAATCAGGTATTAATAGATGATGGATCTGGTATGAATATTTTCCCCCTCTCTACGTTGGTTCAAATGGGCTATGATCTGGGGAAAATTCATCAAAGCCACATAAATGTGAGAGCATTTGATGGAGGGCAGGGAGATACCATAGGAGAAATTGATTTGTACATCCAAATGGGACCTGCTGAGTTCAAAACTAAGTTTCATGTTATGGATATCCATCCTAGCTACAACTTGATCTTGGGAAGACCATGGATACATGGTGAAAAGGTAGCTTCATCACCCCTTCATCAATTATTGAAGTTTATTTGGGAGGATCATGAAGCAGTCATCCAAGGAGAAGGAAGTCGAGCGAATCGTCCCAATGGTATGTGCCGATGATTGAAGATGTTCCAAAAGGTAGCAGTTTCTATACAGTGGAAATTGTAAATGCTGTGGACAGGGATTCAATGTCCAAAGTGCCAATGCCTTCTGTCTACAAAATGATTGTGACGGTGATGTTAAGAAATGGGTCTAAACATGGTCGAGGTTTGGGTAAGGATCTACAAGGAATTATCGAGCCTATTGTGATCCTAGAGAATGGCTCTAAGTATGGGTTAGGATATCAGCCTACCAAGAAGGATAGGGTTGAGGATGAGTCAGAGAAGAGCCTGTTTAGGCCCTTGCCACTCCTGTTCCAGTCATTTCCTGTATGAGAGGTGTCAGATGATGATGGTCTTGGGGATGGGATAGGAGATTTATTCAAGAGATGCAATGTTGTACCAGAAGCTTTCCCAAAGTCCAGTGAGGTAAAGCAGATTGCGCCAGGGGAGGCCTTGCAAAACTGGACCTCCACTCCACTTATAACCCGTCGCCCGTCGTGGTAGATAAAAGGGCAATTACTGATAGTTTTTAAAATTGGTGATGATCCGGAGGAGGCCCCACGATCTACCTTTTATATCTCAAAACTTTTTTTTCGTATTTTACTGCTTTCAAAAGAGCATGGACTTGTATTTGCGCAAGTCATGAGCCATGGTTTTGTAATTATCTCTTAAATGTCAATAAAAAGGCCTTCATTTATTTAGAAAATTCTATTATTTCTAAAACACTCCTAGTCATATATTTTGTTATTATCATTTTATCATCTAACATGGTTTGTTTGTCCCTTACAGTAACAATAACTTAAAATCTGTCAATGTCATGTCATGTCAAAGTTTAAACAAACAAAATGAAGGGAACGATAATGATTGGAAAGACGGTGATGAGGAACAAGTATTTGAAGATATGGAGGAGTTTGAGAATCAGGAAGAACCCAACCTGGAGGAAACTGAAACAGTGAACCTGGGAGATCACGATGAAATCAAGGAGACAAGCGTCAGTGTTCACCTGGCGGAAGCACAAAAGAGAGAGCTCATTCACCTGTTGCGGGAATATATTGACGTGTTTGCTTAGTCATATGATGATATTCGGGGATTGAGCACCAGTATTGTGTCGCATAAGTTGCCGATAAATTTGGAGTTTGATCCAGTCAAGCAAAAAATATAGAAATTCAAGCCATATTTGAGTCTGAAGATCAAGCAAGAAGTAAGAAACAAATCCAGTCTAAGGTCGCGAAGGTCATAAAATATCTGACGTGGCTAGCCAACATTGTCCCAGTGCCGAAGAAGGACGACAAGATTCGAATTTGTGTTGACTATAGGGACTTGAATAGAGCCAGTCCTAAAGATAATTTTTCATTGCCCAACATTCATATACTTATTGACAACTGTGCAAGGCATGAAATGCAATTATTCGTTGATTGTTTTACTGGGTATCATCAAAGATTGATGGACGAGAAAGATGCAGAAAAGACGGTTTTTATTTTGACTTGGGGCGTTTATCATTACAGGGTGATATTGTTTGGTCTTAAAAATGTGGGTGCAACATATATGAGGGATATGACAACGATTTTCCATGATATGATCCATAAAGAAATTGAGGTGTACGTGAATAATGTAATTATCAAATCCCGTGAGAGTTCGAATCATCTGATCCATCTAGAAAAATTCATCAATAGATTAAGAAAGTACAGTTTGAAGTTAAATCCTGCTAAGTGTGCTTTTGGTGTGCCATCAGGGAAATTGCTGGGGTTCATAGTCAGCAGAAGAGGCATCGAGTAGACCCATCCAAAATCAAGACAATTCAGAAATTGTCACTGCAGAAGATCAAGAAGGAAGTTATAAGTTTCATGAGTCGTTTGAATTACATTAGCAGGTTTATCGCTCAGTCGACAGTCATATGCGAGCCAATTCTCAACATGCTGAAGAAAAATGCATTGAATGAGTGGACAGAAGAATATCAGAGAGCTTTTGACCGCATTAAGGAATATTTATCTGTACCGCTGATTTTGGTACCGCCAAGAGAAGGAATTCCATTGTTGTTTTACCTGTCAGTCTCAGAAAATGCTTTCAGGTGTGTCCTCGGGTAACATAATGAGACCGGTAGGAAAGAGATGGCCATTTACTACTTGAGTACAAAGTTCAAGCCATATAAAGCCTGTTACACTCTTGTAGAAAGGATATGTTATGATTTGACTTGGGCAGCACAGAAGTTGAGGCATTATCTGTCGTCCTACACAACATACATCATCTCGAGAATGGATCCATTGAAGTATATATTTCAAGAGGCCATGCCTACAGGGAAGCTTGCTAAATGGCAAATGTTACTGAATGAGTTTAACATTGTATATGTAACCCAAAAGGCAATCAATGGTGGGGCAACTGGTTCTCAAATGAATATTCCCTCACCAAGAGGAGAACAAGGGCAAGTTCGCTCCAAACTGGCAAGGGACACACATAGTTCGCAAGGTATTATCTGGAGGAGCTCTTATTTTGTCTGAGATGGATGGCACAGAGTGGACCAAACCAATCAATTCTGATGCGGTAAAGAGATATTACGTTTGAAAGGCATTCTAGTTTTCGTGTTTCTTTAGTTTACCTGTAATCACCTTTGTAATAATGTGTTTTTCTAATGTGTAACTACCTAGAATCCTTTTCCTTTATGTACAAACTACGTTTGACCTGAATTCCCAAGAAAGGGATACGTAGGCGGCCTATGTCGGCTTTGGTCAACCCCTTAGGATAATTTATCCTTTCCCTTTATGTACGAACTACGTTTGACCTGAATTCCCAAGAAAGGGATACGTATGCGGCCTATGTCGGCTTCGGTCAACCCCTAAGGATAATATATCCTTTCCCTTTATGTATGAACTACGTGATGACCTGAATTCCCAATAAAAGGGATACGTAGGTGGCCCATGTCGGCTTCGGTCAACCCATTAATTTCTTTTGTATATCCCTAGCATAGTTCTGAACTACGTTGACCTGATTCCTGCTTCAACGGGATACGTAGGCCCCCCAACGGCTCGGTCATATAACCCCAGGAAATAGAAACTGGGGCAGAATTTTCAAGAAGGAATCTCAAAAATTCACAAGATAATATCGACGTCCAACAAAGAGAATAAAGATCAGCAAAGACTTCAGATCCACTCGAGTTGGTATCATCTCAAATAACTCTAAACTGGGGCAAAAATTTTTAAGGAAGACCTTAAAATTTCCGTCAGATGCTAGAACATATTTCAAATTCCCCCAGCACCAGAGATTAAGGCCAAGCTTTTAAAGCAGTCAGCTACTACAAAGTCTAGGCAAGCTCAATTTCTTGCTATGATAGAACTACTTAAAGAAAACCTCCAACAATGATCATGAGCTTTGGAAATCATCCGTCGGATATAGTCAAAACTACGAGGAAGAAGTTCATTGAGCTAGTACATGATATGACTGGCAGAGATTTTCTAAAGTTTTATAGAAGCTTTCGAAATTATTTTCTAAAAATTAAGACTATTTTCAAAAATATCTTACAACTCACTTATTTAGTACTTGCCTAGACATCACTTGGGATGGAGTGTCAGGATGGAAGTCCCGACATGGCGGAATGCCCAAGATATGGCAAACAGCAAATCAAGGATCGAAGAAGGTCAACACGAAGTAATTTCATTCAAACTAATCATCTTTTTGTGGATGCAGGGATTAATACACGAAAGTGAGAGTCTCTTTCAAAAATCCCCGAGCAAATTGGGAGCCACAACAGAGCATTAATGCCCAAGAAAGGTATTTTAGGGTAGCTCTAAAAATAGGTTTAATACCCATTTATTGAGGACCTTCTGATTTGTCCATCTCATTTCTTGAGACCATGGGCGACAAACAAAAGCGCCATGTCTTCTTCACAAACATTGTATTTAGAAGTTTCTTAAAAATAGTCACTAGTAAAAGCGACTTTGTGTCTACTAATCATCTATCTTGAGTACAGGTACATGTAGAAAGTAAGGCGCTGACAAATGAAGTCAGGTAAAATTACTTTAAAATTTGCCAAAAGGGCCATTGCATATCATTGCCGCAAGGGCCATTGCATATCATTGCAGTAAGGGCCATTACATATCATTGCCACAAGGGCCATTTCATATCATTACCGCAAGGGCCATTGCATATCATTGCCGAAAGGGTCATTGCATATCATTGCCACAAGGGCCATTACATATCATTGTCGCAAGGTTCATGGCACATCATTGCCGCAAGGGCCATCACATATCATTGCCGCAAGGGCCATTGCATATTATTGTCAAGAGGGTCATCTCATATCATCGCCCAAGAAGGCTATTCATATATCTGTTAACACATGAGACACAACACTGGCGTCGAGGATATCATCAACATTCATATATCTATTAACACGTGAGACACAACGTTGGTGTTGAGGATATCATCAACATTCATATATCTATTGACACATGAGACACAACATTGTCGTCGAGGATATAATCAGTAATATATCTGTTAACACACAAGACACAATGCTGACATCGAGAATATCATCATAATTCAATATCTGTTGACACGCAAGACAATGCTAGCATCGAGAATATCATCATTATTCAATATCTGTTGACACGCAAGACAAAATGTTGGCATCAAGGATATCATTATCATTCAATATCTATTGACGCGCTAGATACAAGCTGGCGTCGAGGATATTATCAGCATTCAATATATCTGTTGACACGCAAGACACAATGCTGGCGTCGAGGATATCATCATCATTTTATATCTGTTGACATGCAATACATAAACACTGGCATCGAGGATATCTCATCATTTTATGAATCAGCATCTAAATGCATCAAGAGCACACGATTTGAAGGGACGCCTTTAAATCGCTATCTAAGGATGAATGATGTATAAGATTTCCTAGAAATTAACAATTTGAGGGTCATCTATAAGTCATATTATTTGAAATAAGATAGTGTGCAAGATCACCTATGAGTTGATAGCCTGTAGGTCATCCGTAAGCCACAACAACATCTAAACCGGATAGTGTGCAAGATCGCCCAAAAATCGATAGTTCAAAGATTATCCGTAAATCACAACTAAATCCTTACCGGAGAATATGAAAGATTATCAAATTGATACGTCCAAGGTTCTCTATAAGCCACGTCATATCCAAGATCAATTATGTGCAGGATTACCCAAAGACTAACAATATGAGAGATTATCTATAAGTCATATTATATCCAAGGTCGGATGATGTGCAGAAACACCTAAAAGCTAGCGATTGGACGAATATCTGTAAGCCATATCTTATCCAAAGTCGGATAATGTGCAGGATTACCTAAAAGCTAACAATTCAAAGGATATCTATAAGTCGCCTCGTATCCAACGTCAAATAGTGGGTAAGATTATCCAAAGATTGACAATTTGAGGAAAATTTATAAATCAATTATCGGCTATAACCGGAGAGGTTATCATTCCATATACAACAAGTGATATAGGTAACCAAAAGGGTAGCTACACCAGCACAAGATTACGTGATTGTAGGGACCGTTCTGCATAAAGTATTGCCAGTGTCCAAAAAGGCCACCCCACTTTGAAGACATATTCAACCAACAAATGCCATAATTATACAACAACCAAGAGGGCTTTTGTGTTTGTTATCGCCGGTTATTTCATTCCAAATAGGTACAAGAAGAGATGACTCCATTTTTCAAGCCACAACTCACGTGGAGATATGGTAAAAGACTACATACCTCTTTCGTGAATTATGTTTAGCTCTAACACTTTTTTCTTGAATCATTGTCGAGAGTATCCAAGAGGATGAAAATCTCAAATCAAAACCACAGGTACGGAGACTTCAAATAGGACGCAACACAAGGTGGAACTCTTTCTTAGCAGCAAAACGAGACATAGTCTGGAGAGGGATGTCAAACTCTCTAGACGCGAGCTAAATGATAATCACCACCACCATCCAACCACACCCCTGTTATAAGGCATATAGCTATTTCAGGATATTCTGGTTTCAGCTCCACCTTCGGGATATTTCTAAACTCATGTCGAGGGTAACCTTATCTTTCTTCCAAATTCGATTGATAAGACTCCTAGAGTTTCGGAAATTATGCCCAGGGAAATTCTTACCTATGGATGTGAAGAGATCCACGTTCATGGTTAAGAGGCTACAAACCTTTTTTCCGCAACTCAATCAACTTGTCACTCATCTTGAGCCAAAGATCGTCCAAAATAAAAGACTATTTTTTATACCGATTCCCTGAAATCTTAGGGATATGTAGGTTGAAATCTATGTAGAAAACTCGACTGCATTCCAACCTCCCCCAAATCCCTTTATTCCCCAGCTTCTCGGTTTAACCAAAAACTCTAAAATCGTGATAGTTAGTGAATTTTCTTGAAAATCATGCTTAAAATCAAGCTTTATGTACTACAAGTGGCCTGAATTATCATGAAAACTGAGATATGTAGGAAACCTGATACTGAGGTTCGGTCATAACTCCATGAAACTCATGCGGAAAACCAACCTCTCTTAGATACGAATTTGTGGTCAGACAAAAATTAGGAACGTCAGTCTTCCTTTGCCCAGGATTACTTGCATCCATCCTACCCAAAGGGAAGGGGCAATTGTTGATGCCTAATTTTTGCCCTCCACAACTACGTTTAATCTCGAGTTTCTTCGATTTTCAAATAAAATCACAACAATTATTTTTTCCAAATAAATGCATTTTAAAATATGCATTTGGGTTAAATTTGTCACTTAAGTGATAATTATATATTTTCGTATTTGCATATACGGGATTGTATAAATGATGTCATTTAAATGAATATTTTTATCAAAATTGGACTTTAAATTAAGGATTATTTAGAAAATAAATTTAATAATTAAAATCTTGGTTTAAACATAATTTGATCTCAAAAATAATTTATTTGAATAAATATGTGTTCTATTTTATCAAATCAAGAAGCTCGGGGGTTAAATAAGCATCAATTTATTTTGAATTTTGATTTAATTTAGCCAACCTATAAGATTTGGCCATAATTGAAATCAAATTGACCATAATTGCGATGCAATTGGCCAATTAATTTTCAATTTGGCCAAAATTTAAATGAATTGGCCAAATCCACACTTCTTTCTCTAAATAAACTACCCGATCCAGGCCCAAAATCACCCATTTTCTCCAACAACCAACCCTCCACACCAGCTCCGTCCGAATCCCAAAAGTCGTCTGACTCGACCCATCACCTATTACCCCTTCTCTTTCAACAATACATCACCAAAACAAGAGAAGCTTCAAAAATTCAACACCACCACCAATATCTCAACCCAGCTTTGACCTAAATTCTCTCGAACCACGTGAATACTCAATAACACATCAACAACCAATGAAACCAATCAGCTTCAACAAGAACCCGAACCAACCCGTATCCCACAAAACCTATAACTGTTCCACTCGCTTTCAAATAATAAAAGCCCTGGAAGCTTCCTAAAGTTGATACGC
This sequence comes from Capsicum baccatum var. pendulum, assembly GCA_030864225.1. Classification (NCBI taxonomy): domain Eukaryota; kingdom Viridiplantae; phylum Streptophyta; class Magnoliopsida; order Solanales; family Solanaceae; genus Capsicum; species Capsicum baccatum. The sequence continues at coordinate 235,059,077 of CM061560.1, read as the reverse complement.
TAGCCCTCTCCAACGTTTGAGTCCCGAGTTTCTCAGGCTGATGTTATGATTTCGTACAAAGTTGGTCATCTCGCATTGATTTAGGAGGTGTATTTCATTTGCTTTTTTTTTCATTGGTCCACCATTGCAATTTCTGGGAAAAAATCCAAAAACAGGTACCGATTAAGGACAAAAATAAAGCTGGAGAAGGGATTCAAATTTCGAATTTCAAAAATATCTCCATCGAAAATCCCTAATTTACCCCCAATAAAAGCCCTAGCCAATTTTCTCTATAAAATGGTTGTTTTAGGTAGTGAAAAGGGGATGAAACTTTCTCTTCGGGGAGGGGGTCAAAATTTCTGGGGTTCTTTGGTGGCTAAAAATTCTAGGGTTGAAAAAATTGGTTGAAATCTTGAGGTTGGAATTCTGGGGTTTCAAAATTTTGGGGTTTGAACAATTTGAAACTAAGGAATAAAGAAAAGAAGAAAGAAGTTTTTTTGGAGAAAATAGAGTCCCTAGCAGTAATTCTTTCCTAGAAAGTTCGTCGACTAATTAAAATTCTGAGTTCAAGACGACAACAATATTCTTGGGTGGTGGCTGTGAATTCGACACTAGCTCGTGGTCCTGTTTTGCTGTCCCGAAAGAGGTAAACCTACCCTCGCCCTTTTAACTTATTGTTTTCTGCTTCATCCCTTTTCTCTATAGAATTATTTATCTGTTTAGTAGTAATCATGAATGGGGTTGGGTTGTTTGTTGTAGAGGCCTTAAAGGCCATAGGTTTGTCTTTAGTAAAGAAGAACATTTAGTTGTGTTGTTACGTCAGGTTTTCTATTTGAATTTTATGATATGTGGTTTCTGTCATTCTTGTCTCGATTTTGTAGCTCGTCATGTAATCTTGACATTATCAAGTAATTTTTGATCTGGATGTTCATCTTATGTACTGTTTGTGCCTTGAATCTCTAGTCTTCAGGGTCAAAATTCATGTTTTGATTATCGTTTAACAGCTTAGCCTGACGTTTTGTCTTGTTTAAAGTGGATATATGCCATTTTCTTGTCTGTTGTTATTGTTGGGATGCTATCGTAACTGTCGAGCTGATAGCGTCGTTGATAGGACTACCTTTTGAGGTCCTTTGGCTTCTCAAATGCCAAAAGGATGATGAGAAAACGTTCAACAGTAAAATTAGAAAATCCTATGATTCTCCGATGACCATGTGACAATCAAATACTCATTCTTGAGTTTGTCGGGAAGGAGAGGAGGATAGAAATACTATGCCCCACTGCTTTGTTTTTAGCCTATAGATTGTACTCTTTCTATTAAAGCTTTTGGAGTGTAACTGTATGTTGAAGAATGCCAAATCTGGGAACAGATTTAGTCTCTTGTAATACGTTTGATGGCGAAAATCAATGAAGTTTATACCCCCTTTTTCTCTAAGCATGATTCGTATCGCTTCCTACTTAGGTAATGATTTCGCGATCTAAAAATTTCAAAGTTTTGCAAGACCATATTTTATGGAATACTAGTGATTGCCTTCGTCTATAAGGACTATTATAGACCGAAGGACCAGAATTTCTGTGGCGGGGTGTTTGCATTAGTCTTAGGCTTGTTGCTCCAATCCGCAAAGAATTTCAAAAAAAAAATTCCCGTTGTTTTGTCCTCATCATTGCCTTTAGCTAGTTTGGAATTTTTTGGGATTAACACTATTTTTTAAGCTATGTTATGAAAGAATTAATGTCCAGATTCAAGGTTCTTTCACTAGTGTTATGAAAGAATTTTTGTCCAGATTTCTTTGGATTAAACTGCTTTAATTACATCAACTTACGTTTCTTTATGTTTGGGTAAATGCTATATGGGAGATCCTGTTTTCTCCTTATTTTAGTCATCAAAGATGTCTTTATGTGTGTTAGTTTTATTTCCGAAATGTTGGCCTGGATGTGACAATGAATGCTAAATTTTTCTCATGTCTTCTGTCAACCTATAGGACCACCTTGAGCATGAATATAATTTGTTTGATTGCCATTTGCAGTTTATTATGATGTACGCTTAATTATACTAAGTTCAAACGGTTTAACGCAGAGTCTTAATCCTTTTCTCCTTTATTTTGGATGTATGTGAATGTGTTATATTTGAGTTCACCATGAACTTTTGATTGCATTTTTCTCATCGATTCAACCCCTAGAAGAAGTCCCAACATCGATATTATGACATACCGAGAACAAGGAGTCGAAAGAGAAGAAAAATGGGGTGAAAGTCTCATCTTTAAAGCAGCGAAGGAGGCTTGAAAGTCTCACTGTTTTTGTTTATTTATCCATTTTTGTCATCATTTATTTATTTATATTTTATTTAGCTACTCATTTATTCATTTATTTGGGCCTCGAAGCTAAAGTTGTAAATTTAATACATGTGGAGCAAGACTCGAGCCAAAGGCTCGAAAACTAGACTAGGACAGGTGAAACGGGTCAAAGGCCCAATTAGATTAGGATAGGTTTTCTTGGTTTGGGCCAATGGCCTTAATCCCTTATTTCCTCCCCTTCCCCTCTTCTTTATGATTGTTTGCCTCATGTGTTTTGTGAACTAGTTAAATCCTTAGTTAAGTCGCTAAAAAACTGGTTTTGCATAAACACAAAAATATTGCTAAAATCGGTTTTCTTTTCAAAAATCAACTTCTCAAAGTTAATCAAAGACGTTTTGAAACAGTCTGGATAACCGCAAGTTAGCGGACGTTTTAGGTGCCTAACACATTCCTAAAACGTTAATAGGAACCGCTTACTCAGAATCTCTTAACTTAAAATGATTTTTCTGTTTTGAATCGTCTAAGTACATTTAAAGGTTTCTTAATTCCTTTTCAAAATTAAGTGGCGACTCTTTCAAAAGTCAAAATTCCTCCGTAAAATAGCATCTACTTAATATGGATTGAGTGTAATGAGAGGATTTTTCAAGTAAAACAAAGATCGAGTCCTTAAAAATGATTGTTCAAATCTTTTCCCCTTCTTCCTTATCGGTAGGGCAATCTTCTTTTATGGACTTCACCTCCTATCTGTAGGGCTAATCTACAACCCAAATTAGCACGTAGAGTGGAAGAACTGAACTTGAAGTAACTGGTAAAGCTATTGTCATGTGATCAGGTGGTCACAAGTTCAAGTCTTGAAAACAGTCTCTAACAGAAATGTAAGGTAAACTTTCGTACAATACACCCTTGTGATGGGGCCCTTCCATGAATCATACGTATAACGAGAGCTTTAATGCACCGAACTGCTCTATTTCCTTAGTGGGAGAACTGAACTCTTATTCTAAGCCTAGCTTGATGATGTAGGAGCAGCCTTGTTTTGTTTCGTTTGAATACTGGTGCTGGGATTATGTCTAGGTAGCGGTGTATGGTATAAGACTCTGTACAGTTTCTATTTGGTAAATAATAAATATTACAAGGTTAGTTATCAAAAAAGAATTTTTTTTAATTATATGAGTGTTCGTATCAATACATACGTGTTAGTTAATTTAACTAACACTAGATTAATATGTAGAGCAATCATACATTGCGACATAACTATTTTTTTTATAAAGTCTCACCTAGTCAATTAGTCAAGCATTAATTTTAGAGGTATTTTAAATCTAAAGAATAAGGTTAAGGGTTTTGTAAATTTTTATCTTACGTTGTTCAAATATATGATTCAAAAATTTATTTTTTGAATAAATTTAAATTTTTCCTTACCCCTCCCCCTACCACCCCAATTCGAAAAAACTATTTCAAATTTTTTTCTTACCTCATCCCGTAACTCAAACCTCTACTCCCTTCAAAAGATTATTTAATTTTTTTTAAAAAAAATTAAACTTTTTTCTCTCCCTCCGCTCCCCGACCCCAACCCCACCCCACCCCTACCACCTCCCATCTCCCTTCCAAACAAAAATTAATTCTTATTCAACCCTTACTCCCCGACTCCGACCCCACGCCCTACTAGCCTCCTCCTCCCCTCCCACCCCCTCCTCCAAAAAACAAATTAATTTATTTTAGAAAAATTTTTTTATCCCACCCTTACTACCTATTTTGACAACCTCAACCCTCACCTACCAACCTCCCTCCTGCCTACCCCCCCACCCCAAAAAAAAATAATTATTTATTTTTTAAAAAAAAATTCAAAACTTTCTTCTTATCTCACTCTTCTTATTCAATTCGTTCTCATTATTTTTTTTTAAATGTATACAAATACTTTTAGAAAATCTATACTTACCCAAATTGCATAACGAACACAAGAATATACATAAGAAGCAACTTATTTTTCTAGAAAATGTTTTTCCTCCTTCATATCGAATTCACCCTAAAAAAAGTATTTTTCAGGATCAAAAATTATTTTTCTAAAATGTATTTTTACTCTTTAACTAAACACTAAAATGTATTTTCTGAAAAATATTACTCGACCCCCCACCAACCCCCCCTCCAAAAAAAATATTTTTTAAAATTTTTTAATTTTTTCCTTACCCCGTCCGTACCACCCCCCATTCAAAAAAAATTATTTCAAATTTTTTTCTTATCTCATCTCATAACTCAAAACTCAAACCCCTGCTCCCTTCAAAAAAAATATTTTTTTTTTAAATCATTCTTTTTTCTTTCCCTCCGCTACCCAACCCCACCCCTACCAACCTCCTCTCTCCCTCCCAAACAAAAATTAATTCTTTTCTTACCCTACCCTTACTCCCTGAATCTGACCCCACCCCCTACTAGCCCCCCTCCTCCCCTTCCCCCTTCCCACCCCCTAAAAAATTAATTTATTTTTTAAAAAAATCTTAACCCATCCTTACTACCTATTTTGACAACCTCATCCCCCACCTACCAACCTCCTCCCCCCAAAAAATAATTTTTTAAATTTATTTTTTAAAAAAAATTTCAAAACTTTCTTTTTATCCCACCCTTCTTATCCTATTCGTTCTCATTGTTTTTGTTAAACGTATACAAATACTTTTAGAAAATATATACTTACCCAATTTGCATAATGAACACAAGAATATACGTAAGAAACAACATATTTTTCAAGAAAATATTTTTCCTCCTTCATATCGAACACACTCTAAAAAAAGTATTTTTCAAGATCAAAAATTATTTTTCTAAAATGTATTTTTACTCTTTAGCTAAACCCTAAAATGTATTTTCTGAAAAATATTTTTTCATTCACCAACCAAACACTAGAAAATATTTTCAGAAAAATATTTTTCATCCACCAACCAAACATAAGAAAACAAGTAAGAAACTTGTTTTCTAGAAATATATTTTCCATGAAAATCATTTTTCTTCATACCAAACACACCCTCACTCTCTCTGTTCATTTTTTCAAAAAGCTAAACATAAATAATTGGATAATTTTGTGATAAAGTGTAAAGTACATTTCATTTGAATAATTCTTCTGGCTCAACTTAATTTACTCAACAAAGAAATATAGTTCTTTAGCTACAACAACAGTATATTCTTGATTGGAATTAAGGAAAAAGTTCATACCAAATTATTACGTAAGAGCAAGTCGATTACATGAAAATTTCACGTAAAAGAAATATTTTTGTCATACTTGATTTTTACTTAAGGTCAAAATGAGCACGACATTATGGACTCAAAAAGAATTAATTATATACAGAGTCGCCACCTAATTTTCTAAAGAAAAATAAGGAAATCTATTTATTTATTAACATGTATGACTTGTGTTTTAATCTAAGAACCAAATTAGATCCTAGGTAGGGGTTCAAGTTATTCCGAAGAAAAGGGGTTAGACACCCTTCAGAATCCACAAATGTGATTCCCGGCCAGACTTAGATTTATGAAACGATAAAGAAAAAAATTAATATTTATAAATACAAATATAAAACATGTGTTAAAATGTTATAAACAATTTATATGTAAAGAATGTAAATTACATATTTTATCATAAAATTATGCGTATAATAAGTGTATTAAGATAAACGAAAGTATATAAAAAACATGTATGAAAAGAAAAGATCGAATAAAGAAAAACTTGTTTTAAAGAAAAAGATTACGTAACATTCTTTAGTGTAAAAAGTATGAATTATTTGATTAACTATTTAAGTCAATTTAATATAAATATTAATGGCCTGAATTTGCCTAACACGTGACGAGAATCGCGTATATAAAGAATATACCACCCAACACCCCAAAAATAAATATTTCACTATAATTAATAGTTGTACTAGTGTGAAAGTGTAAAAATACAAACATAAAAATTAAAGTCTTCTTTAATTGCATTCTCCGATGAGTATTTACAATAACCTGTATAAACACTTGTAAATAAAATGTTAGTTACAAATAAATAATTATCAAAAAAAATTAAAAAGATATGTGTGCATATATATTAAAAAATATAATTTTTATTAAAAGTGGGCTCAGATTAAATTTTAAATAGGTCATGACTACGAAGTGGTTGCTTAATTGATTAGCCGTCCTAAATCGTCTTGCCAAGATACGAATCTTAAAATCTTTTGCGTTGTTATAAAATTTTCGTCATCGCTCAAAAAATATTTATTTTATTACGTATTTATACGTAATATCCATCTTTTATTTGCAAAGGCCTCAAAAATCGACGAAAAATTTCTTCATTGGCCAAGTGTCGGCCCTTAAAATAATAACTTTGATAAAGTAAAATTCGTCTTTCATAATGGGTTGGCCTCAAATATCCAGACGGAGATATAATTTCATTGGTCATGTTTAGTGTAGAATCATGTTTCTTATCTGTTGAATTAAATATAAAGGACAAAGTCGTCCTAAGCAGTCCTGCAAAATAGTAGCAGCTCACCCAAGAAAAATCATAAGATTGTGCTAAGTCACTCCACAAGTAAAGTAATAACAAAAGAAATGCAACGTGAATATAGTAGCTAGCATCAAACAACAATAATAAAATAGAAAAGCTAAAGGCATAAGAAATTAGCATCTAAATATAGCAAGTTATCTAGCATCCATGGAATTTGTGGGTTTTAGATAGAGAAAAAAAATGAAAGAAAATATGTGGGAGTAAAAATCTATGTTTTGGTATGTGTATTGTGAATGTGTGTTAGAGTATTTAAAAGGAAAAAGTAATTCATCAAATCTACATTTTTCAAGCATATTCCTTAGATTTAGGAAAGTATATCTGAGAAAGTAAAAAAAGTGGAGGAAATAGGAAAATAAAATTAAATTAATATTATTTGTGTTAATGTGACAAGACATCGAATTATTATTGTACTGTGTATTGAAATAACTGATTCAACTCAGTTTTTGCAGGTCGTATTAAATAACATATAAAATAATGAATGCTGATATATAAATACAAAAAAAAATAGAAATATAAATAAAAAATAAAAAATATAATTATCTTACAAAAATATATTATGCTATAAATAATTAAAATTGTGCGGTAAAAAATTGTAGTGCTAAACTGTGTGCGTATGTAAATGACCGTGCAAAAATATTAAAATAATAATAAATTGATAAAAATTCTAAAATTTATGAAATTAAGGGTGTAAATATTTGTGGTGTGTGCTTTGTGTGTTTATTGTGTGTGTGGAGTATTTCAAAAAGGAAAAATAATAAAAAATAATATTCATATCTACTTTTTCCCAACAAGTCCCTTAAATTAGGGATAGTGGGTGAAATAAAGTCAAAAAATTTAAAAGTGATAAGACTTCGACTTGACTAATTTATTATTCTGTGTATTAAAATAATTAAATTGACTCACATTTGTAAGTCGTATTATACAAAAAAAAATATGAATGTCAATGTGAAATTATAGAAAAATATAAATAATAAATAAAAAATATAATTGTCTTGAAAAAAATATATTATGCTATAAATGATTAAAATTATATTATGCTATAAAGAATTGCAGTGCTATGTTGTATACGTATGCAGAGGACTGTGCAAAAATATTAAAATAATAATAAACTAATAAAAATTCTAAAATTTATGAAATTAAAGGTAATTATCAATAAATCATATAAAATTAAAATATGACAATAAGTGAGTAAAAATTCTAAAATAATGATGATTATCAACAATTTATTAGCAATTGCAAAAAATATGTGAAAAATTACATATTGTGTCATTTAACGATCAGGGAGCCTAAATACGTTAATTTTAAGTTTGGAGAGCCAAAATTAGGTGTCAACATTCCTATGTACAAGGAATATGAGGTAAAATTCTTTCATGCTTTACAAAAGGAGTAACATTCATTTTTTTCTAATGGCACATTTATTTTTGTTTATGTATTACTATGTTGTTATGCTACTATCTGTTGTTCTGCTCCTATTTGTTATATCACTGTGTCGTTTTGCTACTATGTATTATATATCTGTTATACTTCCATTTCATCTTGAGTCGGGGTCTATCGGTAACAGTCTTTCTCCCTCACTGTTGGGGTAGAAGTGATACGGAAACGATCATGAAGATGGATGTTTTTTAGTTTGTTGAATGCAACCTACGGAGTATGTGATTTGAAGTGTGAAAAGGGCTCTAAATCCGCCCCTCTATTTTACTCCATGGGCGCCATTTTGTTCATTTAACATTAAGGGGCACTTCTGTCATTTTTCTATTATTTGTAATAACCTATATAAAGAACATGTTAGGGCTTTAGCTCATTAGTTGTTGAATATTGATAAAAGAACACAAAGAACACATCTCTTGAGAGAGAGAGCCTCCCTAGGCCGAAACTAGGACATGAGCAAGTGTGGATTCACTTGTAAATGTGTATTGCTTGGGAACGTTGGTGCTTGAGCAGTGAAATACCTCTTGTGTCACATAAGAGTGTAGTGTTGCTATTGTAAGTCTTAAAGGTCCTTAGATTTGATATATCTTTGGGTTCCTAATCTTGTAATAGTGTATGTCTCATTATCTATCTTTTCATTTCATATCTTAATTTGTGTTGTCTAGTGAAACCATTTGTTCTTGTAATCTTGTAATCGTTGGATTGTTGTCATACTAGTGTTTTCTTCTAATCATATTGTTGTCTATCTCTTGTTATTTTTAGTGTTTTTAGTATCATTTACACCTTGTTTCTTGTTGTTGTTGGACTCGAGAATTGTATTTGTGTTGCTTTCGGTTTTCCTCTTCTTCGTGGACTGTTTTTAGAGTGTTTTTGATACGTACCAAGTTTGTATCGTATCAAGAAGCAAGGTCTGTGTTAGGATTTTTTCCCTGATTTTCTTACCAAGTTTAAGTTTTACTGAAGATTATGTAAAGAACGAAGATCATGCACGCAAAAAGGGGCGGATTAAGTTAAGAAAATCAAGCCAAAAAAAAAAAAAATTTGGTAGGGTTTTTGCCCTGATTTTCTTACCAAGTTTAAATTTTACTTTTTTTGAAGGCAAAATAGCTCAATGGACCCTTGTACTATGTTTGTTTTGTAATGTGGATACGACCCTTGAACCCATTAAAAAGCAACATTTTAAACACTATTTCGGTATGTGTAACGCAACCGCCCCACGTCAGCTTCCACGTCATTTTTAAGTATAAAAAATATTAAAATAAATAAATAAATAAATAAATAAAAGAAAACCTCCTCTTGTTCCTCTCTCTTGCCCATTTTTCTTTCTTTTTTCTGTTCCCCATCTTTCTCTATTTCTTCTTCTTCTTCTCTTTCTTATTCTTTTCCCTTCTCTTCTCCTTCTTGTTTTCCTTCATCATCTTCATCTTCTCATTCTTCTTACTCTTTGGGAAAATTGAGAAGTGAGGGCCGAAGAATCTGAGAAGTGAGGGCCAAAGAATCTGAGAAGTGTTTTCTGTTCAAAATTCAAAAAATCGAAGGGAATTAATTTTTAATTTGAACCGTATAATAAAAAACTTGAAGAATCTAAGTACCAATTTTGTGTATACTTCGACTATAATTTTGTGCTTTTGGGTTTTGGCTATTCAAGAATTGAAGAAGATTGCATCTTGCACTTTGTAAATGATGAGTTTTGTACATTTTTGGTAATTTTATCTTTTTGAGGTATTTCAATTTTGTTTGGTTGTTATTGCAGCAAACACATGAAATTTAAGGTTGTATTTAGCTCATATTTGAAACTTAAGGTTGTATTTGGCTATTCAAGAATCGAAAAAAGATTGACTCTTGCACTTGGTGGATGGTGGGTTTTCTACTTTAAGGTTGTATTGTTATGACAACTCATACAAATGAAAATTTAAGGTTATATTTTGATGGCAACAAACACGTATGAAAATTTAAGGTTGTATATTAGCTCTTGTGTTGATATAGTATTGTTTTCAAGCAGTTGACAGCGTGGGGGATTTTAGACGAAAACGAAAGGGATTTAAGTAAGGGTGGTGGACTGCATAGGGAATAGGGGAGGGTGGTGGACGGCATGGGGGGCTAGGGGAAGGTGGTAGACCGCAGAGGGAGGGGGGATGGTGCTGGAATGGAGGTTGGGGGTGGAGGAGATTTCAGTTTTTTTTTTAATTTACTATTTTTTTAATATTTTAAATGTTATAAATATTTTTTTAATTTAATCTCGCGCCCAAAAAATGTGGGTTTATATGAGTTTTGCCATATCATCGAGTTAATGCCACATAAGCAAATAAGTATTTAAAATGTTGCATTTTAATGTGTTCAAGAATCTAGATGACAAACATGTAAGTAGGAGTATCCACATTACAAAACGAAAATAGTACATGGGTCCATCGAGCCATTTTACCATTTTTGAAAGAAAAATAAAAGTAATACCATAATTACTTTTACTTTTTCTCTAAGATAAATATAAAACTTTTCCATATTTGGCTAACCTCTTTCTAAGAGAAAAAGTTTTGGAACTCTATAAATAGAAGACTCCCCTTCTCATACGATAACACAATAGTATCCACAATATAGTCGATTAAAGAGTCTTATTTAGGGGGAGATTTTCTCTCAATAATTTTATATTTTCCTTAATATTAGTTTTCATGTGTATGTCAGTTGGCCAAATTATATCAATAATATCATGTTTTTAGTTTATATTGTGTCATATAAATTATCACCGTCTTAGTTTGCAAACTTTAAGCTTCCGCATGACGTCCTGTCGATTTCCAATCCAACAAGTGGTATCAGAACCTACGGTTCAAAGATCCAGTGGTTTGGTAAAACGAGGTTGAAGACAAGTTCAAGGCGGTTCAAATGAATTTGCAACCAATTTGATGATAACGAGGATCTTTTGTCCAACTACTTGTTTAGAAAAGTTTTAAGCATATTTCAACATTCCTGTTGTTGCATCTTTAAAAATAAAAATAAAATATTTATTTTTAACCCACTTTTAACCATAATATTTTAAATCTTATTTTTAATCATGGCTAGAAGCAGTGATGAAGATTATGTAAAGAGCGAAGATCATTTACGCAAAGAAGACGGATCAAGTCAACCTCTTTATAAGAGAAAAAGTTTTGGAACTTTATAAATAGAAGACCCATCTTCTCAAACCATAATACAACAGTATCCACAATATAGTCGATTAAAGAGTCTTGTTTAGGGAAAGATTTTCTTCTAATAGTTTTATGTTTTCTTTAATATTAGTTTTCATGTGTAGGCCAGTTGGCCAAATTATATCAATAATATTATATTTTTAGTTTATATTGTGTCATATGAATTATCGTCGTCTTGGTTTGCAAACTTTAAGCTTCTGCATGACGTCCTCTCGATTTCGAACCCAATAAGTGGTATCAGAGTCTATGGTCCAAAGATCCAGTGATTTGGTAAAACGAGGTTGAGGACAATTTTAAGGCGGTTCAAATTAATTTGCAACCAATTTGATGATAATGAGGATCTTTTGTCCAAATACACGTGGAGAAAATTTTTAAGCATATTTCAACATTTCTGTTGCTGCATCTTTAAAAATAAAAATAAATATTTACTTTTAACCCACTTTTAACCATAATATTTTAAATCTCATTTTTAACCATGGCAAATAACAGTGATGAAGATTATGTAAAAAATGAAGATCATGCACGCGAAGAAGGCGGATCAAGTCAAGAAGATCAAGCTAAAAGGGGGAGATTTGTTAGAGTTTTTTCCTTGATTTTCTTACCAAGTTTAAGTTTTACTTTTCTTGAAAGAAAAATAAAGCTAATACCGTAATTATTTTTACTTTTTCTGTATGAAAAATACAAAACTTTTTCATATTTGGCTAATCTCTTTCTAAGAAAAAAAATTTTGAAACTCTATAAATAGAAGACCCCTCTTCTCATACTATAACACAATAGTATCCACAATGTAGTCGATTAAAGAGTCTTGTTTAGGAGGAGATTTTCTCCCAACAGTTTATGTTTTCTTTACTATTAGTTATTATGTGTAGGTCAGTTGGCCAAATTATATAAAAAATATTATGTTTTTAGTTCATATTATGTCATATGAATTAGCGTCGTCTTGATTTGCAAATTTTAAGCTTCCGTATGACGTCCTCTCGATTTCGAATCAAACAGTCTGTATATGCTCTACCCTTCCCAGATCCCACATTGTGCGAATACATATGTTGTTTTCATATTACTTTGTTGTTTAGTAATGGGACTAGTAACTAATAGCCCGTGCTGTGCACGTCCCAATAATATTATTTTTTCTGTCTTAATTTTTGTGACACTTTTATTTTTCAACAGTCAAATAATATAAGTTTACGAAATTTTTAATTTTTTTGAAGTACTATAAGTCAAAATAATTGATAATTTAAATCATATATGAATAAATTACTGTCAAAGATAAAATTATTTGAATCTCGAAATTTGAAAAGTGTTACATAAAATTGAACGGAGAAAGTAATTTTTAAGTCCTAATATAATTTTTAATTAGGTATAAAATTTAATAATACTTTATTAATACTAGCAAAATAATAGGAAAAATAATTAATTATGCAATAATTTTCTCCATTTTAGACCATAATCTATTCGAAGTATTTCTCATTGTATTTAAATTAATGAAGTTGAAATTGCATATGATTATACTTTTTATAAAGAATATTTGGAATAATATTTATATCTTAATGTATTATGATTTTAAAATAATTTTAAGAAGTTAGAAAGTAAGTTACATAAATTATTGTTAAAAAAAAAGTGCAAACAACATAAATTCCAATAATTTGGGGTTTCATAACAAAAAAAATTCATATTTTGCATAATTATTGAAAATTTTAATTTTGGAACTGTCGAGATACATAATTAGCTTTTGATACATCCAACGAAGATACGTCTTTTTCTTGTAACAATACATAATTAACTCTCGATATATTTTTCCGATTTTTGATTTTTCGAGATACATAATTAGCTCCCGATATATTCAGCAAAGATATATAATTAGTAAGAATTTTTGTAATTATTTTGTAAGGGTGGAAATTTGTGTAAATATATTGAGTTAAGGTGTATGTTTATGTTAATTTTTTATACAAAAAATTCAATGGCCCAAGATGATATGACGTGTTAGTCATTGCTGATAATGACAAAGGCTGGCTGCATAATTTTTAACATGTGGCAACTCAATAAATATGGGACACAGAGGTAATAGAACCAAAAGGTGTTGGTTTTGATGTTAATACGTTCAATGTCCCATAAAAATAAAGCAAGAGTTATACCTTCAGTAAGCAAACAAATTCAATGAAATGTCAAAAATGCCCCTAAATCACCAAATTTTACCTTTATGCTAACTTCTTGATGGAGAGATGCTTGGTTGATGTCAAACTCTCTCTTATATGAGAAAAGAGAATATAGATAGATAGATAGCAAACAAATTCAGTGAAATGTCAAGAATGCCCTTGAATCACCAAATTTTACATTTAAGCTAACATGTTGACGGAGAGGTGCTTGGTTGATGTCAAACTCTCTCTTATAAGAGAAAGAGAAAGTACTTAAAAATTTCCTCGCTAGTCTCATTGATATTATCCCCTAAATATATTTATCAGTTCATAGTCTCAATTTTTAATCTTTTATTAAAAGATATCGATTAAAATGGTATTTAAATCTATTTAATCTTTACCCATATATGAAATCCAGCTTAACCAATCTGCTACTAATATTTTTGTAGGAGGATCAAAAGATTCATCTATCTTAACGTGAAAACAAAAAAGAGATGACGTGATTATCATATCACTAGCTTATGCAAGTAAAATTTGATTATTTGATGTACAATACTGCAGTAACATTCCACAAACGTTTATTAAAATGGATATGGAATTTAAGTCAACATAATCCAAAGAATATGACCATAAAGTTGATTTGATTAGAATTATCAAGTGTCGCAAGACAAATTAGTTTTCATTAGATTGAAACGAAATTTATCACTCTTTATCAATCATCGGAACAATAACTAAAACGTATTTTTTTTTCACGTCAACAAATGAAAACTAAAGCATTTCAAATCACATCTATTCATTTTTATTCTCACTTGTAAATTTTCTCCCACCAGAAGTTTTCTTTCTTAAAATAAGCGACGGAGTCTATATCAGTTTCTAGCTCCCTCCGAAAAACTTCCTATTTCGTTTTTCAATTATATATTGCGTTTACAAACTTCTGACTTGGTTTAGTTTTTCATAAGTTCTTTTAATTAGTAAAAATGACAACTTCCAACACTACTTGCCCTGAAATTGCAACTCGCATTAATGATTTATCATGATCCCAAATCACGTGTCCAAACGTTGATTTGAAGTAATGACTCCGTATCACATGTCCAAAAGAAGGCTAGATACTAGAATGAAAAGAATAAAATGCATAATGGTTCAACAAGACATTTTTGGGTAAATCTTGCTTAAGCTAGTATAAACCTGGTGTTACTACAAGAGCATTGCAGCAATAAGCCAGCTACATTCTTTTGATTTTACGTAAACTTCAAAGTAGAGATTCAATAGAACTAAAAATGAAGGCACCAAATTGCACCATAAATTAACCAGCAATATTTAATGGAACCGCATCACTGTTGTTCTTTAACCTCACCACTTCAGGAGCCTCACCTTCTGGATATCTGTGCAAGTGTATGAAAACAGTAAGCAACGCTTCACTCACACACACAGACACACGTCTCTTCATTTGTTCTTGAACAATCTGTGAAGAACATGGATGATACCTGAATCATGATGTGCCCGAGTGAGATACAGGTCGTTGATATCATTTCTGATCAATGTTCTACATCGTCGGGAAGGATTGTTTTTCCTCTGTAAACATACTGCATCTCTTCCTTCCACGTCTGCAGTACATCAGGTGTCATTTCATATATTACATTATTGTTATGTACGACTATGGTGTTATTAGTTACTCTGATTTTCTCTATGAGCAACTTTTTGAGTTCCAAGAACACTAACATCCTGCAAGTTATCATCTTAGCAGGAGAAAAGACATAACGGAGCACAAGCAAAGCTTACCTCATGTCTGAAGGAAATCCTCGTATTGGGTACATTTGTCTTGTGAATATCATTTCCTTGAGGGCCTCTCTTATAGTATTTATTACCAAGCCAATGCATCTGCAACATTTATGATAGTAAGTAAAAGAAGCATTGGGGTTACAAAGTGCTCTCTAGAATACCCCTTGACTGTGAATTAGCTAAACCTCTTTTTCATCATATGTAGGATGCAGTAAGATGCATCTCAAGCGCTTCCATTAACCTCTAAGCCTATACTGATTGATCTTCAATCACACTCAACTTCCAGGCTAGGTAAATAATATACAAGTTTTTCAGAGATGGATGTTTCACACAAGTGGAAACAAAATGAAGTCATCAATACCTCTGTAGAAGTTCACAAACAAAGAAGTTCAAGAACCAGAATTAGGAGAAACCATGGCTATAAAGTTATAATTACCAGTAAATTTATGAGTTTTCAACCAAAAAAAACATTTTGGGCCACATTTGAGATTTCTAAGAAAGTTGATATAGATCAGGACTGAATGAGGTAAATGGTCACCTTGTCTGCATGCTTGAATCCAGATTGATAGACCGAATTCCTAGCTATCTCACAAAGGTCACAAGAACTCAGCTTCCACACCTGAAACATATAAGTTGGTTGAGGACACGACGTCACGTTGATATTCTACTGACTGAAAAAAAAATGGACTAACCTTAGCTGCAACACTGTATTCTTCCACGAGGGGCTCTTTTGTCAAGTGGATTTGCAAGGGATCATCAGTAGAGAGTGAGACGTTCATGCCACGGTGGAAGAACATAAGGAATGGGTTCCGATTATAGTCAAGGAAAAGTGAATTATTGCTCAGGGGAGACATTGCCAGTCCAACCTGAATAGTTATGCAGAGGCGGTGACGATTAAGTGAATAAACAGGAAAACAAGACGTGGGTAGCAAAATATTATTGCATCTCTGCATAGGACGCATTACAAATATAACATGATAATAAATCAAATCATCAGATGGACCAAATTTATGGGGAAGTTAATTGTACTCATAAGGCACACTGCATACTGAATAAATAAAATGTAGTTGAATTGCAGACCTACCGCCATCTTTGTGTATATCAATAAAAACTTATTAGATTTGTTCACTAAAATAGGGAAATAAAATGAAGATATAGGTTCCAGAACAAAGAAAGACGCAGAACTTCGGGGGAATGTTTAACAAAGTGAACATGGAAATGCAAGAACAGTAAGGAGCTATTCTAGAGAAACACTTTCGATTTCAATGCCTATGGATAAACTTGTTTACTCTATATATTTTGACACCTCCATTGAAAGCCTGCATACAATACTAGTAGTTAAATTGCCCATAAGTTATTCTTATCCTTTTTCCTCGTGATGTTTCCTAATCCAGTGTGTGAATTCCTTTTTTAAATCCTCAAAATTTTGAATTTTTAATCATATTAGTTATGCTTCATAAACTTCAACAAGCATCCAATAGGTCAATTACAGCCCTTCCACTGAATGCATTTGTAATACAATCTTCCTTAGACGAACCCTAAATGATTTAGTAATTTCATCAAATTGCAGGGAATTCAAAAACAGATCAAAACAAAGGTCACTGCATCTATCGGATAAAGAGGTAAAGGTAATAAAGAGAAATACCTGTGCAAGGTAGTAAAGATAATGCAGGACAGGGGTCTTCCGCAAATTGATGCCATGAGAAATGTTATGACATAAAAGAAATCCGGCAGCTAAATGATCAACATCACCCGCCTGCATGAACTTGAGAACATAAATTTGGCGCACTTGCATGTAGCTAACAAAAAGATCAGCTGAAGTGAACACCAACCTCCCCACAGTGTGGTCTTAATCTGATTGTTGGCAACCCTTTTGATTCGCGAAGCTAAGGACATAAGAAATAATAAGTACATAAGATATAATCTCGCTCAGGAAAAGAAGAACACAGTCCACACAATTTTTTAGAAAAGATGTCCTCTCCCTAACAAGGAAAAAAAGGCGGCAGTAAACGGAGAAGTTCAATGTATGCTAGCAAACATAAATACTGAAGGAGGTTGATAAACATCACATGAGAAACTGGTAAGCATTTCCTTCAATAGTGGACTCATTTATTGTTTCAGCTTCTGTGCTAGACTGTTTGGGGAATTGTGGAACACAAATGAATTTCGTGGGTGGGGCAGTAAAATTTCTTGTGTTACTCATGTGGGGAACACTTCCATGCATGTCCGATTGAAACACAGAACGCCTCAAATTTTTTTTGTAGAAATCATGTGGGGGACATTTCAATGCATGTACGTTTGAAGAAAAGAAAGCCTCAAGGCTCTCGACCACTGGTATCTTTGTTGGATAGCCCATTATGTGCTTGACCTAAACTCCTAGTCTTCGTTCATTACTGAACCGACTTTAATTTCAAAGAAAATTATTGAAATTCTTTACCATGACACTGTCCAGCCAATAAAATTATATAAACACCTTTTGCACTATCAATTTAATGACAAACATGTTCTTTTTGATAACCAAGAAATTACTGAGGGCGACTGGCCATGGTTTGAAGCTGGTGGATAACTGATACCCCCTCTTCTACCCATCTCCACTTAAATATCAAGCTATGGTCTGCGGCAGGATTCGAACCCGTGACATCTGGAACACTTATTCTTTTTATTGAGAAGGAATGAATAACACAGAATAGTTTGCTCATGGACAAATTTGAAAACAGAGAAAAAAGAATAAGAAAAAGAGGAGAAGAAAAGGGATAAAGTATGCAGGTAATATAGCGTGACCATCTGGGTATTGAAATGTTTTCTACATGCATTCACAAAATGTCTTAACCAAATTAGATACAAATTTCTTCCATTTATTTCTTATATTTTCGACAAAATGAGGTTTTGGTACTGATTATATTTATTCAATAGATTAAATCTGAATATGCTCCACCACCATCTCTAGGACAGTCAGTTTCTTCAGTTCGGACTTTTGATTTTAAGGTACTTCAATTAAACCATCCACGGCTATAGATGATTTCTCTGGAACAAAATTAGGCAGCTAAGGAGGACAAAATTTGATGAACACATTGCAGATGCAAGTACTGCTAATATTTGGAGTCGTGAAGCACCACTGACCTTGTTGAGTGCATACAAATTTGCATAACAGTAATAAGCATAATAGGAAAATGCAGGATTGAACTGATTTGTCCATTCATCTGGCTTCGGCATGTGCTTGGTAGGACGTCTCTCTGGTTTACTTTCATCATCTACCATATCAAAACCTACTACCTGCCACCAAAAAAATAGAACCTTAGGCTACTTCAATAGGCTAAAAATTTCTAATAATTTGCATCCACAGAATGTACTGAATAGATTGGTTCTTGTTGATGGCATGCTAGTAGTGAATAACATGAAACATGGAAAAGGATGGCCTTCATTAGAAAGAATAATCTATATGATTGCATTCTAGCAGTGAATAACAAGAAACATGGAAAAGAATGGCCTTCATTAGAAGGAATAATCTACGTAAAAGAAGATATTGACATTAAAATTTCAAGTAGATTCAACTAGTTTCCTAAAATAAGAAAACTACTGAAACTTAAAGCAAATGGTACCTATAACGGTATTGTCAAAAGCATCTTAAAGCGCACTTAAATCCTAAAGCGCTTTGCCTTGCTTAATGTGTGTTTTAAAGTCGTCATCAAGACTCTAAGACATGTTTTACCTTCTTGTGAGCCTATACTGAAGAGGGACACTAAACAACTAATATTTCACTTTATCGTAATTTTTTAATCAAATTCTTTGTCCATATATTTGTCATTCATGCTTTATAATTATTAATCTTGGCCTTAACATATATATTTATATCTTTTTCCATTAAAGCCAGCACTTTATTTGCGCTTAAAGCCCCAACGGACCTTATAGTTTTTTGTTTTCTCTTTGCATTTTTCGCCTTTGATAACACTACTTAAAATAATAATTATTGACGAGAAGAGGATTGATTAATAGTTTAAGATGAATAGTCCATGTGATAAAGTGATATATTGTGGTTGGGGAACTTGATAAAGCTCAGGAACTATTTTACTGACATGATCGTCAATGAGCAGTTGCTAAACATGTTTACTTACAATTGTGAAAAATATGAGAGAAAATATTATTGAATTGTTGTATCTAAATTATTATATTGAGACCTTATTTATAGACACTACATTCCAATCCTATTCCTAATAGGACACTACATTACAATCTCTTTAAGTAGAATTCAATATGCTATTCCTATTCATATTCTAACACTCCCCCTCAAGCTGGTGCATACAAGTCATATGTACCAAACTTGTTACAAATGTAATTAATACGAGGACTGGTGAGGGACTTGGTGAAGATATCTGCAAGTTGATCACTCGACTTCACAAATTTGTAACAATATCTCCCGAGAGTATCTTTTCTCTGACAAAGTGACAATCAATCTCTATGTGCTTGGTCCTCTCATGGAACACTGGATTAGATGCAATATGAAGGGTTGCTTGATTATCACATACAAGTTCCATCTTACCAGTTTCTCCAAATTTTAATTCTCTCAGCAATTGCTTGATCCAAACCAACTCGCAAGTTGCTGCAGCCATTGCTCGATATTCTGCTTCGGCACTAGATCGAGCAACCACACTCTGTTTCTTACTCTTCCAGGACACCAAATTACCTCCTACTAAAACACAATATCCAGATGTAGAACGTCTATCAGAGGGTGATCCTGCCCAATCAGCATTTGTATATCCAATGATATGCTCATGGCCTCGATCCTGGAAGAGTAGTCCTTTACCTGAAGATGACTTTATATATCGCAAAATCCAAACTGCATCCCAATGACTATTACAGGGGGAAGTCATAAACTGACTTACAACACTCATAGGAAAAGAGATGTCAGGTCTAGTCACTGTGAGATAATTCAACTTTCCAACCAACCTTTCAGGATCACTGAGTGGCTCCCCCTGTCCTGACAAAAGTTTAGCATTTGGATCCATAGGAGTGTAAATGGGTCGACATCCCATCATTCCTGTTTCCTCAAGAATGTCTAAAGCATACTTGCGCTGAGAAATAACAATACCTGAGCTGGACTGAGCAACCTCAATACCTAGAAAGTATTTCAATCTACCACGGTCTTTAGTTTGGAAATGCTGAAAGAGATGTTGCTTCAAGTTAGTGATACCATCTTGATCATTGCCGGTGATAACAATATCATCAACATAAACCACCAAATAAATACACAGATTTGGTTCAGAATGGCGATAAAACACTGAATGATCAGCTCCACTATGAATCATGCCAAACTCTTGAATAACTATGCTAAACTTTCCGAACCAGGCTCGAGGAGATTGTTTCTAACCATAGAGTGACTTGTGCAATCGACATACAAGGCTACTAGACTCCCCCTGAGCAACAAAACTAGGTGGTTGCTCCGTATAAACTTCTTCCTCAAGATCACCATGCAGAAAAGCATTCTTAATGTCCAACTGATAAAGAGGCCAATGACGAACGACAACCATAGAGAGAAAAAGACGGACAGATGCTATTTTAGCCACGGGAGAGAAAGTGTCACTATAATCAAGACCAAATATCTGTGTATATCCTTTGGCAACAAGGCGAGCCTTCAGCCGATCAACCTGACCATCTGGACCAACTTTGACTGTATAAACCCAACGACAACCAACAGTAGATTTACCTGCAGGAAGGGAAACAAGCTCCCAAGTACCACTCGTATGTAAAACAGACATCTCATCAATCATAGCCTGTTTCCATCCTGAATGGGAAAGTGCTTCACCTGTAGTCTTAGGAATGGAAATAGACGACAAAGATGATACAAAAGCATAAAGGGGTGATGACAAACGATGATAACTCAAGAAAGTATAATGTGGGTTAGCATTACGAGTGGATCTTATACCTTTTTGAAGTGCAACTGATTGATTAGGAAGAGGTAGGTCCGCAGTAGGGGAAGCGTCAGGCGCAGGACATGAATTATCTGGGACTGATACTGGACGTGGGCGGCGATGATAAGTCAAAAGTAGTGGCACTGTAGCTAGAGATGGAGAAGTAACCGTAGATTCCTCAAAGATTGGTGTGGGTAAGACTGGAGGTATGGGTAAAACCTCAGAGATATTAAGATGATCAGAAGATGTATAGAAAGGTTGAGATTCAAAGAATGTGACATCCACGGACATAAGGTAGCGACCCAGATCAGGTGAATAGCATCGATACCCTTTTTGAACTCGAGAGTAACCAAGGAAGACACATTTGAGAGCACGAAAGGCTAATTTATCTTTTCCTGGGGCTAAGTTATGAACAAAACATGTGCTCCCGAAAACACGAGAGGGGATAGAGTAGAGATGTGACTGAGGAAATAGTATGGAATGGGGAACCTTATTCTGGATCGAAGATAATGGCATTCTGTTAATGAGATAGCAAGATGCGAGGACCGCATCGCCCTAAAAACGCAGTGGAACATGGGATTCAATGAGAAGAGTGCGAGCAGTCTTAATGAGATGCCTATTTTTTCTTTTTGCTATACCGTTCTGTTGAGGGGTGTATGGACATGATGTTTGGTGAATGATTCCTTGATGAGTCATGAACTCCTAAAACTGGGAGAATAAGTATTCTAAGGCATTATCACTACGAAAAACACGAATAGAAACACCAAATTGATTTGTATTTCAGCACAAAAACTTTTGAATATAGAAATAACTCGGAACGATCTTTTATTAAGTATACCCAAGTACATCTTGAAAAATCATCGATGAAAGTAACAAAGTAACAAAATCCTAAGGGTGAACTGACTCGACTAGGACCCCAAATATCGGAATGAACTAATGCGAAAATAGACTCTGAGCAACTCTTAATACTACGTGAAAAAGTAGCACGGGTGTGTTTCCCAAGTTGACACGACTCACAATCTAATGTGGATAGACTAGACAAACTAGGCACCATCTTTCGTAGCTTGGATAGACTAGGATGTCCCAAACGTTTGTGAATAAGGTCGGGAGGATCTGTAGCAGAGCATGTTGTGAAGGAATTTGAAGAGGTAAGATGGTAAAGGCGCTATGATTCATGTCCTATGCCAATTGTCTGTCCCGTTTTGCGGTCCTGCATTAGAAAAGAATCATAAAAAAAAGTTATACTAAATTAAGGGCACGTGTCAAACAACTAACAGATACAAGATTAAAAAGACAACCAGGGACATAAAGAACAAAGTCTAGAGTGACACAAGATAAGGGTTTGACTTGTCCAACTCCTTTTGGCTCTGTTCGAATTCCATTAGCTAAAGTAATAGCAGGAAGAGATTGTGAATAAACAATAGCAGACAGAAGTGATTTGTCACCAGAAATATAGTCAGAAGCACCTGAGTCCACAACCCATGATCCAAAGGTAGGAGATTTTGCAGTTGAAGCTATTGGTAGAAATATATGCTTACTTGCTTGATATTGAAGATACTCATTATATTTCTTGTCAGATAAATATACACGTTGATCACCTGTGGTGTTAAACTGAGCAATATGAGCAAATTTAGATGGTCGATCATGCAAAGAATAGCATATTCCATGAGTATGTCCAAGCCTTTTACAATAACTACACTTAGGTCGAGAATAGCATATGCCACGAGTATGTCCAAACCTTTTACAATAACTACACCAAGGTCGAGATCTTCCAAATCGACCTTCCCTTCGTTGATTCTTCATAAACTCTGACATTTGAGTTTCTGATCTCCTCATTAAGATTCAGATTTAATCATGAAAAAGAAATACTATTGAAATTTGGCCCGGAAAAAAGGAAAGTCCCCGAATATAAGATCTGATGTTCGGAAGTTGCTCAGAATCAGAAAATAATCATATGAGCAGCCTCGGAATGAATAAGCGAGGCTACTAAAAAAAAAAAACTGCCGTAAAAGTCGCTGGAATGTAGGTTCTGGTGATCGAAATCTTGAAAGACTTGTCGGAATCAAGAAAAAACTATTGGTACAACCTTGTAATGAAGTGGCGACCTAGCTGGAAAAAAAACTTGGCCGAAAACTGGACGGAATAAACCGCATGCGCCGGCGAATGAGGCGCAGATCTGAAAGTTCCGGCGACGCGTGGATCGCCGGAGATGAGATTCGAGCACTGGGGTTTGCTCGCCTGGGTGTTTCTCACCTCGTGGTAGTGTTGGTTTTCGCACACAACACTTAAAAAATAGATGAGGGCTCAAATTGGACTTGACAGTCGCCGGAAATTGAGTTTTCTTCCCAGAATTTTTCTCACAAAACCTGCTCTGATACCATGTGAAAAATATGAGAGAAAATATTATTGAATTGTTGTATCTAAATTATTATATTGAGACCCTATTTATAGACACTACATTCCAATCCTATTCTTAAAAGGACTGCATTACAATCCCTTTCTAAGTAGAATTCAATATGCTATTCCTATTCATATTCTACCAGCCATGATTCGTGGGCTCAGCACGGCTGAGAAATTTGATGAGGTTGCAATGTATTTTTAGCATTGCAGAAAAGCCTGTGAAAAATTGAAATAAATTGCTAAAGAGTGGAACATCATATTGGTCTGCTTAACACCAGATTGATCTTACAGTGCATGTCACACAGACTCTAGACAGCAATTGCAAGCTTATTTTAATTTATTTAAGGGTGGAGGTCCTAGAAAACAACAAAGAAGTTAAAAATTCTTGTTGCCAAGATTCATATTGTAAGGCCAGATCGTGTTGCATTAAGCATTTATGGATTTCTTGCAGGTCCATATCAGATGGTATCTTCGTCACACTCTATGGAAAACAATCTGTAGCAGATAAGAACAAGAAAATAAAGAAAAAAAGTAAGAAATGAGGGGCAAAGGAAATTCTTGTTCTTTTTTTGGGCAGCACAAAATTGTAATTGAAAGATTATAAAAGAGAAATCAGAAAATCTCAAAATACAGCTTTCGTGTTTAAGGTGAGCAACATAACTATAAAAGAAAAAGGGAACTTAACCTGCATTAAGAACAGATGCAAATGAGGATGAGACTTTGGATCAATTGTGACTTCAAATAGAGGAATGAATACATTATCCAGAATATTCTGGAAGGACGTGACAGTTCCCATACTCCTGTACACATTGTATAACCGTGGGAGCTGCAAAGTGTAAAAGTGAGAAATGCATCATATATCCATCCACAAGCAAATATACTGACATAACTATTGAAAGGATTTAAAATGCCTAGGAGAATTCATTTTGTGTTTAAATATTCCCATTATGTAGAACGTAGAAATCACTGCACAAAGACGTAAACTTGAAGCACAGAGACCATGTCTGGTGCCTTAAATCACAGAGTGGAGTTTACTGGACAGGTTATTTCTATTGGGACATGATTGATTGTGTAAATATTGTGCAGATTTCTCTCCCTTAATTGTGCTCTATTAAATGTATAAAATACTCTAGCTGATTTCTAGGGATTTAGATATCTAGTTACTTAGTTACCCTTTCCTTTACTTGTATTTATATTGCTGTAACTTTTGGATGATATACAAGTCTAATACACTCCTCCTCCTTCATCTCTTGAACCTTTAATTTCAAGGATTAGGTTCGAAAATAGTAGTTGACAAGTACATTGAAGGAAGCCAGACAAATGTGTGGAATCAATATATAAGAAAATACTCTTCACCAGCGCAGTCTCCAAATATAAAAGAGTTCCAAAAGGAATTGAAATAACCGCGAGGGAACAGTCCCAAAATATTCTACCAATACCACCTTCTTTGATTAGGGAATAGTTTCACGTGCAACATGATACTCGAGAGGATCAAAACTTCTACATGTCACTTCTCCATAGATAACAGACCAGATGGCATCAGCATGATCATTTAGCTTATAAGGCCATTTATTCTCAGTCACAACTGCAAATAAATTTAAAGACCATATAAAACCTTGTAGCCAAAGGCGGATCTAGGATTTAAACTTTATGGGTTCCAATTTGTAATTTTACCACCTTCATCATATTTACTGGGTTCAGAATCTATTATTTGTACATATTTAGAGAAAAATTTGACACATACATAGCCTACGCCAAAACATATGGGTTCATCTGAACCCGTAGCTTGTTTATCAGATGCGCCTCTGCCTGTAGCAATCCAAAGACCCAAGGAAAGATAACAGAGCACCAGATCCATCATTTGTCCTCCAAACATCTGCTTAGTTTCCTCCTTGCGCCTTCCTCTTTCCTCACCCACATTTCCATGTGGGGATGGGAAAGTTTGTCTCATTCAGCATTTCAAGTCTATTTTAATGCTCACTTTATCAAGCAAATTCCTAAATATTCCAATTTCATATCAGAACCAACCAACCGACACCAAATACTAAGCAAACCATGCTCTCAATAAATCCGTCACCGTTACAATTCTACCAGCATCAACCATTGGGTCCTTCACGTAACCACTTCCAAAATAGCTTATACTCCAAAACAATATCAATTCCCTCTAGAAAAACTTCTAGAACATGCCCCCGCCCCCCCCCCCCCCAAAAAACACATTTCGATATTGAAACCAGAGAACAAAAATGTGTAGCAAATAGGAGAGTCTTCAAAGAAAGGGATGGGTCTGGCACTGATATGGAAAGCAATATGTTCGCAAGGCAAAAACAAAAGGAAACAAAACGTGATGGGGGGATTATAAACATATTTATGCAGGTATTCCTAGCTATGGGTTCTGCAATTTTTTAGCAATGTGGAAAACTCATGTAATTTATCATATTTTTATAGGCGATGAAGGTGGTAAGGACAATAGCCCAAAAGAAAAGCAAACCAAGTTAACATAGAAGCAATAGGGTCTATCATGCTTGCGAAATATTCACCAGCCACCAATGTCTTCAATGAGTAACAGCGTAGGCATTAAAAAGCCGTGAAATGAGACAGAAGCGGACGAGAATCACCAATATAATACCGTGATCACGATAAGCATGCACCACAGTAACAGCAAGCCTACTGAGACCACAATTCTGCCAGCTATATTTGGTAATAGAAGTGGATAAGAATGGCCAATAGTGGAGAGTGACGGATCAAAAAAGAAGCAGCTTCTGAAGTAAAATTGCCATGGTAATGAGGAGCAACAACAATGTACCTAGTTGTAGTCCCACTAAGTAGGGTCTGGGTAGGGTAGAGTGTATACAAACCTTACCCTACCTCAAGAAGTAATGAGGAGTAAGTCAAGAAAAGTTTGAATTTAGGGTTAAAAACATCATATTGAATCAAGTAGGTTGTGACCCAACTTCAAAGATCGCGAACTCTTAACAAGAGCAAATAAAGATGTCTTATTAAAATGCTGTAAAGTAGGCAACTCAGTAAAAGATAAGGTGAATCTTCCCACCGGTGCTAAGGTTGATATTCACATATTGGAGAAGCACATATTTTTAAAGATGGAATTGTGAAGGATGTACTGTTTGTACCTGATTTTAAGCTTAACCTGTTATCAGTGTCTAAGATGACTAGGCAGCTTTCATGTTTTGTTCCTTCTACCCTGACTTCTGACTTCTGTGTCTTTCAGGACCTTCACAGTGGTAGGGTGAAGGGGATTGGTAAAGAAAAAGGTGATAGGTACATTTTCAAAGGGAAGTATGAAGTGCATAAGGCACAAACAATTCCGTCTCACAAACTTGTGGCAGAAGTAGCTGTGTAGGACTGCAGGCTCTGGCATAGAAGGCTTGGTCATCCCTCATCTCAAACCTTAAAGTTGCTGAACATCTTGAAGCATAATAAGGATGTAGAAGGTCTGAACAATTGTCATGTTTGTCCCTTAGCTAAGCAGACTAGACCAACTTTTCCAATAAGTAATACTAGAGATGCTAAATGTTTTGATGTTGTACGTATGGATCTTTGGGGACCCTATAAAACACCAACCTATGACAAGAAATACTACTTCTTAACAATTGTTGATGATCATAGTTGATACACTTGGCTTCATTTGTTGCAATTAAAATCTGAAACTATTGTGGCTCTCAAAACTTTTGTGTGCGTGATTCAGACACAATTTGGTGCTCATATTAAAGCTATAAGATCTGATAATGGCACAAAATTCTTTTAACTCTCAATGTAGCGACTTATTCAGATCTTTAGGAATTATACATCAGAGTAGTTATCCTCATGGCACATACACCTCAACAACATGGTGTGGTTGAGAGGAAACACCGACAAATCCTGAATATAGCTACAGCTATCAGTTTCAATCACAGATGCCCATCAGGTTTTGGGGTTTGAATGTTAAAACTGCAGTTTATCTGATGAATAGATTGCCTTCTTCAGCTATTGAGAGTAAAAGTCCTTATGAGGTACTGTTCTCCAAGCCTCCATCTTTATCACATTTAAGAGTTGTTGGTTGCCTGTGTTTTGCATCAGTGTTACCAAGGGGTGACAAGTTTTCAGAAAGGGCTAATCCTATAGTCCTGATGGGTTATTCCACTACTCAAAAGGGATATTTGTTGATGGACCTAACAACTAACAAGCTGTTTGTGATCAGTGTGTTCCAGGAACATGTGTTTCCTTTTGCAGATAAAACCACTGATGAGTCTATTGCAGATTTTCTTCAACAACCAGATGTTGTTGATCATATAGATGCAGATTCTTATACAGATGTTGCTCCCTCAGTAGTTTCTGATATACCAGGTCCTGAAATACCAAACGCAGACATGTTGCACTCAGACACCTCAGTTGATTATCAACCGAGATAGTTCCTAATCCACCTGATGACACTATCCTGTCTCTATGTGATCTCCCAAGAAGAACACCTAGATTGTCCAAACAACCTGTTTGGATGAAAGATTATGCAACACCAGGAAAGGAGAAAAAAAAAAAAACCTCTAACCAACTACTTATCCTATCAGCTATCAATGCTACTTATCCAACTTCTCTACATTGGTGGAACCTCAGTGTTTTAGCCAAGCTGCTAAAGATGAGAGGTGGATTGAGGCTATGAAGTTGGAGATCAAAACACTTGAAGACAATAATACTTGGAAAGTTGTTGATCTGCCTCAAGGAAAAAATTATCATTGGATCAAAATGGGTGTACAAGATTAAGTATAAGGCTAATGGAGATATTGAGAGGTTAAGGCAAGGTTGGTAGCCAAGGGATATAGTCAACAAGAAGGCTTAGACTACCGTGACACTTTTTCTCATGTTGCAAAGATGGTTACTGTGAGATGTGTCATTGCTCTAGCAGTTTCAAAACGATGGTGTGTGTATCAAATGGATGTATATAATGCATTCTTACAAGGAGACTTGGATGAAGAAGTATATACGGAGATATTGGGTTCAAGATTAAAAGTGTGACTGGAAGTGGAGGGAATTAAGTGGAGGAAAAAAGAGCTAACACTTAAAAAGGAAAGTGTGCTCAAAATGAGGAAAGCCTGCTAAATTTTCCCACATTGGTGGGAGAAAGAAACTTTCATGTGTTTATATTGAGAAACACATCTCCACTTACACTCTATTTGGTAAGTGAGGCAAGAACTAATAGGTGCCTTGCGCCGTCGTCGTCGTCGCTCGGCTCGGCTTCGGCTTCATCAAATGATCGATCGATGAGATTAAGATAACACTTAAAAAGGAAAGTGTGCTCAAAATGAGGAAAGTCTACTAAATTCTCCCAGATTGGTGGGAGAAAGAAACTTTCATGTGTTTATATTGAGAAACACATCTCCACTTGTAAGTGAGGCAAGAACTAAGAGGTGCCTTGTGCCGTTGTCGTCGTCGCTCGCTCGGATTTGGAAAATGATCGATTGATGAAATTAATCTTTTTGGACAAAATTTATTTGAAACTTAGGAAGAAATCCAAAGAAACGCAACAGTTTTGCTCCTCCATTAACGTGCATGCTTTTGCATGCAGAAACGATGTTGAAAGCTACTCGGAAGAGACAACTTTTCGAGTAAAAGACACTATTTCGTGAAAAGGTATGACTGTTGCCTCCTTTCCGAAGAGGCACATCATGGCTATATAAACCTGCATTTTTTCCACAGGTTTGGCACAAACATTTTCCGCATTAAAACACTTCTTGTCTTCTTAAAAAACTCTGTGTGATCATCTCCTGTCGAGTGAGTTCGAAGAAAAACAGAAAGTTTGAGGTACCGCTACTTTCTGGTTGTGAAGTCATTTTATCCTGGGAGGAAAATTCTGCAACATCAGGTACTTGAGGGGAATTATTTCCTTAAGGACACTTCGTGAATTCGAAGGACTTGGCTTATTCTGTTTCAACTTATTTCTTAATAATATAACACACTTCTTTGATAGTTCATAGTGAACTTGTGTTGAAGGTGTTGAAAAACTTCATAAGTGTTCTTGAAACGTCTTGAACTTGTGTTGAAGTTTACTGAACTAACATACAGATTTTGTGTACCCGAACCAACAATCTTAAGAAAATAAATTAGAATCTGTATTGTTTGGTTTCTGGAGATTAAAGCTTTACGCTTTCTACTCCGTTTGAACTTAACAAGTGATTTGAAGTCATAAAAACTTCATCACAAGTTAAAGGCCATTCGGTTAACGATTGGAAGTCATAAAAACTTCACTGTTAAACTAGAAACAAAGGGTGTTTAAAGTTGCGACAACTTTATAAGTAGTATTTCGATATATTAAAGTTGATTGTCTTTTTGTGACAGGAAAATAACTACTGACAGTCATGTGAATGATGCTAGGACGAGTGTGGCAGCAACTAATGTTGCCACAACGAGTCGTACGAGTGCTCCGCAGGCAATTGCACCAGCGGAGAAACCTGAAAAATTCACGGGGGTTGATTTTAAAAGGTAGCAACAAAAGATGTTCTTCTACCTTGCAACGTTGTGTCTTCAACGATTTACATCTAAAGAAGCTCCAGAGATGCCCGAAGGAACTTCGGACCAGGAGAAATTTGTCGTTATGGAGGCGTGGAAACCCTCTGATTTCCTATGCAAGAATTACCTTCTAAGTGACCTCCAAGATGACCTATACAACGTGTATAGTGTGGAATGAAAACGTCAAAAGAGTTGTGGAGTGTGCTGGAAAGAAAATACAAGATGAGGATACTGGAATCAAGAAGTTTTTTGTTGAAAGATTCCTTGAGTTTAAAATGATTGACAGCAAGACTGTTGTATCTTAAGTACAGGAACTGCAAGTTATCATCCACGATGTCCTTGCGGAAGGTATGAGTTTAGTAAATACCTTAGTTGAACATGTTAAAAATGTTCTTAATGTTCACATGAACTTTATTGTAGGTTTGGTTGTGAACGAGGCATTTCAAGTCGCGGCAATAATATAGAAGTTGTCACCTATGTGGAAGGACTTCAAGAACTACTTGAAACATAAACGAAAGGAGATGACAGTCGAAGATCTCATAGTGAGACTGTGCATCGAAGAAGACAACAAAGCCGCGGAAAAGAGGTCGAAAGGAAATTCTGCAATGAGCGGAGCAAACATGGTAGAAAACGACCACAACTCGAAAAAGCGAAAGAAAGCTGGACAAGAAAGCAATTAAGCTAAGAAGAAATTCAAGGAAAAATGCTTCAATTGTGGCAAGATTTGCCACAAGTCAACGGATTGTCATGCCCCAAAGAAAAGTAAAAAGAAGGACCAAGCAAATATGGCAGAATCCAAGAAAGAAATGGGCGATCTGTGTGCCATGCTGTCTGAATGCAACTTGGTGGGAAATCCTCGAGAATAATGGATGGATTCCGGTGCCACCCGCCATGTTTGTGCAAATAAGGAGTTGTTTGTTGCATTTGCTCCGGTTCAAGGCGAAGAGAATATCTATATGGCAAACTTCGCAACTGCAAAAGTTGAAGGAACAGAAAAGGTTTGCCTTAAAATGACATCATGCAAAGTGTTGACTTTGAACAATGTCCTGTATGTACCGGAGTTACGAAAGAACTTGATTTCTGTATCACTTCTTAATAAAAATGAATTCAAATATGTATTTGTTTCCGAAAAAATTGTACTTAGTAAAGGAGAAGTGTACGTAGGAAGAGGCTACCTCACTGAGGGTCTATTCAAAATGAATGTAATGAATGTTGAAATCAATAAAAGTTCAGTTTTTTCTTACTTGCTTGAGTCTAATGATTTGTGGCATGAACTATTAGGACATGTCAATTACAAAACATTGCGAAAACTGATTAACTTAGAAGGTTTGCCAAACTTTGAGTGCAATAAATCAAAATGTCAAACGTGTGTGGAATCAAAGTATGCTAAGCATCCGTATAAGTCCGTTGAAAAGAATTCCAATCTCTTAAACTTAATCCACGCTGACATTTGTGATATGAAATTGACACCATCTCATGGTGGGAAAAAGTATTTTATAACTTTTATTAACAATTGCACTAGATGTGTTTAGGCAATAGATGCTAAACAGTAAGGATAAAGCAATAGATGCGTTTAGACAATATAAACCAGAAGTTGAAAACCAGTTAGAGAAAAAAATCAAAACGATAAGAAGTGATAGGGGCGGAGAATATGAATCTCCCTTTGCGGAAATGTGTAGAGAATGGAATTGTCCATCAAACTACGACCCCGTATTCACCTCAATCTAATGGAATTGCGGAAAGAAAAAACTGAACCTTAAAGGAAATGATGAATGTCTTACTAATAAGTTCAAGTTTACCGCAAAACTTGTGGGGGGGAAGCTGTCCTTACAGCTAACCGAATACTCAATAGAGTGCCTCACTGTAAGACACTATCAAATCCATATGAAAAATGGAAAGGAAGGAAACCCAACTTGAAATATTTCAAAGTGTGGGGTGTTTAGCGAAAGTCCAAATTCCTATGCCTAAAAGGATGAAAATAGGACTTAAGACAGTGGACTGCGTGTTCATAGAATATGCTAAAAGTAGTAAAGCATGTCGGATTTTGATTCATAAATCCGAACATCCGGATATCACTAAAAATACGGTAATTGAATCAGATAATGCTAAATTCTTTGAACACATTTATCCGTATAAAACTAGACATGAACAGTCTAGTAGAGGGTCGTTGGATGTATATAATAATGAGAATCCAAGACGTAGTACGCGTCAAAAAATGTCAACTTCGTTTGGATAAGATTTTGTAATATTTCTCTTAGAAAATGAGCCTCAAACATTTAAAGAAGCGATGTCGTCTTCAGACTCATCCTTTTGGAAAGAGGCAGTCAATAGTGAGATTGATTCAATCTTAAGCAACCATACGTGGGAGTTGGTTGATCTTCCTCCAGGAAATAAACCTTTAGGTTCTAAATGGATCTTCAAAAAGAAAATGAAAGCGGATAGTACTATTGACAAATACAAGGCAAGACATGTAGTAAAAGGCTTTAAACAGGAGGCAGGCCTTGATTACTTAGATATATACTCGCTTGTAATGAGGATAACGTCAATTCGGATGTTAATTGCCTTGGCGGCGGTATATGGTCTTGAAATCCATCAAATGGATGTGAAAACAACATTCCTAAATGGAGAATTGGAGGAAGAAATTTACATAGAACAGCATGAGGGTTTTGTGGTTCCAGGAAAAGAAAATAAGGTGTGTAAACTTGTTAAGTCACTTTATGGACTAAAGCAAGCACCTAAATAGTGGCATGAGAAGTTTGACCAAACCATGTTGGCAAACGAGTTTAAGATAAACGAATGTGATAAATGTGTTTATATTAAAGACACTCCAAATCACAAGGTCATTGTTTGTTTGTATGTGGATGATATGTTGATCATCAGTAGAGACATTTCTGACATAAATGCTACGAAACGAATGCTTGAGAGCAAGTTTGATATGAAAGACCTTGGAGTTGCGGATGTGATCTTAGGAATAAGAATCCATAGAACTCCACAAGGGTTGACATTGTCATAGTCTCATTACATCGAAAAAGTGCTTGAAAAGTTCAAGTATTTGGAATTTGGTATTGCCAAGACTCCATTGGACGTGAGCTTTGCACTTTAAAAGAATGAAAGTGAAAGTGACTCACAGTTGCACTACGCAAGAGTGTTGGAATGTTTGATGTATATCATGAATTGTACACGGCCAGACATAACATGTGCTATTAGTAAATTGAGTCGGTACACGAGTAATCCCAATAAAACTCATTGGATGGCAATGAAAAGAGTTTTGGGGTATCTTAAATACACTCAAGACTATGCTTTGCATTATAATAAATATCCTGTGGTAATTGAAGGATATAGTGATGCAAATTGGATCACCGAATCAAATGAAGTAAAATCCACGAGTGGATATGTATTTACTATAGGAGGAGGAGCAGTCTCTTGGAAATTGTCCAAACAGACATGTATTGCTCGATCCAAAATGGAATCTGAGTTTATCGCATTGGATAAAGCCGGTAAAGAAGTAGAATGGCTCCGAAATCTTGGAAGATATTCCTTATTGGCCCAAACCAGTGGCACCAGTATGTATACATTGTGATAGCCAAACGGCAATAGGTAGGGTAGGGAGCATGATGTACAATGGTAAATCTCGTCACATAAGATGGAGACATAATACCATTAGAGAACTCTCTAGTGGAATTATCATTGTTGACTATGTGAAGTCAAAAGGATAATGTGTCGGATCCACTTACAAAAGGCTTATCTAGAGAGGGAGTTGAGAGAACATCCAAAGGAATGGATTTAAGGCCTAGGACAAGTCAGCATAGCGATAACTCTACCTAGCAAACTTGAGATCCCAAGAGCTAGGTTCAAGGAGATTAAACAAAGGTGTGTCTGACAGGTTCAACATTGTCAATATACCCAACTCATTCTCATGATGAAGACAATGTTTAGTAAACAAAGATAAGACTTATGGTGTGAAGTCTTGTAATGATTATCTAAATTTGACAGATTTGACCAAATAGTTTAATCTATAAGATTGAAACGCTTAGAAATCACCTATGTGAGGGCGAAGTGGAAGCCGCTTCAAGGAGAATGTTAGTAAAGGCCTATCTCTAAGCTCTCATGAAACCGGGACTTGTTCATGGCTAAAACGAACAAAATCATGAGAACCATATACGGTAAAAGGCTGATTGTGTGACATGTGTTGTTTAGGTGTACATTAAAGCTCGACGGTTCAAAGATATCAAATCTACTGATTGATGATGAGTCCATCCGATGCATGTTCACTACGAAAAGTTCAAAGGGAAACCCACTTATTTAGATGCAGTCAGTCTTTGCTTGATGATCACATACTTGTCCATAAAGTTTTACAAATAGTCATTCCCCATACAGGTTGGGGATTGTTGGGTTCAAGATTAAAAGTGTGAATGGAAAACGGAGGGAATTAAGTGGAGGAAAAATTGAGATAACACTTAAAAGAAAAGTGTGCTCAAAATGAGGAAAGTCTGCTAAATTCTCCCACATTGATGGGGAGAAAGAAACTTTCATATGTTTATATTGAGAAACACATCTCCACTTGGTAAGTGAGGCAAGAACTAAGAGGTGCCTCGCGCCGTCGTCGTTGTCGCTCGCTCAGCTTCGAATTTGAATTTGGATTTGGATCGATGAGATTAATCTTTTTGGACAAAATTTATTTAAAACTTGGGAAGAAATCCAGTCCGAAAATCCAAAGGAAAAATGCAACAGTTTTTCTCCTCCATTAACGTGCATGCTTTTCCATGCAGAAACGATGCTGGAAGCTGCTCGGAAGAGACAACAACTTTTCGAGTAAAATACACACTGTTTCGTGAAAAGGTATGACTATTTGGATGGTTGTGGTTGTTCGAAAAAGACACACTGTTTCGAATAGACAGACATGACTATTCTGAAAAGATACACCTTTTCGATGAACCATTGTCTCCTTTCCGAAGAGGCACTTCATGGCTATATAAACCTGCATTTTTTCCACAGGTTTGGCACGAAAATTTTCTACATTAAAACACTTCTTGTCTTCTTAAAAAACTCTGTGTGATCATCTTCCGTTGAGTGAAGTTCGAAGAAAAGCAGAACGTTTGAGGTACCACTACTTCCTGGTTGTGAAGCCATTTTATCCTGGGAGGAAAATTCTGCAACCTCGAATACTTGAGGGGAATTATTTCCTTAAGGACACTTCGCGAATTCAAAGGACTTGGCTTATTCTGTTTCATCTTATTTCTTAATAATATAACACACTTCTTTGATACTTCATAGTAAACTTGTGTTGAAGGTGTTGGAAAACTTCATAAGTGTCCTTGAAACGTCTTGAACTTGTGTTGAAGTTTACTGAACTGACATACAGATTTTGTGTACCCGAACCAACAGGAGATGCTAGATGGTTTCAAGATAGAAGGACCACACAATGTATGTAAACTGATTAAGTCATTATATGGACTTAAACAAGCTTCAACGCAGTGGAATATCAAGCCTACTTAGCACTAATCAATGCAGGATTTAGTCAAAGCACGTATGATTACTCTTTTTTCACTTTGAGAAGGAAGGCGGGAATGGTTGCAGTGTTGGTATATGTGGATGATTTGCTTATTACTGGAGATAATGCAGTCATATATGTGAAGTCAAAGAAGTATCACATCAACAGTTTAAGCTCAAGGATTTAGGGGAGCTTAAATGTTTTCTAGATATTGAAGTACTAAGATCTGACAGGGGAGTTATATTGAATCAAAGAAAGTACATCCTAGAACTTATATCTGAGATCGGACTTACAGGTGCAAAGCCAAGTTTTACACCACTAAAGTTAAATGCTAAGGTAACTTCAGTAATTTGATAAAGCTACTGGTGCAACAGGAGATATTATTCTTAAAGATGCTACATCTTATCAAAGGCTTGTTGGGAAGCTTATGTATGCTACTATTAATAGGCCAAATATCAGCTATGTTCTGCAGACCTTAAGTCAGTTTATGCAGCAACTAAAGAAGTCTCATTTGGAAGCTGCTAACAGAGTGATCAGGTACTTAAAAGGCACTATAGGTCAAGGCATTTGGCTAAAGACTCAGACTACTGCAAAGTTAACTTGTTGGTGTGATTCAGATTGGGCTGCATGCCCTAACACAAGGAGATTGGTCACAGGGTATGTGATACATTTTAGAGGATCCTTAGTATCTTAGAAGTCCAAGAACCAGCATACAGTATCTAGGAGTTCAGCTGAGGCAAAGTATAGGAGTATGGCTTCTTGGCAGAGATTACCTGGTTAGAAGGTTTATTTGCTGAGTTAAATGTTCCTGTCATCAAACCTATTACCATTCTAAGTGACAGCAAGCCTGCTATTCAATTAGCAACTAACCCTATCTTTCATGAAAGGACAAAACATACTTGTGAAGACTGTGTATGTTCCTACTCAACACCAGGTGGCTGGCATACTCACCAAGGGACTAAGTCAAGATCAACATCATCATTTGCTAGGCAAGCTTGGTGTGCTTTAACATTTTGCACCCTTCAAGGGGATGTTGAAATATACACAGTTAGGAGTTAGTTATTTTTTACTGTTCCATTGAAGTTAATTACAATGAGAGTGAGCTGTATAAGAGCCGAGTGGGTTAGTTTGTTAGGATAGTTAGAAGCTTCTAGATGATTCTAGAATAAGCTGTGATAGTAAATGTGCAGCTGGGACTCATTGTAACTGATTCTGTTCTTCTCAACACAACAGTTCAATACAGTTTCCCTTCTCTTCAATGTAGCTAGTTTCTCAATATTGCCTCTGTTCTCATCAGTTGTTATTGAGTGATTTTAACAGTGGTGAATAATATTGTTCTATACCACATCCAGAAATTCTAACTATTCAAATTTTAAATTTTGAACTAATATTTTCACTAAAAAATAAGTAGTCACTAGTCAATATTCACCCATTACTTCACTATTTTCTTTCACTACTGCTTGAAGAATAAAAAAGTCAAATTAACATCTTAAGGTCCGCCTCCAGTCAAATACTATAATATAATGAAAAGAAGGGCTTAATTTACACAAATATTACATGACCAGCATAATACCCACCTGAATCAACCATACTGCATTTTGGCTATAAAGTTCATTGTTCACAAACCAGCTAGCCAGTGTATCCCATTCACTTTGTTTCCTTCCATAGATGGAGATTCTGTATTCAGCCAACTGAAAAAGAAGAAAAGGATTACGTCATATATTATTACAGCAAATTATCACCATACTAAACTATGAAAGTAGTACTTCGCAAATGAGGTGTATATTAACAATCAGAGAGACAAATGCTAATGTGATAGCTACATGTTATATCTTAACGTGTTATTAAGTACCCGTAGATCCTATTGGAAGCAGTTTTCACTCTTGAGGGCTATGAACTGCCTAAGCCAATCAAGCGGCACTCACAAGTCGCAAGAACTACAGTCACATGCAGCAAACAATTTTAAGGTATAAACAAGCAGCCAAGCATGTTCTTACTGGTCAATGAAAATGCAATGGACCATGAGAGACCGGGATTCAGACCCCAGCAGATGGGGAAAATAGGAGAAAAAAGTAGTAGTTACATGGTTTCTACTCATTTTTCTAATCCTTGGTGGATAGAGTTCTCTGATACTTGTGGAGGTAGACGGTACCCTGAACACTCAGTTATCAAAAACAAAACCTACACATTTTTTTAATTCCAAAAAATAAACAACAAATTCCAATCAGCAAGAAACTCCAGTAAAATTCGGGAAAAACAAGAACTTGCACATCAACAGATTGACAACTATGAATCTGGTGCTTCTGAGTGCAGCAAGAAAGTTACAGACTTTGATAACAGAACCATTTTCTCATGAACGGCTAATCATGGCAAATATACAGTCAGAAGAAAACATATATTTCCAAACAACAGTTGAATCATAGGCCATTCCAGAAAAAGAAGCCATTTTTGTGTCAAATTCTCCCTCTCCCTAGTTAATTATCCTAATTTAACTTTGAAAGCCAACTTGTTTTCAAGTTTGGTCATCCAATCCGTTCAACAATTTGTTGTTAGATATGAGGATCACACTTCACTGAGGCATAATTGCAGTAGTTTGGGCTCTTGCAAATTGTATGCTCTTATTAAGTCAAGTTCAAACCAAGATAATCAGAGCATACATGATATTGAAAATTGGCAGTATCCTTTCGAAATCAGGTCAAGCGAAGTAAAGTCTTTTAGTAGTCTCATAGCATTTAATGTAATATTCTTCTATTCATCATGAAGTAGAGTTGATCATTGTTCAGTAATTTCTGGAAAACTGGGGCAACAACTGAATAAGTAAAATGGTATATGTTCAGTTTGGTCTTGAACTAAAGGTTTTGGCTATTTGTTTCAGCTCCTATTTGGCAAAATATATACAGAACTGACTGAGTGTAAAGTCAAAAATTGCTTTTAAGATAATATACATGTTCTTTTATATAAGAAAATATACAAATTTCATGTTAGGAAAAATGAGTTGCACATGCTTAAGAGTTTACGGAGCTTCTAGGAAAAGAATATCTTATGTTTAAAATTTTTTGGGATTGTATAACAGCCACAGTCAGTTTGTTACCATCACTCTAATCCTTTCTGAATATATCAATTTTTCTAAATATTGTGAATAATCAACAAACTAGTATAAGAGCAAAACAACTGCATCAAAATAGTTCTAAAAAGAAGGAAAAAGATAAGTGGAAGAAACTATCTCAAACATATTAAGGCATGTTGCTGTACCTGGTATTTGCTTGCTTCAAGATCTTGCAGGACTTCCTTAGTGACTTCAGCCAAGAAGCGCCCTGAATAAGACAATATTTTGAAAACGAAGAGATATATTTTATCATTACCAAAACGATATCAAAGAAGCATATGCAACGGCAACAGATCTAAATGTGACAAACTGTCAGCAAGGGTATACAGCCTTAACATGGAACGAGTATAATTGACATTGGTCAGGATATCCCCACAGATATTTAAGAAGGTATACTCCGAAAGGACGTAGAGCTTGACAAGGTGCCATATACATCACTATCCACTCAACCTACTACACTTGAGCCGAGGGTCTTCCAAAAACAGCCTCTCTACCTCCCTGAAATAGTGGTAAGGTCTGCATACACTTTACCCTCCCCAGACCTCACTTGTAGGATTTTACTGGGTATGTTGTTGTTGTACTTGTATCCACTCAATCCAAGTACCCCCACACTTCAAACAAAGCTAGCAAGAAATGAATTGGTTCTCCTAGTCAGTCTATTATCCCAATTGTTCTGTACCTTTACGTTGGTCCTTACACACTACACATCAATTTTATGTATCATGTGTGAACGTGACATTGAGAGTACAAAATATGTTTCCATACAGAAGGAAGCAGATACAGCATATGCATGCTTTCGTGCAATTAAAGTATATTTTCATATAGCTACTACTGTTTTCTGCTTTTTCCTTTCTGGTGAATATCCGAACAATTATTAGAAGGTGTGATCAAGCAACAGTCAACAAAAAAGAAAGTACAGTTTTAACAGTAGTGTAAAAGTTGTCTTCGTGACGGTTCCAAATAAAATTACTCGCCAAAGAGATTTTTAATTGAACAATTCTAAAGTTAACCACTCAAGAATGTGTTGGAAACCAAAGAAAATTCAAAAGTACCCTTTAATGACAGTTGTGTTATGGGAAGATAAAAATTTAAGAAAAGAAATTAGAAATTTTTCTGTAATGTCAAATGACAATCCTGTAGTAAAATTCACGATTAAAAGTTGCATCTTCAAGGAACACACCTTGGATAAGGTTGTCTTGCTTTAGAAAGATTTCTCTGAGTCTGCTTTGTCCGCAAGGATTATATTTGAGATTGAATTTGTCAAACCGGTGAAATGTACTCTTATCAGCATGTACGTCCAATAGATCAACATTCAGATCATGCCTGCAAATAAAGTGCTTAGAAGAGAAAGAATAAATAGCACACTTCCCACCCTGGGCACAGATAGCAGAGTATTAGAGCTTATGCAGAACAACAAAAGAGAGCAAAGGTTGATGCAAACCCTGTCAAGTCCAAACTCTCAAAGACTTCCTTCAGCGTAAGGTACTGTCCATCTCGAAATATGACTACCTGTTTTGCGAAGACTCCTGTGATTAAGACCAAAAGAATAGGCATGCCATATTCCCACAGAAATCTGCAAGTGAAAGTATATACCCTTGAAGTAATAAATTTCCTACCTCGTCAGGTTCTTTTCTCAGTTTCGACTTGATGAACCGCAGAAGATGCTTCTGATTCATGCAAGCAGAATGATGCACATGGGTATCAACCTTTCTGATATTGTAGAAATCACGATGAGGTGCACTTTTTTGAGCCAGAAATTCCCGGTCGGCGTTTACTAGCAAATGGAGGCGAAATTTCTATACAATATCAAGTAAATGCTATGAAAAAACAAGATAATTAACAAATGCTACATTATCAAGAAAATTGGACGGGGAGAGGGAGGGGGGAAGGAATTAAAGAGATTGCCAAAACCCGTCACCTCCTCAAGAAATCGCAAACGATGATGACAGTAAGAACGAACATTTCCTACAGCCATTACTTTGAGGACATGGTGCATATCAGTGAAAAATGTTGTTGCGCTAGCAACAGGGAACAGCTCTTCCGTATCTACAACATGCAAGGTAAGACGTGAAGATCCCATGAGGAAGGCCCACGAAAGTTAATGATGAAACAATGTCATGCTACTATATCCAATCAATTGTGTTCCACTTTCTAAACCAAACTTACCGCTTTCACTGGCATAAACACGTACAACTCCATCCTCCATTTTAAAATGGTGCTGCAAGCAAAGAAAGAAGTATTATTATTAGAATTGTTCTTGAGACAACATCCATACTTTGAGATACAGAGAATACAGCAGCCTAAGAATCAAACCCTTCACGGTCATAAATGAGTTGAGGATCACAACTCACAGAAGTTGCTTCAAGTTGGCCAAAGCTAAATGGATCATGTTTCCCATCAGATGCTTTTGGTTCACTCATAATCTCTTTCATCCATGGAGCAATTTCTTCCCTGTAAACATACTTTTCTCTCAAATATAAACATTCACGGATCATCTTCAGTACTTCTTCCTCTTCAACACTCACAGTCTCTGCAGGAAAATGATAGCAATTGAAAGAATAATAAAGTATGAATAAGATCACAATAACACAAAGACTTTCTTAAATTTGAGAGATCTCAAAAATAGTAGCCGACACATCCCTCATTAATTTACCACACAATATTGCATGAGAATACATCGAAATAACCCGACCACCCTTCCCTGTTTATGTTTTCGTGCTCCAAACCATGTAACAGATGAGTTTATATGTTGCCTAAATTGTTTATGACTTGTTCGTATGAATCCAGAGGGGGTTCTGGCTTATTCAGATCAGTTTAGGATTGGACCTGGTGCGATCACGATCACAGAGAGCAAGGCAACAAAACAAGGAAAAGAGAAGTCTGGGGAATTGTGGATGTAGGATTGACTGACAACTTCGCGATAGCGAAGTAAAACCTTGTCCTAGAGAGCCTCATCCGCAATGGCAAAGCAGGGACTGTGATGACGACAAGAGCCCGGCTCAGCTGCCTCCACAATAGCAACAGAGGTTCAGGGGTTACGTGATCACAGAAACCCTGGGATGTATATTAAGAGTAATAGGACAGACCACTTTTCTTCACAAATCGGAGTCCTAAGCTACGAGTTTGAGTTAATCTAAGAGAGGGAATCACTAATTGGACAAAGGTAACA
This sequence comes from Capsicum baccatum var. pendulum, assembly GCA_030864225.1. NCBI lineage: Eukaryota > Viridiplantae > Streptophyta > Magnoliopsida > Solanales > Solanaceae > Capsicum > Capsicum baccatum. The sequence continues at coordinate 235,017,212 of CM061560.1, read as the reverse complement.
GTTCCAATCCATTTTTAGAGCTCAGTACGTGATTGTGTGTGGATTTTACATCCAAATAAAGAGGATTAATGGGTGGGAATTCTGGTAGTGAGCTCTAAGGGGTTATTTGGTGTCTTGTTACAGTTATGTAGGGATTAGTAATGCAGGGATTAGTTATACAACAAGTAGTCATGCAGCGATTAGTTACACAGGTATTCGTTATTTAGGGTTAGCTTCTTTTTTTTTTGAGGAGGGTAACTTGTACTTCATATCCAAAAAAGGCTCAGCACCATCATATTTAGGGTTAGCTTTTTTTTTTTTTTTGAAGAGGGTAACTTGTATTTCATATCCAAAATAGGCTCAACACCATCAAAAGCAGGTGCAAAGGCAAAAGGTTTCAATCACAAAATAGGATAATGGGGGATCCTATGTACAACTACTAACTTACTGATTGTCAAGGGTTAGTTATACATGTATTAGTCAATCCCTCTTCTACGCTGCATAAAATAAATATAAATTCCCTCATACATGTATTAGTTATGCGAAAAGAAAAATATGAACCCAAATATTGTAATACCAATGCTATGTTTTATGTGAAAAGAGAAAAAAACAACCAAACATTGTACAACTTATGCTAGATTCTATGTGGGGACCACATTTCCTTCACAATGTATAAAGTTATGCTAGTTTTAATACAAGAATAGCTCCTTTCTTACCAGCAAACAAACGATTCCTATATTCCTAAAATAGAAAATAATGGCTTTGAACCACTTACTCCGTATTTGAATACAACTGGGCTCACTGGATTAGTCATAATCCATAAATATATTCGGTCAAGAGATTTGACCAAATTCGCTTTTTTGGGTTGACTTTGACCGCAGATTATATGGAAACTGGTCCAATGCATTGGTTTAACACTATTAAACATCCTTTTGCATAGATCGGGACATTTGGAGGAGATTCAACGTGGAAATAGAGCACTCATGGGACAGTAGCTTAGCTCGGACCATGGTAAGGTGTTGACTTCTGAAGGGGGTTTTCCTATAATCATGAGTGATTACTTGAACTATATGTTACGATTATGGGGGTTCACATGCCATAGTTCAGTTATTCACTCACACTGTACATGCCAGTATGACCATTGAGCATGTCTAATACATTGTTTCAACTTCAAATATAGTTATTGGGTATGTTTATTGCATGGCTTGAGATCAATATTTTAGCATGATAGATACATGGCTCTATTGTGTGTGGATGGGATCCTCCATCATGAGTCACTAACCGTGGAGCCTTTTGGGAGTGACACGCCTTTGATGCATTTTTTACATGTATCCCTGAAGTGCTTATTTCAGTTCATGATTTAATTGTGTAGGAGGCGAATTAGGGTAGAAGGTTAGTATGAGTTTCGGATGTTGTATCATTTGTTGTATTACTTGATGTATCATGTATATGGTATTATTGGATGTGTTGATTTCTATAGTATCTTGTCCTTTTACTATTCCTTGTATAGATTGTTTTATTTTGAGCCGGGGGTCTATCGGAAACAACCTCTCTATCTCACATCTAAGGTAGTGGTATGGACTACGTACACTTACCCTCCCAAACCGCACTTGGTCGGAGTATACTAGGTATGTTGTTGATTTAATTGGTATATTAGCGGTTGATGTTACTTGACATGACCAATATGATTTTTGTGATGTTCAATGTATAATATTATGTACTGTAGGATGTGAATTAGTTATACATAGTATTATTCACTATTTTGTAAAGTCTCACCACGGTCGTTTGGGACATATGACTCACTGCTCTTGTCCCTTCTTTTGTTGCAATACATATTCGACTACCAGTGGGATACATGGTTGATCATAACCAAGACTGGATAGTTGTTCCAAAGTGAGCCAACCATTATAGTTCTGTGATACCTAGGACCTCTTCAGGTTGTCGGGTTCATTTGTAATTTAAGCTAATCTTAGCTCAGTTGATGGACTTAAACCTTAGTTGTTTAGATAGGTATTTGCGACCGGGTTATTGTGATGGCTATTACACTACTGTTGTTGGATCATATACCAGTGTTGGCTTAGTGTTTATGAATGCGTGGATTATGTTTAAGGACGGTTCACACAACAAGGAGTTGCAGCCTGTAGGTGCCAGTCATGGATTCTTGGGATTTCGGTTTGAGACAATGATAGTTATGCATTGGATGAGTCACACTTAACACGAATTATACATGTTTCACCTTGATTATCAAGGAAAATAATTGATTATGAGAAATTCAAAAACAACACTTACTAGAGGACATAGTCTACCAAAACCCGTAGAGAACAAGAAAATCAGAATACCGTGTGTTGTAGCCGGCAGGGGCAAAATGTTGTTGAAGAAACTGGGATCATTTTCCACAATGTGCTTAGATGCTCTGTCTACCTCTCCAACATCATGATTTATGTTAGATCTTGCCTCAGGTGCGACTGTTTTATGCTGAAGATGCATACGACTTTTAGTCAAGGCAGAGATAGAAAATTCTTCTTCAGTTGGACCGATATCCTACAAAGTAATGCGAGCAAAAGAAACAAATTCATGAGCGATTTCAGTTTAAAACTATCCAACTGTACTAATCTCAAAACCATAGTGGCTGGTGGGAGGATAGCAATCCAATGTGGCTGAACTATCTTTAGTCAATAAAGCTGAATTGAACAATCACCTAATGTTGGTAAAACTAATGACATGCAATTTAACATTTAGTCAATAGAGATGAGTGAATCTAAATATCCATGGCAGGAAGAAATAATAAGTAGAATGTTCAGAAGCTTTGAGAAATTGGAGAAAATGTTATGTTGACTGGAAGCAGGTCAAATAGCAATTTGGCCATGATATCTGTTCTTTCTCTTCCTCTTGTATTCTTTTAGCAGTACAGTAACCAATACTCATGATCAACTCTCATAAATGCATTGATGCACACATGCCACACAATATAGAGAATGGTTATCTTTGTTCCTTTCTCATTTTGACCCTACAAAACACACACCTGCGACACTACCTAAATTCAGAGGTTTAGAAACAAACATAAAGCTTTGGTATAACATCAATGTTATACATCTTGAAAATACTTGGTGCCCCACTAGTGCTGTGGTTCATTGTGAATAAGACAAAAAGTTCAAGTTGATTCTTTCTGAATAAAATTACTTAACCTCTAAAAAACACTACTCCTATAAATCCAGTTAAGTGTAACTTCACATTCATATAACTAGAACTTCAGGCTTTTCTAATCAACATAAAATGTCAGTTATTAAATATTAAACACCAAAAAAACAGTGGATGTAACGAAGATAGATACAAAATATATACATAAAATAGCAGAAGCTTGTCAGATTTTACATTTGAGCATCCAGTTCTAAAATTTACATTATCTACGGAGTAAACAACATCCTCTGCAGCAACAGCAAACTCGCTTTTGTCCTCATTAAAGTTCCCAACCGTTTCAACTGCAGAATCACCTGAAATTTTTGGAGTCATTGGCTTCCCAACAGACTCTACTCGCATCGTCGGATTAGAGCTACTCATAAATCTTTCTTCACCTGAAAATATGACAAAATTGGAATCTATAATGAATATCTCAGAAATCTATCTTCACCTAAAATATGGCCTGTCACAATCCATGTCATCCCAAACATATCTTCACCTAAAATATGACCTGTCTCAGAATATTATGTACTGTGATGATTGTAAAGATCAATCATAAAAACCCCTTTCCTTACATTCAAGTCGCTTTCAGCCTCTTTGATGAGAAATGCGAAAGAAAGATCGACATAAGAAGCAGATGTTCTCGACACGGAATTCCATCCAGATTTCTTAACTGTTTTGTTAGGTATTGGCATAACTGGCAGCAGCATGTATAAGAACCGAAATAGAAGTAGGCCCCTCCATGGCATCACGTAAACCATACATGAAGGGAAGCTGTGTCTCATTCATGTGATGAGAAAGCTGAGAATGAAAATTAGCAGATTTCACATCTACTGCAGATTATGTTCCCCAAATCATTTAGAATTATGAAACTAAGCGGGCGAGGAACTAGTTCTATGCTGGCTATCAATCTTACTTGGGTTTAGGAAATGCAACTCAAGCAAACTCACAAAATTAAGATTTTTTTTCTTTTTCTTTGTGTTTTGATAATCATGGTGTCCAAGCCTGTTTGAGCTCACCTCAACTAATTCACAGCATACCTACCATCCACCCACCCAACAACAATTATCAGGTAACTCTATCCACCGAGCTCGCACAAGCTTAAGTATAAATAAATCATTTTTTTTTAAATAAAAAGACATCTCGGTGCACTAAAGCTCCGTGTGCACAGGGTCAGAGGAAGGGCCAGACCACAAGATCTATCATACCAGCCTTACCCTACATTTCAAAAATATCATGTTTCCACAGCTTGAACTTGTAAGCTCGTAGTCACACAAGCTCAAGTATATAAGAGTAAAAACTCTGAGTTCAAAAAGCACGTACCTAGCTTGCTTTTATTTCTCGGAGACGAAGAACTCGAAGGAATCGAATTGAGCTTCTCGACAGAATTCATCAACACTTTCTTCTCCGCAGCACATTGAACTTCCTTATCAAAACTCGAATCCTCCTCATTCATCCACTCATTCGATACCCTCACATTCGGCATAGACGACGAAACTCTATAAATCGCCAACACACTACTATCATTATCATCGTAATCATAATCATCATCCTCAACAACAACATTATTATTATTATTATTATGATCAATCGAATTCAACATAACATGATCAATCTCATCATCTTCATTGAAATCAAAATCATCTCCATCAGAACCTCCGACGAGACTTGATTGACGACGGCGTTTACGACGGAGTTTGAGGAGGCGTTCGAGGACTTGGTCGACGCTGCGTTTGTGGAGGTAGAAAGCGGAGATAGCCATAACGGATGCGCCGAAGAGTGCTGCTATTGCGAGTTGCATTTGGGAAGTTGATGGGGATAACCATGGCTCCATTTTTTGTTTGTTCAACCAAGCAAATGAAAATTGTTGGGAGTGTGCGTGTTTAGTGTGTTCTTGGAATTTATAGGGTTCAGGAAAAGAAAAATGAGGTTTAATTAAGTTTTTAATTGTAGTTTGGCTAGTTTGTCGTATCTATCCTCGATTGGCCGCGGAACAATTTTTTCTCCTTTTTCTTCAAAAATATTTTTTGATAAGTAAAATCAACATTTATTATATTGTTATATATATATATATATATATATATATGTAATCTAATAAAATATTATTGTAATTTAATTTATTATATTGGGTGTGTGGGAAGCAAATAATGAATTTGAAAGTCATTTATAGGGCTTATTTTTCGTTCATTAAGTTACTAATGGAGCGCTTAATCTGTCAGAGATTATCTATCATATATATCATATAAAAATTTAGTGAAGTCCTCAGCTAAGCATTGTCATTTTGTAACCTTAATCAGAGATTTCAGTTTTAAGTTCCGAATATAGAAAATTTCTTGATAAAAAATGCTTCTTTCGATTGAGTCCTACACAATACGAATCTAAATTAATCAAGCTTTAATATAGACTATCGGATATAAGATGAGAGGCAAAAAAAAAATTATATGTGTATAATTAGCTTTTTTTTTAATAACTTGAATGTGATATAACACGTGAAATGTGAACAGACTCTTGTTTGGGGGTTGGAGGTAAGGGTGGCAACGGACCGGAACCGGAAACTCCGGACCGGAATTACCGGATCCGAAACGTTTCCGGAACCTCGTTACCGGGTTTTGTCTCCAGAACCGGAGTTACCGGAACCGGAATACCGGAATATATTCCCTGTTCGGACCGGTCCGATACCGAAATGTTACCGGAATTTTGGTCGGCTACCAGTTTTTTTTTTTTTTTTTTTTAACTTTTAATTGAAATTGTAACTTAATTAAGATTAATTTATAAGTTAAATATATATATTTTTAACTTATATAGTTTATATAATTTATTAACTTTTTTTAATAAGTTTAAGTTGTAATTATTGTAAATATATGTTAAGTTAAAGTGAAATACTTAATATAATATATTTTTTTTCATAATTGCAACAAACAAATGAGAAAATTTAAAACAAAATTAGTCAAATATTTATTACAAAGATATTAAATGTAAATCTAATCTACGCAGCCACCTTCTAGGAAGGGTTCTGTGTGAATTAGATTTCTATTGTACAATCTTATTAATATCTAAATTGTCTATAATTTTTTTGGCGTAATTTTTCTAATTCTTCGACGGATAAATCCTCCGGAATTGGTCTATTTCCTTGTTGCTCCATTGCTTCCATTCCATCATCACTATTTTCGTCAAAAATTTCATCTATTTCTTCTTCAATATGGGGCGGTAGTTTGGGGAGCCCAAAATTTCTTCGTTCGGCATTGATCCAATCTCTAAATAATACCGAAATCTCCAAACTATCCCTTGCTAACGAATACCGATGATCTCCTATTATAAATCTTCCTGCGCTGAAAGCTTGCTCCGAAGCAACTGAAGAAGCTTGAGCTGATAACAAATCTCGAACCATCCTTGAAAGTTTTGGAAATTGTCTGATCCGGGTCTTCCACCACGATAAAAGTTGTTGTTTTCCAGTTTCATCTCTAATATTTTCCCGGTCCTGCGAAAGATACGAATCAAAATCATTACTCCTACAACATTGAAGACCAAGTTCTTCGCCCATCTCGTCATCTAAATCATCATATCTACGTCTAGAACTAGGAGGTTCAATCGGGCCAATATTTTGTTCCATAACTTGATACAAGTTATATAAATTCCTAGCTGTAGGTACTATGCTGGCACAACAAGTTTCAACTGATGGCTTTTCATGAAGTCCAATTTCTAAATTGTTGTATAATTTTCTAACCAACATTACTGTACCATGTTCTTTATAAAATGGGTTTAATAAATTAGTTGTTAAAATAATTTGTGGAATTGGAAAATAATATTTTTAAAATTTTTCAACCATAGCTTCAATTGCCTCTTTGTTAGGACATATTTTTTTATATTCAACAAGTACTTTAGAAATAGCAGTAATAGTTACTAAAACAGAAGAAATAGTTGGAGTATATTGAGCAGATACTGTGTTCGTAGCTTGATAAAAAGTTTTCAAAAATTTACAAAGTTCTTCTACTTCAATCCAATCTTCTTCATCTAGCATTAAATTAACATCCACATTATAAGAATTATAAACTAATTGTATAGGTTTACGATATATAAGAGCAACTTCAAACATTTGAAACAAAGAATTCCATCTAGTAGGAATTTCTTTTGGAATTTTTCTATATGGAAGGCCACATTGTTCACATTTACGTTTAAAATCATCCATTACAGCCTTTTTTTTATTTTTAAACATAGAACTACAAGCAATTCTCACTTTAACACAACCATTTCCAAACAAATGAATACCATCATGTACTATCAAATTTAAAATATGTGCGGAACATCTAACATGAAAATGATCTTGATACATTAAACATAATCTACTTTTTAACTCGTCAATAGCTTTCAAATTATTAGAAGCATTATCTAATGTGCATGCCATAGGTTTACCAATAAATCTAAAATATTTCATGCTCGTCGTTATTGTATTAGCTATAAACATACCGGTTTTAGACTCATCGACATATTTATAAGCAATAATTCTTTTTTGCATGTTCCAATCGTGATCAATCCAATGAGCCGTGAGAGTAAAATAATCATTACCGACAACACTAGTACCCATATCAGAAGTAACAGATATTCTACCATCAAATTTATCAAATAAGCAACGAATAAAATGACAATGTTCAGCTTGAAATTTAAAAATATCATTTTTAATTGTATTTCGAGAAAAACCTTTAAAAGAGGGATTATATACTCGTTGAATATAATGAATAAAACCTGGATGCGAAGGAAAACTAAAAGGCAAACCCATAACAGCAACCATTTTTGCTAGTTCTTCTCTATCTACATCTTCACTATATGTCGAGGATGAACTTGCTTCAGCCGGGTTAAACATGTCTAACCGTGTTTGAACCATATTACCTCCTACAGATTCATGTACAAATGTTGTACCATCTTTTTTGGCCTTAGCCTCATTTTTTAGACGAATAAATTCTTTATTACATCTCATCAAATGCGAAGTTAGCAATCCTGTCCCGCCATTTTTCCCCCCAGTCAAATGTTTAAAAACATGCTTGCATTTATTGCAAGTAGCAGTATTTTTTACCCTATCATGCTCCATAAATTTCCAAACTAAAGACCTTTTAGTACGTTCGGTACCTTTGGCCCTAGTAAATTTTGGTAAAGGAGACAGTTCTTCACCGTGTTCCGGTAATTCCGTAACCGGACTAGTAGGGGTAGGGCTATCACCTATTTCTTGTTCTTCTATGTCATCTTCCTCTGGTAAGTCTTCCTCAAAATTATTATAACGCCTATTCAGGGTCTCATTATCTAATTCCATACCAATACCAACATCAAAACCATTAGGTTGTGATAATGAAGTTTCATTAAATCTACCCGGTAATGAACTAGTACTAGCCTTACTTTTTTTATTTCTACGAAAGACCTTACCAAAATTTGATTTTTTACCACTACTATTTTTTTCAAAATCCATATTTCAAAATAAAATATTAAAACAAGCAATACAAATACAAATTGATGTTCGTAAATAAAAAAAATATAGATAATTAACGTAAATAAAAAGAGATTAAAGTTGGAACGAATATACCGAACGTCTGCGTAAAAGCAGACGTATAACAAATGTCTGAATTAAATGAATCCTCAACTTCAAGTGTTCAACTTATATAATAAAACTAGAAATATTTAGAGAGAATTTGAGAGAATATTAAGAGGGAGAGAGTATGAAAATTGATAATATTTGTGTAAAAAAATAATTGAAATGAGGTATATTTATAGTAAAAATTTTAAAGGGTGGTGGGGGTAATTAGAAAGGGGGGGGGGGGGGACCAACAGCTATAAAACGGCTAGTTGTTTTATTAAAAAAAAAAAAAAAACAAAAAACAAAAAACTGACCTTTATTCCGGACCGGAATCCGGTCAACCGTTACCGGAACCGGTTAACCGGAACCGGAAGTACCGGAAATTTTTGAAGGTCCGGTCCGGTTACGATATCCGGAACATTTGGTACCGGTAAACCAAAACCAACCGGAACCGGAACTACCGGAACCGGAACCCAACCGAAACCGGAACTACCGGAACGGAACCGGAAAGTTCCGGTTCCGTTGCCACCCCTAGTTGGAGGGGTGGGGCAAAAGAAGCATAAATGAGGAAAGAAATAAAGTAGAATGGAACAAGGTTTAGAAAGAAAACAAGGTGAAAAGAAATTTGGTCTTATAAGCCATTTAGGTATTATTGTCTACTGTCTTATCAGTATAAATAACATAAATATCAACTTTTTAAAAGTAATTACACACTCTCTCATTTTTAAAATTACTTTATTCTCTCTCCTTATTAATATACATAACATAGTCGACATATATATAATATTCTGTGTATATATGAGATTTTTGTAATATATTTAGGGAGATAGATTTTTTGTAATATTAAAAACATAAGTAGTGTATTTGTATAATTTTTAGATCTTATAAAGGTACAATGTTTAGTTCCAAAATTCTCACCAAAACTTTATTTCCAATTTCTTTTTGAAGAAGTTGAATCACCTATATATTAATTTATATATACACACTATTGTTATTTGGCATTGGACGTGTTTCTCTATTTTGGAATCCACTTCCAAAAGGTAGATAAAACAAAGGAATGGATAAAAGGGAAAAATTACAGAAACTAGCATTCTTTTAACACTATACTTACAATAAATAGCAATACTTTTTCAAAATTACAACTTATAGCAAAAGTAACAATATTTTACCCACTTCATAGTAATAGAAGAATATGTATTTTTCAGTTGTGCATATGTATTTATGAGTAATACATATATATTTGTATATGTATTTAGATAGCAACATTTTACTTAAATACAAATACAATTTGCTATTTTTCGTAATTATAAAACTGTTGCTATAAAAGTTATAATTAAGACTACAGAGTTGCTATTTCTGAAATTTTCCCATAATAAAGCAGTAAAGCACCAATGATCCACGTCTTAACCAAATATCAACATCCAAAACTACATGTCTCTACACTTCACCAACTTCCCCATTAAAGATGACTTAAGGAGTATTTTAAAAAACATTATTGCATTATCAAAATATATTTACTATCCTTAAGTAATTTAATGAGGTAAAAGTTAATCATAATAAGTTGAGCAAAGTGTGTGGCAAATATACCTTATTTTATTACTCAACAACAATATATTCAATGCAATCTCACAAAGTGAAGGTTTAAAGAAGATAGATAATTTGTTTTCAATATATCCTCGACTTGAAAAAACTCAAAAAGTAGTCTAAAACAATTCTAAAAAAAAGTAACAAAAATGCAAGAAATCACGTCGAATGGTAACAAAACTAGCGGGTAATAATAGAACAAAAACTATAACGAAATAATATAACAATTAAAATGCAAGAAATAATAAATAATAATAGCAATTGAAGAACAAGAAAGTACAAGAATAATACTATAACTATTTTTTAGGCTGAATACATATACAGACCCGTAATTTTTTTGACTTTTTCCGTATTGACATCTCAATTATGCCATGTACCTATTGAATCATTTTATCATTCACAAATCGTGTCAATTAAGCATAGTTGTTGACATGACGTGCATGGCAAATGTAATACATTCTCCACTAAGTAGGGGTGCGCATGGTACGGCATTTTAAATTTTGGTATGGTAACTTCGGCTTTTGGTATTTAAAAGAACAATACCATTATCATACCAAATTAGTTCGGTATGGTTCGGTATTTTTAAATTCGGTTTTGGTATTTTACGGTATGATAATTCGGTAACCATACATTATTTAATTTCGACTTAGATATTCATATCAAAAACTATTACTTTAAACTTTAAAAGCATCTCAATCATATTAGACTGGCAACTATTTGTTAATCAATTACACAAAAAGAACATCTTAATTACCATTGAGTAGTCTAAGATGCAAACTCTGAACCATTACCTAAAATTAAGGATAGTACTTCTAAATAAATCTACACCAAAAACTTCATTCACTGACATCAAAAATCTAACTTGACATATGTAGCTCTATTTGAACTGAAATACTTCCCAAATAGGTTGCAACACTTTTCAACTACTAGTGAAAATGACTTTTGTATCACTTTGATGGTTATAGTCATGAGCAATATCCTACAAAAGAAACGTAATATTTCTTTAGTTAACAAGATCAAGTGAAAACACCAAAGAAATAAATGTTAACATAATCCAGAAAAGTATAACGAGTTAAATTCAACATTCATATATATGTTCATATTCAAGAAGCAAATACTATTAGACAAAAACAGAATGCTCTCTTACAGTTCTACTTAAGTATTTTACTTGTCCATTTTAACAAATCAAAAAATAAAATGGCTAAGCAATGTCTAGCTGGACGTTTAATAGTCTAAGCAAGTTCGAAACTCTAGAGCTTGAGTCAAATCGGCTCGTTTGTAGTTAAGGACAATTAAGTTATTTTAACCAGTGAAGGGAGACTTAAAGGAGTTGAGTAGAGTTTAAACTAGTAATGATAATCATGTTGCAGCAAAAAAAAAGACCTAAATAGCAATTTTTAGTTGTCACTTGTCAGCATAGAAAACTTACCATGTCAATGTTAAACCTTTTAGTAGACACTGCGATTTGAGGTGCCAACAACACGTTTGCTTACAATGTTCACTCTGTTATATGAATATCAGCCGGTAATAAGTAATAACATCATCAAGATTATCACTTAATTGTTAACAGGATATTACCTCCCAACTACTTTCCAAATTATTTAGAGAAGTTCAAGGAATTCAAGTGCACAGTAAAACAATTTTATCAAGAAAACATGCAAGTATTAGACAAAATACCATATATACTTCTGCAGTTCTCTCTTGTAGCATACTTTCCAGTAGATTCCAACAACAATTTTTCAAGAACTGCTCCAAAACAAAAGAAGTTTCTTAAGAACCAATAAAAAAAGAGGTTGAAGAAGACTACTGACTAATCAAGTAAACAAAATTTGCTACATCAGGCAATAGAAGGGTTCCGTTGCCACTTACTACATCCTTAATTAATCTTAGAATATATAGAAACAAGAGGATACCATTATGATGCATAGCCAAACAGTGTTATCTAGTCTAATTAAGCACTAGATGCTTAAACAAATGAAACAACGATATTGAGCACTGTTAGACTGAAAGAGATCCTTCAAGTTACAAGGTTATCACAATTACACTACTTATTAATTATACACCAGCAAAAGAAGATTATAACGACGTATGAATTGGCTCAGGCACCATAAATACTTAACATATATTGCAACTTATAATTATATATCGATGATGCGAGAACAACTTTCACTCTCTGCCAAATCTAAGAAGAAATAAAAATAAGTTTCATGTAATGTAAGAAAATAAACTAATTTGCAATATCAATATAGAGCTCAAAATGAGTGATTCTTACCAAGTTCAAATTGCTCCAAATAATCTAGATCTTCCTCAATTTCAATCGGATGTGAGTCACTTCGAAGCCAATCTTGACAACACACAAGAGCTTGCACTAATTTAGGAGTCAATGAACTAAATAAATTAAGAATATGCCCTCCCATACTAAATGTAATCTCAGAAGCCACACTAGAAACAAGAATGACTAACACATCACGAGTCATTTCAGCAAGAATAGAAAATCTAAGTGAGTTAATTTTCCACCAATTCAAGATACTAAAATCATCAATTTCATTTTTAGTTGCTTCACCTAGATACTTGTCCAACTCTGTTTTAGCACACGATCTTCCATTGTCGGCTTTATGCTTCTTGAATTGTTGTGTAAATGTTACAGATGGTTTTTTAGATTGAGTCGAACTACTTACACTTGGTAAGTTCAATGTGCTATCAGTTGAAGAAATAGATGAAGAACTTTGAGACCTTTTCGAATGTGCTTTTGCATACTCATCAAACAAAGAAACCATGTAACTTTTCACTTCGCCTACTATTTTGTTTCCTATTTCTTCCCCCAACATACTCACTAATGCATAAGTAACATACTTCTCTTTGTAACAGGGATCCAAAACACATGCAATAAAAATTAGTCTATTCATCTTTTCTGGTTTACCCCAATATGCATCAAATTTTCCTTTCATGTTTGTTGTCATTTCACTCAAATCAGAATCTTCACTATCTATCAAACCTTTCAGAATAAAATGAAGCTTACAAATTTCAACAAAGTGAACATTTGGTGTAACATAAAGAGAACCTTAGACCTTTAAGGTGAGTTTATAGAAAGTTTCAAGAAATTTCATTATGTGTCTTATTTTTTTCCAATCAGTAGATAAAATTGAACCTGCAGATTTTCCATCTTCACAAATATTAGTAAGTAAATAATGTATTAATCCACATTCAAGAGCACCATAACTTACAAATGCATCCTTAAATTCTTGTGCCATATTTAGCATCAAATAGGTGGAATTTCACCTAGTAGGAACGTCCAAACATAGTGATTTCTTACATGCTATCTTTTCAAGTTCACAACATTCTTTAAACTTCTTCAACTTTGCCGGAGATTGTCTAATGTATCTTTCCACTTGTCTAACACGTTTCACATAATCATTCATTTCTTTTAAACCTTCTTAAACAACCAAATTAAAAATATGAGGCATATATCTCATATGAAGGTGCATATCATCCATCATATTAGTTCTCCATTTACTAAATTGCTTAGACAACTCTTTCACTGCAATATTATTTGAACTAGCATTATCAACCGTAACAGTGAAGACTTTGTCTATACCCCAATCAAGCAAGTACTTTATAATAACAGATGTTATATCCACACCTCTATGACTAGAAATTGGATAAAAATTTATTATTATTTTGCGTATAGTTCAATCTTTGTCGATAAAGTGAATCGTAAGATACATATAATTAATTCTCTGCAATGAAGTCCTAGTGTCTGTAGTGAGACAAACTCTTTGTTGGGTTTCTGTCAAAAAAAATTTCAATTTGTGTTTCTCTTCACCATATAAATCAAAACAATCTCTAGTCACTGTTTTACGGGGGGAATTCGAAATTGAGGTTGCCGTACATTCACAAAGTGTTTAAAACCTTCCCTTCGACAAAACGAAAAGGCAACTCATCAAGAATAATCATCTTAGCTAAAATAGCCCTATGTTAGAATTAGAAATAGAACTAGTTAAATTTGAATTAGTCATTTATTAAATTAATTATGAGAAAACCATTTAAAAATAGAGAAATTTTTAGAAAAATTAAAGAATCTTTAGTTAGTAATTATTCAGAATATATAAGTCTAAATAAAACAAAAGAAAATCCAGAAAGATTAGTCTATCTAATTACATTAATATCTAGTATTGAAGCAAAATTAATAATCCATTTAAAATCTAGAAGAATGAGACACATACCACCTAATTATGATAAAATTAGATTTAGATATCCACCAAGATATTATAAAAACGATTTAAATGAATAAAGAGCAAAAATACAAAGAATTAAAATAATTTATCTCTGAAAAACGTAAAGAATTAAAAATAAGAAAAGAAAGACTACATTATAATATATTTGCCGGAGTTAGTAAAAACTCAATAAATACACAAAAAGATGAAATATCAAAATTGGAATCACAAATAGATAGTTTAAAATATATATACCAACATGAACTATTCACAATAAAATGAATAAAGAAGAATTTATAATAGATGAAAAAATATACGAAAATCATGAAGGATCAAAAATAAAAATAGTATTTTATAATCTAGGAAAAAGATATAAAAAAATAGGTGAACATTTATATCTAATGTTAGAAAAAGAAGAGTTAAAATTAGAAGATAAACCAACAGCAATGATAAGAATAGAAAAAGAAAATGAAAAATAGATAGAAAAAAGGAAATAGAAGAAATTAAACACCAAACTACGGAAGAAATACGAAAAATAGAAGAAACTAAAAATAGTAGAATTGCTGAATTAGAAAAAGAACTACAAATGTTAAAAGATTTATACGAACAAAGACAAAAAGAAAAAGAAGAAAAAGATAAAGAACAAAAATTACTAAACGAGATAAATCAATTTAAGGAAAAATTAGAGATAAATAATATAGATGTTGAAGAAACAGATAATTATGATTCAGAAGATAGTGAAACATATACGGAAATATTAACAAATATAAAAGATTTAGAAATTAACGAAAAAAAAGAAATAATTAATGTAGAAAACTTAGAAAATACCAACACAGAAATAAATACTCTCGATAAAAAAAGAAGATGAAAACATAATAACTAATACAACAGAAATAAGAAAACCTATATATTATAAAAGTAAATTTAAAAAATATAATAAATATGACAAATGGACACCAAAACAAATAGTTAATAAAAATTATAACTTTTTAGACCTAGACTGTGTAATAGATACAGAAAAAACAATACAATTATGAATAGGATATATGACAAAACAGTTATTAGATAATAATATAAACATAATAGATGTACCAGAATATATAGAAAGAACATTAATAGGATCAGTAAAACTATGTTTTTCAAACTTAACTGAAAATAGTAAGAAAGTATTAAGAGCTAATAAACCCATGGAAGTAACATCAACAACAACAACTAAACTAACACCTATAGAATTATTGAAAAAATATGAAACAGCTATAAAAGATGAATTTAGTAGTATGACAACAATAGAAGAAGAACAAAATGAAGAAAAAGATACAAATAGGAATTTAATGCTAAAATTAACAATATGTAATATGTGTTATATAGACGAATATACTTGCGCATTTAAAGAATATTATTATAAAGGAGCATATATGATAGAAGAAAGTAAAGAAATAAGAAAAATATATTTTAATAAGTTACCCGAACCATTTAGTTCAAAAATAATAAAAAGTTGGGAAGAAGCAAAAATAGTAGATACGTTAGGAGCTAGAATAAAATTTTTACAACAATGGTATAGAAATTTATGTGAAAAATATAGAGAAGAATTAAAAATGGAAAAAACATTAATAAGAAATTTAGCATGTTACAAAAATAAAATAGCACCCCAATTTGGATGCGAAGAAAGATATTATAAGAAAAGAAAAAGACATAAGAAATATAAGAAATATAAAAAATCAAAATACAAATACAAGAAACCAAGGAAAAGATATTATGTAAAAAATTACAAAAATAAAAGACCATATAGAAAAAAGAAATCTATAAAAGAATGTACTTGCTATATTGTGGAAAGTTAGGACATTTAGCTAGAGATTGTAAATTACCTAAGAATCCAAAAAATAAACAAATATCCAAAATAAAAATAGATAATACAAAATATATGCAAATAGATTATATAGATTATGAATTAGAAAGTGAAGATAGTATATATGAAATTTCAGAAAACGAAACAGATACTGAAAAAGATAGTGAAATAGATGAATTAAATGACTGAAGAAGATATAAAAATAATAACAAAGGAAGAATATTTAAATGACGAAGGAACGGAACAAAAAATAATATTTGACAGTAATATATTTGATGAAATAAAAGGAAAGAGTTAGATTTAAGTGTAGAAAAAATATTTAAAATACCAACAATAAAAAATATTTTTACTAGGAAAAAAGATGAATATTATGTAGTATGCCAAAAAGAACATATAATAGACTGTAGATATGCAAAAGGAAAAGCTAGTATACCACTAGTAACAAAAAGAATAATTAATAAAGAGAGAATGATATAAAAAGTAAAGGAGATCCAATAAAATATTTACAACTTGGAGATACAGAAATATTAATAAAAACATGTTTTAGAGAAGAAATAGATACACCGATAGAATTATATCTAGCAGATGATAGAATTATAAAACCTATAGAAAAAAGTATAACAATTGCCGTAAAAGGAAATTTAATATACCAAAAATTTAAATTTATAATAAGTGCAAATTATTCAGTAGCAGTAACAGATAGAAATATAGACAAATCACTAGTATTATATTGGAAGATATCAGGAATAGAACTAACACCAGGAAGTAAAATATTTACAGCAAGATGCAAAAATTTATATGTATTAACAACAAAACATAAAATAACAGGAAAAAATAAGATTAACAGGATACAAATAGATAGCCCATTTGAACAAATTATAAAAACAATAGATTATAATGATTATAGCTATAGAGACATAGATATAGAAGAAAATTTAGAAATAGTAAATGATAGAATAAGTACAACAAAGAGAATAGCTAATGAAAAATCAGAATCATCAACCTCATAAAAAAGAACGAGTTATGAAACAAATCCAATAAGTAACCTAAATCAATATTACATAACAGGGAAAATAAATGAAAAAGAACATTTAATACTATTAAACACAGGACAAGAAGAAAATTATATAGCAAAATATCTAGTAAAAACTGAAGAAATAAAAACTGATAATGATATATGCCCAGATCTACCGAGAAGTTTAATAAATAATAAAGATATAGCAGAAAAAGAAATAATAATAGGAGGAATTAGAAAAATAAAAATAGAATTTGAGGTAAAAGAAGAAATGCAAAAAGCAGATATAATATTAGAAATAAAATAGTTAGAACAAGTAAAACCATCTAATATAGAACATACACAATTAGCCATAACATATAATAGGGAAAGATTATTCTTAAGAAGAGCCTTAACATAAAATGAAAATATATGTATTAATGAAGATAATAGTGGAGGGATATTACCGTAGCTATTATACGCCTATGATAGATACAGGAGCAGAAGCTAATTTATGTAAATATAATTGCTTATCAGAAAGTAAATGGGATAAATTAAAAATACCAATAGTAGTTAAATGATTTAATAATGAAGGAAACTTAATTACTTATAAAGCTAGGAATGTAAAAGCACAAATATGGGATAAGATATTGACAATAGAAGAAATTTATAATTATGAACTAACATCAAAAGATATACTTTTAGGAATGCCATTTTTAGATAAACTATACCCACATGTAATAACTAAAAATGATTGGTGGTTTACAACACCATGTAAACAAAAAGTAAGAACAAAAAGAGTTAATAATAAAATAAAAAAGAAAACTGATTGGATAAAAAGAAGTGAAAAAATTACACAAAAGTTAGAAAATATAAAAACTGTTGAAGATATAATAGAATTAGTAGTATTTTCGATAAATAAAATAGAAATAACTATATTTTCAATAAATAAGATAGAAATAGTTAAGAAAAAACTAGAACAATTATATAGTGAAGATCCCTTAAAAGGATGGGAAAAACATAAAACTACCATAAAAATTGAATTAATAGATAAAAATAGTATAATAACTCCAAAACCACTAACATATAATTTTGACGATTTAAAAGAATTTAAAATGCATATAGATGAATTATTAGAAAAACAATATATACAAAAAAATAATAGTAAACATAATAGTCCAGCATTTATAGTAAATAAACATAGTGAACAAAAGAGAGGAAAAAGTAGAATGGTTATTGATTATAGAAATTTAAATGCAAAAACTATAACATATAATTATCCAATACCAAATAAGATATTAAAAATAAGACAAATCCAAGGATATAATTATTTAAGCAAATTCGATTGTAAATCAGGATTTTACCACCTAAAGTTAGAAGAAGAATCTAAAGAATTAACCGCATTTACGGTACCACAAGGATTTTATGAGTGGAATGTATTACCATTTGGATATAAAAATGCACCAGGTAGATATCAACATTTTATGGATAATTATTTTAAACAATTACCTAATTGCATAGTATACATAGATGATATATTATTATATACAAAAACTAAAGAAGAACATATAAAATTATTAGAACAATTTACAGATATAATAGAAAAATCAGGAATAACTCTAAGTGAAAAGAAAGCTGAAATTATGAAAAAACATATAGAATTTTTAGGAATACAAATAGATAAAAGTGGAGTAAAAATGCAACAACATATAGTACAAAAAATAATAAATTCAAAAGAAGAATTAGATACCAAAAAGAAATTACAATCATTTTTAGGATTAGTAAACCAAGTAAGAGAATATATTCCAAAATTAGCAGAAAACCTAAAACCACTACAGAAAAAATTAAAGAAGGACATAGAATATAACTATAATGAAGAAGATAAAAAAACAAGTTCAAAAAATAAAATTACTTTGTAAAGAATTACCAAAACTACAATTTTCAGATGAAAATAGAAAATTTATATACATAGTGGAAGCAGATGCTAGCGAATATAGTTACGGAGGAGTACTTAAATATAGATATGAAGTAGAAAAAATAGAACACCATTGTAGATACTACTCAGTTACGTTCAACGAGACAGAAATAAAATGAAAAATAAATAGGAAAGAATTATGTTCATTATATAAATGTTTATTAGCATTTGAGCCATATATTGTATATAACAAATTTATTGTGCGAACAAATAATACACAGGTACGCTGGTGGCTAATAAAGAAATACAAAATTCAGTTACAACAAAAGAGATTCGGAGACTAGTTTTAAACATATTAAATTTCACATTTATAATAGAAGTAATCAGTACTAATAAAAATGTTATTGCAGATTACATATCAAGACAAAGCTACACAGACTGAAATGATAGAAGAAAATACACTTGAAAAAATACTCAACGCCCTAACTACGCTTTCATTGAAAGTGGACAGTATGGGTACTGAGATGGTAAAGATGGGTACTGAGATAGAAACACTAAAGCTAAAGACTAGTGAAGATAAACTGAAGTCTATAGCAATGAATCAGCTAACTCAGCAATGTGCAAAGCTATGTCGATCGGAAGACAATAAAATTCCAGAGCTAGAAGGAGATGTTGGTATACTCCATAAAACCCATAACGCTTATCAATCTACTTCTGCAGGTACAAGCAAAGGAGTTAGAAAAAATATGAACCTAAACAAGCTATTTGACAAGCCATATACACCAAATGCATCAAAAGACCCCATGTTATACCCCCACAAGTTACCACATATTGAGATAGCCTAAACCAAGACAAAAAGACATATAACTACACAGCCCTCACATATATAGAAAATATTTACAATGTACAAACCTTTTTAAATAGCAACCCCAAAGCTACAAATATCCAAGAACCAGATACAAACTATATAACCCAGAAATTGACCGGATACAATAAGCTAATTGCCTTACCTAAAACCAAACCCAGCTTAGTTAAAACTTGCTACGAATATGGATTACTTAGTACCATATATACCACGGACGGAACTGAGATATCCACTATACCCGAGATATATGAAGCATTTACCACTTTTAAAAGAATAACCAAAGGAACTTTATTTTTTATAAAAATTTACACGGCACCAGCAGAGATATTATTTGATGAAGTTAAAAAACCGATACAAGTTGTAAAGATAGGAATGACACGAGATATGATTATACCATAAGATATTGGTTCACATCCGGAGATACCTAGAATCGAGATACCAAAATTTTATGCGAACAAAAGAGTTATCGGACTATCTACAATTTTACAAGAGCTAGCAAATACATATTGCAACCAAAATCCTATATGGAGCTACTATTCGTGAAATCATGTATTAATATATTCAAACTCAAAAGAGTTACGAGAAACAGTTATGGAAACTATTAGGCAATGGATTATCACGTTGCTTAAACCAGAAATAGAACCTATCGCAGGAGCTATCAGAGAAAAATTTATTTCAGAAGAATTATTGACCATATATTGCAAGACTATTGGACACAAATATTCAGACCACAAATGTTTAAAATGTAATGGAGGAGATAATGACGTCCCAGCAGTGCAGCTAGAATAAAAGAAGATAAGGACGACAGCTGGAAAGATAAGACCAGAGCAATAATGGAGATACAATAGATACGACAAAGTAAACGGAAGACAAGATATTTAATATATTGTATAAAGTCTTTAGTATATTTAATGTATTATAAGACTTTAGTCTTAAACTTTAGTCTTTAGGAAACTTACGTAAAAAAAAAAGATAAAATAGTTAGCATTTATGTAAAGTTTGAAATTTTTAGGGTAGGTTTTGGTAGGTGAAAGACTTTTAAGTCTTTAGTCTTTTCGTTAATAGTTTTTTGTTTCTTAGCAGACAGTTGTAAAAATATGTAAAGAGAATTCTTTCTATAAATAAAAGCTCAGAAGGCATTGCAGAGGGCAAGCCTTCACACATTAGCCAAAAAACTCTCTCTATTCTGTTCAAAAATATTTAGCCCAGTTAATTAAATATATACACTGCAATGGAAAAAGTTATGGAACAACAAACCTCAGAAATATCAAAGCTACCGGAACAGGTATATCTATTTATAATTATGAATAGCTAAATTCATAATTCCCAACAATCATGATATGATAAAATAAATTCATATTAGTTACTTTATAGTAGAATTATTCGAAGAATAATATGTTAAGAAGTTTATTAGCAAAGTGGAAACGGAGAAAAATTCCAAAGAACTATGCCATCCTAAAGGTGAAACCAATGAGGCAAGAAGCTGTGGCGGGGAGTAACCAAAGTCGAGGCGCCGTTTAAGGGAAAAAGTATTCGAATTACCATTCTAGTAGTACCCGAAGAACATGTTATTTAAGAATAATCTAGTATATAGTAATCTGAGATGACTATATTTTATTATGTACATGGTTGAAGGGAATATTTTGAAAAAAGCAATTTTATGATAATGAATGATAATATATCTGATGTCATGGTATATAAATTTAAGATACTTATTTTGTATGTACTTAAAGATATAGATGTTGCAGATATAAGAAAAATTATATTAGAAAGTGCATTTGGAGAAAATTATACGGATAGAATAAGTTATATACCACACGTACCTAACTACTCTTATAAATATTTATCATGTTAAGATCACGCAGAAATTTTAAAGATACGCGAAATATACAGTTACTATATAAACAAATAAAAATAAATATAGTCAAATGCATGGAAAATAAAAAATATATAAAATCTCTTAATAAAAATATGCAAAAACTACTAAGTCTAAAACAAATAACTATAAAATATCAATTTTAGAAAATAGCTCATTTAGACTACCTTAGAGTTTTAATCTTATGTATACTTAAAGATATAGAAATAATAGATATTAAGAAAATAATATTAGAAGAAGTAATAAACTACGAAATTGAAATGATAATGCCTTAGAACAAATATACGAAGACATATACCCAGAAGGATATTATTCAGACCAAGATTGTGGATGTTAGAATATATTAGAAAAACTAGAGAAAACCAAGATAATCTAAATAACGAAATTAATTATAGAAACCGAATTAGAAAAATAATGGAAGATCTAAAATAAAAGTTAATATGGATAGAAAAAACCCTAGAAAATTTAGAAAAAAGTACATGTAACAGTTTATATAATATAAAAAACTCACTACGAGAAGAACAACACAAAATAATAAATGACATAGAAAATCTAGAATTAGATATACACTACAGTATAGAAAGAATAAATTATTACACAGAAATTTGTAACTCAGCAGTTACTACAGGATAAAATAATATACCAAATAAATTAATGAATACATCTCACAAAAAGAATAATTTATTAAAACAAAATCTAAAAAATATCCACGCACAAAAAAGAAAAGATTCATTAGTTATAATAAATCTATTTATTACCCTAGTTATCCGCACCCCCTACAAATGGTATCAGAGGCTTGTCAAATAGCTTGTTTAGGTTCATATTTTTTCTAACTCCTTTGCTTGTACCTGCAGAAGTAGATTGATAAGCGTTATGGGTTTTATGGAGTATCCCAACATCTCCTTCTAGCTCTGGAATTTTATTGTCTTCCGATCGACATAGCTTTGCACATTGTTGAGTTAGCTGATTCATAGCTATAGACTTCAGTTTATCTTTACTAGTCTTTAGCTTTAGTGTTTCTATCTCAGTACCCATCTTCTCTATCTCAGTACCCATATTGTCCACTTTCAATGAAAGCGTAGTTAGGGCGTTGAGTATCTTTTCATGTATATTTTCTTCTATCATTTCAGTTTGTGTAGCTTTGTCTTGATATGTAATCTGCAATAACATTTTTGTTAGCACTGATTACTTCTAGTACAAATGTAAAATTTAATATGTTCAAAACTAGTCTCCGAATCTCTTTTGTTGTAACTGAATTTTGTATTTTCTTTGTTGGTGTCATGCCTCAAATCCTATTGGGGCGGACAGGCACCCGTAGCCGTAAAGGCCCGAGAGAACCAATTCATAACCTTATACTTCCCATGCATGTAACTGTAACAACAAAATGTTCTGACGACATAATATTATGCATCGATGAAATTGAGTACACATGCACTCCCAAAACTGATATGTACAACACTTGGCCGGTGGGGCCACCATGTCTAAAATCAGGACACTACCATAACTTTACATTAGTCTACAAAGCCTCTAAAAGATACATAGACTTAGCCAGGGTCGGGACAAACCCCCGCCCTACTCTAGACTTACTGTACAATACCAAAATATCTAGAGCAGACTTGGAAAGCCCTGAATCAACCTGGAGCTCACCAATAGTCCCTGAATAACCTGCGCTCCTACTAGGGAGTTGTATGAGCTGAAGTGCCTCTGCCTGCAGCATGAAATGCAGGTCCCCCGTGAGGGACATCAGTACGAAAATATGTACTGAATATGTAAGGCGGAAAGTAGCAACACACTTGATACAAAAGCTCAATAGAAATTCGATACAAGTGTATGAGGAGTACTAGTAGACCACCTTTATAAATACTTGTGGGACAATGTACATTACATTCTTTCTTCATTTTACCTTCTTACTTCATAATCTTTGTAATCCATATAACGCAAATGACCAGCTGATCAGTGGTAAAAAAAATATAAATTAGGATCGGCCCATGCTAGGCTTACGCCCCTGAGCTGCCACCTATAAAAAGATTGGGATCGGCCCATGCTAGGCTTATGCCCCTGAGCTGCCACCCACAAATAAAGGTATCGAGATTGGCCCATGCTAGGCAAGTGCCCCTGAGCTGCCACTCGTCATTTTACAGATTGCAATACTTAGTTTATTAGCCTTTGAGATTGTTACCTTGGTGGTCATCACATTATGATACCTTGAACCAGTAATACACTAATAAGAGACATGTAAATAGACACTTAACGCAACAACAATGAGCTAGGGAGCTGTTGGCACACAAATAAAGTGTTTAGGAGCTGAAATAACACATGGGTCTTATTTGAACAAACGGAGAACTCCTGACATTTTCTAGTGAAGATAGATGCGCAGATTTAATAATAAGCACATATTGAGATGTTCTAATGCGTTAAAGAGTGAGAACAAGGTCATTGGATACATGGAGGGTAATGTGCTGCCATTATGCATCACTTTGTTATAGGATAACCTCAGAAAATTGCTTGATGGAACAATTGTACGATTTCATGCCAAAGAGTGTGAAATAGAGTATGCCTTACATACCTGGTTATTTGATTCCGAAACTAACCCAACTTGACTTCTCGCCTTTTAGATAACTTATCTACAATATAATATATGGTAAACTAGTATTAGTAACCAATCAACACATTTAAGGCACTTAATTTCACCCAAAACAGTAACCGGGCAGCAACTATTACTCTATCAAACAAGGGTGTTATTTTAACCCTTTTGTTCCTCCAATTACACCCACATACAAGATAAGTTCTTATAAGGTTCACCAAAACCACCTCGACTTCATTACACATTCCAAACAATACGCAAAATAGATTGGACAGCAAGCATTAGTTCGGTGGTGTATCACCACATCTTTCTTCTATAATTCATTACAAACTCATCACCCCTTTATCCAACTTCAACCTGGCAGCCCATAACATATACATACAAAACAGTCCACAAAACAGTCCCAAACCCCTTTTATTGTAGTAATCAATTATTGATCTCATCATCTCTTGAGTTCTCAATAACAAGACATCCATAATCCCCTCTCAAATTCATATATAAGAAAAATAAAATGGAGCAGTCACCGTACCTCAATTCAGCAACTTATCCTTTTAATTGAACTCTTCAAAAGCTTGAACTTTCCTTCACACTTAAACCAAAGAAGAAGAAAAAAGTTCCTCAATAACAAGGAAACATGAACAACCAGCTTGTTCTATAATCAACCATATACTTACAGCCAAACACTTATAACTTGTTTCCCTAATCTCCCATGAGATAATTAAACAAAATCTTAAGTGTTTTTCACTTACCTTGGGCTGCAAAGGGGAGGGTTTCTTCAAGAACCCTAGAAGGAAACATAGGGCTGCTGCTCTTGTTGTTTTTAAGAGAGTAGAGAGAATTGCTGAAATATGCTCTTTTTTTGTGACTTAAAAATGAAGTAAAGTGACCAGCAACTTGGCCTTTTAAAGGCCCTATCTTGTCCACCTCCTTAGCTGCATTTTGGACCATAAAATTGGTCAAATTGGTCCAAGTAGGTGATGCACCTACTTAAGGGTCTAAGCTGCTAAAACTTCAAAGTAGGTGATGCACCTACTAGCATAATTTCTTGTTGGGCTCAATTATATTTGGGCCTTGGCAGATTGGTGTGTTGGGTCACTTATCCATTTTCTTTGTTTTTGTTTGTTCAATTTGGCCCAAATGAGAATATTAGCATAGACCCAAATCTGATCCATAGCCATGGGTCCATTAATTTGATTCAAACAACTTAAGTAGGTTACTCACCTACTAGCTTAAATAAGTCAAGCAAGCACCTCAATATTTTGCTCCATTTTCAGCTTCTAACCCCTTTAGTCTAACCTTCAACTTATGCACACTTGGTCACTTTAAACTTTAGATTCCAATACTAGCTTGCGATTCCAAGTTTAAATAGTTGACTTAATGTTAGCTTAGTCGCATCACACTAAACTATACGGTCTGTTTCTATAATTCCATCTACACCATTAATAATTGCATAACAAATCTCATCCATTACCTATACCATATGACCATACCAGGTTCCATATAATTAGAATAAGTACAAGCAAGTTACGGGATGTTACAGTTAGCCACCAGCGTACCTGTGTATTATCTGTTCGCACAATAAATTTGTTATATACAATATATGGCTCAAATGCTAATAAACATTTATATAATGAACATAATTCTTTCCTATTTATTTCCCATTTTATTTCTGTCTCGTTGAACGTAACTGAGTAGTATCTACAATGGTGTTCTATTTTTTCTGCTTCATACCTATATTTAAGTACTCCTCCGTAACTATATTCACTGCATCTGCTTCTACTATGTATGTAAATTTTCTATTTTCATCCGGAAGTTGTAATTTTGGTAATTCCTTGCAAAGTAATTTTATTTTTTGAACTTGTTTTTTTATCTTCTTCATTATAGTTATATTCTATGTCCTTCTTTAATTTTTTCTGTAGTGGTTGTAGGTTTTCTGCTAATTTTGGAATATATTCTCTTACTTGGTTTACTAATCCTAAAAATGATTGTAATTTCTTTTTGGTATCTAATTCTTCTTTTGAATTTATTATTTTTTGTACTATATGTTGTTGCATTTTTACTCCACTTTTATCTATTTGTATTCCTAAAAATTCTATATGTTTTTTCATAATTTCAGCTTTCTTTTCACTTAGAGTTATTCCTGATTTTTCTATTATATCTGTAAATTGTTCTAATAATTTTATATGTTCTTCTTTAGTTTTTGTATATAATAATATATCATCTATGTATACTATGCAATTAGGTAATTGTTTAAAATAATTATCCATAAAATGTTGATATCTACCTGGTGCATTTTTATATCCAAATGGTAATACATTCCACTCATAAAATCCTTGTGGTACCGTAAATGCGGTTAATTCTTTAGATTCTTCTTCTAACTTTAGGTGGTAAAATCCTGATTTACAATCGAATTTGCTTAAATAATTATATCCTTGGATTTGTCTTATTTTTAATATCTTATTTGGTATTGGATAATTATATGTTATAGTTTTTGCATTTAAATTTCTATAATCAATAACCATTCTACTTTTTCCTCTCTTTTGTTCACTATGTTTATTTACTATAAATGCTGGACTATTATGTTTACTATTATTTTTTTGTATATATTGTTTTTCTAATAATTCATCTATATGCATTTTAAATTCTTTTAAATCGTCAAAATTATATGTTAGTGGTTTTTGAGTTATTATACTATTTTTATCTATTAATTCAATTTTTATGGTAGTTTTATGTTTTTCCCATCCTTTTAAGGGATCTTCACTATATAATTGTTCTAGTTTTTTCTTAACTATTTCTATCTTATTTATTGAAAATATAGTTATTTCTATTTTATTTATCGAAAATACTATTAATTCTATTATATCTTCAACAGTTTTTATATTTTCTAACTTTTGTGTAATTTTTCACTTCTTTTTATCCAATCAGTTTTCTTTTTTTATTTTATTATTAACTCTTTTTGTTCTTACTTTTTGTTTACATGGTGTTGTAAACCACCAATCATTTTTAGTTATTACATGTGGGTATAGTTTATCTAAAAATGGCATTCCTAAAAGTATATCTTTTGATGTTAGTTCATAATTATAAATTTCTTCTATTGTCAATATCTTATCCCATATTTGTGCTTTTACATTCCTAGCTTTATAAGTAATTAAGTTTCCTTCATTATTAAATCATTTAACTACTATTAGTATTTTTAATTTATCCCGTTTACTTTCTGATAAGCAATTATATTTACATAAATTAGCTTCTGCTCCTGTATCTATCATAGGCGTATAATAGCTACGGTAATATCCCTCCACTATTATCTTCATTAATACATATATTTTCATTTTATGTTAAGGCTCTTCTTAAGAATAATCTTTCCCTATTATATGTTATGACTAATTGTGTATGTTCTATATTATATGGTTTTACTTGTTCTAACCATTTTATTCCTAATATTATATCTGCTTTTTGCATTTCTTCTTTTACCTCAAATTCTATTTTTATTTTTCTAATTCCTCCTATTATTATTTCTTTTTCTGCTATATCTTTATTATTTATTAAACTTCTCGGTAGATCTGGGCATATATCATTATCAGTTTTTATTTCTTCAGTTTTTACTAGATATTTTGCTATATAATTTTCTTCTTGTCCTGTGTTTAATAGTATTAAATGTTCTTTTTCATTTATTTTTCCTGTTATGTAATATTGATTTAGGTTACTTATTGGATTTGTTTCATAACTCGTTCTTTTTGATGAGGTTGATGATTCTGATTTTTCATTAGCTATTCTCTTTGTTGTACTTATTCTATCATTTACTATTTCTAAATTTTCTTCTATATCTATGTCTCTATAGCTATAATCATTATAATCTATTGTTTTTACAATTTGTTCAAATGGGCTATCTATTTGTATCTTGTTAATCTTATTTTTCCCTGTTATTTTATGTTTTGTTGTTAATACATATAAATTTTTACATCATGCTGTAAATATTTTACTTCTTGGGATTAATTCTATTCCTGATATCTTCCAATATAATACTAATGATTTATCTATATTTCTATCTGTTACTGCTACTGAATAATTTGCACTTATTATAAATTTAAATTTTTGGTATATTAGATTTCCTTTTACGGCAGTTATTATGCTTTTTTCTATAGGTTTTATAATTCTATCATCTGCTAAATATAATTCTATCGGTGTATCTATTCCTTCTCTAAACTTGCTTTTATTAATATTTCTGTACCCCCAAGGTGTACATATTTTATTGGATCTCCTTTACTTTTTATATCATTTATTTCTTTATTAATTATTCTTATTGTTACTAGTGGTATACTAGTTTTTTCCTTTTACATATCTGCAGTCTATTACATGTTCTTTTTGGCATACTACATAATATTCATTTTTTTTCTACTAAAAATATTTTTTATTGTTGGTATTTTAAATATTTTTTCTACACTTAAATCTAATTCTTTTCCTTTTATTTCATCAAATATATTACTGTCAAATATTATCTTTTATAGCTGTTTCATATTTTTTTAATAATTATATAGGTGTTAATTTAGTTGTTGTTGATGATGTTCCTTCCATAGGTTTATTAGCTCTTAATACCTTCTTACTATTTTCAGTTAAATTTGTAAACCATCGTTTTACTGATCCTATAAGTGTTTTTTCTATATATCCTGGTGCATCTGTTATGTTTATATTATTGTCTAATAATTGTTTTGTCATATATCCTATCCATAATTGTATTGTTTTTTCTGTATCTATTACACAGTCTAGGTCTAAAAAGTTATAATTTTTATTAACTATTTGTTTTGGTGTCCATTTGTCATATTCATTATATCATTTAAATTTATTTTTATAATATATAGGTTTTCTTATTTCTGTTGTTTTGGGTATTGGATTTTCATCTTCTTTTTTGTCAAGAGTATTTATTTCTGTATTGGTATTTTCTTCATTAATTATTTCTTGTTTTTCGTTAATTTCTAAATCTTTTATATTTGTTAATATTTTCGTATATATTTCACTATCTTCAGAATCATAATTATCGGTTTCTTCTACCTCTATATTATTTATTTCTAATTTTTCTTTAAATTGATTTATCTCGTTTATTAATTTTTGTTCTTTATCTTTTTCTTCTTTTTCTTTTTGTCTTTGTTCGTACAAATCTTTTAACATTTGTAGTTCTTTTTCTAATTCAGCAATTCTACTATTTTTGGTTTCTTCTATTTTCGTATTTCTTCCGTAGTTTGTTGTTTAATTTTTTCTATTTCCTTTTTTCTATCTATTTCTTCATTTTCTTTTTCTATTCTTACCATTGCTGTTAATTTATCTTCTAATTTTAATTCTTCTTTTTCTAACATTAGATATAAATATTTTCCTATTTTCTTATATCTTCTTCCTAGATTAGAAAATACTATTTTTATTTTTGATCCTTCGTGATTTTCATATATTTTTTCATCTATTATAAATTTTTCTTTATTCATTTTATTGTGAATAGTTCATGTTGGTATATATATTCTAAACTATCTATTTGTGATTCTAATTTTGATATTTCATCTCTTTGTGTATTAATTGAATTTTTACTAACTCCGGCAACTATATTATAATGTAATCTTTCTTTTCTTATTTTTAATTCTTTACGTTTTTCAGAGATAAATTATTTTAATTCTTTGTATCTTTGCTCTTTATTTATTTAAATTATGTTTATAATACCTTGGTGGATATCTAAATCTAATTTTATCATAATTGGGTGGTATATGTCTCATCCTTCTAGATTTTAAATGGATTATTAATTTTGCTTCAATACTAGATATTAATGTAATTAGATAGGCTAATCTTTGTGGATTTTCTTTTGTTTTATTTAGACTTATATATTCTGAATAATTACTAACTAGAGATTCTTTAATTTTTCTAAAAGTTTCTCTATTTTTAAATGATCTTCTCATAATTAATTTAATAAATAACTAAATCTAACTTAACTAAATTTAAATCTAACTTAACTAATTTAACTAATTCCAACATAGCTATTTTAACTAACTCTAACATAGATCTTACTTCCATATCTTTTAAATTACTGTGCTCTGATACCATTTGTAGGGGGTGCGGATAACTAGGATAATCATTTTTGATTTTTTTTCTTTGATGACATGTAATTTTACCATTGGTTATAATTTTCATTTCATGACGAGTGAATTTCATGCACTAGATTTAATTTAAAATTGTATAATTTGTGTTTAATTGACACATTTTGTGAATAGTAAAAGATTTAATAGATAAATAACCTAATTAAGATGTCAATATGGAAAAAATAAAAAAAATTCAGCAACCTGCATATGTATTGTTCTTATTTTTTACATGAATATATGAGAACTTTTATGAACAAATCTTGTAGAGTTGGGAGAAAGAAGACGTAAGATTTGTCATTGGATTTGCAAACTTAGGTGTTGCGCACTTTATAGAAAGACCAATCACCTTTTTCCAAAATAGTTTTATTTTAAGTTATCAATAGAAAATGGGGAAAGAGGATTTATGATGGTGTCACGGACCTAATGTGGTAATTCATGTGTCAAAATGCTACTTGGCGAACTAATTGGCAAATGGTGATTGGTTCAGTAATTGACTGTGTTTATTAGAACCAAAATAAAAAAAGCTATACTACAAAATTAAAAGAGAGAGGTGGTTACAATCTAAGCTAGCATTTTGGTAGTGAAAAATATCAAAACTTCATCAATTTTTTATTATATCATATCCAACGACAGATCTAAAATTTTATATTTTGTGGCTGTTCAGGATAAGTTAATTAAGGGTGACAAAAAAATTTTAAAACTAAAAAAGAGTAGCATAAGTCTTAAATATTGAGTAGAAGTGACAATTTTAAGATTAGTATTAATGAGACTAATTTTAAAACCCTCAAATTTTATTATTTACACAAAAATTCCTACACCATATTTACACAAAGATTCCTATATCATCATCATCATTCCTTCTTCACACCCTTTTTGCTGCTGCCGTCGCTGCCACCTCCTATCACTATCACTATCACTATTATTACTACCTTTTTCAAATTCACCATTATTTCCTCTCTGTACATAACTATCTCCTATTTTTCTATTTTTTTCCTCTATCACCATCTCTATCAACACTGCAATAAATGCCATCACCACCCCCTTCCCTTTTATCATAAATATTATTTTTTCGTGGGCTTCACCTCTAACAATATTTTTTTTCAAAAATTAAGCAAGTATCGAAATTGCTGCAGCAAATTCGACAATTGCTGTAACATAACAACTAATGGTAGTTATTGCAACAATTACCGTAACTGTTGTAGCAACTATGGTAATTACTGAAGCAACTCTCGTAGTTGCTGAATTTGCTGAATTATTTCTTCATTTATTTTTAAAAGAAATCAAAAAATTTCTTTTCAAACTTCTCAATTGTTTTTTTTTTTTTTAAAATAGTCCATAAAGATTAAAAAAGGAAGAAAAACGAAATGAAAATAGAAAGAAAAAAAAGAAGAGAAGATGTAAGAAGAGGAAAATCTAGAGAGAGGAAAAAATAAGAAGAAGATGGGGAGAAAGAATTTTGGAGAGAGAGAAAAAAAAAGAAGAAAGATTGAAAGATAAGAAAAGGTGATTCTAAAATTTGAAATTTGGAGTTGGAAGACTTTTAAAATGTTTAAAGAGTTTAAAAAATTAAATTGTACATCTTAATTTATTTTAATCACTAATTAAAAAGAATTTGACTTGAGTTGGTCAAACTTATCACCAATTTTAATTTTAAAACTTATTTGTCACCCCACAATTAATTTTCTCAAGTAACTATAAGGCCATCTACAGAAACGATCCATGCCTTCACTTAATTATCAATTATTGGTGATCGTTATAATTTTATTATACAAGATAAGACTAAACTACTAGTTGATCTTTATTCTTCCAACTCACCGGCACTAATAGATTATTAGAACAAATTTTCTTGCCTACCTTTTAATCCACCCTTACGGCAATATCACAAGTGTAACAATTGGTGGGTGTAGCAGTAGAAATTGATTCACACGATAACTTACCTTAAACCGTTGAAATTTTTCCTTCAAGCTACGATGATTTTTATTTGGGAAACATAAGCTGCAACTTCGTGCCTCTCCTCCTAACTTCCTGATGATATTAATAAATATGGCATATCCTAGCCACTTAATTTTATCATTATATTAACCACATAAGTAAATAAATTGCTATTTTGATCCATTAATTCACTAATTAAATTAATTATTTAAATTACCCTAAACTTCTAATATATCCTTTAAATTTATTCAGATCCCATAGAAATAAATCAATGACTTAAATCTCTTTTGTACACTTTAGAATCCAAATTATTCCTCCTCTCAAATCACAAACAATCGGGAGTGTCATTACATCAGATACCAATTAAATAACCGTTCGTCTCCAAACGGACAAATAAGAGACAAGAAGGGGAAACAAGGAATTACCTAAATCAACAAAAAGATGTGGATACTTGCTACGCATGTCTACTTCGGTCTCCTAAGTGGCTTCCTCACTAGGACGATTCTTTCACTAGACCTTTACAGACGCAATCTCCTTAGTCCTCAACTTATGGACAGCCAAATACCTAGCCGAGCCTATGCATACCCCCACCGCCCCAGACTCGAAAGGTTCAATCAGCATACAATAACACAAGGCATATTCTTCACCCATATATATACAACAGTCCTATACCGACTGATAAATATAGATGCATACTAGTGATAGGCGATGCGCATGCAGGAATGAATGAAAAGTACATAATCAATATCACAACTCATCATAACTATCCTCATCAGGACCATCATTATCATAATCAACCTCCGACCTTGCCGGATATCAAGACATCATCAATAGAATACTCCGTCCTTGTCAGATATCAACACATCATCAATATATTTTCTAGCGTTGCGGGGTATCAACATCATCACAATAGTATCCTCCGGCCTTGCCGGGTATCAATATATCATCATAATAGTCATTATCGAATAACATACACTAAAATACTCATAAAAATAGTCATATCAACATAGAATATCTATCTAATCAATACTTCCCAACTACTCGCTATTAGCTAACCAACACTTATTATAATAGAATTACTAGTTCGCTAGTTATCACATAACTTCTAGTTATTAGCCTAAACATTATCCTTCACATAATCCTTATTCATGGGATAGAAACTAACCACTATTTATTTAATAGCCAAATTCTAACATCAAGTCAAGGTTCATCACTAGACCAAAGTCGCCATTTATCCTCTATTCATTATTATCAACTAATCATCCTATATCCATTAATCATTACTAGAAAACACATTACTAGTTGTCACCTAACCATTTTTTATTATCTAACACCATCCATTATCTAACCATCGTTTACCAATTAGTCCTTGCTTAACTATTCATTAGTTAACCATTTAGCAACTATTCAAAGTTATTAACTAGTCACCTCTTTTACCAAGATCTCTTATTATCTAGTCTCATTAACACACAACTCGTCGTTTATCGACTAATCAACATCACAAACTTAGTCATCAATACCAACTAATCTTCATCTATGCTAACATCCGCAACTAAGTCTACAAGACTTAACACAAGTTTAGGCCTAAGTGGGCCAGAGGATCTCACTTCTAATCCTTAATTTCTATAATTAGGAACACTATGCCCCAAACTACGCTAAGATATCTAGTTCATCTTATAGATCTCAAATAATCCATATTCAAGCCTAAGATAGCAACTTCAACTAGAAACAAGGGTACTTAAGTCAACTCTACCCAACTTGTGGTTTCAAGACTACCACACTAGCCCAATAAGGCTAAATATAGAAATCATGCTTGAAATGCTAAAACCACATCCCAAACATAGGTTTACATCATAACCATGCCAAAACTCATCTAAACTAGAGAGGGAAAGCAATAGGATTCAAAAGGGGTATGGACATGCTATTTTATGAGTCCCAAGCCCGCATCTAAACTCTAAACATCAACAATCGAGGCCAAGTCATCCTACTCATAATCAAGCCTAACATCCGTATCCACACACAACATATATCACACATCATCTATGAAGAAAAGTAGACAGAAGCCTACCAGAACCCACACTTAGAAAACTTTGCTTCAAACTTTTTCTCTTCTAACAAACCCAAAACAATCCTTAAGTGATTCTCATGTTCCCTTTTTTACTCTTAGAAAAACCAGAATATCATCAATAAAGACAATCACAAAAGAATTCAAGTAGGGTTTAAATATCCCATTCATCAAACTTATAAAAGAAGTTGGGGCATTAGTCAGCCCAAAAGACATCATAAGAAACTCATAGTGCCTATACCTGGTTTGAAAGTAGTTAGGCTGAATATTAAGCCAATGATAAACAAACCTCAAATCAATATTAGAAAATACTGATGCACCCCGCAACTGGTCAAATAAATCATTGATATGGGGCAAATGATACTTATTATGGATTGTAACTTTATTTAACTGCCTATAGTCTATACACATACAAAGACTACCATTCTTTTTATTCACAAACAAGACAGGAACAACCCATGGAGAGGCACTCAGACAGATAAAACCCTTACTCAACAAATCTTGCAACTAAGTTTTTATCTCTCTCAACTCATCAGAGACATATGGAGGAATAGAAATAGGATGAGTACCTGGTTATAGATCAATACAGAAATCAATGGCATAGCCTGGTGTCATACTAGGCAATTCTTCAGAAAAAACCTCTTAGAACTCACACATCATAAAAACCGACTCAATAGATGGGACCTCTACACAAATATACCGAAGAAGTGTTAGGAAGGTCAATAACCTCTCCCAGTTAACCTCTTTGCATGCAGAAAGGAAATAAATTTCATTGGAGTAGGACTATAATCACCCTCTCACTCAAGTCTATCCATTTTCGGCATAGCTATAGTCACTATCTTAACATGATTGTCTAGTAGAGCATGATATAGAGACAACTAACTCATACCTAAAATTATATCAAAATCTACTATGTCTAGAATCATAAAATCTGCCCAAGTTTGATACCCCATAAACATACCAGAATAAGAACGATAAATCCTATCAACAATAATAGAATCACTAATAGAAGTAGAAACATAAATTGGAATGTCAAGTAAATCACACACCATGTCCAAACCTACACAAAAATTAACAGACACATATGAGAAAGTAGAACCAAGATCAAATAATATAGTGGCCATCCGATCACAACCAAGAATAATACTTGTAATGACAACGTCAGATACCTCTACCTCGGGCCTTCTTGGAAAAGCATAGATATAGGCCCTACCACCAATTTGAGAATTATTTTTATCAAGTTGAGAATCACCTTGATGAGGTTGATTACCACCCCTACCTACCTGATGACCACCATGACTATTCTGTAAATAACCTCTACCATTACCACCACCTCTCCTACCTGCTAGAAATAGAGCTTGAGGAGCTTGCTTCTGTCCAAAATAACCATAATCCCCAAAATTAGGACAAAACCTCCTAATGTGGCTCATTCCACCGAACCCATAACATACTAGACCCCTAGAATAAGAACCACTAAAACTACCTCCTCTACAGGTATTTTTTTTACTGCCCTGGTATAATTTTCTTGCTCTACGTCCTCTACCTTCTTAATAAAATCCACCATCTCCTGAGAAGTCTTACCTGAAGATGTCGTCTGAAGGGCAAAAATCTGGAGACTTGTATTCGACCCCTTCACAAAAGATGGATCCTCTCCTCCTAAGTTGTCATCAAGTGAGATACATACTGAGACAATGAATGCAATTTGGCCTTATAGGTCGCAATTGACATATTACCCTACCTAAGATTAGTAAACTCATCCCTTTTTCTATCTCTAAAAGTATGAGGCATGTATTTTTTTAGAAAAAATAAGTAAAATTGTGTCCAAGTAAAGAAAGGCAAACCTGCATCCCTACACTCAGATACACCAGACACGAACTTGCTCATCCTAGACCTATTATCATCCACCACATGAGGAGCATACCTAGCTAGCTGAGTAAATTTAAGGGAATACTCCTTCACACTCATGTTACCTTACCTCAAGTTGATAAAATCTAACACTTTGGCTTTGCTCAGTTCCAACGGGAAGAATCTATCTAAGAAGGTTGTAGCAAACTTCTCCCATTCTATAGGCTCTGCATCCATTCCTCTATCCCTTTTCCACTACTTAAACCAGGTATGGGCTACACCCTGCAGTTGGTAGGCAGCTAATTCAGCACTCTCATTAGAAGTCACCCCTATAATATCTGTTATATTCTGGACCATGTCAAGAAATTCCTGCGGATCCTCTTTAGATTTGAATCCCAAAAACAGAGGAGGATTTATTCAGGTAAAGTCCTGAATCCTAGCTGCGGCGGTATTAGCCATTGGGTTGGCCAGAACAGTGGCTGGCCAAACATTCTAAGCTACTACAGAGTGAGCTAGAGTAGTGAATACAAAGCTTAACTCTACATGAGAAACATGATCATTCAGGGGATCTTCCTGAACGGGTGGATGTGCTGGCTGGCTTATATTTCTTTTTCCATTTGTCTTTCTAGGTGGCATGTTCTATAAGCCAAAGGAAAAATAGATTAAATAGAGAGTTTAACATGAGCTCATAATCAGTCGCACAACATGAATATTGAAAGAAGGAAAATTTTTCTTAAAACACCTTGTAGCCTCTTGTCCATATGTGTGGCGCTCTTCATACCCATGTATAAGACCCTACTTGATGCGACTTTCAGACTCCTTAGTACACTTTAAAACCTTAGGCCTTAATACCAAGTTTGTAATGCCCTGGAAGTACATCTTAGGTGCTACACGGTGCTTACGATCGTAAGTGACCACAAGCTAACCCATGAGCTGGTACCTGCTGAGAGCACTGAATAAAACTGAAGACAATATGCGGAAGAGCAACTGATAAGCCATAAGGTTTTAAATACGAAAATAATACTGAATCAAATTACTAAAAATATTTATCTGAAAACAATACTGTAAGACTATCAATAACAACTGATAACTGAATGACTAACTGAGAGTGTTTGAAAGCCTCTAACTAACTAACTAACTAACTAACTGCGGAGTTAATGGGACAAGCCCCCAACTAACTTCGACTGACTATTCAACTGAAGTAAAATAAGTATTAACGGTCCTTGGTATATGAGGACTCACCACTGCTGCTGCTGATGATACGCTAGAATGTCTATCTACGATCAGGAACCTGAGCATCCAAACCTATGATATGATACATTATAGCACACGAAATGAGTATGCGGTCAGTACTTTGAATATACTGGTATGATAAATGAGGTTAGGCTAATATGCATGGGTTCATGTGCATGAGTGATAATTGATTGAACGCATAACATGAAGTACTGAGTAAGAATGCATAAAATCTGTAAATACTGAGGATACATGACCAAGCATAATAAAATGAGTATGAAATAGTTTGTAGACTGAAATACTGATGACTGGAAAACTGATATTTGTATGCTATGGTCAAACAAACCTGAGACTAAATACCAAACTGGATACTGGACTAAAACTGTGGGAGCTATCATCTAACCGATATGGACCAATAAGGTGAATTGGGATCCAACTTGTAACCCAGTGGATGGGTGTTAGTACCGTGCCATGGGTGCTAACACTGGCTATGTGGATCCACTAAAATATTGTGCCAAAGGACTAAGGGTCACCCTTAACTGGCAGGGCCCTAATGATATATGTGTCAACCCTCAACTGATAGGTTAATATCTCAACCTATGCTGTCTACATAGTTCTGGAATGCAGGGGCTGCTACTAAAGGTCTCACCTCAACTGGCAGGTGAGCCCCCATCCCTGGGTTTGCTCGGTGCTAAATCCTACTCCCAACCGAAATACACTAGATACTGGACTGAACTATGTTTACTATTTATGGTCACTGACTGTAATGATATGACTCGTAACTACTCTGAAATTATTATGTAGATATTGAAAACTAGGTAAGCAGCTAAATTTTGAGTATTCAAACCCCCATAACTCGATAGCAATAATAGCAAGATCATAATAAAACTCTAAGGACATGACGTGTAAACATTCATTCAAAATTAATTCTTGTAGGCATTTCATCAAACACTTAAAATTCATAGTTTAAGCTAAGCATGAAAATAGTTTAAAGCTTATGGTAATAGCATGATTTCA
Organism: Capsicum baccatum var. pendulum; assembly: GCA_030864225.1. Classification (NCBI taxonomy): domain Eukaryota; kingdom Viridiplantae; phylum Streptophyta; class Magnoliopsida; order Solanales; family Solanaceae; genus Capsicum; species Capsicum baccatum. The sequence continues at coordinate 234,978,413 of CM061560.1, read as the reverse complement.
CTTCTAAAATCACCAATTAAGTTTTAACTCAGCGAACAACACCATTCAACGTGTGGAAATTAATAACAACATCAATTTCATGTAAACATAGTATAGAATGACAATTCATGGGGATTCATGGTTAAAATCACAATAACTTATAAAAATCATAACTTTGAATTTGAAATTGAATTATTGGACTCCAAGGGTGAAAAAGGGCCCATGGATGAACATCTAACATACCTCAATTGAAGAATCTTTGAAAGTCCTTGGTGGATATTCATGGGAATTGATCTTGAGAGATGAAGCTATAAGGTTTTTTTAGAGAGAAATATTTTGGTGAATAATGAGTGTACTAGACTTAGAATAGGTTAAATCTTCTGTTTTCACAAATTAGGGCGTGGGTAATTGACTTAAATGCCCTTCTGAAACTTAAAATTGCGACTGGAATCCTGATTTTACACCTTGGTGTGATGCGGTGCTATCGCGTTGTGTCACTATAATATGGACGAGTGTAAATTTGTACTCCAGCGTGATGCTCTGCTATCGCATTGCGTCACGGGAAAATGGATGAGTGAGAATTTGCACTCTAGCGTGACGTGGTGCTATTGAGTTGCGTCACTAAAAAATAGACTAGTACGAATTTGCACTCTAGCGCAACGTGGTACCTGCTTCACCATAATTTCTGGTGCGAGACTGGCCAATCGCAGTGAGCTACTAGAAAGGGACGAGTGTGATTTTGGGGATCACCACAATGCAACATAATCGCGGTGAACTACTACTCACACGAAAAGTGCCATATTTTCTCACCTGGGTATCAGATTAAGGCGAAATTGGTACCATTGGAAAGCTGACTCAATTATCTATAATTTGGTGGGTCTTGAGATGGAAAATTCTACATACATCAAAAGTTCTACACTTTCAAAGTTGACCCTTGTGAAATTGAATACCAACTTTGGACGAATCCAAGGTTCTTGGCTTAACTTGGCTCTAAGTGATTTCTATGACATTATTCACCTAAATGCACTTCACACACTAGGAGATGAACTGAACTAAGAAAAGTACGAGGTACTACACCCAATAGCTTAGTCAATATTAAGATGATATTATTATAAAATCAACATAATAACAATAATCCAGGACTAAGCATTATCAATGCAAAGGTCAAACAAACTACTTACTAAAATCCCTAAGACCTAAAAGTCATCATACAAGAACTACTAACAAAGATCATGTCTAAAGAGATATTCAAAAATAAAGTAAATAAAGAATGTTTCATTACCCGAAAGATGGACAAGAATTAATAAGATAACCCATGACATCCTGGAATGGGGTGCTCACCCTTGGATCAAAATCTTCTATCAAACTCTAGAAGTGAGCTCATGTCTGAGCCTCTAGAACACTTTCTGCACTCACAAAAGAAGAGTACAGGGTAGTATCAGTACAAACCACTATGTACTGGTAGGTATCATAGGTCAACTCAATTTAATAGCATGTATACAACATAAATCAAAAAACAAGTAGACAAGCATCGTCATAGAAAAAAATATTCAATGGATCAATAATACATCAACAACAGGTCAAACAATGCTCACAAACGAGCCATATAACCATCACGAGTATCAACCATACTTTAAATATCCACAGAATCAACATAATATATACACGCATGCTATGTGATAATGCTCAAATTACACTCTTGAATGGGTGTAAGCGATCGTTGTCAATATAAAACCCAACTAGGTTGGGGTCGAATCCCACAAGGAACAATGTGACTGACGATTAAACTAGTTTGAAACTAAAGCTACAAGTTAAATTCAAACAATCGACATAAAAAGATAAAATGGGGGTTTAAGGTTCATAGAGAGTTATTGTCACTTTTAATATTTTAGTGTTTGAAATCAGACTAAATGGAAAACCAGAGTTATGTTCACCATGTGTTTTGGGAATGGACAGATACTAGGTAATGCTTGGGATTCTTGAAGTAAGTAGAAATAATAGATTGTCCCTGACGATGATACTGTCTGACTTATCTCTCGACCTCACCAGACAATTTATTAGCTAATTCTCTAGAACTTAGATAACTTATCTATTTCCAATAGGATGTTATCTCAGGTAGATTAATCCAGTTATGGCATCAATCATTAAACAGAAGGTTGGTAGCTTCTGAGTCCCTGTTGATAATTCACGTCCTCTATTCTATTTCTCCGTTAGAAGCAAATAAAACCTAAGGCATAATCTAATGTTTGCAACCAATAGATTTCAGTCAAAATAACAAAATTTTAAGACGTCCTACTACTCTTTGAATCCGTTAAATGCCTAGTAGCCTATCAGACCCTAATCCATGGATCCCATAACTCCGGCTAATGGAATTAGCCACTCATGATTTGATGAACGAAATAACAAGTTGAATTTATCATAATAAGAATAAACTTATGAATGGATGAAAAACAACAAGTAGTTTCTTCAATTTACTCACGAGATAGAAACCCAAAAATAGTTGATAAGTACTTTTTTAAAAAAACAACAAAAATATTTGATGGTAAAGATGAAGTAATGTTACGTGCTTCTCTTCAGAAGTTCTTCTTTGATAATTAATGATCGATCCCTAAAAAACCCTAAAACAAGTCTTTAAATAGTCAACCCTAAATAAAGAAATAAAATTAAAGTTTCAGTTTTTTCTTTGGATTGGACGACGATGATCTTGACGGCGTGTTAGATGTCTGACGACGTGTGCGAGATGTCGTCAAAGGTTCTAGTGAATTGTTATCTTTTGACTTTTCAGAAGGTAAACCTAATGGCATATCAAAATTCTTGATGGCGCGTGACAACTGCCATCACAACTTCACTAGAAATCAGTATTCTCTGCTTCTGGTTGACGATGATTTTGACGCCATGTAACATATTTGACGGCCCATCCTAAACGTCGTCATATTTGATCTCAGTTTCTCAGGTTCTGTCTTAGGCTAATGCCGTCTCTGACACCGCATTATGATCCTGATGCCTTATCACAGACGTCGTCAGATTCCTCCTACAAATCCTGATTCTCTGTTTAAGGCTGACGATGTCCTTGATGCCTTATCACGATCCTGGCATCTTATAACCAATGTCGTCACAACTTCTTCCCAAATTCCAATCTTTTGTTTAGGTTGACGGCACTGCTGATAGCTTATCATGAGGCTGGCGACTTATCATGAATGTCGTCAGCCATGTCTTCCTCTCTTTTTGCTCTAATTTTAACTCTTTTGCTTCGCCATTGTTTATTATCATTCATTTTGCCTTTTTCTGCAATATCACAAGTAAACATATCAAAACAACAACAGTTGCTTAAGATTTTACAATTATTTTGAGCTAAAAAGCATTAAATGTGCTAGTTTTTGCTCACACATCAACACCCTCAACTTAAAACAATTGCTTGTCCTCAAGCAACAAAAAAAAAACTAAGAGAACACAAAGCACATCCAACAGTCAACAACCAATTTAGCTCAAAACTCAGTTACCATATCCAAGGTCAACCAATTAAAACTAACTGTGTAGATTATTGAAAAGCAACAATGTAACATAAAGGATTCTATCCATGGCATCAATTAAGTACCAACAGTCATGCATGTATCAATATAACACTACCCGAACAAGTAAGTAACCTAGCAAGATACTATTGTGCCCTCACAACAAAGAAATTCCCCTTTTTCTCTCATCTCAGAAATCAAAATTTAAACATGGGGATTTGCACAAAAACACTCACTCTCAGAACGAAGTTCCAGCCAATGTATGCCAAATACCATATGCTTGCCCTTATCTTCATTACCAAGGTATCCAGATAGGTGAGATAAGATCACTATAGGTCTTTCTCGGCTTGTAACTTAGGCTAAGGGCTGGTATGATATTAAATGGCATTTAGAGTGACTAACCTCCTTGGCACTACCTTAACTTATGGGGTCCACTTATTAACCTCTTTTTCTTTTTTTTTTCTGTTCCTCTTTTTCGCCTTTTTTCTTGATCACTTATTATTCAGGATGGATGTGACTTTTGTTTTTCATTCTTTTTCTTTTATTATTCCTCTCTTCATACTCAGTTTACATCACGTACCCCTATGATATCCACCCTCAACTTAGGCTGTTTGCCTAAGTCAAGGTGCACAGTGTCCAAGAAGGACTAGGGTCAAAACAGGTTCATTATGATCTAAACGGGAAGGTGAGAGGTGTCATAGAAAGAAATGGTCAATTTTGGCTCAAAAAAGGGATCAAGTGATAGCATACATAATAGGGAAGGTTATTTAGGCTGAAATTGGCTAAAAGTCAAAACGGCCTATGATCCTTTCCTAACCCCTATCTTTCAACTAAGGTAAGATGAACTGGTCAAGTTCTAGATTCGGTTGTACAAAGGGAACTGAGTAAGATCTCACACACATATATGGAACACAAGTGTATTACCAGCTACTACTCATCCAGTTCATGTAATTGTTAGCAGTGATTATCAAGAAACTAAAACTTAATGCCACAATAAGATGCACAGTGGTTACACATGAATGTAATTCACACAACTACCTCATAGACAATTGGAGAAGTAGTTACCATTCCAAGAAAAATTAACAAAAAATATGTCAACTGCTGTAGATACTTATTTTTCTCCTAGTTAACCATAACATATCACAAAGCAAAAACAATACGCCTAAACATGCCAGCTATACTAGTAACAAGACTACGGGGAAAAGAGGTACGACAACAAAAACCCTAGGAGGACATCATCACCCACAAGTAGCCCCACCCTCAACTTAAAATCATGCAATGTCTCCAATTCGTCAAACCAAAACAAGAGAGTTAGAAACATACCTGTGGCACCATGGGTACGGAGATCTGATGTCAATTACATAATACTAATACAAACAACAAAATACCTTGGGTTGCCTCCCAAGAAGCGCCTGGTTTAATGTCGCGGCGCGACTCAGTTATCTTGACTACTAAAACTTCGTCAAGATACCTCGTTGATAATTATTTATGTCTCCACTTGGAGGATTTGAAATGTCGGCCCAACTTTTGATCAATACATCTTCGGGGTGTGTTGGGTAAATGTGAGGGCATGATGAGGAATGTTCTATCACACCACTTCGAAGACTTGAACTGTTTGCCCAATTTTGCATCAAACTTTTATGTGGGATCACTTGGAAATGGTGAGAATCTTAAATAACCACTAAATAAACATCGATCGTTAAGCTCCTTGGCCTTCAATATTGGGGTTGTAGGATACCCTTTTGGAAGGACAAACTCTAAAATGTAAGAATCTTTCTCCTCATTTTCAAAATTCATTATTTTCTTGGGTGATTCAACTTTCATCACATCCACTAAGCATAATGTTGAAAAGTGATTCGAATGAGGACTAACCCTCAATTTTGGAATAACTTCCCTATTAGTATTTTTACCCAAAAATGGACTAGAGTCTTCACGAGGATTGTTCTTGATTTCTTCTTTTGACTCTAATACCATTTCCCCATCCTTGGCATCTTCATTCATGAATGGTTCGGTTGGTTGGGAAATCACCAAGGGTTGCTCAACATCAAGCTCATCAACAATATCAGATTCTTTCTCTTCATCCTCACACTCTTCCATTAATTTAAATAATTCCATAGACAATATATCATCTAAACATAATGTAGAAGAATGCTTTGAATAATTGACCTCTATATCCATCTCCTCATGAATGATCGGCTTCATATCTTAACGTATATCACATACGATTTCATATATTTCTTTCTGGAGATCCAACATTCGTTGAAACATAGATTTAATGCCACTCTTATGGGTGATTAGTTCTTCATTTTCTTGACCATAATACCTATCAAACTCATAAGAAGAACTAGAATTTAGGTTAGTGCAATAGGGGGAGGGGGCATTTGGGAAATCACTCTAATGTCCATCTCGACCGCTACATAAAGAACAATAATACTCCCGATAGGAAGGATATGGTGCACACATCTCTCTCCGGAGAGCATATCTACAATCTTGCCAAAAGTGAGGTCCATCACAATATAGACATGGATTATCAAGATAAGATTTTCAACCACCAAGCTCATGTTCATTCCACGATGCCATAGTAATAAGTAAACTAAAATAAAAATATACCTAACACAAGAAATAAAAGAAAACTAAAAACAAATATTTACAAGTTTGAATTCAAGCTAGTAGGCTAAAATTCCAAACCAACTCAATACGCCAAATTGTTCCCCAGCAATGGCGCCATTTTTGATAACGCTCAAATTACACTCTTGAATGGGTGTAAGCGACCGTTGTCAATATAAAATCCAACTAGGTTGGGGTTGAATCCCACAAGGAACAATGTGAGTGACGATTAAACTAGTTTGAAACTATAGCTACAAGCTAAATTCAAACAATCGACATAAAAAGATAAAATGGGGGTTTAAGGTTCTTAGAGAGTTAATTGTCACTTTTAATATTTTAGTGTTTGAAATCAGTATAAATAGGAAACTAGAGTTATGTTCACCATGGGTTTTGGAAATGGACAGATACTAGGTAATGCTTGGGATTCTTGAAGTAAGTAGAAACAGTAGATTATCCCTGACGACGATACTGTCTGACTTATCTCTCGACCTCACCAGACAATTTATTTTCTAATTCTCTCAAACTTAGATAACTTATGTATTTCAAATATGATGTTATCTCCGGTAGATTAATCCAGTTACGACATCAATCGTTAAATAGAAGGTTGATAGCTTCGGAGTCCCTGTTGATAATTCATGTCCTCTAGTCTATTTCTCTGTTACAAGTAAATAAAACCTAAGGCATACCATAATGTTTGCAACCAATAGATTTTAGTTAAAACAACAGAATTTTAAGACGTCCTACTACTCTTTGAATTCGTTAAATGCCTAGTAACCTATCAGACCCTAATCCATGGATCCCATAACTCCAGCTAATAAAATTAGCCGCTCATGATTTGATGAATGAATAACAAGTTGAATTCATCATAATAAGGATAAACTTATGAATGGATGAAAAAACAACAAGTAGTTTCTTCAATTTACTCATGAGATAGAAACCCAAAAATAGTTGATAAGTGCTTTTTTAAAGAAAACAAGAAAAATATTTGATGGTAAAGATGAAGCAATGTTACGTGTTTCTCTTTAGAAGTTCTTCTCAGATAATTAATGATCAATCCCTAAAAACCCTAAAACAAGTCTTTAAATAGTCAACCCTAAATAAGGAAATAAAATTAAAGTTTTAGTTTTCTCTTTGGATTAGACGACGACAATCTTGACGGCGTGTCAAATGTCTGACAACATGTGCGAGATGTCGTGAAAGGTTCTAGAGAATTTTTATCTTTTAACTCTTCAGACGGCAAACCTGATGGTGTGTCAAAATTTTTGATGGTGCATGACAACTGCCGTCATAACTTTACTGGAAATCAGTATTTTTTGCTTCTAGTTTACGACGATTTTGATGCCATGTCACATATTTAATGACCCGTCCTAAACGTCGTCATATTTTATCTCAGTTTCTCAGGTACTGTCTTAGGCTGACGCCGTCTCTAACACCGCGTTATGATCCTGACGCCTTATCACTGAAGTTATCTGATTCTTCCTTCAAATCCTGATTCTCTGCTTAAGGCTGACAATGTCCTTGACGCCTTATCATAATCCTGATGTCTTATCACGAATATCGTGACAACTTCCTCCTAAATTCCAATCTCTGGTTTAGATTGATGGCTCTGCTGATAGCTTATTATGAGGCTGACAACTTATCATGAATGTCGTCAGCCATGTCTTCCTCTCTTTTTGCTCTAATTTCAGCTTTTTTGCCTCGTTGTTGTTTATTATCATTCATTTTTCCTTTTTCTACAATATCACAAGTAAACATATAAAAAAAACAGTTGCTTAAGATTTCACAATTATTTTAAGCTAAAAAGCATTAAATGTGTTAGTTTTTTGCTCACACATCACTATGAGACTTATTTTTGCCCAAATAGTCATGACCTGCAGGGAACAATCTGTAACACCCCGTATTCAAGTACATGTATTGGTGTATTCAAGTACGTGTATTGGTCTTATTTATATGAAATTAATTTTTTTTATTTTATTTATACCGGAATTTGCCCGTCGATGGTTCCATGAGAAGGTTATTGAATAAGCTTTCCAATGATATAAAGATTTCCAAAAACAGATAGGTTTTGGATATAATCGAGTACATTCAAAACTATCAAACGGTGGTCGGGATATTTGGGAATAGTAAATACGCAGGAAAATTTCCTGCACACAAACTACTGAGGCCAGCTAATTATTTGGGTCAACTTCGAATGATCATAACTCCCTTAATATAATGAACTGGGAAAGCTGCGACCTATGAAAAGAAATATCTTTGAGTCTTCTTTCCAATGCAATTGGTTTCATCCAAATCCAACATCTAAGTAAGGAGTTATACTCGTTTTACTTCAGCCTCTCAAAATAGATTTTTTGGGTCAACGTCAAAAGACCATAACTCCTTGTACAGGACGAACTGGGTGGCCTAATTTATATGAAATAAAAGCAATTTGAATTATCTTTCCAACGATACCAATTTCACCCAAATCTGATATCGGAGCAAAGAGTTATGGTTGATCTACTTTAGCTTATCAAAATAGTCCACCAAAGGACAGATTTGACATTATTTAAATTTTAAAGGCATTTTGGTCATTCCCTATGATAATATGGACGGGAATATGTGTATATATACATGTATATGAGTTCAAAAACTCATTTTCATCATCAATCATTGAGAAAGAACAAACCCTAGCCAAATTTGACCTTTAAATTACTTTTGATTCAACCGTAGAAATCCCAAAGTAATCCGATAACTACATTTGTCATCTCGAGAGCTTCAAACGGCACCTATTATTTGTGCAAACAGGATTGCATAATCAAGAGGTGAATTCTAAGGTATGAATATTGTTTGCCTTTGTTCTCTTCCATATGTATATGTGTGATAGAGGATTATATGTATTGGTTGTTATTGAAAGGTGATGGAAATAGGGTTATGGACTATTTTGCATGGTTTGGTTGTATTGAATTGTGGAAGGTGGATATGGTAATTTAGTTATGGAAGGTGGATATGGTGATATACTATTGAATTGATGATTATTTATGTCTATGGCTCAATTTGATTTAATGGATTGGTTGGAAGGATAAATGAATCCAAACTTGATATTGGAGGATGTTGTATGAATATGCATGGCATGTGAATGTAATTGGAGTATAAGAGGGATAAAGTGACACCCTTTATGGTGTAATTAAGGCTTACTACTTAACCACTAGTTTGATGAATTCAAGTATTTAATTGTGACGTTTGGTCGGTAATACTAGATTGCTATATATGTTCATTGTAGATAAGTAATCCAAAAAGACGAAAAGTCCATTTGGGACTTGTATTGAAGGTTGACACTCAGGTATGTAAAGCATACTCTATACCATATCTTTGGCATGAAAGTAAACAATTGTTCTATTAAGAAAGTTTCCAAAGTTATTCAATAACATGTGATCCATAATGGTTTTGTATGATGTCCTACATTACCAATGAACTTGTTTCCACCCTACAAGATATCAAGACATTCCAATACTTACTTGTCTTCCAAATCTTACATGTTTATTGCACTAATGAATGTCAGAAGGTATCCAGTTACTCAAACAAGATCCATGTGCTATTTATGACTCCAAAATATTTCATTGATATACCAATAAGTTCCTACTTCATTGTTATAGCATTGATGACTCCAAAACACTTTATTGATGTGACAATGAGTTCTTACTTCATTGTTATTTCATTGATGGTCTATTTATATGTCTCTTATTGATGTATCATTCTTTCAAAGTATCAAAAATGCGGTGACGACCGAAATAATAATCTCAAAGATTAATTAAACTAAGTGATGGAAGTTCTCTCTTATCGGGTGGTATCCCAGGGGCATAAGCCTAGCATGGGTCGATCCCTAGTTATGTGTTTATGGGTAGTATCCCAGGGGAATAAGTCTATCATGGGTCGATCCCAGTTGATATGTACTGGAGGCAGCCTAATGGTCACAGTACAGTACAGTAATGATTACAAAGATGATAAGAACAAAGGTAAAGTGATTGAATAAATACAATGTACAGGTTGTCACAAGTTCTAGTAAGTGTGGTCCACTCCTATTACGATTTATTCACTTGTTTCTGATTTCTATTGAGCTCCAATATCATATGTGATTATCTATAGCTCTATCATATGCATTTCATGCTGCAGGCACAGGTACCTCAGCTCATACATCGCACAAGTAGGAGCCAGGATGTCCAGTTGCTTTTGGTGAGCTCCAGTTTGCTTTGGGGCTTTCCGTGTCATATCCAGTCACTTTTGGTATTGTATAGAAGTTAGTTATATGGCGGGGTGTGTCCCGACCTTAGTTAAACTCTGTGTATTATTCAGTGGCTTTGTAGACCTAATGTACAGTCAAGGTGGTGTTTTGTTAATAGACGTGATAGCTCCAATGGCCAAGTATTGTATATACATCTATATGTGTGCTTGATCTTATACAGGTGATTATTTCCTTTTATATGCGACATGATGTTGTCCGGATTTTGCGTTATCATAGAGGTATGCATGGGAAGTATAAGGTTATGAGCTGGTTCTCCCGGGCCTCCTCGGTTACGGGTGCTAGTCCACCCCAATAGGATTTGAGGCGTGACAAAAGTGGTATCAGAGAAGTTCGTCCTAGTGAGTCTACAAAGCCGTGTCTACGTAGAGTCTTTTTTATCAGTGTATCGTGCACCACATCTATAAATAGGAGGCTATGGACATTTAGGAATTGTTTCTTTTCTTCATGTCTTAGATCATGCGATAGAGCCTATATTGTATATGAAGTCATAGTTGACAACTGAATCCGTTTGTTTCTCTTATTATAGTAATGATGCCGGTTACCAGAAGCAAGAATATCGGTAAGCAAGTAGATATTGCTGCCGGAGAGGGGACTAGTAAGTCACCTACTATACCAGCTAATCAAAGTGAGGCTCCAACTGAGCATGCATCAGAAACTTCTTCCACACTAGAAGAAATAAGGGGGAGGAGAACTATATCCCCAGAGCCACCTATTAATACTGTTGATCTAGGTCTTAGAAATGCAGTGCAACTTTTGACTCGTATAGTTTCTGGGCAAGCTCAAGGGCAAGCCATTCCTACCACGGGTACTAGTGGTACAGATAGGGCAGCTAGCCTTCGAACACAGGATTTTCTTAAGATGGATCCTCCCACTTTTACTGGATTAGATTTTAACAAGGATCCACAGGACTTTATTGATCAAATTCAAAGGGCCTTAGATGTTATGCATGTAATGGGTAGAGAGACAGTGGAGTTAGTGGCGTATAGATTTAAAGGGGAGGCTATATATTGGTACGAGGACTGTAAATGATCTAGGGGTATTGATGCACCCTCAACTATTTGGAAAGAGTTCAAAGGGGCATTTCTTGATCATTATCTTCCATTTAAGATTCGTCTGGCCCGTGCAGATCAGTTTTTAAATATTCTTCAGGGGAATATGAGCGTGAGGGAGTATAGTCTCCGATTTAATTCCTTGTCGAGATATGCTCCTAATGTTGTAGCTACTATGGATGACAAAGTTCATTAATATGTGGATAAGCTAGATCCATATCTGGTTAGAGATTGTACTATTACTGCTTTGAACAAAGATATGGACATAGCAAGGATCCAAGCTTTTGCACAGAAAATGAAAGATCAGAGGCAGAAGAGAAGAACATAGGAATTAGAAAGAGGATATTCCAAGAGGGCCAGATCTACAGGGCAGTTCATGGCATCCCAAGGAGGGTTCAGACCATAGTTTTCTGCTAGACCACCAAGGCCATTATCTTCTTATTCTGCAGCTAGTTACTCACCACAGTTCCAAGGGTCCAGAGGAAATCAATTTGGCACAGAAGTGAGAGTCAGAGTTTGCGAATAGTGGGGTACCAAGGGCAAGGGAATATGAGCCAATCGAGACCTCCTCGAGAGCCATGCAATAAATGTGGAAGGTATCATTGGGGCGCATATAGGCTGGGGACCAATGTTTGCTTTTGGTACGGTATGTCAGGGCATATGATGAGAGAATGTCCACAAAGGGGCATAGGGGGTATGACACGACCTACGGGGTCATTAGTTGCATCATCATCATCGATGCATTATTCAGGAAGGGGTGCACAACCAATGGGTCGTGTTAGAGGTGATAAAGGAGCCACGAGTTCTAGCGGGGCTCAAAATCATACGTATGCTCTAGCGGATCGACAGAATTTAGAGGCTTTCTTAGATGTGGTTACGGGTACGTTGTCTATCTTTTCATTTGATTTATATACCTTAATTGATCCCGGTTCTACATTATCTTATGTTACTCCATTGGTTTCTAGAAAGTTCGAAAGAATACCCGAACTGTTAGCTAAGCCATTTGAAGTGTCCACACCAGTTGGGGAATCTATTATAGCTAAAAGGGTTTATCAAAACTGCATAGTAACTGTTTGTGGTCGTGATATGATGGCTGATCTTGTGGAGCTAGAAATGGTAGATTTTGATGTTATAATGGGTATAGACTGGTTGGCGTCTTGTTATGCCACAATTGATTGCTGCACAAAAAAGGTATATTTCCATTTTCCAAATGAATCAGTCCTTGAATGGAAAGGTGAAATTAACGTGCCAAGAGGTAGATTTATTTCTTATTTTAAGGCAAGAAGAATGATTTCCAAGGGATACATATATCATTTAGTTAGAGTAAGGGATACAGAAGCGGAGCCACCAACTCTTCACGCTGTTCCGGTGGTAAATGAATTTTCTGATGTATTTCCTGAAGATCTTCCAGGTTTGCCTCCTGAACGATAAGTAGAGTTTGGTATTGATGTAATACCAGGCACCCAACCAATCTCCATTCCTCCGTATAGAATGACCCCAACAGAATTACGAGAATTGAAAGAGCAATTGAAAGATTTGTTGGAGAAGCGATTCATAAGGCCTAATATGTACCCCTGGGGAGCCCAGTGTTATTTGTGCGCAAAAAGGATGGCTCGCTGAGGATGTGTATTGATTATCGGCAATTGAATAAGGTGACTATTAAGAATAAATATCCTCTCCCAAGAATTGATGATTTATTTGATCAGTTACAGGGAGCCAAGTGCTTTTCTAAGATTGATTTGAGATCAGGTTACCACCAAGTGAGGGTCAAAGAGAAGGATATACCCAAGACCGCTTTCTGAACACGGTATGATCATTATGAGTTTCTATTTATGTCATTTGGGCTAACAAATGCACCCGCAGCTTTTATGAATTTGATGAATAGGGTGTTTAAGCCATTCCTGGATGTATTTGTGATAGTTTTTATAGATGATATTCTAGTTTATTCTAGATCAGAAGAGGACCATGCCAATCACTTACGATAGGAATTACAGACTCTTCGTGATTGTAAGCTTTATGCAAAGTTCTCTAAATGTGAGTTTTGGTTAAAGTCGGTGGCATTTTTGGGTCATATTGTATCTAGTGAAGGGATAAAGGTTGATGCTCAAAATATAGAAGCTGTGAAGAACTGGCCAAGGCCCACAACGTCTACAGAGATTCGTAGTTTTCTCGGGTTGGCGTTATTATATAAGGTTTGTTAAAGGCTTTTCTTCCATTTCAGCACCCTTAACCAAGCTAACCCATAAAGCATCCAAATTCCAATGGAATGATGCCTGTGAGAAGAGTTTTCAAGATTTAAAGAACAAGTTGATTTCTACACCCGTGTTGGTACTTCCAGAACTCACCGAAGGGTATACAGTGTATTGTGATGCTTGTAGAATTGGTTTAGGATGTGTATTGATGCAACATGGTAAGGTAATAGCATATGCTTCTAGACAATTGCGGCCACATGAGAAAAATTATCCTACACACGATCTTGAGCTGGCAGCAGTTATTTTTGCTTTAAAGATATGGCGCCACTACTTATAAGGGGTTCATGTTGATATATATACTGACCATAAGAGCTTGCAATATATTTTTAATCAGAAGGATCTAAATTTAAGGCAGCGGAGATGGCTTGGACTATTAAAGGACTATGATGTTGATATCTTGTACCATCTAGGGAAAGCAAATGTGGTAGCTGATGCGTTAAGTCGTAAGGCTATGATGGCACCTATAGAAAGGCAAAAGATGAGTAAAGATCTTCACCAGTTAGCTAGTTTAGGAGTTCGCCTTCTTGAATCTCCGAATAAAGAGCTTATCGTACATAATGCTGCAGAATCTTCATTAGTAGCTGAAGTGAAAGACAATCACTATGCAGATCCTATTTTATTACAGCTTAAGGAGAACGTTCAGAGTGGTGTGACCAAGGCATTTGAGCTTACGAGAGAAGGATTACTTCAGTGCCAAAACCGATTGTGTGTGCCGGATGTAGACGGGCTAAGAGAGAAGATTATGACAGAGGCACATTTTTCAAGGTGTTCCATTCATGAAGGATCAACCAAAATGTATCAAGATTTGAAAGATATGTATTGGTGGAATGACATGAAGAAGAGCATTGTAGAATTTGTAGCTGAATGTCCAAATTGTCAAAGAGTTAAATTTGAGCACCCAAAACCCGGAGGTTATATGCAATGCATTGAACTTCCAAACTGGAAGTGGGACATCATCAACATAGATTTCGTTATTGTTTTACCTCGTACATCCCAAAAGTTTGATTCTATATGGGTGATTGTTGATAGGCTTACCAAATCCACACATTTTCTACCAGTTAGGACCACTTACACAGTTGAAGAGTATGTGAAGCTGTACATTAAAGAGATAGTCCGATTACATGGAGTGCCAATCTCTATTATATCAGATCAGGGAACCCAATTTACCGCAAACTTTTGGAAGTCCTTTCAGAAGTGTTTGGGAACACAAATGAAGTTAAGTATAGCTTTTCACCCTCAAACAGATGGACAAGCAGAACGTACCATCCAAACACTTGAAGATATGCTACGAGCTTGTGTAGTAGATTTTAAGGGCAACTGGGATGATCATTTACCTCTTATTGAGTTTGCCTACAATAATAGCTATCATTCAAGTATCAAAATGGTACCATATGAAGCTTTATATAGAAGAAAGTGTAGATCACCAATAGGATGGTTCGAAGTGGGTGAAACTCTTTTGTTCAGACCGGATCTTGTTTATCAAGCCATAGAGAAGGTTAAAGTAATTCAGCAATGACTGAAAATAGTCCAAAGTCGATACAAGTCATATGCGGATAGTAGAAGGAGAGGGCTAGAGTTTTTATAGGTGATTGGGTATTTTTGAAGGTATCACCAATAAAAGGGGTAATGATATTTGGCAAGAAAGGGAAGTTGAGTCCACGTTATATAGGCCCGTATAAGATCACTCGAAGGTTTGGACAAGTTGCATATGAATTAGAGCTACCCCAAGAGCTCTCATTAGTAATCTGGTATTTCATGTGTCATTGCTTCGAAAGTGCATCGGAGATCCATCACATATCACTTCTACTGAGGATTTGCAAATTGCGGAAGATCTTACCTATGAGGAAGTGCCTATTGCTATTCTAGATCGCCAAGTTAAGAAGATGAGAAATAAAGAGATAGCATCGGTGAAAGTACGTTGGAGAAATCGTCAAAGGGAAGAGATTACATGGGAAGCTGAGGAAGCAGTGAAATCTAAGTACACTCATTTGTTCAAAGATGAAGAGGAAGTTCAAGAAACGGAGTTAGAACATTAACAAGTAAGTTTTTTTTATATGCATAGTATTTATGTGATGATGTGAATGTAAATGATGGACTTGAACTTGTTTCGATTGAATAACTACGCTAACATTCAAGGAGAAATGTCCTAAAGGGGGGAAGGATGTAACACCCCGTATTCAAGTACATGTATTGGCGTATTCCAGTACGTGTATTGGTCTTATTTATATGGAATTAATTTTTTTTATTTTATTTATACCAGAATTTGCCCGTCGATGGTTCCATGAAAAGGTTATTGAATAAGCTTTCCAACGATATAAAGATTTCCATAAACAGATAGGTTTCGGATATAATCGAGTACGTTCGAAACTATAAAATGGTGGCCGGGATATTTGGGGATAGTAAATGTGCAGGAAAATTTCCTGCACACAAACTACTGAGGCCAGCCAATTATTTGGGTCAACTTCGAATGATCATAACTCCCTTAATATAACGAAATGGGAGAGCTGAAACCTATGAAAAGAAAGATCTTTGAGTCTTCTTTCCAATTCAATTGTTTCATCCAAATCCAATATTTAAGTAAGGAGTTATACTCGTTTTACTTCAGCCTCTCAAAATAGATTTTTTGGGTCAACTTCAAACGACCATAACTCCTTGTACAGGATGAACTAGGTGGCCTACTTTATATGAAATAAAAGAACTTTGAATTTTCTTTCGAACGATACCAATTTCACCCAAATCCGATATCGGAGCAAAGAGTTATGGTCGATCTACTTTAGCTTATCAAAACAGTCCACTAAAGAACAGATTTGACATTATTTAAATTTTAAAGGCACTTTGATCATTCCCTATGATATTATGGACGGGAATATGTGTACATATATATGTATATGAGTTCATAAACTCATTTTCATCATCAATCATTGAGGAAGAACAAACCCTAGCCAAATTTGACCTTTAAATTACTTTTGATTCAACTGTAGAAATTCCAAAGTAATCCGATAACTGCGTTTGTCATCTCGAGAGCTTCGAAAGGCACCTATTATTTGTGCAAACAGGATTGTGTAATCAAGAGGTGAATTCTAAGGTATGAATATTGTTTGCCTTTGTTCTCTTCCATATGTATATGTGTGATAGAGGATTATATGTATTGGTTGTTATTGAAAGGTAATGAAAATAGGGTTATGGACTATTTTGCATGGTTTGGTTGTATTGAATTGTGGAAGGTGAATATGTTAATTGGGTTATGGAAGGTGGATATGGTAATTGAGTTATGGAAGGTGAATATGGTGATATACTATTGAATTGATGATTGTTTATGTCTATGGCTCAATTTGGTTTATTGGATTGGTTGGAAGGATAAATGAATCCAAACTTGATATTGGAGGATGTTGTATGAATATGCATGGCATGTGAATGTAATTGGAGTATAAGAAGGTTAAAGTGACACCCTTTATGGTGTAATTAAGGCTTACTACTTAACCACTAGTTTGATGAATTCAAGTATTTAATTGTGACGTTTGGTCGCTAATACTAGATTGCTATATATGTTCATTGTAGATAAGTAATCCGAAAAGACGAGAAGTCCATTTGGGACTAGTATTGAAGGTTGACAGTCAGGTATGTAAAGCATACTCTATATCATATCTTTGGCATGAAAGTGAACAATTGTTCTATTAACAAAGTTTCCAAAGTTATTCAATAACATGTGATCCATAATGATTTTGTATGATGTCCTACATTACCAATGAACTTGTTTCCACCCTACAAGATGTCAAGACATTCCAAAACTTACTTGTTTTCCAAATCTTACATGTTTATTGCACTAATGAATGTCAGAAGGTATCCGGTTACTCGAACAAGATCCATGTGCTATTAATGACTCCAAAATGTTTTATTGATATACCAATAAGTTCCTACTTTATTGTTATGGCATTGATGACTCCAAAACACTTTATTGATTTGACAATGAGTTCTTACTTCATTGTTATTGCATTGATGGTCTATTTATATGTCTCTTATTGATGTATCATTGTTTCAAAGTATCAAAAATGTGGTGGTGGCCGAAATAACAATCTCAAAGATTAATTGAACTAAGTGATGGGAGTTCTCTCTTATCGGGTGGTATCCCAGGGGCATAAGCCTAGCATGGGTCGATCCCTAGTTATGTGTTTATGGGTAGTATCCCAGGGGCATAAGCCTAGAATGGATCGATCCCAGTTGATGTGTATTCGAAAATACATTTGTCGAGAATATATTTGTCGAGAATATATTTGTCTAAATGTATTTGTTAAACACTATACTATAACAACACGTAGTAATCTTTATAGTGTATGAACAGGTAGTAAAATACATATATGAAGTAAATTATGTATTTGATATTATATGATAATACAGTAAAATAGATATATAAAGCAGCATATGTATTTGAAATCAAATGAATAAAGAGTAAAATACATATGCTTTTAACTGCATATGTATTTTGAAGTTTAATTTGAAAACTGCATATGTATATATTGCAACTCTGCACAGTGCATATGTATTTTTAAATTTAATCTGAACAGTGTACCAAATCATACTAAACACTAGAATAAAACACATACTACAAACTTATAGAAAACATATTCAACATAAAAGATTAAAATGAATAACTTACATTCACTTTACAATTAGTAACTTTGATACACTTCAAAACATAAAATAACTTTTAAAATTAATTTCAACATTCAGTTTATTCTTGTCACTATACAATGTAATAAAATCATCAACCATCAGACTTCAAATATTTCTGTGACACTTGTTATCTTGCTTTTTCTAACAAGCCTCATGGTGCTTCATCGTCACTTTGAGCGTTCATAAATTTCTTTTGGTGGTGGATCCTGAAAATCATCATCTGAATCAACTGAACGTTCATCATCAACTCCATCCTACTCTAGTATTTCAAACTTAGACATTTCCCTTTGAGTTGGCTCAATGTTGTTAAATAAAACCTAAGAATATAGAAAAAATATGTTAAAGTATCTATTAAACTATTGTAACGCAAATGTATATATGTAGACTATAAAATACATATCTCATAAAAAATAAAGGCATACCTATTACCGACATAAATACAAATGCGTCCATAACCACAAATGTATTTGTATATTTCAACATTACAATATATGGAAAATACATATCAATCATAATAAAAATACATATAGCCAAATACCTCTTCATGAGTAGTTCATATATAAATGTATTTTTCCATACATGCAAGTTAGCAAATTCATTTAACATACAAATACACCTAAACATAGCAGCTTTACAAAAAATACAAATAAATACATATTAACCCAAAATGTATATTTAACCTATCATCTTCACAAATCAGCTTTACTGAAATTCCTAAATACATATCAGTTGATCAGTAAATACATGTTAGCTTCACAAAAAAATACATATTACCCCAATTGATAAAGCTTTACTAAAATCCCTAAATATATAACAGTAAATAAAAATACATATACAACAAAAAATACCTCTTCCTCCATGTCTTCTTCAGATTCATTAGCAGAAAGGTTCTCAACATCGTCATCAACATTGCTTGACTTTGCAATTTCTTTTGCTTTTTTTTTTCTTCTCATACTTTTTTATTTTTTTGTCTTTTGAAGAAGAATTTTTTTCAACCGTTCTTTTTTTCAAAATATCAGCCATCTTCGAAAAAACTCAATCAAAAACAACAATAAATCAACCTAAAATCATCTACAATATTCATTCAACTCCGATTATCCTCCATTAATTGCTACAACATAAAATCCAGTTTCAATTCTCATCCTAAATTTAATTTTTGTCAACTATATCAACTCATAAAACATTAAATTTCACTTTAAAGCAAACAAAACAAAATTCAACAAATCCTATCACCTTGATTCTCCATTAGCAACTACAAAAATCAAAACATTAAAGATGAAGTGGAGAAATTATTTACAGTACAAAATTTAAAAAAAAATATTGAGAAATTGATAATATACAATAACTGAATTAATTAGTTACCTGAAATTGTGGAACAATATCCTTATCAGATTGTGCAAAAGACGTTAAGAAGGAAAAAATTTTGAAAGAGAAAATCTGAGAAAAAGTGTGAAAATGGTAAAGTAGAAAGAAATTAAAGGAAAGAGAAAGATTTTAAGCGTGAATAATGAAACCTACTTCTGAGAGTCGGTAATTGTGGTCCCCCACTTAAAATAATATTAGGTTTGCTACACAAGGTAACTTCATTAAAGTTGCTATTTTATGTAATTTAAGACTTAGGTATGCTACTCTATGTAATTTTATTATATCATTTTTTGTCCATTTGGCATAGAGAGTGCATACACTCTCTTTAAGAGCATGAGGAACCAAACACATTATCATAATTTTGTTTTAAAAGTTTTCTTATGAAATGTATTTTCCTATTTCAAAAATATTATTTTTATTATTTTTTCTTTTTCTTTTCATTCTTTTCCTTCTTCATCATAAGTCATCCATGTATTGTCATCTTACTTCATCTCTACCTGAAACCCCCACACTCACTTCCAGTGCCACCATATCTTTCACCATTTCCCAATTTTTTACTATTATCACTTTGATTCCCTTCAATTCAAAATTCTATCTAAAAACTTTTCTTATATTTTAAATAATTTTGAAAAAATCATTAAATTTTAAGATGCTTAGGAGGTATTATTTAAATTTTTTATTCAAGTTTCAATCTATCTTTTTAAGATTTTTATTTAATTTATTGATTCTTACAAAGACTTTAATTTTAATTTTGTTGAAGTTACATAAATAGAGATAAATTAATTGATGATATTCTCAAACTTGCAATTTAATTACTCTGAAAAATAATAATTAATTTCTATTTATCAAATTCAATAAAACCTAGAAAATAATATGATATTAAGTTTGAGGTTGAAATTAAGAATATGGAGAAAGGGGATTGACTGAAGAAGAAGAAGTCGCGGAAAGGGGGGAGGAGGATGTGGAGGTGGGTTGTGGTTAAAAAGTAGAAAGAGAAAAAAAATATTAAAAATAAAAATATATATTTTTAAAATTAATTTAATACGTGTCAAGTAATAATTGGTGCGTGATTAACACCAACTTTTAAAAAATTTGGGTTGATCCATAAATGATGTGAAAATATTATTACAAAGTTGTCGAGGGATCTATTTGAATACCTGCAAAGTTAAAGTGTGTTTTAGCAAATTCAGGACAACTTTAGTGGTGACTTTATATCTTTTCTGAAAAAAAGGACTAAATTACGATTCTTGCAATAACACCAACAAGAGTAATTTAGCATGTTATTTTGTGGGTTATCCCTTTTTGGGACAAGTATTCACTAAATGATTCTCTTTTTATTTATCTTAGAATTTATGGATATTTAATACTACAGTCAAAAATTTTATAAATTGTAGTAAATGTTAAACGGCAATCTATTGTCTAATATGTTTTCTATAAGGTTAAGAAATTTATGAGTAAATATTAGACACAAATCTAACATGATCGCAAGGATAAGTCCTAAGAACTGCATGTCTTCTCTTCAACAATTAATCTCCTATATTTTTCATGCTCTTCACAGTATGTTTCCGTTACCCCACCCCCACCTCACTGACCATCTACTACTAACAAGGATCGAAGGTTCATCTGTGAACTATGTTCACACTTTTGGTTGATTGCATCGCTATATAATCTTAACATCTCTCTAACCTACCTATCATTTAATATTTTCGTATATCTTTGTTCTTCGACTATCTATTTGATGTATTTTTGTCCGTTGACTAATGCTTTGTATATCTTGGTCCTTTGACTATCTATTCCCTCTGATATCCTTTTCATTTAATTCCTGTGCAATTTTAAAGCAATCAAGCAAGTTCCATAGGTACTAACAATCAAAGACAACACAATACCACCTTTCGTAAATATCATAAGTTTCATCTATCATATTATATCATAACCGATAGTTTAAGAGAGACTGTAGAATCTCACCTCTAACCTAGTCTGCACAGGGGACCTAATTTACATTCTTAAATCCTTTTTCATCATTTACCATAACCATGAACACATATGAGAACATAAATATAATATAATATAAAATCACATTCAAACATGTGAATGAATGCATACATGCATGATGTGCGCATCATCTCTTGCCATTCTCCACGTAGTACCCGACCCATATATCAACAAGTATATTCATACTGACATGATACCTGAAGCATATCACAACAAGGATATTTATACTAGCGTGGTACCCTACCCATATCATCTCAACACACCATCATAGTGAAAATAAAAGGCAATGCAGTCACTGAATTACAAGACATGTTAAAAGGCAATTATAGATGTCAAGTCCACAAACCAAGCACAAGGCCAAAAAAATTTAAGTACTATAATCATCATCTGACTCATTTGATCATTAACCTTATCTTTACAAATATACATATCTCTCACAACTCACCAAACACTCCTATGGCCTATGTTACCTAAGTTCACATTAATACGTGTTTTCCCTCTAACCATACCTCATCCTCGAGGTTTTTACGTTACCTTATAAACTCTGGAACAATGATTATGACAATAGGAAAACTATGCCAACACCACAAGCCGACTAACCACACTACCTTTTTACTTACTATCCATCTCTAAGCTTTGGATAGCGTCAACCATGACCAACAAGACATTAGAATTATACAAATTTGTCTAAGGCAACTTGGACATTTAAGCATTTATGTTTTAGTCAGGTCACCTTAATTTTCTGTTTTTTTACTATTTCTTAATATCTCATTCAACCTTCCTCTATACTCGAATCCTATAAAATAATAAATTACGCACCTTCGCTCCGTAATTCTATTCATCATTTATCACAAATCAAACAATAACATAAGATGCAATAATTCAACATATTCAAGCCTATTCATATTTTAAACATGTTCATCCATCCAACTCTGTGCTCGAAGGCCTAATATATGATACTCCTAACATTATGATTAACGTTAAATGCATCTACCCGAAGTCTAATTGCTATAAAAACTAAACCTTAACTTACCTCTTAGGAGAAACATGGTGCTACAGAGAGGAGTGAGGTCCCGCATGAGCTAGGCGTATTCCTATGTCGGTTTCCTCCAGGTGTGTCTCAAAATCGCTCTCATGAATCTTGGCCTTTAAAATCTTATGATTGGGCATATAGGGTTTTGTAGAGTGTTTTGGAGGAAGGCAATGACTTAAGAAAATAAAAAGAAAGAGGGTTTTTAAAAATCCCTCATCTGAGCTATTAGCATTTACCACTATAATAGAACTTTACTATTTCAATGGTTATCTGACTGTGACAACAGTTACTGGCAGTCTAGTCCAGTTCATAATTGGGCTTCTAGGCCAAAATCCCTTAGATCTCGATTTTCTTCCTGATTTGAAATTTTTTCTAATCCATTTTGAGCCTATTATTTCTTGTAAACTATTTTCAGGATATTTTCATATGTAACAACGGTTTGATTCATTACATCTTCCCAATTTCAAGTTACTCTCATAGTAGGAATAAAGAAGAAACAAGCAACACCATCTAACATTCAATAGTGTAAATCTATTTTTAGTCCTTAAGCTATTTCAAGACAGTAGGGATCGATACTTGCACCAAGGTCGTCCCTTAATCAGAGATCTCAAATTTGAGTCTTGGGTATGAAAAATCCTTGCTAGGGAATGCTTCCCCCAAATGAGTCCTACGCAATATAAATTCAGATAAATTGGGCTTCAATACGGGTAACGGATGGAAAATAAAAAAAGAGCAAGAAGTACTTTAATAGAATATTGTGTTTATCAATAACAACAACATTTGAACTCCTACTTTTTGTTATGAAGGGAGTACTTATTGTTTTCAGGTTTAGTAAAATCTGTATTTTACAACAAGAACTTCAAACACATGTTCATATTAATCATATGAATAATCAAATGAAGTTGTAACTCTATATTCGCAACTTTGAACTTCAACAATAAGTTCAACCCAACTAATAACATCAACAAAATAAAGTTCAAACTATTTTCTAAAAAATAGCAAAACCAAAAGTTTAGAAAAAGATGAAGATTAGAAGATTCAAGTCTACTGAATTCACAATGTTTCCTTAAGGAAATGATTTCCCACAAGTACCCGAGTTTATGAAATATATATTTCCAAGATAAAATAAATCACTTCGACAGAATAGTGGTACCTCAAACTCTGTCGAACTATGAACGCACTCAATGGTAACAAATCATACTAGAGTTTTTCAATAAAGAGGAGATGTTTTACTTCAAAATTTTCATCTGTGTACCTAAGGAAAAATTCAAGTATTTATAGCTATCAAGGTATAGCTTCATGAAGAGAAAAAATGGTTTGGAAAGGTACACCCCTTCATAAAGGTGCAACTCTTCAAAAAAGGCACAACTCTTCAGAAAAGTCACAACCCATTGAAAAGGTCTTAACCATCCAAACCAAAAAGGTGTCTATTCAAATTGCATCCTTTATCTTAGTGTCATTTCAAAGAAACACCTATTCATTTTCCATTCACACCTCTTAAAAATATAATAATACCCCACATAAATGAAAAATGACTGTTTTATAATAAGTTTGCATACAAGTGTGTGATTTACATGTAAAGACTAGTTCCATCTGGATAAATCGGTTTTCCTTTAAACTTGTTGTTGTGAACTTACATCGGATGCACTCAGTCAATCGGTAGATGTGATATCTTTAAATCATTGAGCTTTAATATAGACCTATACAACACAAGCGACACAACCAGTCTTTTACCGTTTATGGTTCTCACGATTTTGTTCGTTTGAGCCATGAACACGACCTGATTTTATGATCATAGAGAATAGTCATTACTATCTTTCTTCTTAAGGTAGTCTCTACTTCACCCTCACATAGGTAATTCCCAAATATTTAATACTGTAGATCAAACTATTTGGTCAAATCATCCAAACTTGGAAATCATTAAAAAGCTTCAAACCATAAGCCTTATCCTTATTTCCTAAACATTATCTTCATCAAGAGAATGGGTTGAGTATATTGACAATGTTGAACCATCAGTCACAACTTTTTTTGATCTCATTGAACCTAGTTCATAGGATCTCCATTAAGCTAGGTAGAGTTACCGTCATGATGACTTGTACTAGGCTATAAATCCATTTTCTTTGATGATATATGGACACCCTCTATAGATAGAACTTTTGTAAGTGGATTCAAAACATTATCCTTTGAATTTACATTGTCAATCGTGATAACTCCACTAGATAGTATTTCTCTAATAGTATTAAGTTTCCATCTTATATGACAAGATTTACTATTATATATCATATTCCCTGCCCTTCCTATTGCCTCTTGACTATCAGAGTGTATGCATGTTGGTGCTAATGGTTTGAGCTAATAAGGAATATCTTCCAAGAAATTTTAGAGCCATTCAGCTTCTTCATCGACTTTATCTAATGCGATAATTTTAGATTTCACTGTAAAACGGGCAATACATGTCTGCTTAGATGATTTCCAAGAATGAACTCCTCCACCTAAAGTAAATGTATATACACTCAAGGATTTTACTTTATTTGATCGGTAATCCAATTTGCATCACTATATCCTTCAATTATCGCTTGATATTTGTTATAATGGAAACAATAGTCTTGAGTAAGTTTTAGATACCTCAAAACTCTTTTCATTTCCATTCAATGAGTTTGATTGGGTCTGCTTGTGTACTGACTCAATTTACTAACAGCGCATGCTATGTCTAGTCAAGTACAATTCATGATACATATCAAACTTTTCAACACTGTTGCATAGTCCAACTGTGGGACACTTTCACCTTCATCCTTTTGAAGTATAAAACTCATGTCTAATGGAGTCTTGTCAATATTAAAATCTAAATACTTGAACTTGCTGTCAGATACACCAGACATAAACTTGCTCCTTTTTGACCTATTATTAGCCAGCACATGAGGAGCATACATAGCTAGCTGAGTAAATTTAAGGGAATATTCCTTCACACTCATGTTGCCCTGCCTCAAATTGATAAACTCTAACACTTTGGCTTCCCTCAGCTCCAACGGGAAGACTCTATCTAAAAAGGATGTAGAAAATACCTCCCATTCGATAGGCCCTATATCTGTGCCTCTATCCCCTTTTCACTACTTAAACCAGGTATGGGCTACACCCTACAGCTGGTAAGTAGCCAATTCTTCACTCTCACTAGAAGTCACTCTCATTATGTCTGTTATCTTCTGGACCATGTCAAGAATTCCTACGGATCCTCTTCAGAATTGGATCTCGAAAATAGAGGAGGATTCGTTCGGCTAAGGTCCCGAATACTAGCTACGGCGATATTGGTCATTGGGTTGGCCAGAATAGTGACTGGACGAATATTATGAGCCACTACAGAGTGATCTAGAGTAGTGAATGTAGCTCTGAACTCTGCATGAGAAACATGCTCATTTAGGGGATCTTCCTGAACGGGCGGAGGTATTGGCTGGTTAACATTTCTTTTTTCGTTTGTCTTTTTGAAAGGCATGTTCTGTAACATTTCACTTGTCTATAAGTGTGGTGCACTTCATACCCATGCATAAGACCCTACTTGACGCGACTTTTAGACTTCTTAGGACACTTTAGAACCTTAAGCTCTGATACCAAGATTGTAATGCCCCAAAGGTACATCCTGGGTAAAACACGGTGCTTGCGGTCGCAAGTGACCACATGCTAACCAATGATATGGTACCTGTGGTCGCAACATGAACATAGATTCTGTCACGCCTCAAATCCTATTGGGGCGGACTGGTACCCGTAACCGAGGAGGCCCGGGAGAACCAGCTCATAACCTTATACTTCCCATGCATACCTCTATGACAACCCAAAATCCGAACAACATCATGTCACATATAAAAGGAAATAATCACCTGTATAAGCTCGAGCACACATATATATGTATATCCAATACTTGGCCGTTGGAGCCATCACATCTATTAACAAAATACCACCTTGACTGTACATTAGGTCTACAAAACCTCTAAATAATACACAGAGTTTAACTAAGGTCGGGACACACCCCGCCATATAACTAACTTCTATACAATACCAAAAGTGACTGGATATGACACAGAAAGCCTCGAAGCAAATTGGAGCTCACCAAAAGCAACTAGATATCCTGGCTCCTACTTGTGCGGTGTATGAGCTGAGGTACCTGTGCCTGCAGCATGAAATACAGGTCCCCCGTGGGGGACGTCAGTATGAAATATGTACTGAGTATGTAAAGCTATAGATAATCACATATGATATAGGAGCTCAATAGAAATCAGAAACAAGTGAATAAATCATAATAGGAGTGGACCATACTTACTAGAACTTGTGACAACCTGCACATTGTATTTATTCAATCACTTTACCTTCGTTCTTATCATCTTTGTAATCATTACTGTATTGTACTGTGACCATTAGACTGCCTCTAGTACATATCAACTGGGATCGACCCATGATAGGCTTATGCCCCTGGGATACCACCCATAAACACATAAATAGGGATCGACCCATGATAGGCTTATGCCCCCGGGATACCACCCGATAAGAGAGAACTTCCATCACTTAGTTCAATTAATCTTTGAGATTGTTATTTCGGTCGCCACCGCATTTTTGATACTTTGAAACAATGATACATCAATAGGAGACATATAAATAGACCATCAATGCAATAACAATGAAGTAAGAACTCATTGGCACATCAATAAAGTATTTTGGAGTCATCAATGCCATAAAAATGATGTAGGAACTTATTGGTATATCAATGAAACATTTTGGAGTCATTAATAGCACATGTATCTTCTTTGAGTAACCGGATACCTTCTGACATTCATTAGTGCAATAAACATGTAAGATTTGGAAGACAAGTAAGTATTGGAATGTCTTGATATCTTGTAGGGTGGAAACAAGTTCATTGGTAATGTAGGACATCATACAAAATCATTATCGATCACATGTTATTGAATAACTTTGGAAACTTTCTTAATAGAACAATTGTTTACTTTCATGCCAAAGATATGGTATAGAGTATGCTTTACATACCTGACTGTCAACCTTCAATACTAGTCCCAAATGGACTTTTCGTCTTTTCGGATTACTTATCTACAATGAACATATATAGCAATCTAGTATTAGCGTCCAAATGTCACAATTCAATTATTTGAATTCACCAAACTAGTGGTTAAGTAGTAAGCCTTAATTACACCATAAAGGGTGTCACTTTAACCCTCTTATACTCCAATTACATTCACATGCCATGCATATTCATACAACATCCTCCAATATCAAGTTTGGATTCATTTATCCTTCCAACTAATCCATTAAATCAAATTGAGCCATAGACAGAAATAATCATCAATTCAATAGTATATCACCATATCCACCTTGCATAACTCAATTACCATATCCACCTTCCACAATTCAATACAACCAAACCATGCAAAATAGTCCATAACCCTATTTTCATCACCTTTCAATAACAACCAATACATATAATCCTCTATCACACATATACATATGGAAGAGAACAAAGGCAAACAATATTCATACCTTAGAATTCACCTTTTGATTATGCAATCCTATTTGCACAAATAATAGGTGTCGTTCGAAGCTCTCGAGATGACAAACGCAGTTACCGGATTACTTTGGAATTTCTATGGTTGAATCAAAAGTAATTTAAAGGTCAAATTTGGCTAGGGTTTATTCTTTCTCAATGATTGATGATGAAAATAAGTTTTTTAACTCATATACATGTATATATACACATATTCCCATCCATAATATCATAGGGAATGACCAAAATGCCTTTAAATTTTAAATAATGTCAAATCTCTCCTTTGGTGGACTGTTTTGATAAGTTAAAGTAGATCGACCATAACTCTTTGATCAGATATCAGATTTGGGTGAAATTGGTATCGTTCGAAAGATAATTCAAAGGGATTTTATTTCATATAAAATAGGCCACCTAGTTCGTCCTGTACAAGGGGTTATGGTCGTTTGAAGTTGACCCAAAAAATCTATTTTGAGAGGCTGAAGTAAAACGAGTATAACTCCTTACTTAAATGTTGGATTTGGATGAAACCAATTGAATTGGAAAGAAGACTCAAAGAGATTTCTTTTCATAGGTTGCAGCTCTCCCAGTTCATTATATTAAGGGAGTTATGATCATTCGAAATTGACCCAAATAATTGGCTGGCCTCAGTAGTTTGTGTGCAGGAAATTTTCCTGCACATTTACTATCCCCAAATATCCCGGCCACCGTTTTATAGTTTCGAACGTGCTCGATTATACCGAAACCTATCTATTTTTGGAAATCTTTATATCGTTGGAAAGCTTATTCAATAACTTTGCATGGAACCATCGACGGGCAAATTCCGGTATAAATAAAATAAAAAAAATTAATTCCATATAAATAAGACCAATACACGTACTTGAATACGCCAATACATGTACTTGAATACAGGGTGTTACATCCTTCCCCCCTTTAGGACATTCCTCCTTGAATGTTAGCGTAGTTATTCAACCGAAACAAGTTCAAGTCCATCATTAACATTCACATCATCACATAAATACTATGCATATAAAAAAAAACTTACTTGTTAATGTTCTAACTCCGTTTGTTGAACTTCCTCTTCATCTTTGAACAAATGAGTGTACTTAGATTTCATTGCTTCCTCAGCTTCCCATGTAATCTTTTCCCTTTGACGATTTCTCCAACGTACTTTCACCGATGCTATCTCTTTATTTCTCATCTTCTTAACTTGGCGATCTAGAATAGCAATAGGCACTTCCTCATAGGTAAGATCTTCCGCAATTTGCACATCCTCAGTAGAAGTGATATGTGATGGATCTCCGATGCACTTTCGAAGCATTGACACATGAAATACCAGATTACTAATGAGAGCTCTTGGGGTAGCTGTAATTCATATGCAACTTGTCCAAACCTTCGAGTGATCTTATACGGGCCTATATAACGTGGACTCAACTTCCCTTTCTTGCCAAATATCATTACCCCTTTTATTGGTGATACCTTCAAAAATACCCAATCACCTATAAAAACTCTAGCCCTCTCCTTCTACTATCCGCATATGACTTGTGTCGACTTTGGACTATTTTCAGTCGTTGCTGAATTACTTTAACCTTCTCTATGGCTTGATAAACAAGATCCGGTCCGAACAAAAGAGTTTTACCCACTTCGAACCATCCTATTGGTGATCTATACTTCCTTCCATATAAAGCTTCATATGGTACCATTTTGATACTTGAATGATAGCTATTATTGTAGGCAAACTCAATAAGAGGTAAATGATCATCCCAGTTGCCCTTAAAATCTATTACACAAGCTCGTAGCATATCTTCAAGTGTTTGGATGGTATTTTCTGCTTGTCCATCTGTTTGAGGGTGAAAAGCTATACTCAACTTCATTTGTGTTCCCAAACACTTCTGAAAAGACTTCCAAAAGTTTGCGGTAAATTGGGTTCCCCGATCTGATATAATAGAGATTGGCACTCCATGTAATCGGACTATCTCTTTAATGTACAACTTCGCTTACTCTTCAACTTTGTGTGTGGTCCTAACTGGTAGGAAATGTGTGGATTTGGTAAGCCTATCAACAATCACCCATATAGAATCAAACTTTCGGGATGTACGAGGTAAACCAATAACGAAATCCATGTTGATGATGTCCCACTTCCAGTTTGGAAGTTCAATGCATTGCATATAACCTCCGGGTTTTTGGTGCTCAACTTTAACTCTTTGACAATTTGGACATTCAGCTACAAATTCTGCAATGCTCTTGTTCATGTCATTCCACCAATACATATCTTTCAAATCTTGATACATTTTGGTTGATCCTGGATGAATGGAATACCTTGAAAAATATGCCCCTGTCATAATCTTCTTTCTTAGCCCGTCTACATCCGGCACACACAATTGGTTTTGGCACTGAAGTCCTCCTTCTCGCGTAAGCTCAAATTCCTTGGTCGCACCACTCTGAATGTTCTCCTTAAGCTGTAATAAAATAGGATCTGCATATTGCTTCTTTTTCACTTCAGCTACTAATGAAGATTCCACAGCATTGTGTACGATAAGCTCTTTATTCGGAGTTTCAAGAAGGCGAACTCCCAAACTAGATAACTGGTGAAGATCTTTAACCATCCCTTGCCTTTTTATAGGTGCCATCATAGCCTTACGACTTACCGCATCAGCTACCACATTTGCTTTCCCTGGATGGTACAAGATATCAACATCGTAGTCCTTTAAGAGTTCAAGCCATCTCCGCTGCCTTAAATTTAGATCCTTCTGATTAAAAATATATTGCAAGCTCTTATGGTCAGTATATATATCAACATGAACCCCTTATAAGTAGTGGCGCCATATCTTTAAAGCAAAAATAACTGTTGCCAGCTCAAGATCGTGTGTAGGATAATTTTTCTCATGTGGCTGCAATTGTCTAGAAGCATATGCTATTACCTTACCATGATGCATCAATACACATCCTAAACCAATTCTGGAAGCATCACAATACACTGTATACCCTTTGGTGTCTTCTGGAAGTACCAACACGGGTGTAGAAATCAACTTGTTCTTTAAATCTTGAAAACTCTTCTCACAGGCATCATTCCATTAGAATTTGGATGCTTTATGGGTTAGCTTGGTTAAGGGTGCTGAAATGGAAGAAAATCCTTTAACAAACCTTCTATAATAATCGGCTAACCCGAGAAAACTACGAATCTCCGTAGGCGTTGTGGGCCTTGGCTAGTTCTTCACAGCTTCTATATTTTGAGCATCAACCTTTATCCCTTCACTAGATAAAATATGACCCAAAAATTCCACCGAATTTAACCAAAAATCACATTTAGAGAACTATGCATAAAGCTTACAATCACGAAGAGTCTGCAATGCCTGTCGTAAGTGATTGGCATGGTCCTCTTCTGATCTAGAATAAACTAGAATATCATCTATAAAAACTATCACAAATACATCCAGGAATGGCTTAAAAACCCTATTCATCAAATCCATAAAAGCTGCGGGTGCATTTGTTAGCCCAAATGACATAACTGGAAACTCATAATGACCATACCATGTTCGAAAAGCTGTCTTAGGTATATCCTTCTCTTTGACCCTCACTTGGTGGTAACCTAACCTCAAATCAATCTTAGAAAAGCACTTGGCGCCCTGTAACTGATCAAATAAATCATCAATTCTTGGGAGAGGATATTTATTCTTAATAGTCACCTTATTCAATTGTCGATAATCAATACACATCCTCAGCGAGCCATCCTTTTTGCGTACAAATAACACTGGTGCTCCCTAGGGGGACATACTAGGCCTTGTGAATCCCTTCTCTAGCAAATCTTTCAATTGCTCTTTCAATTCTCGTAATTCTGTTGGGGCCATTCTATACGGAGGAATGGAGATTGGTTGGGTGCCTGGTATTACATCAATACCAAACTCTACTTCTCGTTCAAGAGGCAAACCTGGAAGATTTCAGGAAATACATCAGAAAATTCATTTACCACCAGAACATCGTGAAGAGTTGGTGGCTCCGCTTCTGTATCCCTTACTCTAACTAAATGATATATGTATCCCTTGGAAATCATTCTTCTCGCCTTAAAATAAGAAATAAATCTACCTCTTGGCGCGCTAATTTCACCTTTCCATTCAAGGACTGATTCATTTGGAAAATGGAAATATACCTTTTTCGTGCACCAATCAATTATGGCATAACAAGACGCCAACCAGTCCATACCCATTATAACATTAAAATCTACCATTTCTAACTCCACAAGATCAGCCATCGTATCACGACCACAAACAGTTACTATACAGTTTTGATAAACCCTTCTAGCTATAATAGATTCCCCGACCGGTGTGGACACTTCAAATGGCTTAACTAACAGTTCGGGTATTCTTTCAAACTTTCCAGCAACCAATGGAGTAACATAAGATAATGTAGAACCGGGATCAATTAAGGCATATAAATTGAATGAAAAGATAGACAACGTACCCGTAACCACATCTGGGAAAGCCTCTAAATTCTGTCGATCGGCTAGAGCATACGTACGATTTTGAGCTCCGCTAGAACTCGTGGCTCCTCTATCACCTCTAACACGACCCATTGGTTGTGCACCCCTTCTTGAATAAGGCATCGATGATGATGATGCAACAAATGACCCCGTAGGTCGTGCCATACCCCCTATGTCCCTTCGTGGGCATTCCCTCATCATATGCCCCGACATACCGCACCAAAAGCAAACATTGGTCCCCAGCCGACATGCGCCCAAATGATACCTTCCACATTTATTGCATGGCTCTCGAGGAGGTCTATATTGGCTCATATTCCCTTGCCCTTGGTACCCCACAGTCCGCGAACTCTGACTCTCACTTCTATGCCCAAATTGATTTCCTTTGGACCTTTGGAACTGTGGTGAGGCACTAGCTGCAGAATAAGAAGATAATGGCCTAGGTGGTCTAGCAGAAAACTCTGGTCTGAACCCTTTTTAGGATGCCGTGAACTACCCTGTAGATCTGGCCCTCTTAGAATATACTCTTTCTAATCCCTGTGTTCTTCTCCTCTGCCTCTGATCTTCCATTTGCTGTGAAAAATCTTGGATCCTTGCTATGTCCATATCTTTGTTCAAAGCGACAATAGTACAATCTCTAACCAGATATGGATCTAGCCTATCCACATATTGATGAACTCTGTCATCCATAGTATCTACAATATTAGGAGCATATCTCGACAAGGAATTAAATCAAAGACTGTACTCTCTCATGCTCATATTTCCCTGACAAAGATTTAAAAACTGATCTGCACGGGCCTGACGAATCTCGAATAGAAGATAATGATCAAGAAATGCCTCTTTGAACTCTTTCCAAGTAGCTGGGGGTGCATCAATACCCCTAGATCATTTCCAGTCTTCATACCAATATATAGCCTCACCTTTAAATCTATACGCCGCTAACTCCACTGTCTCTCTACCCATTACATGCATAACATCTAAGGCCCTTTGAATTTGATCAAAAAAGTCTTGTGGGTCCTCGTTAAGATCTGATCCAGTAAAAGTGGGAGGATCCATCATAAGAAAATCCTGTGTTCGAAGGCTAGCCGCCCTATCTGTACCACTAGGGCTCGTGGTAGGAATGACTTGCCCTTGAGCTTGCCCAGCAACTCTACGAGTCAAAAGTTGCACTGCATTTCTAAGATCTTGATCAACAACATTAATAGGTGGCTCTGGGGATATAGTTCTCCTCCCCCTTATTTTTTCCGGACTGGAGGAAGTTTCTGATGCATGCTCAGCTGAAGCCTCACTTTGATTAGCTGGTATAGCGGGTGACTTACTAGTCCCCTCTCCGGCAGCCACATCTATTTGCTTATCGGTATTCTTGCTCCTAGTAACCGACATCATTACTATAATAAGAGAAACAAACGGATTCAGTGGTCAACTATGACTTCATATACAATATAGGCTCTATTGCACGATCTAAGGCATGAAGAAAAAAAATAATTCCTAAATGTCCATAGCCTCCTATTTATAGATGCGGTGCACAACACATCGATAAACAAGACTCTACATAGACACAGCTTTGTAGACTCACTAGGACGAACTTCTCTGATACCACTTTAGTCACACCTCAAATCCTATTGGGGCGGACTGGCACCCATAACCGAGGAGGTCCGGGAGAACCATCTTATAACCTTATACTTACCATGCATACCTCTATGACAACCTGAAATTCGAACAACATCATGTCGCATATAAAAGAAAATAATCACCTGTATAAGCTCGAGCACACATATATATGTATATTCAATACTTGGCCGTTGGATCCATCATGTCTATTAACAAAACACCACCTTGACTGTACATTAGGTCTACAAAGCCTCTAGACAATACACAGAGTTTAACTAAGGTCGGGACACACCCCGCCATATAACTAACTTCTATACAATACCAAAAGTAACTGGATATGACACAGAATGCCCCGAAGCAAACTGGAGCTCACCAAAAGCAGCTGGGTATCCTGGCTCCTACTTGTGCGGTGTATGAGCTGAGGTACCTGTGCCTGCAGCATGAAATGTAGGTCCCCATGGGGGACGTCAGTACGAAATATGTACAGAGTATGTAAAGCTGTAGATAATCACATATGATATAGGAGCTCAATAGAAATCAGAAACAAGTGAATAAATCATAATAGGAGTGAACCACACTTACTAGAACTTGTGACAACCTGTACATTGTATTTATTCAATCACTTTACCTTCGTTCTTATCATCTTTGTAATCATTACTGTACTGTATTGTGACCATTGGGCTGCCTCCAGTACATATCAACTGGGATCGACCCATGCTAGGCTTATGCCCCTGGGATACCACCCATAAACACATAACTAGGGATCGACCCATGCTAGGATTATGCCCCTGGGATACCACCCGATAAGAGAGAACTTCCATCACTTAGTTCAATTAATCTTTGAGATTGTTATTTCGGTCGCCACCACATTTTTGATACTTTGAAACAATGATACATCAATAAGAGACATATAAATAGACCATTAATGCAATAACAATGAAGTAAGAACTCATTGACACATCAATGAAGTGTTTTGGAGTCATCAATGCCATAACAATGAAGTAGGAACTTATTGGTATATCAATGAAACGTTTTGGAGTCATTAATAACACATGGATCTTGTTCGAGTAACCGGATACCTTCTGACATTCATTAGTGCAATAAACATGTAAGATTTGGAAAACAAGTAAGTATTGAAATGTCTTGACATCTTGTAGGGTGGAAACAAGTTCATTGGTAACGTAGGAAATCATACAAAATCATTATGGATCACATGTTATTGAATAACTTTGGAAACTTTCTTAATAGAACAATAGTTCACTTTCATGCCAAAGATATGGTATAGAGTATGCTTTACATACCTGACTTTCAACATTCAATACTAGTCCCAAATGGACTTCTCCTCTTTTCGGATTACTTATCTACAATGAACATATATAGAAATCTAGTATTAGCGACCAAACGTCACAATTCAATTACTTGAATTCACCAAACTAGTGGTTAAGTAGTAAGCCTTAATTACACCATAAAGGGTGTCACTTTAACCTTCTTATACTCCAATTACATTCACATGCCATGCATATTCATACAACATCCTCCAATATCAAGTTTGGATTCATTTATCCTTCCAACCAATCCAATAAACCAAATTGAGCCATAGACATAAACAATCATCAATTCAATAGTATATCACCATATTCACCTTCCATAACTCAATTACCATATCCACCTTCCATAACCCAATTAACATATTCACCTTCCACAATTCAATACAACCAAACCATGCAAAATAGTCCATAACCCTATTTTCATCACCTTTCAATAACAACCAATACATATAATCCTCTATCACACATATACATATGGAAGAGAACAAAGGCAAACAATATTCATACCTTAGAATTCACCTCTTAATTATGCAATCCTGTTTGCACAAATAATAGGTGCCTTTCGAAGCTCTCGAGATGACAAACGCAGTTATCGGATTTCTTTGAAATTTCTACGATTGAGTCAAAAGTGATTTAAAGGTCAAATTTGGCTAGGGTTTGTTCTTCCTCAATGATTGATGATGAAAATGAGTTTATGAACTCATATACATGTATATGTACACATATTCCCGTCCATAATATCATAGGGAATGACCAAAGTGCCTTTAAAATTTAAATAATGTCAAATCTGTCCTTTGGTGGACTGTTTTGATAAGCTAAAGTAGATCGACCATAACTCTTTGCTCCGATATCGGATTTGGGTGAACTTGGTATCGTTGGAAATATAATTCAAAGGTCTTTCATTTCATATAAAGTAGACCACCCAGTTCGTCCTGTACAAAGAGTTATGGTCATTTGAAGCTGACCCTAAAAATCTGTTTTGAGAGGCTAAAGTAAAACGAGTATAACTCCTTACTCAGATGTTGCATTTGGATGAAACCAATTGAATTGGAAAGAAGACTCAAAGATCTTTCTTTTGATAGGTCGCAGCTCTCTTAGTTCATTATATTAAGGGAGTTATGATCGTTCAAAGTTGACCCAAAAAAATGGCTGGCCTCAGTAGTTTGTGTGCAGGAAATTTTCCTGCACATTTACTATTCACAATATCTCGGCCACCGTTTTATAGTTTCGAACGTGCTCGATTATATCCGAAACCTATCCATTTTTGGAAATCTTTATATCGTTGGAAAGCTTATTCAATAACCTTCATATGGAACCATCGACGGGCAAATTCCGGTATAAATAAAATAAAATAAATTAATTTCATATAAATGAGACCAATACACGTACTTGAATACGCCAATACATGTACTTGAATACGGGGTGTTACAAGAATCTACAATTGAATTTGATTCAACAACATTAATATTTCGTTTTGAAACTGATGTTGAATTCGAAGAAATTTTAGTCGAATTTGATTCAACAACAATAATGGTTGAATTTCAAAGTGACGGTTGAATTCAAACAAATTGCACATAAAAAGGTTCAGCTGATTTTGATTTTGCTATGTTTTTTTCTTTGGATGAACACGTTAATGAAAAAAAATTAAAATTTGAATTTTGCTTAGTGTTGTTAACATATAATGGAAATCACGTGATTTGAGAGGTTTTAATGGAAAAAAAATCTATACATTTAATTAATGGGTAATTATATCATATTTAGTTCAACCACTTTCAGTTAATTAAGGGTAGTAAAATTAGTTGTGTATGTATTTTTATAGCAACATTTTTAAAAAAATACAAAATACAAGTTGCTATACTAAGTAATTATGAAAGTGTTGCTATGAAACTAATAATTATGGTTTTAAGCATGCTATTTGTGAATTTTTCCTATTAATAATTGTTTAGGGGTAAACAAAATTATAATCATTTTTTTAGTTCCCCACGCTCTTTAAGAGAGTGTATGCACTCTCTATGCCAAATGAACAAAAAATGATATAACAATATCAATTATTAATTGTTCAGGAATAATAGGACGTCTGCAAAGTTAAAGTGTCTTTTAGCAAATTCGGGACAACTTCAGTGGTGCCTTTATGACTTTCTTTTTGTTTCTTAAAGATTTTCTTTTGTTGTTGTTGTTTTTAAGGTTTAGACGTTCAACTACTCTTAATTTTGATCAATACATTTATAAATTATGATATTGATTTACACTAATCTCAAGCCCTTGAGTTAATGTGGAGATTGATGAGGATGTTACATATCACATTGGAGTAAGATGGATGAAATGGAGGCTCACGTCCGATATCTTGTGTTATAAGAATGTGTCACCAACCCTTATAGGTAAGTTTTATAAAGTGGTTGATGCCCGACCTAAACTATTCTTTTAATAGGAAAATTTTTAAACCTTACCAGAATTTACAATGAACTGAGATAGGCACACATAGCATCTGTTTATAGCCATTTCAAAAGTACTTGTTAGATTTCAAAATTGTTAATTATTAGTTGGAAAAATCTAATTTCATGTAACTCAAGATCAGGTGTTCCGATGATCGCCTCATTAAGATAGGTTCAAAGTCATTTATCTCATCAAATTTAGCAAAAAAAGAAATAATTTCTTACCATTTTCTAACATAGGATAATCTCGCAGACTCATTGACTATACAAGTCAACTTAAAAAAGTTTACTTGTGAGTGCAGAATTTGTAGTAATATTTACAATGTTTTAGAAACCAATATGAATGTTCATATAAAAATGCTTCTACTTTTTCACCTATTTATCGATGGACCATTAAGCTATCAATAAAGATTAATTTACCGTTTGTATTTTATGTAGATAAACTTGGTCCATATTATATTGCCAACTACAACTCCTTAAATTCTGCCTCGTTTTAGGTTACGAAAACATGCTGTGTATGAGGAATAATTATGAAATAGTTGGCAAGTAAAAATAGTGGTTTGACCTTTCTCCGAACCCTGCACATAGCAGGGGTTTTAGTGCACTGAGCTTCCTTAATGGTCGTCGGAAAGGAATTATGGCGATGGGAGTTGGATTTGGAAAAGATATGAACACAAAAACCAGAAGAACGTTTTCTTATTCAAACAAATACATCGAAAAAATAGTGCTTTAATCAGTATTACAAAGCTAGTTATATTAATCAGAAAGCGATTACTAAGATCACTCGATCGATTTCATCCACTTGAATTATCACTTCTTAGTCATTCCAACAAACTTTGCTCATGGCCATTTTGCTATACCTTTGGTTTGCTTAGTATAAGCTAGCTCTGTATTTCTCAATTTTCTTCTGTATTCCATCTTTATCTGCTCCCACAATCTTGTCAACTACCTTCCCTTTCTTTATCAGCACGAATGTTGGCATCGCTTGAACCTCATATTCCTGAGCTACATCCTGTTTACAACATCCAGTGTTTGACAAATTAGTATCGATTGAAACACCAGACAAGTGGAGCAAAAAAAGTATATATGTCTTGACATTGTAACTTTTGTCGGTTGCAATTAGGATAATCATCATAGAGGTTTGCCTGTAATTATCTTATAAGTGACCTGATTATGTAAATACGTCAATCGATATAACTTAGACTCGAAAACAAAAAAGGATTGCAAGATAAAAGATAAAAGGTCATACAACTAATTCATCAACATCAATCTTGACAAACTCAACATCTGTATATTTAGCAGCAAAGTCAATGATAACAGGATCCATGTATTTGCAAGGACCACACCATGTAGCTGTGAAGTCAATTACAACCTAGTAGAAACAGGGCAAATGATCAGTACTATATTTATAAAATCAGTTTCAACACATAGAAATGATTTTCAATACTTAAAGCATATCAGCTATTTACCATCAACTAATCCAAACAGACTCAACATGTTAAAATAGAGTGCTAGTGTAAAATGATTACCAATTTGTTTGTATCTTTCAAAGAATCAAAATGGAGCTTCCATTTAGTTGAAGAATGGAAAGCAATGACTTGAGACTTCTTGATTTGTGGTGTGATTGGCATATTATAAGCTTCAGGCCATGTTGTTGATGAGTAGTTAGCACCCATTTTCTTCTAAGTTTTTTTTTTCTCTTGCTGAAGATTTTCCCTCTTTTAACTTCTGTTTTTGACTTTGATATGTTGGAGCTTAAAGTTTCGCAGGGACCCTTTTTATAATGGCTGCTGATGTACAAACTTTCTCTTTTTCAAATGTAAAACAACTTAAACTAGTATAGAATATGTTCTTCATTATGTCGACCATTCATTTATATATATATATATATATATATATATATATATAAGATTTTGATGCTATATTGCTTTTTGTTTTAGGTAATAGTATTTTGGTCAAATACATCCAAGCCAATGTCATTACCACTTTATTCCATAGATAATAGTAAAAAATACACTCTCTTTTTTTTTTTTTTTGAGTTTTTTATCTGAATTATCAAGTATTTGCATTTTCTATTTGAACTATCACCAACTATTCATCAAAATACGTGTACACACCTTTTTTTTGTTTAAAAGTGGTGCCAAATGGCACTCAATGCGAACAATTAAAGGAACTGATTGAGAAAATTAAAATATATTTAAAGAGATAATGATCAAAAACATATTTGAAGTATCACTTTTTTGCGAGTTTTCTAACTGAAATATTACCAACTATTTATCAAAACACACCTTAAAATTAATGAGTCAATTGCCTGTGAATGAACTTTTATAAGTAAATTAAGTTGTCACACGTCTTTTGGCTATTGTATTCAAAAATTTCGTCTGGTCAGCTTTGAGATGTATTTTGGTAAATAGTTGATGATTGTTCAAATAGAAAAAACAAATGCCTAAGGGGTATATTAGAAAACTAATGCATGCATTAGTTTAATGTGTATTACTAATACCTCAAAATCTATGGTATTAGCAATGCAATGAATCCAATACATGCATTAACATGATTAAAGACACTATTATCCCTAAAAAAAAAAAAATTTACATTCTTTCTAACATATATATGGAGGATATTTTTGTAAAAAAAAAATTTTTTTTTAAGAAATTATTTAATTCATATTATTTTTAATACATCAAACCAAACACTGCATAAGAAAAACACAAACATAACTAATGCAAGCATAGCTAACACAAACATTACTAATACAAGCATTACTAACACACCATATTTTGCATTATTCTTATACACTCTACCAAACGACTCCTAATAGTTCATGTATGACACTCTAAAAAAACGTGATATTTCAATTTTCATGTGTGTTATTAACTATTCTCTCCTTATTCAAATGTGTTTTTTAACTTTTATACACCACAATGTAGCATAACATTTACGCTACCGGGTGACCAAGAAGATAACAGTAGGAAACTGCCCAAAATAACAAAACTTACCAGGATTAAATAATTTAATGAAGTGAAAATAAATGTTTACTAATTATTGATCAAGTAAAAAAGTTGTATATTCAAACAGAGAGACATACAAACACATAAACATATGCTTTGTTATGAAATATAAAACAAAGAAGAAGAATAGAGCGATAAGAGAGAGTGATT
This sequence comes from Capsicum baccatum var. pendulum, assembly GCA_030864225.1. NCBI lineage: Eukaryota > Viridiplantae > Streptophyta > Magnoliopsida > Solanales > Solanaceae > Capsicum > Capsicum baccatum. Next base: position 234,937,141 of record CM061560.1, on the reverse strand, counting down.
ATTATTTTTTTTGAGAGATCTCTTGATGGGGTGAATTACAATGATGAAAACCCTTTTATTTATAGGGAAAAATTAACCTTGGGGTTTCTAACTTTTTCATAAATAGACATTCAATATATGATAAAGTAGACATTCACTATATATGTTAAAGTAGACATTCACTATATATGGTAATATATTTATAACACTCCCCCTTGAATGTCTAATTGATAGATAATGCGCATATATGCTACCTCATTAAAATCCTTACAAGGAAAACCCAGTGGGATAAAACCTCATAAGGAAAAAAGACGACAGTGCGTATTAACTCCGCCTAATGAGAACATCCCTAAACCTTTGCATTCCGATTTTGTGCACCATCTTCTTGAAACTTGTAGTTGGAAGAGACTTGGCGAATAAATCAGCCACATTGTCACTTGAATGAATTTGTTGCACGTTAATATCACCATTATTTTGGAGCTCATGTGTATAGAAAAACTTTGACGAAATGTGTTTCGTTCTATCTCCTTTTATGAATCCTCCCTTAGTTGTGCTAGGCATGCTGCATTATCTTCATATAAAATTATGGGTACTTTGTGTCACGCCTCAAATCCTATTGGGGCGGATTGACACCCGTAACCGAGGAGGCTCGGGAGAACCAACTCATAACCTTATACTTCCCATGCATACCTCTATGACAACCCGAAATTCAGACAACATCATTTTGCATATAAAAGCAAATAATCACCTGTATAAACTCGAGCACACGTATATATGTATATACAATACTTGGCCGTTGGAGCCATCACGTCTATTAACAAAACACCACCTTGACTGTACATTAGGTCTACAAAGCCTCTAGACAATACACAGAGTTTAACTAAGGTCCGGACACACCCCGCCATATAACTAACTTCTATACAATACCAAAAGTGACTGGATATGACACGGAAATCTCTGAAGCAAACTGGAGCTCACCAAAAGCAGCTGGATATCCTGGCTCCTACTTGTGCGGTGTATGAGCTGAGGTACCTGTGCCTGCAGCATGAAATAGTATATCACCATATCCATCTTCCATAACTCAATTACCATATACACCTTCCATAACTCAATTACCATATCCATCTTCCACAATTCAATACAACCAAACCATGCAAAATAGTCCATAACCTTATTTTCATTACCTTTCAATAACAACTAATACATATAATCCTCTATCACACATATACATATGGATAAGAACAAAGGCAAACAATATTCATACCTTAGAATTCACCTATTGATTATGCAATCCTTTTTGCACAAATAATAGGTGCCGTTCGAAGCTCTCGAGATGACAAACGCAGTTATTGGATTACTTTTGAATTTCTACGGTTGAATCAAAAGTAATTTAAAGGTCAAATTTGGCTAGGGTTTGTTCTTTCTCAATGATTGATGATGAAAATGAGTTTTTGAACTCATATACATGTATATATACACATATTCCCGTCCATAATATAATAGGAAATGACCAAAATGCCTTTAAAATTTAAATAATGTCAAATCTGTTCTTTGGTGGACTGTTTTGATAAGCTAAAGTAGATCGACCATAACTCTTTGCTTCGATATCGGATTTGGGTGAAATTGGTATCGTTGGAAGGATAATCAAACGACTTTCATTTCATATGAAGTAGGCCACCCAGTTCGTCCTGTACAAGAAGTTATGGTCGTTTGAAGTTGACCCTAAAAATCTGTTTTGATAGGATGAAGTAAAATGAGTATAACTCCTTACTCAGACGTTGGATTTGGATGAAACCAATTGCATTGGAAAGAAGACTCAAAGATATTTTTTTTCATAGGTTGCAACTCTCCCAGTTTATTATATTAAGGGAGATATGATCGTTCGAAGTTGACCTAAAAATTTGGCTGGCCTCAGTAATTTGTGTGCAGGAAATTTTCTTGCACATTTACTATTCCCAAATATCCCGACCACCGTTTTATAGTTTCGAACGTGCTCGATTATATCCGAAACCTATCCATTTTTGAAAATTTTTATATCTTTGGAAAGCTTATTCAATAACCTTCGCATGGAACCATCGACGGGCAAATTTCGGTATAAATAAAATAAAAAAATTAATTCCATATAAATAAGACCAAAACACGTACTTGAATATGCCAATGCACGTACTTGAATACGGGGTGTTACATCCTTCCCCCCTTTAGGACATTCGTCCTCGAATGTGAGCGTAGTTATTCAACCGAAACAAGTTTAAGTCCATCATTAACATTCACATCATCACAAAAATACTATGCATATATAAAAGAAACTTACTTGTTAATGTTCTAACTCCGTTTCTTGAACTTCCTCTTCATCTTTGAGCAAATGAGGGTACTTAGATTTCATTGCTTCCTCGGTTTCCCATGTAATCTCTTCCCTTTGATGATTTCTCCAACGTACTTTCACCGATGCTATCTCTTTATTTCTCATCTTCTTAACTTGGCGATCTAGAATAGCAATAGGCACTTCCTCATAGGTAAGATCTTCCGAAACTTGCACATCCTCAGTAGAAGTGATATGTGATGGATCTCCGATGCACTTTCGAAGCATTGACACATGAAATATCGGATGTACTGATGAGAGCTCTTGGGGTAGATCTAATTCATATGCAACTTGTCCAAACCTTCGAGTGATCTTATACGAGCCTATATAACGTGGACTCAACTTCCCTTTCTTGCCAAATCTCATTACCCCTTTTATTGGTGATACCTTCAAAAATACCCAATCACCTATAAAAACTCTAGCCCTCTCCTTCTACTATCTGCATATGACTTGTGTCGACTTTGGGCTATTTTCAGTCGTTGCTAAATTACTTTAACCTTCTCTATGGCTTGATAAACAAGATCCGGTCCAAAAAAAAGAGTTTCACCCACTTCGAACCATCCTATTGGTGATCTACACTTTTTTCCATATAAAGCTTCATATGGTGCCATTTTGATACTTGAATGATAGCTATTATTATAGGAAAACTCAATAAGAGGTAAATGATCATCCCAGTTGCACTTAAAATCTATTACACAAGCTCGTAGCATATCTTCAAGTGTTTGGATGGTACCTGCTTGTCCATCTGTTTGAGGGTGAAAAGTTGTACTCAACTTCATTTGTGTTCCCAAACACCTCTGAAAAGACTTCCAAAAGTTTGCGGTAAATTGGGTTCCCCGATCTGATATAATAGAGATTGACACTCCATGTAATTGGACTATCTCTTTAATGTACAGCTTCGCTTACTCTTCAACTGTGTAAGTGGTCCTAACTGGTAGGAAATGTGTGGATTTGGTAAGCCTATCAACAATCACCCATATAGAATCAAACTTCCGGGATGTACGAGGCAAACCAATAACGAAATCCATGTTGATCATGTCCCACTTCCAGCTTGGAAGATCAATGCATCGCATATAACCTCCAGGTTTTTGGTGCTCAACTTTAACTCTTTGACAATTTGGATATTCAGCTACAAATTCTGCAATGCTCTTCTTCATGTCATTCCACCAATACATATCTTTCAAATCTTGATACATTTTGGTTGATCCTGGATGAATGGAATACCTTAAAAAATGTGCCTCTATCATAATCTTCTTTTTTAGCCCGTCTACATCCGGCACACATAATCAGTTTTGACACTGAAGTACTCCTTCTTGCGTAAGCTCAAATGCCTTGGTCGCACCACTCTGAACATTATCCTTAAGCTGTAATAAAATAGGATCTGCATATTGCTTCTCTTTCACTTCAGCTACTAATGAAGATTCCGCAGCATTATGTACGATAAGCTCTTTATCCGGAGTTTCAAGAAGGCCAACTCCCAAACTAGCTAACTGGGGAAGATCTTTAATCATCCCTTGCCTTTCTATAGGCACCATCATAGCCTTACGACTTAATGCATCAGCTACCATATTTACTTTCCCTGGATGGTACAAGATATCAACATCGTAGTCCTTTAATAGTTCAAGCCATCTCCGCTGCCTTAAATTTAGATCCTTCTAATTAAAAATATATTGCAAGCTCTTATGGTCAGTATATATATCAACATCAACTTGTTCTTTAAATCTTGAAAATTCTTCTCACAGGCATCATTCCATTGGAATTTGGATGCTTTATTGGTTAGCTTGGTTAAGGGTGTTGAAATGGAAAAAAAGACTTTAACAAACCTTCTATAATAACCGGCCAGCCCGAGAAAACTACGAATCTCCGTAGGTGTTGTGGGCCTTGGCCAGTTCTTCACAGCTTCTATCTTTTGAGCATCAACCTTTATCCCTTTACTAGATACAATATGACCTAAAAATGCCACCGACTTTAACCAAAACTCATATTTAGAGAACTTTTCATAAAGCTTACAATCACGAAGAGTCTACAATGCCTGTCGTAAGTGATTGGCATGGTCCTCTTCTGATCTAGAATAAACTAGAATATCATCTATAAAAACTATTACAAATACATCCAGGAATGGCTTAAACACCCTATTCATCAAATCCATAAAAGCTGCAGGCGTATTTGTTAGCCCAAATGACATAACTAGAAACTCATAATGACCATACCGTGTTCGGAAAGCTGTCTTGGGTATATCCTTCTCTTTGACCCTCACTTAGTGGTAACCTGACCTCAAATCAATCTTAGAAAAGCACTTAGCGCCCTATAACTGATCAAATAAATCATCAATTCTTGGTAAACCCTTCTAGCTATAATAGATTCCCCAACCGGTGTGGACACTTCAAATGGCTTAACTAACAGTTCAGGTATTCTTTCGAACTTTCCAGCAACCAATGGAGTAACATAAGATAATGTGGAACCAGGATCAATTAAGGCATATACATCGAATGAAAAGATAGACAACGTACCCGTAACCACATCTGGGGAAGCCTCTAAATTCTGTCGATCGGCTAGAGCATACGTACGATTTTGAGCCCCGTTAGAACTCGTGGCTCCTCTATCACCTCTAACACAACCCATTGGTTGTGCACCCCTTCCGGAATAAAGCATCAATGATGATGGTGCAACAAATGACCCCGTAGGTCATGCCATACCCCCTATGCCCCTTCGTGGTCATTCTCTCATCATATGCCCCGACATACCGCACCAAAAACAAACATTGGTCCCCAGCCAACATGCACCCAAATGATACCTTCCACATTTATTGCATGGCTCTCGCGGAGGTCTCTATTGTCTCATATTACCTTACCCTTGGTACCTTACTATCTGCGAACTCTACTCACTTCTATGCCTAAATTGATTTTCTCTGGACCCTTGAAACTGTGGTGGGGCACTAGCTGCAGAATAAAAGGATGATGGCCTAGGTGGTCTAGCAGAAAACTGTGGTCTGAACCCTCCTTGGGATGCCATGAACTGCCCTGTAGATCTGGTCTTCTTGGAATATCCTCTTTCTAATTCCTGTGTTCTTCTCCTCTACCTCTGATCTTTCATTTTCTGTGCAAAAGCTTGGATCCTTGCTATGTCCATATCTTTGTTCAAAGTGGCAATAGTACAATCTCTAACTAGATATGGATATAGCCTATCCACATATTGATGAACTCTGTCATCTATAGTAGCTACAACATTAGGAGCATATCTCAACAAGGAATTAAATCGGAGACTGTACTCCCCCATGCTCATATTCCCCTGATAAAGATTTAAAAATTGATCTGCACGGGCCTGGCGAATCTTGAATGGAAGATAATGATCAAGAAATGCCTCTTTGAACTCTTTCCAAATAGCTGGGGGTGCATCAATACCCCTAGATCATTTCTAGTCCTCGTACCAATATATAGCCTCCCCTTTAAATCTATACGCTGCTAACTCCACTGTCTCTCTATCCGTTACATGCATAACATCTAAGGCCGTTTGAATTTGATCAAAAAAGTCCTGTGGGTCCTCGTTAAGATCTGATCCAGTAAAAATGGGAGGATCCATCATAAGAAAATCCTGTGTTCGAAGGCTAGCCGCGCTATCTGTACCACTAGAAGCCGTGGTAGGAATGGCTTACCCTTGAGCTTGCCTAGCAACTATACGAGTAAAAAGTTGCACTGTATTTCTAAGATCTTGATCAACAACATTAATAGGTGGCTCTGGGGATATAGTTCTCCTCCCCCTTATTTCTTCCGGAGTGGATGAAGTTTCTGATGCATGCTCAGCTGGAGCCTCACTTTGATTAGCTGGTATAGTGGGTGACTTACTACTCCCTTCTTCGGCTGTCACATCTACTTACTTACCGGTATTCTTGCTTCTGGTAACCGGCATTATTACTATAATAAGAGAAACAAACGGATTCAGTGGTCAACTATTACTTCATATACAATATAGGCTTTATCTTACGATCTAAGACATGAAGAAAAGAAACAATTCCTAAATGTCCATAGACTCCTGTTTATAGATGCGGTGCACGACACACCGATAAAAAAAACTCTACGTAGACACGGCTTTGTACACTCACTAGGACGAACTTCTCTGATACCACTTTTGTCACGCCTCAAATCCTATTGGGGCAGACTGGCACCCATAACCGAGGAGGCCCGGGAGAACCAGCTCATAACCTTATACTTCCCATGCATACCTCTATGACAACCCAAAATTTGGACAGCATCATGTCATTTATAAAAGGAAATAATCACCTATATATGCTCGAGCACACGTATATATGTCTATACAATACTTGGCCGTTGGAGCCATCACGTCTATTAACAAAACACCACCTTGACTGTACATTAGGTCTACAAAGCCTCTAGACAATACACAGAGTTCAGCTAAGGTCGGGACACACCCCACCATATAACTAACTCTATACAATACCAAAAGTGACTGGATATGACACAGAAAGCCTCCAAGCAAACTGGAGCTCACCAAAAGCAGCTAGATATCCTGGCTCCTACTTGTGCAGTGTATGAGCTGAGGTACCTGTGCCTGCAGCATGAAATGCAGGTCCCCTATAGGGGACGTCAGTACGAAATATGTACTGAGTATGTAAAGCTATAGATAATCACATATGATATAGGAGCTCAATAAAAATCAGAAAAAAGTGAATAAATCATTATAGGAGTGGACCACACTTACTAGAACTTGTGACAACCTGTACATTATATTTATTCAATCACTTTAGCTTCGTTCTTATCATCTTTGTAATCATTACTGTATTGTACTGTGACCATTAGGCTACCTCCAGTACATATCAACTAGGATCGACCCATGATAGGCTTATGCCCCTAGGATACCACCCATAAACACATAAATAGGGATTGACCCATGATAGGCTTATGCCCCTGGGATACCACCCGATAAGAGAGAACTTCCATCACTTAGTTCACTTAATCTTTGAGATTGTTATTTCGGTCGCCACCGTATTTTTGATACTTTGAAACAATGATACATCAATAAGAGACATATAAATAGACCATCAATGCAATAACAATGAAGTAAGAACTCATTGGCACATCAAGGAAGTGTTTTGAAGTCATCAATGCCATAACAATGAAGTAGGAACTTATTGGTATATCAATGAAACGTTTTGGAGTCATTAATAGCACATGGATCTTGTTTGAGTAACCGAATACCTTCTGACATTCATTAGTGCAATAAACATGTAAGATTTGGAAAACAAGTAAGTATTGAAATGTCTTGACATCTTGTAGGGTGGAAACAAGTTCATTGGTAACGCAGGACATCATACAAAACCATTATGGATCACATGTTACTGAATAACTTTGGAAACTTTCTTAATAGAACAATTGTTCACTTTCATGCCAAAGATATGGTATAGAGTATGCTTTACATACCTGACTGTCAACCTTCAATACTAGTCCCAAATGGACTTCCCGTCTTTTTGGATTACTTATCTACAATGAACATATATAGAAATCTAGTATTAGCGACCAAACGTCACAATCCAATTATTTGAATTCACCAAACTAGTGGTTAAGTAGTAAGCCTTAATTACACTATAAAGGGTGTCACTTTAACCCTCTGATACTCCAATTACATTCACATGCCATGCATATTCATACAACATCCTCCAATATCAAGTTTGGATTCATTTATCCTTCCAACTAATCCATTAAACCAAATTGAGCCATAGACATAAATAATCATCAATTCAATAGTATATCACCATATCCACCTTCCATAACTCAATTACCATATCCACCTTCTACAATTCAATACAACCAAACCATGCAAAATAGTCCATAACCCTATTTTCATCACCTTTCAATAACAACCAATACATATAATCCTCTATCACACATATACATATGGATAAGAACAAAGGCAAACAATATTCATACCTTAGAATTCACCTCTTGATTATGCAATCCTATTTGCACAAATAATAGGTGCCGTTCAAAGCTCTCGAGGTGATAAACGTTGTTATTGGATTACTTTTGAATTTCTACGATTGAATCAAAAGTAATTTAAAGGTCAAATTTGGCTAGGTTTTGTTCTTTCTCAATGATTGATGATGAAAATGAGTTTTTGAACTCATATACATGTATATATACACATATTCCCATCCTTAATATAATAGGAAATGATCAAAATGCCTTTAAAATTTAAATAATGTCAAATCTGTCCTTTGGTGGACTGGTTTGATAAGCTAAAGTAGATCGACCATAACTCTTTGCTCTGATATCGGATTTGGGTGAAACTGGTATCGTTGGAATGATAATTCAAAGGAATTTCATTTCATATAAAGTAGGTCACCCAGTTCGTGCTGTACAAGGAGTTATGGTCGTTTGAAGTTGACCCTAAAAATCTGTATTGATAGGCTGAAGTAAAACGAGTATAACTCCTCACTCAGACGTTGGATTTGGATGAAATCAATTGCATTGGAAAGAAGACTCAAAGATATTTTTTTTCATAGGTCGCAGCTCTCCCAATTTATTATATTAAGGGAGTTATGATCATTCGAAGTTGACCTAAAAATCCGTCTGGCCTCAGTAATTTGTGTGCAGGAAATTTTCCTGCACATTTACTATTCCCAAATATCCCGGCCACCGTTTTATAGTTTTGAACGTGCTCGATTATATCCGAAACCTATCCATTTTTGAAAATCTTTATATCATTGGAAAACTTATTCAATAACCTTCGCATGGAACCATCGACGGGCAAATTCCGGTATAAATAAAATAAAAAAATTAATTCCATATAAATAAGATTAGTACACGTACTTGAATATGCCAATACACGTACTTGAATATCGGGTGTTACACTTTGTCACATTTCAAACTACATTTTCTTGAATGAGATGGATTATGCACCTCAACTGTACACATTCTCGGCTTGCTTCATGAATAGCTATTATCTCAGCATGGTCTAATGAAGTGACTATGATAGACTGCTTTGCATATCTCTAAGATATGGTAGTATCCCCATATATGAGCAATTTGCATGTTTGAGATCGAGATTTATGTGAATTAAATAAATATCCAACATCAGCATAATCAATAAGATCGGGACTGCAAGCTTTAGAATAAAATAAACTCATGTATTTTATCCCATTTTGATGTCTCTTAGTAGGAGCAGAAATATATCTTTCTTAGCAAATTGACTGAAAAGACTACATCAGGCCTTGTAGTATTTGCAAAAAATATCAGAACATCAATTGTACTAAGATATGGTACTTCATAACCAAGGATTTCCTTATTCTTTTCTTGAGGTCAGAATGAATCCTTATTCAATTATGCATGTTTCTTATTTAAGCATATATTCTATTGCTTTTGAAGATATGCATGTGAAAATATATGCTTAAATAAGAAACATGCATAATTGAATAAGGATTCATTCTTGACTCAAGAAAAGAATCCTTATTCAATTATGCATGTTTCTTATTTAAGCATATATTCTATTGCTTTTGAATCCTTAGAAAGGTTTTCATATGGATTTTTGTCAAGTGAAAATATCAATATGGGTGACATCTTCAAGTGTCTGGACTGCAAATCAAATAAGTTTTACGCTTACCAAGATGCATCCTTTCATGTCACTTGATAAATGTTTCTATGTCAGCATGCTTAAATAAATGTAGAATTCAAATCCTAGTAATCTTTTGCAATAGTGTTCCAATATTGTATCAAAGATATCATTGATGATATATCATTTCGTATCGGTTCACAATGTGAGACATTATTTTGAGATCTAATCACTTCATTATTTTCAGGTACTTGAACTTCTCATAAGGTTTCATGAAGTGTTATGTTGTAGGCTATTCAATAGCACATTGCCTTCTTATTATGATTATTTACTCCTTATCCTTTTCAAGGATCATTTGATTGGGAATAGATTGGTCTATCACGCTTAACACATGCATATACATTGTCCTTCATGGACACAAAATAGGAGTTCTTGCAGCTTAAATATGAGATGCTTTCAACATTTGACTTGAATTATCTTTTGAATGAGGATCTGATGATAATTCCTCACATATTTCTTGGCTGCTTATAATCTCCCCCTTATGTTATGAAAACTAACATACATCCTCCATCTTCTTTGAGGAATCCATCTTTGTGCATCATGGTATATTTCATTAATCGTATACCACACATCAAAACTATTAGATGGAATAGTTGGTTCCTAATCTTGAACCAATTGAGAGGGAACAAATAATCATAATTTATTGGTCTAATGCATACAAGTGCTATTGTACGCAACATATCATATTTCAGACCAACACATGAAGCTTTGTTCTTATTAGCAATGGTTTAGCTATTTATCGAAGGCATTAAATGTCAAATCATTATCATCAAGATCAATTGTCTTGATTGCACAATCTGAAAGTTATACTCTTAACTCAATTATATTGAGCAAGAAACTTTATGAATGTCAAACTACAAGTTGACAATAAATATACAAGTGATCATCTCATATCGATGCATCTTAATAGAATACATGACTGGTGAACGGACCCATATTCACCTTTTATACTTTTCGTATTTTAAGGGATACAATCCCAAAACTAGTTGGTCAAACCAACTTATATCAGAACAAGCAACATTAAAAGTAATGAAGAATTTTCTAATTCTTCAATATGTTCAATGTTCAGTATGCACATCTTTAAGATGTTGCAATCGTTCATGTCAATTTATGAACTTTTATTCTAGCAAACTCCAAGTTTATCATGACATGTACCTTTTACTTTAGTAAATTTTAGATTTACTATTACATGAATAAATTTTAGATTTACTACTTTAGAAGTAGATTTCAAAATAACTGTAATACCCCGTACGTTTTCTAGCTTAAATTCATCCCTAGAATGTCAAGAATTGCTTCAAAGATAAATACCATTTATTTCATGCGGTATTTATTCAAATTCATATTTTAAATTCAAATTTTCCTGAAATTTATATGATTTTCCATGATATTCAAGTTAGGGTTTATACCCATTATTTTTATTTACAAGCTTATGAGATTTCCAATTATTTAGAAGTTAAATTCCATGGTTATGTTCATATTTTCATGCATATTGCTGAATTTTCTAGATTTTGAGTTGATTTATCAATATTTACATTATCAAGCATGAGCATTTTGGCGTTTTAACATGAATTTAATGCATGGGTCTTTAAGCCCTAGTTAAAGATTGTTGTTTCAAGATTGTTTATGCTATGAGTATCCTAAGATAAGATATTCTCAGATTTTTGATAAAGATTTGACCTTTTGGTCCTAAGCTAAGATAAAGAATCTACTTTGTTCATGTGACTTGAGATTTAAAGAAAGAAAAGCATAATTGGTTTTCTTGTAAACCCTTGTGCTAATTTGAAGTGGATTTTCTTAAGATTTTGAGCATAATAATGGGAGTAGTATTTAACACTGAGATGGGTATGTTACTACGGTTTCATACCCCAGAACTACATGTCACTGTAGGATTAAGATTATCCCCACTTCTACGTGGATGACTAAGATTATGATCACATAAGATAAGAAGTTCTATTCTGATGGCAAGGGTAGAACAACCTTACCTAATGGGGGCAAGACGTGGGACTCCATGGATGCTCACATAGTGTATGTCGGTTAGAAGAACCTCCCAAAAGAAGTCCCCTACTCTTAAAACAGCTTATTGATTTAAATCCTTAAGATAAAAGCATTTTTCCCTTAAGATGAAGTGCTTTCCCTAATAGCAAAGAATAATAGAAAAACTTTCAGAAAAACTAAGTGTTAAGGCTCACAAGTTTTACTTAGATTATGTTTAAAAGAAAGATATTAGCTTCAGATTTCAGTTATCAGAACTTCAGATTTAAGAGTGGGTCCTTTCTACACTTAGACAATATGATTTAAAGAAAGAATACAAGTACAACTTTTAGAACTAAATGTTATGACTCACTAGATTTATAAAGTATGATTTACTTCTCATGACTATTATTTTCAGTATTTCAGATATTCTAGTTTATATGAGTCATTTACATTTAGCATGCATTATTTTACAAATTATGATAATGAGATGATGTTTTACTTATGCATTTCACCCCCATATACTCAGTACATCATCAAAGTAATGATCTACATATATGTCTATGTGCTATATTGTCTCATAATGTAGGTATCAGTTCAGTTATAGCACTCATACCATATTCAGACAGTTTACAGCTTCCAGTCAGCAGGTGCTAAGTCCTCTTGATTCAAGGGCTCGAGTCAGTCATACAGTTTGATCAATATTTTATTTTCTTTATTCAGTCGCATTGATTTGGGATAGTTGGGGGTCATGTCCCAGCTACCTAAAGTCAATACTAGTAGAGGCTTCATAGACAGTCAGTAGAGTTAAGGTGAATTATGAATTGTGAATCGGGGCATTACAATAACCTTTCTCAATTATTTTGTCTCTTTCAGAGGTGAATTGTGATTTTCTTACAACCACGAGCACGTTCGAATTTATATACAATCACATTTACCCCAAGGGTCTAGATCTGTATTTATAATAATCAAAATTCTTATTCCCAAAGAATAAAATATAATTGTGCCTTAAGCATATCAAATTATGATAGCTTAGAGCCTCTTTCAAGATATTGCTACTTTAGGAGCAAATTGAGGCATACATATGACGTAGAAATTTTTTTTCTAACATATCTGAGGATCATAATATGCATTTGAAAATATCATCACTTTTGATGATCATTATCATATTGTCCCTCCACACGTATATTCGTGCATGCAATCACTTGTCTTCTTTCAGACATATTATGCACTGCTACCACATTCACTTAAAAAGGAATGGATCATATTCAATGAGACAAATTTCCTGTCTTTCACCAAAAACATATTGGTTTACCTTAGCCATAATTATATCATCAATATGATGTATTGATATAACGCCCCGAATCTGGTACCCAAAATGCTACATGGTGCTCATGACCCCAAAAGGCCACAAGCTAACCCATGACTGATATCTATATCTAAACACTGCATAATATACTGTATAAATATGAAAATAAAGGTTGAGAGGCCATAAGGTTCAAATAACTGATAAAACATAACATTTGAGAGTACGGTATATCAATATCAAAACAAAACTAAAATAAACTGTCTGAACATTCTGTAGTCTGGAAGCCTCTAAACTATCTAAAAACTGTGGAGTTGATGGGAAATGTCCCCAACTAACTCCGAAGTACTAAAATAATAAAATAATAAAATAATAAAATAATAAAATAATAAAATAATCATGCTATCCTCGAATGATCAAGACTCACTGCTAGTCTGGCTGCTGAATGTCTGATCTACTAAGGATGCTCTGGAGCTCGTACTTCTGAACCTATGGTATAAAACAGCATAGCACAATTGTGTTAGTACAATTGAATGTACTAGTATCCAAGTGAGGTGGGTTGAGTGCAAGGGATTTATATGGATGAACAATGCTAACTGACTATATAACATGAACGTGAGAATACATGCATGAATAAGTGACTATAACCAAGTTGGGGATTTCATGAAGTACATAGTTATCATAATCTTGTACATGGTAGGAATACATACTCTAACATCATGAGCATTACAACAAACATCTACATTGCACCACAATAGCATAGGAGTCATTTAAACATAAGGGTAAAACATACATTTATCATATGGGTCACAATTGAGCTATAATACACAATTTCTATCCTCTTAGGCATTTTATCAAACACCATACATGCACAACTTAGGGAATAGGTGTAATCATCAAATTACACATCATAAATGTAGCGTTGGCGCCGCACCACGCCATGATCATGTTTGTCCATTGTTTTAGGACTCCGAACATGATCTAAATGTGTTCTAAAAAATCCAAAACTTATCCGAGAATGCCTATTGACCTTCTGGATCATGAATTAATAAAAATATAAACCATTAAAGGATATTAAGGCTACAAAATGAGATTTCCAACTTTTGAAGGCCAATAATAGGCTAAGTCTGGGAACCTAGCTAGAATTTTCTAAGTCTGGGACCCCTTGATAAGCTTAAAGGACTGAATTAACCTTTATGATTTTATGGGGTCTTATATTATCTCTCCCTTGAGAATATTCATCCTCGAATGAGACTAACTGAGAGGGGAGAAAAGATATACTGACGTACATATTGAACATGAACAATTAAAACATGATTCCATGACTGATATGACTGATAACTGAATACATCATACTAGCATGCATATCTGATACATATGTAACTAATTCATGAATGCATGACTGAGTATTCTGATGAACTGAGTTTCTCACAATGTGAATGCATATCTAATGCATAATTATATGACTGAACTGATACATGAATGCATGATTGTATATGCAATGGTAATTGATATCGAGTTTATAATGAAATTCTGATCATGAACTGGATACCAAGTTGTGGATGAAATCTGAACAAGAAACCCAAAGCTTAAGGAGAACTGTTACCTTAGGTTAAGTCTGAGTTAGCGGAGAAGAGGTGAGGATACTTGGTATGCATGTCCGCTTATGCTTCTCAAGTACCTCCCTCAACGAACTGATTCCACCAAAGAACTTTGACTAGAGGGACTTCTTTGTTCCTCAGTCTACGAGTCTGATAGTCAAGGATTTTGATTAGAATCTCCTCATAATAGAGGCTATTCTGAACATCTATGCTCTGAATAGGGACTACAACTACTGGGTCGCCTATGCACTTCTTGAGCAAAGAGACATGGAAAAATGGATGGGCTGAGGCTAGATCTGAAGGCAAATTGTAACGCCCTACAAAAGTCGTACATGTATTATCTCATAATAGCTAGTATATAGAGTTGAAAACTTGAAAATTTTTCTAAGTATCAAAAAGGACATAGAATTATTTTGAGCTTCCTATCTTCGGGGATTTTATTTTCGACCTTTCCGACCTCTGTTTCTTAATTTTTTGTTGATTCACGATGGGACAAGTCAAGAGTTCGTCTTGGGTGAGTTTTGAAATTTTTAGACGAGCTTAAGGGAATGTTTGAGGTGGAGAAACAGTGAGCCTCCATGATAGGAGGGTTATGCCTCACTCATCGTGGAGGTCACCCAAGGCGACACCTTGATTAGTGCCTTGGGCCTGTTCATTTTTTCTCCAAATTTTTAAGGGTGTTTTGGGTATTGCCCACTCCCTTATCAACTTAAACACGGGATTTAATACCTAATACACCAAAATCTACCACAATTCATCCAAATTACTCAAGAACATTCATAAGGGTTTCAAACAAGAATTCCAAATAACTCAAGATTTAATCGTGGGTTTTTCAAGATTGATTGAAGATTTGGAATCCCCAAATCATAGGCTTCAAGAATCACCCATTATTTTTCATAATTGAGGTACGTGGGATTTTTCTAAAAAAATTATGGGTAAAGAAACCTTCTGTAATTCATGCTAAAGATTTAGAAATCATGATTTTACAGAAAGGGATGAATTTTACCATTACTAGCATGTTTTAGAAGCTTTAATTACTATTGTTTGGTCTTTAGGCCTTTCCCCAATTTGAATTGAAATTCTATATATATGTATGCATGTATTTAAGTATGAATATTCAATTGAAAGCATGAATTATAATGAAACCCCTCACTTGTAATGATTTTCCTTTACTTATGATATGCTATGAATCGTTTTGACTGCATTTTGAAAAACATGATATGAAACGTCTTAATTTATACTATGACTTGAATATGATTTTGGAATAAAAAGAGAGGGTTGTGCATGTTGATAAATGTTGAATATACATATAATGAAAGAGTGCATGGTTTTTTCAAAAGCACATGACCACCATATGTTTGAAGAATTCTTGTATAGTTTTGACTTATGTTTCGGAACATGAAATCTCTTATATTATTTGCATGTTTGGGTGGTCTGAATTGAATTTTGATGAAAGAATAATACATGATGCATTATGGCTTAGAAATAGGACTTGCAAGTCTTGGTGTGACGACACCAACTCAGATGATGCCATGTTAATTCAGAACAGAATAGAATGCATGTTTGAAATCAGATTTTCAGATTTCAAAACTAGAATGATGCATGTTACAGAACAGACTATAATTGTGCATAAAGAGAGTTTAGGTGGTTCCCCGAAGAAGGCATGAGTTCAGATAACTCATTTTCCAAAATCGTGATTTGTCAATCCAAGTATATTATTATACGCTGGCCTAGTGCCCTGTGGAGTATCAGACTCAGACACTCCAACCCTTGTGGCACACTTGGGTTGGGGGATTCCCCACTGAGTCAATGGAAGATTTCATTTAGGCCATGAAATATCAAACTTGTAGGGGAGTGCCACCTAACTTAGAAGTAATACAAAGATAAAAAATTGCATTGACAGAAAGGTTTTATGATTATAAAAAATGCCTATGTGTTTTGGAATATATCTCATATATGATGTTTTATGACTACCCCTCAACTATTCTATTTTTATTAAAATATTTATTTTGGATTGCTCTACATACCAGTACATCTGTATTGACCGCCTACCTTCTAGGTTTTGAGACACAGTCTAGGGATTCTAATAAACAATAGATTTCTTCAGACAAAAGTGTAGAGTCCAGTCGGCGAGCCTTCTATATTTCAGACATTTATTATCAGTAATGGTTTTGGTCTACTGGGGTCCTTGTCCCAATTTTCAGACAGTAGTTATCAGTCATGTAGTAGAGATTTTGCAGACGGTTTTCAGATGTTATTAGATGGTTTTGGATTGTATTTTTCCGTTTTAAAGTTATATTAGACGTTTGACCATGATTCTGTTCTATTATAAAATTCCATATTTCCCCCTATTATATGAATGTTGTGCATGATTAGCAGATAGATAGGGACGCCCGGGCCTTTATGGTTTGGAATATATGTCACGGCCAGGGACCCAGTTCGGGTCGTGACAAAACTCGAGCTTATAAGCTTCTTTTCCAAAGCGACTGAGAATTTTGAAGGGATGACATATAGGGGATTGAGCTTTCCCTTTTTGCCGAATATCTTTACTCCCCTCATGGGAGAGATCTTTAGATAGACATAGTCACCAATTTCAAACTTGAGATCCTTTCTGCGCACATCTTCTTCAGACTTCTGCCGGCTCTGAGCAGCCCAAAGTCTTTATTTGATCAACTGGACTTTTTCTAAGGCATCGAATACTAAGTCAGGCCCTATAACTGAAGCCTCACTAACTTCGAACTAACCGATTGAAGATCTACATCTTATACCATAGAGAGCTTCGAATGGAGCCATCCGAATGCTGGAATGATAGCTGTTGTTGTATACAAACTCAATCAAGTGCAAGTGGTCATCCCAAATACCTTTGGAATCAATTGCACATTCCCTTAGCATGTCTTCTAAAGTGTGAATGGTCTGTTCTAATTGACCATCTGTCTGAGGATGATAGGCTGTATTGAGATGAACTTAGGTACCAAAACCTTTTTAGAACGCTTTCCAAAAATAAGAGGTGAATTGGGTACCTCTATCTGAGATAATAGACAACAAAACACCGTGTAATCTGACCAACTCCTTGATATAGAGTTTGGCATAATCCTCGGACAAATAGGAGGTATGGACTAGAAGAAAATGAGCTGATTTGGTTATCCTGTCTACAATGACCCAAACTAAATCATGTTGATGATGAGTACGAGGAAAACCCATCACAAAGTCCATGTTCACTTCTTCCCACTTCTAAGTAGGAATACTGAACTCCTGTATGGACCCACTAGGCTTCTAATACTCTATCTTAACTTGCTGACATGTGGAGCACTTAGCTACAAACTCTGCGACATATTTCTTTATCCCACTCCACCAATAGATCTCCCGTAAGTCGTGGTACATATTTGTGGACCTTGGATGAATAGAGTAACACGCCCCATGCGCTTCTGTAATAATTCGTTGCCTCACGTCATCTACACCAGGAACACAAAGACGACCTTGACAATGTAATACACCATCTCTCCCTTGGGAGAAAACCTTTACTTTCTTATCCTTGACTGACTCTTTCAACTTGAATAGACTGGGATCTCAACCTTGCTTTTCTTTCACCTCAAAAACTAGGGATGATTCTAAACTACTCTGAACCCATATATCACCCTCTTCTGTATCGACTAAGTGAACACCTAGTCTAGTAATGTGATGGATTTCCTGAGCTAGCTTCTTCTTACTGTCCTCAACATGAGCAACACTACCCATAGACAGTCTACTGAGAGCGTCGGCCACTATATTAGCCTTGTTCGGATGATAAAGGACACTCATGTCATAGTCTTTTAAGAGCTCTAACCACCTTCTATGATGGAGGTTAAGATCTTTCTGGGAGAATATGTAATGAAGGCTTTTATGATCTGTGAACACGTCAACATGAACACTATACAAATAATGCCTTCAAATCTTTAAGGCAAATACTACGACTGCTAACTCAAGATCATGAGTTGGATAATTTTTCTTATGGGGTTTAAGCTATCTGGAGATGTAGGATATGACCTTACCATTCTGCATGTGGACATAAACCAAACCTACTCTGGAGGCATCACAGTACACCACAAATCCATCTGAGCCATCTGGAAGATCTAAGACTGGAGTTGAGGTGAGTCGAGTCTTTAATTCCTGAAAACTCTTCTCGCAAGGATCTGACCACTGAAACTTGACTTTCTTCTGAGTCAATCTAGACATAGGGGATGAAATAGAAGAGAATCCCTCAAAAAACCATCTATTATAGCCAGCCAAACCCAAGAAACTCCTGATATCTGATGGAGAGAAAAGTCTAGGCCAGTTTCTTACTGCTTCGGTCTTTTGAGGATCTACTCTAATGCCATCATCAAAAATGATATGACCAAGAAATGCTACTAACCTTGGCCAAAATTTTCACTTACTGAATTTAGCAAACAACTGATGATTTCTGAGAGTCTGAAGCACTATTCTGAGATGGTCTACATAATCATGCTGACTGTAGGAATAGACAAGGATATCATCTATGAAGACTATGATGAACATGTCCAAGTACTACTTGAACACCTGGTTCATCAAGTCCATGAAAGCCGTTGGGGCATTGGTAAGACCAAAGGACATGACTAAGAATTTGAAATGACCATACCGAGTTTGGAAGGCTATTTTTGGAATATCACATTCCTTGACTCCGAGATGATGATAGCCTGATCTGAGGTCTATCTTAGAGAAATAGATGACACCCTAAAGTTTTTCAAACAAATCATCAATTCTGGGAAGTGGATACTTGTTCTTGATGGTGACTTTATTGATTTGACGGTAACCAATGCACATTCTGAGAGAACCATCTTTCTTTTGCATGAATAAGATTGGTGCACCCCACAGGGAAACACTGGGTCTGATGAATCCCTTATCTAAGAGATCCTTCAACTGCTCTTTCAATTCTTTGAGTTCTGTTGGTGCCATTCTATATGGCAGAATGGATATAGGCTTAGTATCTGGAAGAAGATCAATGCCGAAGTCTATTTTTCTATCGGGAGGAATTCCTGGAAGATCTTCGGGAAAGACATCTGAATATTCATTCACAACTAGGACTGATTCAAGATTGGGAGTTTCAGAACTAGTGTCCTTAACTCAAACAAGATGATAGACACATCCTTTAGATATCATTTTCCTTGCCCGAAGGTAGGAAATAAGCTGACCTTTACAAACTGAAGTACCACCCCTCCATTCTAGGACAAGTTCATTCAGAAATTAAAACTGGACAACTCAATTTCTGCAGTCGACTGTGGCATAGTAGGAATAAAGCCAATCCATGCCAAGAATGACATCAAAATTGATCATCTCTAATTCGACTAAGTCTGCTGAAGTGACTTTCTAAGATACCATAACTGGGCAATTCTTGTATACCCATCGGGCTATGATGGTTTTACCCACTGGGGTAGAGACTGAAAAGGGCTCTGCTAGAATTTTAGGGTTGACTCCAAAATCAACTGCTATATAAGGAGTAACAAAGGAAAAAAAGGCTCCTAGATCTAGCAAAGCATAAACATGCAAGTGAAAAATCTATACATACCAGTAACCACATCAGGAGAATTTTCCTGATCTTTCCGAGACTGGAGAGCATAAAGTCTGTTTGGGTGTTGCCCACTAGTAGTACTGGAAGTGGCACCCTGCTGATTAAGGCAACCGGTCTGAGATGAGAAATAATTCTGCTGACTCTGGGAACCTATCTAAGGGTAATCTCTGACTCTGTGGCCTGGATTTCCAAATCCAAAACAAATATCATTGCCAGCTCTGCAAATGCCCTGATCATGTTTTCCACAAGTATGGTAAAGAGGATTGGTTCGGGCACTGCCAATACTTCCCTGAGACTTAGAGCCTAGTGCCCTATCTTTGCTGCCGTCCCTAAATTTCGGCACTGGAGCACTAGCTGAAGAAGGAGCTGGAACTGATGACTTGGGGTGAAATAGAGAACGGTTTCCTCCCTCTGACTTAGGTTGAGCAAAGTTGAAACTACCTGTCCTTGCTCTCTTAATTTGCTTCTCTCTCATCTGAATCTTTTGTTTTTCTATCTATTGAGCATGAGTCATAAGCCTAGCTACGTTCATATTACTATTCAATATCGCGGACCTGCACTCATTGACCACACTATCGTTCACCCCAGAAGCAAACTTACTTATCTTGGCTTGCTATCTGCAACCACATAAGGCGCATATCAGACTAATTGAGTAAGCTTAAGCAAATACTCTTTCACCATCATGTTGCCTTACCTGAGGTTGATTAATTCTAACACCTTAGCTTCTCTCAGCTCTAGGGGAAAGAATCTACCTAAGAATGCGATGACAAACTCCTTCCACTCTTGGATCTCATTAACTGACCTCTCTGACTTCTATTGTTTGAACCAAGTATGAGCAATGTCCTACAACTGATATACAACTAGCTCAATACTCTCACAAGAAGTAACCCCCATGATGTCTGTGACTTTCTAAACTTGGTCAAGGAATTCTTGAGGATCCTCTTCTAACTTAGACCTGAAAAAGGATGAAGGATTCATTCGGGTGAAGTCCCGAATCCTTGGTGCAGCTGAATTGGCCACTAGGTTGGCCAGAACGATAGCTGGTTGTTCATTCTGAGCAGCAACTGACTAAGCAATAGTAGTGAATGCAGCTCTGAACTCTGCATGAGAGACATGTTCGCCCAAAGGATCTTCAGGCTGAAGGGCTGACTAATTTCCAGTTCTCTTCTTGGGAGGCATGTTCTATAAATGGAAGAGAAAAGGATTATACTGAGAGATTAACTTGAGATTATGCTCATTGGCACGACATGAATACTAAAAGATGGGAAACTGTTCTTAAAACATCTTATAGCCTCCTGCACATAAATGTGGCGCACAACACACCCATGTATAAGACTCTACTAGATGCGGCTTTCAAACTTCCTAGGACATTGCTGAACCTTAGGGTCTAATACCAAGTTTGTAAAGCCCCGAATCTGATACCCGAAATGCTTCACGGTGCTTATGATCCCAAAAGTCCACAAGCTAACCCATGACTGATATCTGTACCTGAACACTGTGTATACTGTATAAATGCAGAAATAAAGGATGAGAGGCCATAAGGTTCAAATAACTGATAAAACATAACATCTAAGAGTACGATATATCAATACCAAAACAAAAACTGAAATAAACTGTCTGAACATATTATAGTCTGGAAGCCTCTAAACTGTCTAAAAACTGTGGAGTTGATGGGACATATCCCCAACTAACTCTGAAGTACTGAAATAATAAAGTAATAAAATAATTATTCTATCCTCGAATGATGAGGACTAACTACTAGTCTGGCTGCTGAATGTCTGATCTACTAAGGATGCTCTGGAGCTCGTACTTTTGAACCTATGGTATAAAACACCATAGCATAAATGCGTCAGTATAATTAAATATACTGGTATGCAAGTGAGGTGGGATGAATGCAAGGGGTTTATATGCATGAACAATGCTAACTGACTGTATAACATGAATGTGAGAATACATGCATGAATAAGTGACTGTAACTAAATTCGTGATGATATTGACTACTGAGTCTGAATGCTGATAACATGAGTTACTGGTAACTGATATAACTGATACTGAGTGACTGTGTTTGACAGTCTAAGTTCTGATGGAACTAGCTGAGTTTTGTACTGAACTGAGCAACTGTATCTGACAGTTCTGAGTTTTGTAGAACTATCTGAGTTTTACTACTGAGATTGAGACTGAAATTGTAATTGTCGGTAGTCATCTAACCGACATTCCCCAAATAAAGCAATATAGCTGAGTTGGGATCCAATTTGTAACCCCAATTGGAAGGGTGTCAATAACGCGCCACTAGTAAGGACAAGCTGTGAGTGACCCTCATCTGGTAAGTACTCTAATAAGAATGGTGGGACCCTTATCTGACATGTTAATCCACCTCATTAACCATCGACTGGAAGGTTGATGTCTCAACTTATGCTGGCTACGTAGTTCTGGAACGCAAGGATTGCTTCTAAGAATCACACCCTCCACTAGCAAGTGAGTTCCCATCCTTGGGTTCACTAGGTGCTAAATCCTACTCCCATCTTAATAGACACTAAACATGATTATTTGAACTGAACTGGATTGAGTTCATTGAGTTCCATTGACTGAAGGAATACTACAGAGATTACTGAGCTTTTTGAGGTTTCTGAAATTACTGAGTTTATTGAGTTTTCCTGAGTTACATGACTAACTGAGTTCTATGGATCATGGCTTGACTGAGAGTATCTTGAAAACATGACACTGGTTCTAGGCGCACAACTAAATTGTCGGGTACAAGTACCCCCAGGACTCAATAGAAGGAAACTGACAAGGCATGACATTCTTGAATACGTGACCTACAATCCATAATACAATAAGTTGGGAATTTTATAAAGTACATGGTTATCATAATCTTGTACATCGTAGGAATACATATAATCAATGTCACAATTTTATACTCTAACATCATGAGCATTCCAACAAACATCTACGTTGCACCACAATAGCATGAGAGTCATTTGAACATAAGGGTAAAACATACATTTATCATATGGGTCACAATTGAGCTATAATACATAATTCTATCCTCTTAGGCATTTTATCAAACACCATACATGCACAACTTAGGGTATAGGTGTAATCATCAAATTACACATCATAAACAACTCAATTCATGAATTTTAACTTGCATGCTAATGTAGTTTCATGAAAAACACGTAAAGATTCCAACTTGGGAATCGTGCAACAAAATAAACATGGTTACAAAAAAATCCACAACATAAACATCATGATTTATAATTTGAAATAGGTTTCTTGAGCTTTGTGGGTGAAAGGAATCATAAATCAATACTATGCATACCTTGGATGGAAGATTCTTGAAAACTAATGGTGAAATTCTGGAGATTAGATCCTCAGTTGAAAACCCTTAGCTTGTTCTTGATGGATTTTGAGAGAGACAAGTGTATTTAGGTTGAATTGGGGCTTAATCCCGTGTTTTAGACTTATATAGGGGGTGAGAAATTGATCCTTTTGCCCTCTAGTACGCGGTCATTTAATGACCTAAAACTGGGTACCAACGCTAAAGCTACGCGGCGCGTTGATGGCTGCAATGCGATACTCGACGCATCGTGCCATGATCGCGTCGAGCCTCAGAAGTTTTAGCTCTGGCAGCCTGCACAAATGTTGACCAACGCGATTGGCGAGGCGACGCGCCATGATCGCGTTGGTCCATTGTTTTGGGACTCCGAACATGATCTAAACGTGTTTTAAAAAATTCAAAATTTGTCCGAGAACACCTATTGACCTTCCTTATCATGAATTAATAAAAATACAGACCATTAAAGGACGTTAAGGTTGCGAAATGAGATTGCCAACTTTTGAAGGCATTTTCTAAGTCTAGGACCCCTTGACAAGCTTAAAGGACTGAATTAAGCTTTCGAATTTTACGGGGTCTTACAATTGAGATTCAAACTCAATGTCTTATTTATATAAAGGCGTCTTATGCATAAATCGACTGCCTTAGCCATCATTATATCATCAATATGGTGCATTGAGATTCAAACTCAATGTCTTATCTATTTAAAGGCGTCTTAGGCATAAATCGATTGCCTTAGCCTTCATTATATCATCAATTTAAAATTGTATAAATTGCCATTGGGCGAACATAACACTCCAAAATAATCATGAACATAAGTTAATATGAACAAACCTAATACTGTATAGTAATAAAATAAAGACTTTTACCTTTTACATAAAATATTAATATATGTAAGGTCATATATGGATTACGAAAGAAATTTTCTCTCAATATCCATTGGCCTATTGACACTGTAACTTGTTTCCTTTTCTTTAATCTCTCTAATTTAATACTTACCCGTGGTGGACTCTTCTCTTCTGCCATCGAACTAATTAGAGTATTGAACTAATTAAAGTATATATCTTTACTAATTAGAGACTCGTGCTGATAATGTGTTATAAACTAATAAAGAATAAAGAATAAGAGTAGAGCGAGAATGGAAAGTAATTCTTATTTCTCTTGAGAGATCTCTTGATGGGATGAATTACAATGACGAAACCCTCTTTCTTTATTTATAGGAAAAAACTAACCTTGGATTTCTAACTTTTTCATAAATATACATTCAATATATGGTAAAGTAGACATTCACTGTATATGATAAAATAGACATTCACTATATATGATGATATATTTATTGATTTGATATAAATGGAGAGTCCGCAAGTTTTTACCATTTGTCAACCCGAATCTAAGTTGTTTATTAGTACAGAGATTATTATTGACGTTACAATTCATCATCTGATAATTTATGCCTCGACCTACCTGAAAATGATAGGAACCAATACTTGAAGAGGACATTTGCTATTGGTGATAAAAACAATTATATTTCAAAGTATTGGTTCCTACTATTTTGAAATAGAAACAAAACTACAAAATGAAAAATACTTTCTCCGTTCGTTTTATATATTATTTTAAAAATAGATTTTTATTTTTATTTGTCTATTTTAATATAATAAAAAAAGATAATTATTATTTTTTTATATTTTATCCTTAGTATTAATTACTTATTCATCTAATTATTTTGCAAAATTTAATACTAAATATCAATTAATATAGGTATTATGATAAAATACTCATATCAATTATACTATTTCTTATAAGGAGCATGTAAATTCAAAATGAACAAGTAAAAACCACGTCGGGAGTAGTAGAATAACGTTCAACTTTTAGGGGGAAAGCTGGATAGCATATCATACAAGAAGATGACAGTTGACACATTCTATTCTTATTTATCATGCAAAGTAATATGCGTTAGAAAAGATCTCTTTCCTATTATATTTTATTAGGTTTATTCTTTCTTAGAAAAAAGGTTTTATAATTTTATAAATAAAATAACTCTCTTCTCAAGTCATAATACAATAGTATCCGCAATGTAGTCATCAAAGAGTTTTGTTTAGGGGAGATTTCTCCAATATGTTTTATGTTTTTTCAATAGATTTTATGTTTTTCAATGTTAATTTTCATATGTAGGTCGTTTGACCAAAATAACAATAATATATTTTTAGTATATTTTTGTGTCATCTAATTTATTGTCTCAAGGTTTGCAAACTTTAAGCTTTCGCATGATGCCCTCTCGATTTCGAACCCAATAATATGCTTCTAAAAGAAGTAAATTCGTGGATGAGGAAAAAACAACGTTTTATGCTAAATGAATTCACAGGGGTAATTTTAAAGTTGTCTTGTTAGAATATGGAATTGTCTTTGTTCACAAACACAAAAGCATCTAGAAGACATTCACGAAAGAATTTTTGCAGTGAAAATGGTGTGTGGTTCAATTACAACTCCATATAATGCGCATTGTCAAAGAACAAATTTTGGTGAAGAGAATCCAATTGAATAAAAAGTGAATTCTTCAACTTTAATTTCTTAACATCTGTTCCTCTGTGGTCCTTTGAGTATAACTAAAATGTTTGTCGTGAAAAATATTTTACAACCAAAACATTTGTTTATTAGTAGCGATATATGTTAGAGTTATTAGAATTTATATATATTTATTAAATTAATTATGAGAAGACCATTTAAAAATAGAGAAGCTTTTAGAAAAATTAAAGAATCTTTAACTAGTAATTATTCAGAATATATAAGTCTAAATAAAACAAAAGAAAACCCACAAAGATTAGCCTATCTAATTACACTAATATCTAGTATTGAAGCAAAATTAATAATCCATTTAAAATCTAGAAGATTGAGACACATACCACCTAATTATGATAAAATTATATTTAGATATCCGCCAAGATATTATAAATATAATTTAAATGAATAAAGAGCAAAAATACAAAAAATTAAAATAATTTATTTCTGAAAAACGTAAAGAATTAAAAATAAGAATAGAAAGACTACATTATAATATATTTGCCGGAGTTAGTAAAAACTCAATAAATACACAAAAAGATGAAATATGAAAATTAGAATCACAAATAGATAGTTTAGAATATATATATCAACATGAACTATTCACAATAAAATGAACAAAGAAGAATTTATAATAGATGAAAAATATATGAAAATCACGAAGGATTAAAAATAAAAATAGTATTTTCTAATCTAGGAAGAAGATATAAGAAAATAGGTGAACATTTATACCTAATGTTAGAAAAAGAAGAATTAAAATTACAAGATAAATTGACAGCAATGGTAATAATAGAAAAAAAATGAAGAAATAGACAGAAAAAAGGAAATAGAAAAAACTAAACAACAAACTACGGAAGAAATACGAAAAATAGAAGAAACTAAAAATAGTAGAATTGCTGAATTAGAAAGAGAACTACAAATGTTAAAAGATTTGTACGAACAAAGACAAAAGGAAAAAGAAGAAAAAGATAGAGAACAAAAATTACTGAACGAGATAAAAAAATTTAAGGAAAAATTAGAAATAAATAATATAGATATTGAAGAAACAAATAATTATGATACGGAAGATAGTGAAATATATACAGAGATATTAACAAATACAAAAAATTTAGAAATCAATGAAAAACAAGAAGTAATTAATGAAGAAAACTTAGAAAATACCAACACAGAAATAAATACTCTTGATAAAAAAGAAGATGACAATATAATACCTAAAACAACAGAAATAAGAAAACATATATATTATAAAAGTAAATTTAAAAGATACAATGAATATTACAAATGGACACCAAAATAAATAGATAGTAAAAATTATAACTTTTTAGACCTAGACTGTGTAATAGATACAGAAAAAATAATACAATTATGGATAGGATATATGACTAAACAATTATTAGATAATAATATAAACATAACAGATGCTCCAGAATATATAGAAAGAACATTAATAGGATCGGTAAAACTATGGTTTTCAAATTTAACTGAAAAATAGTAAGAAAGTATTAAGAACTAATAAACCTATAGAAGGAACATCATCAACAACAACTAAACTAACACCTATAGAACTATTAAAAAAATATGAAACAGCTATAAAAGATGAATTTGGTAGTATGACAACAATAGAAGAAGAACAAGATGAAGAAAAAGATACAAATAGGAATTTAATGTTAAAATTAGCAATATGTAATATGTGCTATATAGATGAGTATACTTGCGCATTTAAAGAATATTATTACAAAGAAGCATATAGTATAGAAGAAAGTAAAGAAATAAGAAAATTATATTTTAATAAATTACCTGAACCATTTAGTTCAAAGATAATAAAAAATTGGGAAGAAGCAAAAATAGTAGATACGTTAGGAGCAAGAATAAAATTTTTACAACAATGGTATAGAAACTTATGTGAAAAATATAGAGGAGAATTAAAAATGGAAAAAACATTAATAAGAAATTTAGCATGTTGCAAAAATAAAATAGCACCCCAATTTGGTTGCGAAGAAAGATACTATAAGAAAAGAAAAAGGCATAAGAAATATAAGAAATATAAAAAATCAAAATACAAATACAAGAAACCAAGAAAAAGATATTATGTAAAAAATTATAAAAATAAAAGACCATATAGAAAGAATAAATCTATAAAAGAATGTACTTGTTATAATTGTGGAAAGTTAGGACATTTAGCTAGAGATTGTAAATTACCTAAAAATCCAAAAAATAAACAAATATCAGAAATAAAAATAGATAATATAGAATATATGCAAATAGATTATATAGATTATGAATTAGAAAGTGAAGATGGTATATATGAAATTTCAGAAAACGAAGCAGATACTGAAATAGATAGCGAAATAGATGAATCAAATGACTGAAAAAGATATAAAAATAATAACAAAGGAAGAATATTTAAATGATGAAGGAACGGAACAAAAAATAATATTTGACAGTAATATATTCGATGAAATAAAAGGAAAAGAATTAGATTTAAGTGTAGAAAAAATATTTAAAATACCAACAATAAAAAATATTTTTACTAGGAAGAAAGATGAATATTATGTAGTATGCCAAAAAGAACATGTAATAGACTGTAGATATGCAAAAGACAAAGCTAGTATACCACTAATAACGAAAAGAATAATTAATAAAGAGATAAATGATATAAAAAGTAAAGGAGATCCAATAAAATATGTACACCTTAGAGGTACAGAGATATTAATAAAAGCATGTTTTAGAGAAGGAATAGATACACCGATAGAATTATATCTAGCAGATGATAGAATTATAAAACCTATAGAAAAGAGCATAATAACTGCCGTAAAAGAAAATTTAATATACCAAAAATTTAAATTTATAATAAGTGCAAATTATTCAGTAGCGGTAACAGATAGAAATATAGATAAATCACTAGTATTATATTGAAAAATATCAGGAATAGAATTAACTCGAGGAAGTAAAATATTTACAGCAAGATGCAAAAATTTATATGTATTAACAACAAAATATAAAATAACAGGAAAAAATAAGATTAACAAGATACGAATAGAAAACCCATTCGAACAAATTGTAAAAACAATAGATTATAATGATTATAGCTATAGAGACATAGATATAGAAGAAAATTTAGAAATAGTAAATGATAAAATAAGTACAACAAAAAGAATAGCTAATGAAAAACCAGAATCATCAAGCTCATCAAAAAGAACAAGTTATGAAACAAATTCAATAAGTAATTTAAACCAATATTACATAACAGGAAAAATAAATGAAAAAGAATATTTAATACTCTTAAATACAGGACAAGAAGAAAATTATATAGCAAAATATCTAGTAAAAGATGAAGAAATAAAAACTAATAATGATATGTGCCCACATCTACCAAGAAGTTTAATAAATAATAAAAATATTGCAGAAAAAGAAATAATAATAGGAGTTAGAAAAATCAAAATAGAATTTGAAGTAAAGGAAGAAATGCAAAAAACAGATATAATATTAGGAATAAAATGGTTAGAACAAGTAAAACCATATAATATAGAACATACACAATTAACCTTAACATATAATAAAGAGAAATTATTCTTAAAAAGAACCTTAATATAAAATGAAAATATACGTATTAATGAAGATAGTAGTGGAAGGATATTACAGTAGATATTATACGCCTACACAAACTGAAATTATAGAAGAAGATACTCTAGAAAAAATACTCAACAGCCTAACTACGCTTTTATTGAAAGTGGACAGTATGGGTACTGAGATAGAAAAGCTAAAGACTAATGAAGATAAACTGAAGTCTATAGCTATAAATCAGCTAACTCAGCAGTGTGCAGAGCTATGTCAATCGGAAGACAATAAAATTCCAGAGCTAGAAGGAGACGTTGGGACACTCCATAAAACCCATAACATTTATCAATCTACTTCTGCAGGTACAAGTAAAGGAGTTAGTCGACTAAGATACCAGAACATAAACATGAATAAAATATTTGAAAAACCATTTACACCAAAAACACAAAAAGACCATTTATTCATACCCCCACAAATTACCACATACCGAGATAGCCGAAACCAAGATAAAAAAGTTTATAATTATACAACCCAGAAATACATAGAAAACATCTATAGAGTACAAACTTTTCTAAACCATAACCCAAGAGCTATAAACATCAAAGAACCAAACACCAACTATATAACCCAAAAATTACAAGGATATAACAAGCTAATCGCACTAACGAAAACTAACCCAAGCCTAGTAAAAACTTGTTTTGACTACGGACTACTAAACACCATATACACCTAAGACGGAGAAGAATTAACAGCTATGAAAGAATTATACAATATATTCACTACCTATAAAAGAATAACGAAAGGCACTCTATTTTATATAAAGTGTTATACTGCACCCGCGGAGATATTATATGACGAGATAAAACCAGTTATACAAGTTGTAAAGATAGGACTAACTAGAGACATGATCATACCAGAAGATATTACGCAGCAACCAGAGATACCCAAAATCGAGATACCCGAGTTCTACGCAAATAAAAGACTTATTGGACTAGCTACGATTATCCAAGAACTAGCAAATAATTATACTAATGGAAACCCAATATGGAGCTACTATTCGAGAAATCATCAAATGATTTACTCAAATTCAAAAGAGCTACGACCAGCAGATATGGAGGATGTTAGACAATGGATAATGACACCACTCAACCCAGAGAAACAATCTACCGCAAGAGCTATTAAAAAAGGATTTGTTTCTGACGGACTACTAACAACAACAACAACAAACCCAGTGTATTCCAGATCACCAATGTTCGAGGTGTAATGGAGAAGATAATATTATTCCAGAACTACATCTAGAATAAAAATCAAGAAAACAAAATGCCAGCTGGAAAGATAAGATAAGAAGCAATAATAGAGATATAACAGATACGACAACACCAACGGGAGACAAGATATCAAGATATTGGACCATATATTGTATAGACTTGTAATATTTACGTAAAGTTTGATAAGATAGTAGACTAGCATTATTAAGCATTAAATGTAGTTTGGACTTTGTAGACTTTTTAGGCCTTAAATAGCTTTTTAGGCCTTATAGGCTTTTTGACTTTTTTGTTCTTTTTTAGCATTTAGTAGACATTGAAAAAACGTGTACACAAATGTAGAGTTCTTTCTTTCATTCTATAAATAAAGAAAGCAGAAGGCATTGCAAAGCAAGCCTTCTCACGTTAAAGCAAATACTCTCTCCATACCGTAAAAAATATTTTGCCCAGTTAATTAAAAAACATACATACTTCAATGGAAAAAGCTATGGAGGAACAAACTTCAGAAATATCAAAGCTACCCGAACAGATATATCTATTTATGATTATGAATAACTAATTTCATAGTTCCCAACAACCATGATATGATAAAATAAATTCATATTAGTTACTTTATAGTAGAATTATTCGAAGAATAATATGTTAAGAAGTTTATTAGCAAAGTGAAAACGGAGAAAAATCCCTAAGAACTATGTCATCCTAAAGGTGAAACCAATGAGGCAAAAAGCCATGGCGGGGAGTAACCAGAGTCGAGGCGCTGTTTAAGAAAAAAAGTATCCAAATTACCATGCTAATAGTGACTGAAGAACATGTTATTTAAGAATAATCTAGTATATAGTAATCTAAGATGACCATATTTTGTTATGTCCATGGTTGAAGGGAATATTTTGAAAAAAGCAATTTTATGAAAATGAATGATAATTGATCTGATGTGATGGTAGATAAATTTAAAATACTTATTTTGTATGCACTTAGAGATATAAAAGTAGTAGATATATGAAAAATCATATTAGAAAAAGCATTTGGTGAATATTACATGGCTAGAGTAAATTATATACCATGCCTACCTAACTACTCTTATAAATACTTATCATGGTAAATTACATAGAATTTTTAGAAAAAGATATGCGAAATATACAGTTACTAGAAAAACGGATGAAAACAAATATAGACAAATACATGGAAAATAAAAATAAATCTCTTAATAAAAATATGCAAAAACTACTAAGGCTAAAACAAACAACTATAAAATATCAATTTTAGAAAATAGATCATTTAGACTATCTTAAAGTTTTAATCTTATATATACTTAAAGATATAGAAATTATAGATATTAAGAAAATACTATTAGAAAAAGTAATAGACTACGAAATTGAAACCATAAATTTGCTAGAACCGTTATACGAAGAAATTTACCCAGAAAGATATTATTCAGATCAAGGATGTTAGAAAAAGTAATAGACTACGAAATTGAAACCATAAATTCGCTAGAACGGTTATACGAAGAAATTTACCCAGAAGGATATTATTCAGATCAACGAAATAGAAAAAATTAAACAACAAACTACGGAAGAAATAATTTCTTCTATTTTTCTTATTTCTTCGGTAGTTTGTTGTTTAATTTTTTCTATTTCCTTTTTTCTGTCTATTTCTTCATTTTCTTTTTCTATTCTTACCATTGCTGTCAATTTATCTTGTAATTTTAATTCTTCTTTTTCTAACATTAGGTATAAATGTTCACCTATTTTCTTATATCTTCTTCCTAAATTAGAAAATACTATTTTTATTTTTAACCCTTCGTGATTTTCATATATTTTTTCATCTATTATAAATTCTTCTTTGTTCATTTTATTGTGAATAGTTCATGTTGATATATATATATTCTAAACTATCTTTTGTGATTCTAATTTTGATATTTCATCTTTTTGTGTATTTATTGAGTTTTTACTAACTCCGGCAAATATATTATAATGTAGTCTTTCTATTCTTATTTTTAATTCTTTACGTTTTTCAGAAATAAATTGTTTTAATTTTTTGTATTTTTGCTCTTTATTCATTTAAATTATATTTATAATATCTTGGCGGATATCTAAATCTAATTTTATCATAATTAGGTGGTATGTGTCTCAATCTTCTAGATTTTAAATGGATTATTAATTTTGCTTCAATATTAGATATTAATGTAATTAGATAGGCTAATCTTTGTGGGTTATCTTTTTTTTTTATTTAGACTTATATATTTTGAATAATTACTAGTTAAAGATTCTTTATTTTTTCTAAAAGCTTCTCTATTTTTAAATGGTCTTCTCATAATTAATTCAATAAATATATATAAATTCTAATAACTCTAACATATATCGCTTCTGTACTTTTCAAATTACTGGGCTCCGATACCATTTGTAGAGGGGCGCGGATAACTAGATTATAAAATAGATTTATTATACCATTTGTAGGGGGATGCGGATAACTAGATTATAAAATAGATTCATTACCATTTGTAGGGGGGTGCGGATAACTAGATTATAAAATAGATTTATTATATCCAATGAATCTATTCTTTTTTGTGCGTGGATATTTCTTAGATTTTGTTTCAATATTTTTTAATAATTTATTCCTTTTGTAAGATGTATCCATTAATTTATTTGGTTTATTATTTTATTCTGTAGTAACTGCAGAGTTACAAATTTCTGTATAATAATTTATCCTATCTGTACTGTAGTATATATCTAATTCTAGATTTTCTATGTTATTTGTTATCTTTTGTTGTTCTTCTCGTAGTGAGTTTTTTAAATTATATAAACTATCACATGTACTTTTTTCTAAATTTTCTAAGGTTTCTTCTATCCATATTAACTTTTCTTTTAGATTTTCCATTATTTTTCTAATTCGGTTTCTATAATTAATTTCATTATTTAGATTATCTTGGTTTTCTCTAGTTTTTCTAATATATTCTAACATCCTTGATCTGAATAATATCCTTCTGGGTAAATTTCTCCGTATAACCGTTCTAGCGAATTTATGGTTTCAATTTCGTAGTCTATTACTTTTTCTAATATTATTTTCTTAATATCTAAAATTTCTATATCTTTAAGTATATATAAGATTAAAACTTTAAGATAGTCTAAATGATCTATTTTCTAAAATTGATATTTTATAGTTGTTTGTTTTAGCCTTAGTAGTTTTTGCATATTTTTATTAAGAGATTTATTTTTATTTTTCATGTATTTGTATATATTTGTTTTCATCCGTTTTTCTAGTAACTGTATATTTCACATATCTTTTTCTAAAAATTCTATGTAATTTATCATGATAAGTATTTATAAGAGTAGTTAGGTAGGCATGGTATATAATTTACTCTAGCCATGTAATATTCACCAAATGCTTTTTCTAATATGATTTTTCTTATATCTACTACTTTTATATCTCTAAGTGCATACAAAATAAGTATTTTAAATTTATCTACCATCACATCAGATCAATTACCATTCATTTTCATAAAATAGCTTTTTTCAAAATATTCCCTTCAACCATGGACATAACAAAATATGGTCATCTTAGATTACTATATACTAGATTATTCTTAAATAACATGTTCTTCAGTCACTATTAGCATGGTAATTTGGATACTTTTTTCCTTAAACAACGCCTCGACTCTAGTTACTCCCCACCATGGCTTCTTGCCGCATTGGTTTCACCTTTAGGATGACATAGTTCTTAGGGATTTTTCTCCGTTTCCACTTTGCTAATAAACTTCTTAACATATTATTCTTCGAATAATTCTACTATAAAGTAACTAATATGAATTTATTTTATCATATCATGGTTGTTGGGAACTATGAAATTAGCTATTCATAATCATAAATAGATATACCTGTTCGGGTAGCTTTGATATTTCTGAAGTTTGTTCCTCCATAGTTTTTTCCATTGAAGTATGTATGTTTTTTAATTAACTGGGCAAAATATTTTTTACGGAATGGAGAGAGTATTTGCATTAACGTGAGAAGGCTTGCTTTGCAATGCCTTTTGCTTTCTTTATTTATAGAATGAAAGAAAGAACTCTACATTTGTGTACACGTTTTTTCAATGTCTACTAAATGCTAAAAAAGAAAAAAAAATCAAAAAGCCTTTAAGGCCTAAAAATCTATCTAAGGACTAAAAAGTCTACAAAGTCCAAACTACATTTAATGCTTAATAATGCTAGTCTACTATCTTATCAAACTTTACGTAAATATTACAAGTCTATACAATATATGGTCCAATATCTTGATATCTTATCTCCCGTTGGTGTTGTCGTATCTGCTATATCTCCATTATTGCTTCTTATCTTATCTTTCCAGCTGGCATTTTGTATTCTTGATTTTTATTCTAGATGTACTTCTGGAATAATATTATCTTCTCCATTACACCTCGAACATAGGTGATCTGGATATTTATGTCCAATTATTTTACAATATCTTATTAGTAGTCCGTCAGAAATAAATCCTTTTTAATAGATCTTGTGGTAGATTGTTTCTCTGGGTTGAGTGGTGTCATTATCCATTGTCTGACATCCTCCATATCTGCTGGTCGTAGCTCTTTTGAATTTGAGTAAATCATTTGATGATTTCTCGAATAGTAGCTCCATATTGGGTTTCCATTAGTATAATTATTTGCTAGTTCTTGGATAATCGTAGCTAGTCCAATAAGTCTTTTATTTGCGTAGAACTCGGGTATCTCGATTTTGGGTATCTCTGGTTGCTGCGTAATATCTTCTGGTATGATCATGTCTCTAGTTAGTCCTATCTTTACAACTTGTATAACTGGTTTTATCTCGTCATATAATATCTCCGCGGGTGCAGTATAACACTTTATATAAAATAGAGTGCCTTTCGTTATTCTTTTATAGGTAGTGAATATCTTGTATAATTCTTTCATAGCTGTTAATTCTTCTCCGTCTTAGGTGTATATGGTGTTTAGTAGTCCGTAGTCAAAACAAGATTTTACTAGGCTTGGGTTAGTTTTCGTTAGTGCGATTAGCTTGTTATATCCTTGTAATTTTTGGGTTATATAGTTGGTGTTTGGTTCTTTGATGTTTGTAGCTCTTGGGTTATGGTTAAGAAAATTTTGTACTCTATAGATGTTTTCTATGTATTTCTGGGCTGTATAATTATAAACTTTTTTATCTTGGTTTAGGCTATCTCGGTATGTGGTAATTTGTGGGGGTATGAATAAATGGTCTTTTTGTGTTTTTGGTGTAAATGGTTTTTCAAATATTTTATTCATGTTTATGTTCTGGTATCTTGGTCGACTAACTCCTTTGCTTGTACCTGCAGAAGTAGATTGATAAATGTTATGGGTTTTATGGAGTGTCCCAACGTCTCCTTCTAGCTCTGGAATTTTATTGTCTTCCGAACGACATAGCTCTGCACACTGTTGAGTTAGCTGATTTATAGCTATAGACTTCAGTTTATCTTCATTAGTCTTTAGCTTTTCTATCTCAGTACCCATACTGTCCACTTTCAATGAAGCGTAGTTAGGCTGTTGAGTATTTTTTCAAGAGTATCTTCTTCTATAATTTCAGTCTGTGTAGCTTTGTCTTGATATGTAATCTGCAATAACATTTTTGTTAGTACTGATCACTTCAATTATAAATGTGAAATTTAATATATTTAAAACTAGTCTCCGAATCTCTTTCGTTGTAACTGAATTTTGTATTTTTCTTTGTTAGCCACCAGCTTACCTGTGTATTATCTGTTCGTACAATAAATTTGTTATATACAATATGTGGTTCAAATGCTAACAAACATTTATATAATGAACATAATTCTTTCCTATTTATTTCCCATTTTATTTTTTGTTTTATTGAACGTACCTGAGTAGTATCTACAATGCTGTTCTATTTTTTTTACTTCATATCGATATTTAATTACTCCTCCATAACTATATTCACTAGCATCGGCATCTACTATATATATAAATTTTTTATTTTCATTTGGAAATTGTAATTTTGGTAATTCTTTACAAAGTAATTTTATTTTTTGAACTCTTTTTTTATCTTCTTCATTTTAGTTATATTCTATATCCTTTTTTAATTTTTTTTGTAGTGGTTTTAAGTTTTCTGCTAATTTTGGAATATATTCTCTTACTTGGTTTACTAATCCTAAAAATGATTGTAATTTTTTTTTGTATCTAATTCTTCTTTTGAATTTATTATTTTTTGTACTATATGTTGTTGCATTTTTACTCCGCTTTTATCTATTTGTATTCCTAAAAATTCTATCTGATTTTTCATAATTTCAGCTTTCTTTTCGCTTAGACTTATTCTCGATTTTTCTATTATATCTGTAAACTGTTCCAATAATTTTAAATATTCTTCTTTGGTTTTTGTATATACTAATATATCATCTATGTATACTATACAATTAGATAATTGTTTAAAATAATTATCCATAAAATGTTGATATCTACCTGGTGCATTTTTATATCCAAATGGTAATATGTTTCATTCATAGAATCCTTGTGGTACTGTAAATGCAGTTAATTCTTTAGATTCTTCTTCTAACTTTAGATGGTAAAATCCTGATTTACAATCGAATTTGCTAAAATAATTATATCCTTGTATTTGCCTTATTTTTAATATCTTATTTGGTATTGGATAATTATATGTTATAGTTTTTGCATTTAAATTTCTATAATCAATAACCATCCTACTTTTTTCTCTTTTTTGTTCACTATGTTTATTTACTATAAATGCTGGATTATTATGATTACTATTACTTTTTTGTACATATTATTTTTCTAATAATTCATCTATATGCATTTTAAATTCTTTTAAATCGTCAAAATTATAGGTTAATGGTTTTTGGGTTATTATACTATTTTTATCTATTAATTCAATTTTTATGGTAGTTTTATGTTTTTCCCATCCTTTTAATGGATCTTCACTATATAATTGTTCTAATTTTTTCTTAATTATTCCTATCTTATTTATTGAAAATATAGTTATTTCTGTTTTATTTATTGAAAATACTACAAGTTCTATTGTATCTTCAGTGGTTTTTATATTTTCCAACTTTTGTGTAATTTTTTCACTTCCTTTTATCCAATCAGTTTTCTTTCTTATTTCATTATTAACTCTTTTTGCTCTTACTTTTTGTTTACATGGTGTTGTAAACCACCAATAGTTTCTAGTTATTATATGTGGGTATAATTTATCTAAAAATGGCATTCCTAAAAGTATATCTTTTGACGTTAGTTCATAATTATAAATTTCTTCTATTGTTAATATCTTATCCCATATTTGTACTTTTACATTCCTAGCTTTATAAGTAATTAAGCTTCCCTCATTATTAAATCCTTTAACTACTATTAGTGCTTTTAATTTATCCCATTTGCTTTTTGGTAAGCAATTATACCTATATAAATTAGCTTCTGCTCCTGTATCTATCATAAGCGTATAATATCTACTGTAATATCCTTCCACTACTATCTTCATTAATACGTATATTTTCATTTTATGTTAAGGTTCTTTTTAAGAATAATTTCTCTTTATTATATGTTAAGGTTAATTGTGTATGTTCTATATTATATGGTTTTACTTGTTCTAACCATTTTATTCCTAATATTATATCTTCTTTTTGCATTTCTTCCTTTACTTCAAATTCTATTTTGATTTTTCTAACTCGTATTATTATTTCTTTTTCTGCAATATTTTTATTATTTATTAAACTTCTTGGTAGATCTAGGCACATATCATTATCAGTTTTTATTTCTTCATCTTTTACTAGATATTTTGCTATATAATTTTCTTCTTGTCCTGTATTTAAGAGTATTAAATATTCTTTTTCATTTATTTTTCCTGTTATGTAATATTGGTTTAAATTACTTATTGAATTTGTTTCATAACTTGTTCTTTTTGATGAGCTTGATGATTCTGGTTTTTCATTAGCTATTCTTTTTGTTGTACTTATTCTATCATTTACTATTTCTAAATTTTCTTCTATATCTATGTCTCTATAGCTATAATCATTATAATCTCTTGTTTTTATAACTTGTTCGAATGTGCTTTCTATTCGTATCTTGTTAATCTTATTTTTTCCTGTTATTTTATGTTTTGTTGTTAATACATATAAATTTTTGCATCTTGCTGTAAATATTTTACTTCCTGGGGTTAATTCTATTCCTGATATCTTCCAATACAATACTAGTGATTTATCTATATTTCTATCTGTTACCGTTACTGAATAATTTGCACTTATTATAAATTTAAATTTTTGGTATATTAAATTTGCTTTTTTCTATAGGTTTTATAATTCTATCATCTACTAGATATAATTCTATTGGTGTATCTATTCCTTCTCTAAAACATGCTTTTATTAATATTTCTGTTCCTCCAAGGTGTACATATTTTATTGGATCTCCTTTACTTTTTATACCATTTATCTCTTTATTAATTATTCTTTTTGTTACTAGTGGTATACTAGCTTTACCTTTTGCATATCTACAATCTATTACATGTTCTTTTTGGCATACTACATAATATTCGTCTTTTTTCCTAGTAAAAATATTTTTTATTGTTGGTATTTTAAATATTTTTTCTACACTTAAATCTAATTCTTTTCCTTTTATTTCAACAAATATATTACTGGCAAATATTATTTTTTGTTCCGTTCCTTCATCATTTAAATATTCTTCCTTTGTTATTATTTTTATATCTTCTTCAGTCATTTGATTCATCTATTTCGCTATCTATTTCAGTATCTGTTTCGTTTTTTGAAATTTCATATATACTATCTTCACTTTCAAATTCATAATCTATATAATCTATTTGCATATATTCTATATTATCTATTTTTATTTCTGATATTTGTTTATTTTTTGGATTTTTAGGTAATTTACAATCTCTAGCTAAATGTCCTAACTTTCCAAAATTATAACAAGTACATTCTTTTATAGATTTCTTCTTTATATATGGTCTTTTATTTTTATAATTTTTTACATAATATCTTTTTCTTGGTTTCTTGTATTTGTATTTTGATTTTTTATATTTCTTATATTTCTTATGCCTTTTTCTTTTCTTATAATATCTTTCTTCGCAGCCAAATTGGGGTGCTATTTTATTTTTGCAACATGCTAAATTTCTTATTAATGTTTTTTCCATTTTTAATTCTTCTCTATATTTTTCACATAAGTTTCTATACCATTGTTGTAAAAATTTTATTCTTGCTCCTAACGTATCTACTATTTTTGATTCTTCCCAACTTTTTATTATCTTTGAACTAAATGGTTCAGGTAATTTATTAAAATAAAATTTTCTTATTTCTTTACTTTCTTCTATACTATATGCTCCTTTGTAATAATATTCTTTAAATGCGCAAGTATACTCATCTATATAACACATATTACATATTGCTAATTTTAACATTAAATTCCTATTTGTATCTTTTTCTTCATCTTGTTCTTCTTCTATTGTTGTCATACTACCAAATTCACCTTATATAGCTGTTTCATATTTTTTTAATAGTTCTATAGGTGTTAGTTTAGTTGTTGTTGATGATGTTCCTTCTATAGGTTTATTAGTTCTTAATACTTTCTTACTATTTTCAGTTAAATTTGAAAACCATAGTTTATCGATCCTATTAATGTTCTTTCTATATATTCTGGAGCATCTGTTATGTTTATATTATTATCTAATAATTGTTTAGTCATATATCCTATCCATAATTGTATTATTTTTTTTGTATCTATTACACAGTCTAGGTCTAAAAAGTTATGATTTTTATTAACTATTTGTTTTGGTGTCCATTTATCATATTCATTGTATCTTTTAAATTTACTTTTATAATATATATGTTTTCTTATTTCTGTTGTTTTAGGTATTATATTGTCATATTCTTTTTTATCAAGAGTATTTATTTCTGTGTTGGTATTTTCTAAGTTTTCTTCATTAATTACTTCTTGTTTTTCATTGATTTCTAAATTTTTTGTATTTGTTAATATCTCTGTATATGTTTCACTATCTTCCGTATCATAATTATCTATTTCTTCAATATCTATATTATTTATTTCTAATTTTTCCGTAAATTGATTTATCTCGTTCAATAATTTTTGTTCTCTATCTTTTTCTTCTTTTTCCTTTTGTCATTTGTCTTTGTTCGTACAAATCTTTTTACATTTGTAGTTCTCTTTCTAATTCAGCAATTCTACTATTTTTAGTTTCTTCTATTTTTCGTATTTCTTCCGTAGTTTGTTGTTTAATTTTTTCTATTTCCTTTTTTCTGTCTATTTCTTCATTTTCTTTTTCTATTCTTACCATTGTTGTCAATTTATCTTCTAATTTTAATTCTTCTTTTTCTAACATTAGGTATAAATGTTCACCTATTTTCTTATATCTTCTTTCTAGATTAGAAAATACTATTTTTATTTTTAATCCTTCGTGATTTTCATATATTTTTTCATCTATTATAAATTCTTCTTTGTTCATTTTATTGTGAATAGTTCGTGTTGATATATATATTCTAAACTATCTATTTGTGATTGTAATTTTGATATTTCATCTTTTTGTGTATTTATTGAGTTTTTACTAACTCCGGCAAATATATTATAATGTAGTCTTTCTATTCTTATTTTTAATTCTTTACGTTTTTCAGAAATAAATTGTTTTAATTTTTTGTATTTTTGCTCTTTATTCATTTAAATTATATTTATAATATCTTGGCGGATATCTAAATCTAATTTTATCATAATTAGGTGGTATGTGTCTCATTCTTCTAGATTTTAAATGGATTATTAATTTTGCTTCAATATTAGATATTAATGTAATTAGATAGGCTAATCTTTGTGGGTTTTCTTTTGTTTTATTTAGACTTATATATTCTGAATAATTACTAGTTAAAGATTCTTTAATTTTTCTAAAAGCTTCTCTATTTTTAAATGGTCTTCTCATAATTAATTCAATAAATATATATAAATTCTAATAACTCTAAAATATATCGCTTCTGTACTTTTCAAATTATTAGGCTCTGATACCATTTGTAGGGGGTGCGGATAACTAGATTATAAAATAGATTCATTATCTGGTCACTTTTGTTATTATTGAGAATGTCAAGGGTGAAAGGGTGGTTGAAGGAGGAGACAAGTTAGTAAAGCCTTGATTTAAGCCTCAATTTTTTTTTTAGTACCGAATCTTATGATTTATATAGTTTAGACAATACTAAAGTTTGCAGCAAAAAAATAAAGAATAAAAATTTCGTAAAAAAGAAAGAAAGACTTTCTACTCTTCAACAGTAAAATATTTAGAACTTTAAATTTTAAACTACTTAATTCTCATATTAGTAAATACATTTTTTACAATATTATCAAAGGAGATAAATTATAAATAAATGTCTCACATTTTATTTATTTAAATTATCTTTCACTTTTATAAAAGTAATATTCCTATGTGAATGAAAGGCTACAATTAATGGGTTTTAAAGAAAAACTAAAATTAATGGGTTTTAAAGAAAAACTACAATTAATGGGTTTTAAAGAAAAACTTTAAGAAAAGAAGTAAACATTCAAGACAACATAAAATTTCCCCGAACAAGAACAAGAACTGTTCCTTCACGGTAGATTTCTATAGCTTTCCATGTATCTTTCCACGTGACTTCCTCAACCGTTTGCACGTATCTTGTTCCTTTATTATCGAATTTCATGCTACTTTTTTCTGATGGTGCTGAAAAACTTTTCATTTGGGTTCATGAGTCACCGAACTGAATGTCTCCCATGGGTCGTAGAGAGAGCATCAAACTCAATGTTACTTTTATTGAGAAATTCTCTGTTAGTAACATAATACTGCAAATGTCGAGAATAAAAATATTGGTTGGTTGAAACACGTAACCTCTCATGTTCAAATTTTTTGTCATTGAGAATGAAGAAGATAAATGAGGATCAATGAAGAAGATAAATAAAATGAAGAAGATGAACGAAGAAGAGTGACGAATGATTAGTAAGAATTAATGAAGGAAATGAATGAATAAGTAGATGGATGAAATGAAAATATGACTAACTATGTGGTTATATTTTACAGTTGTAATAATTGAAACGGGATTCAGTAGCTATGTACTTTTTTTTCACCTAAACACGTTTAGTTTAACTTTGTGTGAATCATTCTTTCTCCTATAAGCTCACTGAATATATTTTCTCCTCTGATGTTTGTTGCTTATTTTTATCTTAGTTGTCTCAATTGTTAAATGGCTCTACAATGGATTTTTGTTGAT
Source organism: Capsicum baccatum var. pendulum (assembly GCA_030864225.1). Lineage (NCBI taxonomy): Eukaryota > Viridiplantae > Streptophyta > Magnoliopsida > Solanales > Solanaceae > Capsicum > Capsicum baccatum. The sequence goes on along the minus strand of CM061560.1, from coordinate 234,893,790 downwards.
TTTTTTTTTATCTTAGTTGTTCCTATACTGACATGGCTCTAGAATAGATCATTTAATATGAATTTTGAAACTAAATCTCTAGTTCACTAGTATGTATAACATGTAATTCACTCTGGTGATGAAATAAATCTAGACTTTATTGAATTAGGTAGATGTTCGACATGTCTCTTGCTTGCGAACTATTGATTTCTAGGTACAAAATCTTTATTTACAATAAGAATTTCAAACACAAGTTCAAACAACTGATGAACAATCAAAATAAAGTTTCAAGAACTTCAAACACAAGTTCATACAACTTATGAACTATCAAAATGAAGTTCAAACTATTTTTTAGAAAATAGCAAAACCATGAAGAAAAAGATGAAGAAATGAAAGAATCAAGTCCACCGAATTCACAGTGTGTACTTAAGAAATTTATTCCCCTCAAGTACCGAGGTAAATGGAATATATACTCCTTATTATTCACTTCAGTAAATATAGTGGTACCTCAAATTTGCTGAACTTCGAACACACTCAATGATTTGTAAATCACACCTGAGTTTTTAGGAAGAAGAAGATGTTTTTCACTTCAAATTTTTGTATCAAGCCCTGAGGAAAAATCAAGTATTTATAGCCAAAAGGTGGTGCTTCAAAAAGGAAGCAAAGTTTCTGAAAAATTGCATCTACTTAAAACATCGCCTAACCTGCGGAACCCATCTGCGGCCCCAGTTCAATAATTAATTTACCCAAACCAAAATGTTTTGTCTTTGATTTGTGCTGGCACCTGCATCTGCAGGTGGACAAATGCGCACGCAGGTCATTGTTTCATTTCCAAACAGTGCCTCGAAGGGCCACATTCCTTCGAGGTGCATTATGTCATTCATCCACACATGCTCGTTTACGTCCGCAAATGAAGAAATTTCAGATTAAATTTTTAGTTCATAAACTCTCAAGTGTTAAATTAATTTTATACAAAAATATAGTCTCTCGATCAATCATTTGACAAATTTAAATCCAAATTCGAATTCAAATCTGAACTTGAAGCCAAAGTCGAGCTGAGTGAGCGACGACGAAGATAAGACAAGACTTATCTTCTTCTTTTCTCACTATCAACATAAAAGAATGCTTCTTATTTTAAGCAGAAGAATGTTCCTTTCCCTCATCAATGTGAGGGAAACACTCTTCTATAAAGTAAACTCATATTTTTTTTCTTTTTCCTCAATTTTTCTTTCCTCCATTTCCCATTAATAATTTACTTAGAATCCAACAATACCCCACATGAATGGGGAATGACTATTCCATCAAAAAATATATGAAAGAATGTGTGATCTACAATCAAAGACTAATTGCATTTGGATAAGTAGGTTTTTCTTTGAACTTTACGTAGTGAACCTACATCGGATGTTTTCGATCAATTGATAGATGTGATATCTTTAAACCGTCGAACTTTAATGTACACCAAGACAACACAAGTTACACAACCAGCCTTTTACCATTTATGGTTCTCATAGTTTTATTCATTTCAACCATGAACACTACCTAATTTTATGAGAGCTTAGAGAATAGGCCTTTACTATCATTCTCTTTGAAGCGACTTTCACTTCACCCTTACATAGGTGATTCCTAAATGTTTAATCCTATAGATCAAACTATGTAGTTAGACCTGCCAAACTTAGAAATCATTACAAATCTTCAAACCATAAGTCTTATCCTTGTTTCCTATACATTGTCTTCATCATGAGAATGAGTTGATTTAATTGACAATGTTGAACCGTCATTCATAACTTTGTATCATATCCTTAAACCTAGATCTTAAGATCTTCAGACTGCTAGGTAGAGTTGTTGTCGTGATGAATTATTTTAAGCCATAAATTCATTCTCTTTGATGATCTCTAAAGTCCCTCTCTATATAGGCCTCTTGTAAGTGAATCCGACACATTATCCTTTGACTTCGCCTAGTTAATCGTGATAATTCCACTGGAGAGTAGTTCTCTAATAGTAATATGTCTCTGTCTTATATGATGAGATTCATCAATATACATCATGCTTCCTACGCTACCTATTGCCACTTGACTGTCACAGTGTATGCATATTGGTTTCATACATTTAGGCCAATAAGGAATATCTTTCAAAAAATTTAGGAACCATTCAGCTTTTTCACCGACTTTAGCTAACGCAATAAATTCAGATTCCATTGTAGAGTGCAATACATGTCTTTTTGAATAATTTTCAAGAGATTGCTCCTCCACCAAGATTAAATATATATCCTCTTATGGATTTTACTTTATTTGATCTGATGATCCAATTTGCATCACTATATCCTTCAGTTACCGCTGGATATTTGGTATAATACAAAATATAATCTTGAGTATATTTTAGATACCCCAAAACTCTTTCCATTTACATCCAATGAGTTTGATTGAAATTACTCATGTACCAACTCAATTTACTATTATAAAATGCTATATTTGGTCCCGTATAATTCATAATATACATCAAACTTCCCAACATTCTTGTGTAGTCCAATTGTGAGTCACTTGTACCTTCATTCTTTTGAAGTGCAAAGTTCATATCTAATTGAGTCTGACAATATTGAAGTCCAAATACTTGGATTTGTTAAGTACTTTTTCAATGTAATAAGATTGATACAATGCCAACTCTTGTGGAGTTCTATGATTTCTTATCCCTTAGATTACATTAACAATTTCAAGGTCTTTTATATCAAATTTTCTCTCAATCATTCATTTAGTAGAATTTATGTCAGAAATATCTCTAAGGATGATCAATATGTCATCCACATATAAACAAACAATGACTTTAAAATTTAGAGTATCTTTAATGTAAACACACTTATCATATTCATTTATCTTAAATTCATTTGCCAACATGATTTGTTCAAACTTTTCATGCCATTGTTTGGGTGGTTGTTTTAGTACACAAAATGACTTAACAAGTTTGCACACTTTTCTTTCCTTACTAGGAACCACAAAACCCTCAGGTTGTTCTTTGTAAATTTCTTCCTTCAATTCTCCATTTTAGAAAACTATTTTCACAATTATTTGATGGATTTCAAGACCTTATACCTCCATTAATGTAACAAATATTTGAATGTGTCACGACCTAAACTACTGGACCATGTTGGCACCTACACTATTCTAAGCAGCTAGGAGAACCCTTATTACCCAACTAAAAATAAGCAGAAGACTTTTGTTTTTAAGGAAATACTGGATTAAATATAATAAAGTAAATTAAATACTAATAAATATTTTTTTTATAAAACTTCTTACAAGTATCCTTCACTATCCCAAGACTTAGTCAGACATGTACAAGAGCTACCTACTACACCATAGACTGACAATAAAATAAATAATATGAAGACTCTAACATCTGCCAGGATGAAAGTACAAAAAATGTTGAATATCATCATCCATCTAGTAACTGTAAACTAATATGTATCTAATTTACACCCCAAGAAATGTAAAAGAGTAGGGTCAGTAAAACCACACGTACTGGTACGCATCGTTGGCCGACCGTGTTAGTCAGTATAATTATAAAATAGAATAAAGAAAAATAAATCATGACATCTTGAATGGAATATAATTCAACCAAAGTTGTAAAAACATTATTACTTTACCTATATAACTTACATCATCCAAATACTCTTACAATTCCATCAATATTCTATTTACTACTAACATGCTCTAGCCTCATTAATTCACACCATCAACCACAATCCAATGCTAATACATCACTATTTCTCTTTATTCACCTTATATTTTTCATTACTCATATTCACAGTAACAAACCATAATCATAGCAAACCCACACTAAACTTTCAGGCTAACAACCAATTGCTCTCTTATAATATTAAAAAGTGACAACTAGCCATTCTGGTAAGCTATGATTATAACACGTATAAATGAAGCAAGTCAACCAGCATATAAGTAAGTACACAATTTCCCCTTTTCAAATGCATATCACACAATCAACCTCAAGGATACAATCAAGTAGGGAATACAAATCAACTCATATCTCAATAAGAAACACCAGAGAACTCAAGTCTCATTAGCAATCTTTAGCGCTGGCCACATTGCTACAAATAATCTTTCCATAAGTAACAATTACGTCCTTCTAAATATCATAATTAGAACACCATTAGCATGTTATCAGCTTATTAAACCACACTACCTTTCAAAATCAACACTAATTTGTACACATATGCTAAGGATTTATTTTTGCCCAATTAGTCATGACCTGCAGGGGACAATCTAAGTCCATGTACTGTACCGGCATGGTACTCGATCCTTCATAATTAAAAATTATTAATATTCATATCCGTACCGGCGTGGTACCCGATCCTTCATAAATAAATAATATCAATATTCATATCCGTACCGGCGTGGTACCTGATCCTACATAAATAAATATTAACAATATTCATATTCGTACCAGCATGGTACCCGGTCCTTCATAAATAAATAATATCAATATTCATATCCATATAGGAATGGTACCTGATCCTTCATAATTAAATAATATCTATATTCATATCTGTAATGATGTGGTATCCGATCCTCCATAAATAAATAATATCAATATTCATATCCGTACCGGCGTGGTACCCAATCCTCCATAAATAAATATTATAAATATTCATATTAGTACTGGCGTGGTACCCGATCCTCCATAACCATATTATATACATTTTATTAAATTCACCCTATCGTTCGGGACGCAACACGAGTACTAAATTTACAAGTGTACTTAAAATCATAAAGAAATTTGATCAAGCGCTTTCATTTATTAATATTTTGACCCTCTCACGGGTATTATTTCAATAATTCATCACGATCATCAACAAGCCATTCATGACATTAATACAAGGAGTTATCATTATCAAACAAGCCTCTCATAGGCAGAATTCAATAAATCATCATTATCACCAACTTAGCTGCGTATGAGCATCCAATAAATAAAGTGCTTTTATCAATACCAAAACAAGAATATCATAAAATAAATCACAATTTAATATTTAAGAATGCAAGTCACTATTGGAGCATTACTTGCTCAGTAATTATTAAAATGTTACTACCTCTTTTCATATAATACAATCATTACACTAATTCAAGTCATCTATCATTTAGATATTACTATGCTCATCAATACTTGATCCTATCATGATTCTTCTCATCATATTATTATCCAATACATGCAATTTAATATCATTATAACTCAACTAGGTTCATCACTAGAACAACTAAGAACTATCATGTCCACATACTTCATTTACAACAATCTCCTTGCGGGCACATAGCACATAATATCACAAGTATCACATAATTAATCAATAATATAGTTTTCGGGATTAAAGTTAAGTTCTTTGTGTCTTTATACACCTTAACTCCATGCTCGCAGGCCTAGACATGCTTTCTCCCATCAATTCTAAATTATTAAAATATAAAATAACACAATCTTATACTTATTAAACCTAGCCTATCTGGACGCCAAGCTTTTGGAAGAAGCAAGCTGCAATAATAGTGCTTTTTCCTTTCCTTCATGTCTTGGAATAATCAATCATCTAAAAATCAAGCAATTATAAGAGTAATTAAATAATTAGTCTTCAAACAAATATCTTGAGGATTCAAATCCACTAATTCTATCCTTAATTCAAGGTCTATATCACCCCTAAGTTCAATTAACAATTAATTAGCTCTTTCAAGCTTAACCCATATCCATGAATAAAGTTTTTATGCTAAAGGTTCCATCTTTACAGAATTCAAGGTTCCTAACCATCAAAATTCATAATATAGTTTATGAAATTCATATTAGGAATCTTTAATTTATAGTTTAGAATAAGCTCTAGGTCATATTAAAAACACCCATGAGTATTCTCCAAAAGAATTTCACCATTAAAGGTCTTTTTAAGGATTCTAAGATGTTAAAGAATAAAAAGACGAAAAAATAATGGAAAAACTTACCTCAATGAAGGAATTTTACCTTAAGCTTTGGGAAATCAGCTCTCTAGGGTTGGGGGATGAAATTTGGGGGTTTTATACCTAAAATACTGCTAAAGCTTATTTAAATATCATCAGAATTTTTGCTACAACGAAATCCTATTTTAGCCCAGACAGTGCTCAGTAAAACAGTCATAATTTCTTACTCCGAATTTGGATTGACAAACAGTTTGTAGCATTGTAAAGAGGACTCATAGATGGTAGGTATTAGACCTCTTAAATCCTTATATTATAGGAAATATGGTCATTTGAAGTTATCCCTAATAGAAACCCATATAAAAATTGTATCGGAAAGAAAGTTATAAACTTACCTTTATGTTAGGGATATTGTATGATCTTAATTCATACCTAAAGAACTTTCAAACTAAAGTACTGATATTAGAACTCATGAATAATTAAATTCATCGAGCTTGAGCATATCTAGACACATCCTAAGGCTAAAATCTTTGTCGAAAAGTTTGAGGTGACATAATAAATAAAATATTAGCTATTTTAGACCCAGTTAATATCAAGAAATGAAAATTAAGAATTTTCATGAATTTACTATGGATAATTTATTAATGATGAAAACAGAATGAGCGGTATCCTTGTTACTGGAGAGTATGTGTCGATATAATCAAGGCCTTCTTTTTGTCTAAAGTCTTTCATAAAAAGTCTTGCCTTGTATTTGTTAATAATATCATAAGCTTTTATTTTCTTTTTGAAGATCTAGTTAGAACCTAAAGGTTTATTTCCACGAGGAAGAACAATTAACTCCCAAGTATGGTTGCTCATATTGAATCAATCTCACTATTGATTGCCTCTTTTCAAAAAGATGGGTCCGTATACGCCATTGCTTATTTGAATGTTTAGGCTCATTTTCAATTATAAATGTTACAAAATTTGATCCGAAGGAGGTCGACGTTCTTTGTCGCTTACTATGCCTTGAATTCTCTTCATTAAGTACATTCTCTCTTGGTTCATCCCTAGATCGTTTAGACCATTCACTAGACAACTCATGTCTAGTTTTATATGAATAAATATGTTCAAAGAACTCAATATTATCTGATTCAATTATTGTATTTTCATGAAAATATGTATGTTTGAATTTACTAAACAAAAAATTGACATGCTTTATTATTTGTAGCATATCTGATGAAAATACAATCCACAATCTTTGATCCTATTTTCACCCTTTTGAATATAGGAACTTGGACTTTGGCTAGACACCCATACACTTCAAAATATTTTAAGTTGGTTCCTTCTTTTTCATTTCTCATATGGAATAGATTGGGGCTTTGAAAAGACCCGAACCAAGGTCGAGTCGTGTCAGGTATCTCAAATCCCACGTGGATCAAAGATCACCCCCTGTACCTAACCAAACCAAACACCACACACTCCAATGTCAGATGCATTCCAAACATATAACAAGATAGCGTTCAATAGCTTAAGAAAAGTTTAATGCATTTCTATAATCAACAATCGATGACTGGCCAAACAACCAACCGATACCACCCAATAACCGCAGTAGTCCAATCAAAGCCTTCTAAATAATGATCCAAAACTGAATATCAATAAAGCATCGGGTTATGCCCCCGACAATAGCCAAAAATAAGTCTTAAGACATAAGAGGAACAAAATATGAAATGTAGACTTCTGATGTATGGAAGCTCACCACTTTAATGTCAACTCACGAGATGATCCCAAATCCTAATCACTAGGCAGGAGTAGTAGAAGTACGACAAATTCCTTCATCGCGTGGGGATACAGCGTCCAAAGACAGTTAGCGGGTTGAATGCTAGCATGTAACTCGGGGATAAGGATAACATAATGGCATGGTTAATAGTTTAACATCATTCAAACCAATGAATATAATCAAATGCATATACAATTATATACATATACATATACATATACATATACATATACATATACATATACATATACATATACATATACATATACATATACATATACATATACATATACATATACATATAAATATACATATACATATACATATACATATACATATACATATACATATACATATACATATACATATACATATACATAGATATATCAAATGTCAGGATGGGAACATGGCTTAACATTCATTTTCAAAACTTTAGCCTAGATTGTGTAGCTTAATCATCTTAACATAGTACCCACGAGCAATATGGTCCCTAACTCTGACCCCCTGGTTGGGCCTCAGTACGTGTAGCTGCACGAATTGGAGAAAGATCATATATATACGCACGGGGGACTCGAACCACTCAATATATACTCAGGTGACTGAAGCACCCGATCATGAAATATGATATGGGGGACTCGAACCATCCAATAATAATAATAGCAATAAGGTGGACTCAAACCACCTGGTCACAAGCAAGGGGACTCAAACCCTCAAGCCATAACGACCCCCGTACCATCTAGTGCATTTTTCAGTATTGGTCACTTGGACCTCCACTTTCGCGACTCATCTACACAACCCTCTTTTAAAGCCCAATTAAAACATTTATCATGCATTCCCATTCATTGAATCATATTTCACATTAAGGCATACATTGTTGGTATCGCCATACCAACTATACTTGCAAGGTAGCAACAACATGCCCAAATAATTACATCACTTGGGGAATTCATAGCCCCTTTGGTTCAATTAGGCCTTAACTTGTGAAAACATAATTTTCATAAGGTTCAATTCAACATCATAATGCAATAGTTTAAGAAGAGTACAATTCCCACATTCCTCATAATAAAATCAACTTCACAATTGTAGGTTGAGGTCATAACCACTTCAAAAGTCACAAGTTTGAGGAAAATCAAACTTCCCTAGTTCATTCACCATACCCATGCACCCACATGTTCAAAACCATATTTAAAGTATTATTAATCATAATTAAACCATGGGAAAATATTATTCAACAATAAGCATTCAAAACCCACAACCCATATTTCAAAACCATAATAATTCTATATGAACAACACATTAATACATATGATTTTTAACAAATTAACAACGAGGGAAGAGTCATATACCTGAAATAGTAAGATGTACCGAGAGAAATCACCCTTGAAAGCCCTAAGTGATCAACCTCTTGAAAACCCTAATTGTTATTGACCTTGAGGAATTTGAGAGTGTTAAGAAGTTACTTAATGTGTTTATGAGGGCAAATGATACCCTAAAGAGGTTATAAGATGTGGGTTTTAATTTGGGTAAGAGGGGAAATGTACAGAATGCCATTAACTTAAAAGCTGGAAAAGTGACGCCTTTGCCTATGATTCAATCATTGACTCATAACTACTCCTTACGAATCATCACCACGATTCATAACCAAGACAATACCACCAAGGAACCCTACATTGTTGACCTTATAACTCAGCCACATGAATCATAATAGTACCCTATGACACGTAGGGTCCATTCGCAGTCAACCTAGAACCCAAATGGGTTAAACACTGGACACCTTATGATTTGCACTCGCGACTCGTAACAAGTCCTTATGAATCATAGTGAGCCACTCGTATTCAAAGAAAAAATTAGCCACTTACTCTCTGATTTGTTTATGACTAGGGTCCCTAGGTCCCGTAATGACACTCTATGACTCATAGGGTGAGTCGTTACCAAGGCAGTGAGCTCAAACCTCAAGAAATTTTCAAGGTCCAAAATTTAGGGTGTTTTAATTCTCCCCTACTTGGATCATTCATCATCGAATGATGGGTAAAGGCAATTGCTAGCACAATTTCACTCCATATACCTCCACTCTTACCTTTAACATAGACAGAAAACAAAGATACCACAGAAATCACTTTTTCCTTTAACAATGTCAGAAAACAAAGATGCTAAGGAACATATATACCTTAAGCACGATTATCCAGAGTGAAAAACAATAATATCTACTTGGACTTTATATCCTCTTCGGCTTCCCATGTATCTTCCTCCACCTTTTGGTTCCTCCAAAGAACCTTTAATGAAGCCATATTCTTTGTTTGCAACTGACGAACTTGTTGATCTAAGATTTCAATCGAGACCTCCTCATAAGATAAGGAATTTGAAATACCCACCTTCTTTAAAGAAATAACCATTAAAAGATCTCCCACACACTTTCTCAACATTAAAGAGTGAAACACCGAATGAATGAAGCTCAAACTAGAGGGAAACTCCAATTCATACGTAATATTATGAACCCTCTTCAACACTAAGTACGAACCAATATATTGGGGGTTGAGCTTTCACTTTTAACTAAATCAAATCACTCTCTTCATGGGGGATACCTTTAAGAACACCCCATCACCAACACTAAACTCCAACTCCCTTCGCCTCATATCCGCGTAGGGCTTTTGGAGACTTTGGGTATGCTTAAGCCTATCCTGAATCACTTTTAACTTCTCTTTATCGCTTGGTGAACCAAATCTTAGCCAAATATCTCAGCCTTTCCAACTTCAACCCACCCGATGGGTGACCTATACCTCTTACTATACAAGGCCACGAAAGGAGTCATACTAATACTAGAGTGGTAGCTATTATTATACACAAACTCTATAAGAGGCAAATTATCAATCCAACTACCACCATAGACAATCACACAAGATCTAAGCATGACTTCCAGTGTTTAAATAGTCCTTTCTGTTTACCTATCCGATTGCGAGTGGAAAGTAGTACTAAGGCTCACCTTAGTTCCCAAACCTCTCTGAAAAAAATGCCAAAAGTATGATGATAACCGAGTACCATGATCTAAAAATATAGAAACATCACCCTATGCAACTTTACAATCTCTTGGTGGAATAATTCGCATAATCTTCTACCAAAAATTTAGTTCTTAGTGGAAAGAAGTGAGAAGACTTAGTCATCCTATCTATGATGACCCAAATTGAATCAAACTAATTATGAGACCGAGGAAGCATGGTAACAAAGTCCATATTAATCACTTACCACTTCCATACAAGAAACTCAATTTATTGATACAACCCTCCGAGTCTTTAGTACTCAACCTTTACTTGTTGACATACCATGCATTTAGCCACAAAACTAGCCACATCCCTTTTCATATTATTCCACCAATAAATCTCCTTAAGATAATGATACATTTTCATTGAACCATGATAAATCGTATATCGTGACTTATGAGCCTTAGCCAAGATTCTCTCTCACAACCCATTTATGTAAGGAACACATAATCTGCCTTGGTACCTCAAGATACTATAACACCCTAATTTTATGAACTGGAATGCTACACGGTGCCCATGACCCTGAAGGACCACAAGCTAACCCATGACTGATATTTGTACCTGAGCACTGAATAACCATATTGTAAAATATGCAGAAACATAATACTGTAAGGCCATAAGGTTCAAATATGAATAAATATCTGATAAAATAATGTCTAAAAATGGTATAACAATACTAACACAAATCTAAAATAACTGTTTGACATGCTGTAGTCTGAAAGCCTTTAACTATACTGAATAAGGAGTTGAAGGAACACGTCTCCAACTAACTCCATCAACTGAAAACTAAACTAAAATAACAAATAAAGTAATAATTATATCATCCTCGAATGAAGAGGACTCACTGTTGACACTGACTGCTGAAATCTGCAATGCTACTGCTGCTCTAAAACTCATGCCTTTGAACCTATGGTGAAATATTAAAATAAAATACCATAGCACAAATACGTCAGTACGACTGAATGTACTGAGTATATGAGTGAGGTACGCTATATGCAAAAGGTTTATATACATGAACAATGCTAATTGATATGAACATGAGAATACATACATGTACAGATAACTGTAACTAAACTCGTAGTGATACTAACTACTGAGTCTAAATGCTGACACATGAGTTTATTGATACTGATATATTAAATGATTGAGTTTACTAATATTGATATTTGGGTCACTAATAAGTGAGGAACTGATACTGTATTATGGAATACTGAGAGACTGATATTATATTACTGATATGTGAATAATCATTTCTGATAGTTCTGATTATGAAGAACTGGTCTGATTGACTGTATCTAATAGTCCTGAAACTGAATACTGATAACATGGTTTATCGATATCTAACATAACTGATAAGTGAGTTCTGATAACTGATATAACTGATAACATGAATGACTGTATCTGACAGTCCTGAATCTGATAGAACTATCTAAGTTCCTTACTGTATCTTAGTTGACTATATCTGACAGTCCTAAAAACTAAAGAACTATCTGAGTTCTATTACTGAGCCTGAATGACTGTATCTGATATTCCAGATTTTGTAACTAAAACTGTGGGAGAATTCATCTAACCAACATGCCCTGAATGTGCTTCAATAGCTAAATCGGGGTCCAATCTGTACCCTGATTAGAAGGGTGCCAATATCGTGCCACGGGTAAAGACAATCTGTGAGTGACCCTCAAATTTGGCAGTGTCCCCATAAGAGAACGGCGAGAATCTGCCTCATCAACTCTAAAGCTAGTAGTGTTGATGTTTCAACCTATGCAGGCTACATAGTTCTGGAACACAAGGATTGCTTTTAGGAATCTCACCCTTAATCTGGCAGTGTGGTTTCCCATTCTTTGGTTTGCTCGGTGCTGAATCCTAATCCCATCTAAATAGACACTGAACATGAATACTGTGCTGAGTTACTGAGTTCCATAGACTAACAGAATACTACTTACGACTGACTGAGTTTATGAGATTTCTGAGAATACTTAGTTACTACATTTTTCCTGAGTCACATGACTGACTGAGTTCTATGGAATATGGCTTGACTATGGATATCATGAAAACATGACATGGCTCTAGATATTTTTCAGGTACAAGTACCCCTAGGACTCGATGGAAAGAAACTGACACAACATGACAATTCTTGATCATTGGACTAAAGTCCACAATTCATAACATCATAACTTAAAGATTTCATACTATACATGTTTTTTGTAAATCCTATACATGAGAGGGATTTCATATAATTAACATGCCATGAGTTCATCAATCTAGTTTCATGATCATCCCATCAATATTCACAACCATAGCATGGAACATTTTCAATTCAAGACAATAGCATGGAAATTATGTTGAACATGAGCATGGAGCATGGACTAGTCATTTAGGACCTATTATGTCATAAAAGCATTATTTCTAGTCTCTTAGGTATTTTCACAAACACCTTACATACACATCTTAGGTATAGTTGGATTAATCAAGATTACAAGTATTCAACCACCAATTTCACATATTTATACATCATATAACACCATGGTTTCACACAAACATACAAATATCCCATCTTGGGCATCATCCAACTTCAACAACATAAATTCATGGTTCTTAATTTAAAAAAGGGTTCTTGAGCTTTATGGATGAAAGGGATCCATAAATCAACACTACGCATACCTTAGATTAAGAATCCGTGAAAATTTACTATGATCTTGGCTTGAATCTTGAAACCCCCAATTGAAACCTTACTTGTTCTTGATAATCTTGGAGAGAAATTGAGAAAAATGAGTATATTATGGTCTTAAATGTCATTAATCCCGTGTTATGGAGTATATATAGGGGTCGAAGGTGACCAAAATGCCCTTAAAGAAAGAGAGAAATACCCAGTTATCCCTCTGATGACTGTCTAACAGGCTGAAGTAAATTGATCATAACATTTTACTCCAATATTCAAATTGGATGAAACCAATTGCATTGGAAAGAAGACTCAAATATATTTCCATTGATATATAGCAGCTCTCATAGTTAATTATATACAAAAAGTTATTATCATTTGAAATTAACTAAAATTTTGACCTAAAATGCGCCCGAAATGCGGAAGCATTTCAAACTAGTGAGTTAGCCACTGAATTAAGCCCAAAATGCACCGGGAATGTGTCCAATGCATACTAGGGGCTTTCCCCATCACAACGCAACTTGAAAATCCAAAAACAGAGGTCGTGAAGGTCATCAAATAAATTCCCAAAGTTAGGCGGTCTAAAATGAGATTAAGTGTTGAACTTGAATACTTAGCAAAAATTTTATAAGTGTTGGAATCTCTCATGGAGCTTTACGAGCTGAATTTGACATGAGATTTTTACGGGATCTTATAGATACCATCGCCACCAATTTTAAAAGCTACAACCTCTTGTTGACCCATATCTCCCCTAATTTTCATTAAAATTAGATCCAATACCTGTTTCTCCTTTATTTCAGTACCAAGAGAGGATTATCCCATGTTTTGCACAAGCACACACCTATCCTTAGAGTCCAAGAGACGAACTTTAAGTTTTGCCAAACAGTGAATATTTTTCACCAATTCCCGCTTATCCTTATCCACATGAGCTAGACTCCCTATGGACAACCTACTAAGAGAATCAACAACATATTAGCTTTACCTGGGTGGTAATGGAGACTCATGTCATTGCCTTTCATCAACTTAAGCCACTTCCTCTGCCTGAGATTCACCTTCTTCTAGGTGAATACATATTGCAGGCTCTTATGATTGGAAAAGATATCTACATGGACTCCATATAAATAGTGACAACAAATCATCAATGCAAGCACCACAACCAATAACTCCAAGTCATAAGTCAGATAATTCTTCTCATGAACTTTCAACTCCCTAGAATCATAGGACACCACCCTACCATGTTGCATCAACACATAATCAAGTCCCACACGAGACACATTACCCCCGAGCAGGGTCAAAACTGGAGTTGAAGAGTACTTATCTTTCAGTTTTTCAAAACTACCCTCATAAGTATCAAACCATAAGAACTTCACATTTTTCTGGGTCAAATTAGTCAGCGGGGTAGTTTAGTTGAGAAACTCTCCACAAATATCCGATATTAACCAGCTAAACCCAAGAATCTCCAAATATCGGTTGGGTCGTAGGCCTAGGCCACTTATTAACCACTATAAATTTCTACGAATACACCATGATCCCTTCACTTGAAATGACATGACCCAGAAAAGTAACAACTTTCAACCAAAACTCGCACTTTGAAAACTTAGCATACAAATATTAATCTTTTAAGGTTTGCAATATGCTATGGAGGTGATTGACATGATCTACCTCACTCTTTAAATACACTAGAATATCATCTATAAACATGATATGAACGGATCTAGAAATTAATGGAAGAACCTATTCATCAAGTCCATGAATGTCGCCAAGGTATTAGTCAAACCAAAAGACATCACCAAAAAACTCAAAATGACCATACCGCATTCGAAATGTAGTCTTACGGATATCTACCTTCCTAATCTTTAACTGATGGTACCCAGACTTATGATCAATCTTGGAAAAGAACTTAGATCCATGAAGCTGATCAAAGAGATCATAAATCCTTGAAAGTGGATACTTATTCTTCACGGTTACTTTATTCAGTTGTCGATAATCAATACACATTCAAAGGGATCCATCTTTCTTACGTACAAAGAGAACAGTAGCACCTTACAAAAACACACTAGGACAGATAAAACCCTTGTCATGGAGATCCTTCAACTATTCCTTAAGTTTCTTCAACTTAGTCGAAGTCATTCTATAGGGCGGGATAAAGATAGGATGAGTGTCCAGAATAAGGTCAATCCCAAAGTCTATTTCCCTATCAAGAGGGATACCAAGAAGATCATCAAGGAAAACCTCAAGAAATTCATTTACCACTGGAACGGAAGGCAATGAAGGACTCTCCAGGATAGAATTTTTATCCCGGACCAAATGGTAAAGACACCCCTTGAAAATCAGATTTGGGGCTCTATGATATGATATGAACCTTTCCTTAGGCACTAGATAACTCCCTTCCTACTTAATAACCATTTTATTTTGGAATTTAAACATGACCTTATGAGTTTGATAATCTACGGAGGCATAGCACGAATGCAACCAATCCATCCCTAATATGACATCAAAATCAACCATGTCTAATTCTATCAAATCTACCAGAGTTTCTCTACCACCAAACGATACCACACAAACCCTATAGACTCTCCTTGCAACCATAGATTCACCAACTGGGTAAAAAAAGAAAAGGGATCAGGGATACACTCTGGACCAAAACCAAAATACAAGCCACAAATAGGGTCATATAAAAAAGGGTAGTCCGTAAATCAAACAAGCTATACACATCATGAGAAAAGATTTATAATATTTTAGTGAAGATATCAGGAGATGCCTCAGATTACGGATGGGTATCAAGAGTATACAAGCAATTCTGATCAGTATTGGTCATAGAAGTTGAAGCAACACCCATTGGTGCAGGAACTAATGAAGTGGAAATAGGAATCTTATTTTCCCATGAAGTAACCTTATAAGGACAATCCATCTACAAATGACCAATCTGACTATAATTAAAACACATGTTCCTTCTGTCTTCACAAAAATCACAGTATACCTGCCCACAGAATCTACAAGGAGAATATAATAGAGCTGACTGAGCCCCACTATCCTGAGATTGGTCACCTTGTTTCCTAAACCTACTATTATTATGACAATGACTGAAACACCCTAAACTTTGGCCTTTACAAAAAAATTTAAGTTTTAACATTCTTGACAGAGTACGATTTAGGCATACTACTCGTACACTATGGTATGACTTGATGTCCCCTCTTTTTTATGTTATTCAATGTATTTGGGTTGTTTTCTATCCAATATATGACATAACATCATACTGGTTGTATTGTATGATATGAGGTGTATAATGTAGGTCGTATGATGCCCAAAGTTTGGTCTAGTTAACTCTGTCCAAGGCATGATTTAAGGGTAATTCTCATACCTTGGGGTACGAGTTAGACCTAGGTGGTCATATGATGGTAAGTATAGGTTACCAAGGTAAGGTATAGTGTATAAGATAGTGTACCACTCTACCCTAGGGTATGATTTAGGGGGGTGAGTCGTACCCTCCTGTGGGTAGGTTTTAGCTATTAAGCTGAGGGTAGTCTGAAAATTTCCCATCCCAAAACCCTTATGTCTCCACGTTATATATCATGTTTTGGCCTCTCATAACACTTATCAGAAGATTAAAACATTCCAAAAACACTCTCTAACTTTCTATTGAATATTGGAGGCTAGGGTTTCAAGAGGTGTTCATCTAGAGGCTAAAGGGGTCAAGTTCTTTCCATAAATAATCTTGTATAAGGCAAGTTAATCCTCCCTCATTTTTAGTTCCAACTAAATACATGTTTTAATGTGTTTTAAACATTGATTGTGGTTCATTAATGGTGGTTTTGAAAACCAATATTGAGGGTTTTGATGCATATTGATGGGCATTGCTTACTCTTGGCTTAAAATATGTTTTCACATATCTTTTGGTGGACCTACAAAATACTTAATTTTCACTTCAATATGAATATCGAATATGGACGCAAAAATAAAATTAGAACAGAAGTTGGGAGTCTCAGCTTATGTTGTAGAACCTTACTCTCTATATTACATTACTCTATTTATATTTTGTTGTTTTCCTATTTCATCATCAAATTTTGTATAAGATAAGTTGATTGAAGAAGTTTATTTAATTAATAAAATTTTCTCTTTTTTTGTTTTGTTTTTCCACCACTCCATCTATTATAAGTAAGGGGGCGTAGGGTAAAGGGTTTCTGATACATTTGAAAAAATCAAAATCAAGACTAGAAATTTTTAATAAACTGGATTTTGTAGCTTAGTTAGGGTTCAACATTAGAGAGATTAGCATCGATTTGTATTTTTTTACTTATTGCTTTAGAATTATGGTGCTAAATTTTACATGATTTTGAGTGTTGTTGATATGGATTCAACATAGTTTCTGACTTGCAACATATAAGAGAGAGAGAGAGAATTATTTTACCTGCTACACTGCCAGTTACTTCCAATTCGCTCATACATATGAAGGTTGCAATCAAAATACAGAATTCAATGCAATTTCCAGTATTTAAATAACAATTACTTAATGTCATAATGCCAAAAATGAATATCCAATTATGATGTTGTTGAAAACTCTGGTGTGCAACATGTTGTTTTAATGTCAATGGTGCTATCTTCTTGTAGAATTTTGTTTAGATGTACTGCTCTAAGTTTGAATAAACTTAAAGATCTTTTTGGCAACATTTTTAAATTGAACATAAATTGGATTGAACCTAATTTGGATGATCATTTGCCAGATTAAATCATCTATCTTTGAACAAGCCAATGCATATAGTAACATAACTTGACCAAGTATACATATTTTTGCCTCTTAACTCTTTATACAGTCAAACCTCTCTCTAACGGCGTTGTTTGGATATTGTTAAGCTTCTAAAGCAAACATATAATATAACATACCGTAACTGTGTCACTTTGCTTTTTAAATAATGAGTATAGATAAGCTTTGATTTTTATCGGTGTTCTCTTCTTTGTGCCTCCAGTTATGATAAGTTAGCTCTTTGTTTGTGCTATTGTGCAGTGTTTCACTTATTAGGTATTATTCCTATTACTGAATTTATATTTGATTGTATATTTTTCTATAGCTTACTATGCACATGTCCTCTAACTACTCCATACAAATGCAACAATTATTTAATTTCACATGCCACCAAAATATTATAGAAAGTAATCCTAGATTCCACAAAAATAATTACATTAGGTAGTGTAGTCTTACATTCAAATTTCATGTCATACAGTTTCTTAATCAATTATTTTCCTTATAACACTACACCTGTGTAAACTATCTCAAACAAATAGGACATGTGAACTAATAGACAAGATGCAATTATTGTACCTTTTCTTCAGCTTGTAGATAGGACACCAAAATATTAGTTGCGTTTCCTGGCTATTTTTAGTTACATTCTGACTTGCAGGTTCAAGAAATATTTGTAATTGTCTGTTATTATATTGCACTTATGTCGAGAGAATGATGGTTTGGTTATTTAGTGTACACATTCCATTTAAGATGTTGACAGTCACGTAGCTCTTTATAGGCTAATTCAAGTAACTTCGTACAATAACGATTGCCAATTGAAAGAAACAAATTGTTTATGTTTTATCAAATTTGGTGGACTAGGAATTGGAAATTGATTGGAGATACTTTTAGTGATGTGTAGGGGTTAAAGCATATAGATTGTTCTCTTAGTACTTTGCCTACAACAACAACAACAACAAACCCAGTGTATTCCCACCTGGTGGGGTCTGGGGGGGATAAGATGTACGCAGTCCATACCTCTACCTCTAAAGAAGTAGAAAGGCTATTTCCGATAGACCCCCGGCTCAACACACAAGATACAATACAAATACAAAGTAAAGCAGCGAACAAGGTTACAAGATTACATAACATAACATGCATAACATAAATACGACATAAATACGGCATCCATAAGTAAAACAAAAAGAAAACAGAAAGAAAACAGAGGAAAGCACCCAGATTCGTACTAAAACAAGGAACAAGGAACACGGAATCATAACTAGGATACTACCCCCAGAAAGTAATTCCCTACACTAGCGACCCAAACTGGCCCTAGTCCTCTACCTTAATTCGCGCCCTCCAGACCTTCCTATCTAGGGTCATGTCCTCGGTGAGCTGTAACTGTTCCATGTCCCGCCTAATCACATCACCCCAGTACTTCTTCAGCCTACCCCTACCCCGCCTAAAACCATCCAACGCTAGCCTCTCACACCTACGAACCGGGGTATCCATGCCCCTCCTCTTCACGTGTCCGAACCAGATCAATCGGACTTCCCACATCTTCCACTCCACTGGGGTCACACCAACATTCTCCCTGATAGTCTCATTCTAGACTCTATCCCCTCTAGTCAGCAGACACATCCAGCGCAACATCCGCATCTCTGCCACCTTCATTTTTTGGATGTGGGAATTCTTAACTGGCCAACATTCCGCTCCATACAACATGGTCGGACGGACTACCACCCTGTAGAATTTCCTTTAAGCTTGGGCGGCACCTTCTTATCACATAACACCCCCGACGCGAGCTTCCACTTCATCCATCCCACCCCAATACGGTGCGAGACATCCTCGTCAATCTCACCGTTACCCTGGATCACGGACCTGAGATACTTGAAACTATCCCTCTTACATACCACTTGTGATTCCATCTTCACTACCACCTCATCCTCCATCCTAACGTCATTAAACTTGCATTCCAAATACTCTGTCTTACTTCTGCTCAACCTGAACCCTTTAGACTCAAGGGTTTGTCTCCACTCCTCTAATTTATCATTCACACCCCCTCGAGTCTCATCAATTAGAACTATATCATCCGCAAAAAGCATACACCACGGCACCTCCCCTTGAATACACCGCGTCAACACATCCATCACCAAAGCAAACAAAAAGGGACTAAGAGTAGATCCCTGATGCAATCCTGTCAAGACAGTGAAATGCTCTGAGTCTCCTCCCGCTGTCCTCACCTGAGTTTTTGCTCCCTCATACATGTCCTTAATTGCTCTGATATATGCCTGCGGGACTCCACTCACCTCCAAGCACCTCCAAAGCACCTCCCTGGGGACTTTGTCGTATGCCTTCTCCAGGTCGATAAACACCATGTGCAGGTCCTTCTTCCTTTACCTATACTGTTCCACCAACCTCCGTACCAGGTGAATTGCCTCCATCGTCGAGCGGCCAAGCATAAACCCAAACTGGTTTCCCGAAATAGACAATATCCGTCTCAGCCTCGCCTCGACCATGCTCTCCCAAATCTTCATAGAGTGACTCAATAACTTAATCCCCCTATAGTTAGTACTTTGCCTAAACTATAGAAAATTTTACCTTATGAATTTAGGGATCCTACCTGAAGCCTACGTCTATACAACTTTTAACTCACTTGCCTTTGCGATATTTTACCCTAACATGTTTATCAACTCTAGAGAGCTATGATGTTACTCTTCTTAATGTCCAGTTGAAAATTTTATAAAGATGCCCCTTAAATTGTGTGAAGCTATGTATTTTTTTGGAAGAGATTTGTGAATCAGTCTAGCTTAATGTTGCTTTAGTTCTATTTGAAATTGAGAAATCAAAATTTGTGTTGAAAAACGGATATGATTTTATGTCTCTTCTGTTGAAAATTTCAAAAGCTCATTTTAAAATGATGTATCTTAATATTACCCTTACCAACCTTACAGATGATGAGATACAATAGTCAATCCAGAAAAAGTTTTATAATTTTGTTTTCGGTATTTCTTATCTTAAAAAATGTGAACTCATGATGCTTCACTATATTGATTTTAAGGAACACATTAAAAGTCAAGAGAATCATTGAGAATCTAAAGCAAATAACTCTAAATGATAATATTATAGTAATTAGAAATTTCATGAATTACAAAGCTTTATTTTTTCATGTTATTGTGTTGTATTTCATTATATGCTACCTCTTTATGACGAAAACCAAAATTATTAGCAGTGTTATGCCTTGCTGATTTTGGTTAGAAACATAACCAATGAAAATCAAGTTCATATTTACCTTATCGAGGACAGTGGCCTTAGATAGAATAAGTTGAACGGTCACCTTTTTACATACATTAAGGACCATATCAATCAAGTAAGATATAACAAAGATCGACTATATAGAATTATTGATCAAGCAAGATATACTAAAGTTTATAGTTTCCTATTGAAAGTATCTTCTAGGTATTATTTTCCTTCCACATTCTATTTAGAAAGAACAATTAACCATCTTGGTGACACTTTTTATTAGTAATGTAATTTTTAGGTGGCATTTGGACTTTGGAGATGATTATTAGTAAAGCTCAGCGAAAACAATCCTAGAAAGAGTTGTGTGTTAGTTGTTTGGATTATTTTTTCCTGGAAATCCAAAGGCCCATCACCTTATAGCTTATCAGTCAAATTTTTCTTAACTTTGTTACTATAGTCAAAATCAAAATCTATGCCAACTTCTCCCAGATCTGCAAACTGTGAACCTTTCTGTTGCTTATTTTTTGCAAAATCAAATGTTTCCTCTTGAAGGTGCAAAAACATAATTGATTGGAAAGATATTCAACATCCAAGACAAGAAATAATTTTCAAATACTATCAATACAAGTACTGGAAAGCTGATCATTGTATCTTTCATGAAAAAGAATGGTAAAAAGAAAAATTGAAAATGGTGACACAAGCACAATAGACAATCTGGGTACATCAAATTGAGCAAGTACTTCTCATGTCATACATGCTTCAGAGGTGAAAACTCCACATCTAAAAAATGACCACAAGGTAATTTGCCTTTCTCAAAAGTTGTTAATAGAACTCAAATCATTGCAATCTTAATCTTTTGATTTTCTTCTCCTCACTGTTATACTTTGCTTTCATCATCAGTTAAATATTTTTTGTTCCCTATTTTCGGACTATGATTGGAGCCACTTTTTTCTGCATCCTAAAGAATATATCTAACACTGTAATGTATATATCATGTATATACCGAATATAACATCTCTTTCTATTCTCTTCTGTATATGTATGTAATGTGAATTCATATTTGATTTTTCTTCTGTTAAATCCTTACTAAGAAGGAATTCAAGGTGAAATATTTTCTTTATTTTGTTAAGGTTGTAATCTTGTTTATGAAGAGACTGTAGAGGATAAATTACAAATGTCACTGTTCTAATGTATTGCTCATTCATACCACAAAAATCATAGATAAGATCACTTGCTGCTACTTTAACTAAAGGTTGATATTCAGTCGACATAAGGAGTTTAATTTGCTACACAAATAACAAAAACAATGAAATAGAAATGAAGAAAAAGAAAGACAAAAAAGCACAGTACCTCCCACAGTGTCTTAAAAGGAGCTACAATAGCCTTAGTCAAATGCTTGACAAATTGATTTGTACCATGATAGCGGTATCTAGTATATACATAGTTAAATACCTTATTATTTTCTGGTCCATGATTTGCAAGGTTCAGAGCTTTTAATCAGAACATGTGTACAATATATTATTTTTATTTAATCATATGCCTAACATACTAACATTATAGTTTTTATTTAATCATGTGGCTGAAACTATAATATCCAAGGTGCTACACACAATTTTCTTCCTTGATTACTGATGACATTTATCCATAATCATTCAGTACAAATTTATTTTAGAATTACAAAGACTTTTGTGTAATTTTTTCCCACAACTTGCAGTGCATGATAAACATCATAGTAAACTTACCTGGCTTCATGAGAAATATATTTTATTTAATTTGCACTTCTCTGAAGTTTACACTTACCGTTAACTACTAAGTGAAGTCGGTTTATCTTACCTATTGAGTTCCTATGCGTTTATCACACTATTTTGTAGTAAAGACTATTATATTTTTTACAGGATTTATGAATTGGCAAATTTCTTCAGTTCAGCTTAGCTCGACTTCTAAAATTGACTTAATTCACTAGTAGTTTCATATCAGGTCGTTGATAAGATGCGACCGATGGTTAATATTTGCTATTATTTTTCCTTAGTTTCCTGCTCTACTTTCTGCTAAGTTTTATGTTTATATGAACTTCTTTAAATCTGATGTAGAGCTGTCACGCCCCAAAATCCCATCGGGCCGGACTGGCACCCGAAGCCGAGAAGGCCCAGGAGAACCCATTCAAATACCTATACTTTCACTTACATGTCACCAAAAATTTGGACAGCACTTCGTTGCATATAGAAGGTTCTAATTACCTGTATCAGCACAACACGCACAAATATATATATATATATATATATATAATACTTGGCCGTCGGGGCCACCACATATACAAATATAACATCACTATATAAACTTCCATGAATTTACCCTTCCTTATGTCTACAAATCCTCTAGGATATACATGACATAACTAGGGTCGGGATAAACCCCCACCCACACATGACTCTTGTACAATAACAAAACATAAGGAACCGACTCGGAAAGCTTCGAAGAAAACTGGAGCTCACCAACAATAGTTGTTTGACCTGGCTCCTATCTATGTTGTGAATGAGCTGAAGCACCTGTACCTGCAGCATGAAATACAGGTCCCCCGTGAGGGACGTCAGTACGAAATATGTACTGAGTATGTAAAGCTGTAAACAATCATATGTTTGAATTGGGTTATTGAATTCAAACACATTTGTGGAACGGTATACATTCGTTCATTTCAATCTTTACAATTATCATTTGCCATTACCTCCCCCTCCCGAACCTCCAACCACCTAACAATAATCAATATTGTACCGTACTGTGACCATTAGGCTTCCCCCAGTACATATCAACTGGGATCGACCCATGCTAGGCTTATGCCCCTGGGATACCACCCATAAACACATAAATAGGGATCGACCCATGCTAGGCTTATGCCCCTGGGATACCACCCACACGTATATCAAGTAACACACATAAGTGATCTTTTCAATAACTTAGTTCAAAACCTTTTGAGATTATTACATTAGTGTTCATGCCAATATAGTACCTTTGGAACAATGATACATCAATAGGAACCAAGTAATAAACCTTCTATACAATAACGATGTAATAAAGACTCATTGGTACATCAACAATGTGTTTAAGAATCAGCAATATCACAACAATGAAATAGGAGCCTTTTGGTATATCAATGAAATATTTTGACACTTTATAGAATGGAAACAACTTCGTTGGTAATGTAGAACAATACATGTTTTTGGACAACCTCGGAATCTTACTTGATGGAACATTGGTGTTTTCATGCCAAAGAACATCGTTAGAGTATGCTTTGCATACCTCGTTGTAGATTCGGATACCAATTCAACACAACTTCCCGCCTTTACAAATCATTTATCTACAATAAAATGTTTGGCATCTAGTATTAGCAACCCAACACCACAATTCTCTTCCATAATTCCATACAACAAATATTTGCAAAGCATTCCAAAAACTAACTTGAACAATAGGTTTATGTGTATATATATATAATCATCATTTCAATACCATATCATCACACCAAATCCCTTCACAATTCAACATAATCCAACCATGCACAAGAATAATCCAACATCATTTCCCAATCATCTTTCAACAACAATCAAATAACATAGTTCTTATGCTCACATACACACACACACACACACACATATATATATATACATATCCATATAAATAACACCAACATAATTTACATCCTTACCATAAAATGGCCCTTTTGATTTCGAAGTCCTGTTGGCACAAATAAGGGGTGCTTCTCTAAGCCCTCGAGACGGTGAACACAACTACGGAATCAATTTGGATTTTCTATGGTTGAATCACAAGATAATTGGAGTTGAACTTAGGCTAGGGTTTCTTATTCTTCAATAATTTGGATGATAAATGATGGATATGAGGCTTAGTATATGTATATAATGACCAATTTTCGTCCATGAGGTGATGGAAAATGACCATATTGCCCTTAAAATTTAAGTAAATCCGAATCTGTCCATGGTGGACTGTTTTGATAGGCTAAAGTAAATCGACCATAACTCTTTGATCCGATATCAAATTTGGGTGAAATTGGTATCGTTGGAAAGATAATTCAAAAGAATTTCATTCCATATAAATTAGGCCACCCATTTCGTCCTGTACTAGGAGTTATGATCGTTTGAAGTTGACCCTAAAAATCTGTTTTGAGAGGCTGAAGTAAAACGAGTATAAGTCCTTACTCAGATGTTGGATTTGGATGAAACCAATTGCATTAGAAAGAAGACTCTCGGGGCTTCTCATCGATATATAGCATCTCACACATTTCATTTTTTACAAGGAGTTATTATCGTTTAAAGTCAACCCAAAAATCCGTTTGGCTGCAATACTTTTGTTTGCAGAAAATTTCTGCACATTTACTGTTCATTGCGTCCACCGTTTTCAAGTTTCGAACATGCTCGCTTATATCCGATACTCATTTGTTTTCAGAAATCTTTATATATTTGGAAAGATAACTCGATAAACTTCTTATAAAAACTTCGACGAGCAAATTCCGGTATAAATAAAGTCGATTCCTATACACATATAATCAAACTATACACTTGAAACCATCTCAAAATAATCAATACTCATACTTAAACTCATATATACCTAACTTATGATCAATACATATACTCCAACACATATAACCATGGCTAATGCACATAATTAAGTACGGGGTGTTACATCCTTCCCCCCTTAAGGACATTCGTCCTCGAATGTGAATGTAGTTATTTACCCGAAACAAGTTCGAATTCATAATTGATATTCACGTCATCATATAGATATTATGCAGATGTAAAAACTTACTTGTTAGTGTCCCAGTCCACTCCTTACACTTCTTTTTCACCTTTGAACAAATAAGGGTATTTTGATTTCATTGCTTCCTCCGCTTCCCATGTAATCTCTTCCCTTTGCTGATTTCTCCAAAGTACTTTCACCGATGCTACTTCTTTATTTATCATCTTCTTAACTTGACGATATAATATAGCAATAGGCATCTCCTCATAGGTAAGATCTTCTGTTACTTTCACATCTTCAGTAGAAGTAATAAGGGACGGATCTCCGATGCACTTTCGAAGCATCGATACATGAAATACTGGATGCACTGATGAGAGTTCCTGGGGTAGCTCTAATTCATAAGCAACTTGCCCACATCTTCGAATAATCTTATACGGGCCTATATATCGTGGACCCAACTTTCCTTTCTTGCTAAATCTGATCACCCCTTTTATTGGTGATACCTTCAAAAATACCCAATCGCCTAACGAAAACTCTAGCCCTCTTCTTCTACTATTTGCATATGACTTGTGTCGACTTTGGGATGTTTTCAATCATTGCTGAATCACCTTGACTTTTTCTATGGCTTGATACACAAGATCCGGTCCGAACATAAGAGTTTCACCCGCTTCGAACCATCCTATTGGTGATCTACACTTCCTCCCATATAAAGCTTCATATGGTGCGATTTTGATACTTGAATGATAGCTGTTATTGTAGTCAAACTCAATAAGAGTTAAATGATCATCCCAGCTGCCTTTAAAATCTATACCACATGCTCGTAGCATATCTTCAAGTGTTTGAATGGTACGCTATTCTTTTCCATCCGTCTGAGGGTGAAAAGCTATACTCAGATTCACTTGTGTTCCCAAACTCCGTTGGAAAGACTTCCAAAAGTTTGTGGTAAATTGAGTTCCCCGATCTGATATAATAGAAGTTAGCACTCCATGTAATCGGACTATTTCTTTAACATACAACTTCGAATATTCTTCAACTGTGTAAGTGGTCTTAACGGGTAAGAAATGTGCGGATTTAGTAAGCCTATCCACAATCACCCATATAGAATCAAATTTCCGAGCTGTACGAGGCAAACCTGTAACAAAATCCATGTTGATCATGTACCACTTCCAAATTGGAAGATCTATGCATTGCATATAGCCTCCGGGCTTTTGATGTTCCACTTTAACTCGTTGGCAATTTGGACATTCAGCTACAAATTCTGCGATGTTCCTTTTCATGTCATTCCACCAATATACATCCTTCAAATCTTGATACATTTTGGTTGATCCTGGATGAATGGAATACCTTAAAAAATGTGCCTCTGTCATAATCTTCTTTCTTAGCCCATCTACATCCGGCACACACAATCGGTTTTGGTACTGACGTACTCCTTCTTGTGTAAGCTCAAATGCCTTGGTCGCACCACTTTAAACGTTCTCCTTAAGCTGTAATAAAATAGGATCTGCATATTGCTTCTCTTTCACTTCAGCTACTAATGAAGATTCCGCAGAATTATGTACGATAAGCTCTTTGTCTGGAGTTTCAAGAAGGCGAACTCCCAAACTAGCTAACTGGTGAAGATCCTTAATCATCCCTTTCCTTTCTATAGGCGCCATCATAGCCTTACGACTTAACGCATCAGCTACCACATTTGCTTTCCCTGGATGGTACAAGATATCATCATAGTCCTTTAATAGTTCAATCCATCTCCGCTGCCTTAAATTTAGATCCTTCTGATTAAAAATATATTGCAAGATCTTATGGTCAGTATATATATCAACATGAACCCCATATAAGTAGTGGCGCCATATCTTTAAAGCAAAAATAACTATTGCCAGCTCAAGATCGTGTGTTGGATAATTTTTCTCATGTGGCCGCAATTGTCTAGAAACATATGCTATTACCTTACCATGCTGTATCAATACACATCCTAAACCAATTTTGGAAGCATCACAATACATTGTATACCCTTCGGTGCCTTCTGGAAGTACCAACACGGATGTAGAAATCAACTTGTTCTTTAAATCTTGAAAACTCTTCTCACAGGCATCATTCCATTGGAATTTGGATGCTTTATGGGTTAGCTTGGTTAAGGGTGCTGAAATGGAAGAAAAGTCTTTAACAAACCTTCTATAATAATCAGCCAACCCGAGAAAACTACGAATCTCCGTAGGTGTTGTGGGACTTGGCCAGTTCTTCACAGCTTCTATCTTTTGAGCATCAACCTTTATCCCTTCACTAGATACAATATGACCCAAAAATGCCACCGACTTTAACCAAAACTCACATTTAGAGAACTTTGCATAAAGCTTACAATCATGAAGAGTCTGCAATGCCTATCGTAAGTGATTGGCATGGTCCTCTTCTGATCTAGAATAAACTAGAATATCATCTATAAAAACTATCACAAATACATCCAGGAATGGCTTAAACACCCTATTCATCAAATCCATAAAAGCTGCAGGTGCATTTGTTAGCCCAAATGACATAACTAGAAACTCATAATGACCATACTGTGTTCGGAAAGTTGTCTTAGGTATATCCTTCTCTTTGACCCTCACTTGGTGGTAACCTAACCTCAAATCAATCTTAGAAAAACACTTGGCGCCCTGTAACTGATCAAATAAATCATCAATTCTTGGGAGAGGATATTTATTCTTAATAGTCACCTTATTCAATTGCTGATAATCAATACACATCCTCAGTGAGCCATTCTTTTTGCGTACAAATAACACTGGTGCTCCCCCAGGGGGACATACTAGGCCTTATG
Source organism: Capsicum baccatum var. pendulum (assembly GCA_030864225.1). Classification (NCBI taxonomy): domain Eukaryota; kingdom Viridiplantae; phylum Streptophyta; class Magnoliopsida; order Solanales; family Solanaceae; genus Capsicum; species Capsicum baccatum. Next base: position 234,864,916 of record CM061560.1, on the reverse strand, counting down.
AATCCCTTCTCTAGCAAATCTTTCAATTGCTCTTTCAATTCTCGTAATTTTGTTGGGTCCATTCTATACGGAGGAATGGAGATTGGTTGGGTGCCTGGTATTACATCAATACCAAACTCTACTTCTCGTTCAGGAGGCAAACCTGGAAGATCTTCAGGAAATACATCAGGAAATTCATTTACCACCGGAACAACGTGAAGAGTTGGTGGCTCCGCTTCTGTATCCCTTACTCTAACTAAATGATATATGTATCCCTTGGAAAACATTCTTCTTGCGTTAAAATAATAAATAAATCTACCTCTTGGCGCGCTAATTTCACCTTTCCATTCAAGGACTAATTCATTTGGAAAATGAAAATATACCTTTTTCATGCAGCAATCAATTATGGCATAACAAGACGCCAACCAGTCCATACCCATTATAACATCTAAATCTACCATTTCTAACTCTACAAGATCAGCCATCGTATCACGACCACAAACAGTTACTATGCAGTTTCGATAAACCTTTCTAGCTATAATAGATTCCCCAACCTGTGTGGATACTTCAAATGGCTTAACTAATAGTTTGGGTATTCTTTCGAACTTTCCAGCAACCAATGGAGTAACATAAGATAATGTAGAACCGGGATCAATTAAGGCATATAAATTGAATGAAAAGATAGACAACGTACCCGTAACCACATCTAGGGAAGCCTCTAAATTCTGTCAATCCGCTAGAGCATACGTATGATTTTGAGCCCCGCTAGAACCCGTGGCTCCTCTAGCACCTCTAACATGACCCATTGGTTGTGCACCCCTTCCTGAATAAGGCATCAATGACGATGATGCAAAAAATGACCCCGTAGGTTATGGCATACCCCCTATGTCCATTTGTGGGCATTCCCTCATCATATGCCCCGACATACCTCACCAAAACCAAACATTGGTCCCCAACCGACATGCGCCTAAATAATACCTTCCATATTTATTGCATGGATCTCGAGGAGGTCTCGATTGGCTCATATTCCCTTTCCCTTGGTATCCCACTATCCGCAAACTCTCACTCTCACTTCTATGCCCAAATTGATTTCCTCTAGACCCTTGGAACTATGGTGGGGCACTAGCTGCAGAATAAGAAGATAATGGCCTAGGTGGTCTAGCATAAAACTGTGGTCTAAACCCTCCTTAAGATGCCATAAACTGCCCTGTAGATCTGGCCCTCTTGGAATATCCTCTTTCTTATTCCTGTGTTCTTCTCCTCTACCTCTGATCTTCCATTTCTGTGCAAAAGCTTGGATCCTCGCTATGTCCATATCTTTGTTCAAAGCGGCAATAGTACAATCTCTAACCAGATATGGATTTAGCCTATCCACATATTGATGAACTCTGTCATCCATAGTAGCTACAACATTAGGAGCATATCTCGACAAGGGATTAAATCGGAGGCTATACTCCCTCACGCTCATATTCCCCTGACGAATATTTAAAAACTGATCTGCACGGGCCTGACGAATCTCGAATGGAAGATAATGATCAAGGAATGCCTCTTTGAACTCTTTCTAAGTAGCTGGGGGTGCATCAATACCCCTAGATCGTTTCAAGTCCTCATACCAATATATAGCCTCCCCTTTAAATCCATATGCCGCTAACTCCATTGTCTCTCTATCCGTTACATGCATAACATCTAAGGCCCTTTGAATTTGATCAACAAAGTCCTGTGGGTCCTCATTAAGATCTGATCCAGTAAAAGTAGGCGGATCCATCTTAAGAAAATCCTGTGTTCGAAGACTAGCCGCCCTATCTATACCACTAGGACCTGCAGTAGGAATGGCTTGCCCTTGAGCTTGCCCAGCAACTATACGAGTCAAAAGTTGCACTGCATTTCTAAGATCTTATCTTGATCAACAGCATTAATAGGTGGCTCTAGGGATATAGTTCTCCTCCCTCTTATTTCTTCCGGACTGGGGGAAGTTTTTGATGCATGCTCAGCTTGAGCCTCACTTTGATTAGCTGGTATAGTGGGTGACTTACTAGTCCCCTCTCCGGCAGCCACATCTACTTGCTTACCGGTATTCTTGTTTCTGGTAACCGAGATCATTACTATAATAAGAGAAACAAAATGATTCAGTCGTCAACTATGACTTCATATACAATATAAACTCTATCGCTCGATCTAAGACGTGAAGAAAAGAAACAATTCCTAAATGTCCATAGCCTCCTGTTTATAGATGCGGTGCACAACACACCGATAAATAAGACTCTACATAGACAGCTTTGTAGACTCACTAGGACTAACTTCTCTGATACCACTTTTGTCACGCCCCAAAATCCCATTGGGCCGGACTGGCACCCGAAGCCGAGAAGGCCCGGGAGAACCCGTTCAAATACCTGTACTTTCACCTATATGTCACCAAAAATTTGGACAGCACTTCGTTGCATATAGAAGGGTCTAATTACCTGTATTAGCACAATACACACAAATATATATATATATATATAATACTTGGCCGTCGGGGCCACCACATATACAAATATAACATCACTATATAAACTTCGATGACTTTACCCTTCCTTATGTCTACAAAGCTTCTAGGATATACATGACATAACTATGATCGGGAAAAACCCCCGCCCATACATGACTCCTGTACAATAACAAAACATAAGGAATCGACTCGGAAAGCTCCGAAGCAAACTGGAGCTCACCAACAATAGATGTATGACCTGGCTCCTATCTATGCTGTGAATGAGTTGAAGCACCTGTGCCTGCAACATGAAATGCAGGTCCACCGTGAGGGACGTCAGTACAAAATATGTACTGAGTATGTAAAGCTGTAAACAATCATATGTGATATGGGGGATCAAGAAAATCAGACGCAAGTGAATAAATCATAATAGAAGTGAACCACACTTCATAAACACTTTTAGGATCATGTACATTATCATTAATCTGAATTGGGTTCTTGAATTCAAACACATTTGTGGAACGGTATACATTGGTTCATTTCATTCTTTACAATTATCATTCTCCATTACCTCCTCCTCCCGAACCTCCAACCACCTAACAATAATCAATACTGTACCGTACTGTGACCATTAGGCTGCCCCCAGTTCATATCAACTGGGATCAACCCATGCTAGGCTTATGCCCCTGGGATACCACCCATAAACATATAAATAGGGATCGACTCATGCTAGGCTTATGCCCCTGGGATACCACCCACACGTATATCAAGTAACACACATAAGAGATCTTTCCAATAACTTAGTTCAAAATTTTTTGAGATTATTACATAAGTGTTCATGTCAATATAGTACCTTTGGAACAATGATACATCAATAGGAACCAAGTAATAGACCTTCTATATAATAATGATGTAATAAAGACTCATTGGTACATCAACAATGTGTTTCAGAATCATCAATATCACAACAATGAAATAGGAGCCTTTTGGTATATCAATGAAACATTTTTACACTTTATAGAATGGAAACAACTTCGTTGGTAATATAGAACAATACATGTTTTTGGACAACCTCGGAATCTTACTTGATGGAACATTGGTGTTTTCATGCCAAAGAACATCGTTAGAGTATGCTTTGCATACCTCGTTGTAGATTCGGATACCAATTCAACACAACTTCCCGCCTTTACAAATCACTTATCTACAATGAAATATTTGGCATCTAGTATTAGCAACCCAATACCACAATTCTCTTCCATAATTCCATACAACCAATATTTGCAAAGCATTCCAAAAACTAACTTGAACAATAGGTTTATGTGTATATATATATATAATCATCATTTCAATACCATATCATCACACCAAATCCCTTCACAATTCAACATAATCCAACCATGCACAAGAATAATCCAACATCATTTCCCAATCATCTTTCAACAACAATCAAATAACATACTTCTTATACTCACATGCATATATATATATATATATATATATATATATATATATATATATATATATATATATATATATATATATATATATATATATATATTCATCTGTTTTCAGAAATCTTTATATCTTTGGAAAGCTAACTCGATAAACTTCGCATAGAAACTTCGACGAGAAAATTCTGGTATAAATAAAGTCGATTCCTATACACATATAATCAAACTATATACTTGAAACCATTTCAAAATAATCAATACTCATACTTAAAGTCATTTATACCTAACTTATGATCAATACATATACTCCGACACATATAACCATGACTAATACATGTAATTAAGTATGGGGTGTTACAAGAGCCCATGAACTTCCAATAATAATATGCAAATTAGAAACTAATATTCTTTCATGCAACGGGTCTCAGTCATACGTTTGTAGAGCTCAATCTGAGGATGCATCATCTCTTTTATTTTTTATTTATTTAAATAATATTTATAGTTATAAAACTTGGATCCTTAATGTTCATATACATGTATGTATGTATGTATATTATATATGTCCACCTGTGTGTGTATATCTCTTTATGGGCTTTTGATCCTGCTCGAGCTTTTTTAGTCCAACATAAATCCTAAAACTTAAAGTTGCAATCTTTATATATTCGAAGTGACCTATCTGAAAAAAAAAAGGCATATTTGAAGATTCTGAACAATGTATTTGATAACTTAAATATATTTTTTTGCATTGGGCACGTGTTGACACGGGCCTTGCACCTCTAGTATATTTATATATAATTGACACATAGATACATAGAAGAAAAGAGATTCAAGCGAAATTTAAAAGAAATTCTAATGTGTCTATATTTCAAAATTATGATACATTTATAATTGAAATTTTGATAAAATTTTGTACAGTTAGTACATAGAAGAAGGGAAGATTCAATTTTTTATACATAAATATAATTGATTTTATCAAGAAAAACGGCTCAAATATGTCATCAAATTATTGAAAATGACTTATCTATGCCATCTGTTATAAGTTTGGTTCATATATGCCATCGCCTTTAAAAGTTTGGCTAAATGCCACAGCAATTACAGAAAAATTCATTTGTGTGCCATTAATTTGTAATTGTGATTTTGTAAAAGTATTTTTGCCACATGATCTCTTATTTGAAATCCAGTCACCAAATCTAAATGAACAAATATTACTTAAATCAAAATAAAAAATTATACCCATTAAAATAAGATTCGACACAATTAATGGGTTTGATTTTTCTTTTAATTGTCAAATTTTTATTTTTAATAAATTCGAATTTTATTTTAATGGATCCAATTTTAATTTTTTAGTTTAAGTAATATTGATTGATTTGAATTTGGTAATGTGAATTTCTAATAAGAGGTCACGTGACAAAAAGGATTTTAAAAAAAAATTATTACAAAATAATGGCACAAATAAACCTTTCTGTAACAACAATAACATAGATGATCCAAACTTTCAGTGGAAGTGGCATAGATGAGACAAACTTACAATAAATGGCATAGATGAATCATTTATAATAGTTCGATGGTGTTGACACCCAATTTTTGCTCTCCGTGCTTAAAATCGTCTTCAGGCTTCTTGATCGTTAAAGAGCACAAAATACAATTTTCACATATTTTTTATATTTGTTAATAAATTATTGATATTCATCCTTACTTTAGAATTTTATCAATTTATCTTTATATTTTTACTTTTTATAATTTATTGATAATTCTTTGTATATTAGAATTTTTATCAATCATTATCGTCTTTAATATTTTTTCACAATCATGACATCATATTTTTATAATATTTTTAAATTAATTATATTTTAATAATTTCAATATTCTTTTATATTTTCCTATAATTACACATCAATACATGTATCTTTGTATATTTATTATAATCCGCAAATACTAAGTTGGATTAATTATTTTCACACAGTATAACACAAAAATAAAGAGGAGACAAACTTCAGAGGGTAGGTTTTAAATTCCTACCATCTCAGCATAAAAAAGAGAAGCCACACAATTTCTTTAAAAATAACAATATATACACACCCACACTAACACACCACAAATATATGCACAATACACACACACACACATTTGATCTCTCTCTTCTTCTTTTTTCTCTCAAAACCAAAGTGTCGATCGTCGGAGCTTCGGTGAATGAACTCTGGCCACCACCACAACGACCCCCGACTCCCTCCCCTCCTTCCCGTAGCTGAAAACCCCCACCACCACTGAAATTTGGTGATCTAAAACAACCAGCACCGCCCTCCATTTCTTACTGGCTCGCCGAAGGTGATGATGGACGAGCCACCACTACCGCTGCTTGTCCTCATCCCCTATCATTTTCGCTATTGTTTGGCTGGGAGAGGCCGGATCTGGCCGTGTTTTTCTTTTTTCGACGTTGCTCCGATGAAACTTCTTTGAAGCAACGTCGGTTACCTCGCCTCTTTTACTTCGGATTTTGGCGAACTATTTTGGGGTTGTTTGACTTTGGATTGTTCTCTCTATTTTTATTTTATTTTCGTAACTACAATGGTTGTTTTTGGACTAAAATCGATCGAAACATCTCTTATTCGGTTAACTGAGCTTTTTAATCTTGTGTCATTATTTTGACTGGTATGCATAGATCTAGTCGTATTTTATTTATTCGGGTTACTTCTTTAAGTTTTTCATCATTTTAATGCATTTCTATGAATTGTTTGGCTGTTTTTGTTGAATTTTATTTTTTTCTGCAAGTCATGTTGCCTTGTTATGCAGTCCTGTTTTATTTTGATTTGTTATATTATTTTATTAACTATGGCTTGTTGTTGGATTTTTTTTTTGAAGTGTTTGGTTGTGCTTTCCAATGAATCAAGCATCATTTTTTTTTACTCTTAAATTATTCTTTTACTTTAATTATTCATTGTTATCATTGCTATTCTACTATTTTTTATCACTTATTATTTCATTGCCAATTTGTCGGTGTTTCTATCTTTATTACTTGCTCATGCTGTTGTTTTGATTGTTACTGTTACTCTATTAGTGGCTTTTCTAGTAATTTTTATGCACTTTTATGCCTATAATTAATGTGAATTGATAAATTTGGCCAATGAAATTATCTCTCCATCGGATACTTGAGGTCACTCCATTATGAAAGACGGATTTTATTTTCTTAAATTTACTATTTTATATCAGGGACCAATACTTGACCGATTAAGAAATTTTTCGGCGATTTTCGAGGCCTTCACAAATAAAAAGATGGATATTGCGTATATAAATACGTAATAAAATAAAATTTTCAAGCGATGACGAAATTTTTTGTAATAACGCAATAGATTTTATGATTCGTATCTTGAAAAGGCAATTTAGGACGGCCAACAAATTGAGCAACCACTTCGTAGTCATGACGTATTTAAAATTTAATTTGAGCCCACCTTTTAGCAAAAGTTATATTTTTAAACACATATATGCGCACGTACCTTTTAAATTTAATTTAATAATTATTTATTTGTTACTAACATTTTTGTTATAAGTGTTTATACAGGTGTTTAGGAATACTCGTCGGGAAAGACATTTAAAGAAGACTTTAAATTGTGTTGTACTTTTATATTCTTATACTTGTACAAATATTATCATAGTAAGATTTTATTTTTTGGGGTGTTGGGCGGTATATTCTTTATGTTACATGATTATCATCACGAATTAGGCAAACTTAGACCGTTAATATTTATCTTAAAATTGATTTAGATATTTAATCAAATAATTCACACTTTTTTTACATTAACAAATATTACGTAGTCTTTTCCTTAGAACAATTTTTTCTTTATTCAATTTTTTCTTTACATTCATATTTATATACTTTGTTTATATATATTTTACGACAGCATACACATTATATTATTTCAATACTTATTTTATATTTGTATTTACAAACATTGATTTTTTTCTTCTCCTTTTTTATAAATCTAAGTCTAGTCAAAAATTACATTTGTGGATTCTGAAGGGTGTCTAACCCCTTCCCTTCGGAATAATTTGAACCCTTATATAGAATTCAAACTGGTTTCGTAGATTAAATAAAGTCAGACTTGTTAAACAAATAAATAGGTTTCCTATTTTTCCTTAAAAGTTAGGTGACAAATCTGTACAAAATTAATTTTTTTATAGTGCATAATGTCGTGCTCATTTTGACCTTAGGTAAAAATCGGGTATGATAGTTTGACGACTCTGTTGGGGATGCAAGGTTCTAACCATTACAGATTTAGGTAAATATTTATATTTTTCTGCATTATTTTTTATTTATTTCTAATTGTCTTGATTTATCTTGTTTGTGTGGTATACATTGTTATTTATTTTGTACAACTTATTTATTTTTTTCATTTCCTTATATAAACTGTCACCCCGTTCATATTTCTTTCATTTGGGAAAAGCTGACACAATCACACATGCAAGTGAGGTGTATTTTGCGTACCCGCAAATTTCTTTCAAAATCCTAAATTTTAGGAGAGTTGGCGTAAGCGTAGGTGTCCGGATCTTTTTCTGTGTGCTCGTGTAGCCTTCTCACTCAAGTAATCCACTCGAGAACCATAATTCTAACAAACCCACTCTTCATAGAATAGAACTAATCCAACATCTTTTTAGGTACATGCATCATTAGTCATCTTTATCCAAATGTCCAAAGGGTTCATGAACCAAGTGGCACGTTATCATAGTCCTTGTACATATTTGAAAAATGATTATGCATATAAATTAATTATTTTCTCTAAATTGATTTGACTTTAGTAGGATGGTGTAATCCAACCTTTCTTTTGCATGGCAGATCAGTTAAAAGATGCACCTTAGCAATATTGTCAATAATTGTGTATAGGTTTCAACTACGTTTTGACCTGATTCTTATTCAGACAAGATATGTAGGCAACCCTAAATTAGGGTTCGATCTCTTCACTGTTTTGAAATAATTTCGCTGGAATTCAATTGGGACATTTTTCAAAAACAGTTCAAAGACACTCTCCAAAAGTCTTTAAGAGTGCAAATTCTCAATAACATTAGTGCCTAGCTGGCCTACGTCCAAATCCTTGCCCAATTTTGGTCCGAGAACACCTAGCTTCTTCTTATTAACATTGTAAACCATTAAATTTACGTCATATCGATCCCCACTTTCAAAGAAAGGGTTTAATATTATTTCATTCATAATAATCCTTCCAACTGTGGCAAATAATGTCATAATTCCTACAATGTCTGACTTTCTCAATCTTATCTGCATACCAAAGTTCTGTCAAAGCTCTCCTCATGCGTGACGCCCATCCTCTTAATCATCTAATTGGAATAATTTTAATGCTAAAAATAGTTCTTTCCTGATCATTTCTCACATTATTCTCATGGATGACCATCACTTTTTATAATTATACATTGCCTAGAACCAAGCAAGAATGGTAGGGCAGCCCTTCGATGTCCAGATCTCATAATAGTATGGATGGAAGGCCTAGCTATCCCGTATATGCTAGATATGGTAAAAACCATCCTGGTGAGTTATTTTTGGGATAGAAAAGTTGTTTTGGATGTGCTCAGTTAGGCCATGGTATCAAGGAATACCTGTATGTTAAGCAAGAAAGATGGGTTGTTCATTCCCAGACTTAGGCTACTAGTGCAACAGCTTCTGTAGCTCGCCCAGCTCTTCCCTAGGACGCATCATCCAGTACTGATGGAGCTCAGTGCCAGAATCGATTCTATACTTTACTCTTCTGCCAGGAGTAGGAGAGCTCCCCATATATTATTACTGGTATGCTTCGTGTCTTTCATTTTAATGTTTATGTGTTGTTAAACCCAGGGTTAAATTTCTCGTATGTGACTCCGTTAGTTGCAGTAAATTTTGGGATAGATCCTGAAGAGATTTCTAAGACCTTCTCCGTGTCCACTCCAGTTGGTGAGTCAGTCGTTGCCAAATAGATCATTAGAAAGTGTTCCATTTCTGTCCTTCATAAGATCATGTTAGCAGATTTGATAGAATTAGATATGGCTGACTTTGACCTTATTCTTGGTATGAATTGGTTCCATTCCTATTATGCATCTATATATTTTTGCACCCGAGTGGTGAAGTTTTAGTTTCCTGATGAGCCAGTCTTCGAGTAGGAAGATAATTCAGTGTCCCCTAAGAGTCATTTCATATCTTATCTTAAACCTAGAAAGTTGATATCAAAAGGGTGTATCTATCATCTAGTTTGAGTCAATGATACTAAGTCTGAGGCTCCAACCGTTCAATCAGTCCGCGTAGTAGATAAGTTTTTGGAAGTTTTTTCTGAAGAGTTGCTAGGGATACCTCCCAAAAGGGAAATATAATTTAGAATCAATCTTCTTTCTGATACTCAACCCTTCTCTATTCCACTATATCTTATGGCTCCTGCTGAGCTTAAAGATTTAAAAGAGCAACTCAAAGACCTCTTAGATAAGGGTTTCATAAGGCCCAGTGTTTCTCCATGGGGTGCTCCCATCCTATTCGTGCATAAGAAAGATGGTTCTCTATGAATGTGCATTAACTATCACCAGCTAAATAAAGTCATAATTAAAAATAGATATCCTCTCCCCAGAATTAATGACTTATTTGATCAACTTCAATGTGTAAGTTATTTTTCCAAGATAGACCTTAGATCCGGCTACCATCAGCTTAGAGTAAGGGAATGTGATATCCCGAAGACAGTTTTTAGAACCCATTATAGTCATTTTGAATTCTTAGTCATGTCTTTCTGGCTAACAAATGCCCCAGAAGCCTTCATGAACTTGAAAAACTATGTGTCAAATATTACCTAGACAAGTTTGTCATAGTCTTTATCGATGATATCTTTGTCTATTCTCGTGATGAGGATGATCATGCAGACCAACTTAGAATTATGTTGCAAACTCTTAAAGATCACTGATTTTTCGCCAAATTCAACAAGTGTAAATTTTGGGTAAGTTCAGTAACTTTCCCCGATCATATTATTTCTGGTGATGAGTTGATCCCCAAAAGACTAAATCCATGAAAAATTGGCCTAGACCCATTTCTCCATCAGACATTAGTAGTTTCTTGGGTTTAGCTAGCTATTATAGACAGTTTTTTTAGGGGTATTCGTCCATTGCATCTCCCATGACCAGATTGACTCAAAAGAAAGTTAAGTTTCAGTGGTCAGATTCTTATGAGAAGAGTTTTAAGGAGTTGAACACTCAACTCACTTCAGCACCAGTCTTAGCATTACCTGATGGTACATATGGGTTCGTTGTCTATTGTGATGCCTCTAGAGTTGGTTTGGGTTATGTTTTGATGCAAAGAGGTAAGGTCATAGCCTATGCCTCTAGACAGCTTAAACCTCAAGAAAAGAACTATCCTATTCATGATCTTGAGTTAGCTTTTGTTGTATTTGCTTTGAAAATATGGAGGCACTACCTTTATGGGGTACATGTTGATGTGTTTACAGACCACAAAAGTTTGCAGTATGTGTTTACTCAAAGAGAGTTGAATCTCTATCAGAGAAGGTGATTAGAATTATTGAAAAATTATGACATGAGTATTTTGTATCATCCGAGAAAGGCCAATATTGTGGTAGACTCCCATAGTAGACTATTAATGGGTAGTGTTGCTCATGTGGAGAGTGATAAGAAGGAGTTAGTTTTGGAAGTTCATCGATTGGCTAGATTAGGTGTTCGTTTAGTTGATTTGGTTGAGGGTAGAATTTGGGTGCAGAGTAGCGCAGAATCTTTCATAATTTTTTAGGAGAAGGAGAAACAAGATCAGGACCCCATCCTAGTAAGCTGAAGGAGTCGGTTAGAGATCAGAAAGTAGAGGTATTCTCCCAAAAGGGAGATGGCATGTCGAGATACCAGAGTAGATTAGATATGTTGAGCGTTGATGATTTGAGACAGCGGATTGTGGCTGAAGTGCATGCTGTGCGTTACTTCATTCACCATGATGCTACGAAAATATACCGTGATTTGTCAGAAATCTATTGGTGGAATAGTATGAAGAAAGATATTACGAAGTTTGTAGCTAGGTTTTCTATTTGCCAAAACAGGTCAAGATGGATCACCAAAGTCCTGGTGGTACCTTGTAAGAATTTAGTATCCCCACTTGGAAGTGAAAAGAAGTGAACATGGATTTCGTAATTGGGTTACCCCATTCGCGACGTCAGCATAATTCGATATGGGTATTGTAGGCTGGTTAACCAAATCAGCCCATTTCCTACCAGATCATACGTCCTACTCAGTTGAAGATTATGCTAAGTTGTATATTAGAGAGTTGGCCAGATTGCATAGAGTTCCTTCGTCTATCATTTCAGATAAAGGTACTTAGTATACCCCTTATTTTTGGAAAACCTTTCAGAAGGGTCTTGGTGCTCAATTCACCTTAGTTCAGTTTTTCATCCTCAGAAAGATGGTCAGGCTAAAAGGACTATTCAGACTCTAGAAGATATGTTAAGGGCATAAGTGCTTTACATCAAGGGTGGTTGGGATGAGCATTTGTCATTGATTGAATTCGCCTACAATAATAGTTATTATGCTAGCATTCAGATGGCCCCGTTTGAGGCTCTCTAAGGGAGGATATATAGATTACCTATTGGTTGTTTTAAAGTGGGTGAGGCTGCTATGATATGTCTATATGTAGTGTTAGAAGCTATGGAGAAAGTCTAGTTGATTCGAGAGAGGTTGAAAATAGCTCAGAATTCTCAAAAATCATATGCAGATGTGAGGAGAAGAGATCTAGAGTTTGAAGTTGGTGATTTAGTTTATTTGAAAGTTTTACCCATTAAAGGGGTGAAGAGATTTGGCAAAAAAGAAAAGCTTAGTCCCTGCTATATTGGTCCCTACAGAATATTGAGCCATGTTGGGAAGGTGGCTGTAATATCCTGTACTTTTCGTAGATTGAATTCATCCCTAGAATGTTAAAGAATATCTTCCAAGAAAGATAATATTTTTGTCATGTGGAATTTTTCAGTTTTAGACCCTCCAATATGTAGGAAATTTAATTAGCTTTCCAACGATATAAGATTCGCCTTAATCCGATAACCGAGTAAGAAGTTATCGCGATTTTAAGTTTCAATCATAAAACACTGTGATTTAGGCCCGTAGCACGTCACGGAGAAGTGTAAAATGACAATTGTCAAGTTTCAGTGGCCCTCTGTGATAGCCCTACGTCGTGGAGAAGCCCATTTTCCCAATTGTCCCATTCCAGTGACCCTCCGCGATGTTGGTGCGTTGCGTCGAAGGCCAAATTGGCATTTCTATAGGGCACTGTGATGGTATATCGCGTTGAAGTTCCACGTCCCAATTGTCAAAATCTAGTGGGATAATGCGCTAGCTTCGCATCGCGGAGGACACCCATTAACCAGTTGACAATTTCCAGAGAGCCACCGCGATAGTGGCGCGTCGTGGTGGCCCACTAAATTGAGATTTTTGGTCCTCTTTTTAGTTCCATCTAGAATTTTAAAGAGGGCATTTTGGTCAATTACCAAGGCCCCAATCCATCCAACACACAAGATTTAACACATTCCAAGGCACTTTATGCTTATTTCATCTATTTTCTCTCAAAACAAAACCTTAGATCATCAAAGCTTACTCCTCAAGAAATCTAATTTCTCCAATAATTCTCCAAGGAAATTCAAGATTAAGGATTCCCAACTCAAGAACTCCAAGAATTCAACTTTAAAATCATCAATAAAGATCCAAGATTCAAGTCTTAGCATCTTGTTCATCAATTGAGGTATATGGGCTTTTTCAACAAGGACAATCCTTTCGTCCTTGTGCCCAAAACTTATTTTAATTACAAATTTACTGAATTTTTATGTGATTTCCCATAAAATTGAAGTTAGGGTTTATACCCAATATTGCTACTTAAAAGATTATGAGATTTCAAGTGATTTAGAAGTTGAATTATATGATTATGTTCATATTTTCATGCATATTGCAGCAATTTCCAGATTTTGAATAAATTTATCAATGTTTACATTATCAATCATGAACATTATGATGTTTTAACATGAGTTTGATGCATGGGTCACTAATCCCTAATTAAAGATTGCTATTCCAAGATTTATTGTGCTAAAAACACCCTATGACTAGATTCCTTTCAAGTTTTTGTTAAAGATTTGACCTTTTGGTCTCATAATAGATATGAATTCTACTTTACAGATTCATATTACAGATTTAGCTTTACAGATATACAGTTGGTTGTCACTATAAACCATTATACTATTTTTAAAGTAAATTCCATCAGAATAAGCATACGAATTTAATGGGAGTAGTATTTAGCACCGAGATGGGTACGTTACTATGATTTCATACCCTAGAACTACGTGCCAACATTGGATTTAGATTGTTTCCACTTCTAAGTAGATGATAGATATGTAATCACTTAGATAGGTTATACTCCCTGGCAAGAGTGTGACTCCTCTCCCCAACATGAGGATTCCTTTTTAGGGGGACAAAACGTACTGATCCAGATATACGTTTATGTGCTACATTATCTCATAATGTAGGCTTAGGTGCTCAGTCTCAGCAGCGTGAGTGATTTTTGAGCATCTCATCTATATCTCTGCAGTTGGTGAGTCCTCATAGTTTGGGTACTTAGTTATTCAGTTTTCCAGTTCATTAGTAGATGATTCAGTATTTATTTCAAACAGTTTGAGTCAGTTGGGGCCTATCCCAGTGACTCTCTAGATCCAATCAGTAGAGGCTGGTCGGACTACTAGATTTAGTTTTAGATTTTAGTTGCAGTATTATGATTTTTTAGTATTTGATTTATAAGACTAATGAGATTAGTATTTTTATATAATTCAGACAATTTTTTGCATTTATTATGATTTTACATTCATTTTCGCTATTTTGAGATTCAGATCTAGTAGAAGATAGCCAGGGTTAGTTCAGGACTACTTATGGTTCAGAGCACCGTGTGGCATCCCAAGAATCAGATTTTGAGGTGTTACAAACTTGGTATCAGAGTATAAGGTTTAGAGAGTCCTAGGGAGTCAGACAAGCTATGTTACGTAGAGTCTTGGTCATCAGTGTGAAGAGTGCCACATCTATAAGCAAGAGGCTACAGAGCATTTTAGGAAATCATCACTTCTTTCATGATCTATCGTGCATTCACTGTATTTATCTTCTTCCAACTCGTACTTTAATATAACAAAAAATGCCTCCTCATTGAGCTAACGCACGCAGAAATAATAACCAGCCACCTCAGCCCGCAGATCCTTTGAATAAGAATGTGTTACATGGAGAGTTTCGGGCTGCCTATCAGGCGTTATCCCAAGCTGTGACAGCTAATGTTCAGGGCAATCGTCAGGCTGCAATCCTACTTCAGCAAGGTGGGGACTTAGCCGCAGCCAAAATTCAATATTTTATGAGAATGAACCTGCCGGAATTCTTTGGGTCGAAGGCAGGTGAGGACCCATAACTTTATCTAGATGAGGTAAAGAAGATCACCCGAATTATGTATGTTTCTGAAGAGGAGAGTATAGAATTAACATCCTATAGGTTGAAGGATGTTGCATATGATTGGGTAGTAATGTGAAAGAAAAGTAGAGGAGAGAATGCAACTCCCATGTCTTGGCAGATACTTAAGGATGTGTTCTTAGACAAGTTCTTCCCACATGAGATAAGGGAAGCCAAGATAGAAGAGTTTATGAACCTGGGGAAAGGCTCAATGACAGTGAAGGAGTATTGCCTCAAGTTCAACTAGTTGTCTAAATATGCCCGTGATCAGATGGCTGACCCTAGGTTAAGCATGAGTAAATTTGTGACTGGTGTGTCTGGGTTATTAGTTAAGAAGTGTAGGACTACTATGCTCATTGGGGACATGGATCTTGCTAGATTGATGATGCATGCTCAGCAGATTGAGGCAAAGAAGTTAAAGAAAAGAGAGAGAATAAATAAGAAGTCTAGAACAGGGTAGTTTAAGTATGGCCAGGCTAGATCTCAAGGAGGAAATTGTTTGCAGTTTTAGAATCGTTCATCTATGTCATCACCATCTTCAGCTAGTGCTCTCGTTCCTAGAGGTAGACAAGAGTAGTGGGGTAAGTCTTCTATGTCCAGATCTTAGAATAGTGTAAGTAGGAAGCCCAATCATCCCCCATGTGCTAAGTGTGGTAAGAATTATGTAGGAGAATGCTTGTGGCGTCAGAAAGGTTGTTATGGTTGTGGAAAGATAGGTTACAGAATTAAAGAGTGCTCGCATGCTAGAATGGAAAATAGGGATATTCATCCCCAGACTCAGTCTACTAGTTCACCAGCTCCTCTAGGTCACCCAGCCCATCCTCAAGGCGCTTCATCCAGTATTGGTGGCGGTCAGCGCCAGAATTGGTTTTATGCATTACCATCCCACCAGGAGTAGAAGGATCACCAGATATTGTTACTGGTATGCTTCATGTCTTTCATCTTGATGTTTATGTGTTGTTATACCCTAGGTTGAGTTTCTCTTATGTGACCCCATTAGTTGCACTGAATTTTGAGATAAGTTCTGAAAGGATCTCTAATCTCTTTTTGGTTTCTACCCAGTAGGTGAGTCAGTTGTTGCTAAACAGATTTATAGAAAATGTCCTATAACTTTTCTTCATAAAATTATGTTAGCAGATTTAATAGGGTTAGATATGGTTGACTTTGATCTTATTCTTGGTACGGATTGGATCCATTCCTGTTATGCCTCTATAGATTATCGTACCCTAGTGGTAAAGTTTTAGCTTTTAGATGAGCCAATCTTTAAGAGGTCAGGTAATTTAGTGTCTCCTAAGAGTCATTTCATATCTTATCTTAAGGCCAGAAGGTTGATATCCAAAGGTTGCATTTACCATCTTGTTTGAGTTAAAGACACTAAGTCTGAGAATCTAACAATTCAGTCTATCCGAGTGGTCAATGAGTTCCCTAAAGTTTTTCCAGAAGATCTGCCAGAGGTACTTCCTAATAGGGAAAAAGAATTCGGTATTGACCTTCTCCCAGATACTCAGCCTATTTCTATTCCTCCATATCGTATGGCTCCTGCAGAGCTTAAGGAGTTAAAGGAGCAACTCAAAGATCTTTTAGATAAAGGTTTCATAAGGCCCAGTATTTCTTCATGGAGTGCTCCCAACCTATTCGTGCAAAATAAAGATGGTTCTTTGCGAATATGCATTGACTATCGTCAGCTAAATAAGGTCACAGTCAAGAACAAATACCCTCTTCCTAGAATTGATGACTTGTTCGATCAAATCCAAGGTGCAAGTTATTTCTCAATGATAGACCTTAGATCCTGTTATCATCAGCTTAATGTAAGGGAAAGTAATATTCCAAAGACAGCTTTCAGAACCCGCTATGGTCATTTTGAGTTTCTAATCATGTCTTTCGGGCTAACCAATGCCCCAATAGATTTCATAGACCTCATGAACCGAGTGTTCAAACAATATCTAGACATGTTTGTCATAGTATTAATAGATGATATCCTTGTGTACTCCCGTATTGAGGATAACCATGTAGGTCATCTTAGAATTGTCTTGAAAACTCTTAGATATCATTAATTGTTTGCCAAATTTAGCAAGTGTGAATTTTGGCAAAGATCAGTAGCTTTTCTCGGGCATATTATTTCAGTTGATGGTATTAGAGTTAATCCCCAAAAGATGGAAGCCATAAAAAATTATCCTAGGCCTATCTCTTTGTAAGACATTAGGAGTTTCTTGGGTTTAGCTTGGCTATTACCACCGTTTTGTTGAAGGTTTCTCATCTATCGCATCCTCTATGTCTATATTGACCTAAAAGAAAGTTAAGTTCCAGTGGTCAGATTCCTGTGAGAAGAGTTTTCAGGAGTTGAAGACTCGACTCACTTCAGCCCCAGTCTTAGCATTACCTGATGGTATGAATGGTTTTGTTGTTTATTGTGATGCCTCTAGAGTTGGTTTAGGTAGTGTGTTGATGTAGAGAGGTAAGGTCATAGCCTATACCTCTAGACAACTTAAAGAATTACCTAACCCATGATCTTGAGTTAGCTGCAGTTGTGTTTGCTTTGAAAATTTAGAAACTTTATCTTTATGGGGTGCATGTTGATGTTTTTACGGACCACAAAATCTTGCAGTACGTGTTTACTCAGAGAGAGTTGAATCTCCGGCAGAGAAGGTGGTTAGAGTTGTTGAAGGATTATGATATGAGTGTGTTGAATCATCCTGGCAAGGCCAATATAGTGGCAGACGCCCTTAGTAGATTATCTATGGGCAGTGCTACCCATGTGGAGAATTATAAGAAAGAGTTAGCTCGAGAAATTCATCGTTTGGCTAGATTGAGTATTAGGTTGGTTGATTCAGTTAAAGGGAATATTTGGGTTCAGAGTAGTTCCGAATCTTCCCTATTTTGGAAGTGAAGGAGAAACAAAATATGGATGCTAATTTGGTCAAACTGAAGGAGTCAGTTAAATACCAAAAAATAGAGGTTTTACCCCAAGGAGGAAATGGTGTGTTGAGATACAAAAGTGGATTTTGTATTCCATGCGTTGATGATTTGAGGCAGGGAATTATGGTGGAAGCATATGGTGCGCATTATTCTATTTATCCCGGTGCTGTCAAGATGTACCGCGACTTGCGAGAAATCTATTGGTGGAGTGGTATGAATAGAGGTATAGCAGAGTTCGTAGCTAAGTGTGCAACTTGTCAACAGGTTAAGGTAGAGCACCATAGACCTTTTGGTACGTTGCAAGAGTTTAGTATCTCCACTTGGAAGTGGGAAGAGGTGAATATGGATTTTGTGACTGGATTACCCCATTCACGTCGTCAGCATAATTTGATTTGGGTTGTTGTTGACAGGTTGACTAAGTTAGCACATTTCTTGCCAATCCATACGTTTTATACAGCTAAAAATTATGCTAAATTGTATATCTGAGAGTTAGTCAGATTGCATGAAGTTCCCTTGTTTATCATTTCAGATAGGGTTACTCAGTTTACTTCTCAGTTTTGGAGTGCTTTTCAGAAGAGTCTCGGTACCCAAGTCCATCTTAGCTCGGCATTTCACCCTTAAACAGATGGTCAAGCAGAGAATACCATCCAACTCTAGAAGATATGTTGAGAGCATATGATGTTGACTTCAAAGGTAGCTGGGATGAGCATTTGCTATTGATTGAGTTCTCTTATAATAACAGTTACCATTCTAGAATTAATATAGCCCCATTTGAGGATCTTTATAGGAAAATATGTAGATCACCCATAGGTTGGTTTGAAGTGGGTGAGGCTGCTTTGCTTGGACCAGATATAGTGTTTGAAGCTATACAGAAAATCAAGTTGTTTAGAGAAAGAAAGAAAACAGCCTAGAGTCATTAGAAATTATATGCAGATGTGAGAAGAAGGGACCTCGAGTTTGAGGTGGGTGATTTAGTATATTTGAAGATTTCTCCTATGAAAGGGGTGAAGAGATTTGACAAAAAGGAAAGCTTAGTCCCCTGTATATTAGCCCTAACAGAATTCTGAGTCGTGTTGGAAAAGTAACTTATAAGCTTGAGTTGCCCACAAACTTGTCAGCCAGTCATCCTTTATTCCACATCTCTATGCTTAAGAAGTGCATCAGTGACTCCACTATTGTAATTTCTTTAGAAATCTCAAATGTTCAGAACAGCCTTTCATACGAAGAGATTCCAGTTGAGATTTTAGACCATCAAATCTATATACTAAGGAACAAAGAAGTTCCCTTAGTTAAATTTGTTTGGTGGAATCAGTCTGTTGAGGCGCTACTTGGGAAGCAGAAGAAGGTATGCTAGTCAAGTACCCTCACCTCTTCTTCGCAAACTCAGATTTAGCCAAAGATAATACTCATTCTGAATTCAGTTCTATTCTAATCACAGATTCAGCTATATAGTTGTCCTCATGTAAGTTCATGCACTCACAGAATTATTCAAAAGCTCAAAATGATTTAGATTCAGTTCGCAACTTAATTTAGTTGTACATGCTATCATATATCCTCAGATTCCATAGTATTCTTAGTCTACTCAGCAACATTCAAGGACGAATGTTTCCAAGGGGGAGATATTGTAATTCTCGTACTTTTCCTAGCTTGAATTCATCCATAGAATGTTAAAGAATATCTTCCAAGATAGATAATATTTTTCTCAAGTGGAATTTTTGAGTTTTAGACCCTTCAATGCATAGTAAATTTAATTAGCTTTCCAACGATATAAGATTCACCTTAATCCGATAACTGAGTAAGAAGTTATGGCAATTTTCAGTTTCAATCGTAAAATACCGTGATTTGGGCCTGTAGTGCATCGCGGAGAAGTGTAAAATTACAATTGCCAAGTTCCAGTGGCCCTCTTGGATAACCCCACGTCGTAGAGAAGCCTATTTTCCCATTCCAGTGGCCCTCCACAATGTTGGCATATTGCGCCGAAGGCTAAATAGACATTTCTATAGGGCCCCGCGATAGTGGCGCGTAGTGTTGAAGTTCTAGGTCCCAATTGTCAAAATCCAGCGGGAAAATGCGATAGATTCACATCGCGGAGGACCCCCATTTACCAGTTATCAATTTCCAGTGAGCCACCGCGATAGTGGCGCGTCGTGGTGGCCTACTAAATCGGGATTTTTGATCCTCTTTTCAGTTTCATCTAGAAGTTTAAAGAGGGCATTTTGGTCAATTTCCAAGGACCCAATCTGCCCAAAACATAAGATTTAACACATTCCAAGGCACTTTATGCTTATTTCATCTATTCTCTCTCAAAACAAAACCCTAGATCATCAAAGCTTACTCCTCAAGAAATACAATTTCTCCATTAATTCTCCAAGGAAATTCAAGATTAAGGATTCCCAACTCAAGAACTCCAAGAATTCAACTTTAAAAGCATCAATAGAGATCCAAGATTCAAGTTTTAGCATCTTGTTCATCAATTGAGGTATGCAGAGCTTTTCAACAAGGACAATCCTTTCATCCTTGTGCCTAAAACTTATTTTAATTACAAATTTACTGAATTTTTATGTGATTTCCCGTGAAATTGAAGTTAGGGTTTATACCCAATATTGCTACTTAAAAAATTATGAGATTTCAAGTGATTTAGAAGTTGAATTACATGATTATGTTCATATTTTCATGCATATTGCAGTAATTTCCAGATTTTGAATAAATTTATGAATGTTTACATTATCAAGCATGAACATTATGATGTTTTAACATGAGTTTGATGCATGGGTCATCAAGCCCTAGTTAAAGATTGCTATTTCAAGATTTGTTGTGCTAAAAGCACCCTATGACTAGATTCCTTTCAGGTTGTTGTTAAAGATTTGACATTTTGGTCTCAGAATAGATATGAAATCCACTTTACAGATTCAGATTATAGATTTAGCTTTATAAATATACAGTTGGTTTACATTATAAACGATTATACTATTTTAAAAATGGATTTCTATCAGAATAAGCATACAGATTTAATGGGAGTAGTATTTAGCACCGAGATGGATACGTTACTATGGTTTCATACCCCAAAACTACGTGCCAGCGTAGGATTTAGTTTGTTCCCACTTCTACGTAGATGATAGATATGTGATCACTTAGATAGGTTATACTCCCTGGCAAGAGTATGACTCATCTCCCTAATGTGAGGATTCCTCCTTGGGGGGAAAGAACGTTGGACTCCATGAATGCTCACTTGGTTTATGTCGGTTAGAAGAATCTCCCATGCAGAATGAGTTCTCAAATTTATAAACCCTTAAGATAAAGTATTTTCTATATAGACTTATAGATTTTACTTAGCCTATATGATTTGAGAATAAGAATTGAATATAGATTTCAGAACTAAGTATTATAACTCACAAGATTTATGTTATATGCTTTATTATTCATGATTTATGATCTTCAGATTTCAGATTTACTCAAGCCTATGTGAGTCATTTACATTTAGCATGCATGATTTTATAAATTGTGATGATATTGTTTACTTATTGGATTCACCCCCATATGCTCAGTACATTCCCAATGTATTGATCCACATATACGTTTATGTTCTACATTGTCTCATAATGTAGGTTCGGGTGCTTAGTCCCAGCAACGTGAGTGATTTTTGAGCATCTCATCTACATCTCTGCAGTTAGTGAGTCCTCATCGTTCGGGGACTTAGTTATTCAATTTTTCAGTTCATTAGTAAATGATTCAATATTAATTTCAGATAGTTTGAGTCAACTGGGGCCTGTCCTAGTAACTCTCGACTTGTCGAACTACTGATTCAATTTTAGATTTTAGTTGCAGTATTTAGATTTTTCAATATTCGCTTTATCAGATTGATGAGATTATTATTTTTAGCTAATTCAGATAGTTTTTTTGCATTTAGTATGATTTTATATTCATATTTCCCTATTTTGAGATTCAGATCTAGTAGAAGGCAGCCAGGGTTAGCTTACGACTACTTGTGGTTTGGAGCACCGTGTGGCATCTTGGGAATCAGATTTTAGGGCGTTATAGTGGTATATGAGCTTCAGTTGCTTGCATACTTACCATCCGTTCATCATGTATTCCATGTGTCCTTGTTAAAGGAGTAGATTGGGGATCCAACGGTTGTAGTACCCTTAGAAAGAATGAATATTCATGATAGCCTCACTGAAGAGATTCAAGTTGAGATCTTTGATCACCAGATTCATAGACTAAGGAAAAAAAAGTTTCCTTGGTCAAATTTCTTTGTCAAAATCAATCCGTTGAGGAAGCCACTTGGGAATTAGAAGCAGACATGCGAACCAGGTACCCTCAGCCTTTCACTGCAGATTCAGATTCAGTTTAAGATAACAAGTTTCCCCAAATCATCTCTTTTTATTCCAAGTTTCTACTTTATATAGCCATTCTATTGATAATTCTCGCACTTGCAAATCAGTTTAGTCATGCTTTTAGTTGTGCATGCCAGTTTAGCCTCAGTTTTTTTTCAGCATCTCAGCTTCATTAGTCTCATTCGAGGATGAATGTTTCCAAGGGGGATATATTGTAATACCCAAATATTTCTAGCTCAATCCAGTCCTTAGTACGTACTTGAAGCATTTAGAACCTAAAATAAAGCTAAGAGCTGAGGGACTTAGTCATTTTGACTCCCTTTACACTTCGAAGATATTTAAGTTGACCTTCCGGGCTCTGAGATAATGATTTTTGAGTTAAATTATATTCAGGGGTGAAATAGCATGTCTCGAGTAAGTTTCATAATTTTAAAATGAAGTTTGGGTAGTTTTCAGATTTTTATTCCAGCAAGCCACCACGATTCCATCATATCGCGATGGAAATAGCGATAGAAGCCTCATCACATCATGGTGGAGGACAATTCAGCATTTGTTAATTTTTAGAGGGTCACCGCGATTGCACCACATCGGGGTGAATCTCAAAACAACAATTGTCACAATCCAGTGAATCACTGCGATTCCACCACATTGTTGTAGGTATCGCGATGATCCACTCACCCCCTCATGGTGAGGCCTTAATCGGCATTCCAGTTGTGGAATTTTAAATTCCAAGGGAAATTTTGTCTTTCATCAAGCCCCCAAATCGTATAAACAGAAGATTAATCATAATATTGAGCAAAATATGCTCATTGTTCATCAAATCCTTCTCAATTAAAACCCTAGGCTTCAACATTCAATTTCAAGAATCCCCAATTTTTCACCATTCGTTTTCCAAAATATTTTAAAATTCAAGGTTCCCAATTCAAGAGTTCCAAGAATCAACATTCAAGAGCATAAATAGGATCTCAAAACCAAGCTTCTTCATCTAGTTCATCAATTAAGGTATGTGGGGTTTTGAACAAGGATAAATCTTTTATCCTTGTACCCAAAACTAGTTTTTAATTACAAATTTACATGATTTTACATGAATTTCAATTTAGGGTTCATACCCATTTATTTCTATTTGAAGATTATGATGTTTTAAGTGTTTTTTATGTTGAATTGCATGTTTATTTTTGTTAATTCATGCATATTATTATATTTTCTAGATTTTGAGTTGAATCATGAATATTTACATTATCAAACATGAACATTATGATGTTTTGACATGAATTGGAAGCATGGGTTATCGAGCCCTAGTTGATTATTGCTATTTCAAGAATGATTATGCTTTTAAGCATCCCATGATATGTTTATAGACAATTTTGAATAAAGATTTGATATTTTGATATTTAGCTAAGATATGGAATCCACTTTACAACATAAATTTAGTTTTGATTGAATAGATGTACAGTTAGCTTTCAGTATGTAACATTATGACTTTTAAAAGTGGATTTCCTACAAAATGAGCATACGTATTAAAGGGAGTAGTATTTAGCACCGAGCGGAAAGTATGGATTTAGCGCATGCTACTTTCCTAGAACTACAAGCCAACGTAGGTACAAATTCAGTATTTTCATTTCTATATGGATGACAGTTACAGATGTGATCACTTAAATCAGGTTATACTCCTTAGCAAGAGTATGACATCTCTCCCCCAACGTGAGATTTTTCCCTTAGGGGAACAAGACGTTGGACTCCATGATTGCTCACATGGTTTATGTCAGTTAGAAGACCCTTCCTAAAAGTAAAATATCTTCAAAATAGTTTTATTTTAAAAAGTATTTTCTTTACAGTAAAGTCCCTAATAGAAAAGCTTTTACTAGAATTTGCTACAGTTTAACAGGAAAGAATGGTAGATAAAAGTTCAATTTTTAGACTTGAAATATGATGGCTCACCATTTTTATATAGTATATTTTATTATTCATGATCTATGATTTTCAGCTTTAAGTTATTCCAGTCATGTGAGTCATTACATACAACATGCATATTCTATGAATTTAGATAACATTGAGATATTACTTTTACTTATGCATTTTCCCCCACATGCTCAGTACATCCTCAAAGTACTGATCCACATATATGTCTATATTCTACATTGTTTAATAATATAGGTTCAGGTGCTCAGTCTCAGCAACGTGAGTGATTTTGGGTATCTCTATATACATTGCGACAATTGGTGAGTCCTCATGTTTGAGGGCCCATTTATTCAGATTTCTAGCTTTCATAGTATTTGATTAGTTGCTTTCAGTTTAGTCCAAGTCAGTTGGGGGTTTTTCCCAATGGATCTCTAGTTTCTTAGTAGTAGAGGCTTGTCGGACTACTAGCTATTATTTGCAGACTTTCAGCATCAATTATCCAGACAACATATTCAGTTGATCTCATACAGTTTTGATATAATTCAGTATTTTAGTATTTCTATTTACTATAATATGAGACATAGGATTAGTAGCAGGCTTACGGGGTTAGCTTGGGACTACTCGTAGTCCTGAGCACCGTGTGATATTTCGGGACCAGGTTTTGGGCGTTACACTAAATGTCTGTTGAGGCAAAATTCTGAGTTACATTTAGTTTGGGAAAGGATTGTAGGCCTTCTTTGACCTGATTGTGCCTTTCACAGCCCACTAAATGACATTAATCCCTAGCATTTCCCCTTGGGCCTGAAACTTTTTCTTGGACAACCGTACCTGCGCCTATACCTTTTTGAGTGCTTATACGCACTATCTCTCTTTTGGACCTACCTCCTTGAGTGCACTAAATACGTGTAAATTGTGGATAATGATTCAGGATCAAAGACGAAAAATATAGAATATATTGTCTCAGATGAAAAAAAATAACTTCAAATGGAGCAAAAACCCCCACAAAAAAAGAGATAACTCCGACAAAGGCGGAGAATCATCATCATCCAAAAAAAATAAAGAAAATATGTTGAAAGAAAAAAGGGAAAATCTCCAACATAAGTCGAAGAAAATACAAAACAAGGGTCAAAGAATCACAACAAAGAAGATCGAACGTCAAAGCTCAACAAATGTAAAAAGCACAGATACAGTTCAATGCTCATTGAGGAGTAAGTCACTTTCAACCCAAATATCTTCATACCCATCTCCAAATCTACATTACAAGCTGATAACAAGTCCTACAAGATCCTACTCTAAGTGTTCACATATTAGTAGATACTTACATGAAGGCCAAGCTTATGGTATCACAATTGCATTCATTGCATGTCTTTTTAGGTGTAAGTGTATATCTCATAATTCTTGAATTTGAATCCCTCAATTGGAACCCTAGCTTGTTCTTGAGAGGTTTGTGAGAAAAAGAAGTATATTTTTCTTCAAGTGGGGCTAAATCCCTATTTGGGAGCTTATATATGGGTGAAAAGGGACCATTTTGCTTTTAAAACAACCCCAAAATTAAGTGTTTACGTCACTTAGGCCATACGATATGCAGTGTACACCTTATCGTGTAATCTAGGTTGTGCGGTGCACACCTTATCGCATACATTAGGTTGTGCATCTCACACCTTATAGCATAAGTTAGGTTGTGCATCGCACACCTTATACTAGGCAACGCACTCCATTTTGCAAAGCCATAACTTCTCGCTTAGGTGTCAGATTTTGGCGAAATTGGTATCGTTGGAAAGGTAATTTGATTTTCTAAAATTTATTGGGTATAACTATGCCAAAATACCACATATACATCATGTTATGCTCATTCAAAATGATCCTTGCAAAATTAAACACTAAAACTTGATGGATTCGAAAGCTCTTAGCTTTCCTTACTCTAAGTGACTCTTATAAACACGCTTAATACATATTAAGCTCTCTTATCACTATGATAATCATTGTAAGTCATGCACTCAAATATGAATTAAAGGATAGGAGGTTTCATACGTAGGAAAAATGGCTCATTTTCTAGCTTAGAAATATACGGGGTATTACACTTATAAAATGAAGAAATTCCAACACTTAGCCAAATTTTCTAAGTGTCAAGACTCTCTTGTCATGCTTTAAAATCTCTAACGACTAGAAAAATTTATGGGGTCTTACAGTTTACAGTATGATTGATACTCTTGATGGTTATGTGGCTTGTTTGTGAGCACTGTTTGACCTGTTATTGTTGTATTGTTGATCCATTGAATACTTTTTATGTGACGATGCCTGTTTACTTGTTATTTAATTTATGTTTTGTATATGCTATTAAATTGAGTTGGCCTATGATACCTACCAGTACATAGTGGTTTGTACTGATACTACCATATACTCTTCTTTTGTTGAGTATAGAAAATATTCTAGAGGCTCAGACATAACCTCACCTCTAAAGTTTGATAGCAGATCTTGATCCAAGGGTAAGCACTCCATCTCCAGGCTACCATGGGTCATCTTATTTATTCTTGACTTTCACATTAATAATGATTAGTCCTGAATTATTATTATTATTATTATTATTATTATTATGTTGATTTTATAATAATATCATCTTAATATTGACTAATTGATTAGGTAATGGTTCGGCTTAGATGGTTCTTCCACAGGAAGATTAGTGTGGGTTCCACTCATGGCCATTTGGGTCGTGAAAACTTATCAAGTACTTTTTCAATGTAATGAGACTGTGACAACGCCAACCCTTGTGGAGTTCTATAAATTCTTATTCTTAAGATCACATCCGCAACTCCAAGGTCTTTCATATTAAACTTGCTCTCAAGCATTTGTTTTGTAGCACTTATGTCGGAAATGTCTCTACTTATGATCAACATATCATCCACATACAAACAAACAATGATCTTGTGATTTGGAGTGTCTTTAATGTAAACACATTTATCACATTCATTTATTTTGAAGTCGTTTGCCAACATGGTTTGGTCAAACTTTGCATGCCACTGTTTGGGTGTTTGTTTTAGTCCATAAAGTGACTTAACAAGTTTGCACACTTTCTTTTCCTTAGCAGAAACCACAAAACCCTCAGGTTGTTCCATGTAAATTTCTTCCTTCAATTGTCCATTTAAGAATGTTGTTTTCACATCAATTTGATGGATTTAAAGATTATAATCGTTGCTAATGCAACAAAAATACGAATGGACATTATCCTTGTTACAAGTGAGTAAGTATCGAAATAATCAAGGCTTGTTTTTTCTAAAGCCTTTCACAACAAGGTTTGCCTTATATTTGTCAATAGTACCATCAGCTTTCATCTTCCTTTTGAAGATTCCTTTAGAATCTAAAGATTTATTTTCTGGAGGAAGATCAACCAACACCCAAGCGTGGTTGCTCAAAATTAAATCAATCTTACTATTGAATGCCTCTTTCCAAAAGGATGAGTCCTAAAACGACATCACTTCTTTAAACGTTTGAAACTCATTTTCAAGAAGAGATGTTACAAAATCTGATTCAAATAAAGTTGATGTTCTTTGACGTGTACTTCGCCTTGGATTCTGATCATTAAGTACATTCTTTTTTGGTTCATCTTGAGGTTGTTTAGAACCTCCACTAGATAGCTCATGTCCAGTTTTATATGGATAAATGTGTTCAAAGAGCTCGACATTATCTAATTCAATTATTGTATTTTTATTGATATCCGAATGTTCAAATTTTTTAATACAAAATCGACATGCTTTTTTGGTTTTACCATATTCGATGAAAATACAGTCTACCATTTTTGGTCCTATTTTTATCCTTTTAGGTATAGGAACTTGGACTTTGGCTAGACACCCCCACACTATGAAATATTTCAAGTTTGGTTTCCTTTCTTTCTATTTTTTATATGGAATGGATTGTGTCTTGCTACGGGGCACTCTATTGAGTACTCGGTTTGTTGTAAGGATAGCCTTCCTCCACAAGTTTTATGGTAACATGAATTTATGAGTAAGGTATTCATCATTTTCGTCAACGTTTAATTTTTATTTTTGCAATTCCATCTGATTAAGGTGAATACGGGGCAGTAGTTTGATGGACAATTCCATTTTTCAAATATAACTCCATAAAAGGAGATTCATAATCTCCACCCCTATTACTTCTTATCATTTTGATCTTTTTATCCGACTGATTTTTCAACTTCAATTTTATGTTGCCTAAACACGTTTATTGTTTCATTCTTACTATTTAGCAAATAAACATAACAATATCTAGTGCGATCATCAATAAAAGTTATGAAATACTTTTTTCACCACAAGATGGTGTTGACTTCATATCACCAATATCGGTGTGAATTAAGTGTGAGGGATTGAAATTCCTTTTAACAAACTTATACAGATGGTTAGCATACTTAGATTCCACTCATATTTGATATTTTGATTTATTTCACTCAAAGTTAGGCAAAACTTCTAAACTAATCAGTTCTCGCAAGGTTTTATAATTGACATGTCCTAAATGACTGTGTCACAAATCATTTAACTCTTGCAAGTAAGAAGAAGCCTCAGCTTTCTTCATTTCAACAATCATTACATCAAGTTTGAAAAGGCCATCATTGAGGTAGCCCTTTCTTACATATGTTTTATTCTTGCTTATTACAACTTTCTCCAAAATAAACACATATTTAAATCCATTATTAACAAGAAGTGTTGTCAACACTTTTTCTTAATAGTAAGAACACAGAGAACATTATTGAGAGTCAACACCTTTTTGGAAGTCATTTTTAGGAATATCTTTCTACTTCCTTCAACCTTGGTTGTTGCATTATTTTCCATGAAGATCAATTATTTGGAACCAGTAGTATCATAAGTAGCAAAAGCTTCTTTGTCCACACAAACATGTCTAGTGGTTCCTAAATCAAACCACTATTCATTTGGATTTTCAACTAGATTGCATTTAGTGATCATAGCACACAAATTTTCAATCTTTTCAATTGCTTCCAACATGTTTATTTGATTCTTTTCTTATTCTTATTCCGAACTTGATTATTTAGAGCTTTGTGGCCAATATTACTATAATTGTAGCACTTGCCTTTGAACTTTTTTTGTTTAACTATTTCTCTTGTCCAAAAGACTTCTTCATCTTCTTATTATTTGGAGCATCATCCTTAATAGGATTTGCAACCATCATTGATGACTTCTTATTCCACTCATTATCATCTTCTATCTTGGAATGACTCACAAGATCTTTCAAATCAGATAATTAACTTTCAATCATTTTTTTTTGGAACATGAGGATCTCTACTTGTGAACATTTGCATTTCAAGTTTGGCCAGCCAAAATGATATCATTTGTTGCCATTCTTTGAAGTTCATGTCAAATTATTTTTTCAATTTCTCTGATGTTTTCATTACTAGAACAATATCTGAACGACTTAATGATGCAACATTGATTGCCGTTGGGACAACACAATTCACGACTGAATCAATTTGTTGTTCAGTTTTATTCGTCATTTTTCTGTCAATCTTTGACATACACTTTAGTATTTCAGAATACTATCAATAAAGACTTTAAACTTGAACCAACTTGTTTCTAGTCAATAATGAAGTTTTTGTATCTTCAAATCATCAACTGAATGAACTTTGTAATCTGACAAAGTTTTTGTGACTTTAAATCAGAATCAAATTCAAACAGAGTGAAACCCCATAAATTTTAAACTCCAGAAATCAATACATAGATTTTAATGAGTCGGTGAAATTTTTATATTCTTCGAATCAAATTCCCACACTGATTTCTCGGTGAAAAAAATTTATATTCTTCTAATCGAGGGAGTAGAAATCAAAATATTTTAATCTCCACAAAATCAAACTTAATATAGATTAACCAAGTACTTGATCTATAAATGGTGATATTTTTTCCACCAAGCAAGCACAAAAAATAAATATTTTTTTATTATTATATAGTTTCCTTAAGATTGTTGTTTTTCGAGTTTAGTAAAATTTGTATTTTACAACAAGAACTCCAAACACATATTCAAATTAATCATATGATTAATCAAATGAAATAACTCTGTATTCACAATATGCACTTCAACAATAAGTTCAACCCAACTTATAAACATCAACAAAATGAAGTTCAAACTACAACAACAACAACAACAACAAACCCAGTGTATTCCCACCTAGTGGGGTCTGGGGGGGTAAGATGTACGCAGTCCATACCTCTACCTCTGAAGAAGTAGAAAGGTTGTTTCCGATAGACCCCCGGCTCAAGACACGAGACACCACACAAATACAAAGTAAAGCACAGAACAGGATTTCATAACGTAAATACGGCACTCATAAGTAGTAGAAAACAGCGGGAAGCATCGTAATAAAACATGGAACACCGAATCATAACAAGAATAAGAATAGGAATAGGAATAAAAATAAGAATAGGAAGAATATGAAGAATAACAAGAATAATACCCCCACCAAGTAATTCCCTACCCTAGCGACCCAAACTGGCCCTAGTCTTCTGCCCTAATTCGCGCCCTCCAGACCTTCCTATCTAGGGTCATGTCCTCGGTGAGCTGTAACTGCTCCATGTCCCGCCTAATCATTTCACCCCAGTACTTCTTCGGCCTACCCCTACCCCGCCTAAAACCATCCAACGCTAGCCTCTCACACCTACGAACCGGGGCATCCATGCCCCTCCTCTTCACGTGTCCGAACCAACTCAATCGGACTTCCCGCATCTTGCACTCCACTGAAGCCACACCAACCTTCTCCCTGATAGTCTCATTCCGAACTCTATCCCCTCTAGTCATCCCACACATCCAGCGCAACATCCACATTTCCGCCACCTTCATTTTTTGGATGTGGGAGTTCTTAACTGGCCAACACTCCACTCCATACAACATGGCCAGACGGACTACCATCCTGTAGAATTTGCCTTTGAGCTTGGGCGTCACCTTCTTATCACACAACACCCCCGACGCGAGCTTCCACTTCAACCATCCCGCCCCAATACGGTGCGAGACATCCTCGTCAATCTCACCGTTACCTTGTATCACGGACCCGAGATACTTGAAACTATCCCTCTTACATACCTCCTGCGATTCCAGCTTCACTACCACCTCATCCTCCAGCCTCAAGTTCAAACTATTTTCTGGAAAATAGCAAAATCAAATGTTTAGAAAAAAATGAAGATTTGAAGATTCAAGTCCACCGAATTCATGGTGTGTCCTTAAGGAAATTATTCTCCTCAAGTACCCGAGATTATAGAATATATCCTCCCAAGATAAAATGAATTACTTCTACAGAATAGCGGTACGTCAAACTCTGTCGAACTACCAACACACTCAACGATAGCAAATCACACTGGAGTTTTTCAAGAAAGAGGAAAGTTTTTACTTCAAAATTTTCATTTATATACTTTAGGAAAAATTCAGATATCTATAGCCATCAAGGTGTTGCTTCGTGAAGAATAGCAATGGTTCACCCCTTCATAAAGGTGCAACTCTTCGGAAAAGTCACAACACATTGGAAAGGTCATAACCATCCAAACCGAAATGGTGCCTATTCGAATTGCATCCTTTCTCTTGGTGTCTTTTCAAAAAAATACTTATTCATTTTTCATTCATACCGCTTAAAAACCTAACACTACTTGCTATTTGAGAAGCTTCAAATATTGACTTCTCAAAGCTGATAAAATAATAAACAACTTTGTTGCAGGGTGAAAATACAGAGTATAAGAGTAAAGTCATAATCCTGCATTTGAAATATTGGAAAATGAACCAACAGAAACAAAAGTTACATAGCATCAAATCGTCCAATATATGATGGAATGATGGACATACTGAAGAACATATTCTGTTATTAGTTCAAGTTTCTTTTACATTTGAAAAGAACAAATTTCATACATCAGCAATCAATATAAAAAGGGTCCTTCCAAGACTCTAAGGTCAAAATCAATACAAAGAAAATGGGTGCTAACTATTCAACAACTTTGCATGAAGCTCATAATATGCCAATCACACCACAAATCAAGAGGTCTCAAGTCATTGTTTTCCACTCGTCAACAAAATGGAAGCTCCATTTTGATTCTTTGAAAGATACAAACAAACTGGTAACCATTTTGCAAGAACTAATTTTCTGCTAATTTCTCTAATGAGATATTGTATATCGAATTAACTTATATACATTAACAGTGTAAGAGACTATCGCTATATTTAGTCGTCTTTTGAGTGACCTGATAGTGTAAAAAATATGTTACTTGTCTTATAGAAGTCAGACGGTACTAATCATTGGTATCTTTTGTTCTGTTGCTACTAGGTTGTTATTGACTTCACCGCAACATGGTGTGCTCCTTGCAAATACATGGAACCAGTTCTTAATGACTTTGCTGCTAAATATACAGACGTTGAGTTTGTCAAGATTGATGTTGATGAACTGGCTGTATGCGCTAATTCTCTTTAACTTTACAACCCTTTTCTTTTATCCCCTACTCTTTTGATATTTAAACAGATACTAATTTCTCAAATCTTGGATAAATTGTAAACAGGATGTAGCTCAAGAATATGGGGTTCAAGCTATGCCGACATTCGTGCTGATAAAGAAGGATAAGGTAGTTGACAAGATTGTTGGGGCAGATAAGGATGGGCTACAGAAGAAGATTCAGAAACATAGAGCTATCTTCATCTAAGCAAATCAAAAGCACACATATCGTTTTAAGCAGAACATACTGAAATGATAGTCATATAAAATAAAAGTCATTAGCTGTCACTAAGAACTAGCTATGTAGCTTTCAGTTGTGTCTCACTTGTGATAGTAAAATTTAAAGAGGCAGATTTAAGCACTAATGTTTGGTATATTTTGATTTGAATAAGTAAAAGTCTTTCTGGTTTCTGTGTTCATCGAATGTCTTTCCATATTCATCAGTGTATCCCTTGCCCCTGAAGTCCCCTTAAGAATTTAGATTATGACAATAAAAAAGTAACTTTGACATTGCCATACGGCATCTTTGTCACGGAGAATCTATATACTGATAAGATAAATGAATATAAATAAAATACATTTATTATGTGCACCTTGCGAATAAACCTGTCATCCTCTTTAAGTTGGGTAATGAATAGGGAAATCTTCATGCAAAGCAAATATAATCCAAAGGAGAGATTTCATCCATACCAATGCTAAAAGGTTCAACGCAATATATTCATCAAAGGTCTGCCATAGATGGACGACACAATTTAGAACACAGTGCCACTACTCGCAACTACAATACTTGATATATAGTATCCACCTCCAAATCAAACACAGCTATTTAACTACTTACTGCTTTTACATCCAACAAAAGAAAATATAAGCAGATATAATAGCTGCTACATTAGCTCCTCTTTTGGCGCTTACTATTTGTAAACGTTGAAAGGCATCCTGAAGACTATATCCAAATATGCACATTTTCATTTCTACAGAAGACGTTAAAGTATTTACATTCCGCAGCACCTCCAAGCTAGTGTTAGTGACACCTTAAGTTGAATGTAGGACTAGTCAATGCTCCTGCACAGCACCCTTCTGAGATCAGATTTCTGATCTGCACTTAGCCTTGATGGAAATCTAATGTCAAACTTGATCTTCAAATTTCCTTTGTTGCCACGTTCCTTGGATATTGGCATTCCCTCATTTGGGATTATCAGCTCTTGTCCTGGTTTGACAACTTCTGTGATTGGTATTGTGAGTTTCCTTTCGTCCAAAGTGGTCAAACCAATAGTTTTCCCAGTGAGAGCATCTAATAAGGAAATTTTCTGATTGACCACTAGATCATTTCCATCCCTCTTGAAGACAGCATGTGGCTTTTCCTCTATCACAAAAACAAGATCACCAGGGGCAGCTCCATGTTCATAGTTCCCTTTCTCTGGAAAAGTTATTTTTGTGCCTTTCTTCCAACCAGGTTTGATGTGTATTGCTAAGACCTCTTCAACAGTTGTAGGCTTGCTGCAAAAACAATTAAACACATGGAAGAAAAGTGATAGAACTTGAGATTAGAGCCACTGAGTGGAACAATTGAGTGAAACTTCATAATTTAAAACATTCATGGCTTGTAATCTGCATATTCGCAGAACTTTATTGTCAACATTTGCATTGATTCGCTACCCCTACCCTCACCTTGATCCTCCAAGAGAACTATTGCTTTCAGTAGTTAAAACTTTTGCCTCCCATTAACTATAGCATTTAAAGTAGTTTATCACTGCACCAGAGAATCAAAACACTCAACACGATCAATCAGCATCCCAAAGTGATCATAAGCTTTATCTATAAAGAAAATGGGCATGGGACTTGACTCAACACTGAAGTTAGTTCAGGAGGTGAGGATTACCAAAGACCATACACACCAAGAACTGGACATCTAGAGTGTGCACAATATAACATTGGGTAAATCAACAATAAGGATAGGGTTGGCTCAAATACCAACAACAACAACAACAACAAACCCAGTGTATTCCCACCTGGTGGGGTCTTGGGGGGGTAAGATGTACGCAGTCCATACCTCTACCTCTAAAGAAGTAGAAAGGCTGTTTCCGATAGACCCCCGTCTCAAGACACAAGATACCACACAAATACAAATACAAAGTAAAGCACCGAACAAGGTTACAAGATTACATAACATAACATGCATAACATAAATACGGCACCTATAAGTAAAAGAAAAAGAAAAGAAGGAAAACGGAGGAAAACACCCAGATTCGTACTAAAACAGGGGACAAGTAAGACGAAATCATAACCAGGATACTACCCCAGCAAGAATTTCCTACACTAGCGACCCAAACTGGTCCTAGTCCTCTGCCCTAATTTAGGCCAAACTTAACACGAAAAGCTAGTTTATGATGTGAGACTATATAAGGAGACAACAACTCATTCCCCATGACCAATATGAGTCGATTAATATTTTGAACAAGGGAATTGCAACATTTAGGAGATCAATGTACGCCCCAGGTGACCACAAATAAGCATTAAGCAACAGTGACTTTGATATATATATATCTGCAAATTGGGTTGGATTTAAGAGCTTTTGATCCCTATAGAAGAATTCCCATGTATTTTCTCTAAAACAGTCGCAATTAACATATCTCTTTCACCTTTTAGACTAATTAAATAACAAGAAATGACAGAATTACACGTTTTGTAAAAAAAGGATGTGCAAAAGCACAAGAGCTAAGAAAACAAATATCTAGTACACTCCATTAGCTAAAAAACATTTGGTCAAAGATGCAGTAAGACATTATTCTCACTTACACATTTTTTTAAGTGATGGGTGCAGAAACAACTTTATAGTAGGTTGATGGCTACTGTAAAACTAGTTAATTTACGATACTTTGTTTACAGATTTGTATGTCAGTAAAAATTTAGAACTTCGAGTATCACAGAACCAAATTACTAATGGAATGAAACAGATTCAGTCAGAGTGAAATGGGTATTGATCCTGTAGCCAGCCTCAACTATTCGTTGTTGTAAAAATAGTTTTCAACCATGAAAATCCAAAAATATGAAATTAATAACTTTATCCAAGTAAGTTTTGTCTTTCAGAACAAAAATTTGACACTAACACAGGATAATGAACCTATTTCATAGTCAATTCTATCAAATTGGTTTGCTGCGACAGCAAGGTTAACCTTGCTGCCAGTGAAGAGCATAGTTTTTATAGCTATTTCAAGCAAGATACTGGCTGATACACATTGGGATGTCAAAGAGCTATGGAACCATCTACCGTACTCCACCATGGACGTGGTGTGAGAACAGAATTATAGGAAATTTTAATCGTTGAACCGGGTAGCAGAGTTAAAACTATGATAGCAAATGCATAACATATGCACTAAGGCCAGTAGCAAAGTGAATCTTGACCATTAACTTCTCTGAATCTATGACCAACAACAACAAAACAATGCATCTGTAACCCCTCAAGTGAAGTCTGGAGAGAGTAAGATGTATTCAGGCCTCACCCCTCCCTTTGTAGGGTAGAGAGACTTTTCCAATACACCCTCGGTTCAATGAATTTATGACCATAGAGGCATAAAGAACCCCAGTTTCGCCGAAACACCCAAAAAAAGTGACAAGCAATTCATCAATTAAAGGAAATCATTTTCTATCCTATAGAGTCCAGACAAAATACCAAACCACCTACTTCTGATGCTGCATTTGATGATTAAAAATGAAGATTTGCCCCAGCTACATTACAATTTTGATTCAGAAATTACGTCAAAGCCCAAATGTAATTTACAATAATCTCAGTCAACAAAAAGTAAATTACTGTAACTTTTTGCTTTGAGAAAAGGAAATTGACTAAAAATTAACAAGGCCATGCTACATTAAAAAACTATTTCCATTTTTCGAAATCATCAACGCATTTAATATAGTAACAAAGATTTGCAATCACAAAATATACGTGTAATTTAAGGTATTCGTACCCGGAGTCATCAAGAAGAATCCTTGAGATCTTCATTTTCCTTTTAGATCCCTTGTAAAGCTCCTCCAAGCTACACGGAAGTTTATTCTCAACCGGTGCCGCCTTCTTATCTATTCCGACACCAGAACTACTACTATAACCATCCGATCCACCGAAAAACTCAGCAAAAATATCCTCTGCATCACGCGTATTGAACCTAAACCCTCTACCATTACCACTGCCACTGCCAGTGCTAGTCGGAGATGCAAATTGACCAGACTTCAACGCGTCCTCGCCATACAAATCATAGATCTGACGCTTTTGAACATCACTAAGCACATCATACGCCTCAGAGATCTGCTTGAATTTCGCTTCTGCTTCTTTCTTGTTCTGATTGTTCTTATCCGGATGCCATTTCATTGCTAGTCGCTTATACGATCTCTTTAAATCTTCTTCACTCGCATTACGAGATACTTTCAGTATGTTATAGTAATCAATTCCCATTATAGTAACCGGAAATGCAATTCTACGTGAACAATGTGCGCAGGGTAGATGAAATGGTTGACGTTGAGCTAAGATGCGCTGGCTGAATGGATGAAGAGGATGAGAGATTTTTGTATTTGAATTTTGTTAAGATGACTGTGTTGTTACAGAATGATAATGACTAGGACAAAGGGATAAAGAAGTGAAGCAACTTACATAAAAAGGATAGAAGAATCTTTTTCTGTTTTTGATTTTTCATTCGGACACTTATATTTGAGTTTGATTAATATAAATTTGTGTTTAATAAAGCCACTTGGACATGTTTATATCCAAAGCTCGAAATCGACAAGATGAGAGATAGAAGGATCATGCAATATATATAGCCTTCTTTTATGGGAAAAAAAAAAATTGCTTCTTTTTTGCAACTTTTTAAAGCTGTAACCTTCCTTTTTGTGCTACTTTTTAAAGATATTAATTTTTCACTTTTATTACTGTGGTGAAGCTTAAATTATAGAGGTCAAACTAATAATTTTTGTGTACTTGTGAATATACAAACTTTAATTTGTTTATTTTCTTCGTATTGAAGTAGTGTAATATGTCACAAAAGTTGACTCAAAATATTTAAAAGCACTTGAAAAATGACTAGACACAAAGTTTCTCATTTTTATTTATTTTTTTCTCTGTTTTAATTTTTATGATGATATTTGACTCATAAAATTTAATTAAAAATAAAATTTTTGAAATTTATTATTTAATACAACTTATAAATATTATGTTAATCCTTGTCAATTTGATTTTATTGTTCCTGACAACAAACATGCATGAATTATTTTACGAAGTAGATTTTTCAATGTAAAATTTAAAAATATATCTCTTTATAGCACCAGTACCAAGTATGCTAAGGTTCGGGCAATTATCATTAATAATCTAGACCAGCATCAACAATGTTTTTAATATACTCCTACAAATAATATAAATAGGATTCAAAAATATAAGAATATACAGATACATCGTATTCTTAACTTTAATTATCTTGTCCATCTCTAAATAAGCTATTTTTTAACTTGGCACATTCTCAAGAAACTTTTTATTCCTATACAACTAAGTGTCTTATCCCAAATAAATACTTTGAAAAAAATGTTACTCTTTGATAAGTACGTGGCTATGTAAAAATAATTAATTAAAAAAGAATTAAATTGAAAAAATATTATTAATTTCTTTTTTATTATCTAAAACACTATTTCCTCAATTTCATATTCATTGATCATTATATTAAAGGTATATGTCTCAAATTACTTGTCCATTTAATAAATTAAGATAAAATTAATAAAAAAAATTTCATTTTACTCCAATAATTAATACTCTTTGAAATTGAACGAAAAAAAAAATTGTAAAGTTTCAAAAAAATATTTTAAGAGGTAAATTAGTAAAGCTATTTTTTTATTTATAATTTTTTAAGAAGCGTATAAAATTTAAAATGATCAATTAATACGGAACAAAAAGTACTTGTTTAACAACAAAATAAAAATGTTAAATCCTACATTAGTGTAAAATTTGGTGTTTTTGACCTGTAACCCACCAGCAAATTTTATAGTATTATGTTGGTGTGACATTATTCATTAGTAAAATATAGAAGAGAGAGAAGAACATAAAAGATATATGCTCTTTTGGGTGTAAAAAATAATGTAATGAATTTGAGTTAGTTCCACCATTTTGATGGTAATGAATTGAAGATAACTCTAAAACAACATGACTTCTAGGTGGGAGTATTTATCTTCAAATAATTTCCCCTCCCAAGTGAAAGACTATGGCAGAGCAGTCATAACTAATGACAACGTGGCTAAATATGATTTGATATCAAATGGCTTTGATGACAAAGCTGTCTGTTGGTAAGGTAGTAGGCGAAGAGAACGTGCAAGAGAGTAATGGTGTGGGGACCCACAGACAGTATCTTCAGTTGGAAGAGAATGCGGTTAAACAGAATCTGTTCTGGCGTCGTTGCGTGGCAATTTGGCAACTTGACGGCGGACCCCCTTCACGATGTACTAGTGGTATTAACGACGTTTGAAATTGTTAAGGCTATTGTTTGGCAGGGAGGTAAGACCGTAAGAGTAATAATTTTGAGATAATGAACGTTAGATGTGAGTAGAGAGGTTTACAAAGTAGTAAGGAAGGAGGTTAAATTAGCAGTTACAACTGCTAAGTCGGCAGTGGTCGAGAGTTTATATACGAGGTTAGAGGAGAAAGGCGGGAAAAAGAGGTTGTATAGGCTTGCTAAGACTAGGGAACGGAAGGATTGTGACCTCGATCAAGTGAAGTATATTAAGGGGGAGGATGGTAGTGTTTTAGTGGCGGATGTTCACATTAAGAGTAGATGGCAGGAGTACTTTCATAGCCTTCTGAACGAGGAAGCGGGCAGAGGCATTGAGTTAGGGGAGCTGGAGCACTCGGAGAAGAGCCGTGATTTCAGTTACTGTAGGCGTTTTAAGGTTGAGGAGGTTAGAGAGGCTATTCGTAGGATGCGGAGAGGTAGGGCGACGGGGCCAGATGAGATTTTGGTGGATTTTTGAAAGTATGCTGGTGGGGCAAGTTTGAGGTGGTAGACTGATTTGTTTAACGGTATTTTCAAGACTGCGAGAATGTCTGAGGCTTGGAGATGGAGTACGATGATTTCATTATAAAAACAAGGGTGACATTCAGAGTTGCAACAACTATAGGGGTATTAAGTTGTTGAGTCACACTATGAAGATTTGGGAGAGAGTGGTTGAGTGGAGGCTGAGGAAGGTCGTGTCCGTTTCGGACAATCAGTTTGGATTTAAGCCTGGTCGCTCGACAACAGAGGTAATCCACATGGTGAGGAGATTGGTAGAGCAGTATAGAGAAAGGAAGAAGGATTTACAAATGGTGTTTTTCTACCTAGAAAAGGCGTATGATAGAGTCCCGAGGGAGGTTCTTTGAAGATGCTTGGAGGTGATAGGGGTTCCGGTGGCGTACATCAGAGCTATTAAGGACATGTATGATTGAGGGAAGACTCGGGTGAGGATGGCGGGAGGAGACTCAGAGCAGTTTTCGATCGAGATAGGTTTGCATCAGGGATCGACTCTTAGTCCGTTCCTTTTTAAGTTGGTGATGGACGTGTTGATGTAGAGTATCCAAGGCGAGGTTCCTTGGTGTATGTTATTTACGGATGATATAATGTTGATTGATGAGACGCGGGGGGAGGGGGGTGAACAACAAATTGAAGGTCTGGAGGCAAACTCTTGAGTCTAAGGGGTTCAGGTTGAGTAAGTCAAAGACGAAATATTTGGAATGCAAGTTCAGTGACTTGAGGCAGGAGGATGAAGTGGTGGTGAGGTTGGACTCTCGGGATGTTTGTTAAAGGGATAGTTTTAAGTATCTTGGGTCTATGATTCAGGGGTATGGTGAGATTGACGAGGATGTCTCTAAGTGTATTGGAGCAGGATGGATGAAGTGGAGGCTCGCCTCGGGGGTGTTGTGTGATAAGAAGGTGCCCCTTAAGCTTAAAGGCAAATTCTATAGAGTGACAGTCTGTCCGTCTATATTGTATGGAGCGGAGTGTTGGCCAGTCAAGCGCTCCTACATCCAAAAATTGAAGGTGGCGAAAATGAGAATGTTGCGTTAGATGTGTGGGCTTACTATAGGGGACAGAGTAAGGAATGAGATTATCCGGAAGAAGGTGAGAGTGACTTCGGTGGAGGACAAAATGCGGGAAGGAA
Organism: Capsicum baccatum var. pendulum; assembly: GCA_030864225.1. NCBI lineage: Eukaryota > Viridiplantae > Streptophyta > Magnoliopsida > Solanales > Solanaceae > Capsicum > Capsicum baccatum. The sequence goes on along the minus strand of CM061560.1, from coordinate 234,823,780 downwards.
GGCTGAGATGGTTTGGGCATGTGATGAGAAGAGGCGCGGATGCCCCAGTTTGTAAGTGTGAGAGGCTAGCTTTGGATGACTTCAGGAGGGGTAGAGGTAGGCCGAAGAAATACTGGAGTGAGATGATTAGACATGACATAGAGCAGCTTCAGCTGACTGAGGACATGACCCTAAATAGGAAGGTGTGGAGGGCGCGGATAAAGGTAGAAGGCTAGTGTAAATGTGTGGGTTATAGCATGCAGTTAGGAGAGATTTTGCGTAGACGAGGAAGTAACCCTAGGACTATGTACATAGGTGGGTGCCCTTTTTCTTATGTCTTAGTTCCTATTTGTCTTATTTCGTGTCGCCAGTATTTTCTCGTATTTCGTATTTCAACGATTACTATTTTTATCATTTCTTATTCCTGATTTTCTTTTATGTCATCCATCCCCCCTTTATTTACTATTCTTTATGTTGAGCCGGGAGTCTATCGGAAACAACCTCTCTACTTCTTCGAAGGTAGCGGTATGAACTGCGTACATCTTACCCTCTCCAGACCCCACTTTGTGGGAATACACTGGGTTTGTTGTTGTTGTTGAACGTTAGACGTGAGTTATAATTATTTTGAAATTATTTTATCTTATTATTGGTACTATAATTATGAAATTGCTATTTCATGTGGAAAGTGAAATGAAATACAACAATAACAACAAACGTAGTGTATTCTCACAAAGTGTGGTCTGGGGAGGATAAAATGTATGTAGTCCATATCGCTATCTCCGAAGAAGTAGAGAGGTTGTTTTCAATAGACCCCAGGTTCAAGATAGAAAGTGAAATTAAATAGTCTCAATGAAATATCAGTCACTAAATTATCCAGCATGTCACATCACACATACTAAATGACTTCTAATAAGTCGTTTGATACACGAGATGAGAAGAATAGGATGTAGGCATATCTTATCACTATCTCGTGAACGTAGAGAGGTTGTTTTCAAGAAATCCTCGATCCAAGGGCAATCAATTCAAGTAAAAAGAAGAGAAAACAATGAAAAAAATATACAATTAATAAGAAAAGCATGATAGAACCTACAGTCCTACACGCAAGAAAATAATAACAACTGCAAAATAATGAGGTATTCAAAACACAAGAAACACCATATGACAATAGATATCAAAAGTAAGAACTACAATAATGTGATTAATAGGATGACAAACTCCCGCAGCCCTAAACCTTCTAGAAACAACATAATACTCTACTCCTTACTGATCCTTCTATCCTTCTATGCAACCTTCACAAATTTTTATTTAAAGTCATGTCCTCGGTAATACCAAATAGTGCTATATCCTGTCTAATCACCTATTTTTAATGTTTTTTAGGTCTAACTCTACCTCTTTGCGTATTAACTATAATCAGTCTCTCGCACCTCTTCACTAAGGCATTTACATATAAGCTCTTTACAGGTCCAAAACATCTCAGTCTTACTTCACTCATTTTGTCTGTCACAGAGCCCACTTTTAATTTTTTTTTTTGGATAGCCTCATTGATAATCTTAGCACGTCGAGTATGATCTCACATCCATCTCAACAACCTTATTTTTGCAACATGCATCTTCTGAACATGAAAAACTTCAACTGTCCAACACTCCACTTCATATTGAAATAAAGTTAATCCCATATCTTATTCCAAAATTATTATTCTTGTCTCCCATAAGGATTGTTTGGAATGTTGATAAGGTGGGATATCTCAGGATTAAGCTTGGAATAACAATTATAGTGTTTTTGGTAGACGATTTAAATTTATCTGAGAACAAATTTGTACATCTATCAAATACAATATAAATCTTTTTCAAGGCTTAACTCTGAGATATTCAACCTTATTTCATTCAGTTTGAAATCATTTTATCCTATCTCTCATGTGAAATAAATTAATCCAATCGAAATACATTGGCCAACACATGCAATAAACCTCTCATAAAAGAGTTTTGGACCAATTCATGGATTAGACAGAAAGTGTGGCCCATAATTAAGATATAAAATAGTGTTCGTTTTAATTCTAGTGGCCCAATTTGAATTATACATTGGCCCACTTGCCCATAGGTATCTTTACAATTGCAAATGAGATGGTACCACGCCCAAAGGTACGTAGGTAACGCCAATTCTCAATTATTAGAGCACATGAGAGAGATGCAAGAACACAAAATTTGAACCTAGATTTTTAAAAGGTGCTTTCTGTTCAAAATTAGCAAAATTAATTTGGTAATCTAGAATAATTAATGTATTATGAAGGTAAACAAATTAATAATATAGATTCCACTTGTGAAATTATACTAGATATATTATTTATTGGACGTAAACCAAATAACAATATAAATCAATATGAGTACCCGGCAGAGGCCGATCTGCACGGGAAGTAGAAGGGTCATTAGACTCCGTTAAAATGTGATTATAACTGATATATTAGAGACGGTCATATAGTTTAGATACCTAAAATGCAAAGCAAGTTGCGCTACATGTCGAATTCTCTGCTTAACGTCTCTCATTACACACAAAAAAAAGATATTTAGTGCAACTAGTTATTGAGAATAGCTTAATTTACGCTAAATTATATTTTTGTAGAGGAAATTAGTAGTGACAATTATTTTAGCGGTCTTTGTAAACGCCTTTAAAATCTATAACGACATTTGATCCAGTTACGATTAACTAACATTGATAAAAGCTTCAACACTCTTTATTAAATTACATATTTGTTGTTGCTAATTTTTTTTGGGGAAAAAGGGTCAAATTTACCCCTCTATTTAAGTTTAATAGCTAAGTTTACCCTCCGTTAGACTATCAAGTCATATTTGCCTTTGCCGTTAGCAAAGTATTCACGTGTGCCCTTTAATTTAATGGAATGAGCCCAAATTATAATATATTATCAATTTTTAAAGATAAAACTCATTTCTTAGAGGAGAGAAAGAGACGACGCCATTGCTGATCGTAATGCTTTGATTCAAGAAATGGACGACGTCATTGCTGCTCTTTGATTGCAGGACATCTCTACAAATGACAACAATATTATAACCAACAACAAATGCATAGAACTATAGTTGAAGCTGCTCATGGTTCAACGAAAGATCCCGCAACTGGCTACTTGAAAGACACAGATACTTCTGAAGCAAAGGTTCCTAAAAAGGTCAGACGACCAAAAGAGAGCAGACACAATAAGCAAGTCAAGATTTCAAGAGTGGACAAAAATGGTGCGGAAAGTTTAAGTATGCAGGTTATTGCTGCAACATCAGATGATTGGGCAAATCAGCTTGAGATGGATAGTGATAAGGAAGCAGATACACAACTCACATCATGGAAAGACAATTTGCGGTTGAACCATATCAATTTTGATGAGTCTATCATGCTAGTGCTAGTTTGCTCTTATACTGAGACTCCATAGCCATGCTTATAAATGGGGTCATGGTGGGTGGCAGTCAGCCTGCTGCACAACTACCATATCTATATATCCATTACCTCAAATTTCAAATAAATGCTATTCCCCGGTGGGTGGCCGAAAGATGAGCGGTGGTGCCTTCAGTAAATTGCTTAATCGTCTTGCTGCTCAAGATTATGACCTGTCTATTCCACTTGATCTGTAGGATTCAGATCAATGAGCTAAGCATGGCACAAACCGATACAACACATTGAAATAGCTTCCATGTGAATGTTGAATTGGAACTTCACAACAGGAAATGAATTTTATATTTAAAAATTGATAATTTATTGTAATTTGGATTATTCTGTTAAATTAAAGCACAAATATGACGTGATAGTATGACGGAGGGAAAACATAGCTATTAAAATTAAGTAGATGGGTAAATTTGACCCCTTTCCATTTTTTTTTTATTATTGTAGTATCTCCTTCTATGTTTGACATGAGTTTGAATCCTAATTGCAACGTATCTTGGTTGTTTGCCCCTCCACCCTTTTTTCTTTTTGGACTGTTTAAAAGTCTCAAATCCGTTCCACGATTATATTAAAGATTATAAAGGTGACCGCTGACGAAAAAATTAATGCCTATTCAAATTTTGGGTCCACTTATATATCCAAATTATAGTTTAACAACTATATTCTCACTTAAAGTAAAATTTGGGTCAACATAATTCTTATCGCGAAATGTATCTTTATAAAGTTAGAAATGAAACTACGGATTTAGAGAGAGAAATACCAGCTTCTCTCTAAAAATTCATACCACCAATTAACGTTGAGTATGACCCATTCAACACTACTACACGTGGAACCATCCACACACATACCATCGGAACCCACAAATATTGACTATTTTCAAATGGTGGATGCCCAACAAAAGTCATAGTTACTGGAAAACTCTTCAGAGCAAATGCTCTTCCATTGTTGACCCAAAGATGCTCTCCTCCTACCAGTAGATGGCGTCATTAATCTCACGATTATGGACAAGAAAAGATTGTATGCAACATGACAACACTCAACTATCGTTAAAGTCTTTAAGAGGAAATTTAATCACCGGTACCTCAAAACGAAACTCTCAGATCTAGGGAAATACAAAAAATATTTCAATCTCATAGATTTGGGACTTGAGTTTTATACAGTCAACTTAACATCGAGGAAAGCAAAAGTAGAGTGCTACACGAAGGTACATGGTTTGTCGCCGATGCTTTCCTATCTGTTAGAAGTTGGAAACCCAAATTTCTTCCTAACAACAATCAAATAATTTTGACGATAAGCTAGCTTCGGCTACCACAACTCCCTACAAAATTCGACGACATGGTAATTTTGGAACAGATTGAAAGAAAAGTTGGGAAGTTCCTTCAAGTAGACATATGCACCTCATATACTCTCAGGGCAGATACGCCAGGATTTCTATAGAAATCCTTCTCGAAACACCACGAGGACATCTATTACAATCGACCAATATGTCCAAAAAATATGCTACGAGAAGAAAGGGATACTTTTCAATGGTTGTGGCAAATTGGATCACTATCATCCCATAAAGGTAAAGATGTACGATGCCTCCACTGGTAAATTTCTTAATACCAAGAAGTTTGCTTATAAATCCACAACTCAGAAAGGGGACGACGGTGAAGAAAAGTCTCCTAACTCCACTAACCTATCCAACTGTTCTGTTGGGCCCTCCTCTACAAAAACTCTTAATGCTCAAATCGAGATACCAACTCCTTTCTTACACTTTTTCTCAAAACGTCAATATCTCTTCTAAGAGATATGCCGGCTCTGAGCATGATCACTGTTGATGGAGTGATACTATCACTCCCAATGGTCCATTTCAATGGTGATGCCTTTATGTTATGCTGACTCAAATCTTCCTTCTTACTCCCATTGCCCTCGCCTCAGAGCATTTTCCAGTAGATCACCAGCCAAGCTCCTGGCTCGAGATGGATCTACAGAATTGATGGATTCCCATCATAGCATCGGTGGGGGAAGAACTATCTTACTGAGGAACAAGGATCCCTCCCACCTAGACAACTAATTATTATAGAGTTGAACTGTGGCCTCATGAGCTACGACTAGATATGTAGACCACAACCCTGATGAATGTCATCAATTTAACAACTTTGGAAAACCTAAGCTCCTAGGCGCTCCAACTCTACCTTACATACGTTCATCAATACAATTGATGAGTCGAATTATTTATTATTAACTTTATTGATAATTTTTATAAGTTTCTCTCGCTTCCTCACCATTCCTCTTACTTAAGGACACTCATTAGAGATAGTCAATCCAACGTGGTTCTTATTTCATTTCTTTGGTGAACAAGAGTCTTAAGAAAAAGAAGAAATGAAAAGAAAAGCAACAAAGTAAAAACTAGAAAATGATTATGGTGTGTTTAGAGAACTTCAATATATCTGCATTATTGACATTACAAATGAGTTTGGTGTGTGTGTCGAATAAAGTACTCTATAGCTCTCATCTCTTTTTAGCCTCTATTTTCTGAGGTATGAAAGATTGTGGTCATTTTAAATGAGTGATCAGTGTTCATTTAATTCTATGGTAAGCTCTAGAAAAAAAACTATCTTTTGCTATTTTGTTATTTGAGTTGATACAACTATGAACACAGTTACAACTTTTTGATAGAGAAGCAGAAAAGGAAAATTTTATCTATACTGAGTTGTTAATCATTGAATTATTTTCCCAACGGGCATAAGGATATTGCTATATTTATTTTTCTACTGAACCATGTAGGAGTAAGATATTTCAAAGGTAAACTTTGAAGTCTAGCAGCAACAAAGATAGGAGATCTTTGTGACCTTTTTGAAGTTTCAATAAAGAATTCCTACTATTTTCTCTAATCTGGCATTCCCATAATTAAACTGAGCATTATATCACTTGTCGATACGTATATTTTTGAGCTTACCATGTCATGCATGAAGGTCACCCTTTTACCTTCACTTTTAAAGATTTAGTTCAACTTATGTTGGTACATTTTTAGATCTGGAAGAGCTTCTTACAAGAGATCGAGGTATGCTTCTTACAATTATCAATAAAGTTAATAAATAATCAGGCAACATCAATTGTATTGATAAAATTCATACATTATACATATTCTGAATGTTTAGAAATCATACTTTCATACTTAATATAAGGTGGTTCTACATACCTTCTAGTGATGAGAATTTGATGAACACTCTATTCTTAGAGCCTTAGAACTTTGAATCTTAGCTAGTTTTCTATCCTTTGTGAACTAGGGGAAGTTGGAATGTTATTTGAGGGGTTAGAGATCTTATTTAATGATTTAGGGACATTTTGGGGTGGATGGGGGCGTTTTAATAGCATAAAATGACTTAAACACTCTTAGAGTCCGTTTTGATAGGCTGAAAAAAGTGATTGGAAAAAAGTTTTTTAAAAGTATCTTTGAAAGTGCTGAACTTATTTTAAAAATAAGCAGTTAAGTGTTTAGATAAAAGTGCTGAAACTGAAAAAAAGTTATTGAAGTGTTTGATAAATAATGCTTTTAAACACTTTTTTTTTTGTCAAAATATCTGAAATACCCTTATAGCTGTTAATAATATATAGAGTTGATTATTATTAATTTTTATTGCTAAAATGATTCAAATTAAAATTAATATATATTTTAATATATATATATAAAATATTTTCATGAATGACTATTAATTTGTGCGCTAAAAAATTATTTTTTTAAGAGTTTAAGTGTTGAATGTTTGTATTTGAAAAAAGATAGTTATATATTAAAAGATTATTTGTTTCTTCATGGTTATGTTAAGATTTTGTATCATTAAGGTGCAATTAAAAGATAATTTATTTCTTCATGGTTATGTTAGTAATATTTATTTCAAATATTATTTTAATTTTCTTATATTGCATTGTTGAATTTATCCTGATATAATGATGAAATATTTTATATTTGACTTTATATAACAGTAATAGAAAATGACACATCTATCCAAATGTTATAAGTATTTGTGTAAATTGGAGTTTGAAATTAGTAAAGACAGGCAAGAGAAATGTGCAGAGAATTTGGACAATTATGATAATTGGCCAATAGTAATGAAATTTTGTCATGGTAATTAACTTTTCATTTAGAGAGTAATGCTTCTTTCCCGCCAACCGAACACCATCTTGACATCAACACGTTTTCTTATTTAATCACTCCCATCTTCTTTTGTTATTACTACCAACCTTTGCTTAATCTCTTCTATAATTAAATCAACTCAATGTCTTATGATATTGATCTAAGCTTGGAATATTAATAAAGTTGCAGTTATATAATCAAGGGATTAGAGGTTTAAGTTATAATATCCAGTAGCCGTCACGTATATTCAAAGCTAGTCCGAACACCACGATTATCAAATAAAAAATATAATAACGTGTGTTATGGAGCAACAAATAAATGAAAATAGAGTTAATGGCACCTTAGAAGAAAGAAGAAGATTGAGGGGACATGAACAAGCAACTGAATGGTTGTGAAGTGTGTTGTGTATTGGGTTGTTCAAAATCAAATCGTAATCATTAATTCAAACCGTAAAATTAGTTTATTGTCTAATTGGTAATGGGTTATCGGATTAACGATTGGAGAACGGATAAATTTTTTATAATTGATGGCTTATTGGTGTGGAGACGAATTACTCAATTTTCTTATCAAGTAAATCGTTAACCCATTAAGAATTATTGTAATTATATTTTATCCCTAGATATATAAGTATCTTTTGTCAATCCAACATATAAAACTCCATTTATTATTCTATTCACTTCTTAGTTATGAAAATAACATGCCACTTCTTGTGACGCCTAACCAAAAAGTGCAGTCAGACTCCCTAAAATGTAAAGAAAATCTAAAATTAATTCTTAAACTAAAACATAAATTATTCTTGACAACACAAAGGACCGCAATAAAAATGAAACAACCCAAATGTGTCCTTCACAAAGTTTGACAAAACATAAAAATTAAAATAATATTAAACTTTTAATTTTTTTCTGTCAATCTAATAATTAAAAATGTTTCTACATACATTTTAGGTCTAGAAGAAATTCTTATTTGATTCGATGTTTTAACCTATTAAATAACTACACGAACAAAACTCAAGAAGCCTAAAAGATGGATAAATAGATCAATCATACTATACAAACAACTTAGTCGGTGAAGAAACGGAGGAACTACCAATAATCGCTCAATATTTCATTATCTCTTAAATTTATCCGTTACACCGTCCGTTAATTGCTAATCAGATACCGAACCAACCGTTATATTATTGGGTGGCTAGCGGATTAGTATATTTAAAAACTGATAACCAATAAGCCGAACCGCTAAGCATAATTATCCAAACGATAAGCAGCCCTAGTTGTGTATTTTTGAGAAGAAATAAAAGTGTGCTGTGAAGTAGTGAAGAATTAGGGGTACAAGGGTAAATTTGGAATAAGGAATAATTATAAGGGACATAAATGTAATTTACTTGGTCAACTCTAATAGCTTATAATCTTCCAAAAAAAAAAAGTTAGGAATGCTAGCTTCTTATTTTTGGCTTAAAAAAAGCCAAACTTAACTTTTTTTAAGCACTTAAAAAATTTGCCAAACACTTTTTTAAGCAAAAAATAGCTTATAAGCTATTTTGACCAACTTAAAAGGTAAGCCAAACACCTACTTAAAATTGGTTAAAATGACGTCTCATTGACGAAAAGGGAGGCGGTGGTGCGCACACCTTGGAGTGAGGCCTCTCCCTTGTAGGCGGGGCCATCGTGAGTTGCCCCATCACAACGAGGGTCCCACCGCATAAGTGAGGCAGTGGCCTCCCGCGGTGGTCAATATGCGGCGCGGGGTCTCTCTTGTGACGCATGGCCCGTTTTAACATCTAAAATTGCCCCCAACGCTTTTGAACCCATCCCAAGGTGATTTATACTCTATTTAGGGGTCATGTAGGTCCGTCTTTAGCTCTATTTAAGTGCCCAAACACTCAGAGGTTACAAATAATCACAAACACTTTTTTGATTATGTATCTACTATAAGAAATTCAATGCGTAATCCCAGCATGCAATGTGTATTCCTGAATAATCTCAGTTTTCAAGTATTCAATCATTTCATTTTTTGAATTTCAGTATTAGCCAGATTAGTCAACATTATTTATCTCTTTCGATGCAATAACAAGATCTTATTTGTAACAAGTGATTTTGTTGGTTGGTTAATTGGTCTACTTTTTTCTCATGAAATGATTTGGATTGGTGTTAGTCTGAATACGGTAAAATCATTCTATTAGATCAAATAAGTAAAATTCAATCTAATAAGTACCTTATGCTAGACTTGAGAAATTCTGTAACTCGAATCTTTAGTATTCTCTTATTTATTATTTGTATCTACTATTTAGACAGAATATCCTAACCCATTCTTGTTAAGAAACAAAAAGAAGCCTCAAAAAGAGAAGAAAGCAAGGGAATTGAGGAAGAAAGAAACGTAGAAACAGAATACCAAGAGAAACACTCACTATTTTCATGTTTAATCTCTAGTTCAATCTTTCTTTCGTTCCTGACAAGTTTTAATGTTGATTTTGATTGGAAATATTTAACACTAGTGATTGATTAAAAATATAATTGGGGAACACAATAAGGTTGTGGTCCCTTAATTCGGGTAGTCCAAATGGAGTAATTCATGCAATTATGTAAAGGTATGAGCTTCAAATTAGTGGAGGCTAATTTATTAGTGGGAATTTCTCAATACATTCGCTAGATGTCACAATTTCTCAAAGTCTAAGACGGATTCCTCCCAGAACTAACTAATAGATCTTGACGGAATTGTAACATAAGAAATTGACCATAATTTTATAAGGAAATGACCCTAACACTTATTTCTCGAGAAGAAATGAGAATCATTTAATTAATAATTGATCCAGTTCTTTGTTGTTTGTGAAATCCTTCACTTCAATTGGTACTTTTTTCATGAAAAACAGATATGCAATAAGAAATTTAGTGTTTCACTAAAATTTCAATTAGCATTCCATCTAACTTAGGAATAACTAAAGGATGATTAAAGGCTTAGTTCAAACAAAATGGTGTTTAAATAGCTACTTAGATACCTAGTTCAAATATAATACTTTCTAGAAAATGACGGTATACATTAGATGTAGAATAAACGTAAAGGCTTTAACCTTGAATTTTATTTCTTACTTAGTTACTTACAAACAGAGGTGACTGCATTTAAATGAATATCTTACTGGCAGAAGAAGATTATTTTGACGAGAAGTATATATATTATATACTTTCTCATTTTAATTTGATTGTCTCATTTTGATTAAGTGGCATGAAATTTTAAAAAATACAAATAACTTTTGAATCTTGTAATGTTAAACTAAAGATATATAGAATGTACCAAATATCTTTTAATTTTATGATTTTAAGCATGTTATTCGAAAAGTTGAAGTTAGAAAATATATATAAAAAAAAAAGAGACAATCTTTTTAAAAAGAACTAAAAAAAAAACACGGCAACCAATTAAAATGGAGGGAGTATACTCTTTGTCATTTTCTTTTCTCACGATAGTCGATTTAGTTTGTATTTGGATACACACATTGAAAAAAAAGGAGCTATCATTAAATCTATATGCTATATAAATAAAGGAGAAACATAAGCTTGTTAGTGTGTTACGCCTTAAAAGCCAATATTGGCATTTATCTTTTTACTTTTTCTGATTTTTTGAGTTTTTTTTTTTTTTTCATTTTAATACTTTTCGTTTATTAAATAACTTCAATAATTACCTTTACTTTTACCGTTCAAGTGTTCGCCCTTAGTAATCAAAATAAAAAATCGTGTTGTTTCAAAACAATCCCCTGTGTTCTAGTAATTTTTCGTCATTAAGTTTTGTGCACTGTCAGTATACAAAATATTCTACACTATGATGTAAACTTTACCTGTTATTACAGGTTATTCAATTTTTTCTTTTTCAAGTACTCTTTTTTCGATTAGATAGTCAACTTATTTTAACAAATAGTCAACTACTGAAGCAGTAATATAAAGTACAATAAATAAAGTACTGAAAAAGAAATGATACAAGATATTTTATACTGGTTAAGACCTCTAATAGGTCTTACTCTAGTCCCCTTGGGTTGTAAGGAATTCTAATTAATAACTCTTCTGTTGTAAATCAAAAATTACAAGATTTGAGTTAATTTTTTTTGACATTAACTTACACTCTTTTTTTCTCTTTAATACAAAAACTTCACCAACTATGTGTTTCTTTTTCTCTCATTTTGAGTACATAGTAAACAACAAAAGGATACAATGCCTTAATGAAAATAGAGTTGAGAGCTAGAGAAGGTTGAGACAATGTATATCTCTTCCTTAGTCGTCCATCCTTTAAATAATAGTGATTGAACTACTACTAACCATTTGAAAGACAAATGTAGAAGGCAATCCAAAATATTTGCTCCTCGAAAATCTAATAAGAGATATTCTATTTCAAAGAATAAATAGAAACTATAAAAAGAATACCTAAACTAAACTAAATTCTAGGAGAGACGCTGGCCAAGGGACTCCTTGGTACTAGGAGAGATATTTCCTTCATTTGGTGAAAGATGCAATAATTAATATTGGGGAGTGAAACAATATCCTTTCTTTTGAGGGCAGCCCAACAATTATTTCTTCCTTTTGAGGGCAACCATTTGATACTTCTTCCTTTTTGTTCTTTGACAAAGAATTTTTTGATTATTTTCTCAAATCCTGCAAGAGTGTCCTTCATTAAAATTAACATTATCAGTGTTTTCTATCTCAAGTCCGAGATATGATTCTATCAATTACAGTAATTATTATTTCACTAATGTAATTTGTTATCATCCAATCTATTAGGAATATATTAATTCATAATAGAGTCTCACCTTTTAATAGATTAAAATAATAAATCAAACTATATAGATCATAATAATTGTATCGAGATTAAGAGTATAAGTACATGTAATAGACTAGAGATGTTATTTATTAATAGGTAGAACATAAATAAATATCTCTACTTGGTTCGTTCAGCACATACGAAATGCACTAGCACAGAAAGTTGGAATATTACCACTTTCATAAATATGATCAAGTTATATTTAATCTTGTGCTACAATCACCAAAATGTTTGTCCTACCTCATCTATTGTGAATATTAATTTATAACTTATAAGAACCAACAATTTCAATCTTCCGCGTATGAGTTAAATAACTTCATACGTAAAATTGTCTACTATATAAGTAAAGGACACACATGTTAACACAATGATGTATTCAAATAAAGAATTTATTAAATTAATTAAATAAAATAAATAATCTTTACATGGAATGAAACCATAATACTATAACATAAACAACATGGTTAATACTATATCCTAACATGGATAAATGATATAGAGAAGTTTGATTGTACAGGCAAAAATGTGTTCTAAGGAAAGTGAAAACTGAATAGAATAAATTTGCAAATTTGATCTAATAGGTAAAAGAATGATATTTTTGAATTATTTTTAATATATTAAAAGTATTTTTGATTTAATAAGCGGAAAGAAGAACAAATATAATCCAATTGATGGTAGAGGATGTTTTAGAGTCATTTCTAATATGTTAAATATATTAATATTTACGCTTTTTTCATTGTATTAATTACCAACACATAAAAAATCACAATTATTGAAAGGTGCAAGCAACCTCGCCCCCTCCACCCCCCCCCCCCAAAAAAAAAAACATAAAAAGAAACTCAAAGTCCTCAACTAGTATGCACCTCAAAATCGGTTTAGAGTTAATTTCAATTCTCGAAAATCAGTTTGTCTGCAACCATGACATTATGAATTCATCAATGACAAATCGAGGGATGTTGGTAGAGAAATACTGCCTTACAATGGTTGGTAAGTTTCCACATGCTAGACCTTAGTTGATAAATCGAGGGATGGATTTAAAAGATTGATTCCCATGAAAGGATTCGTCAAAATTGGTGTTAAGGATTGGAGACATGTTTTTATAAACTTCACGATTGAAAAGGACTTTAAACACTTATATGGTCGAGGAAGATCTATACTCATTTCTGTATGTTGATGCGTATTCAAATATCGACTAGGAACATCAGTTCCAATATGCAATCTATGCTCACTCACAGTAACATTATGGATTTATAGCTATAAATTCACAGTTATGAATTTCAAAATCGTGGCTAATACTTAATAACAATAACAAAATTTTAAATTTTGTAGCTATTTACAATTTCATAAAAATTTTTAGCTACAAAAATTAAATGACAAAGCTAATTTTTCGTTTTTGTTGTAGTTACTAACTATCATGACAATATTATTCATATAGCTACAAAGTCATTGCTACAGTAAAATATTGTAGTTATTGCCATGCATGCGAAGTCACAATAGTAATAGTAATCTTATAGCCATGAAAAATTACTTGAAATAAAATATTACAGCTAAATATATTACTTTGCTTCAAGTTATAAGAATTTGTGGCAATAATTACCGAAGTAGCTATATATTTATTGCTACAGTAAAATATCGTAACTAAATTACACCTTTTATGCTATGAATTTGAAGTTATTGTAGAATCCTTTACCCCTCAACTTTGAGATTTGGAGATCATACACCATCCGTTTTAAAAAGTGGCTCACATATACTCCTACGGTTACACAAATGTCTCAAATATATTTTTCTAATGAATATGGTTTAGAAGGGTTTGTCCCTTTAGTTATTAAGATTTGGGTCGGGTAGATTTTAAGTGGGATTCAGGTTTGAATTATGGGTTGATAGGCTTTTGGTTAGTTAAAATTTCAGCCAATGAAACACTGTCTTGTATTAAATTGAAGTCCTAATTATTTTCCTTAAAGGGTCTGGAAGAACCCTTAGGGGTTGCACCACGCAGTGAGGGACCAGGTCCCCCAAAATCAAACACAAGCAATAGAACAGTAAACAACTATGAGGTGCTGGAAAAACAACATAAGTACAAGAAAGTAAGAACACAAGATTTCTACATGAGAACCCAGAAAGGAAAAAACCACGGCTTGTCCCCACAAGCACCAAAGAAATCTACTATAATCAACCTCTTGATTATAGTCTAGATTTCAGCCTACCTCTAGGATCCTTTTGCTTGTAGCATCTCTACTACAAGCTCATCTTGGTAACTCTAGGACCTCTTTACTGATTACCTCTAATCAACAACTAACTCAGGTTACTCTATTTAAGCACTCACAAAAGAAGCACTACTCTTATAGTATGAGTAGTTTGATTACAAACAAGTACTCACTCAAGAATGATTTCAATTTAATCTTACATAGATAGCTAAGAACTTGAGAGGTGATGAAATGGGGTTTTGCTGGCTCTTTTTTCACTCTTTAGAATTTGCAAAAACCATTTGATGAAGAGGCGTCTCTTTACTTTTATAGTTGAGTGATGATTAGGGTTGAAATATCATTGGACCAGCTTTCCAAGTCAGTACCGAATAACACCTGAAAGTTTGTTACACAAGAGGACAAAACTGTGCAGATATTGTGTGACAGTTGTACTTTGCACATCCAGGGACCTAGTCCCTTACAATTTAGTTATTCATCATCAAAACTACATATGGTAATTTTCTCTTTTTGATAATGAGAAATCAAACCATAAAATTTGAGCATCAGTGCACATTCATTACATTTAATCAATGTGATTACCACCTGAAGATGAATGTTCCCCCTATTATCATGCTTTCTCCATCATGCAATACAAAGACCTGGTCCCTTGTTGTCATTTTCAAAAAAAACGTCCCCCTGTCACTATGCTTCCTCCTGTCACTATGCTACCATACTTCTGCACCATGTGAGCACACACACGCACCAGGTTCATACATATAAAGTTAGTATTCTCCCTTTTGGCATTATTTAAAAGGAGCAACAGTAAACCATAAGTAAAAATATGTGCAAGCTAATTAACTTATGGCTACTGGGGAAACACTAACATGAAGAATAACTTTAAGTACAGAAAATAATATGAAGCACACAAGAAGAAATTCATTCATTAACGAACAAGGTCAGTACCAGTACAATGTACTAAAAATTTATAAAAGAACTATTTGCAAAGGCCACTATAGGAATAAGAACTAGAAACTGGCTCAACTCAAGTTTAATTTCCTCATATGTTCTATCATAAGAGAGGGTGGGTACACTATCAACTCAAGTTTACTTAAACATTCTATTAGGAATAGGTCAATACCAGAGGCAATGGTACTTTTCTTTGATCTTGGTAACAAAACCTTGTTGATGAACTTATATACTAACTGAAAATCAGCGATTAAAAATTTCTTTTTCACCACATCTATTGAAGTCCCACCCATTTTTTAAGCTTCAATCATAAATTCAGTGGTAGGCTACTCCTTCACAATAGATTTTGCTCCCGTAACAAATATATCTAAGATCCTTCCCAGTGCTTCTTCATTTTGATAGATAGACTTTCCTTGCACCTGGGCAGTTAAGCTTAGGCCATATTTTGAGAAGTCCATGTTATAATAAAACTCTCTAACTTCATTTTCAAACACCATGGTGGCTGATTCCTCAAGTAGGTGATGCCAATCCTAATTCCTTACATACTCCACCAGTTCTACCATCCCTATTTTTTCATAGATTTTTGGATCAAACACTCTCCCTGTCAGCACTTTTTGAGTTTTCAAGACATCATTCCTTACTTCTCTAGGGACAAGCTTTTTTTTTTCTCTTTGATTCACTACTTAGCTATTTCTCTTCATCAGCTTTTCTGTTTGTGGGTCCAAGTCCCTTAGATACTTTTTTCCTTTTCACAACTATATGTTTCTTCCTGCTTATACAATGACTCCAGACTTTGGATTAGAGGACCTGGTCCTCTCATCACCATGAACTTCTAGTATTTTTCTTTTAGATATAATGAAAATATCAGTATCAATATCCTCATCTTCTCCTACCTCCACTTCTTCAACATTTGCTTCCCCTGCTATGACAACTTTCTTGAGTCTTCTTCTTTTGGTAGTAGAAGACTTACTTTCCTTCATGGCATCTGCTAGAAGTTTTTGTTTAGATCCCCTAGTGGAATAGGATCTAGTACCTTGTTGTAAGACCTCGCAAAATTCTAAGCTTAAATCAGTCCGTTAAAGCTTGAAAAGAGGTCCCAGACTTAGAAATTTTAGCTAAGTATTTATACTTAGAAGTATTTTAGCCTTCGTAAGTTGGAGATCCTATTTCAAGACCCTTATGACCTTAAAATATCAATTTATAGGTTGATTCATGATCAGGAATATCAGTAGGTCACTTCGGGTGAGTTTAGAATTTTTTAAACCTCGTTTGAACTATGTTCAGGTGACCAAAACAGTGGATCGACGCAATCTAGTTGCGTCGCGTCACCCATCGCATCGATAAATAATTTTTTCCCAGCTTTCTGTGCAATTCTAGTGAACCAACACAAACTCAACGCGGCGTTACATCTATAAGGGTAATTGGGTCATTTTTCCACCCCATATCAGCCCGAAAAACATATAAACACATAATTAGGTCATCTAAAATGCAAAATTCACTCATTCTCTCAAACATCCTCTCAAGAAAAAACCCTAGGGGATCTAATTTCAAATTCAAGATTCAAAAACGCATCGTCAATCTTCATGAATTCAAGCACCAAGGTATATTAGGTGTTCATCCAAGGGTTTCCTTCCACCCTTGGAGTTCAAGAACCTCTTTTAAACCTTCAATTTTATTGATTTCATGAATTCCATGTTGTGTTTGAATGTATTCATGGTTATGATGTTAATTGAGTTTCTGATCCATGATTTATTATAAGATTCATGTAAATTTATGTGATATGTGTGTAGTATTATGTGAATTCATGTTTAAGCCCTTGAATTTGTAGATTGGGATTCGAAATCATGATGGCTACATGTTGTTTAGTATCATGTGTATAGATTATGTTCCCACAAGTGTTTGATAAATTGCTCATATGAATTAAATAGGGAAATCATGACATACTAGCATATGTACGAGCTTATATCTTACAAGTGTTTGATAAAATATCTTTACGAATGAGTTGTGAACATGGTAATGCTTTACAAGATCATGCTATGCCTTAATTTTTATGCTATTGAGTCCTGGGGGTATCTAATACCCGGCAATCTAGCTGTTTAACTAGAATTACAGTAGCTTCAGAATAGTCTCAGTGATGTCACGTACAATAGTATTCAGTCAGTATAGAACTCAGTATATCCAGTCAGCAAATAGAAATCAGAACACACAATCAGTTAAGTACTCAGTGAACTCATTCCAGTTCATTCAGTTAACACAATCAGTAACATTTCAGTCTAGCCTAGAATAGCTTAGAAATCAGTTCAATGTCTATTCAGCTGGGAGTAGGATTCAACACTGAGTGAACCCAGTGATGGGGACTCACCTGCCAGCAGAGGGTGTGATCCTTAGAAGCAGTCCTTGCGTTCTAGAACTACGTAGCCAGCGTAGGCTGAGACATTAACCTGCCAATTAAGGGTTTATGAGGTGTTTTACCTGCCAGTTGAGGGTATCACCGTTCTTATTCAGAGCACCTGCCAGATGAGGGTGACTCTTCAGTTTGTCTTTACCTGTAGCATGGTACAAACACCCTTCCAGCTGGGGTTACAGGTTGGAACCCAATCAGTTCAGAGAGGGGCATGTCAGTTAGATGATTACCTTTCACAGTTTCAGTTTCAGTCTCAGTATAGAACTCAGTTCAGTTCTACAGAATTAGGACTATCATACACAGTCACTCAGCTTTGTATGGAACTCAGCACAGTTCCATAAAATCAGGACTTTCAGAAATATTTACTCAGTCAGAAGTATTGTAGTAACAGTAAACTCAGTTATCAGTCTTTCAGTTATCAAAACTCAGTATCCAGTGTTACTATGATCTTAGACACATCATATGTAGATATGTGCATATTATTGTATAATTAGTGTTTCATTAGTTTCAGTTACACATGTACTCTCATTCAGCTATAATCATGTTACCTAGTCAGTTATTTTTTCATTCATATGAAGCCATACATATTAGCCTACCTCATCTATCATACCAGTACATTCCATGTACTAATGCATACTCTTTCTTTGCGCTATAATATCTCATATCATAGGTTCGGATGCTCAGGTTCCGGACTGCGCGTAGATAGATTTAGTTATCAGCCACAGTTTTAGTAGTGGGTCATCATCTATCGAGGGCATGCTTTTATTTTGGTTATGAGTTTATCAGTAGTTGGAGTTAGTTGGGGGCTTGTCCCATCAACTCCACATTCAGACAGTTCAGTTAGAGGCTTTTTAGGCTAGACTAGTTCAAACAGTATTCAGATTTCAGATGTTTATCAGATGTTATTATTTACCAGTATTTTAGAATTTGAACCTTATGTCATTTCAGCCTATTTTTTGTATTTATTATAGTATTATTATTCAGTACTCACAATAGATATCAGTCATGGGTTAGCTTGTGGTCCTTCGAGGTCGTAAGCATCGTGTAATGTTTGGGGTACAGACTCGGGGCCTTACAAAATTAGTATCAGAGCCTAAGGTTCAATAGAGTCCTAGAGAGTCTGAAAGCTGCGTCTAGTAGAGTCTTGTATATGGGTGTATAGCGTGCCACACTTATGAACAAGAGGCTATGAGGCATTTTAGGAAAATTTTCCCTTTTTGCAGTATTCATATCATACAAGTGAGCATGAGCTCAAGTTAAACTCTTAGTTTAATCCGTTCTTTCTTTTGTTGACAGAACATGCCTCCCAAAAATAACAACAGAAGAAGAACAGGAAACTAATAAGTACCTTAGCCCATTCAGATAGATCCTCTAGACGAGCATGTCTCTTATGTAGAATTCATAATTGCATTCACTACTCTAGCCAATTTCTTAGTAGCTTTAAATGAATGACCAACTACTGTTCAGGCCAACCCAGTGGCCAATACTACTGCAGCCAGTTTTCGGGACTTCACCCGAATAAATCCTCCCCTATTCTCAGGATCTAAGTCAAAAGAGGATCCACAGAAGTTCCTTGATCAGGTTCAGAAAGTCACACATATTATAGGAGTAACTTCTAGTGAGAGTGTTGAGTTAGATGCTTATCAGATACAAGATGTAGCTCATATGTGGTTTAAGCAGTGGAAGGTATACAGGGGCACAGATGTAGATCCTATAGAGTGGGAAGAGTTTGCTACTGCTTTTCTAGATAGATTTTTCCCTTAGAGCTGAGAGAAGACAAAGTGTTAGAGTTCATCAATCTCAGATAAGGTATCATGAGTGTGAAAGAGTATTCCCTCAAGTTTACTTAGTTAGCCAGGTATGTTGTCCATGTAGTAGCTGAAAGTAGGTCCAGAATGAGCAAGTTCATATTTGGGGTGTCAGATAGTATGGTAAAGGAATTCAGAACTACGATGTTGATTAAGGAGATGGACATATCTAGGCTCATGGTCCATGCTTAGTACATAGAAGAGGCTAAGAATAAAGAGAAAGAGAGGGAAAATAAGAGAGCTAGCACAAGTAGCTTTAATTTTACTCAGCCTAAGTTAGAGGGCGGTAATCGTTCTCAGTTTCGCCTAAAATCTTCAGTTCCAGCTCCATCTTTAGCTAGTGCACCAATACCAAAGTTCAGGAATGATAGTCAGGATAGGACACTAGGCTCTCAAATCCAGGGTAGTATGAGCAGTGGTCGTACCCATCCACCTTGCAGGAAATGTGGTAAGAATCATAAGGGTGTATGTAGGGTTGACAGTGACATATGTTTTGGGTGTGGAAAGCCAGGCGATAGAGTTAGAGATTGTCCTCAGTCAGGTTCACAGGGTTAGTACAATCGTCCTTCAGCTCATTTCGGTCGCCCAAATCAGCAGGGTGCCACTTTCAGTGCCACCAGTGGGCAGCGCCCAAATAGGCTTTATGCACTTCAGTCCAGACAAGATCAGGAAAATTCCCCTGATGTGGTCACTGGTACATTATAGATCTTTCATTTACATGTTTATGCCTTATTAGATCCAGGATCTTTTTTATCTGTGGTAACTCCATACATAACAGTCAACTTTAAAGTCAGACTAGAAATCTTAAAAGAACCTTTTTAGTGCCTACCCCAGTAGGTAAATCTATTCCACCCAGATGAGTATACAAAAATTACTTGGTTACAGTATTTTAGAAAACCCCTTCAGTTGATTTCAGTAATAGAGTCATTTTGTTCTAGCTTCCCAATGGGCCAATCATTGAATGAAGGGGCAGTACCTCAGTTTCAGTTGATTTAAGCTTGAATTTTTTTTATTTTTTTTACTGAACCAGTAGAAAAAAAAGTTAAGAATCCTAAGTTAGTCAGTATTGAGGTTGATATATGATGATTATTGGGGCAATAAAAAGCTAAGAATCGGGTGTCAGAAGAAAGTACTAGTAGTGAACCTTATATTATCAGGTGTACTCCTTCAGAATGAGTTTAGTGTTTATGAGTATTGTTATATCTCAGTCTCTAGAGTAAAGTGGTTTTAGTTTGATTTAAAGTTTATTAAGTGGTTCACAGACTTAGAATAACGGTTGTAAGCTAACAGGGAGATGGTAGAACAAGTAACCTAGTCAGGCTTCCAGATTTGTAGCAGTAATGTTAGTATGTATAGAAAGGTAGCGGCAAGGAATGATGCCCAACCCGACCTTACCTCAGTCCAAAGTTTTTCACTTCAGCTATCATGATATCTACTCACCCTTACATGTCAATTCTATGATCATAGCTCATATTCATGCACATGATCAAAAATCACCTACGCTTACCATTCCTAGTATAAGGAGTTCCAGTTCACCTAGTGTTATGAATTATGTTTCAAGAATATAGAAACTCTAAACTCAGGTCATACATCTCATGACTCATGTACTCATTCTTTACAGTATGCTCAGTTTCTATGACTCATGCTACACTCCTAATGATTCGCTAAACTCAGATTATGTCATGTATATCCTTAAGTTAGATCTCTTGATAAATCCATGATGTTGATATTCTATCCCTCGGGCCTCAGTTGAGTGTCATGATTCAGAACCTCATGTTTTAACCTTTAGTAAATTCTCCTTATAAAATAATGTAGTGATGGGAAATTGCTTAGATGGGAGAGAATAAATGTTTCATATTAAGGAAAGACTGTAGCATGTTTTTTCACACGAGACTGTAGTTATGATGATAGGCTTGAATGTCATGGTGATGTGTAAGTGGCCAAATGCATTTAAGAGATTTGAGTAGGCTTGAACATAGTGGGAGAATTCAGTCCAACTCAGACCTCAGAAGGTAGGGTTTTCAGTGCCCATGTAAATATTTTCAGTAGCCTCAACTGAAATGCAGTGTTGAAGTAGAAATTTCAGTTGAGGGAATAGTTGATAAACGTGGCTAAGATTGCAAGTTACTAGTTATAGTGCATAAGGCTTGGTAACTCTAACTTAGATGGTGTTTCATAGGCCTTTCTCCATATTACAGAATTGTAGCCACGTGGTGATTTCTTACCATATGTCTTATTCAGACCATGCCAAGATTTCCTTGCTCTCTAAAGTCAATAGAATTTTATAGAAAGAGTGGAAAGAAATGCTCCAGTTGAGTATAATTTTTCAGTATGAGTTAGTCCGTAAAGCCAGAAATTTAGTTTAGCAGTCAGGCGGACAAGTTGGTATAGTTTCCCATCTTTCCACCCAATCGTCCTATCCGAAGTCTTATGAACATGACCATTCCAAAATAGAGCATTCTGGTAGTTACAAGTTCATCTCAGTTCATGTATCATGTCTCAGTTTCAGATCCCAGATATTTAGTCATGATTCAGTTCGTAGGTGCCCCCGTGCACCATCTCAGTTTTTTCTCAGTATCTCAGCCAAGTCAGCATTCTTCGGGGGACATAATATCAAAAAGGGGAGATGAACTATAACCCCCGAGCTTTCATATCCTAAAACTTCCAGTTTTTCATCACGTAACAAGATCCAGTTGGAGTAATGAGTACTCATAAGTTAACTCTCTCGTCCCAATCTCAGTCGCATGACCATTCCTACGTCATGTCAAGTATCCAAGAAATCAGCTCAGTTCGTGATATTCAGTTCATGTATCATATTTCATACTCAGTTATGTTCTCATATTTCCGTTCATGCATGATTAGTAAATGATCTTAGGTTTATCAGTATTCTCAGCTTAAGGTAACATTCTTCCTTAGATTGGCTTAGTCCCATGTTCAGTTATAGTTATATACTTGGTATTCATTACCGTTGCATATTCAGTTATGTATTCACGAATCAGTTCAGTCATGTACTCATGCATCAGAGATGCATATTTAGTATAAAAACTTAGCTTATCAGTACTTTCAACTATGTATTCCATGCATCAGATATGCATGTTCAATGTATAAACTCAGTCCATCAGTATTTCTCAGCATAATTAGTCTCATTCAAAGATGAATATTCTCAAAGAGGAGATTATAAGACCCCGCAAAATTCTAAGCTTAACTAAGTTCGTTAAGGCTTGAAAAATGGTCGCAGACTTAGAAATTTCAACTAAGTGTTTATACTTAGAAGTATTTTAGCCTTTGTAAGTTGGTGATCCTATTTCACGACCCTTATGACCTTAAAATATCAATTTTTAGGTTGATTCATGATCAAGAATATCAGTAGGTCACTTCAGGTGAGTTTCGAATTTTTTGGACCTCGTTTAAACCATGTTCAGGTGACCAAAATAGTGGATCGACGCGATCTCGATGCGTCGCGTCGCTTATCACATCGACAGATAATTTTCCCCTAGCTTTCAGTGCAATTTTAGTGAACCAACGTAAATTCGACGCAATGCATTAGTCATTGCATCGATGCCATCGATGAAGCACGTCGGTCTGCGTGTCATTGGGCATGTTTTTAGTCATTAAAACTCCGCGTCCAGAGGGGTAATTGGGTCATTTTTCCACCACATATCAGTCCCAAAAATACATAATTAGGTCTTCCAAAAGGCAAAATTCACTCATTCTCTCTAAAATTCCCTTAAGAACAAACCCTAGGGGATCTAATTTCAAATTCAAGATTGAAGAACGCACCATCAATCTTTATGAATTCAAGCACCAATGTATAATAGGTGTTCATTCAAGGGTTTTCTTCCACCCTTGGAGTTCAAGAACCTCTTTTAAAATATCAACTTT
Organism: Capsicum baccatum var. pendulum; assembly: GCA_030864225.1. Classification (NCBI taxonomy): domain Eukaryota; kingdom Viridiplantae; phylum Streptophyta; class Magnoliopsida; order Solanales; family Solanaceae; genus Capsicum; species Capsicum baccatum. The sequence goes on along the minus strand of CM061560.1, from coordinate 234,800,209 downwards.
ATTGATTTCATGAATTCCATGTTGGGTTTGAATGTATTCATGATTATGATGTTAATTGGGTTTCTAATCCATGATTTATAATTTATGTGACATGTGTGTAGTATTATGTGAATTCATGTTTAAGCCCTTGAATTTGTTGGTTGGGATTCGAAGTCATGATACCTACATGTTGTTTAGTATCATGTGTATAGATTATGTTCCCCCAAGTGTTGGATAAATTGCTCATATGAATTAAATGGGGAAATCATGACATGCTAGCATATGTACAAGTTTATATCTTACAAGTGTTTGATAAAATATCTCTATGAATGAGTTATGAACATGGTAATGCTTTTCAAGATCATGCTATGCCTTAATTTTCATGCTATCGAGTCCTGGGGGTATTTAACACCCGACAATCTAGCTGTTTACTTAGAATTACAGTAGCTTCAGAATAGTCTCGGTGATGTCACGTACAGTAGTATTCAGTCAGTGTAGAACTCAGTATATCCAGTCAGCAAATAGAACTCAGAACACGCAATCAGTTACAATACTCAGTGAACTCAGTCCAGTTCAGTCAGTTAACACGATCAGTAATAGTTCAGTCTAGCCTAGAACAGTTTAGAAATCAGTTCAATGTCTATTCAATTGGGAGTAGGATTCAACATCGAGTAAACTCAAGGATGGATACTCACCTGCCAGCAGAGGGTGTGATCCTTAGAAGTAATCCTCGTATTCCAGAACTATGTAGCCAGTATAGGCTGAGACATCAACTTGCCAGTTGAGGGTTAATGAGGTGTTTTACCTGCCAGTTGAGGGTATCACCGTTCTCTTTCAGAGAACCTACCAGATGAGGGCGACTCTTCAGCTTGTCTTTACCCGTGGCATCGTACTGACACCCTTCCAGCCGGGGTTATAGGTTGGACCCCAGTAAGTTCAGAGAGGGGCATGTCGGTTAGATGATAACCTCCCACAGTTTTAGTTTCAGTCTTAGTATAGAACTCAGTTCAGTTCTACAGAATCAGGGTTGTCATACACAGTGACTCAGCTCAATATAGAACTCAGCACAGTTCCACAAAATTAGGACTATCAGAAACAGTCACTCAGGTAGCATTATTACAGTAACTGTAAACTCAGTTATCAGTCTTTCAGTTATCAGAACTCAGTATCCAGTGTTACTATAATATCAGACACAACATATGTATATATGTGCATAATATTGCATAATTAGTGTTTCATCAGTTTCAGTTATACATGTACTCTCATTCAGTTATAATTATGCTGCCTAGTCAGTTATTTGTTCATGCATATGAACCCATGTATATCAGGCTACCTTATCTAGCATACCAGTACATTTGACGTACTGATGCATACTCTTTCTTTGCGTTATGATGTCTCATATCATAGGTTTGGATGCTCAGGTTCCTGACCGCGCGTAGAAAGATTCAATTATCAGCCGCAGTTTCAGTAGTGAGTCCTTATCTATCAAGGGCATTCTTTTATTTTAGTTATGAGTTCATCAATAGTTCAGTAGTTGGAGTTAGTTAGGGGCTTATCCCATTAACTCCATACTTAGACAGTTCAGTTAGAGGATTTTCAGGCTAGATAGTTCAGATAGTATTCAAATTTCAGATGTTTATTAGATGTTATTATTTACAAGTATTTTAGAATTTGAACCTTATGGAATTTTAGCGTATTTTCAATATTTATTACAGTATTATTATTTAGTGCTCACCGCAGATATCAATCATGGGTTAGCTTGTGGTCCTTTGGGGTCGTAAGCACCATGTAGCGTTCGGGGTACAGACTCAGGGCGTTATACTTGTACACCAGTGTTAATCATTTTTTCTTTTCTTTTGATGTCCTTTAGTTTATTCATTTTCCAACCCAGAGGTTGATTATCCTCATAATCTTTATTTTCCTCATTTGGATGTAATACCACCCCTTCATTTCTTGTCTCTTCATTCTTTTCCTTTACAGATTGCTCCTCAATACTTACAGAGTTTTTATTTAGATCACCAGCAAACAGAAATAGATTCTCAACTCCCAAGTTCATGCTACTAATAAGATCATATCTCTTTATAGGAATTTCATCATCACATAATTGAGAATTTTTTTTTGATTTAGAGCCATTAGAGGAACCAATTATTGGCAATTTTTTTGATTTTTTAGAACCTGCCAAATCTTTAAGATAAATGGGAATTTGTGGGTCATTAAAGGACTCTAGTTCTTTTGAGAAGGGGGAAATTTTTGGTTGAGAAAGCTATTGTTAAATCGGAGAGTTAAGGCCTTGATTCAAATCTTTCAAGGCTAACTTAGTAAGAACCTTGATGGATACCAGATTGTCAACAAAAATTTGTTCACTTAGGGTTTCAGGGATTTCAAGAGTGGGACTAATGGGTAAAGTATTTTGTGACTCTTGAGGATGATCAGTGGATGACTTTTTATAGGGTTTGTAGAAGATGGGATTCTAGCCATTTTGAACTTTAGAGAAGGGAAAGAAAAAGACCAGTTCAGTTTTAGGAATAGAATAAAGTTATGAGTTAATAGTGATAAGAATAGGAGTATTTGAATTTATAATTGAAGAGAAGACTATTTGACATTTAATAGATACCTTTTTGAATAGGTACGTCTAATGGCACGGTGTGACTCTTCATATTTGAACCATATTGATAACTTTTGTTCATATGAGATAGGACAAGTGGCCTTTTTTAAACTAAAATTTTATAAAGACAATTTAAGGCACATTATTTTGATACTCCTCTGAGAGATAGGATCGGGTCTTTCTTTTACGTGAGTGAATTTTTAACTTGTGGTTTGCTTCAACTTTTTTCCTCTAAAGCTGTCCCTATGGGTGTATACTGCGAAGGTATGATACCGAGTTAGATTAGTATGCATCTAAACTATCATGGATACCTCTCACCTTGACAGTTAGGTCAGGGTATTTTGATCAATCCCAGTCTCAATTTGCTCTTTTAGAATAGGTCTGAGGACTAGGTTCTAGACTTTAATTCACTTATACTGCCTCAAGTTTCTTCTGTTAAGATGAATTCAGTTGGGACCAGGTCCCTTGAAATCATCTCTTTCACAATGAAATACTTTTACTTTGAAGTGTCTAGAGAGAGAATCCAGTCAGGTCTTCCAATATTGAGCTTAGAGCACATACTGTTAACTGACCATTCCTGAATCCACTTCTTTCTTATGTCTGAAATCATGATCACAAGTTGAGCTTAGGAACCCACTTGAGTTTGAGTTTCCAGTAGGAGGATAATGGCGTGATTAACTCTCTTTTGACCCATTTAGGCAATGATGACTTTCCTTTTACCCTTTTCAGATCTTAAAGCCCTTGGAATGTACATTCTCCTACTGAATGTATTCAGTATTCCTTTTTCTTAAGTCAGTACTAACATCTTTCTTTCAAATGTCCATTTTTTCCACAGTGAGTGTACAAGAGTTTGCTTTCTATGCTTCTAACATTATTGACAGTCTTTTTTTGGGACACATTAGGCTGGTATTCTCCTTGATACCCCAGGCCTCTACAATCATTTACACCTTGACTAGTCAAGCTAGAAATAATCAGTGAGGAAGTAGTCCATTTAAGATAATTGTTAAATTCTTCTATCAAGCGGACCAGGTCCCTCACTAAATTTTCATTTCTGTGAAGTGAAAATATAAGGTGTTTTTTAGAATCCCTCGATCTTTCTTCAAGATCAGTTTGAGGCCATGAAGGTTCTTTCTTCCATTTTTGATCTCTATCATTTACTTTATCCAGATTATTCATTAAACTCTGATTTTCAGCTTTTATCTTTGTGAACAACTCTTCAGTATCAGAGATTTGGAGAGTGAAAGCATTCAACTCATGTTCTTGATTATCTACTTTCTCCTCTAATACATTCTTCTCAGCAATTAGTTCACATACCGAGTATATGAACACACCAACAAGTATTTCTATCTTCTTAGAAGAGTAGTTATCTAGATCATTCTTTAATCAAGAAGAGTTACCTTCTTTTCTTCTCCATTTCCTGAATTTGCCACTAATGCACACAAGGAATCATAGATACTTGGATTGTCTTCCACTGATAATCTAAATACACTTCCAAACTTCCTATCTTCATCAGCTTCACTGGAAGAATCTCCCCATGCTATTAGGGCTTACTTTACTGCATACTCAGTTGTAGTTTTCCTTTTTGAGTTTTTAGGGATCTGATTATTCTTTTGTATTTGGTAATTTCTTATAAATGCTTCAGAGCTACCATTTTTGTGACATTCTTCAATATTACCATTTCGATTGCTAAGCTAACCACCTCTTGTATAGCTCTAACAATTTTTATTGTTAAAATTGCAACATCAAAGTCTTCTTCACTTGGATCAGACTCTAAAGCCTTCAAGGTGAGGAATCTCTCCCTTATTGCTTTTTTTTCATCCCTAGTTTAGTTATAGCAGCCATGATGACCAAAAAACTCTAGGTATAAACATTTTAGAGTGAACTTGGCTCTGATACCAATTGAAAAACCCTTAGGGGTTGCACCACATAGTAAGGGACCAGGTCCCTCAAAGTCAAACACCAGCGATAAAACAGTAAATTAACTAAGAGGTACTGGAAAAACAACGCCAATGCAAGAAAATAAGAACACAAGATTTTTACGTGGAAATCTAAAAAGGAAAAATCACGGATTACCCTCACAAGAACCAAAGAAATGCACTATAATCAACCTCCTAGTCTGGATTTCAGCCTACCTCTAGGCTCCTTTCATTTGTAGCAAGTCTACTATAAGCTCATCTTGGTAACTCTATCAAGGACCTCTCTACTGATTACCTTTAATCAATAACTAACTTAGGTAACTCTACCTAAGCACTCACAAAAGAAGCACTACTCTTATAACATGAGTAGTTCTATTACAAATCAGTGCTCACTCAAGAACAATTTTAATTTTTGCTTACACAGGTAGCTAAGAACTTGAGTAGTGATGAAATAGGGTTTTGCTGGCTCTCTTTTCACTCGTTAGAATTTGGAAAAAGCATTTGATGAAGAGGCCTCTCTTTTATTTTATAGCCAAGATATGATTAGGGATGAAATATCATTGGAACAGTTATCCAAGTCAGTACCAAATAACACCTGCAATTTGTTACACAAAAGGACAAAACTGTGCAGATACTGTATGCCAGCTGTACTGTACTTTGCACATCCAGGGACCTGGTCCCTTGCAGTTTAGCTGCTCATCATCAAAACTACATATAGCACTTCTGTTTGAGAAAATGATAAAATGGGGCCATATAGTGAACGAAAAGGGTATTTTAGAATTCAAAGATGAAAGAAGGACATAGTTATACCATTTTCAATACCTGAAAGGTAAATTAGATCATTTTCTATTAACGGTATAATGGTACAACTTTTTTTTCCTCTTGGACTTGCATATGGGATGGGAACTAATATGCACAAATTAAACAGTTAATGCTTTTACTATTTAGAAGTTAAATTATTTATGTAGCCAATTTGATTTGATTTTTACTATTTATTGGTAAGCAGCATAGCAAACAATTCTAATGGTCAATGACATGAGTTGAGCACTATGAGGTTCGGGCTCAATTATCAATAAAATCCATCTCATCTTTTCTAGCATTGACAGATGTACACAAGTTGGTCCGGACACCTTTGTTATTTAAAAAAATAATTAGAAATAGAGTTTTACCATTTAGTGCTTTGATTTTTTCGCTTATTTTGCTTAAAGTCAAACCAAATCAAATTTCATCAATTTTTACAATTAACCACCAGAATCAAATCAAACTAAATCAAAAAGTGTCAGTATTTTCTTTTTAAATTTTTGATTGGTTCAATTTTTTTATTTTCTATTGTCATGATCCAACTAACTAGATCGTGAGGGCAACCACTTTAGTTCACCTAGATAGGAGAATCCTTACTACCCGTTTCAGAATACATATAGAAGTTATAAGAAATTTCATTGAGGATTTCAAAATCTGACAAAAATGATACAATCTTTTACAATAATGTCATAAATGAAAACACTTTCCCCGAGGCTTTAGATCTTTGACCTAGGCTAAATATGAGTTCACACAACTTTACAGCTGAGCTAGAACTACAAGGATTAACTACCCAATATTTCCTTAACCACCATACATAAAAGCATTTTTGCTCATTGAACCCCACCAACACTCTAGTTTTCAATTAGCACCTTATTTGCATCCTTAAACTTACCTAATTAAGTTACTTAATATCGCTTATAAAGTTAAGGTTCAATTTAGCAATATCAAATAAAATTATTATTATCATCTCCACTTATCACATTACAGAAAATAACCATGATATATAATTTAGGTAGTCAATAATAATGTCTACACTTAGATAAATATACACCCCAAATACATGTCAACACACAAGACTATTTTACAATTAGCTTTAGTTGTTGTTTATCTCATGAAGTCTTGTCAAATATCGATGTTACAATTCTCACCATGAAAAGCATAATTATAAACCAAGGAAATCAGTTCACACCAGAAACTCAAGTTTAAATAGCAAGTTGGAATATCAATTCAGTGATTCACTTAAGAAACCCAACTCAATAATATTAGTAATGATTCACACAAGGAGCACCACATATCATTATCATCAATCGGACCACACAAGGATCCCCAATATTATTAAATCAACAAATAAATTTACTCTGCTCAAGGAATCAAATTTAAATAAATCAATAAATAAATTTGGTCCACTCAAGGTATCGTCAAACTCACTAATTCTTGTACACACATGCTAGGGTCTTATGATCGTCTACTAGCTATAACCCGCAGGTGGTAGCTCTATTCATGTACTAGGAATTTCAGACATCTAGTACCTGTCAGCCTTATATCAACCAATCCCGTGATTATGTCAAATATCGATATGTCCCACAATAATAAATATAAATTCTGGGAAGATGTCAAAATATCGATACATCCCACAGTAATTAACAACTATTACAACAATGACAACCACAATGAAAATAGACAATCACACTTGTACAATCAACAAGCTTTTAATATAACCTAATTGACACTTACGATATCATTCAACAATTAACTTTTCTTAAACATGCATTATAACAAGTATACGAAGAAATAGTTAATATGCACACATAAATCAAGTTTAACCACCACCTACTGATTCAAGTGCACTCATCAAGTAAGTTTACAAATATCATCACTTGCACCACAATTCATTCTTTATTCAGAAATACAACTTAATTATTCAACAACCTTTGTGATAAATTATTTAGCATGTTCAATAGTTCCTCAAGCAAAATCAAGCATCCATATTTACTATCATGCTGTTCAACCAATGATCAAGAATTTAATTAAATTCGTGTATATATAGATAATTAGTCCTCATTCAATTTTTAATTATCCTAAAATTATATCAGAACTTAGAATAGACTAATTCATCACCCAATTGCACAACTATGACTACAGTCCATCAATTCAATCAAACTTTCCAACATACTCGCTATCATTCCTGCTTCACTATATCCAGTTTACATCAGTACCTTTCAATTTTGAAAAACAACATAATTACTAGTTACTAATTTTCACAACCCATAGGCCGATAATCGGACACCAACATACATATATTCTCATGAGTTATCACAATTAACACACGGTTCATAAAATCATCAAAGACTTGACCCAACAGAATAACTACATTAATTTAGCTTCAATTCATGTTCATATTTTGATTATTACCAGTCACTTGTCGTGTCCGCAGGTCTAAGCATAAAATTTTCTGTCAAACTATATTACAGTCATGCAATTTAACCAAGATCTACTACACATTTAACATAGGCTATCTGGGCGCCAAGCCGCTACAACAAGTAAGCTATACCATGAATGCTCCTCCTTTTCTTTATGTTTTCAAATACTAAATCATCTATTAAACAAGCAATTTTAAGAGTAATTAATCAACTGCTCTTCAAACCCACTTATTTTATATGTATTTGTGGTCTATAAAATTATCCAAGGGTTGTGTTAATTACTAATTAGTTCTATTAAACTCAACTCAACTTCATTAATGAAGTTTTAAAGCTAAAGGTCTCATCATTATTGAACTCAAGGTCCTTAACTATCAAAACTCATGTTTTTAAAACCACAATTTCATACTAAGAAGAGTTAATTTACAATCTAAAATTATTTATAGGTGAAAATATACATACCTATAGTGTTTTTGCACAATTTAATGACCTAAAGATCTAGACCACAAGAATTCATCATAATTTTTCATTGTAATAATTCTAGAAGAAGAACATATTAATCGATGTTAAAAGGAAGTAAAAATCATACCTCAAGGAGAATTTTCACCCTAACCATGAGCAAATCGACTCTCTAGGACTTAGGAACAAATTTTTAGAGTTTATGAACTAAAATTCGGCCAAAATAGGTTTATATACAGTCGTCATCCTGCTATTGAGGGAATTTTCCTACTATAGCGATCTCAACTTTTTAGCACGGACAGTCTTCAGTAAAATGTTCGTAACTTTTTACTCAACAAGTGGATTAACGAACGGTAGGTGACGTTGGTAAGATGTATCAATTTAATTTGGTGGATATTGAGCCCCGTAACTCTTTATACTACAGGATGAGTGTTCGTTTAAAATTGATCCTATTTTAAGCTTAGCTCGAAACTCAATCGGTAAGGATACTTTCAACTTAACTTTATGCAAGGGGTGTATTGTATGACCTTAATACATATCTAATACACTCTCATACTGAAGAATAGATCCTAACACCTATGATGAATAAGATTCTTATTTCTTTACTGCAAATATTTTTAGTATCTTTATTCTCTTCTACCGCTCTTTGTTTACTTTTGGCCTTTCCGAACTCCTACACGGGGGGAGTCAGATCTTGAGTAATGATGAAATGAATCGTTACATCCATGAACACCTTTAATGAACACGATGTTCAACTTTTAGTTTATCCTTTTTGTTATATATATATATATATATATATATATATTCAAGCTTTGTGATAATAAAGAATGACAACATAATTTAGTACATCAAATATTTAATATCTTACAATAAAATGAAAATATTAAGCACAAGCAAATTTAAATTTGTGTCCATTCTCACCTTCCAAAAAAGTTAGTCAAATTCCTTGTAGTTAGTCAAAAATTTACTACATAACTTCCAAATTTAACATATCTAACAGTAAGGTAAGTTGTTTGTTGCACCACCTATATATATATGTCACATGATATCTATTCATATACAAACCAAATACAAAATTCATCAAGATATAGAAAATGGAGAAGGCAACAAACATTTTGTTCTCTCTTACTTTCTTGTACATTTTGTTAGGTAAGATTTATCTACACTCTCTCTCTCTTTATGTCTTTTTAATAAGAGACACAGACACACACTCTCTCATTCACTCACTCACTCTTTTATATAATTGTCGTAGTTCCATGTTGATTTTCACCCTCCACCATCCTACCCCGCCCTCTCCAATTCTCAATCTTGTCGCTTGCCCCTACCCTGCTCCTGCTCTAGCCTTATCCTATTTCCATCATCGTAGTGTTTGTCTAAATTATATACAAGTTTTCTTAGGATAATTTCTTTTATTTACTTACCAAATACTAGAAATTATGTAAGTATGAAAATCAATTATTTTTCACGAAAACATTCTTCTTCATACCAAACTTACCTCTAATTCTATTTTTTGTCAATCAATTTACCATTCATCACTTGACATTTATTATGATTTATTCGCAGGTTCACCATCATATATGGTTTTGGGACAAGTTGATGGTTCTTTAATGCACTTGGCAATTGGTGGTTCTTTAAGATTCAATCCAGTTATTAAAACTTGCAAGGTGGATGATGATTGTGCAAATAAATGTCCTCCCATATGTCCAGCAAGTTGTGAACATGGAATTTGCTTTTGTGCTGGTAGTGAGTGTGGGGGGAAAATTGGGTCATGAAATAAATTTTTGTCTCTCCCCTTTGACCCTTTCTTTGTCTCTTCCTTTAATCAATTCGAATATTATTTTAATTGCTATGACAAAATGCTATTATAAGAAACATGTGATGTAACATAACATAAAAATATCATAAAGAAAATATAGCTATTATAGTGAAATATTTTCATAGAGGATAGACGATATAAAGAAGTTTGACCATACAAGCAAAAAAAAATTGCATTCTAAGGAAAAGGAACAGAACAAATCCTCAAATTTGACCCAATAAGTGAAAGAATGATATTTGAGCATTATATTTAATATATAAAAGGTATTTTTTAATTATAGATAGGAAAAGTAGGGGTGTGCAGCGGTCGGTTCGGTTCAATTTTATGTATTATTGATTTGGTTTATCGAATTTTGATTTTAAATATGCTAAACCAATAACCAACCTAATAAGATGTTTTTAAACATTTTTCGACTTATTGTTTTTTAGTCCTTAACAACTTAATTTTTAATTTAACTGATAGTAAAAATATTTATAAAATAGAAATAGTAGCAACTAACGTGAAAAGTAACTAAATCTTAGTTGCAGCCAAAATTTTAACTGATATATATTTATTTATAAGAATCTTCAAACTTGAACAAGTTTTCAACAAATTGAATAGGTTTGTAGAAATTAAAAAAGAAAATAAGATAATTATATAATAAGTTACATATAAGTAGAGGTAAAATAGTAATTTAGTATATTCTTAATGGGTTATCGATTTACCCAGTAACCCCATAAGATATAATTAAAATTGAATTAATAACACAATAATTTTTTTTATAAAATTATTAAAAAATTGTTAAACCAATAACCCAATATCAATAACCAATAACATTTTTATTAGTTTGATTTATTGATCTGTTCACCCGTTAAAAAAGAACAAATCTAATTCAACAAAAGAATGAAGGATGTCTTAAAAGTCATTTCTAATATAGTAAAAGGATAATTTTAATTATATACGACAAAGTGATTAGTCTACAACAAATACAACCATTCTTTTAACTAAAAAAATCCTAAAAAAATAAAAATACTCGAATTTCTTTTGGTAACTAATAATTTTATTAATCACCATGGGAAATTCATATATAACTTCTTGAAAGTTGTCTATTCAATGTATATGCAATGTATCCTTATTGTATAAAGAGTCGTTCAATGTATCAATCTAATATAAATAGTATATAATCATGTATGTAGCTATGTATATATATATATATACACACACATTGTTTATACAATACATATACATAATATTAATAATTATGTAATGTATCGATATTGTATAATGGTGTATAAATGATGTAGCTATGTATCATATGTATATATATACACACACATTGTTTATACAATACATATACATTATATTAATAATTATGTAATGTATCAATATTGTATAATGGTGTATAAATATGTATATATGATATATAATTATGTATTATAAATTGATAAACAACTTCAACGTATAATGGTTTTTTTTTCTAAAAAAAAAACAAATGGGACAAGCTATCATTGACCTAAACTGTCACCTAACTAACATAATGAACAACTTCAATATTACATTTGAAAGTCCACGATACAACTTAGCAAGTGTGACTTCTTAAAGCATACTGGATCAGTCACATCACATGGAGGACTAATATCATACCATATTTTTGATTGATCTATATACATGTACACTGATACATACACAATGTTGCAAAAAAAAAATATTAATCAATTGAGAAAAGGGTTATGAGAAGGATGATCCACCCTATATCCTAAGTACAAGAGCATCTACAACATAACCAAACATCTAAATACATAAATTCGTCTATGAAAATGAATAAAGACAAGATAAGGAAAAGAGGAGGCCCGAAATCGGCTCTAACTCTAGAGCATGCTAGTACCTCAAATGTCAACTCTGAGAGCACAAGTCAGTTGTCGTGTCTCGTTCTCGAGCTAGAATCTGCATCGAAAAGGAGAAGTAGGGGTGAGTACGTCCACTTATACTCAGTAGATACCATAACCGACTGAACAAAGTAGAAAATAATACACGTATAAGATACTATGAGCACGTCATTTGCACATAGAAAATTTTCAAATCATAGCTCACGCCGTCTACACTAACAGTTCCATAATAAAAGATCAAAATAGGAACAACTAAACACAAATACATATGTGGAAACTAAGAACACATCAAGGGTACATAAAGAAAACACAGAAATACATATGTAATGCAATGTAATGATGATGGGATCATGATGAATGATTAAAAGTTATCGCATGACTTTCTGTATACACCTAGCAAGCTCCAGTGCTCCTAAAATAGAATTCATGGGGAATTTGTAACCCATATACTATCTTAAATCTCAATCTCCCCTCTCCAGCTAGTGTTCACGGATCAAGGATCTTATAAAGTGTCACATTCACCTTTTCAGCTATTATTCACATCTCATTTTCTTTTGGACTGGTGTTTCTCAAAGGTACCAATGTCTGGTGGATATGTATGCATGAAATGAGGATGAAATTTTCACAAACAATTAGTATGAAAATAAAAATTCATTCAATACATGTATAAGTGAACTCAGAATCGACTCAATGTGTCAATAATTCATGATATCAGTTCTCGCTTGGCACCACCAGAATAAATAGACATGTAAGACATCAATAATATCATTTTACCCCATACTCAGCTATTTTCATCATCAAAGAGTCAAATAATGCTTAAAAGGGCCTGTAATATCTATTCAAGCCCTCACATAGACATCACATTAATAATAAGGGCATATGATGCACAAATAAGGTCTATGAGGTCAAATAAAGCCCTTGCATGAGCAACACGCAATACATGATATCTCAAGTCAACAACAATAAGCATATAAGCCCCGTTAGGCACACAACATTAATAAAAATCTTTAAATAATACTCCCATGGCTAATTTTCCTAACCAATAACATGCTTTACTTGTCTATTAAATACCCAACTCAATATGAAGAACGTTAAGAAATAACCTACCTCGTAGTGACGAAAATGGCCTAGAACCTTCAACACTGAGCCTTCCCCTTTCGAACAGTATTAGAATGAGATAAAAACATGTAAATGTAGAATCTATCCATTAAAAGTAAGCTAATGATACCTATATCAACTATATTTAAGATGGGTCCATAACGGATTCAGAAAATGGGTTGAAAAATAAAAAGGATAAAATTAAAATTTGATTTTACAAACATGTACCCAAGATTATAGGAGTTTACATTTGATAAATCAAGCAAAAATGAATTAAAAATGAGGCTCAAATTGAAAATTATTTTTAAAGATTTCCTAGCCAAAACCTTAAAAATCCATTTTGAAATCAAAATTGAAAAGTGTTTTTTATGATAAAATCAATGGAAATTATTTTGAAAAAAGAGTTTGGAGCTTATCCATAAACAAATGGTGAAGAAAATCCTCAAAATCACTCCAATTCGAAGCTTCAAGGTCCAAAAATGATGCAAAATACAAAAAATAGTCTATTTATACTATTTTATGAGCAATACCTTGAGGTCTTGTATCACACACCTTGCAATCACGAGGGTCAATATTGACTAGTCAATAAGTTGGTCATCGCGATCGCTTAGCTGAGCCTTGCGATTGCAATGAGTCAACCCGACCTAGTCCACCAACTACTCATCGTGATCACAGTACTACCACCATGCGATTGCGATAGAGAACGTCATTGAGACCCGCAAATGCAATATATGTTCATACGATTGCAATGAAGGGCTTGATGCACCAAAAAATATTGAACCATTAGTTGGGATTTTTGGAGAAATTGTCTTGATTGAACTCTCAAAATTTGTTCAGATCCCACAGAAATAAATCAAATATGCTACTATGCTATTTTTGACGTTTCATGCTTAATGACAATATTAGATCTAGTGAAACTGTCCAAATTGTTGTTTTGCGTAGAAAGTCACTTTTTAAGTCGCCACTTAATTTATTTAGGAAAAAAAAAACTTTATAAATTACTTAAATGATTTCAAAACAGAAAAAATCATTTAAGTTTAGAAATTCTAGGTAAGCAGTTCTCATTAACATTTTAGGAAGGTTTTTAACGCAGCTAAAATATCCGCTAATTTGTTGTTATTCGGACTGTTTGAAAATGATTCTTTTGACTAATTTCTAAAGAAAAAATGATTGTTGAAAAGAAATTGCTTAAGAATTATTTTTTCTGAGTTTTATGCAAAATCAGTTTTTCAACGACTTTGTAGGGAATCTAACTAGTTCTAAGCCAATTAAAGTCAAATTGCAAATAAACATAGAAAAAAAAAAGGGGGGGGGGGAGAAATAAGCGATTTAGGCTCTTAAGCCCAAATCTATTAGCCCTGTTCAAATCTAATTGAGCTTTCGGCACATCTTCACCTGTCCTAATCTAGATATTAGGTTTTGGCCCATAACTTATCCTAAACTATCTTTTGGATCTTTTGGCCCATAATCGACTTTACTTGTATTAATTTACCACTTTGGCTTCGAGGCCCAAATGAATAAATAAATAAATAAATAATGATAAAGAAAATAATAAAAAAGAAATGAGACTTTTCATGTCTTTTAGCTACTGAAAAAAAAAATTAACCATATTTTCTCCCATCGGCGATAACTTCTTTCTCCGAAAATTCGACTAGTTTGATAGGCTCGAGAGGATGACTCGAAAGGGAACTGGACCATATTGGCCCACCATCGAAATGCATATAAGGAGAGTCCATTTGGACTCAACATTTTACATGTTAAACAAAGAAGAAAAAGGGAAGATTAAAATCAATTTGAAAAGTAGTAACAAATTTTCAAAGACTTTCACATTTTAACTTGAATAAACAGAAAAATAACACTTTAGGACATAGAGATAACTTCAAAATAAAAGCAAAGAGAAAGCAACACACCATGACTGAAACGAACGTTTTAGCACATATTCTTATTTAACAATATAAGAATGAATCTTGAGCGAAATTCATAAAAATGTATAGTTTTTACGATTTAGCTCAACATAAATGCGAAGATTAAACCTTCAACTAAAAATTTAAATTCTAAAGCGAGTTTAGATAGTGCTGTAGAAGAGACAAATTAATTGACCAAGTTTGTTCCACCTCCTTCCTCTCTTTTGCAAGTTCAAAGTAAACTTCGCATAAAGTCATAAAGGGATCCCGAGTCAAAACTTTTGTCTTATAAACCAACTCCATCTTTTCCATTGACATTACGGGTCAAGGTGCGCTTAGGAGCGGTCTAATTATGCATCAAAAGGAAAACTTAGACTAATGCAATTTTTCAAAGAACTAAAAATGAAACCCGAACAAAATCGAAATCACAACAATTAAGCCACAAATAAAGAAATCTCCGAGTTAAAATTTTGACTTGTAAACTGACTTTATTTTGCCATTGACATTAAAGATCAAAGAAACATTTAGAAGTGGTTCGACTATGCAATAAAGATGCAAACTTGAACAACTAAAGCCATTTTCGAAGAACTAAAAATGAACCCGAACAAAATCGAAATCACAACGATTAATCCACGAACAAAAGGATTTTCGAGTAGAAATTTTGGTCTATAGATCAACTTCATTTTTTCCCATTAATATTAAGGGTCAAGGAACATTTAGAAGCGGTTTGACTACGTATCAAAAGGAAAAAACTTGAATTAAAGCAATTTTTCAAAGAAACTAAAATGAACCCGAATAAAATCGAAACTACAACGATTAATCCACAAATAAAAGGATCTTTGGGTAGAAATTTTAATTTATAAATCGACTTTATTTTTTTTCATTGACATTAAAGGTCAAGGAACATTTAGAAGTAGTTCGACTATGCATCAATAGGGAAAACTTGAATTAAAATATTTTTTCAAAGAAACTAAAAATGAACCCAAATAAAATCGAAACCATAATGATTAATCCACAAGCAAAAGGATCTTCGGGTAGAAATTTTAGCTTATAGACCAGCTTCATTTTTTTTCATTGACATTAAGGGTCAAGGAACATTTAGAAGTGGTTTGACTACGTATCAAAAGGGGAAACTTGAATTAAAGCAATTTTTCAAAGAAACTAAAAATGAACCCGAACAAAATCGATACTACAACGATTAATCCACAAGCAAAAGGATCTTCAGATAGAAATTTTGGTTTATAAATCGACTTCATTTTTTTCATTGACATTAAAGGTCAAAGAACATTTAGAAGCGGTTTGACTACACATCAAAAGAAAAAAACTTGAATTAAAGCAATTTTTCAAAGAAACTAAAAATGAACCCGAATAAAATCGAAACCACAACGATTAATCCATAAACAAAGGGATCTTCAGGTAAAAATTTTGGTTTATAAATCGATTTTATTTTGTCCATTGACATTAAAAGTCAAGGAAACATTTAGAAGTGGTTCGACTATGCAATAAAGATGGAAACTTGAACAACTAAAATCATTTTTCAAGAACTAAAAACGAACCCGAACAAAATCAAAACCACTATGATTAGGCTACAAACAACATACTAGAACAAAAAAAAAAACAAAACTTTTGCACTACATTGACAAAACTAAGTGAAATTACAACCTACTAGCATAACAAAATACCATTTGAGTTATATGATAACAATAGCCCTAAACGTAACAACATGAAGCTAAAGTAGCGAATAAGAATCAACAATAACAATATAAAGCAACTTCAACTTAAAATAATGACATAAAGGTCATAATCATCACAAACAAGTCCTATGGCCATCAAAGCCTCTACAGCGAACAATCTCAGCCTCATTCACAATTGTAATTTAAATAAATATTACTACGGAGAAAGAGATAAAGAAGAAATTGGTAATAAAAATAAAAATAAAAATAAAAATAAAAACAAAAACAAAAATAAAAATAAAAATAAAAATAAAAGGGAGAGGTGCGTTCACCTTTTTCAAGATAGCAAAATGAGACTACGAGCTTTGTCGGAATCAACCACCACCGAAAAATGTCGTCGTCAACTCGAAAACTCGAAAATTTTTTAGAAGCCGACCAATTTTTATGAAACAAAATTTTTACTAAAAAAAATAACTATTTTACTCAAAAAGTTTTTTTCACCTCTCAAGCCTCGGTCTTTCTACCAAAATAGTGGTAGTATTTATAGGAAAGGATGGGGATTCCATTCTTTTCATCCACCAATGTGGGAGAAAGAATTTAGGGGTGTTTTTGAAATTTTAAAATTGAAGACAATGTGAGGTGGAAGATAAGGTGGGGGGAAATTGTACAATGTAGTATAATTTTTGAATTTCAAAATTGGAAAAAAGATAAAGTTGAGGAGGAATTGTACAATCTTGTACAAATTTTGAATTTCAAATTTAAATTTTGGAATTTGAAATTATTTTTGGTGGGATTTGGATAGAAGTTATGAGTGTTTTTAGGAATTTTGGGGTTATTTAAAATATAACCCCAATTGAAATTTAAAATTTATTCAAATTTATTTAATTTTGACCAAATTAAAAATTAATTGGTGTATTGCATTGCAATTATGACCAATTTAATTTCACTTATGGCCAAATCTAATCGATTGACTAAATTTAATTGAAAATCGATACGGATTAATACTTCCTTTAATCCTGAGCTTCTTGATTTAATAAAATCAAACACATATTTATCCGAATAAATTATTTTTGAGACTAAATTATATTTAAATCAAGACTTTATCCATTCGGATTAATTTTCAAGCTTGATCAGTAAAAGTCCAATTTTGATTAAAAAAATATTCATTTAAGTAACAAAATTTATACAATTTCGCATATGTAAATACGAAAACATATAATCATCGATTAAATGACAAAATTCAAATAAATATTTTAGAGCACATTTATCCGGATGAAATAAATATTTTAATTTTATTAAAAATTAAAGAAACACAGGGTTAAATTTAGTGAAAGAGGGCAAAAATTAGGTGCAAATAATTGTCATCTAGTGCGTAAAAACACAAACGTTGACCAAGGTGAAACTAATGATTTTTAAAGCCTTTACGAGTATCAAACTCTCCCAAATCACTTTCAAATGCATCAGGAACCATGTCAACCATCTCCACACCTCAAAATCAACATGTAACAACTACATGAAAGAGAAAAATGATCAAAACACATAAGAAGTAAAATTTCATGTATCATCTTTTTACCTTATTCACCACTAAAACATTAGTTCTTCCTTGAACTAAAAGCAAGTAAGGTTCCTGGAGTGATAAAGAGCTGGGGCTACATACGATGCATAGCAGACTTGACCTTCAAAGCAACCTCCTCAATAAAGTGATGTCTTCACTAGACTTTCACTGAATCGATACACTTATATACCTCAACTTTTGTAAGTTTTCCTATCTAGGATAGCAGTAGGCTCGTTCTTAAAGGACAAATTAGGGTTTAACACGGCAGAATCCCATTGAATCACATAGACATTCTCTAGAAGGTACCTCTTAAACATGGTTCAAAATGTAATGGAGGAGATAATGATGTCCCAGCAGTTCAGCTAGAATAAAAAGAGATAAGGACGCCACATTTGTAGGGGGTGCGGATAACTAGATTATGTAATAGATTTATTATGTGTAATGAATCTATTCTTTTTTGTGCGTGGATATTTTTTAGATTTTGTTTCAATAAATTATTCTTTTTGTGAGATGTATCCATTAATTTATTTGGTATATTATTTTATCCTGTAGTAATTGCAGAGTTACAAATTTCTGTGTAATAATTTATTCTATCTGTGCTGTAGTATATATCTAATTCTAGATTTTCTATGTCATTTATTATCTTGTGTTGTTCTTCTCGTAGTGAGTTTTTTAAATTATATAAACTATCACATGTACTTTTTTCTAAATTTTCTAAGGTTTTTTCTATCCATATTAACTTTTCTTTTAGATCTTCTATTATTTTTCTAATTCGGTTTCTATAATTAATTTTGTTATTTAGATTATCTTGGTTTTCTCTAGTTTTTCTAATATATTCTAACATCCACAGTCTTGATCTGAATAATATCCTTCTGGGTAAATGTCTTCGTATATCTGTTCTAACGCATTTATTGTTTCAATTTCGTAGTTTATTACTTCTTCTAATATTATTTTCTTAATATCTATAATTTCTATATCTTTAAGTATATATAAGATTAAAACTTTAAGGTAGTCTAAATGATCTATTTTCTAAAATTGATATTTTATAGTTATTTGTTTTAGCCTTAGTAGTTCTTGCATATTTTATTAGATTTTATATATTTTTTATTTTCCATGTATTTTTCTATATTTATTTTTTTCTGTTTTTCTAATAACTGTATATTTCGCATATCTTTAAAGATTCTACGTGATTTTAACATAATAAATATTTATAAGAGTAGCTAGGTAGACATGGTATATAATTTACTCTAGTCATGTAATATTCTCCAAATGCTTTTTCTAGTATAATTTTTCTTATATCTGCAACATTTATATCTCTAAGTGCATACAAAATAAGTATCTTAAATTTATCTACCATGACATCAGATAAATTATTATTCATTATCATAAAATTGCTTTTTTCAAAATATTTCCTTCAACTGTGTTTATAATAAAATATAGTCATCTCAGATTACTATATACTAGATTATTCTTAAATAACATGTTCTTCGGTCACTATTAGCATGGTAATTCGGATACTTTTTCCCATAAACAGATATAAGAAAAATTATACTAGAAAAATTATTTGGAGAATATTACATGACTAGAGTAAATTATATACCATGTCTACCTAACTACTCTTATAAATATTTATTATGTTAAAATCACGTAGAATCTTTAAAGATATGCGAAATATACAGTTATTAGAAAAACAGATAAAAATAAATATAGACAAATACATGGAAAATAAAAAATATATAAAATCTAATAAAAATATGCAAGAACTACTAAGGCTAAAACAAATAACTATAAAATATCAATTTTAGAAAATAGATCATTTAGACTACCTTAAAGTTTTAATCTTATATATACTTAAAGATATAGAAATTATAGATATTAAGAAAATAATATTAGAAGAAGTAATAAACTACGAAATTGAAACAATAAATGCGTTAGAACAGATATACGAAGACATTTACCCAGAAGGATATTATTCAGATCAAGACTGTGGATGTTAGAATATATTAGAAAAACTAGAGAAAACCAAGATAATCTAAATAACAAAATTAATTATAGAAACCGAATTAGAAAAATAATCGAAGATCTAAAAGAAAAGTTAATATGGATAGAAAAAACCTTAGAAAATTTAGAAAAAAGTACATGTGATAGTTTATATAATTTAAAAAACTCACTACGAGAAAAACAACACAAGATAATAAATGACATAGAAAATCTAGAATTAGATATATACTACAGCACAGATAGAATAAATTATTACACAGAAATTTGTAACTCTGCAGTTACTACAGGATAAAATAATATACCAAATAAATTAATGGATACATCTCACAAAAAGAATAATTTATTGAAACAAAATCTAAAAAATATCCACGCACAAAAAAGAATAGATTCATTACACATAATAAATCTATTTCATAATCTAGTTATCCGCACCCCCCTACAAATGATTTTATGAGTGGAATGTATTACCCTTTGGATATAAAAATGCACTAGGTAGATATCAACATTTTATGGATAATTATTTTAAACAGTTTGAATTTTAGCCTTATAGGTAACTGTTTAAAATAATTATCTATAAAATATTGATATCTCCCTGGTGCATTTTTATATCCAAAGGGTAATACATTCCACTCATAAAATCCTTGTGGTACCGTAAATGCGGTTAATTCTTTAGATTTGTCTTCTAACTTTAGGTGGTAAAATCCTGATTTACAGTCGAATTTGCTAAAATAATTATATCCTTGGATTTGTCTTATTTTTAATATCTTATTTGGTATTGGATAATTGTATGTTATAGTTTTTGCATTTAAATTCCTATAATCAATAACCTTTCTACTTTTTCCTCTTTTTTGTTCACTATATTTATTTACTATAAATGCTGGACTATTATGTTTACTATTACTTTTTTGTATATATTATTTTTCTAATAATTCATCTATATGCATTTTAAATTCTTTTAAATCGTCAAAATTATATGTTAATGGTTTTTGGGTTATTATACTATTTTTATCTATTAATTCAATTTTTATGGTAGTTTTATGTTTTTCCCATCCTTTTAATGGATCTTCACTATATAATTGTTCTAATTTTTCTTAACTATTTCTATCTTATTTATTGAAAATATAGTTATTTCTGTTTTATTTATCGAAAATACTACTAATTCTATTGTAGCTTCAGTGGATTTTATATTTTTTAACTTTTGTGTAATTTTTTCACTTCCTTTTATCCAATCAGTTTTCTTTCTTATTTTATTATTAACTCTTTTTGCTCTTACTTTTTGTTTACATGGGGTTGTAAACCACCAATCGTTTCTAGTTATTATGTGTGGGTATAATTTATCTAAAAATGGCATTCCTAAAAGTATATCTTTTGACGTTAGTTCATAATTATAAATTTCTTTTATTGTCAATATCTTATCCCATATTTGTGCTTTTACATTCCTAGCTTTATAAGTAATTAAGCTTCCTTCATTATTAAATCCTTTAACTACTATTGGTATTTTTAATTTATCCCATTTAGTTTCTGGTAAGCAATTATATCTACATAAATTAGTTTCTGCTCCTGTATCTATCATAGGCGTATAATATCTACTGTAATATCCTTCCACTACTATCTTCATTAATACATATATTTTTATTTTATGTTAAGGCTCTTTTTAAGAATAATTTCTCTCTATTATATGTTATGGTCAATTGTGTATGTTCTATATTATATGGTTTTACTTGTTCTAACCATTTTATTCCTAATATTATATCTACTTTTTGCATTTCTTCTTTTACTTCAAATTCTATTTTTATTTTTCTAACTCCGATTATTATTTCTTTTTCTGCTATATTTTTACTATTTATTAAGCTTCTTGGTAGATCTGGGCATATTTCATTATCAATTTTTATTTCTTCATCTTTTACTAGATATTTTGCTATATAATTTTCTTCTTGTCCTGTGTTTAATAGTATTAAATATTCTTTTTCATTTATTTTTCCTGTTATATAATATTGATTTAAATTACTTATTGAATTCGTTTCATAACTTGTTCTTTTTAATGAGCTTGATGATTCTGGTTTTTCATTAGCTATTCTTTTTGTTGTACTTATTCTATCATTTACTATTTCTAAATTTTCTTCTATATCTATGTCTCTATAGCTATAATCATTATAATTTATTGTTTTTACAATTTGTTCAAATGGGTTATCTATTTGTATCTTGTTAATTTTATTTTTTCCTGTTATTTTATGTTTTGTTGTTAATACATATAAATTTTTACATCTTGCTGTAAATATTTTACTTCCTGGGGTTAATTCTATACCTGATATCTTCCAATATAATACTAGTGATTTATCTATATTTCTATCTGTTACTGCTACTGAATAGTTTGCACTTATTATAAATTTAAATTTTTGGTATATTAAATTTCCTTTTACGGCAGTTATTATGCTTTTTTCTATAGGTTTTATAATTCTATCATCTGCTAAATATAATTCTATCGGTGTATCTATTCCTTCTCTAAAACATGCTTTTATTAATATTTCTGTACCTCCAAGGTGTACATATTTTAATGGATCTCCTTTACCTTTTATATCATTTATTTCTTTATTAATTATTCTTTTTGTTACTAGTGGTATACTAGCTTTACCTTTTGCATATCTACAGTCTATTACATGTTCTTTTTGGCATACTACGTAATATTCATCTTTTTTCCTAGTAAACATATTTTTTATTGTTGGTATTTTAAATATTTTTTCTACACTTAAATCTAACTCTTTTCCGTTTATTTCATCAAATATATTAATGTCAAATATTATTTTTTGTTCTGTTCCTTCATCATTTAAATATTCTTCCTTTATTATTATTTTTATATCTTCTTCAGTCATTCGATTTATCTATTTCACTATCTATTTCAGTATCTGTTTCGTTTTCTGAAATTTCATATATACTATCTTCACTTTCTAATTCATAATCTATATAATCTATTTGCATATATTCTATATTTTCTATTTTTATTTCGGATATTTGTTTATTTTTTGGATTTTTAGGTAATTTACAATCTCTAGCTAAATGTCCTAACTTTCCACAATTATAACATGTACATTCTTTTATAGATTTTTTCTTCCTATATGGTCTCTTATTTTTGTAATTTTTTACATAATATCTTTTTCTTGGTTTTTTGTATTTATATTTTGATTTTTTATATTTCTTATATTTCTTATGTCTTTTTCTTTTCTTATAATATCTTTCTTCGCATCCAAATTGGGGTGCTATTTTATTTTTGCAACATGCTAAATTTCTTATTAATGTTTTTTCCATTTTTAATTCTTCTCTATATTTTTCACATAAATTTCTATACCATTGTTGTAAGAATTTTATTCTAGCTCCTAACGTATCTACTATTTTTGCTTCTTCCCAACTTTTTATTATCTTTGAACTAAATGGTTCGGGTAATTTATTAAAATATAATTTTCTTATTTCTTTACTTTCTTCTATACTATATGCTCCTTTATAATAATATTCTTTAAATGCGCAAGTATATTCGTCTATATAAAACATATTACATATTGTTAATTTTAACATTAAATTCCTATTTGTATCTTTTTCTTCATCTTGTTCTTTTTCTATTGTTGTCATACTACCAAATTCATCTTTTATAGCTGTTTCATATTTTTTCAATAATTCTATAGGTGTTAGTTTAGTTGTTGTTGATGATGTTCCTTCCATAGGTTTATTAGCTCTTAATACTTTCTTACTATTTTCAGTTAAGTTTGAAAACCATAGTTTTACGGATCCTATTAATGTTCTTTCTATATATTCTGGTGCATCTGTTATGTTTATATTATTATCTAATAATTGTTTTGTCATATATCCTATCCATAATTGTATTGTTTTTTCTGTATCTATTACACAGTCTAGGTCTAAAAAGTTATAATTCTTATTAACTATTTGTTTTGGTGTCCATTTGTCATATTCATTATATCTTTTAAATTTATTTTTATAATATATAAGTTTTCTTATTTCTGTTGTATTAGGTATTATGGTTTCATCTTCTTTTTTATCAAGAGTATTTATTTCTGTGTTATTATTTCCTAAATTTCCTTCATTAATTATTTCTTGTTTTTCGTTAATTTCTAAATTTTTTATATTTGTTAATATCTCCGTATATGTTTCACTATCTTCTGAATCATAATTTTCCGTCTCTTCAACCTCTATATTATTTATTTCTAATTTTTCTTTAAATTGATTTATCTCGTTTATTAATTTTTGTTCTTTATCTTTTTCTTCTTTTTCTTTTTGTCTTTGTTCGTACAGATCTTTTAACATTTGTAGTTCTTTTTCTAATTCAACAATTCTACTATTTTTAGTTTCTTCTATTTTTCGTATTTCTTCCGTAGTTTGTTGTTTAATTTTTTCTATTTCCTTTTTTCTATCTATTTCTTCATTTTCTTTTTCTATTCTTACCATTACTGTTAATTTATCTTCTAATTTTAATTCTTCTTTTTCTAACATTAGATATAAATGTTCTCCTATTTTCTTGTATCTTCTTCCTAGATTAGAAAATACTATTTTTATTTTTGATCCTTCGTGATTTTCATATATTTTTTCATCTATTATAAATTCCTCTTTGTTCATTTTATTGTGAATAGTTCATGTTGATATATGTATTCTAAACTATCGATCTGTGATTCTAATTTTGATATTTCATCTTTTTGGGTATTTATTGAGTTTTTACTAACTCCGGCAAATATATTATAATGTAGTCTTTCTTTTCTCATTTTTAATTCTTTACGTCTTTCAGAGATAAATTGTTTTAATTCTTTATATTTTTGCTCTTTATTCATTTAAGTTGTATTTATAATACCTTGGTGGATATCTAAATCTAATTTTATCATAATTAGGTGGTATGTGTCTCATTCTTCTAGATTTTAAATGGATTATTAATTTTGCTTCAATACTAGATATTAATGTAATTAGGTAAGCTAATCTTTCTGGATTTTCTTTTGTTTTATTTAGACTTATATATTCTGAATAATTACTAACTAAAGATTCTTTAATTTTTCTAAAAGTTTCTCTATTTTTAAATGGTCTTCTCATAATTAATTTAATAAATAACTAATTCTATCATAACATCTAACTGACTTATATCTCACTTCTGTACTTTTTAAATTACTGGGCTCTGATACCATTTGTAGGGGGGTGCGGATAACTAGATTATGAAATAGATTCATTATGCTCCAATCATAATTCATACATTGAAGGCTAGATGGTTTGGTATAACTTTATACCTACTCTAGGTAGCCGATAGACCCGACTGAATTAGTCTCACTCGATCCATCAAATCCCTTAAAAAAATCTGTACCTCAAGGTATCACCTTAAATTAGTCAAACCATCCTACTAAGGATCCACACCTCCACCCAATTAAAGCATCAAAAGATGCCATCTAAATACTGGAATGATAACTATTGTTACAAGCAAACTCCACTAGGGGAAAGTACTTGTCCCAATGACCTTCAAAGTCCATGGCACATGATCGCAGAATTTTCTCTAGCACCTGACTAGTCCTCTCAAACCGACCATCTATCTAAGGGTGAAAAGTTGTGCTCAAATCAATATGAGTACCCAACTCACTCTGAATTAGTACTCCAAAAACCTTAAGTAAAGATAGTAACTCTATTGGATACAATGGAAGCAGGAACACCATGCAATCAATTTTTTTTTGTAATGTAGATCGTGGTCAACTTCTTAACATTATAACTCGCCCTCATAAGAATGAAATATGATGATTTGGTCAACTGATCCACAATCACTCAAATAGATTAAAACTTTTCCAAAGTTGAGGTAAGTCAGCTATGAAATTTATGGTATTCCGCTCCCACTTCTACTCGGTAATGGGAATCCTGTATCACACCACTCGGTCGTTCATGGTCATACTTCACCTATTGACAATTCAAAAACTTATCCATGAACTCGATACTATCATTTTTTATACCACGCACCAATAATACTGCTTTAGATCATGGTACATTTTGGCTATCCCTGGGTGAATGGAGTTATTCAAAGTGAGTTGGGTACTCATCTTGATTTGAGCACAAATTTTCACCCTTAGATAGATGGTCAGTTTGACAGATACTATTCAGGTGCTAGAGGACATTCTACGAGTATGTTTCATGGACTTTGGAGGTCATTGGGATTAGTACTTGCCCCTAGTGGATTTTGCCTATAACAATAGTTACCATTCCAATATTTAGATGGCGCCTTTTGAGGCTTTATATGGGCGGAGGTGTAGATCCCTCGTGGGATGGTTTGACTTATTTGAGGAAGACCTTGTGGTACAAATTTATTAAGAAATTCAATGGATTGAGTGTGATTGATTCAGTAAAGGCTATTAGCTTCTCAGAGTAGGCAAGGGAGTCCAATCAGTTGATGTATTATTTATGATTCGACATCAAGTTTTGTTGAAAATTTCACCCATGAAGGGTGTGATGAGATTCAAAAAGAAAGAAAAGCTTAGTCTGAGGTTCATTGGCCCTTTCGATATCCTTCAGAAATATGGTGATGTGGCGTATGGGCTAGCTTTGCCTCCATTTTTATTGGTCGTTTATCCTATTTTTCATGTTTTCGTGTTGAAAAGATACCTTTCATATGATGCCCATGTGATTTGATGGAATTTTATTGTGTTACACCCCTATTTGTCCTTTGAGGAAGATCCTATTGCTATCCTAGATAGGTAGACTAGGAAGTTGAGGTCTAAGTGTATCAATTCAGAAAAAGTCCATTGGAGACATTGCCCTATTAAGGATGCAACTTGAGAGATTGAGTTTGGCATGTTTAGTAGATAACCTCAGCTCTTTACCGCTCCAGCTATCTTACTTGCTTTTAGTTTGAAGATGAACTAGTGTTTTAGTGGTGGATAATGTAACAACCTGATACATGAAATTTTTCTTCTTATGTGATTTGATTATTTTGCTCTTCCCTATAGTTATTACATGTTGATTTTGAGGTGTGGGTATGGTTAAGATTTTGGCTCTTAATAAGTCTGAATAGGTGTCAATAATTTAGATCTGAAACTAAGTCTTAATCATTAAGAAGTATTCTTGTGTTGGATAATATTCACCACCGCTCTATCTATAATCATCAGTCACCACCACTAACTAACTACCTCTACCACCACTACCACAATTGTCAACCACCACCTAGCCACCAACCACCACCACCACCAACCACCTCCACCATCATAACTACCATTCACAATTATAATTGATACTAACTACTATTTTCAGCCACTACCATATTTATCACCTTTATTATTTTAATTATATCCACCTCTATCACCACTGTCAATGCCAACGTCAATGCCAACACTACCAACATCATCAACCACTATCGGCCAATCCCAACTACTAACCAAGTCATCTATCACATCTAGCTTGACCGCTAACTATCACTAACACATCAACAACATCCACACATTCTTCGGCTACCACCACACCACCATTGTCACCGGTTGCGCCATCTCTACCACCGCTTCAACCATCATCATTGCTATATAATATTCTACTAATAATCATCTCCATCATCACAACTAACAACATCTCTAACTACCATCAACAGATCGCTAACCATCATGCATTCATTTTTAAGCTATCACAATCAACACCTCCAACTACTAACATCAACCAACTTCACATGACTACTACCACCAATACCAATCGCCACTATTATAACAGTCACTACAATACCAAACATCTCTACCATCACAGCTATCACCACCAACATTACTAACCACTAACATCAATCATTACCACCACTACGACCATTACAAATCATCTCCATTCTCACTAACAAATATAAATATTTTTCAATCAAATAATAATTTTATTGTATTAAATTAAATATTTTTCTAATATATAATTATTTTTTAATATATGCAAATAAATAAATTTTGCATATTCAGATATTAAAAAATAAATAGTCTTAACCATTCAGTTTTTAGATCTTAAGACAACATCTTAATCATTCTGATATGCATTCAGATTCAAATGTATGAATCTTAATAAACAAATGCAGCCTTAGACGCTTTAAAAGCCATTAGTTTGACCTTGGAGAACATCTTATGTTTTAAGCGCCGAGTGATAATTTGGATAGTTCCAATAGATCCAAAATATTGATTTTGAGTTATTAGCATGGTAGTTCGAGCCCGAAGCCTTTATTTTTCATTTCGACCCTTGATTCAGAAACTAGTGAAAATGCCTAAATAGGGTCCTGAGAGTTAATTTATTAAGAATGTCTTCTTTTAGAAAATCTGACATTTTCATTGAGTCTAAAACATCAAATATAGCCTAGTAGCATATTTGATTATTTCTGTGGGATCCCAAAGGGTTCAATCGAGACAATTTCTCCAAAAATCTCAAGTGTTGGAGCAACATTTTCTGCTCCATCAGGTCCTTCATCGCGATAACATGAACACGTATCGCGATCGCAGGCCTCGATGAGCTTCTCTATCGCAATTGTGTGGTGGTGGTACCCCAATCACAATAGGTAGTTGATGGACTGGATCGGATTGACTCATCGCGATTGTGAGGCCCAGCTACGCGACCGCGATGACCAACTTAATGGTCGAGAGGTACTGTTCACAAAACAGTATAAATAGTTCAATTTTTTCATTTTTCACCATTTTTGGATCTTGAAGCTTCGAGTTAGAGCAATTTTTAAGGTTTTCGTCACCATTTATGCTTGGGTAAGCTTCAAACTCTTGCTTTCACTAATTTCTATTGATTATATCATAAAAAATTGTAATCCAGTACGATGCACCTTAAGCTAACAATAATCAGCTTGTAACAATTACGGAGAAGAGCAAAATAATCAAAACACATATAAAAATTTCACGTATCAGGTTGTTACACTTCTGATATATAATTCGCAAGAAAAAATTCACGTTTGCTGCACGTCAAATTTTTAAATCAAGCTTTTAATGGCCGATTGATCATGGAAGAAGAAAGAAGGATGACTGAAAGTAGCAAAGAATAAAGGAAGAAGAAGAAAGAAGAAGCCATTAATTGTTGAAGTAGATGGAAGAAGAAGAAGAAGCAACATGACCCCATGGCTATTTCAAGTAATGTTAATAATACTAAGCCAATTTTCTTATAAAGAAAATGATCGACTTGACATTTTCCATATTATCCTATGTTAAGACCCTATTAGCCCTCTGCCGTTTTACTAGTAGGAAGTATGTGACATGTATCCCCAACCAGGCCAAGCTTGCCTGTCAATCTCGAATGAATATATCTCCACCAATATTGTAATTATTCATAACACTAGGACACTGATTCTTGAAATAAAATGAAATATTTCAAGATTAATTTTAAAATTAAATTTATATTCTATGTAATTAAAGGTACGAATTTATCCTCCTACCTTAATGTGATTTTAAATTGATGGTGCTCAGTATGCTCTGTGAAAATATTATATTATTTTGGAGGAAAAACAATTGTATTGCACCTTCTTTTTCTTCTTTTTTTCCCACAAAACCACCCAGTTGAAAAGTCTGCGCTTGAAGATTATTTTTACTATTCATTCCATTCTAGTTTATGTGGCAGTTTTTATTTGACATTTTAAAAAAAGAAATGATCGATTTTTGAAGTATTAGTCTATAAAAACGTACAATACACGTTTATTTTTTACTACTTTATAAAAATTATACGTCACTAATTTTACGTTGATAGTTATTTATCACATATTATTTTGTAAATGCAATAGATCTTGTATTTAGTTAATAGGTTTATATTTGCATTCAAGAAAAATAAACTCAATAATTTTAGATATAATTTTCTATGCTTTATATAATTAAATCCTGACACTTTGAAAAGTAAGAAAATATATTTCTAATTAAATAATCAATATTGCTAATGGTGAAAAGTTTAACTAATATTGCATTCTAGACTTCAATAATTTACTGTTGAGAAATTATAATATTTATTTAATATGAAATTATACAGGTGAAATTTTAGTTGATTTCATGAATATTCATTGAAATCAAGTTTTTGAATTTCTAGTACTCATTTTTTTTCTCATAGGAAAAAAATAACACAAAGTAGGCCAAGGAGAAAGTTGCAAAAACATTCGAACAAAATCTTACACTCTATTATTTTCAAATCTCACTCATGAAAATACACTAAAAATCATCCTTCTTGTTGTACTTGAAGAATATCTCAAAGAAGAGGTACACAAACATAAATTAAATAGTAAAATACAAATAAACATAAATGGTAGAATTATACTTTTTGCAGAATACTCCTTAAAAAGTTGATTGTGAATATGAAATAATAAAATTGTGATAAAGTTTGATCAAAATATTACATAAATTAAATTATGAAACTCATTTTTATGTAAAATAAAATTTTAATTAATTTAAAAATAATAAATATTATATTTTATTAACTAAATCAAATACGGACATTAATTATTTTTATTAATATTTATGTATAGTTAGAAATTAATATATGAATCAACTAAAATCTGATAAGGAGTACTTCGTATGGAAAGTGTTTTAACCAAAAAAAAAAAAAAAAAGGATTTCAATGACTTTTTTCTGTAGTTTTACAATGAAGTGTCCACAAAGAAATAAATTTTTTTCAACAAAAAAACATACGACAATATTTTTGGAAAAAGATGGCTCTGCCTTTTTATTTTTTTGGGACCAATTCTGTTTTAGATGGAAAAGATTTTTCTGGACCAAACCTATTTTAGTTAGAACTTCAAAACTTCATTTAATTTTTAATATGTTTATTATAGTCAATATTTAATATCATAAAAATAATAGAAAAAACATGAAAAGATAATTTTATCTATTACAAAAACTTTTAATGAAAGACTAAAAGTTCAAATAACATTTATAAGACCTTTCACACTTTTAATATATTTTTATCGGCATTAGTTAGTTTTCACTGAATCAATATCACTAATAATTAATAAGTTAAAAAAAAACTTATTGGTAATTTTTTGTTCCAAACCTAAGTTGATAGGTTATATGTCTATATGTTTTTTTACCCCGATTACAAGTAAATTCACGAATTTTAATCTAGAAAAATTGATATTACTTATCAATTTGGTGCTTAAATTGTGAAGTAGCGACGACTTCCTAAATTGAATCTTGGTTTTAGTTCTATGTTTTGTGAAGAGCCTTGGAAATGTTGTTTGAATTTTTTGCCCTTCTTTAAATGTCTTTGCTTTAGATAAAATTATCTTTTCACTATTTATTTTTATTATTTAAGAACTGAAAATTAATTAAACTGTTATAAATATATTTACATTATAGTGAATGTCTATCAAGATCTACTTTGATATCTATTAGGATTTGAAGTATCTGTCTTTTACTCAGACTAGGAGTAAATTTCCCCTATAAATAGAGAGATTTTGTTCATTGTATTCACAATCTTATGATCTCTCATCCCTCAAGAGAAGAAATAAGAATTTCTCTCTACTCTTCTTCTTTATTCTTTAGTTATTTCATAACACGTTATCAACACGAGACTTTGCCAAATAAGGTGAGATTATAAATCTGAAGGATTTCAAGGTTAATAATTCTTTATGTTATTTTTTTGCTACTAATAATATAATTATTATTGGATTTGAGGAAAAATAATTGGTTTGAAACCATTTATATTTTAAATTTATTCCTCAAGAACAATATTATCAAAAAGGATGATAATATGTTGGGTTCAAGTCCTATCAATTCATGCCTAAGACGTTTTTATATGGATAAGATGTTGAGTTTGAATCTCAATACACCATATTAATGATATTATGATGGCTAAGGCAAAATAATGAGTGTTTAATGAAAAGTCATGAAATTCGCGATCCATTGAATATGCTCCATTCCATGAAGTGAATGTGGTAGCAATATATGATAAGTCTGAAATATAAAAACTTACTTCCTTCTTGAGATGTATGTAGTAACAGTGCATAATATGTCTGAAAGAAGACAAGTAATTGAATGCACGAATATACACGTGAAGGGACAATATGATAATGATCATCAAAAGTAATGATATTTTCACACGCTTATATGATTATAAGATATACTAGAGAAAAATTCTCTACATCATATGTATGTCTCGATTTGCTTTTGAAGTAGAAAAATCTTGAAAGAGGTTATAGACTATCATAATTTGATAGGCTTAAGGTACAATTATATTCCATTCCTGGAGAATGAGAACTTATTAATGCAAACGTGCACTTGATTGTGATTGTATCACAACTTACTCCCGAAAGAGGTTGAATAATTTTGAAATCTACTTCTGAAGTAGTAAATCTGAAATTTATTCATATAATAGTAAATCTGAAATTTACTAAAGCAAAAACACATATCATGGTAAACTTGGAGTTTACTAGATTAAAAGTTCATAAGTTGACATAAACAATTGCGATATCCCAAAATTGTGGATACTGAGTATTGAACATATATTGAAGAATTAGAAAATTCTTCATAAACTTTAATGTTGCTTGTTCTCATGATAAATTGGTTGGACCAACTAATTTTGGGATTGGATCCCTCAAAATCTGAAAAGAATAAAAGGTGAACCTACGTTTGACATTCATAAAGTTACTTGTTCAATATAAATTGAGTATAATTTTCAGATTGTGTAATTAAAATAATTCATCTTGATGATGATGGTTTAGCATTGATACTAATGAGAACAAAGTTTCATGTATTGGTATGAAATATGATATATTGCATACAATAGCACTTGTATGCATTAGACCAATATAATATGATTATTTTTTCACTCTCAATTGGTTCAAGGTTAGGAACCAACTATTTCATCTAATAGTTTTGATGTGCGGTATACGATTAATAAATATACTATAATGCCCAAAGATGATATCCTCAAAGAAGATGGAGGAGGTATGTTAGTTTTCCTAACATAAGGGGGAGATTATAAGCAGCTATGAAATATGTTAGGAATTATCATCAGATCCTCATTCAAAAGATAATTCAAGTCAAATGTCGAAAGCATTTCATATTTAGTTGCAAGTGCTCCTATTTTGTGTGCTTAGAGGATAAAGTCTATACATGTGTGAAGCATGATAGAACAATCGGTTTCAAATGAAATAACCCTTGAAAAGGATAAGGAGCAAATAATCATGATAAGAAGATAATCTGCTCTTGAAGAGCCTACGACATAACACTTCATGAAACCTTATGAGAGGTTTAGGTACCTGAAAATAATGAAGTGATGAGATCTCAAAATGTTATGTCACATTGTGAACCGATATAAAATGATATATCATCGACGATATCTTTGATATAATATTGGAGCAATATTGTGAAAGATTATGAGGATCTGAATTCTACATTTATTTAAGTATGCTGACATAGAAACATTATCAAGTGACATAAAAAGATGCATTTTGGTAAGCGTAAAACTTATTTTATTTGCAGTCCAGACACTTGAAGATGTCACTCATGAAATGTTGAATATTGTCACTTGACAAAACTTATGTGAAAAACTTTTAAGGATTCAAAATGCTTGAAGCATATAAAAGTTTCTGGAAAACTTATTTATAATCCTTAATTCGTATAAGCTTATAGCTTGAAAATCATTGGAACTCTTGGAGAATTTTCAAAGCAATAGATTATTTGCTGAAATTCGAAATATATTGAATTGGATTGGTTATTAAGTACCATATCTTAGTGCAATTGATGCACTCATGTACCTTGCAAATACTACAAGGCCTATAGCCTTTTCGGTTAATATGTTAGCAAGGTATATTTCTACTCCTACTAGGAGACATCGAAATGAGATAAGATACATGTAGACATGTGATTTTTGACCCTCCCGAGTTTTGACCTATATTTTTTTTTACATTAAATATTTATTTATGTCAAAATATTATCTTTAGTTTTTATTTAATTTTTTTTTAATAGATTTCATTTTAAAAAAAAAAAATCAAAAGATAAAGTTACATTTTAAGATTAAAAAAAATAATAATACAAAAAAAATCAAAAAATATTTTCTTTTAATTTAGATTTTTATAAATAAGCTAGTAATTTTATTTTAAATTAGTTATATTTTTATTCTATTTTTCTTAAGTATAAAAATTAATTAATTAATATTTTATTATTCTTATTATTTATTTTTTATATAATTTATTTATTTATTAAAAAATGAGATCATTATCTTGTTTATAAAAAAAAATATTCAAAATTTAAATCCTAAACTACTCCTCCCCCCCCCCCAAAAAAAAAAAATCCTTCTATTTAAGGACTCCCCAACCCCAGGAAACATAAGTACAATCTATCATCAGACACTTTTTACACTGCATCAAACACAAAAAAACAAAGAGAAACCAGACAAAAAGTGAGAAGGAAACAACACTCAAAATCAAACATAAAAAAAGAAAGAAGAGAAAGAGTAGCGAATCGAGTTTCGGGTTTCTGTTCGAGTTTTGGTGTTGATATTTTTTGCTTCATCACAGGTTCTATTCGATCATGTATCATTTATCCTGTAAACTTTATTATGAACTAGCATGAATAACAATGTTCAAGTGATCTTATGAATTATTCGGTATGTGTATTTGATTGATTACGTAAACTTTCTATAATTATATATTATGCTGTCAAATCATTGAATATTTATATATTTATATTGTGTTGGGTATAAAAATACTACATATGATACTAGTTGGTTTAAGAAAATGGGTACTGTCATAGTTAAACTTTGTTATAATTTCCTACACACATTATCCATTTCACGCACATATAAAAAATTCAATAATACACAGTTCACACACCTATTCACAGATTCTGACACACACAGTAGCACGCATACACAGAGAAATAAAAAAGAAGATGAGAAAAAAAATTGCTAAAACAGTAAAAAAAAATCATTAAAATTTAATAAACAATAAAGAGAATTTAGATCGGAGAAGAATCATATTTTTCAATGAATTTTTGCCAAAAAATATATAAAACAAATGACCAAATCTGCCGGCGAAACTTGTTTTCCCCGCTCCACAAACCGACTCAAAGTCCATCCTCGTTACTGCTCCGGCAACCCTTTTCATCGCCAGAAAATGAAGAACCAAGTAACCGGAATGCCGCATCGTCGGAAAACCCATTAAAATCGGTGATCTTTCGCCGGTAACACTCTAGATCTCACAAAAAATGGTGGCCCATCGCCGACCTCCACCACACGCTGCTGCTCCGTCCTGTGCGGCAAAATCGCCGTAAGCCTCCAAAATCGGCGAAAACATGCCAGAATTACTTCCCCCGAACCAGATTCGATAGGATCTCCCCCCAAATTCGGCCAAATCTCGTCAAAATTTTTTCCAAAATAGTCTATCCCGTCGTTATTTCAGTGATTATCTTCACCGTAAAATAGTGAAAAACTGTAGGGATCATCTCTCTATCTAGACGGCGCCACTTCTCCGACCAACCCGCTTGCCGGAATTGCTTTGCAGTTATCATTGACATATAGAAAATACTAGGTACTTATTGTGTTTCCTTTGAACTGGTTTTCTTAATTTTCAATATAGTTTACTGATGAATATACATTGATGGCTTTGTACTTTCTTCTTATTATTATTATTATTATTTTTATTTTTATTTTTATTTATTTTATTATTATTTATTATTCTATTATTGTTATTATTATTATTTGGGTTAAATTAATTAATCAATTTAAATTATATTTTTTTAAATTTATTATTTATTATTAAAGTTAATCAGTATTTCGAATAGATGAATTATTACGAGTTTACAAGAGATAAATCAAATGTCTTTAATGCTAGATAAGCTTTAAGCATGTTTAATATATTGGTCTCGATTAAGAATGTGACGTACGCATCTTCCTGAGATGTTTAAAAATAATTCAAGGATGCAGTTATGCACCTTGGGAAAGATTTTCTTAAATTAATTTCTATTGGCTTAATGCGAGAGGTATAGATAGATATTCTCGGTACATTAAAATGAGCGATTTTAGGGCCTGCTAGTATAATCTGTCAAAATAATTTAAGTTAAGATAAGTCAATAAAAGTAACCGTGCTAGAACCTGGGGAATCGAGGGGTGCCTCACACCTTCCCCTCGGTCAACAGAATTCCTTACCTGGTCTTCTGTTTTCGCAGACCAATAAAGAGTCATTTCCTTTTTATTAGGGATTCAATAAAGTGACTTGGAACACCATAACTCAATTCCAAGTGGCGGCTCTTAAATCAATTAATCCCTATTAAATATCATCACTTTAATTGGAACAACCTTTCGACTTCGAACCCTTCGGGCAAAAAAAGGGTGTGACA
This sequence comes from Capsicum baccatum var. pendulum, assembly GCA_030864225.1. Taxonomy (NCBI): domain Eukaryota; kingdom Viridiplantae; phylum Streptophyta; class Magnoliopsida; order Solanales; family Solanaceae; genus Capsicum; species Capsicum baccatum. The sequence goes on along the minus strand of CM061560.1, from coordinate 234,763,834 downwards.
TCTCTGGCGACTCTGCTGGGGAATAATAAGAATTCGAGATTTTTATATTGACTTATATTTGCTTTAATTATTGTTGATATTGTGTTTGTTGGACTTATGTGCTACTTGTCGCTTATTTACTGCTTTGATATTGATTGAACTATATTATATATTGTATTCTCTTGTGCACCCCCTCTGAGTCTCTGAAATAGGATAGAAGGAATGCAACGCATGCATCCTACTTTGTGTGATCCACATCACACCAAATCTAAAGAAGGTTTAACTGTGTCCAACAAGGATATAGAAAGTGACTTCATAGATCAAATAAAGAGTCATGAAAATGAGAGTTTAAAGGAAGAGAATTTGAGACTAAGGCAACAAATGATGGAAATGTATCGAGCTTGGGCCAGTGGGCATCCTCCTCCTCCGTTCTCCACTATTAAAGATTGGGGTATGTCTTCAAGTGTCAACCTTCTTCAAAGTTTTGAGATATCGAAATTTAAGGAACATGATGGACATGAGGATTCTGTGAAGCATTTGGGACGATACAGCAATCGATCAAGGGAAATTGAAAAAGAAAAGAAGAAGGAAAACACATTTATTGTCATGTCAGGGCCAAAGCAGAGTTTGAGAGGTCCAACCCACCAATAGTGTCAGCCTCAATCTCGAGCTTACATATTAGATCCATGCAACCACATGCAACAAGGTTCCTTTCTCCAAAATCCAAGAAATTCCATTCCACTTCATCAATATCCTTTGAACAATGCACAGTCGTATGCTCATTCGTCTTTCTATCCACAATGGCGTACCCCGAACCCTCGACATCGTCCTCGACACTCACAGATTTACCATGGAGCCTCTAAATCCAAGTTTCATCCGAGGTCAGAGTTTGCAATGAGGAGGAAGGCAAAGGATAATTTCACGCCAATTGGGGAGTCCTATACCAGTTTTTTCCAGTCATTGAGGCAATGGGGCATGATTACTCCCATCCCTGGGTATACTCTCGATCCACATTCAAAATATTTTGATACTAATATACGATGTGTTTATCATTCTAATATGCAAGGTCACAGTGCTGAAGACTGTCGTATTTTGAAAAGAGAAATAGAGAAAATGATTCAAGAAAAATTAATTGTGGTGCAAAACGTTGGCACCTCAACCGCCCCACAGAGTTATTCGTCAGCACATGGTACTACACAATATGTGGGAAACAATGAGTCAAGTATAGAGACCCAGAACTTATTTGTTGAAGGGAATGTGTCTGATCGTGGTGGAAGCTCTAGTCATGTTGATATGCAAATCAGTGGCTAAGTTGTCAGGCTGAGCAATTGAGAAGTCACCTCTCTCCCTACTAGGAAGAGGTCTAGTTGTTTGTTTTGTTTTTGTTTCTGTTACCCGAATTATTTTAGGGTTGTAGTTTAGGACCTATCTTGTCTGATTTTTTTATCGTTTTTGTTCAAACCCTTCTATCTTTCTGTCAACAAAATGTGGGTACCTTTTGTTTTTATTTCTCAATATATATTATCTTTCTTTTTTTTTCTTCAAAGAGATCTTTCTATGGTGATTCTGGTAATATGATAAGCATGTTGAATTTTCAGCCAAATCTTAAAACCCAATCTAATGTTGAAACACTCGATCAAGAACCTAGAGTTGAAACAAAATGTAAGAAAAATAAGTAAAGTGTTGAGATGTTTTGGAGACCTAGTTACATCCTCACTTGAATGTTTTGAGGCAATCCCTTTGCGAATAAAAAATGACTTGATCTTCAATGAGGAGGTTCAACTCAAGTATTTTTGAATGAGATCAACCAGAGAATATATAGTTTCTATTGTCAGAAGAAGCAAAAGGAAGTTAACTTTTAAAAAAAAAAGTCATCTGTTGTGAGGAAAGTACAATACAAGTAGACCTGCATGGTTTACAAGTTTAAAAGAAGTGACACACGCGCATGTGCTTAGTCACGGTCAATATTAAAAAAATGCGATCTTCATGTTCCATTCTTAGATTGCATGTTATGTACTTGCGTTTTTAAGGATTGATATGAAGAAGGGATTTCATTCTGCTATCCAAATGTTATGTCATCCTTTGTTATCCCTTTTGAGCTTTTATTTTATTTCTTTTATATCCCTCTTTTGGAATCAACATAGAGTCTGTAAAAGAAAGTGTAAAAAAAAATAGAGTCAGAAAAGTGTCAAGAAAAAATGGAGTTGGAAAAAATATCTCTCTAAAAAAAAGAAGAAGAAAAAAAAATCAAGCAAAAGAACAAGATTTATGAACTACGTTTGACCTGATTCTTGCTATGACAAGATACGTAGGCAGCTCTACTCTGGGGTTCGGTCTAACCAAAAGAAAATTCAAATTACCCAGAATGAAATAAAACTAGGGCAAAGTTTATTTCCTTAAAAGAGTCGATTCCAAAAGTTGTATGTTTCACCCAATATTATATAAATTTTTGAATCTCATGCCCCTCTTTATTTCTAACTTTTTCCAAAAGCCAAGTTACAACCAAAGAAAAACCTTCAGATCGATCTTTGAGAATGTCAAGGCTAAACATGTTATGAGAGCATGATGTTTTGTATGTTGGGTAATATTTTAAAAACAAAAGAGTAAAAATGAGAGTCTTATAGGTGAAAACCCTTTTGGGAACTATAAGGTGACAGTGAGTTGAGAAAGAGATGAAAATGAGTTAGGAGTTGGCAAAAACCCATTGATCTGCCACTAACTGAAGGAAGATTGTGATCTAGAGGGAGCATATTCAAGATTGATTCCATTTCAAACTCAATAAGTGGATAAGGGCTGTAATGATTAGTGTGGGTAGATCAGGTCGTCTAATTCAAAATGCATGTCATGATTGTTGGAATCGGCTACCACACCCAAATAAGTTTTCTTTTGTCATTTTAAAAAAAATGCCTATTAGTTTTTTTCTTTTTTTTTTTCTATTTTTGATTTTTTGGTATCTTTATCATCAAATAAAAATTATTGTCATTTTTCTTGTGTCTCTGAGTCGAGTCCATGTCATAACAAGTGAGAAAAAATTTCAAAACTGGCTACCAGCTTCTTCAATTACACAAAGCAAGACAAAAACCAACACATGAAAGAGACATGATTGTGAGCCAAAAGAAGATATGCAGAAAAGTTTTATCAACAAACGAGTCTGAAAACTTATAGAAATACCAAGGTTTAAAGGGTTTATTTGAGGAGCATGGCAAAGAAAAAATATTGTGTTTGTTTCAGAGTCACTTCTAATAATCTGAGTTTGGGTCAACGATGCAACAAGTCAGTGACAGATGCTAATGGTTGGAAGCAAGGTTAAATGTGACGAGAGCAAGAGTGATTGCCACGGCAGCTAAAGCCACAAACCTGCCACCATGTTTTTGAACTCACAAGTTTTCTTTGATGAAACAGAAAACATGTTACCTTCAAAGTAAGGACTTCAGAGCATAAATATCAAGGGCTGCAATGCCTCATTTCTACAGGTGCAGGAAGCAATGTTGCTGCACAGGTTTGATAATCAAATTATGGTAAAAATTCAACCTCTAGGAGACACACTTCCCAATCTGGATAATTCAAGTTTCATTTGTTAGGTGAAGCACATTCTAACTTGAACCATCACTCCTAGAAGACGCACTTTATGGTCAAGTAATTTCATTCAACCCCTACGAGACGCACTTTCTAGTCTGAATAAGTCAATTTTCATTTGTTAGGTGAAGCACTTCCTAACTTGAACATTCACTCCTAAAAGACGTACCTTTTAGTCGAGTTATTTCCCGTTGATTCCTATAAGACAAACCTTTTAGTCGAGTCATCCCCTTGATTCCTATAAGACGTACCTTTTAGTTGAGTCACTCCCTTGATTCCTATAAGACGTACCTTTTAGTCGAGTCATTCCCCTTGATCCCTATAAGACGAACCTTTTAGTCGAGTCATCCCCTTGATTCCTATAAGACGTATCTTTTAGTCGAGTCATCCCCTTGATTCCTATAAAACATACCTTTTAGTCGATTCATCCCCTTGATTCCTATAAGACGTACCTTTTAGTCAAGTCATCCCCCTTGATTCCTATAAGACGAACCTTTTAGTCGAGTCACTCCCTTGATTCCTATAAGATGTACCTTTTAGTCGAGTCATCCCCTTGATTCCTATAAGACGTACCTTTTAGTTGAGTCACTCCCTTGATTCCTATAAGACGTACCTTTTAGTCGAGTCATTCTTTTAGTCGAGTCATCCCCTTGATTCCTATAAGATGTACCTTTTAGTCGAGTTATCCCTCTTGATTCCTATAAGACATACCTTTTATTCGAGTCATCCCCTTGATTCCTATAAGACGTGCCTTTTAGTCGAGTCACTCCTCTTGATTCCTATAAGACGTACCTGTTAGTCGAGTCATTCCCCATGATTCATATAAGACGTACCTTTTAGTTGAGTTATTTCTCTTGATTCCTATAAGATGTACCTTTTAGTCGAATCACTCCTCGTGATTCCTATAAGACGTACCTTTTAGTCAAGTCATCCCCTTGATTCCTATAAGACGTACCTTTTAGTCGAGTCATCCCCTTGATTCCCATAAGATGTACCTTTTAGTCAAATCATCCCCTTGATTCCTATAAGACGTACCTTTTAATCGAGTCATCCCCTTGATTCCCATAAGATGTACCTTTTAGTCGAATCATCTTCTTGATTCCTATAAGACGTGCCTTTTAATCGAGTCATCCCCTTAATTCCTATAAGACGAACCTTTAGTCGAGTCACTCCCCGTGATTCCTATAAGACGTACCTTTTAGTCGATTTATTTTCTAAGTACAAACTGGGGCAAACATTCTGCTCGTATTTATTGAATTTCACTTTCTGCTCAGGACCTTCCTGAAGAATGGAATATTTTTTTTACGATCAGGACTCTCCTGAAGAATGGAAATTTATTTTTTATGATCAGGACCCTCCTAAAGAATAGGATGTTATTTTTCTGTTTGACCTTTTATTTTGAGTTTAGGAGCATATTTTGAAAAATCAGAAAAAAGAAGTCCAGGAGCCCGCCTGAAGAACAGGGTGAAGAAATTATAAGTCCAGGAGCTCACTTAAAGAATAGGGTGAAGAAATTGTAAGTCCAAGAACCCGCCTTAAGAATAGGGTGAAGAAAAAGAAAGTCCAGGAGAACGCCTAAAGAACAGGGTGAAGAAAAAAAAGGAAGCCCAGGAGCCTGCCTGAAGAACAGGGTAAAGGAAAAAAAGAAGTCTAGGAGCCCGCCTAAAGAACAGGTTGAAGAAAATAAAAAGAAAGTCCAAGAGCCCGCCTGAAGAACAGGGCGAAGCAAAAAAAAGAAGTTCGGGAACCCGCCTAAAGAACAGGGTGAAGAAATTGTAAGTCCAGGAGCCCACCTGAAGAACAGGGTGAAAAGATTGTAAGTCCAGGAGTCCGCCTGAAGAACAGGGTAAAGAAATTGTAAGTTCAAGAGCCTGTCTGAAGAACAGGGTGAACATTATCAGCTGGAAGTTCAGGATTCCACCTGAAGAATAGGGTAAAGATTGTCAAGTTCAAGTCAGAGGAAAGTTCGAAGAATAAATGAATTGTCAAGTTCCTCTCTAATGCCAAAAGCCAACGAGAAGGAACATTTTGTGTTTCAAGTTCAAATCAGAATAACGACTATCTCACCATTTGAGAAGTCACGAAGATTCAAGTCAAGATTCCAGAAAAGTAGCATAGATAGAATCTTTCGCTTGTATCTTTATCTTATTTTTTTTGTTATTCATTTCAATGTAAAAGTAGAAAGTCGGAAACCGGAAGCTCGACGGAATCTCACTCGACCTTTATCTCTTTCTCTCACTTTATACCTTTGAACTACATGTGACCTGATTCCCTTAAAACTTGAGATATGTAGGCGGTCCAAAACCAGGACTCAGTCACATCTTTTATTTTATTTTTATCCTTATTTTTTGAATAATCGAAAGATAAAAAATTATTTCTTTGTCTACTTCTTTGTATGAAAACTCTTCGAGATTTCACACAAAGAGGGGCAAAATGAAGATACGTGATTTTTGACCCTCCCGAGTTTTAACCTATTTTTTTTTACATTAAATATTTATTTATGTCAAAATATTATCTTTAGTTCTTATTTAATTTTTTTTTAGTAGATTTCATTTTTTTAAAAAATTCAAAAAATAAAGTTACATTTTAAGATTTTTTTTAAAAAATAATACAAAAAAAATATATTTTCTTTTAATTTAGATTTTTATAAATAAGCTAGTAATTTTATTTTCTCTTAATTATATTTTTATTTTAAATTAGTTATATTTTTATTCTATTTTTCTTAAGTATAAATATTAATTAATTAATATTTTATTAGTATTATTTATTTTTTATATAATTTATTTATTTATTAAAAAATGAGATCATTATCTTATTTATAAAAAAAAATATTCAAAATTTAAATCCTAAACTATCTAAACTACTCCCCCCCCCCCCCCCCCCCCCAAAAAAAAAAATAAAATAAAATAAATTCTTCTATTTAAGGACTCCCCAACCCCAGAAAACATACGTACAATCTATCATCAGACACTGTTTACATTGCATCAAACAAAGAAAAACAAAGAGAAACCAGACAAAAAGTGAGAAGGAAACAATACTTAAAATCAAACATAAAAAAAGAAAGAAGAGAAAGAGTAGCGAATCGAGTTTCGGATTTCTGTTCGAGTTTTATTTTTGACTTTTTTCTTCATCACAGGTTCTATTCGATCATGTATCATTTATCCTGTAAACTTTATTATGAACTAGCATGAATAAAAATGTTCAAGTGATCTTATGCATTATTCGGTATGTGTATTTGATTGATTACGTAAACTTTCTATTATTATATATTATGCTATCAAATCACTGAATATTTATATATTTATATTGTGTTGGATATAAAAATTACTACATATGATAATGTCTGGTTTAAGAAAATGGGTACTGTCACAGTTACACTTTGTTATAATTCCCTACACACATTATCCATTTCACGCATATGCAAAGAATTCAATAATACACAGTGCACACACCTATTCACAGATTCTCACACACACAGTAGCACGCATACATAGAGAAATAAAAAAAGTAGATGAGAAAAAAATTGCTGAAACAGTAAAAAAAATCAGTAAAATTTTTGAAATTTAATAAACAATAAAGAGAATTTAGATAGGAGAAGAATAATATTTTCCAATGAATTTTTGCCAAAAAATATATAAAAAAAAATGACCAAATCTGCCAGCGAAACTTGTTTTCCCCGCTCCAAAAACCGACTCATAATCCATCCTCGTTACTGTTCCGACGACCCTTTTCATCATCGAAAAATGGCAAACCAAGTAACCGAAATGCCGCGTCATCGGAAAACCCATTAAAACTGGTGATCTTTCGCCGATAACACTCTAGATCTCACCAAAAATGGTGGCCCATCGCCGACCTCCACCACACGCCGCTGCTCTATCCTGTGCGGCAAAATCACCGTAAGCCTCCAAAATCGGCGAAAACACGCCAGAATTACTTCTCCCGAACCAAATCCGATGGGATCTCCCCCCAAATTCGGCCAAATCTCACCAAAAAAAATTTCAAAACAGTCTATCCCGTAGATATTCCAGCGATCATCTTCGTCGAAAAATAGTGAAAAACTATCGGGATCATCTCTCTATCCAGATGGCGCCACTTCTCTGACCAACCCGCTTGCCGGAATTTCTTTGCAGTTATCGTTGACATACAGAAAATACTACGTACTTATTGTGTTTTCTTTGAACAGTTTTTCTTAATTTTCAATATAATTTACTGATGAATATAAATTGATGGCTCTGTACTTTCTTCTTCTTCTTATTATTATTATTGTTTTTATTTATTTATTTTATTATTATTTATTATTCTATTGTTATTATTATTATTTGGGTTAAATTAATTAATCAATTTAAATAATATTTTTTTAAATTTATTATTTATTATTAAAGTTAATCAGTATTTCGAATAGATGAATTATTACGAGTTTACAAGAGATAAATCAAATGTCTTTAATTCTAGATAAGCTTTAGGCATGTTTAATAGATTGGTCTCGATTAAGAATGCGGGGTACGCATCTTCCTGGGACGTTTAAAAATAATTCAAGGATGCAGTTATGCACCTTGGCAAAGATTTTCTAAAATTAATTTCTATTGGCTTAATGCGAGAGGTATAGATAGATATTCTCGATACATTAAAATGAGCGATTTTAGGGCCTACTAATATAATCTATCAAAATAATTTAAGTTAAGTCAATAAAAGCAACCGTGCTAGAACCTGGGGAATCGAGGGGTGCCTCACACCTTCCCCTCGGTCAACAGAATTCCTTACCCGGTCTTCTATTTTTGTAGACCAATAAAGAGTCATTTCCTTTTCATTAGATATTCAATAAGGTGACCTGAAACACCATAACTCAATTCCAAGTGGCGGCTCTTTAAATCAATTAATCACTATTCAATATCATCACTTTAATTGGAACAACCCTTCGACTTCGAACCCTTCGAACGAAAAAAGGGGTGTGACAATATATGAGCTTATTTTATTCTAAGGATTGCAGTCCCGATCTTATCGGTCATGCTGATGTTGGGTACTCATCTAACCCGCATAAATCTCGGTCTCAAACATGCAATATGTTCACATATGGGGATACTACCATATTTTGGAGATACACAAAGCAGTCTATCATAGTCATCTCATCGAACCATGCGAGATTATAGCTATTTATAAAACAAACTGACAGTGTGTGTGGTTGAGGTCCACGATACATCTCATTCCTGAAAAATATGATTTGAAATGTGATAAAGTTTCCATGATTTTTATGAAGAAAATGCATCATGCATAGCACATCTTAATGGAGGATTCATAAAAGAAGATAGAACGAAACACACTTCATCAAAGCTTTTCTACATACATGAGCTACAAAAGAATGATGATATCAACGTGCAACATATTCGTTCAAGTGACAATGTGACTGATTTTTTCACCAAGTCTCCTCCTATTGCAACTTTCAAGAAGATGATGCACAAGTTCGCGATGCAAAGGTTCAAGGATGTTCTCATTAGAGGGAGTTAATACGCGCTCTACTCTTTTTTCTTTACGAGTTTTTGTCCCACTGGATTTTCCTTGTAAGGTTTTTAATGAGGCAGCCGATATGCGTATTGTTAGAGATGTGTACTCTTTTTCTTTCACTAGATTTTTTTTCGTACTGGGTTTTTCTAGTAAGATTTTAACGAGACACATTATCTACCAGTTAGACATTCAAGAGGTAGTGTTATAAATATATTTACATTATAGTGAATGTCTATCAAGATCTACTTTGATATCTATTAAGATTTGAAGTATCTGTTTTTTACTCAGACTAGGAGTAAATTTCCACTATAAATAGAGAGGTTTTGTTCATTGTATTCACAATCTTATGATCTCTCATCCCTCAAGAGAAGAAATAAGAATTACTCTCTATTCTCTCTACTCTTCTTCTTTATTCTTTAGTTATTTCATAACATAAACATGTTTATAATAAAAATCTTTCCTTATTAGAAGTCATCAGAATTAATGACAACTAATACTTTTTTTATTAGTTTAAGAATCAACTAAATTTGATTTTAAGAAGATTTAAAAAATTCAGAATAAATATAAGGCTTTAGTAAAAAAAAATTAAGAATTGTCAAATTTTTAAAAGTTTTAAGTACGTAATAAAATGTAATCAATGATCTTTTAAAGATTTGACTTTAAAAAATTAAGGAAAAATACATTTCATTAAAAATCTCCACAATATATAAAATTGTTTAATTTTAAATATATCAGACGTTACACGAGCGAAACACGTGCACTTAAACAATATATTAAAATATGCAATGATACCTAATTGAATTTGAACTCTTTAAAACAAAACTCATTACTAATTTAACTCTGTGGACGATGAAATAATTTGGTAAAGTGGGTTACACAAGCCTTTTGAAATAAATATTGAAATTTTTTGCCGTTTAGTGAGTACTATGGCAAACTATTTTTTTTTTTTTTTTTAAGAAAAGAAACTTAATCGTATCCTAATATAAAAATATTTTATTTAACTTTAAAATAAAATTACAATTATATTCATTTTTAAGTTTTTAAATAGATGAAATTATAAATTAAAAGGGCAACTTAGTCCTACCCTAATACAAAAATATTTTATTTAGTTCTAAAACAAAATTATAATTATACCCATCAGTAAATTTTCAAATGGAGAAAATTACAACTTTAAAAGGCAAATAAATAAACTTTTAATAAATACTCTGGTCACTCAATGTTGTTATTCATGCTTTTATAATAATAATAATAGTAATATATAGATAGATAGATACTATGAGAATGGAGCGGGATGTAAAGGTTGGGGTGAGGGTGGCAAAGGGTGGAGGTGGAGCAGAGGGTTGGTTGTGGAGCGACATGATTGTGGGGTGAGTTATTTTGAATTTTTTTAAAATTAAAATAAGGAAATAGAAAATATTTTTCCTTTTATACAAACACACCTTCAAAGAAAAGTGTAATTTTGAATAAATACTTCCTACGGAAATCTACAGCCAACCAGAAGACCTCAATTTTTCTATTTCCTCTGAAATGTCTCCATTCGTTTCAGTTTTGTTTTTATGAAACAATAACTTCCTTTTCGGTATCTATTGATCTTGTTTTTTAAGTACGAATTAATCAAACCAAAAAAAAATATGAACATTAACTAATAATATTACCAATGAATATGGATTAATCTGGCTCGCAAAATCGATCGATCACAAGGGACAACTGAATAATGATGACTTTAAAATATTTTTATTTAGAATCCCTATATTTCACCACAATTAGGAATGGAGAAGACACATATAAAATTGAAGTGGAAAATCAAAAGAGAAAAGAGACATTGGTGTTGGAAAACAACACGAGTACATCAAACACAATGAAACAAATTAAACTTCTCAAAAGAGAGGGATATATCCTCAAATCATTTCCCTGATAACAAGGAAGGAAAAAAACAAAGCAACGAGTCCAGCAATCGCCGATGGGAAAGAGCTGAGGATGGCACTCCCGGGATCCATCGGAGCGGCCATAGGTCCATGATTGTGGCCTTCATGGGCAGCCCCAGCAACCACCATGATCGCAACAATAGCAATAAAATTGAAAGCTGCAGATACCTGGAATGCCATTATATTGCCTTTTCTTCAAGATTATCAAATGTTTGATTTCTATTTATTTGCACAAATGACAATACAATGTTTCATTACGCCTTCATTCGACATGCTTATATAGGAATTGTTTAGAAGGACTTATGACTTTAGGCAACAATTCCATCGTACTACTATTCATTACACGCTTGTACTTTGTACTATCATGCTTATTTCTTCCATTGACTTTCACCCTTCTATCAAAGGCAAATAAATCAAAATCTAACTGATTTCAAAATGATTGTGATATTATTACGCTATATTTTTAAATAGAATGGGTTTCATATTATTATATGTGTTCTTTTTAATATCCGCGTATGTATAAATTGTTCCAGTCAAGTAGAATAGGCTGACTAGTTAAACTCAGAGAACCATTCATAGACCACACATACACAATGCTCACAGATCTAATCGTATAATTTTTAAATGAAAGAAGAAACTATTTGATAAGAATCAAAGAGGGGAAGGACAGGAAAGTAAAACAAAAGAAGAATTTTTAAATGAACGAAGAAACTATTTGATAAGAATCAAAGATGGGAACAACAGGAAAGTAAAACAAAAGAAGAATATGTGAGTTAATAGTCAAATTAAACTCTTAAATTTATGGGCAACAAGTAACGAAAATTCTCAGTCTCACCTTCCAATTAAATCCAACAATTCAAAAAAATCCTAGCTTTGGTAAAAATCAAAGGAAACACGAAAAACTACAAATGGATAATCCTTAAAATTAATCAAACCAAAATAAATTCACATGTGATACGAGTACGACCACGAGGATGGACGAGAACGAGTGCATATTGAATCCGTCCAAGGAAGAGCACAAGTGAAGTGTAAAAAAGGGCCTAAATGCACTAAAAACAGCCCCTAAGTTACACTTGATGGGCATCTCACCCTTGAGGGGTATTATGGTCATTTTGTATTCTATTTTGTAATACACTATATATAGAACATATTAGGGTTTTTAGTCTTAGTTTTGATGAATATTGAAAGTTATAGACACTTGGACATTTCTCTCTTGTGAGAAAGGCTCATATGGCCAAACATTGTAACTACGGATTTCAACTTGAGTGTGGAATCACTCATGTTGGATTCAAGTTTGGAAAAGTTGGATGCTTAGGAGATCGAGGTCCTTCTTGTGCCACGTAAGAGATAGGTGAATTGTAGTGTGTAGTGTTAAGGGTCCAAGAGTGGAATATGCTCTTGGGTTCTTAAGATTATGCTTTCATATAGTCTATCTTTCTATCCCTTTGTTTAGTGTAATCTTTTGGTATTGTTTCTTGTGTTGTTGAAACCGTTGGTTATTATTATTGTAATCCTCTTGTTCTTCACGTTTTGATGCTGTTTTGGGTGTTATATACATCATTGAATCTTGTATTCTTCTTGTTGGTAGCGAATCCGAGAGTGGTCTCCAAAAAGGTCCTCAGATCCTTAAGATTAGTGGGCTAATTTGTAGCGTGTTTCGTATTCTCCTTGTTTGTCTTGTATCATTTGGTATCAAAGCCATCTTTAATTTTGTTCTGACAAGATCAATCTTGGGCTTGAGAGTTGAAAAAAAAAGTTGAATACTAAAAATTCCAGAAAATGTTGACTAGTTCTTCAATAATCAGTCACCGTAAAAATCTGTTCTTTAAGGTCCTATTTTTTAGTCTTAGTGGAGTTGTATTTTACTTGGTCAATGTTTTCAAATTTTCTGTTTTCCAGTAGTGGGAATGTTGTGTTTATCTCATGTTACAAATTTTCTGTTTTCCAGTAGTGGGAATGTTGTGTTTATGTCATGTTACACCACTAGTTGTTAGTTCCTATATTTTAGCTTAAGTTGGTTGAGTTGTAAGCCTATAAAAGGGCAGTAGATCTCTTGTTTTTTTTCTGCAGTTGAATGAAGAAGTAAAAAGCAACGTCTTTCTTTCCACTTTGCCTACTTTCTTTTCTAACACTTTTGGTATCAAAGCAGCCAGTTTTCTTCACCTGGGAACCAGAGAGAGGGCGAGAAAGAGAGATTTAAAATGTAAGAGAGAAATCTATCATCTCCAGATAAGAAAAAAATGGCAGTGAACACCAATTCAAATTCTCAACCTCTTCCAATCTTTAAAGGGGTCAATTATCAGTTTTGGAGTCTTAAGATGAAGACCCTTTTTAAGTCTCAAGAGCTATGGGACTTGGTGGAGAATGGATTTCCAGACCCTGATGAAGGCCACACACAACAGCTCCGGGAAAACCGCAGAAAGGATTCGAAGGCGCTGTTCTTGATTCAATAAGCTCTTCATGATGATATCTTTCCCAGAATTTCAGCAGCAGAGACATCCAATGAAGCTTGGGAAATTTTGCAGCAGGAGTATATGGGAGATAAGAAGGTAATTATAGTTAAATTGCAAACTTTACGTCATGATTTTGAAACTTTAAGCATGAAAAAGGGTGAATCTGTGCAAGATTATATGTCTCGAGTCTCTGCAATTGTTAATCTGATGAAGTCTTATGGATAAAAAATTACTGATGAAACTGTTGTGGCAAAGGTTTTGAGGTTTTTAACCAGTAAGTTTGAGCATGTGGTTGCTGCTATCGAAGAATCCAAGAACTTATCTGACTATACGTTTGATGAATTAATGGGTTCTTTGTTAGCTCATGAAGATAGGCTAAACAGGTCTTATGAGAAGGTTGAAGAAAAAGCATTCCAGGTGAAAGAGGAGTCTTCCTTCTCCAAAGAAAAATCCTCAAATTTTTCTGGTAGAGGTAGAGGAAGAGGCGAATTTCGTGGTCGAGGTCGAGGCCGCGGCAGAGGTAGAGGACAATTCAATGAGTCACGTCAACCCAAGAGTGACTTGCAATGTTGGTATTGCAAGAAGTCCGGCCACACTGAAGCATATTGTTGGACCAAACAAAGAGATGAACAGAAGCATGCCAATCTCTCTGAGAAAGTTGAGGATGAAAGTAAGTTGTTCATGGCTCATTCTCCAATTACTGACAATTCTGATGGTGTTTGGATTATTGACAGTGGATGCTCGAATCATATGTCTGGTACAAAGTCTCTATTTAGGGATCTTGATGAGTCGAGAAAAAGTAAAGTTCGACTCGGAGATGACAAGCAAGTACGAGTAGAAGGCAGGGGTACCATAGCTATCAAAACAACGCAGGGTAATTCTAAACTTATCTGTGACGTGCAATTTGTTCCTAGTTTGGCTTACAATTTGCTAAGTGTTGGACAATTGATGGTTAATGGTTACTCTATTCTGTTTGATAATGATTCATGCATTGTTAGTGACAAGAAATCTGGCCAAACTATTGCAATTGTGCCTATGACTCAGAACAATATGTTTCCCCTTAATGTTTCAAATATTGTTAAAAATACGTTAGTTGCTAAAGGTGATGATGAAACTCAACTTTGGCATCTTCGGTATGGTCATTTGAACATTAATGGGTTAAAATTGTTGACTAGAAAGAACATGGTGATTGGTTTACCAAAAGTGGGTGATCTTGAGTTATGTGAAGGGTGCATATTTGGAAAACAAAGTAGAAAATCTTTCCCCATAGGAAAATCTTGGAGGGCTAATAGTTGTCTTGAGATTGTACATGCTGACTTGTGTGGGCCGATGAAAACTGAGTCATTAGGTGGGAGTCGGTATTTTCTTCTGTTTATCGATGACTATAGTCATATGAGTTGGGCTTATTTTCTAAAGTTCAAATCTGAAGCCTTTGAGAATTTTAGAAAATTCAAGGCCCTCATGGAGAAGCAATCAGGCTACAACATAAAAGGTCTTCGCACAGATCGTGGTGGTGAATTTTTAGCTGATGATTTAATTTATTTTTTGATGAGAATGGAATTCGCAGGGAGCTTACAGCACCATACTCATTGCAGCAAAATGGAGTCGCTGAGCGAAAAAATCGCACAGTGGTTGAGATGGTCAGAAGCCTACTTAATGCAAGTGGACTTCCAGTTCACTTTTGGGGAGAAGCAGTGGCTGCAGCTGTGTACCTCCTGAATATCTCTCCAACAAAATCCGTTTTAGATCGAACTCCATATGAAGCATGGAAGGGACGGAAACCATGAGTAAGCCACTTGAAAGTGTTTGGTTGTATAGCTTATGCCTTGGTAAATATACATTCTAAACTAGATGAAAAATCAGAGAAATGCATTTTCATTGGTTATAGTCCTCAATCCAAAGCATATAGACTATATAATCCTACTAGTGGCAAAGTCATTATCAACAGGAATGTTGTTTTTAACGAAGAAGCAGCTTGGGAGTGGAATGACGAAAAAGAAGATTTAGGAGTCCATATTCCGGTCCAATCAGAAGAAGAGCATACTACTATTCTTAAATCTTCAGGTTATGATTCTTCCTCTCCTTCCAACAGTGATACTAATCATTCTTCTCATGGCAGTAGCAATAACAATTCAATTCCAACGAGCTCCCACTCTCCATCTTCGGCTTCATCTAGTGAAACGCCACCAACAAAGTTTCGATCACTGGAAGATATTTATGCATCTTGTAGTTTTTCCTTGTTAGCTGCTGAACCAACATGTTATGAAGAAGCTGCAAAGCAACCTGAGTGGCAGAATGCAATGATTGAAGAAATCCAGTCCATTGAGAAAAACCAAACCTGGGAGTTGGTTGATTTTCCTGAAAGAAAGAATGTTATCGGGCTAAAATGGATTTTCAAAGTGAAGTACAATGCTGATGGAAGTGTGAATAGGCATAAAGCTAGACTTGTTGCAAAAGGATATTGCCAGAAATAAGGCATCGACTTTGAAGAGACATTCTCACCTGTAGCTCGCTTTGAAACGGTTAGAACTACTCTAGCCTTGGCTGCTCAACTTGGTTGGCCTGTGTACCAATTTGATGTTAAGTCTGCCTTCCTAAATGGTGACTTACATGAAGAAGTATACGTCTCTCAACCTGAAGGCTTCATCTCTAGTGAAGGAAAGAGCAAAGTATACAGACTAAAGAAAACATTGTATGGTCTAAAGCAAGCTCCACGGGCATGGTATAGCAAAATTGATACCTTTTTTCAAGAGCAACAGTTCAAAAAAAGCGAGAATGAACCCACATTTTATGTGAAGAAGCGAGGTAGTGGTGATTTTCTAGTTGTTTGTCTTTATGTCGATGCTATTATATATATGGGCTCTTGTGAATCTATTGTTTCTGAATTTAAGAGCTACATGATGGGTAATTTTGAAATGTCCGACTTGGGTATGTTGCATTATTTTCTTGGGCTTGAGGTGAGACAAGGTTCGGATGGAATCTTTATTTCACAAAGAAAATATGCTACTGAACTTTTACAGAAGTTCAACATGTTGAATTGTAATCCATCTCCCACGCCCATGAATATGAATGAGAAACTGGTACTTGATGATGGTACAGGCAAAACAAATGCTTCTTATTTTAAAAGCTTGGTTGGTGGTCTAAACTACTTATCACACACAAGGCCCGATATAGCATTCTCTGTCAGTTTGATTTCAAGGTTCATGCATAGTCCTTCGAAGCAACACTTGGGTACAGCCAAAAGGATCTTGCGATATGTTGCTGGCACAATAAATTACGGAATTTGGTACTCAAAAGTATCAGATTTCAAATTAATTAGTTTTACTGATAGTGATTGGGTAGGTAGCTTGGAAAATCGCAGGAGCACATCTGGGAATGTCTTTAGTCTCGGTTCTGGAGCAATCTCATGGAGTTCAAGAAAACAAGATACAATCGCCTTGTCATCTACGGAAGTAGAGTACATGGCTGCAACTTCTGTCGGTTGCCAAGCTATCTGGTTACGGAAATTGTTAGTGGATCTTCAACAAGAGCAGATTGGTCCAACTGAAATATGGTGTGACAACAAGGCAGCGATTGCTATGACAAAAAATCCTGCATTTCACAGTAGGACGAAGCACATCGACATCCGCTATCACTTCATTCGCGATCTAGTTGCTGGTGGAATAATCTCCTTGAAATTTTGTGGCACAAATGATCAGGTTGCTGATGTTCTTACGAAATCGCTTCCGCGCAACTAGCATGAGAAAAGAGAGCAATCTGTCCATGTTGTGTTCTTGGCCGAAAATTGTGTTTTTGTTGTATCTTGGCCGAGATTCTTACTTGTCATTGTTGTCTCTAAGTGTTAGTTTTTTTTTCTCACTAACACATTGATTCTATATCTTGATTTGAGCTTGTATTTTGATGTTGTTGTTGTGAACATAAGCTTGGCTCATTGTTGTTGAACATTGTTGTGGTGGATTGTTTTGGCCGTGTGGATTCTCCTTGATGTTCTAAGCTTGACCACATGATATTGTTGTTAATTGATGGCTTGAGAACCATTTTGTTGAAGTTGTAGTTGTCTTGGCCAAGTGTTGGAGATATTGTTATTGTGGAATTTAGGAGTGGCCGTGTGAAAATTGTTGGTGTTCTAGAAGATTATTGTTGTAGTTCTTGGTGTTGTTGTTGTTCTTCTTGATGTTCATCACCACCTTTATATATTATTAAATATAAAGTGCATGCTAAATCCAAAAGGTTGAAAGAAAAGGGTGTATTATTTGTTAGTCTTGAAAGACACTACAACCAACAAGGACCTATCAATCAAGTCTCAACCACTTTCCAATACTTTTCCATGATTTAAGGATCCATGTTTTAAGGAGAAGTACAAGAAATTCAAGTCTTGAAAACTTGAAATTGAAAAGGGCTCCAAGACTTGTTTGAGTTTCCCTCCTTAAACAAATTCTACCAAAGTCTAAATTAAAAAATTGACCAAGACTTGTAATTGGACAACAAAAGTTGTATGGGATCGAGGCTAATATGTGTCTGCCACATCATCATGTTTTACTGTTCACGCAACATATTTAAGCTCAAATTTTAGATTTCTTAGTTTCCTTTTGTTGTTCCTTAGTTTCAATTTTGTTGGTTCCAATACTAATTGGCAAACTAGTACTCATCTACTATATTGCTAGTTAGTCTTTGCGTTCGTTTATTCATGTTAAGCGTTTGTTGTATGCTTTTCTCTTTTGTGAATTCATTGTATCTTGTTGGTTCAAGTCCGTAAACAAATTTTCTTTGAGTCAACTCAAATAAAAATCTATTCCGGGCAAGAGTAGACCCGACCCTCAATCACTCACAAAGTACAAGCCGGGTTTTAGCACTTGTGAAACCAAGTGTAAGGTAAAAATCGAGAGTGAGAGTGTGGTGAGGTTGTTTCAAACTAACTTGTGTTTTATTTTGTAGGTGTGTTCTTTTCTTTCTTTTTTCAGGTATAATTACAAGGGAACCCGCGGCTTCCACCTCAACCAATGGACAACAATGCTACCAATGATATTTTGGCCTACCTTGACACTATGCCTCGAGACCTAGCTATGACAAATAAAAGGTTGGATCGTATGGTAGGTCAAAGGGAGTAAGTGGTTTTCCCGGACACACGTCAAGAGGAAGGCCGTAGCTCATGTGAGCTACAAGGTAAAAACATTATTCCCTACACTCCTATGAACTTAGAATGTTGTGTTATGGCTAGAAGTGGCCAAGTGAATGTAGTTTCGGATTTACCTAGAGTAAAGGTGTTTGAGTCTCCCTATGGTGATACTCTTGGTGATGTTAGGTTATGTGAGGACCAAACTCTTGTTGTAAGTACGCAAGCACTAGTTGATCCTTTAGATGAAAAAATTGATTCTTCTTGTAAGAATGATTTATGTCTATCTAGTGCTAGCCCTTATAACTTGAACAAGGTTCTATTACCAATTGACAAGAGTACTCACACACTAGTTGACCCTTGTGCGAACCAAGGTGAGTCTACGTTGGTATGTGAGTTACCAACAACTAGTGAGGATGTGAATGAAGATCAACTTACTCATGAATGTATTCCACTACTTGAGCATATATGTGGCGTGATTAAAAATTCTCAAGTTAGTGATGGTATTTATAGAGTTGATCTTGATGGTGCACCTGATTCTTTGAACATCTTGTGTGGTAAAAGCCTTGCTAGTAGTTTGTTCATAGAGATCATGTGTATGGAAATGTTGTAAATGATGGCATATATCTTTTTGAGGTAGGAATTCTAGGTCGTGTCTCTCTATTCTTGAATGTTAGTCTTCTCTTAAAGGCAAATGTCATCCGTGGTTGTGGGAGTGACATTCTAGGGGAAGAAAGGGCTAACCTAGTCTTAGACCCTTGGCTACTTCTTCCATGTGACCCCGGAACCCTCGCGAAATATGGGAATTTCTACACTCCTACTTGATACTTGGTCAAGACGACAAGCAATGTTTGATTGTGGGTGCTAATGAAAGAAGTTAAGGTTCTTCCTTGTCTCTTTTTTGTTGATGATGACCTTTTCCTTTGTGCCATTTATACTAAGGTTTTCATGTTCAACACAAAGGACTCATGGGTATACTCCAAGTTTGTCCCACCTTGGCATGACATGTGATGTGTGTATTTTGTTAACCATAACCCTTCATGTCATGAGGATGTGTACTTGTTTGTCTTCTCTTGATTTGCAAGGTATGGATTCGAGGTTGAATCCTTTTCAAAAAGGGGCGGATAATAGGAGTACGACTATGGGATGGACGAGAACGAGTGCATATTGAATCCGTACAAAGAAGTACACAAGTGAAGTGTAAAATAGGGCCTAAATGCACTAAAAACAGCCCCTAAGTTACACTTGATGGGCATCTCACCCTTGAGGGGTATTATGGTCACTTTGTATTCTATTTTGTAATACACTATATATAGAACCTCTTAGGATTTTTAGTCTTAGATTTGATAAATATTGAAAGTTGTAGACACTTAGACATTTCTCTCTTGTGAGAAAGGCTCCTATGGCCAAACATTGTAACTATGGATTTCAACTTGAGTGTGGAATCACTCATGTTGGATTCAATCTTGGAAACGTTGGATGCTTGGGATATCAAGGTCCCTCTTGTGCCACGTAAGAGATAGGTGAATTGTAGTATGTAGTGTTAAGGGTCCAAGAGTGGAATATGCTCTTGGGTTCTTAAGATTATGCTTTCATGTAGTCTATCTTTCTATCCCTTTATTTAGTGTAATCTTTTGGTGTTGTTTCTTGTGTTGTTGAAACTGTTGGTTATTATTATTGTATTCCTCTTGTTCTTCACGTGTTGATGTTATTTTGGGTGTTATATACATCATTGAATCTTGTATTCTTCTTGTTGGTAGTGAATCTGAGAGTGGTCTCCAAAAAGGTCCTCGAATCCTTAAGATTAGTGGACTGATTTGGAGTGTGTTTCATGTTCTCCTTGTTTGTCTTGTATCAACATGTTAATTCCGAGATTCCACCAAACGAAACATTCACTAATTAACCACTAAATTCCTTAAAAAAATATGCTAAGAAAACTACCATATCTCAAAGTTCAATATCTATCAAAAGTCTTTTTTGGTTATCTTCCCTGTGAATTTCTTGAATTCAATGTCGTTTCTTCCTCTCATTTACTCCCACAAACCCCTATGCTTCTCTTCTCATGAACATCGTGTGTGTCGTTCATGTCATCCATGCTAGTGTCAATCATGCCATCCATGTTAGTATTACTATTGGAACTGAAAAAATTCAACGTCATGTAGAAACTAACAATTGAAAATCTTGAACGACAATAAATCAAACAACTAAATAAAAGTATACTTTAAAAATTGATCTTTAACATTATTTGGTCAATTGACCTACATATGAAAAAACTAGAAATAAAGGACAAGTACCCCCCTAAAGTATATCCCAAGTTGCTATGAAACACTTAAACTTTATAGGGTCATATTACCCCCTAAATTCATTTTTTTTTTTGTATTTTGTGCTCCTTTTGTGCCGACATGACTGCTATGTTAGCACAAAAGGAGTATAAAATATTTTGGTACTTGACAATCACATCAACCAAAAAAGAATACTTAAATATAGAAAAAAATGAATTTAGGGGTGTAATTGAACCCGTAAAGTTTAGATGTGGCATAGTAACTTCGCTTAAGTTTGGAGGTACTTGTGAGTTGTGTCTTATCTTAAAAAACTAATATAATAGATAATATAAAAAGTATTAAGAGAATACTCTCCACTAATAAGACACTTTAATGATTATATTATGAATATTATTGTGTTATTATCTCTAGGAAACAATTTAATTTATAAGGTCAAAAACTTTCTTAAAAAAAAGTTATGCGAATGTGAAAGACGACTTGCATTTTTCTTTGGAAAAGAGTAAAAAATAATCGTGGTAAACTCTTTCCTTTCTTTTTTTCTTTAAAAAAAAGCAAATAAAATCCAAATAAGGTAAGAAAATAACTCCGAACAAACCCTAATAGAAACTGGATAATGGAGATAATCACAATAAGCTCGGAATGGAATTTTAATTAGTGTATTAATTAGTTTGAACTGGCACATATTATAGCTAAACATTCTCTAGTGGGATAATATTATCTATCTATCTATCTATCTATCTATCTCTCTCTCTCTCTCTCTCTCTATATATATATATATATATATATATATATAACAAACCAAAGAAAGCCTAAAATTAAGCCAAGTGGCATATTGAAAACTAATCATTTGTATTTTAGCAACAAGAATCTATTTTATTGGCAACAAAATTTATTTTGGTGAATAACCAATTAGTAATTAAGCAATCTATATGGAAAAAAAATTACTATGACCAAAAAGTCATTCCGAAATAAAAAATATTTCAATAGAGATGCCATTCCTTAAAATAAGTGAACAATTAATTTCAATAACATAAACAATAATACTATAAAAAGTAAATATTTATGATTTTACTACAATTGAGTAAATTAAGAAAAATTACAAAAAATCAATTAGTAAATAGTAATCATGTAACATATATGAATAAGATTATAATAATCAAAAAGTCATTTCAAAATAAAAAAAAAATATTATGAAAAAGATGTTATCCCTTAAAAAATATACACAACTAATTTAAATAATATTATTTAAAAAATATTTATGAGTTCACTACAATTTCGTAAATCAAGAAAGTATTACAAAAAAATCAACTAGAAAATAACTAATTAATAATCAAGTAACTTATATGAAAAAGATTATTATCACAAATGAGTCCTTCCAAAATTAGAAATATTATGAAAAAGATGTCATCACTCAAAATATATATAATTAATTTAAATAACAATATTATATATAAAAGAACATTTATGACTTGATTACAATTGACTAAATCAAGAAATATCAATTAAGAGAATAACCAATTAGTAATCAAACAACTTATATGGAACAAAAATATAATAATCAAAGAGTTATTCCAAAATCAAAAATATTATGAAAAAGAGTTTACCTCAGACCCCACTTTGTGGGAATAATTGATATGTTGTTGTTGTTGTATGAAAAAGATGTGATCACTCAAATGGTAACTTTGGACTACAAAATGGAAAAAATTTATTTCAAGAAATTTTATTTAAAAAATATGCATTCATATTTATTGGAAGAATTTTCATTCGATATATTTTAAGTAATCTATATTTAAAACAATATGCATTTATATTTAATGAAAGGATTTTCATAATTAAGAATAACTATCAATGAGTAATTACACTATCATTATATATTAAGAAATGAATAAATAATAGTCTTGAATTTAAAAGGAGGGTAGATTGAAAATAAATAAATATTGAAATTTTTTAAAAATGAATATTACTACATAGAAAAGATTGCATAATGTTTATCGAAAATAACTACTAAAATTACATAGTCCTAATTAATATCCGAAGTGTAATAAAATTTTTCTTTACAAAGTTACTCTTTAATTGACCAATTATATAACCTTATATATGTCTATAAGAATAATTTTGAATTTTAAAATAATCAAATTTGAAAAAGATACTTCATTTTGATGAACAAAAATTAATTAAAAAAATATAAAACTATCTTATATAAAAATTTAAACAAGCAGATCAATAAAATGAATCAGGAATAAATTTTCCTTAATAATAAAAATATCAATAAAATATTATAATAATTTTTATATGATGAAATGTAGGTGTGAGTTACTAATAAATTAGAATATATGCAATTGAAGTATTACCATAAAATGAATATTTATATGACAAAAAGTATTTATGATTTTATTCAATGTAAGTCAATTAAGGAAGCATGACAAAATTGATTGAGAAATATAAATAGAAAATGAATTACCAATTAACAATTATATACATATATATGGAAAATAATATTGTAACAACGGCAATTAATCTAGAAGTTCTAATGCCGTAACAATAAAATCAATTAGTAAATAGTAATCATGCATCTTATATGAATAAGATTATAATAATCAAAAAGTCATTTCAAAATAAAAAAAAATATGTAAAAGATGTTATCCCTAAAAAAATATACACAACTAATTCAAATAAAATATTATTTAAAAAATATTTATGATTTCACTACAATTTAGTAAATCAAGAAAATATTACAAAAAAAAAATCAATTAGAGAATAACTAATTAATAATCAAGTAACTTATATGAAAAAGATTATTATCACAAATGAGTCCTTCCAAAATTAAAAATATTATGAAAAAAATGTCATCACTCAAAATGTGTATATAATTAATTTAAGTAACAATCCTATATAAAAAAGAACATGTATGATTTGATTACAATTGACTAAATCAAGAAAGTATCAATATCAATTAAGAG
Organism: Capsicum baccatum var. pendulum; assembly: GCA_030864225.1. Taxonomy (NCBI): domain Eukaryota; kingdom Viridiplantae; phylum Streptophyta; class Magnoliopsida; order Solanales; family Solanaceae; genus Capsicum; species Capsicum baccatum. The sequence continues at coordinate 234,740,047 of CM061560.1, read as the reverse complement.
AATAATTAATTAGGAATCAAAAAACTTATATGAAAAAAAAATATAATAATCAAAGAGTTCTTTCAACATTAAAAATATTATGAAAAAGATGTGATCACTCAAATGGTAACTTTGGACTACAAAATGGAAGAAATTTATTTCAAGAAATTTTATTTAAAAAATATGCATTCATATTTATTGGAAGAATTTTTGTTCGATATATTTTAAGTAATCTATATTTAAAACAATATGCATTCATATTTAATGAAAGGATTTTCATAATTAAGAATAACTATCAATGAATAATTACACTATCATTATATATAAATGATAGTATTGAATTTAAAAGGAGGGTAGATTGAAAATAAATAAATATTGAAATTTTTTAAAAATGAATATTACTACTTAGAAAAGATTGCATAATGTTTATCGAAAATAACTACTAAAATTACATAGTCCTAATTAATATCCGAAGTGTAATAAAATTTTTCTTTACAAAGTTACTCTTTAATTGACCAATTATATAACCATATATATGTCTGTAAGAATAATTTTTAATTTTAAAATAATCAAATTTGAAAAAGATACTTCGTTTTGATGAACAAAAATTAATTAAAAAAGATAAAATTATCTTATATAAAAATTTAAACGTGAAGATCAATAAAATGAATTAGGAATAAATTTTTCTTAATAATAAAAATATCAATAAAACATTATAATAATTTTTATATGATGAAATGTTGGTGTGGGTTACTAATAAATTAGAATATATGCAATTGAAATATTACCATAAAATGAATATTTATATGACAAAAAATATTTATGATTTCATTCAATGTAAGTCAATTAAGGAAGCATGACAAAATTGATTGAGAAATATAAATAGAAAATAAATAATCAATTAACAATTATATACATATATATGAAAAAGAATATTGTACCAACTGAAATTAATCTAGAAGTTCTAATGTCATAACAGTTTACCACTACATCAAAAGGCTACACTTAATAAAAGCTAATTAATTTTTACCACAACATGTCAGAGAAGATGAATTTTGCAAGTGATTTTTGCGGCAACTTATCTTGTCATGATAATCGCTAGAATCTCAATTTAATGTTAGTACTGTTTAAGAATATATTTTTCTTGATTTATCAAGTCAACTAAATATAAAAGTTATGTTGCATATTCATTTATTTTCTACATGTTTGGTGAAAATTTTATGAGTCAGTATTCATGTACTTTATGTTTTATAAAAAAATATAATTTGTACTCTTTGAAAATTTAAGTTAGTGATATTTTAATATGTAATACATTTTTAAAGACTTATAAAAAATTATTTTAGTCAAAATGTGTAATGAGAATTTTAGCAATAATATAAAAATTTACAAGTTTTACATTAAATATGAAGAAACTAATGTTGATATTAGATAGTTGATTTTCTTGCATTGCAAATATTGTTGTTTTATATTTTAGTGAGATAATAATATAATTTCAAAAATTAATAAACTATGATACTAAATTACTAACCCGTTATATTTCTATATATTAGGATTAACACTTGATTTGTCTATACTATATCTCTATATGTTATGATTAACAATTAATTTGTAAATTAAACTTTGTGATTTTAATAGTATATTAAAAGTTTTTTAATATTCTATTAGGAATGATAGTTAAGTGACTTTAGTAAAAAAATGATAGTTGTATAACTATTTATGAAATTTACCCGACACTATAATTACTGTCTCAAAACCTATATATCGAAGATCAAAATTTGGGTGAGTATCTCGCAGCTGATGGTCAATGGACTATGCTCAAATTCAATAAATCATATACTTATGAATATTGATTTTTTCAAATTCATTATATTTAAATTTCTACTGCAAATATTATTGTACTTTTACGTAGCATATTGCACTAATGTGAAAGTAAAGGTCATTTATAATTTATATTGCTACAAACTTTCTTAGTTTTTTTTATTTTAGTTGATATAAAAGGGTAATGAGTTCAATCATGTATATATTTATATTGTAACTCCAATTTAGAATATTGTAGATCTTTTGGTGCAATAATTATTTTGATCTACTTTGTATAATATATAGGATAAAGATGAATAAGATTAATATCTTATTGTACTGATGAACATAAGGAGTTAAGTATTAGTTGAACGTTCTAAGATGGGAGGGAATTCAATTTCGATAGTGATTAATATTTATAATTTCATTCAAATTGAGTAAATTGAGAAAATATGATAGGGTTGATCGAAGATAGAGTTGAAGAGTAAATATTCAAACCTATGAATGACTAAACCATTTATTTTAAAAAATAATATACAATAAAATTCATTAATATTTGTTCGTCCATTATCATAAGAGAATAAGTGAACATTATGAAATCGTGCAAACAAGTTAGAAGAGGGAAAAATGACTATTATTGAGACTTTGCTCAAGGTCGTGCAAAGGAATACAAAATTTATTTTGAAAGAAAAATCTGTTAAGAATGAAAAGAGAAGGGAAACTCCTTTTTTCCTTTTAATAAGAGGGTGTAAATTAAAATATTTATATAAAAGAATTTAAATTTCAAGATAAAATTTTACAGAGACGCCTCATGTGAATAACTTTAAAACATATCTTTCATTAGTTCTTTGTTTTTCTAACCAAATTTAGAACTAAGTCACTTAATTAATACTAATAGTTATGTTATATATGCATTTTCTTTTGTAATTATATATATATATATATATATATATATATATATATATTCAATATAAATCACAATATTATCTAATATTCTCAAATAATTATATTACAATATAATATTATTTACACACGGATACTAACTTTTGAAAAGAGATGTTTAAGTTTTATTTAATTAATGATATTAAGTTCAATAGTTTAATAGTTATTTTTCATATTGCATAAATTTATTAATTTCAAATACGTAAAAAATTTTGAATAAATTTTTTATTATATAAAATCAATAAAATAATAATTTCCATAATTAATTTAAGTTTAGTAAACGGCAGGGATTAGAAGAAGTCCAAGTAAGAACCTTGCCACAATTATTAACATATGATTAGATGATATAGACTATTTTTGCAATATTTTATATTAATTCGAGACTTTGACAAACTTAAAAATAAATACATTAGGGATAGAAAAGAAAACTTCACTCGGAGAAATGTCGTAGTCGTAAGGTATTTATTCAATGTTGGAGATTTTTATGGTTTTGTCCAACCAATAAGCTAATTTTTCTTCAAGGAGTTTGAAGATTAAATTTTATTATCCTCATTTGTTTATCTCTAACAATGAGACGACCTAAGAAGTAGTTTGAATATAATGATAATATGTGATTATTACATTTTCATTTACCAAATAAAAGAAATATTTAACTTCTTGTACTCATTTATATGAGAAAACTAAAGGAGAATGCCCGTGTTAATACGGATCTAATATTATGAAAAATAAAAATATTGATATATTTTAGTTGAAATAACAAGTATCAATAAATATATCGTCTAATTTTGGTTCAAATAAATGCATAATCTATTAATGTTTGAATTAAATTCTATATTTGTAATTATCAAAAGTAATACACCAGGGGAAAGATGTTCTGCCGTTGATTTTTTTTAAGAATAAAGAGTTCAATTTATATATTTTATTTAATTTTATAGTATACAATTCTTCCTTTTTTAAAAAGAAAAGTCTATTATTTATATTTAAAAATAACTAAAGTTTAAAACTTTTATTTTAAAGATCCTATACGTTGAAATGTAGAAGTGGACCCAAATATGTTGATACAAACTTTTTTCTTTGAAGTATAAAAACTGACAAGTCTCAACCCGTTTTAATTTTCCACTTCCACATCTATCACAAAAATTTAAAACCTTTTTCAATTTATATTCATGTTCAAACACAACTCGAAATACAACTTCAATTTCAAAACCTTTTCATTTTCATTGTCAAACGCCTACCAAATTTCAGTATTTCATTAGAAGCAAACTACTTGAAGGAAATAACAACTTAAGCAAACTATCTGAAAGAAATAGTAAGTTTTGTTAGAATCCCGCTTTCATATTTGTTGTGGTCAAGCTTCTTCGTTTTGGTCATTAATCATTAATAAGAAAGACCTCAACTATTTCAGAACATCGTAGAGAAGAACCATTCTGATATTAGGAAAAGAATAAAAAACATAGGTCTAATATTGAAGATGAACACCTGATTTATGATAGAAGGTTACGATGCGTTGCACGTGTATCAAACGTTAATTAAGAATAAATGTATATAACAATAAGTTATTGTATGCACATTATTTTATCAAGAACAAAATTTTTTAAAATAAAACATAAGTTGTTGAAGATAAAAAAAAGGTGTAGCTAATTAAAGAAGAACATGATAAATTACCCTCACACATAAAGGAGCAAATTTAGAATGTAGTCAAAAATATATTCTCCATTTGAATTATACTAGTTAGTCTTTTCTATAAGTTGAGATGGTCCAAATTAAAGACAACCAGAGTTCAGATACTCTATATATTTTGTAGTCATTATACGTATTTCCTAATTCTAAAAGTACTTTGTTTTCAACATATAACTATTTTTATTTTTAGGATTCTACATTTTTATCAAAATTGAAGGCATTTAGGATGATTACACATATATAACTTAAACTATATATAAGTTATACAATATTTGGTAGGTGGATTGGACATCTAAACATTTTCTATTCACATATTCGGACCATCTTGATTTCACCTGGCCTTGGCCATTGCAGGAGACACTCTCACCTTCTCTGGAATATCCTCGTTCCTAACTCTATCTCTCTTTATATATCCACGCATACATCATACTATCCTCGTTTCAGCTATTGCGAGCTCTTGGCCATTACAACACAATTGATCTAACTATCACTTTATAGATCTTACCTTTAAGTCTTGATAATACATATCATACAATTACCTCCATTTCCAACAAAAATACTTGATTGATAATAAGTACATAAAATTACCTTGACATTTAGTTCTATAACTACTCATTCATAATTGCAATTACCTCCATTTCCAACAAAAATACTTGATTGATAATAAGTACATAAAATTACCTTGACATTTAGTTCTATAACTACTCATTTATAATTAGTGTATGTGATTTGCATGTGTGTTTTGAATCAATCAATAAAAATATATATAAGAATAAAATTATTTTGAAAATTATAATTATTATTAGTTAACTTCAAACACTAAATAACTTTTTTCTATATTTGTGAACTTTGAAGCTCATCTTTTTAGTTTTATGACCACGTCTAATAGTAGTAGACTCTATCATTTGATAAATGTGATAAAAATTTGTGAAAATTGAAATCAATACTTATAATAATTTTTTGTTTTTTTATAAGTATGATTCTGACAAAAGAAGTATTGACTTGAATATGTTACTATATGTAAAATATGTAATAAAAACCTTAATAATATAAATAGGATCAATATAAATGAGAAAAAAATTAAGAAAAGAATATTTTTTAAATGCATTCAGAATCGACACATATGCTCAACATGAATCTTTCTTCACATGCATTCACCTGTACAAGAGTATTAAAAAATTAATCAATAATGACTTTACTCAAATGTATTCATATATTATTATGAAGAAGATAAGAAAGTTTAAACTTTGAAATGTTAGATTCAAAAAATTAGAAAATTTGACCCAAAATCTTTAGGACTTTATTCATGTGCAAAATACAATGTTGTTACATTAACTATTTTTAAAATGTTCTTCAATCTTAAATCAACAATATAGATTTTAAGAGTTTAGACTTAGGAGCTAAATTTGTTTCTTTGGGTCAAGGAGTATTTTACTCCTTGACTTACCTTTTACTAACTATTATTTTTAATAATTTAAGATGAAGTCATTATTTTAGAGCAAGAAGACATGATTTTAACATTAATTCTTCTTTCCAGATATTGTAAACACAATGGTCTTCATTCCCTCTTCATTTTTAGTAAATTATTGTTCATCTCTTAACTTGAGCATGTTATTGAGATTGAGACATCGTGTGAAAAATAAAAAAAACTTTCACGATAACAAAAAGAAATTATTAAATGATTCAAAAAATACCTTGTAGATGCTAGTTTATATTGTTGTAAAAAAAGGGTCCTCAATTTATAAAATTTTCCTCAAAAAAAAAAAAAATGTATCTAAACATGGTAGATTTTTATTTTTCTTCATAAATTATTTACCAAAATCCATAAAATAAAATCATAGGAATAAAGATTTTATTTTTATTTTCTTCTTTCTTCATACATTTATATTTACCTTTTCTTAGTTCAATTGTATAAGCAAATCATAAAATTTTCCTTTTTGCAAACAAACTTTTACTAATTATTTAATTGTCAGCACATAAGGAATGTAAATTCATATTTTAACTTTTTTATAATTTTATTTTCTCATTTAAATAAAGTTACCATGAATGTAATTCTCAAACTTTAATATGATGTATTAAACTTCAAACCTCCTATATTATTACAATTATTTTAAAATAATTTCGTTCTTTCTAAAAGGTAGATTCAGAAATGGAAAAAATAAAATTAAAAAAAGTGGTGGGATGGGGTTGTGAGTTTTCTTAAACAAAGACACATACAATAATATATTTATGGAAAAATACAAGCAAAATGTGTAACTTTAGTTACTAATAGTTGGTGTTTTCTAAAGTTTTTAGGAGTAATAGTTGTGAGAATCTTGAAATAATATTTTCAAGTCAAATATCGAATAAATTGTGCAAAAGATGATAAATTTTTGAATTTTGTTATTCCTTTTATGAATGTTTTTTAAATAGAAAAATAGGAAGATTCATAAATGATAGACCTAAAGAGGACTCTTATGTAACACTAGAGGAACATGTCTCGTGTCAGCATGGACCCAACATTAAGATATTTTAATTATGTATAATAAGTAAATGGATGTTAATTCGAATTATGAATTATAAAGGAAAAAGGACATGGCATGGCCATTTAAAAAAAAATGGCTCATAATTGAAAAGGTGAATATGCTGTAGCCAGTCGGCTAAAGTAATTCCCTTTTTTAGCCATTTGACCCAATTTGGCACATGCAGTCCCTATACTCAAGCAATACACTTTTGTACCAAGTTGATACACTTTTATATTATATTGATACACTTTTTAAAAAAGAGAAAGGAAATTCTACGCAAGTATATGCAGTCCCTATACCCAACTGATACTCTTTTATACCACATTAATACACTTTTATACTACATTGATACACTTGCAGTGTCCATATACTCAATTGATACTCTCTTATACTAGATTGATACATTTTTAGAATGCATGTAGAAACTATATAGAGTCGTATAAAATATGTATCTAAATAATAATTGTAGTTCAAAATTGTATAGAATGCGTATAAAAATGCTATAATTATTATATAGAATATATATATGTATAGAAACTGTATCATTATTATATATAAGTATATATCTTTAACAATTGTATTATATTAAAAGTATATGATATTGTATTTTATTTTATAAATAAGTAAAACAAAACAAAACAAATAATATGTTATTTTAATAATGTTGGTAAATGTAAAATAATCTGAAAAAAAATAATTACTTTCTTATTTTAAAAGAATAAAAAAGAGTAGAATTTTTAAAAAAGAAAAGGAGTCAAAACAGGTGCTGTGGCAAATCTAATTACTAACTAATTACTATAGTTTTAGTTAGTACTGCAAATCTAAGTACTAGCTACCAAGAAATGAGAAAAGTAAGACTAACGCCTATATTACTTTACTATTAAAGATGAAAAGTCGGCCCAGGACACAAAACGGAAAGGGCCGAATTGTGATGTAGAATTGAGGTGCTATTTACTGGATTTTTAAATTTAGGTGCTAGTTTTGTGAAATTATTTTAATTTTAGGTGTTATTTTTGTCCTTTCCCCAATTACAAACTACATGGAGTAGCATACCTAAGTGTTAAATTACAAAAAATAGCAACACTTATGTGAAATTATATAGTGTAGCATAAATAACATTATTTTAACATAACTCCACTACTTTACCGCCAGACACAAGTTAACGTGTATAGGCTCCTATATTCACGCTTTAATTCTTCTCTTTCCTTTATTTTAAAATTTCTTTTTCCTTTTTTTACGTCATTAACATAGTTCCCGCTTCCAATCCCTCTTTCAATTTTTTTTCTTTCACACGGTTTTTAGCACAATCAGATAAGGATTGTGTTCCTCTATTTTAGGTAACTAATTAATTTCGTTATTACATGTTATCAGTTTCTTCATTTTTTTTGGGTACTGTAATCCATTAGCGAAAATAATTTTAAGATTTTTATGCTCCAATGGCTGAACATACACCAAAATCATGAACAAATAGTGGTATAGCACCTATTAATTTGGTGTCTGATTATGCACCATCTTTTAGTCTTGGATTAACTCAAGACGATGTAGTTAATGTTGTTTCTAATCCCATACAGTTGAAGAAATTTGAGAGTACAAAGGAACAAATTCGTAATGACCCGGTGAAGATGGATGATATTGTAAAAAAAAAAACGGCTGAAGGAAACTTCTTCACCAAAAGAACAAGAAATAAAAAAATATGAAAGGAAAAGGAAAGCCAAAGAAATTGAAGTGTTAAGTAAGGTTGATAACGATGTTCAGAAATCTTCTGATAATGAATCTGAAGAAGGCATGGAGGAAGAGGTACTTTTTTAGTTGTAAATGTATTTTGTACTTACTGTTATGTATTTATTGATTTTAGTAAAGCTTTTATCAAAGTTGGGAGCAATATATATTTTTTCAGTGGGTTAATATGCATTTTATGTTCTCATGATATGTATTTAGGGATTGCAGTGAGCTGATTTGTTCTGTTCAAAATACATATGCATGTTATATGTATTTTTTTGATGTGTTTGTTGTGTTTTGTTATTTTTTTTTAGTTTAATAAGGTATAATTTTAATATGTATTTTATGTTATCATGATATGTATTAGGGATTGCAGTGAGCTTTATATGTATTTTTTGATGTGTTGGTTGTGCTTTGTTTTTTTTTTTACAGTATAACATGTATTTTTTTTATAAATTTTGGAAAGCTACCATGTTTATTTGTATTTTGTATATTAGATGAAATTGCTAAATTTGCATGTATGAAAAATATATTCTTATATGAACTACTCATGACGAGTTATTTGGCTATATGTATTTTTAGTATATGTGATATGTGTTTTTTATTTTTTGAAATGTTGAAATATACAATTACTTTACGTTGAGAAGTACATTTGCAATTTCTTATGTATTTTAGTTAGGTTCAATATACATTTTAAGGTATAGGATAACATTTGTATTTTTATACATACATATCAAATATCATATGTATTTTATTTTACTGATGATTTTATATTTTTTTTTCTGTTCAAAATACATATGAATGTTATATGTATTTTTTTGGTTAAATACATAGTTGATTGTGTTTGAACTTTTTTATAGTTTAATAAGTTGTAGTTTTATTTTGTATAGGTATTGCGTGATAAAATATTTCTTGTAAGAAAACTTTTAAGATTTGCACCTCATACGTGCTCGTATAGTGACACTGATATAGATGGAAGTTTACGGGCCATATTAAACAAGGAACAATACAAAAATTTTTGTGACAATAAATTTTTTGATTATTTCATGAAGAAGAAGCACTGTGTAGTTCAAGCACAGTTATGCAGATGTCTTATGTTGCTTGAGATAAAGGGTAGTTCTTCTTCTGTATAGTCATTCGGGCTAACGACACTTCTCTTCATTTTACTCCTGGGAAATTTTCTATCATTACTGGCTTGAATTGTGTCGCTAATAGGTATGACTTCATTTTTGATGAGAAGTACCAAATAGGATTGTTGAGAAGTATTTTAATGATGAAGAATTTATACAGAAGAGACAATTATTTCTAGTATTTACGGACAAAGTTTGGGGGGAGAACAATGATGAGGATGCTGAGAAGTTTACAATTTTGTATTTCCTGTATTCTCTTGTGTTATCTAATGTTAATACTGTGGTTATACCCCGTCTTCATTTTGATTTGGTAGACAATGGTAGATATAAGAATTTTTCGTGGGGGACTTTGTCATTTGAGGATCTAGCAAGAAGTTTGAACAATAGGTTAAAAACAGGTAGAAAATTTTATTTGATATAGGAAATGCCACTGGCTATTTAAGTGTGTCTTTACGAGTGTTGTTCAAATGTTCCGTGAAAGATTGCATTCAAGGTTGATAATCGAATTCCCCAATTATTAAATTGGAAGACAAATGCACCCTGATTATGTTTTGAGTTTTTGATGGATGCTATGTTTAATGATGATGACAAGGTTTGTTGTTAATAAATACATGTGTATTAATATATATTTTATAGTCTACATATATACATTTGATTTACTATTGTTTAACAGATACTTTAAGATATTTTATCTATATTCCTGGTTGTGTATAACAACATTGAGCCAACTCAAAGGGAAATGACAAAGTTTTAAATACCAGAGAAGGATGAACTTGAAGATAAACGTTCAGTTGATTCGGACGATGACTTCCAGGATCCACCACCAAAATAAATTAATGAACGTTCTTTAAAGAAACAAAAGGTTGATTCATCAACCCCAGCAGTGAAGAAATCGGTGAGAAAACAGTCACATAATATTATTGATGAGCATACCCAAAAGAGGACACCAACTCCTCATGCTACAAATGTTGCCAGAGTGAAGATACCAGTATTTAAGTCAATACAAACACGACAGGCAACTTCTTTAAAAATGAAGAATGTGAAGCTAACAGGTAGGGTTATTTTTTCTTCGGTACAGTCAAAGTAAAGGAGTCTTGTAGAGAAAGAAGTCATTACTTCAAAGAATTTTTTTGATGAATTTCGTGATCAGGTAAGTTTTTTATCAAATACATGTGTACATTAAAAAAATTTGTTTATTGATTTTATATGAAAACAGGTTTATCGAGAGTTGAAAGGAATTCGTAGACTTGTCAAAACAAAGTTCAATAGGATTCTGAAAGCAATTGAAAAAAGCAAGGTGAAATTTTTACTATTAAAATACAGCATACATATGCAATTATTGTCTTATAATTGTACATATATTTTATAGAAATAGTTTGCAGGTAAAGAATTCAAACGATCAAATATTGATGCTGGTGGTTTAGAAATATCTGGACAACACTACCGTCCTGATATTCTTCAGAATTCGAAAAAGATGTTTGATGATAAACGTAAAGGTAAATTTTTTAATATTCAAATTTTATTTAAAAACTTATCTGATTTGCTGATGTATTCTTCGTGGATTGGCTTATACACACAGTATACAAATGCGAATATTCGTTAATAATTGTTCAATGTCCTTGCATAGGTATTTTGTAGGAACAGCGTGCAGATAGAGAACCTGAACAACAAAATGTTGATGATTGTGGTTTAGAGAAATCTGAACAACACTTCAGTCCTGATGTTGTTCATAATTCGAATAAGATGTTTGCCAGTATAAAGATAAATATTTAACTTACATATATGTATTTACAAGCACTTTTAAATGCAATTTCATTATGTTTGTTTTATTTTTTATGTTAATATATATATGAGTATATACAGTGTTAGTTAAAAGTTCATTTGAAAAAAATCATGTAGTGTACATATGTATTTTAGAGACTTCTGTTATAACAATATATATTCTTAGGTTGATTGCAAAGTTCATCCTCTGTAAAATAGTGTGTTTTTAATTTTGTAAATAAATGTGTATTTTGAGAATGTTGTTATATTAATATGTATTTTTAGTTGATTTGTATATACATATTCAGTTTGACAAAAAATATATACATATACAGTGAAGTCAAGTAATAATAGTTTATTAAAATTGTATTTGTATTTGTAGAAACAAAATAAAGATAAAGATCCTGATTTCCAACATATGGATTATGCTGGTGTCGAAACATCAACATAATACTTTAGTCCCAATGTTGTTCACAATTTGGGTGAGAAGTTGATGGTACAAAGGTAAATAATTAACTTAAATATGTTTATTCTTTTGATTGCACATATGTAATTTTGTACCTTGCATTTATTTGTTCTTCTATATATATGTATATAAACATATACAGCTGGATGCGTGTTTGATGTTCTTTTAACTTTTTTTATTTGTCTGTAAGGAGTGCACTGATTTGCATTCAGATAAAATAAACGATGAAACTGATTCTCAATCTTTAATCCCTGATGAGCTTCTCCAAAGTATAAATTTGGATTATATACATTCTGAGAAGATTGTTCAAGAAGATTGTCGAGTATGTATAATTAATATATATTTTAGTTTGTGTGATGTAATAGTGCACAGGACAATTAACTTTTTTCTTTCATCTTTTCTAGACTAGGGATGAAAAAATGGTTGAAATAATTTTGTCTGATTCACAATTTACAATCTCCGATGAGTTGCTCCGAGTCTAAATGCCTACCAGAGAAAAAACATCATCGTACATCCAATGGCAAATCGTGAGGAAGAAAATCCTAAAGAGAATTTGAATGATAAACATTCTGAGACTGTTGTTAAAGATCATGGTCAAGTATGTATAATGAACATATTTTTTAGGTTATGTGAGTTATAACGGACAAATCAAACCAATCATTTTTTCATTTTTTACTAGACCAATAAAGGGAATGCTGGATTAAGTACAGATACGTTGATGCATGGAGAAGGTCAATTTTGTACAGAGGAGCAAATTAGGACACCTCCTAAAACTCATGTACTAAACACTGATGCACCAAGGGATGAACTAGTTTGGCTTGATTCACAAAACACTATCCCTGATGAGTTTCTACCTAGTCTGAATGTCTACCAGAGAAAAAGCATCATTGTTCATTCCTCCGCAAATCTTAAAAATCAAACTCCCAAACAAAATATAAGAATCAGGTGATCATCCAAATACTAGAAGTCACCATACACAATTAAGTTTGGGTCAACAGGGGATAAGTACACTAAGTTATATATACTTTTTGATCTAATATGTTTTGCAAATACGTTTTTATAATTTACATTTTTGTATTCTATAATTACATAGGGAGCTCAGCAGGTCAAATACGTATATTCTCTCAGAAACATTAATTTGTTTCTAACCCAATTAATGGGATAGTGGACACGAAGGTTGTCGACAAATTCATGGACTGAATTTCTGTCGACCTTCATAAAGGTCATGCTAAATTGTATTTCTTTAGAGTTGTTCAAATTTTATTCATTTTTATTATTTATCATGTACTGCATAAATAAACAAGAAGGGAAAAGTGGATCATTACAAGAGAAACAAATTGGCCATTTCAATGATGCATTTTGGAGTTGAAACTGTTGAAGATAAAAATTAATTTTACACTATGGGATTTGCTGATCAGTCGTGGACAGACCCAATTAATATATTATTTTAATAATTTTTCCTTTAGAGTTGCAACACTACTTAAAAAACATATAATGTTACCTGCAAATACATATGGTAGTACACATGTATTTTTACTATGTTTTTATTTACTTACATATGCTGTGTTAAAAATACATATATAATTTATTAATATGCATATGATGTGTTCTATTAAATCACATCCTGTTGCTTATACTTTTTTCTTACATTGTCGGTATATAAGTAGTTTACAAATGAATTTATACATACATAGATCTTACGCTTTAAACTAAAAAACGCATATGTATTTTATTTTACATACACATGTTAATTTAGTACACAATTTGTTTGAATGTTCTACAATTTATGGTATTAATTATTGCATCAAATTGATGTTTGCTTTTACTATTTGCTAAAGAAGTTGAAGTACGAGCCCCACAACTCTTACAAATACAACATAGTAGATTGCAACTTCATGAACATAATTAGGTCTGTGATGGAAGTATACTCTGTGGATGATCCAAACCTTATTACGGGAGGACAGGAGTTTCATCTTAATGAATACATTAATGGATTTCGTATGCATGCTGCAGTGCCATGGTATACAGTGGACAATATCTTTATTCCTGTTAATATAAGGGACAAACATCATTGGGTTCTCATAGTTTTATCATTCTTCGAGAGGTGCATATTATTATATGATTCATATCAATCCTCTAGTCACTATGCGGTTGTTCTGGCTGAGATCGATAAATTAGTTGAGATTATCCCATTGTGTCTCCAAGCTTGTAATTTCTACGAAAAGAAAGGTGTCAATCTTCATAACCATCCAAGATACAAAGATAAAGACTCGACAGATCTTTTTGATGTGTTATTTGATGAGGATTTTCCTCAACAATCAAGTTGGAGCTTGTAAGTATTTTAATATACATATACCAAAATTGTAAGTTTGTCGAAAATAAATTTTACTTATTATTCAATTTTTTGTAGGAACGGTGTTCTGTATATGGTTACATACGCAGAGTGTCTTTCTTATGGTAAAAGATTTTCTTCAATTGAGTTCAACCCCAACACACTTCGTACACGATATGCTGAACTATTGTGGGACTATGGCATGAGAAAACAAGAAGCAAAGGCTCACAGTGATGTCGAAGCACCCTTGAAGCCTGACAAGCAAAGTCGAATAACTAGTGTGACTGAAGTTTTAGAAATATGATGGCCGTTGAATTTATTACATTGGATAATTGACAAACTGGTGTATGGATGTTGGTTCTTATTCTACAAACTTATTTTATGTTTTGAAGTGTTTAAAAGTTACTTATTTTGAACTGAATGACAGTAATTCATTTCAGTCGTTTAGGTTAAATATATTTTCAATAATTTTGTACTATGTGTTTTATTTTAGTATTCATTTATATTTGTTGCAGTGAGATTTACCTTCAAAATACATATGCAGTTTTATAATTTTTCAATAAAAATACATATGCAGTTACCTTCATATGTATTGTAATCTGTGTTCATTTACTTTCAAAATACATATTAGGTGAATTAAACTTTCAAATTTTGAATTGAATGAAAGAAATTCATTTAAGTATTTTATGCAGTTTTATTTTTTGATGTGAGATATAGAGTCAAAATACATATGCAGTTTTAAGATTTTGCATTTAAAAATACATATGCAGAATACATCTTATATATTTAGCTTCAAAATACATATGCAGTATTCAGATTTTATAATACAAAAATACATATGCAATATACACAATATGTATTTAATGCTTGTTCATTCAATTTCAAAATAAATATTTTTTTTTCCAGATTTTACAATAAAAATACATATACAATATACATTATACATCATATGTATTTAATCTTTGTTCATTAGTTTCAAAATAAATATGAGGTGATTCAAACTAAATAATTTTGATCTGAATGAAAGTAATTTATTTTAAAATTTTATGTTATATTTTTTAATTAATTTTTTATTTATTCTTTTATTCCAATGTTCATGTTTTATTTGTTACGGTGAGATTTTGCTTAAAAATACATATGCAGTGTTCAGAATTTGCATTAAAAATACATATGAAGTATACATCATATGTATTTTAATCTTTGTTCATTTACAATCAAAACACATATGAGGTTAATCAAATTTACTAAATTTGTACTCAAAATACATATATAGTGTTCAAAATACATATGATATTTAGCTTCAAAATACATATGCAGTGTTCAGATATTGTAGTATATACATATGCAGTATTCAGATTAAAAAGTGTTCAGATAGCAAATGATACATAAATATCTAAAGCCATAAAAATGAGATCATTATTATAAAAAGTGCAGAAGAAAGTTTTAAAAAATAAAATAATAAAGAAGAACAAATGTATCATTTACGATATTTCCAACAAGAACTCCTATTGTGATCCTTAGCCCCACATCCACTGCATGAGTTGATGTTCTCCTTTTCAAACATATCTCGACCCAATTGTTTATGATCCTTCTTTGCAGGTCTTTTCGGAGGGCGTTTGTACTTTGGGGGCAGTACAATTTCACCAAGTATGCTGACTGGAATTATCCATTCATCTTGGTGTGGTAAAGGAAAGATTAGAACATCATGTCTTCAACACAGTTTTTGGCTTATACAAATCGCAATAATATGGCCCCTTCTGAAAATTCTTGCTGTCCAACACCGCACAAGCATGTGCACATGGTATCTCATAGAGTTGAAATGCATTACATGAGCACATTTTTTTCTTGAGGCAAATGATGAAACGCTTTTATTTCCCGTGCACCGTGTACACATATTCTGTGGCTAGTACTACCTGATATAAAAAAGATTAAAAAAAAAATCTAAATACACTGCTACAAAAGGATGTAAATTGTATTTTTTGTTATGTTCTAACCATACCAGCAACATAAAAATATACATATTTGGGTAACTGCATATTTACTTTTGCTACACAAATATACATTTACGCATGTATTTAATACCAAAATATTTCATAAATATTTTTATTTCTTAATGCAGATGTTTTTTGTTTAGTTATAGAGATTAATGTATATGTAGTGTTCAGATTTTTCAATAAAATTTCATATGCAGAATACATCATATGTATTTAGTTTCAAAATACATATGCAGTGTTAAGATTTTTCAATACAAAAATGCATATGGAGTATACATAATATGTATTTTAATGTTTGTTTTATTAATTTAGAATTGAATGCAAGTAATTCTTTTACTTATGTTTTCATAAGTATAAATGCCATAAATCTAAAAGATCATACCGTCATATGATTACACAAAGCCTTGTTCTCTTTGAGTATGTCATTAAATTTTTCGATGAGAGTTGTGAATGTATATGAAGCCTCCTGCCTATTTTCACAATTTTATTTTCTAAAAAGCAATCGACCTTCTTCTAGGAAATCATAAATTGAAAGTTCTCTAGCTGATACAAGTACTCCATTTATTGACTCAGGAATGTTTGAAGTCAAAGTCCATCCTCGGTGAACTGTTGAATAGGACCTAGCCCACTTTTCGTAACTAGCCAATTTCAAATATTTCTTCAGTCTAATATCAACTGCCTCAACCTTTTCCATTAACATGTGGAATTCTGACTTCAAATATGCGTTGGCCATTGTATAAAAGATCTCCGATAATGCATCATGTGACTTTCTGTAAAGTTTTTCACATTCTCCCATAGATGCCACATACATGAATAATGTGGAACATCTTTGAACACATCACCAATAGCCTTTATGATGCTTGAATTCCAATCAGAGACAACACACATTTTTTGTCTTTTCCCGTACGCATCCTTTAGATTCTCAAAGAACCAAGTCCAAGGAGCATCATTTTCAGAATCAAGCACACCATATGCTAAAGGAAATATATGACCTGCATTTATAAACACATTTTGCACAGTCAGATATAAATACATATAGTAACTGCATGTGTATTTATTAAAACTACAGTTCCAAAAAACTGTATATTTTATCAAAAAATAGTTTCAATTACATATACTAAAATGTAAATATACAATACAAACATACATTATCAATTATACATGTTTCATTCATGAAACTTTGGAAATATATGTATTTTATATAGATATGTATATATGTAACAGATATTTATATTTTTTGAAGTGATATGCAGAAATATATATAAACATATAACCAATTCTACAATGTAAATATAAAATGATACTAACCTACTCGATCCATCGTACAGGCAGTTACAAATGTCCCAGTATACATTCCTCTCATATGACTACCATCAACAACTACGATAGGTCTACAATGATCAGATCCTTTAATGAATGCACAAAGAGCTATAAGTACATACAAGAACTCATTTTCATCCGTTTTCTTCATTTTTATATGTGATTCAGGATAGGTGTTGTTCAAAACATATAAGTAGGACGACAATTTATCGTAAGATGCTGATGGTTTACCCCTCAACTCTTCTAACTCTCTTTCCTTGAACCTACAATATAAAGTGTATGTCAAATCCATACTAAAATCTTCCTTCATGTCATTTTTTATTTCGGTCGCACTGTATTTTTATTTGTGGTTTTTGCTTTTTTTTTAACCAGAGCACCTATCAACATACTAGTAGCATTCATCTTTGGATAAACCTTGTCTTTCACCGGGCAGACATGTTTCGATATGAATTCTCTAATTCTAAACATTTCAGAATCTCCCATACCTAATGCCCGACATAAAAAAGCACAATTTCCTGATTTACAAATCAATGTATAACTGCACCCAACAAATTTAAATTCTAATACAATCAAAATACATATCCAAACTCATTTTAAATATGAACAAATTAATCTATACTGGACGTACCATTTCTTACTTGACCTTTTACTTCGCGTTTGAAATTTCTCCCTAATTGTATAATCCTTTATGACCGACTTTAAGATTTTTTTGTCAAGTATACCTGGTCTTTCTCAATGTGCTTGTGGTGTAGGTCTGAGATTATCACCTGAACTGTATCCATCTCAAATACATCTAATGCTATTGTATTTTCAGAAACCACCAAAGCTCCCCAGTAGATGTATTTAATACTGTACGCGAATTATTATAGATGCCTCTTTTTTCAGCAACGTATATAGATGAACTTGCAAAGCTACTCCTAATAACTTTCTCCAAAATGCTTACATATAAAGGAAGACAATTCACGTCTTGTATTTTTTTCTGCAAAATAAACACCTTTAAACCCATATCATTATGTATTTATGTATCCCCTGCATTATCAGTGATTTGATATTCTACTACAATATGTTTGTTGGCCAAATCCACATTTAAGTGAGATGCCAAAACATCGTGCAGCTCATTAAATGATGCTGTCGTGCTCAACAATATAACATCAGTGTCATACTCTTCATAGTTTTTTTCATACGTCCACCTTTCAGAGTGCTTCACGAGAACTGGTATGCTTTCCATTTCTAACTGATTTCACCCAAAATAAACAAATATACATATTTCTAAGATGTCAATTGTTATAATATTTCACCAGCTCCAAAAAAAGAGTTTCATTAGCTCAAAAAATTGAATTCTATCAGTTTTTTTGTTCTATCAGTTCAAATCAGCCAACAACTACAACAAAAAATACATTTACACAACATTTGTTAAACTTAACTTACAAACATAGTAAAATTTTTCAGGTTAAATACAATTACAAAGTATCTATTCAAGGTTAAATACAATCAAATTCAGAACCTCCAGAATTGAACACAACCAAAACATATATAAAAGATCTTTTCATATATACAGATAAAATCTCAAATTCCGACAAGCAAAATTACAAAAAAATAGAATTTGATCAGCTTGAAAAACTGATTTCGATAATTTTTTGGTTCTATCAGTTCAAATTACTATTGCATTAACTTTAATTCGAAATTTGTTAAGAAAATATTCATAAATAAGTTTCTGACAAAGTCAAAAAATTTCAACGAAGTAGCACAAATAGATCAATAGAAAAATCGAACAAAATAACTAAAACAGTTTAAAAAAATGATACAAAAAAAATACGAGTTAATACCTTCAACAAAAGTTAAGAATGAATTTACAACCGATAGTTGAATTCGGAAAAATTATCCAGAAGAAGGTAATGTTGATCATTGAATTCAGAGAAATTGATTGTTCAAACTAATCGTTGAATTCTACTGATCAGAAGAAATTGAACAACAAAAAAATACACATGAATTTGATGGTTCAATTAGAAGAAATTGAAGATTCAACTTATTTTGAATTTGCTTTTTATTTTTGCAGGAACACGTTTTTTGAAACTCAATTTTGAATTAGAATAGTGTTGTTAGAAAATAACGAAAATTTTGTGAGTTAATCAGGTTTTAATAGAAATATATTTTGCACTGTTAATTTAAGATATTTTTATCATATTTAAATCAGTTAATTATGGGTAGTAAAAATCAGTTGTACTTGTATTTGTATAGCAACAATTTATAAGAATATAAAATACAAGTTGCTATATTATGTAATTATGTAAGTGTTGCTATGAATCTCATAATTAAGGTGCTAAGTATGCTATTTCTGAATTTTGCCTAAAAATTAATACACAAAATATATTAACTACTTGATAATATTTTTTAAGGAGCCAAATTATCTTGCAAGATAATTATATATAACTTATTCATATAAATAAAAAAGTCCGATGCGTTTTAAAGTTTAGATATTTAATCATATGACTGAGATTTGCTACATTAAGTATAACATATGAGATTAGAATTAATACATAAGCCTTGATACTTATTGTATAAAATAGAAAATAATTGTTGAAAAATATAAAGGGTTATCTAGTCATTGCATATTACATCACATGTGGGTTGCAATTAATAATCCAAAATTACATTGTATTCCCCTAATAAGCGGACATAAACATCCTTTGCTTTCATTTTTTCTTCTTTTTTATTTTTCAAATTGTTCTTTGAAGTTAAATTAAATTAATATTTTAAATTTAAATTTTAAGTGTTTCAAAAATTATATAAAAAAGTAATTATAAGTTACCATCCATCATATCAATTTAAATTATTTGACTTTGAGAACAAGATAAAACATACTTTTGTAAATGTTTTATCGAACATTTCTTTTGTGTATTGTCCTCCCATTGAAATGTAGGAGTTGTTTGTTAGAGTGTATAAGAAATAATTTTAAATAGAACGTATTAGTAATGTTTGCATTAATAATGCTTGTATTAGTAATATTGATATTATTTATGCTATCATTGTTTCTTATACACTGTTTGGTGTATTGTATTAGAACCTGCCTTTTCAATCTTAATATATTTAAACATTTTTTTTAAAAAAAGGATTGCATATACATTCTAAAATTCATCCGGGATCTAGCACGAGTTCAATATATGTAACGACCCATTTCGTTGTTATTAATCATAATAAATTCATAAAAATTCATTCCTTAATATTAACTTGGGTCCAAAATAGCAAATATTTTATTTATTAGGTCACCTCAAACTTTTCGGCGAAGATTTTAGCCTTCGGATGTGTCCAGATAGACTCAAGTCCGATGAATTTAATTATTCAAGAGTGATAATATAAATACTTTAGTTTGAAAGTTCTTTTGGTATGAATTAAGGTCGTAAAATATCCCTAACACATATTTAAATTTATAGCTTTCTTTCCGATACAGTTTCGATATGGGTTTCTATTAGGAATAACTTCAAACGATCATATCTCCTATAGTATAAGGAGTTAGGGTTCTCACTACCTACCAAATCAAATATCTCTGAGTCTTCTTTCTAAAGCAACAAACCGTTCCTCAATCCGAATTCAGAGTAAAAAGTTATGACTGTTTTAGTGAACACTGTCCGGGCTAAAACAGGATTTCACTGTAGCAATTATTCTGATGATATTTAAATCAGCTTCAGCCGTATTTTAGGTCTAAAAATCCCAAATTTAATTCCCCAACCCTAGAGAGGTGATTTCTCAAATCTTAAGGTGAAATTCCTTCGTTGAGGTAAGTTTTTCATTATTTTCTTCGTCTTTTAATTCTTTAATATCTTAGAATCCTTAAAAAGACCTGTAATGTTGGAATTCTTTTGGGAATACTCCTGAGTGCTTTTAATATGGCTTGGAGCAGATTCTAAACTATAAATTAAAGATTTCTAACATAAATTTCATAAACTAGATTATGAATTTTTATGGTTAGGAACCTTGAAATCAGTAAAGATGAGACTTTTAGCATAAAAACTCCATTAATGGAGTGAGTTAAGCTTGAAAGAGCTAATTAATGATTAATTGAACTTGGGGTATGATATAAACCTTGAATCAAGAGTAGAATTAGAGGGCTTGAATCTCCAAGATATTTGTTTAAAGAGTAATTATTTAATTACTCTTATAATTACTTGATTTTTAGACGATTGATTATTCCAAGGAATGAATGAAAGGAAAGAGCATCCTTGTTGCAGCTTATTTCTTCCAAA
The DNA here is from genome assembly GCA_030864225.1 of Capsicum baccatum var. pendulum. Lineage (NCBI taxonomy): Eukaryota > Viridiplantae > Streptophyta > Magnoliopsida > Solanales > Solanaceae > Capsicum > Capsicum baccatum. The sequence goes on along the minus strand of CM061560.1, from coordinate 234,718,182 downwards.
AGTTTGGCGTTCAGGTAGGCTAGGTTTAATGAGTAGAAGATTGTGTTATTTTATATTTTCATAATTTAGAATTGATGGGAGAAAATATGTCTAGTCCTGCGGGCATGGAGTTGAGGTGGATAAAGACACATGAACTTAACTTTAATCCCCAAAACTATATTGTTGGTTAATTACGTGATATTTGTGATATTATGTGCTATGTGCTGCAATGAGATTGTTGTAAATGAAGGATGTGGACATGATAGTTTTTAGTTGTTCTGATGATAAACATAGTTGAGTTATAATGATATTAAGTTGTATGTGTTGGATAATAATATGGTGAGAAGAATCATGCTAGGATTATGTACTTATGAATATATTAATATCTAAAGGATAGATGACTTTAATTAGTGTGATGATTGTATTACATGGAAAGAGGTAGTAATATTTTAATAATTAATGAGTAAGTAATACTCCAATAGTGACTTGCATGCTTAAGTGTTAAATTGTAATTTATTTTATGATATTCTTGTTTTGGTATTGATAAAAACACTTTATCTATTGATGTCCATGAGAGGCTAAATTGGTGATAATGATGATTTATTGAAATGTGCCTATGAGAGGCTTGTTTGATAATGATAGCACCTTGTAATAATGTCATGAATGGCTTGTTGATGTTTGGATTGTTATGCGTGTATAAATGATTATTGAAATTTACTTGATGGAATTATTTCATGACTTTAAGTATACTTGTAAACTTGGTACATTGTGTTGTATGTTGTAAGGAGGTGTAAATTTGATATTGATATTACTTGTATATGTTGGATCGGGTACCACGCCGATATGGATATGTATATGATGGATCGGGTACCACGCTGGTACAGATATGTGTATGTTGGATCGGGTACCACTCCGGTACTAATATGTGTATGTTGGATCGAGTACCACGTCGGTTCGGATATGTATATGATGGATCGGGACCTACACCGGTATGGATATGTATATGGTGGATCGGGTACTACGCCTGTACGATACATGAACATAGATTGTTCCCTGCAGGTCATGACTATTTGAGAAAAAATAAGTCCTATAGCATGTGTGTACATATTTGTGTTGAGTTTGTGGATTTTTACAGTATGGTTGATACTCTTGATGGTTATGTGGCTTGTTTGTAAGCACTATTTGATCTGTTATTGCTGTATTGTTGATTCATTGGGTATTTGATTGCGTTATATGTATTTGAAAAAGTAAAACTTTGTACTTATAAGTTAGGCCGAGGTGGCCCATCAAGATGGCAGACTACAGAACAACAAATCCATCCCATTACTCTATGGGCTGCGGGCGTCCACGAGCCAGACCAATTATTTAGAATTTTATAAATATAAACTATAAATTATAAATATTATAGGATAATATTACATGGTGTTACTATTTGTTAATCAAGTTTCAAATTCACAAAAAAAAGTCGATAATATGTAAAACTGAATAACTCCTGAAATGATATCATTCAAACCAAATAGAGATATTAATAAGCTCACTAAATAGTTTAGCAATATAACTATTTAAATAAAAATATTAACCTAATTTTATTTCAATAGTGACCAGTTAAATCTTGATACCGGAGAATGAGACTCCAATGAATAAAAAAATAATTATTACTTGATAAATACGTTTGTCGTTGTCGAAAGTAAAAGCGACCAACTCCTAAATAGTAAATAGTGGTTACTTAAAAATTTAAGAATTTAGTATTTTGATTATTTACCTATTTTATAAGAATAATAATATTTACAGATTTATGATGTTATAATTAGACTTTCAGTTTGGACTCCTCTTGTTATTTTTAATACTCTATTTTATTTTTATATTTAATTATTTTTTATTTGACCCTGAGCCGACCCAACCCACATTGTTCAAGCCTTATAGGCCAGCGAACTTACTCGGTCCGAGCTAAAAAATCCTCTTCTTAAATAGGTTGCAAAATTTTTAGCCCAACCCTATCAAATTACAGGCCAGGGCGGGCCACGGGCTTGGCCCATATTAATGACTTTAAGATATATTATGTATCTTCAGTACATAATTATCTATCTCAGTGAAAATACAATACATTATACTTTTTTAATAAAAAACATTAATATAAAAGATACAACATGTGCATTTGTATCAAACACAGAAAACTAAGATATGTTATGTATCTTCAGTACATAATTATGTATCGTAATGTAAACAAATTACATTATACTTTTTTGAGAAAATAGTCTATTACCCCTCCAACCTTTACCCAAAATCTCAATTACACACTCAATATTCATGGGAGTCCTATCACCCCCTGAAATGTTTAAAAATGATATTGTAATCTACCTAAATGTTTACGTGACAAAGTGAGTGTATTTCACTCTCCTTGAGAGAGTGAGCATCGAAATCAAAAATTAACGTTTGATGTTCATATTTCTTTTCATAAATATATATATGTATATGTATCTTTAGTTATTTTTTTTCTTTATTTGTTTTGTTTCTTAATTTCTCTCCCTATCTCCATTTTCATCTTTCTTTACAATTGTAACGCCCCGAATTTGGTACCCGAAATGCTACACGATGCTCATGACCCCGAAGGACCATAAGCTAATCCATGACTGATATCTGTTACTGGACACTGCATAATATACTGTATAAATGCGGAAAAAGATTGAAAGGCCATAAGGTTCAAGTATCTAATAAAACATAACATTTGAAAATACGGTATATCAATACCAAAACAAAACTGAAATAACTGTCTGAACATGCTATATCCTGGAAGCCTCTAAACTGTCTAAAAACTATGGAGTTGATGGGACATATCCCCAACTAACTTTGAACTACTGAAATAATAAAGTAATAAAATAATCATGCTATCCTCGAATGATGAGGACTCACTACTAGTCTAGCTGCTGAATGTCTGATCTACTAAGAATGCTCTGGAGCTCGTACTTCTGAACCTATGGTATAAAACACCATGGCGCAAATACGCCAGTACGATTGAATGTACTGGTATGCAAGTGAGGTAGGCTGAATGCAAGAGATTTATATGCATGAACAATACTAATTTACTGAATAACATGAACGTAAGAATACATGCATGAATACGTGAACTGTAACTAAGATCATGAAATCACTGAATCTGAATACTAATAACATAAGTTTCGTATAACTGATATACTATTATTTGAATGGCTGTGTCTAACAATCCTGTTTCTGATGGGACTAGCTGAGTTTCGTACTGAACTGGGTGACTATATCTGACAGTCCTGAATTCTGTAGAACTATTTGAGTTCTATTACTGAGACTAAGACTGAGACTGTAACTATGGGAAGTAGTCATCTAACCGACATGCCCCAAATAAAATAATATAATTAATTTGGGGTCCAATCTGTAACCCCAATTGGAAGGGTGTCAATACCGCGTCACTGGTAAGGACAAGCTGTGAGTAATCCCTCATCTAACAGGTACTCTGAGGAGAACAGTGGGACTCTCATATTACAGGTTAAGCCACCTTATCTACCCTCAACTAGCAGGTTTGTTGTCTCAACCTACACTGGTTACGTAGTTCTGGAGCGCAAGGATTGCTTCTAAGAATCACACCCTCTAATAATAGGTGAGTTCCCATCCTTGGGCTCATTCAGTGCTGAATCCTACTCCTATCTGAATAGACACTGAACATAATTAACTGAACTGGATTGCATTCATTGAGTTCCGTTGACTGACGGATTACTACTGAGATTACTAAATTTTTGAGATTTATGAGATTACTGAGTTTACTGAGTTTTCTTGAGTCACATGACTGACGGAGTTCTATGAATCATGGCTTGACTGAGAGTATCTGGCAAACATGACACTAGCTCTAGGCATACAGCTAAATTGTCGGGTACAAGTACCCCCAGGACTCAATAGCATGAAGCTGACAAGACATGATACTTCTTGACACATGACCATAATCAACAATTCATAGTACAATCATTGAGGATTTTCATGAAGTATTCACATGCTATAAGCTTACACATGAATAGGAATGCATGTAAATATATCATAATTTCATAATCCTAATTTCATGAGCATTACGTCAATCCATTACAAAGTATAACAATAACATGGGAGTCATATCGAACATAAGGGAGAAACATGGATTCATCAATTTTGGTCACAAATGAGTCATAAGGCATAATTCCTATTCTCTTAGGCATTTTTATCAAACACCTTGCATGCATATCTTTAGGCTTAGGCATGAATATTGAAATAATACATCATGGCAATATTTAACACTTCCAATGAAAGAATTTTAACTACATACTAACATATTTTCATGATAGTCATTAAATACTTCAACCTGGAAATCAAACAACAACATAAACATGGATATAATTCAATTCATACCATGAAATCCAAAGTTTATATTTCAAATAGGGTTTCTTGAGCTTCATGGTTGAAAGGAACTCATGAATCAATACTTGACATACCTAGATGGATGATTTCTTGAAGATTGTGGAGGAAAGCTTAAATTCTTGACTTGGAATTAAACACCTAAGGTTTCTTGTTCTTGGGGATTGATCTTTGAGAGAAACCCTAATTTGGTGTTGTGGATGAATAATAAAGTTATGAGCTCTGGTCTGGTATAATTAGGGGTTAAAATGGGTGGAAAAGACCCAAATATCCTTATAAAAATGGCGTAAAATCTCTGATCGGAAGTGACAATGGTTTGGGCAATTTGTCCCTGGCTCTACGATCCGTCGGTCCATCCCATCGTACTTGGCCAGAACTTGAACTTCCTGCCTCGTCTGCGATGGTTTGGGCGATGGTCCGTCGGTCCTGGCCGTCGCAATTGGCCAGAAGACGAGTTCAACGCCTTATTCTTGATGGCTTGGGCGATGGTCCGTCGCTAGCTCGACGGTCCGTCGTCCTGACTGTCACTTCTGGGTGGTTCCGACAGTTCTCTGTAAAATGTCTATAACTTTTTACTCCGATGCCAGATTTGGATGAAATTGGTATCGTTGGAAAGCTAATTCAATTTCTCACATGATAAAAAGTCTAAATTAGGGAAATTCTATCTGATTTAAACATTAATTATTTAAGAAGTCATCCCTAAATTTTCTGGAGACTAAATTAGACTTCAAAAAAAGTTTGGGGTATTACAATTTCTTATTGGGGCGTAGACTGAATGCAAGTTAGTTTGTAGTTACTAGATAGATGATGATATTCAGCACTAACTTCTGTACTTTCTTCCTGGCAGATGTTAGAGTCTATTTATTATTTATTTCGTTGTCATCTATGTTGTAATAGGTAGCTCTTGTACATGTTTGGCAAAGTCTTGGAATAGTAAAGGAAATTTGTAAGAAGTTTTTTAATTTTTTTTTATTAGTATTTAATTTACTTTATATTTCGTTAAAAACAGAAGTCTTCCTCATATTTTTAGTTGGGTAATAAGGGTTCTCCTAGATACTTAGAATAACGTAGGTGTCCGCACAATCCATTAATCTGGGTCGTGATAGTTGGTATCAGAGCGTTAGGTTCACAGGTCCCACAAGTACAAGAGAAATGTCAAGTAGAGTTCCGTAGATTGGTGTGTAGGGCCCCACACCCAATCTTTGGAAGGCTATGAGGCATGTAGAGGTTATTTTCCTTTCTTTTTCTCCATCGTGCCATCCTAATCTTAGACTATTGGATTGAATCCAATTGGTATCAAGATAATTCTTATTAGTATCTTAACAAAGCTTAATTGGAATATAGTTGGTTCCTGTAATGCCTCGAGATCCCATCCCGAGATGTCACACGGTGCTTATGACCCGAAGGACAACAAGCTAACCTTTTTACTGATATCTATACCTGTGCACTGTATAATATCTAAAATAAATGTGGAAACTAGCCATAAGGTTCAACACATCTATGAATACACAAAACTGAAAACTGAATACTAATACATCCGTCTATAAAGCCTCTAAACTATCTGAACTGTAGAGTTGATGGGACATGTCCCTAACTAACTCTGTCAACTGAAAGCAAACAAAATCTAATGCAATAATAGTAAACTGAGATTCGTCCTTGAAAGAAGAGGACTCACGACTATGGCTACTGCTGCTGGCTGGGACTGAACTGTTGAGAAAACTCTGGATCCTGTGCCTCTGAACCTATGGTGTCAAATAGAACACCATAGAGAAAATGCGCCAGTACAGAAATATACCGAGTATGTAGACGAGGTAGGTTAAATGCAAGGGCTCATGCATGCATAATATCTAAACTGAATAATCATGAAAATGTTGCATGAGAACACATACACATACATAAATGCATAGACCATAATCACAATCATCACAACTCTAGAGACTAAAACTCGGATACTGCCTTACTGCAGACTAAACTCACTACTGACACTGAGCTACTGAGACACTAACTCATCTGATACTGATGATTGAGAAAATAGATATACTTACATCGATGACTAAATTCTGAGATTACTGCTCTCGACTGACAATATTAACTATCAACTTCTCTAACGGATGATTAAGGAAGCTATTATCAATGGTAAGGAAATAATCATATCTGAATCTGACAACAAGAATACTCAATAGAATCTGATACTGTGATCAAGCCTGTCTAGCGGTATATCTCTGAATATGATATCAAATAACTGTATATGAGACCAAGCCTATCTGAAAGATGGTCCATGAATCAATGGAACTATCTGAGTTCCTCATAGAGATAGCTGACTGTATCTGACAGTCCTGATTTCTGAAGATTGATACTGAGACTGAATCTGAAACTGAAACTAAAAATATGGGAAGTAGTTACTTAACCGACATGTCCCAACCTGTAACCCCAGTTGGAAGGGTGTCAATATCGTGCCACGGGTAAAGACCTCTCTCTGGTCAATCCTCTCTAGCAGATGACCCTTACCAGGAAGTCGACCTAAGGCAATATAATAGTCAAATACTCTGTCTCTGGAGGTGACAACATTTTTCTGATGGTGGATCCTATATCCTGCACTGGCTATGCAGTTTTGGAGGTTAGGGATTGCTACTAATGACTCTAACCTCTCTCTCGTTGATGGGAGGAGCTGCCATTCCTTCCCTCGCTCGGTGCTAGTTTCTACTCCCAACTGAAAGCCTCTGACTGAATTCTTAACTGAATATAATTAAACTGAATCTAATACTGATCATGTTTATCAATAGATCTGACTGAGATACATTGAGATCACTTAGTTCTGTATCTGATGAAAATGATATTGAATCACGGTATCTGACTGATGATACAGAGCTTGAATAGATTATTTGATCACTATCGAGATTAGAATTAAACACTTGCATAATGTTAGATCTGAGCTGAGTACAGAGCTGAGGCTATATTACTAGCGATACGGAGATTACAGAGATTACTAAGATTTTTAAGCTTTCTTACATTCTGCAATTGTCTGAGGATATAGAGTTCTATAACTCACTGAGTTCTGAGAATCATGGCTCGACTGGAATTATCGTAAAACTGACATGGGCTCTAGACAACAGCTATATTATCGGGTATAAATACCCCCAAGACTCGATAACATAAAAGTAAAGCATCACCGCAATCATTCGTTCATCATCGCAATCATTAAAACATCTCCTCAAGTAATTAGGAATCATTTCATATGTTCATCCTCACAATCACTAAGACATCACTTCAAGCATTTAGGGATAACAAACATCTTTTCATCATCACAATCACCAAGACATCACTTCATGCATTTAGGGATCACAAACATCTATTCATCATCACAATCACCAAGGGGTCACTTAAGCATTTTAGAATCATAAACATATAATAGCGTAGGGGAAACATGCTACTAGATCATACTACATTCAACAAGGTCTTGCATCAAATACTTCACACTTATATTAGTCTTGACATGTATTGGATAGCATATGATTTGGGAAAAACTTTATATTATCATGTCACAAGTTACTCGTCAAGCACTTGGTATGTATTAAAGTCTTAGCGTGCATCAAAGAGCACGAAATTGGGGAATTTATTACTATCATATCTCAACTTGTTCACTAAGGCCTTTCAACAAACACAAGGCATGCATGGGTTCACACTTATTTGGGGATTTCCTACTATCATGGAATAATTCATTCACTTGGGCATTTTATCAAACACTAGGCATGCATAGACTTGCTCATACTTTGGGGTTTCCGAATCAACATACTATAGTGACCCTTATGCTTCACCTAAGCTTTTTATCAAACTTATGAGGAACAAGCTTTGCTTATTCAACCATTTCTACACCCAAATGACATGGACACATCACATAGGAAACCACTTCAAGAGGGCTCATCACAAACATTATATAAATTCCACATACTAGGGTCAAAGCTCATAAATCTTGTAAACAAACATGAATCAAAACTCAAAAACAATTGGAACATCAATTTCAACTCATATGAATCATTAACAACTCATAAACATAAAATCTTTGAGTTTTAGAAAAGGGTACTTGAGCTTCTTGGATGAAAGGGACCCAAGAATCGACATCTACATACCTGGAGAAACTCTTTTTTAAAAGTTCTTAGAGAGATTCTTGATTCCTCTTGATTCTTCCTTGATCTCTCTTGATTTTTGATTGAAGGAAAAGAGAGGATTTAATTTTGGAAACCTAAGTTTTTGGGTGGAAGAAGAGAAAATAAGGCTGAAGGCCCTCAATCGGGTATTTATAGAGGCTGGAGAAAAGGGAAAAAGACCAAAAAGCCCTTGGAATTAAATTGAAAAATCCCAATTTTACATGCTGGCACGACGCGCCATAATTGCGCCAGCTCACAGGAATTTGGACAATTGGGAAACCGCACGACGGTGCGACGCGGTGGAAATTGCATTGCCCCCTTGGTTGCGAACTGAAACTATACTGTGATGCGGTGGAATCACAGAGTTTTACTGGAATTTGACAATTGCCATTTTGGCTGGCTCCACGATATGCTAAGGTGCCAGGTAGCACATTGTCTCACTAAAATGGCTCTAACTCTTCACCTGAGTATCCGATTTGGGCAAAAATGCACATGATTCAAAGTATTTCATACTTAGGAAGATATTTTTGAAACTTTTAGACTCAGATTTCTGCTTTTCTGAATACTCTCTAAGGCTCCGACTGGAAGAGGACTTTGCGGGGTATTACAGTTTCAATTGGTATCTTAGTAATTTTGAATAAAAATCTAGGAGATTTCAATTGGTATATGTTAATAAGGTCTAAAAGTTATTGTTAGGCTATTAACTTATTGATTTCTTGTGTTTGATATTTGGCTCAATATGTGTTGCTAGATTTTTGTCATTGTTGTGAATTATTTTTATTTGAATTTAAGAGATGAAAATTGATTAAGTTATTTTTGTTGATAATTGTGACTGGATTATTTAATTTCTTGTTGTTGTGAAACTAGCAATTCTATGGTGCTTACTTATTTTTGGTATTATTATACTGATGAAATTGATGGTATGAGAATTGATAAGATGATATTATTATTTTTTCAATGTTTTCAAGAACACATAATCTGTAATTCGACAAAATAACTTCAACACTAGTTCAAATATAAAACAAGAACACTATGAAGTACAACAACACCCTCAACACAAAATCAAAGTGAACTTTCCAAGAAGTATGTTTTTCCATAAAAATAAGATGAAACAGAAATGGCCAAGTTCTCCGAATTCACAGAGTATCCTTAAACAAATAATTCTCCTCAAGTACCCGAGGTTGTGGAATTTTCCTCCAAGGATAAAATGGCCAAACAAACCAACTATAGCGGTACCTCAAACAATTGGAATATCTTCGAACTCACTCAATGATTAGATGATCACACGAAATGTTTTTGAAGACATGAAGTGTTTGTATATTCGAAAAATTTTGTATCTAAACCTGTGGATAAAAACAGGTTTATATAGCCATCAGGTTCCCCTTTTGAAAGGTGGCAATGGTTCACTGAAAAAGTGTATCCCTTCTGAAAAATCATGTCTGTTCATTCCAAAGAGTGTGTATTTTCCAAATAGTCACAACTATCTAAACAGGCATACCATTTCATGAATTAGTGTGTCTTTTCATCGAAGGATTACATCTCTTCTAAAATAGCATTTCGCATTCTGCACTGCATTTTGAATTTCAAAACAGTGTTACTGTATGCATACATGTTAATCAAGGATTAAAAACACATAAAAGTTTTTGTTTCTATTGCATTTTCCCTTTGGTTTTTTGGACTAAATTTCTATCAAATAAATTTTTTCTAAAAAGATAGATCTCATCGATCGATCATTTTCCAAATCCAAATCCAAAGCCGAAGCCGAGCGAGTGAGCGACAATGACGACGACACGAGGTACCTCTTGGTTTTTGCCTCACTTACCATATGGAGTAAGTATTTCTTAATATAAGCACATAAAAGTCACATTCTCTGACCAATGTGGGAGAATTAGTAGACTTTTCAACTTTAGAGTACACTTTTCATATTAGGGTTTTCTCAATTTTCTCTCCACTTGGTTCCCTCTATTTTCTATCACACTTTTTATATTGAACCCAAGAATACCTCATATGAATGGGTAATGGCTACTTTTTCATAAAACTTTACGAACAAGTATGTGATCATCAAGTACAGACTGATTGCATTTGGATAAATGGGTTTTCTTTGAACTTTCAATAGTGAACATGCATCAGATGGACTCGGTCAACCGATAGTTTTGATATCTTTGAACTGTCGATCTTTAATATACACCTAGACAACACATGTCATACAACCAGCATTTTACCATTTATGGTTCTCACGATTTTGTTTGTTTCAGCCATGAACATGTCTTAGTTTCAATAGAGCTTAGAGAACAAACCTTTGCTAACATTCTCCTTGAAGCGGCTTCGACTTCGCCCTCACATAGGTGATTTCTTAGTGTTCAATCCTGTAGATTAAACTATTTGTTCAAATCTGCCAAATTTAGATAATCATTAAAAGGCTTCACACCATAAGTCTTATCCTCGTTTACTAAATATTGTCTATATTATGAGAATGAGTTGGGTAAATGACAATGCTAAACCTGTCAGAAATAACTTGTTTGATCTCCTTGAACCTAGCTCTGCTAGGTAGAGTTACCGCCATGCTAACTTGTCCTAGGCCTTAAACCCATTTCCTTGGATGTCCTTTCAACTCTTTCTCTAGACAGACCTTTTGTAAGTGGATCCGACACATTATCATTTGACTTTACATAGTCAACAGTGATAATTCCACTAGAGAGAAGTTCTTTAACGGTATTATATCTCCATCTTATGTGACGAGATTTATCATTGTACATCATGCTCCCTGCCCTACCTATTGCCGCTTGACTATCACAGTGTATGCATACTGGTGCCAATGGTTTGGGCCAATAAGGAATATCTTCCAAGACATTTTGGAGTCATTCTTCTTCTTCATAGGCTTTATCTAATGCGATAAATTAAGATTCCATTGTAGAGCGAGCAATACATGTCTGTTTGGATGATTTCCAAGATACCGCTCCTCCATCGATAGTAAATACATATCCACTTGTGGATTTTACTTCGTTCAATTCAGTGATCTAATTTGCATCACTATATCCTTAAAGTACCATAGGATGTTTATTATAATACAAAGCATAGTCTTGAGTGTATTTAAGATACCCCAAAACTCTTTTCCTTGTCATCCAATGAGTTTTACTGGGATTACTCGTGTACCGACTCAATTTACTAATAGCACATACTATATCTGGTTGTGTACAGTTAATGATATACATTAAACATCCTATAACTCTTGCTTTCTCCGACTGTGAGTCATTTTCACCCTCATTCTTTTGAAGTACGAAGCTCACGTTCAATGGAGTCTTGTCAATACCAAATTCCAAATACTTGAATTTGTCAAGTACCTTTTCGATGTAATGAAACTGTGATAATGCCAACCCCTGTGGAGTTCTATGGATTCTTATTCCTAAGATCACATCTACAACTCCAAGGTATTTCATATCAAACTTGATCTCGAGCATTTATTTCATAGAATTTATGTCGGAAATGTCTCAACTGATGATCAACATATCATCAACATACAAACAAAAAATGACTTGGTGATTTGGAGTGTCTTTAATGTAAACACTTTTATCACATTCATTAATCTTAAACCCGTTTGCCAACATGGTTTGGTCAAACTTCGCATGCCATTGTTTAGATGTTTATTTTAGTCCATAAAGTGACTTAACAAGTTTACACACCTTTTTTTCTTTTCATGGAACCACAAAACCCTCACGCTGTTCCATGTATAGATATTTTCCTCCAATTCTCTATTTAGAAATGTTGTTTTCACATCTATTTGATGGATTTCAAGACCATATACCACTATCAAGGAAATTAACATCCGAGTTGACATTATCCTAGTTACAGGCGAGTATGTATCGATGTAATCAAGGCCTTTCTTTTGTTTAAAGCCTTTTACTACAAGTCTTGCCTTGTATTTATCAATAGTATCATCCGTTTTTAGTTTTCTTTTGTTGATCCATTTAGAACCTAAAGGTTTATTTTCTGGAGGAAGATCAACCTACGTATGGTTTCTTAAGATTGAATCAATCTCACTATTAACTGCCTCTTTCCAAAAGGATGAGTCCAAAGATGCCATCGTTTCTTTAATTATTTGAGGCTCATTTTCTAAGAGAAATGTTACAAAATCCAATTCAAACGAAGTTGACGTTCTTTGATGTGTACTACGTCTTGGATTTTTATCATTATATACATCCTCACTTGGTTTATCTCGAGGTCGTTTAGACCCACCACTAGACTTTTCATGTTTAGTTTTATACGAATAATTGTGTTTAAAGAATTTAGCCTTATCTGATTCAATTATTGTATTTTCATTGATATCTGGATGTTCGGATTTATGAACCAAAAATCGACAGGCTTTACTATTTTTAGTATATCCTATGAACATATAGTCTATCGTCTTATGTCCTACCCTTACTCTTTTAGGCATAGAAACTTAGACCATCGCTAGACACCCTACACTTTGAAATATTTCAAGTTGGGTTTTATTCATTTTCATTTTTCATATGGAATTGATTGTGTCTTACTATGAGGCTCTCTACTGAGTATTTGATTAGCCGTAAGGATAGATTCTCCCCATAAGTTTTACGGTAAGCCTAAACTTATTAGTAAGGCATTCATCATTTCCTTTAAGGTTCGTTTTTTTCTTTCCTTAATTCCATAAGATTAAGGTGAATACGAGGATGTATTTTGATGGAAAATTCTATTCTCTATACATATTTGTGCAAAGAGAGATTCATATTCTCCGCCCATATCAAAAATAGCCTCTCTACTTCTCTTGAGATAGTGGTATAGTCTGTGTACACTCTACCCTCCCCAGACCCCACTAGGTGGGAATACACTGGGTATGTTGTTGTTGTTGATTTTCAACTTCTGTGTTATATTGACTAAACATATCTATTGCTTCATCCTTACTATTTAGAAAATAGATATATCAGAATCTAGTGCAATCATCAATAAAAGTTATAAAATACTTTTTTCCACCACGATTTGGTGTTGAGTTCATATCACAAATATCAATATGGATTAAGTCTAAGGGATTGGAATTCCTTTCAACGAACTTATAAGGATGCTTAGCATACTTTGATTCCACACACGTTTGACATTTTGATTTATTGCACTCAAAGTTTGGCAAAACTTCTAAGTTAATCAATTTTTGTAATGTTTTGTAATTAACATAGCCTAATCATTCATGCCATAAATCATAAGATTCAAGCAAGTAAGAAGAAACTGAACTTTTATTGATTTCCACATTCATTACATTCATTTTGAATAGGTCCTCAGTGAGGTAGCCTTTCCCTACATACACTTCTCCTTTACTAAGTACAATTTTTTGGAAACAAATACACATTTGAATATGTTTTTGTATAGAAGTGATACAGAAATCAAGTTCTTTCATAACTCTGGTACATACAGGACATTGTTTAAAGTCAACACTTTGCCTAATGTCATTTTCAGGCAGACTTTTCCTGTTCCTTCAACTTTAGTAGTTGCAGAGTTGGCCATATATATCTTTTCCTTGCCTTGAGCCAAAGCAAAAGTAGCGAATAACTCCTTATTATCACAAACGTGGCGGGTGGCACAAGAATTCATCCACCATTCTTGAGGATTTCCCACCAAGTTTCATTCGGACAGCATGGCACACAGATCATCCATTTTTTTCTTGGACTCAACCATATTTTCCTGGTCCTTCTTCTTCCCTTTCTTTGGGGCATGACAATCCATAGACTTGTGGCCGATCTTGCCACAATTAAAGTATTTTTCCTTGAATTTCTTCTTGGGTTGATTGCCTTCATGTCCAACTTTCTTCCGCTCTTTGGAGTTGTTTTGGTTGTCTTCTACAATATTTGCTCCAATTATTGCAGAATTTCCCTTCGACCTTCTTTCCACAGCTTTATTATCCTCTTTAATGTGCAATCTTATTATTAGATCTTCGACTGATATCTCCTTCTGCTTGTGTTTTAAGTAGTTCTTGAAGTCCTTCCACATAGGTGGTAACTTCTTAATAATTGCCGCAACTTGAAATGCCTCATTCACGATCAAACCTACAATTAAGTTCATGTGAACATTAAGAATATTTTTAATATACTTAACTAAGGTATTCCTCAAAATCATACCTTCCACGAGGAGATCATGAATAATTACTTACAGTTCCTGGACTTGCAATACAACTGACTTGTTGTCAATTATTTTAAACTCTAGGAATCTTGCAATGAAGAACTTTTTGGTTCCCGCATCCTCAGTCTTATACTTTGTTTCCAGTGCCCCCCATAACTCCTTTGCCATTTTTACCCCAATATACACATTGTATAGTTCATCTTGGAGGCCATTCAGAATGTAATTCCTACATAGAAAATCTGAGTGTTTCCAAGCCTCCACAATGACAAATCGCTCTTGGTCAGAGGTTTCCTTGGGCACCTCTGGAGCTTCTTCAAATGTAAACCTTTGAAGACAAAGATTTGTAAGGTAGAAGAACATTTTCTGCTGCCACCTTTTAAAGTCAATACCCACGAATTTTTTAGGTTTCTCCGCTGGTGCCATTGCTGGCGGAGCATTCGTACAACTTGTTGGGCAATATTAGTTGCTGCCACAGTTGTTGCAGTATCATGCACTTGACTATCTGTAGTTATTTCCTTATCACAACAAGACATAAACTTTAGTATATCATAATACTATTAATAAAGTTGTAGCAACTTTAAAGCACCTCTTGTTTCTAGTTTAACGATGAAGTTTTTATGACTTTCAATTGTCAACCGAGTGATCTTTAACTTGTGATGAATAATTTATTTCTTCAAATCACTAGTTAAGTTCAAATGGAGTAGAAAGCTTAAAGCTTTAATCTCCAGAAATCAAGCAATATAGATTCCGAACTTATTTTCTTAAGATTGTTATTTTTTCAATATTTTTGGTACACAGAATCTGTAATTTGACAGAATAACTTCAACACTAGTTCAAATATAAAACAAGAACATTATGAAGTATAACAACACTCTCAACACAAGATCAAAGCGATCTTTCTAAGAAGTATGTTTTTCCAGAAAAATAAGATAAAACAGAAATAGCCAAGTCCTTCAAATTCACAGTGTCCTTAAGGAAATAATTCTCCTCAAGTACCCGAGGTTGCGGGATTATTTCCAGGATAAAATGCCTAACAAACCAATTGTAGTGGTACCTCAAATAATTGGAATCTCTTCAAACTCACTCAACGATTAGATGATCACACGAAATATTTTTGAAGACAAGAAATGTTTGTATATTCAATAAATTTCGTATCTAAACCTACGGATAAAAATAAGTTTATATAGCCATCAGGTGCCCCTTCCGAAAGGTGGCAATGGTTCACTAAAAAAGTGTATCTCTTCTGAAAAATTATGTTTGTTCATTCCAAAGAGTGTGTCTTTTCCAAACTGTCACAACTATCCCAATAGGCACATCATTTCACGAATTAGTGTGTCTTTTCATCGAAGGGTTGTATCCCTTCCGAAATAGCATTTCGCAATATGCACTGCATTTTCAATTTTAAAACAGTCTTACCGCATGCATGCAAGTTAATGGAGGATTAAAAACACTCAAAAGTTTCACTTTCTTTTTCCCTTTGTTTTTTTGGATTAAATTTCTGTCAAATAAATTTTATCTATAAAGATAGATCTCATCGATCGATTATTTGCTAAATCCAAATCTAAATCCTAATGCAAATCTGAAGCCGAAGCCAAAGCCGAACCGAGCGAGCGACGACAACGACAGTGCGAGGAACCTCTTGGTTCTTGCCTCACTTACCATGTGGGGTAAGTGTTTCTTAATATAAACACTTAAAATTCACTTTCTCCCTCTAATATGGGAGAATTAGTAGACTTTCCAATTTTAGAGCACTCTATCAATATTAGTGTTTTCTCAATTCCGTCCCCCCCCCCACTTGGTTCCCTCCATTTTCCATTCACACATTTCATATTGAACCCAACAGATATAAGAATATAATATTAAGAAAAGATGGTGAAAAAGTGACATGAATAAAAGATTGAGGTGGTACATGTTTTCCGTAACGAGAGGTTCTTGTTAATGATTTTGTGGATGGATCCTTATGTAGTTCGATTATTTGATATTATTTGGGAATCCTTGTGTGGTTCGATCATTGAGACTGTATTTAAATTTTTTGTGTAGTTCTATTATTGAAATTATAATGGGTTCCTTGTGAGGACTAGCTAAGTGACTATCTTTGAGTTCCTTAAGGGAACAAATTCTTAATGCTTGGCAAATTAATGAGTTTTAAATAAAAGTGACAAAAACTAGTAAAGGTTATTGATACCTACAGAATTTGATCAATAACTTATCTAAAATGTGATATTGGTGATAGGACTGTTAATGATCTATAATTGATTTATTTTATTTGGCCTTGCTTATGTGCTAGTGGTTAGAGACCACTCTTGAGGTGACTAAGAGTTAAGTGAAGCTCGTAATGAAAATATTATTAGGTAGAAATAAAAATGACTTTGTATATCTTAAATTGGTGTTAGTGATATAAGAGTGGTCTGGCTTGACCATGAAGTGTTTGTCATTGAAAAATATTGAGTTAATGATTGTCAGGACATAAGCTGTAGCTGTGGATTTATGCATTAGGAAAAATCTTGAGAAGATCAATTATTATTGACTTAACCTTATGGCTGAATTTTACATTTGCATGTCCCGCATAGTTGACTGATAAATGACACTTTTAGAGGATAGTAATTTCTTTGTAATGGTAATGCAAAATCAAATGACTTAGTTACACTCATAAAATAATTAAGAATGATCCTGCATGGGAGAATAAGTGAATTATTAATGGCATAATTGATCTTTCTTGGGTGATACTTAGTGGATATTGCTTGTTGAATGATTAAGGTATGATGATTTGACGAATATAACGATGTTGTGGAGGAGAATGCGTTGTAGGCTATAATTCTGTGGGATCTTTATGGCTAATAGTTGTAAGCCTGTGTAATGAGTGAGAGGTTATATTTTCATCTATGTACAATAGTAAATACTAAGTTTGTATCATGGGTAATCTTGAGGTGAAAATAATAGTGCTTATAAAATGTTGTAGCTTGCTTTATAGAATGAATTTAATAGTCTTGATTGAGTTCGTGCAGATATCTAAGATTTGTGACTTGTAAGTGGTGTGGTGGCTTAAATATGATCAAATGTAGATTCTCCATGGGATAGTCTTGGCTAGAAACCGAGTTAGGTGTCTCAGGGATAGCTTATGTGTTGGATGAATTAGATGGGACTTATCTAGTGTTGAAAGTTTGAGTAGTAGATTCATGTAGCATCTCGTAGCACTTTTCAAAATTGAATTTGGGGCTCTAGAGCTTCGGTAAAAAAATAAAAAAATAAGAAGGTATTTTTGAATATTTATCTTCTTCAAGGTGATTCTTTTAACCATATTAATCTTGCTTTTGTAAAACTCAAGTTTCAGACTTAGGCCGTTGAAAGGAGAATAAGTGATTCGTGTGTAAATATTTGGCTCTGCATCTTCGTATTTTGAAAAGCTTTGATAGAATGATTGAGTATATAATGTGGGTTGGTCTCTAAGGATACCGAGTGAGTGAATAGGGTGCAGTATAAGCAACTCTATTAGTATTGTCTCTCTAATTCCAACCGTATGCTTTTCTCCACTGAATGTCTGTTTGGGGATGAACGAATGATAAATTGGTATCTAATTGTAATGACCCATTTCTTCGTTATTAAATTATCTATAATAAATTCACTAAAATTCATTCCTCAATATTAACTTGGGTCCAAAATAGAAAATATTTTATTTATTAGGTCACCTCAAGCTTTTTGGCGAAGATTTTAGCCTTCGAATGTGTCTAGATAGACTCAAGCCCGATGAATTTAATTATTCATGAGTGATAATATCAATACTTTAGTTTGAAAGTTCTTTAGATATGAATTAAGGTCGTACTATATCCCTAACACATAGTTAAGTTTATAACTTTCTTTCCGATACAGTTTCGATATGGGTTTCTATTAGGGATAACTTCAAATGACCATATCTCCTATAATATAAGAAGTTAGGGTTCCCACTACCTACCAAATCAAAGATCTCTGAGTCCTCTTTCCAACGTAACAAACTGCTCCTCAATCCAAATTTAGAGTAAAAAGTTATGGCTGTTTTAGTGAGCACTGTTCGGGCTAAAATGGGATTTCTCTATAGCAAAAATTTTGATGATATTTAAATCAGCTTCAGCCGTATTTTAGGTATAAAACCCCAAATTTCATTCCACAACCCTAGAGAGGTGATTTTTCAAAGCTTAAGGTGAAATTCCTTCGTTGAGGTAAGTTTTTCCATTATTTTATTCGTCTTTTAATTCTTTAACATCTTAGAATACTTAAAAAGACCTTTAATGGTGGAATTTTTTTAGGAATACTCATGAGTGTTTAATATGACTTAGAGCTGATTCTAAACTATAAATTAAAGATTCCTAACATGAATTTCATAAACTAGATTATGAATTTTGATGGTTACGAACCTTGAATTCTGTAAATATGAGACCTTTAGCATAAAAACTCCATTAATGGAGATGAGTTAAGCTTGAAAGAAATAATTAATGATTAATTGAACTTGGGAGATGATATAAACCTTGAATTAAGGGTAAAATTAGTGGTTTGAACCTCCAAGATATTTGTTTGAAGAGTAATTATTTAATTACTCTTATAATTGCTTGATTCTTAGATGATTGATTATTCCAACACATAAAGGAAAGGAAAGAGCATCTTTGTTGCAACTTATTTCTTCCAAAAGCTTGGCGTCCAGGTAGGCTAGGTTTAATGAGTAGAAATTATGTTATTTTATATTTTCATAATTTAGAATTGATGGGAGAAAGCATGTCTAGGCCTGCGGGCATGGAGTTGAGGTGGATAAAGACATGAGAACTTAACTTTAATCCCGAAAACTATATTATTGGTTAATTATGTGATATTTGTGATATTATGTACTATGTGTTGCAATGAGATTGTTGTAAATGAAGGATGTGGACATGATAGTTCTTAGTTGTTCTGATGATTTACCTAGTTGAGTTATAATGATAATAAGTTGTATGTGTTGGACAATAATATGGTGAGAAGAACCATGCTGGGATTAGGTACTGATGAGCATAGTAATATCTAAAGGATAGATGACTTGAATTAGTGTGATGATAATATTATATGTAAAGAGGTAATGACATTTTAATAATTAATGAGTAAGTAATACTCCAATAGTGACTTGCATGCTTAATTGTTAAATTGTGATTTATTTTATGATATTATTGTTTTGGTATTGATAAAAACACTTTATATATTGGATGCTCATGAGAGGCTAAATTGGTGATAATGATGATTTATTGAAATGTGCCTATGAGAGGCTTGTTTGATAATGATTATCTCCTTGTATTAATGTCATGAATGGCTTGTTGATGTTTGGATTGTTGATGCGTATATAATGGTTATTGAAATTTACTTGATGGAATTGTCTCATTACTTTAAGTGTACTTGTAAACTTGGTACTTTATGTTGTATGTTGTAAGGAAGTGTAAATTTGATATTGATATTACTTGTATATGTTGGATCGAGTACCACGCCAGTATGGATATGTATATGATGGATCGGGTACCACACCGATACGAATATGTATATGTTGGATCGGGTACCACGTCGGTACGGATATGTGTTGGATCGGGTATCACATCGGTATGAATATGTATATGATGGATCGGGTACCACGCCGGTACAGATATGTATATGGTAGATCAGGTACCACGCCGGTACGGTACATGAACATAGATTATTCCCAGCAGGTCATGACTATTTGGCTAAAAATAAGTCCCACAACTTGTGTGTACATATTTGTGTTGAGTCTGTGGATGTTTACATTATAGTTGATACTCTTGATTGTTATGTGGCTTGTTTGTGAGCACTGTTTGATTTGTTATTGTTGTATTGTTGATTCATTGGGTATTTGATTGCGTGATATATATTTGAAAAGTGAAAATTTGTACTTATTTATATGTTGGTTGACTGGCTTCATTTATACATGTTTTAATCGTAGCTTACCAGAATGGCTACTTATCATTCTTTAATATTATAAGAGAGAATTTGGTTGTTAGCTCGAGAGTTTAGTGTGGGCTGTCTATGGTCACGGGTTTATTCCTGTGAATATGAGTATTGAAAAAGGTAAGGTGAATAAAGATGAATAGTGATGTATTTGCATTGGATTGTGGTTGATTGTGTGAATTAATGAGACTAGAGTATGTTAGTAGTGAATATAATACTGATGGAGTTGGAAGAGTAATTGGATGATGTGACTTATATAGGTAAAGTAATAATGTTATTACAACCTGGGTTGAATTATATTCCACTCAAGATGTCATGATTTATTTTCCTCAATTCTATTTTATGATTATATGAACTAACACGGTCGGCCAATGATGCCTACCAGTACGTGTGGTTGTACTGACCCTACTCTTCTACATTCCTTATTGGGGTGTAGACTGAAAGCAGGTTTGTTTGCAGTTACTAGATGGATGACGATATTCAGCTTTAACTCCTGCACTTTCTTCCTGACAGATGTTAGAGTCTTTGTATTATTTATTTCATTGTCAGTCTATGTTGGAATAGGTAGCTCTTGTACATGCCTGGCCAAGTCTTGGGATAATGAAGAACATTTGTAAGAAGTTTTTGAAAAAGTTTATTTATTAGTATTTAATTTACTTTATATTTCCTTAAAAATAGAAGTCTTTTGCATATTTTTAGTTGGGTAATAAGAGTTCTCCTAGCTACTTAGAATAGTGTAGGTGCCTGCACGATCCGTTAATCTAGGTCGTTACAATATATGCTATTTTTTATCTCAATTTATGTGACACATGTAAAATTTAGTTAATCAATCATATTTTTAATATGTATTTAGAAAATTTAAGTAGTTAACTATTGTAATTTATAATATTTTTAATGTAATTTTCAAATAATATACGTTACTTTTCTTATCCAAGCTTTTGTGGGATTGATAGTGAATTATATTTTAAAAATAATTTAAGTTTTTAATTATTGTGATTTATAATACTTTTCTTCTATTTCAATTTAAGTGACAGTAATATAATCTCTAGAGTCAACCAAATATTTTATATCTTTTAATTTTGTAAGTTGTTAATTATTGTAATTTGTAATATTTTTTATGTAGTTTTTTGAGATATATAGCAGATTAAATTATTTTTAAATATTTTAAGTTGTTATCTATTATAATTCATAATACTTTTTATGTAATTGTTGAATAATATATGTTACTCTCCTTGTCCAGAGTTCTGTATCGTCGATAGCCAATTATATTTTTTAAATAATTTAATTTTTTAATTATTATAATTTATAATATTTTTTCTATTCCAATTTAAGTGGCACAATGCTTAGATGACCATAATAATTAATTAGGGGGATATAGTAAAATCACGATTGAAGCAGCGAAACATAAATGTCTTAAATGACTTACAACAACTAATTAGAAGCGACAAAGCAAAATTACTATAAAAAATACTTGTAAAAAAAATTTAAGTGAACCTCATATAATGCGTTAAGTTAATTTAAAACATCAAGAGTTAATTTATCATTTTTATATCTATTTTATCCTTTTTAAAAAAAATTTTAATATTCAAGTGACTTATAATAATTAATTAGGGGTGATATTTAGTAAAACTATGGTTGAAGCAGCTGAAACAGACATATCATAAATGTCTATTTTACTTTTTTAATTAAATGTTATTAATTTTTTAATACATAATGACTTATAATAATTAATTAGGGGTGATAAAGTAAAATCACGACTAAAGCAGCTGAAGTAGTTATGTCATAAATATTTATTTATCTTATTTTAATTAAATATTATTAATTTTTTAATACGTAATGACTGATAATAATTAATTATGAGTAATATAATAAAATCATGGATTGGATATTATTAATTTTTTAATACATAAATGACTTATAATAATTAATAAGGGTGATATAGTAAAATTATGGTTGAAGCAACTGAAGCAGACATGTCATAAATGTCTATTTTATTTTTTAATTAAATATTATTAATTTTTAAATATATAAATAACTTTTAATAATTAATTAGGGGTGATATAATAAAACTACGGAGTAAGCAACCTGAATCAGACATGTCGAAACCCCTCATCTATATAATAGAAAAAAAAATGAGACCACTACGGCACATTTTTATTTTTTTCCAAAAACTATTAGGACACATATATGATTTATAAATAAAAAGGGATTCTAAAAATTGCCTAAAAGGACTTTTGAGCCAAAATAAGACTCCAACAATAATTTTTGATTGTTCTTTTCAACAATTTTTTTAGAACATATATGATTCATAAACCAAAAAGATTCAAAAAATATTTTAAAATCT
Source organism: Capsicum baccatum var. pendulum (assembly GCA_030864225.1). Taxonomy (NCBI): domain Eukaryota; kingdom Viridiplantae; phylum Streptophyta; class Magnoliopsida; order Solanales; family Solanaceae; genus Capsicum; species Capsicum baccatum. The sequence continues at coordinate 234,695,235 of CM061560.1, read as the reverse complement.
TAAATATTAGGATAATTAAATTATAATTATTTTAAAATATAGTAACTGGTAGAAATATGTATATTAAAATAAATGCGAGAAAATGGTCTATTACCCCCCCCCACCTTTAGTCGAAATCCCAACTACACACTCAACCTTTTAATGTGACTTATTACTCCTCTGAACTTATATTTACCGAATTTATTATCCCCCAGTTGCTGACGTGTCACTGGACGTGACTACACGCGCCCATAGGCGCGTCAGTTGACTTTTTTTTTACTTTAAAATCATTATTTTTATTGCCACATCATTATTTTTAATAATTATTATTTTTTCTTAATAAATATTGGCTTCTTCTTCTATTCCTCTTCTTCAATGGCTTCTTCTTCTCCTTCTTCTTCTTTTTCTTCTTCTTCTTTTATTCTTCTTCTTCAATGGTGCAGCTTCAATGGTGAAATACCGATGAACAGTGATGGCGTCGAAAAATTCAAAATTCTGTCGACTTTTTTTTTTAATGAATTTCACGTAATTTGATTCAACATTTTGATTCAAGACGTTGATTCAACATTCAATTCAGCTTCACGTAATCAATGGTATTCGACTTTTTTGATTCAACATTCTCACATAATTCGAGTTCTTGGATGCCATTGAAGAAGAAGAAGAAGAAGAAATGCCATTAATGAGTTCTCACTTGAACTAAGAACTTCGATTCAAAAAACTTGAAAAAAATTATGAACTTGAATTCTTGAATGAGGAGATGAGGAATATGATAAATTAATCTTGAATGCCATTGATTAGTTCTTGGATGCTATTGAAGAAGAAATGCCATTGAACCCGAATTAACTTGAAAAAATTTAAGAACTTGAATTCTTGATTGAGGAGATGATGAAGATGATAAATTAATCTTGAATGTCATTGATGAGTTCTTGGATGCTATTGATGAAGAAATGCCATTGATGGGTTCTTGGATGCCATCGAAGAAGAAGAAGAAGAAGAAGAAGAAGAAGAAGAAGAAGAAGAAGAATCGAAAAAGAAGAATTGAAGAAGAAGAAAGAAAAATAATAATTCCCATTGATGGGTTCTTGGGTGCTATTGAAGAAAAAGAAGAATTGGAGAAGAAGAAGAATTGAAGAAGAAGAAGAAGAAGAGGAAGAAGAAGAAGAAGAAAGAAAAATAATGACGTTAAATTATTATTATTTTTAGAGTAAAAAAATAAAAAATGACATGACAATGACGTGGCATGACGTGGTGGCGCGTGCATCACACCATATTTGCAATGACTAGTTGTCAATTTTGGGGGGTTTAATAATTCCACTTTAAAATAGTTCAGGGAGATAATAATTCCACTTTAAAATAGTTCAGGGGGGTAATAGGTCACTTTTAAAGGTTGAGTGTGTAGTTGGGATTTGAGGTAAAGGTTGGGGGGGTAACAGACCATTTTCTCAAATAAATGCAAATGTTAATATTTTTAATTTAGGTATAATAAGAACATACTCAACACAAGTGAAGGTTGTAGAGAGAAGGATGTACGTATATCTTTTTATCCTTATATTGTGAAGTAGAAAAGTTATTCCTGATAGACGATAAAATAGCAAAATAATAAAACATATAGTAATATACATCAAAAAAATTAACTTTAGTGCAAAGATCTCTTTTTAATGGACGACTCGTCATTCGCTTTGTAACGAAATCAGGAATTTTTTTGTTATCTTCTTAATAGTTGAGAAGCTCCTCCTCATGACCATTATCCTTTGTGTATTCTCCCATATTTTAACTAGCTCCTTATCATAATCATTATCCTCCGTGTTTTCTCCCATAATTAGCTATCCACCAGGATAAAAAATTGACCATAGGCCTAACTCAATAGAAAAAACTAGTTTCATGGGCCAAAAATTGTCCAAAATCATACAAGTAGATCTTCTTATCCATAAGTAACCGATGTTGGAACTCAACATGAATCGATAAATCTAAAAGTTTGTCTAAGAAAATCAATGGTAATTAAGATTTTCAAAAAGTGAAGCTTGTGCAACAATAGCTAAAAAGTTTGAAAATTAAGCAAATAAATACTAACTAAAATTATGAAACATACCGATATCACATTTAGTTTCAATTAAAAGTATTGCAGCTAAGTATCTAGTATCAAAATCACGTTCTTTGAACTTAACCTGAGTATGATTCTCCAATTTATCTTATAGAGCCGTACTTTGTCTTAATCTTCAGCTTCAATTTATCAACGTTAAAGTCTTCTTTTTGCTTCTTATTTTCATTATTCATTATTAACATTCTTTTTAACTATTTTTTATTTCTTTTAGTTATTATGAATAAAACATAATCAACACATGAATGGATTCTTCCCCTTTGATAATTTCTCGTGATTATCTAGTTGAAATTTCAGATTGAAAAATTGGATGAAATAAGCATGTTGGGGGTGCGGATAACATAAATAGATCTATTATACCTCTAATGGATCTAATTTTATTTGTGCGTGGATGTTTCTTAACTTTTCTAAACATTTTTATTTTTAATTTACTTATTTTAGTTTTATTGATGTTCATATGTTGGGGGGGGGGGGTGATTAAATGGTATTTGATTAAATGCGTTACTCTAATATTCTTTAGTTTTTTTTCTTAGTCTTTGTAACTCTTATATATTATTTTGAAGGTATTCTAAATATTCTATATCTTTTGTTCTAAAATATTCAATTAAATTCTCTTTCATAAGTATTTCTGTTAATCTTATTTCTTTCATATCTTGTCTCCAATATTTTAAATATTCATAGTTTATCATTTTATCCTAAAATAGTTGTAATACTGCAAATTTCTTTGCAATAATTTATTTTAATTATACTATATTTGATATTAAATTCTAGGTTATCTATTTCGTTAATTATCCTGTCTTTTTCTTCTATGAATAATTCTATGTCTAAATCATATTCTAAACTGTCTTTTAATTCTAGTTGTTTCATGGTTTTATCTATCCAAATTAATCTTTCTTTTAATCATTTTCTTCCTTTTCTAAGCTGGTTTCTATAATTAATTTCTTCGTATAACCAACTTTGTTTTTCTCTAACTCTTTTAATATATTCTAACATTTTTAATCTGTATAATATCCATCTGAATAATAACTATTATTATCTGAGTAATAGCTATCTGAATAATATAAACTAAGACCATGCATATCTTCTAACCATTCTAGACTTAGTGATTCTTCATGAAATATTTTTTCCCATATTATTTTCTTTATGTCTTCTATTTCTAAGTCTTTAATAATATATAAAAAAAGTATCTTAATTTCATCAGATATATAGCTTGTCATATTGTTCATATGATGCTTAGGTTTCTACGAATAACTTGGATAACTTGAAATTGGATTTTAGTAATTTATGGTTTATTAAATGTTTTATCATAATACTTTCTGGTTGTTTGTTTTAATCTTAATAATTCTTGTATATTTTCATTAAGGAATTCCATATATTTTGTATCTTTAGTTCTCGTATATTTTTCTAGATTTGTTTTCATTACTCTTTCTATTAATTGTATAGTTTTTATGTCCATTTTCCAATATCCTAAATATACGTAATTTATCATGGTTGATGTGTAGGTTTGGCATGTAGATATTTGTAAGAGTAGGTAGGTAGGTGTGGTATACAATTTATTCTAGTCATAAAATATTTACCAAATATTTTTTCCCATATGATTTTTCTTATATCTATATTTTCTATATCCTTAAGTACATACAAAACAAGTATTTTAAATTTATCTACCATTTCGTTAGATAAATAAGTATTCCTTTTTCATATGATGCTATTTCAAAATATTTCCTTCAATCATACACATAACAAAATATGATCATTTTAGATTACTATATACTAGATTATTCTTAAATAACCTATTTTTCGGTCACTATTAGCATGGTAATCTGGATACTTTTTTCTTAAACAGCGCCTCTACTCTGGCTACTCCCCTATCACGGCTTTCTTGCCTCACCGGTTTCACCTTTAGGATGGCATAGTTCTTAGGGATTTTTCTCCTTTTCCACTTTGCTAATAAACTTCTTAACATGCTATTCTTTGAATAATTCTACTATAAAGTAATTAACATGAATTTATTTTATCATAGCATGATTGTCAGGAATTTATGAATTTAGCTATTCATAATTGTAAATAAATATACCTGTTCTGGTAGGTTTGATAATTCTGGGCTTTGTTTATCCATAGCTTTTCCTTAGAAATATATTTATATTTTATTAAATATTCAAAAAGTTTTTTGTGTACAAGAAGGAAGACTTGCTTTTAACACATGAAAGTCTTGCCTTTAAGTTTGCCGAAGGCTTACATATTTATTGACTAAAAAAAAAATGTGTAAACTACTTTATACTATTCCTACTTTATATCTGTCAAGAAAATAAAAGATTAATAATGGTCCTAAAAAAGTAAAATGTCAAGTGGCAAAACAAACAAGAAAAGTCAAAAAGACTAGTCTAGCCTACATAATAAAAATAGTAAATTTTTACATAATTTACGTATTTCACATTTCTCAAAGTCATATCATTCTCCATATGTCATTTTCATATTTCAATGCTTTGTCTTCTTACCTTTCTATTATTACTCTGTGTCTTTCTATCTTTTGTCGTGTATCTTCCAGCTCCCGTCCTTATCTTTTTCTATTTCAGTTGAACTTCTGGGATAATATTATCTTCTCCATTACATCTTGAACATAGATGGTCTGGATATTTGTGTCCTATCATTTTGCAATATCTTGTTAATAATTCTTCTGAAATAAATCCCTTCCTAATTGCTCTTGCACTTGGTTGTTTCTCTAGGTTGAGTAATGTCAGAATTCATTGTCTAGCATCTTCCATATCTGTTTGTCATAGTTCTCTTGAATTTGAATAAATCATTTGATGATCTCTTGAATAATAGCTCCATATAGGGTTTCCATTGATATAATTATTTGCTAATTCTTGAACAATTGTAGATATTCCAATAAGTCGCTTATTTGCATAAAAATCAGGTATCTCGATTTTAAGTATCTCTGGCTGCTGAACAATATCTTCCGGTATAATCATATCTCTAGTTAATCCTATTTTTACAATTTGTATAACTGGTTTGATCTCGTCATATAATATCTCTGCTGGTGCAGTATAAAATTTTATAAAAAATAGATTTCCTTTGGTTATTCTTTTATAAGTGGTGAATGCTCTATATAATTCTGGTATATCTGTTAGTTCATTTCCTTCATGGGTATATACGGTATTTAATAATCCATAACTGAAAAAAGTTTTAACTAAGCTTGGGTTGGTTTTTTGTAGTGCGATTAACTTGTTGTAACCTTGTAGTTTTTAGGTTATATAGTTTGTGTTTGGTTCTTGGATATCTGTGGCTCTGGGTTTAAGATTTAGATAAATCTGTACTTTGTGGATATTTTCTATGTATGCTTGGGTTATGTGGTTATAGGCTTTTTTCTCTTGGTTCAAACTTTCTCGATATGTGGTAATTTGTGAGGGTATGAATAAGGGGTATTTTTGTGTTTTTGGTATAAATGGTTTTTCAAATATTTTATTCATGTTCATGTTCTGATTCTTTGTCCACTAACTCCTTTGCTTGTACCTGCAATTGTAGATTGATAAACATTATGGGTTTTATGGAGTGTCCCAACATCTCCTTTTAGCTCTGGAATTTGGATGTCTTCCGATCGACATAGCTTTGCACACTGCTGACTTAGCTGATTCATAGATTTAGACTTCAGTTTAACTTCATTAGTCTTTAACTTTTCTATTTCATTACTCATACTGTCCACTTTCATTGAAAACGTAGTTAGGGTTTTGAGTATTTTTTCTAAAGCATCATCTTCTATTATATCAGTCTGCGTAACTTTGTCTTGATATATAATCTATAATAACATTTTTGTTAGTACTAATTACTTCAATTGTAAATGTAAAATTTAATATATTTAATGCTAGTCTCCGAATCTCTTTCGTTGTAACTAAATTTTGTATTTTCTTTGTAAACCACCAGCGTACCTGTGTATTATCTGTTCGTACAATAAACTTGTTATATACAATATATGGCTCAAATGCTAATAAACATTTATATAATGAACATAATTCTTTTCTATTTATTTTTCATTTTATTTTTGTTTCATTAAACGTACCTGAGTAGTATCTACAATGATGTTCTAATTTTTCTTCTTCATATCTATATTTAAGTACACCTCCATAACTATATTCACTAGCATCTGCTTCTACTATATATATAAATTTTATATTTTCGTCTGGGAATTGTAATTTTGGTAACTCTTCACAAAGTATTTTTATTTTCTGAACTTGTTTTTTATCTTCTTCATTGTAATTATATTCTATATCCTTTTTAATTTTTTTTGTAATGACTTTAGGTTTTCTGTTAATTTTGGTATATATTCTCTTACTTAGTTTACTAATCCTAAAAATGATTGTAATTTTTTTTGTAGCTAATTCTTCTTTTGAATTTATTATTTTTGGTACTATATGTTGTTGCATTTTTACTCCACTTTTATCTATTTGTATTCCTAAAAACTCTATCTGTTTTTTCATAATTTCGGCTTTCTTTTCACTTAAACTTATTCCCGATTTTTCTATTATATCTGTAAATTGTTCTAATAATTTTAAATGTTCCTCTTTAGTTTTTGTATATAGTAGTATATCATCTATGTATACTATACAATTAGGTAATTGTTTAAAATAACTATTCATAAAGTGTTGGTATCCTTAGAATTTTCATCTAACTTTAAGTGGTAAAATCTTGATTTACAATCAAATTTACTAAAGTAGTTATATCCTTGTATTTGTCTTATTTTTAATATCTTATTTGGTATTGGATAATTGTATGTCATAGTTTTTGCATTTAAATTTTTATAGTCAATCACCATTCTACTTTTTCCTCTTTTTTTGTTCACTGTGTTTATTTACTATAAACGCTGGGCTATTATGTTTACTATTGCTTCTTTGTATATACTGTTTTTCTAATAATTCATCTATATGCATTTTGAATTCTTTTAAATCGTCAAAATTATATGATAATGGTTTTTGAATTATTATACTATTTTTATCTATTAATTCCTTTTTATAGTAGTTTTATGTTTTTCCCATCCTTTTAATGAATCTTCACTGTATAATTGTCTTAATCTTTTATTTATTATTTCTACCTTATCTATTAAAAATATAGTTATTTCTTTTTTATTTATCAAAAATACAACTAGTTCTACTGTGTCTTCTGTATTTTTTATATTTTCTAACTTTTGTGTAATTTTTTCACTTTCTTTTATCCAATTAGCTTTCTTTCTTATTTTATTAATAACTCTTTTTGCTCTTACTTTTTGTTTACATGGTGTTGTAAACCACCAATCTGTTTTAGTTATTATATGTGAGTATAATTTATCTAAAAATGGCATTCCTAAAAGCATATCTTTTGATGTTAGTTCATAATTATAGATTTCTTCTATCATTATTATTTTATCCCATATCTGTATTTTTACATTTTTAGCTTTATAGATAATTGTGTATAATCTATATTGTATAGTTTTACTTGTTCTAACCATTTTATTCCTAATATTATGTCTGATTTTTGCATTTCTTCCTTTATTTCAAATTCTATTTTTATTTTTCTGACTCCTATTATTATCATTATTATTATTATTATTATTATTATTATTATTTTCTACCATATCTTTAATGTTTATTAGACTCCTTGGTAGATCTAGGCATATATTACTATTAGATTTTATTTCTTCACTTTTTACTAGATATTTTGCTATATAATTTTCTTCTTGTCCTGTGTTTAAGAGTATTAAATATTCTTTTTCATTTATTGTTCCTGTTATATAATATTGATTTAAATTAACTGTTGGAGTTGTTTCATAACTTGTTCTTTTTGATGAGCTTGATGATTCTGTTTTTTCATGAGCTATTCTTTTTTGTTGTACTTATTCTATCATTTATTATTTCTAAATCTTCTTCTATATCTATGTCTTTGTAACTATAATCATTATTATCAATTATTTTTACAAATTGTTCGAAAGAACTTTCTATTTGTATTTTATTAATTTTATTTTTTCCTATTATTTTATGTTTTGTTGTTAATACATATAGATTTTTATATCTTGCTGTAAATATTTTATTTCATGGGGTTAGTTCTATTCCTGTTATTTTCCAATATAATACTAATGATTTATCTATATTTTTTATCTGTTATTGCTATTGAATAATTCACACGTATTATAAATTTAAATTTTTGGTATATTAAATTTTCTTTTGTGGCAGTTATTATATTTTTTTTGTAGGTTTTATAATTCTATCATCTGCTAAATATAATTCTATTGGTGTATCTATTCTTTCTGTAAAGCATGCTTTTATCAATATCTCTGTTCCACCAAGGTGTACATATTTTATTGGGTCTTTACTTTTTATATAGTTTATTTCTTTATTAATTATTCTTTTTGTTAGTAGTGGTATACTATCTCTATCTTTTGCATATCTACAATCTATTACATGTTCTTTTTGGCTTCCTACGTAGTATTCTTCCCTTTTTCTACTAAATAAATTTTTTATTGTTGGTATTTTGAATATTTTTTCTAAATGTAGGTATAACTCTTTTCCTTTTATTTTGTCAAATATATTATTACCAAATATTATTTTTTGATCAGTTTCTTCTTCATTTAAATATTCTTCCTTTGTTATTATTTTTATATCTTCTTCAGTTATTTGGTTCATTTTTATATCTTCTTCAGTCATTTGATTCATCTAAATCACTATCTATTTCATTATCTGTTTCATTCTCCGAAATTTCATATATACTATCTTCACTTTCTAATTCATAATCTATATAATCTATTTGCATATATTCTGTTTTTTCTATTTTTATTTCTGATATTTGTTTCTTTTTTGAGTTTTCAGGCATTTTACAATCTCTAGCTAAATGTCCTAGTTTTCCATAATTATAACAAGTACATTGTTTTAAAGATTTCTTTTTCCTATATGGTCTTTTATGTTTATAATTTTTTACATAATATCTTTTTCTTGGTTTCTTATACTTATATTTTGATTTTTTGTATTTTTTGTATTTCTTATATTTCTTATGTCTTTTTTTTTCTTATAATATCTTTCTCCACATCCAAATTGAGGTGCTATTTTATCATTGCAACATGCTAAATTTCTTATTAATGTTTTTTTCATTTTTATTTCTTCTCTATACTTTTCACATAGATTTCTATACCACTATTGTAAAAATTTTATTCTTGGTCCTAGGGTATCTACTATTTTTGCTTCATCCCAACTATTTATTATTTTTGAACTAAATGGTTCAAGTAATTTGCTAAAATATAATCTTCTTATTTCTTTACTTTCTTCTGTATTATATGTTCTCTTATAGTAGTATTCTTTAAATGCACACGCATATTCATCTATGTAGCACATATTACATATTTCTAATTTTAACATTAAATTCCTATTCGTATCTTTTTCTTTATTTTGTTGTTCTTCTTCTTCTGCTGCTGCTGCTGTTGCTGCTGCTGCTGCTGTTATTATACTGCTAAATTCATCTCTTATAGCTACTTCATATTTTTTCAATATTTCTGTTGGTGATATTTTAGAAGTTGTTGATGTTCCTTCTGTTTTATTATAAGATCTTAATACTTTTTTTACATGCTTCGGCTAGGTTTAAAAACCATAATTTTACTGTTCCTATTAATGTCCTTTCTATATATTCTGGTGTATTTGTTGTATCTATATTATTATCTAATAATTGTTTTGACATGTATCCTGCCCATAATTGTATTGTTTTATTTGTGTCTATTACGCAGTCCAAATCTAAAAAGTTATAATTTTTATTAATTATTTGTTTTGGTGTCCATTTGTTATATTCATTTTTTAGGTTATATTTTTTAAACTTATCTTTATAATAATATGTAGGTTTTTTTATTTCTGATGTACTGGGTATTATGTTTTCATCGTCTTCTTTATTAAGAGTATTTATTTCTGTGTTTGTATTTTCTAAGTTTTCTTTATTAATTACTTCTTATTTTTCATTAATTTTTAGTTTTACTATAGTTTCTAGAATTTCTGTATATGTTTCACTACCTTCCAAATCATAATTATCTGTTTCTTCAGCATCTATTGTATTTATTTCTAATTCACTGGTTTCTGATTCGTTATTTTTTATTTCTAATTTTTCTTTAAATTGATTTATCTCATTTAATAATTGTTGTTCTTTATCTTTTTCTTCTTTTTCTTTCTGTCTTTTTTCATACAAGTCTTTTAGTATTTGTAGTTCTTTTTCTAATTCGACAATCCTATTATTTTTAGTTTCTTCTATTTTTCGTATTTTTTCTGTGGTTTGTTGTTTTATTTTATCTATTTCTTTTTTCCTATCTATTTCTTCATTTTCTCTTTCTATTCTTACTATGGCTGCCAACTTATCTTCTAATTTTAATTCTTCTTTTTCTAACAATAAATATAAATGTTCACCTATTTTCTTATATCTTCTTGCTAAATTAGAGAATACTATTTTTATTTTTAATCATTCGTGATTTTCATGTGTTTTTTCATCTATTATAAATTCTTCTTTGTTTATTTTATTTAAATGTATATAGGTTATGTTGATATATATATTCAAGACTATATCTATTGTTGATTCTAAATTTGATATTTCTTCCTTTTGTGCATTTATTGAGATTTTACTAACTCCGACAACTATGTTATACTGTAGTCTTTCTATCCTTATTTTTAATTCTTTACGTTTTTCAGATATTATTTATTTTAATTCTTTATATTTTTGTAATTTTTGTTCGTTATTCATCTAAACAATATTTGCTATTAAATCCAAATATATACTACTATTTGAAAAACCATTTATACCAAAAACACAAAAAGACCCCTTGTTCATACCCTCACAAATTACCACATATCGAGAAAGCTTAAACCAAGATAAAAAAGCCTATAACCATATAACCAGAGCATACATAGAAAATATCCACAAAATACAGACTTATCTAAACCTTAAACCCAGAGCCACAGATATCCAAGAACCAAACACAAACTATATAACCCAAAAATTACAAGGTTACAACAAGTTAATCGCACTACCAAAAACCAACCCAAGCTTAGTTAAAACTTGTTTCAGTTATGGATTATTAAATACCGTATATACCCATGAAGGAAATGAACTAACAGATATACCAGAATTATATAGAGCATTCACCACTTATAAGAGAATAAACAAAGAAAATCTATTTTTTTATAAAGTTTTATACTGCACCAGCAGAGATATTATATGACGAGATCAAACCAGTTATACAAATTGTAAAAATAGAATTAACCAGAGATATGATAATACCGGAAGATATTGTTCAGCAGCCAGAGATACCTAAAATCGAGATACCTGATTTTTATGCAAATAAATGACTTATTGGAATATATACAATTGTTCAAGAATTAGCAAATAATTATATCAATGGAAACCCTATATGGAGCTATTGTTCAAGAGATCATCAAATGATTTATTCAAATTCAAAAGAACTACGACAAAAAGATATGGAAGATGCTAGACAATGGATTCTGACATTACTCAACCTAGAGAAACAACCAACTGCAAGAGCAATTAGGAAGTGATTTATTTCAGAAGAATTATTAACAAGATATTGTAAAATGATAGGAAACAAATATCCAGACCATCTATATTCAAGATGTAATGGAGAAGATAATATTATCCCAGAAGTTCAACTGGAATAGAAGAAGATAAGGATGACAGCTGAAAGATACACGATAAAAGATAGAAAGACACAGAACAATAATAGAAAGGTAAGAAGACAAAGCATTGAAATATGAAAATGACATATGGAGAATAATAAGACTTTGAGAAATGTTAAATACGGAAATTATGTAAACATTTACTATTCTTATTATGTAGGCTAGACTAGCCTTTTTGACTTTTCTTGTTTTTTTTTGGCACTTGCCATTTTACCTTTTTAGGACCATTATTAATCTTTTATTTTCTTGACAGATGTAAAGTAGGAATAGTATAAAGTAGTTTACACATTTTTTTTAGTCAATAAATATGTAAGCCTTCGGCAAAATTAAAGGCAAGACTTTCATGTGTTGAAAGCAAGCCTTCCTTCTTGTACACAAAAAACTTTTTGAATATTTAATAAAAAACAGATATCTTTCTAAGGAAAAGTTATGGATAAACAAAACCCAGAATTATCAAACCTACCAGAATAGGTATATTTATTTATGATTATGAATAGCTAAATTCATAAATTCCTGGCAATCATGATATGATAAAATAAGTTCATGTTAGTTACTTTATAGTAAATTATTCGAAGAATAGCATGTTAAGAAGTTTATTAGCAAAGTGGAAAAGGAGAAAAATCCCTAAGAACTATGCCATCGTAAAGGTAAAACCGGTGAGGCAAGAAAGCCATGATAGTGGAGTAGCCAGAGTAGAGGCGCTGTTTAAGGAAAAAGTATCCAAATTACCATGCTAATAGTGACCAAAAAACATATTATTTAAGAATAATCTAGTATATAGTAATCTAAAATGATCATATTTTGTTATGTGTGTGATTGAAGGGAATATTTTGAAATAGCATCATATGAAAAATGAATACTTATTTATCTGACGAAATGGTAGATAAATTTAAAATACTTGTTTTGTATGTACTTAAGGATATAAAAAATATAAATATAAGAAAAATCATATGGGAAATAAATATTTGGTAAATATTTTATGACTAGAATAAATTATATACCACACCTACCTACCCGATCTTACAAATATCTACATGCCAAACCTACACATCAACCATGATAAATTACATATATTTAGAATATTAGAAAATGGACATGAAAAATATACAATTAATAGAAAGACTAATGAAAACAAATCTAGAAAAATATATGAGAACTAAAGATACAAAATATATGGAGTTCCTTAATGAAAATATACAAGCATTATTAAGATTAAAACAAACAACCAATAAATATTATGATAAAACATTTAATAAACCATAAATTACTAAAATCCAATTCCAAGTTATCCAAGTTATTCGTAGAGACCTAAGCATCATATGAACAATATGACAAGCTATATATCTGATGAAATTAAAATACTTGTTTTATATATCATTAAAGACTTAGAAATAGAAGACATAAAGAAAATAATATGGAAAAAAATATTTCATGAAGAATCATTAAGTCTAGAATGGTTAGAAGATATGTATGATCTTAGTTTATATTATTCAGATAGTTATTACTCAGATAATAATAGTTATTATTCAGATGGATATTATACAGATTAAAAATGTTTGAATATATTAAAAGAGTTAGAGAAAAACAAAGTTGGCTATACGAAGAAATTAATTATAGAAACCAGCTTAGAAAAGAAAGAAAACAATTAAAAGAAAGATTAATTTGGATAGATAAAACCATGAAACAACTAGAATTAAAAGACAGTTTAGAATATGATTTAGACATAGAATTATTCATAGAAGAAAAAGACTTAATAATTAACGAAATAGATAACCTAGAATTTAATATTAGATATAGTACAATTAGAATAAATTATTACAAATAAATTTGCAATATTACAACTACTTTAGGATAAAATGATAAACTATGAATATTTAAAATATTGGAGATAAGATATGAAAGAAATAAGATTAACAGAAATACTTATGAGAGAGAATTTAATTGAATATTTTAGAACAGAAGATATAGAATATTTAGAATACCTTTAAAATAATATACAAGAATTACAAAGACTAAGAGAAAAACTAAAGAATATTACAGTAAATCATTTAATCAAATACCATTTAATCACCCCCCAACATATGAACATCAATAAAACTAAAATAAATAAATTAAAAATAAAAATGTTTAGAAAAGTTAAGAAACATACACACACAAATAAAAATAGATCCATTAGAGGTATAATAGATCTATTTATGTTATCCGTACCCCCAACACTTCACGAATCTCTATACTTAAGACCCGTTGGTGAGGCATAATATCCAATTTCAAACAGTTTTGGAAGACTTTTTCATTGCCTTACTTAACCAGGAATAAAACTCTTCTAATTTAAACTTAGATTGGAGAAGGAAACAACTTTCAATTTGACTTTGTATGGGAGAAGGAAACAACCTTCAATTTGAATTTGTATGAAAGAAGGAAATCAACCTCCAATTTAAATTTGTATGGGAGAAGAAAATAACCTCCAATTTGAATTTGAATGGGAAAAGGAAACAATCTCCAATTTGAATTTGGAGATGGAAGCTACCCCAATCTGAATTTATATGGGAGAAAGAAACAATCTCCAATTTGAATTTGGAGATGGAAGTTATTCCAATCTAAATTTATATTGGAGAAGAAAACATCAATAATACAACTTTATAAAAGGAGGTAGCTTCCTCACTTTTCAATATCAATTTTGGGGTTTTCAAGCCATCAACAATATTGATGTAATTTCTTTCCCTCCTACTTTTCTCTTATTTTCGTCATTTTTTCCCAGTACAATATATTAGTGGTAGAAAATTCATATCTACTTGTAGGAATATTAAAATTATGAACCATTTGATATTTTAGAAAATAGACTTCGATATCTATAACAAATCCAAAATTTAGATTTAAATTCCTTCAATATAATTTTTGATAATTTTTTGAAGTTAGCCTTGAATTTTATCATGCTGAAAATTTCAGATCTGCGCGTCTTTACTAAAACTTTCATATCTTGAAGTAGGAAGGATGAAATCACAAGCCGCTTGATTTTTATGAAACTAGACACAAAGATTTATAATATATATAAAATTTATAATTTAATACAATTGAGATATTTTCAGGTTTTATCCCGAAATCATCATTGAGTTTTGATGCATCAACAATTTCAGATTCACGCAACATCACCAAAAAAATTATATCTCAATGTGAGAGTATCAAAATTATGATACGATTGATCCTATAGATGATGGAAACATGCATATATAACATATCCAAAATTTGGATTTCAACATTTTTTTGATTTTTCTAGATGATTTTTTGAAGTTGGTCTTATATGCTGTCCGACAGAGGATTCCAGATTTGCATCGTCTCACCTAATAATTTATTTCTTGATGTGGGACCATCACCATTAAAGGGAGTTTTGATTGCCTCAAACTAGATTTTGAGGGCTTTATTTTCGTCAAGGCATCTTGTCTCAATCCAAGTTGGTGATATACAACTTTTAAGATCATGACGCTTCGATAGGTAACATCCTTTCTATTTGTGTTTTTTGCTTTCTTTCTTGTTTCCTCTTTTTTTTTTTGTTTTGTTTTTGGAGAATTGAAACAAATAGAAATATGCAATAATCGGCTTAGGGTGCGAGAGTTTAACTTCACCTCCTTCACCTTAAGTCTGAACAATTTTATTTGAAGACGGTGGACATCGACTTAATGTGCGAGAGTTTAACTTCGCCTCCGTCACTTTAAGTCCGACCAATTTTACTTGAAGATGGTGGACATCGGCTTAAGGTGCGAGAGTTTAACTTTGCCTTCATACACTCTAAGACCGACCAATTTGACTTCAAGATGCTGACTTTACAACAATCGGCTTAGGGTGCGAGAGTTTAACTTCACCTCCGTACACTCTAAGACCTTCCAATTTAACTTCAAGATGGTTCCTTTACATAACAAATCCATCAGAATGCCAGATTAAGGTGCAAAGGGACAAATCTTGTCCACCTGGATATTTTTTATATCTTTTTAAGGATAAACACGTAATAGGCCAGCTTAAGGTGCAAAGGGACAAATTTTGTCCACCTTAAGGCATGGAAATTTTGAGATCCTTTTAAGGATAAACCCGTGAGAGGCCAGCTTAAGGTGCAAAGGGAAAAATTTTGTCCACCTTAAGGCATGGAACTTTTGAGATCCTTTTAAGGATAAACCCGCTAGAGGCCAACTTAAGGTGCAAAGGGACAAATTTTGTCCATCTTAAGGCATGGAAATTTTGATATCCTTTTAAACATACACCCGCGAAAGGCCAACTTAAGGTGCAAAGGAATAAATTTTGTCCATCTTAAGGCATGGAACTTTTGAGATCCTTTTAAGGATAAACCCTCAAGAGGCTAGCTTAAGGTGCAAAGGGACAAATTTTTTCCACCTTAATGTATGGAACTTTTGAGATCCTTTTAAGGATAAACCCGCGAGAGGCCAGCTTAAGGTGTAAAAGGACAAATTTTGTCCACCTAAAGGCATGGAAATTTTGATATCCTTTAAGGATAAACTCGTTAGAGGCCCGATTAAGGTGAAAACGAACAAATCTTGTCCTCCTTAAGGCATGTAAATTTTGAGAGCCTTCTAGTTATAGGCTTGGAGAACTTTGGCATTCCAAATCCCATTGAAGAAATTCTCTTTTTTTTCGACGGGTTGCCCCCATTGAGTCACAAATATTTAGAGTAAGTCCAAAATTTAATTAGAATATTTCATACTTGGTATCCATATGGTAGATACTTGATGATAGGCGAATTTACGTGCCTATATCAATATATTTTGCCCATATTTTAGCCTAGTTTTGAGAACTAATTATGTATTTCATGCACTTTTAGTCCTTTTTCCTGTAAATGAGCTAACAAACATGATTTGGAAAGTTTCAGGTATAAATGATGCAAAATACAGCATTTTATGGCTTACTTGACGCAAAAGAAAGCTCACGAACGAAGTGGAAAGGAGCTGGACGCCTAAAGGACCAAATCTGCTGCATGGAAAATCTGTCCCGGGCTAAAACAACATTTCTGAAGACTTTGGGGACTTACAGACACAAAGCTGGATTTTTACAAAGATACATTAACCTAGTATAATTAGGTTATGTGTTTTACTATTCTATTTGGATTATGATATTGTAACCTTACCCTAGTACATTTGGGTCAAGGATTTCATTAGTATATTAGGATTTGGTTATTTATTTCATTAGCTTAGTAGGAGTAGGATAGGAGTATTATAAATACCCTATCATGCTAGAGATTTTTAATTAACTCCTCCCTTAGTGGAGAGATACAAGACATTATTCATTCTTCACTTAATTCAACAATTAATTTTCTTCCATCCCTCTCATCTTCTACCACAAACACTTCTAATCTACTCTTCTATTCATCTATTCCACAACAAGAGAATCGTTACTTGCTAGGGAATCACCAAAACCACACGCCTAAACACCCATTTCTCACGCCATCCACCATGCAAAACGTGATATCCTTCGCATTCATGGGTAACTAAACCTCTTAGTTGGGGTTATGGAAGCCAAATGAGTTACTATCTATAGCTGTGAGTTTGTGAGTTCAAGACACGTATATTGCTTATATCATTACGCTCTTCATCTTAATCTACATTCTTTGCGGTTGCAAACGCAAGAATATGCCAGTCTAATATTTAACTTGTTCGAGAGAAAGGTTATTTGTCTGGAAAAGAGATAATGTCAAGGTAGTAGGACGCCCTTTCCTATTAAAAAGCTAGTGCCGTAACTGGACTAACCTCTTGGAGAATTCATACCGTTAGACACGCTTTAAGCTCGAGAGAGTTAAAGTGAAATAGTCCTTGTTCAGGTCGAGAGACGCTTGGATTTACCATCGACTACAATTCTCTATAAGCAATTTCATGTCAAGACTCTACACACTCATAGCCGATAGAGACGTATACCTCAGAAGGTGGACATAACCCCAACGCTTCAATTCTCAATGTTTACAACTCACGTAACAATCTCTTTCTCTTTTTACTTTGCTATTTTCAGCTTTTATTTCATTACTTTGGTTACTTATTACAATCCCCCCTTCTTACGAGACTTGCACCAAAAGTCTATTAATTTTGCTTACTTGTTGGCCAAGCTATTCCCTGTGGGATCGACACCCAACCCAGGTTGGGTTCTATATTTGCAAATGACCGCTTTACACTCCCACGAGAGCTGTAGATTGAGAGTTATCAAAAATTGGCGCCGTTGCCGAGGAATACGAGTGTCAATCAAGTTCGTGATAATTACTAGACCCTTTGGTCAAAGATTCTCGTACTTTTACGTTTAGTTTTTGTTTTTGTTTATTGCAGGTTTTTCTTTTAGTGCATGCCCCATACTAGAAGTTCTGGTCAACCGTTATTACCAATCAATCTTGAACCACAACGAATTAGAAGAATAGAAGCACAAGCTGAAATCGACAGGATGGCTGCTCAACACGAGCAAGCAAGATTAGCTGCTCTTGCCGCTGCTCAAGTCCAACAACAAAACATTGATAATCCTGGACGAGCAACAAATCCTGACGATGAAGATTTAGGTGATGACGAGTTACTGAACCCTAGGCGTGATGCTGAAATTATAACACCTGCCAATCGAAGAGGTCGACAAGCTCGGTATAGGTATGATCGCCAACCTTTGCAACCAGCTTTCGACGATGATGATGATGATCTTGATGGTGCCGGAGCCACTGGAGCTATAATTCCACCACCATTAGCGCCCGGAGCCAAATTCAACATCACTAGCACCATGATTCAGTTATTGCAACTCAAGGGGTTATTTGGTGGACTAGCAGGCGATGATCCGAATATGCATCTCATCAACTTTATTTCTACATGCAAGTCTTTTGACAATCCTGGTGTTGGTCAGAATGCTATTCGATTACGTCTATTTCCATTGTCTCTGTCTGGGGAGGCAACATTATGGTTGAATGGGCTGACTCCTGATTCTATTACAAATTGGAGGCAATTGAGAGACGCTTTCCTAGAAAGATTCTTTCCGCCATCCAAGAGGGCTCAATTAAGAGATGAAATCAGCAACTTTCGTCAGCTTCCCTCTGAAGCTCTTCACGAAACATGGGAGAGGTTCAAGACAAAGCTAGCGAGATGCCCAAACCATCACATGACTAATGTTCACCTCATGGAGATCTTGTATAGAGCCTTGAATTCAGTAACTAAACCAGTGGTGGACAATGCAGCTGGAGGTTCTTTTATGGACCTTACCTTTGGTCAAGCAAGCAATATGCTAGATCGCATGACAAAACAAAGTAGAGCTTGGCATACCAGGGACTCTGAGGTAGCAAGCCCCACTTTATCTATTGGCATATCTGCAGACCAAAGAAGAAGAGAAGAAGAACGTGAACAAGACATGGCGCACATGAAAACACAATTGGATCTTTTGACAAAGAACTTATTATCAGGGAAGACCGAAAAAGTAAAAGCTGTGGCGCTGAAAGGAAGAGACGAATCTGATTCGGAAGAGGAGGCCAACTACTTAAACAATCAGGGGGGTTTCCGAGGGAATGCCCAAGAAAACCAAGGTCGGAACTATTATGATAAATCTGGAAACAAAAACCAAGGTAGTTGGAAGAAAAACAATGAAAAGAGTGGTTTGTACGTTCCCCCTGGTAAACGTGATACCACCACATCTAATTCTATGGAAGACATGATGGCTAAGTTATTAAAAGGAGTGGAAGCAACGAGCGTGGGAGTTAAGGAGGTGATTGATGATTTGTCCTCCATGAAGCAATTAGTTGATTCTCATTCCACTTCTATCAAACAAATAGAGCAGCAATTGAGCCAACTTTCAGCAGCATTCAATCAAAGAAAGGCTGGCACCTTACCTAGCGATACTGTGCAAAACCCAAGGAATGATGGGTCATGCATGGCCATCACTACCAGAAGTGGTAAGGTGCTGGAAACTTCAGAAAAAGGCAAGCAAGTGGTTAACGGAACAGCAGATATGGACGCCATACCTAGTGACGTCACAAGAGAAGAAGCCGCAACATCTACTTCCAACGTCAAGGACGTTTCACCTAGTGACGTGCAGCCTGAAAAAAATAATAAACGAAAGCAAGAGGAGAAGAAAGCCATGGAGAGAACACTTCCATACCCACCACCACCTTTTCCACAAAGATTGAAGAAGGTGGCCGATGACACTAAGTTCAGCAAATTTATGACCATGTTGAAGCAACTAACTATTAATGTTCCGTTGGTAGAGGCACTTGAACAAATGCCTGGGTATGCGAAGTTTATGAAAGATCTTTTGACTAAGAAGAGGGCAGCAAGTTATGAGCTGAAAGATGATGTGCACCATTGTAGTGCAATAGCTACTCGATCGATAGTTCAGAAGAAGGCTGACCCCGGAGCTTTCACGATTCCTTGCACCGTTGGATCTTTGGACTTTGCTAAAGCATTGTGTGACTTAGGAGCCAGCATCAACTTGATGCCATTATCAATCTACAAAAAGTTGGGGTTAGGAGATCCTACACCAACTAATATGAGGCTTGTTATGGCGGATAGGTCGGTAAAACGACCGGTTGGTATTTTATGCGATGTCTTGGTGAAGGTATCTTCATTCATATTTCCAGCAGACTTTGTCATCTTGGATTGTGAAGCAGATTCAGAGGTTCCCATAATCTTGGGACGCCCTTTCCTTGCTACGGGAAGTGTGCTCATAGATTTGAGAGCTAATGAGCTTTCATTCCGAATAAATGACGAAGTGGTTCGCTTTGATGTTTGCAAATCAATGAAGCAACCCAAAGATCTGAGTGTATTTTCTGTGGCTGATGTTGTATTTGATAATGAGAACGAGTTACTTGCTGAAGAGCAAATTCTTGATGATCCTTTGGAGGTTTCGCTCATGAAAGGAGAGAATGATGATGCTGAAATTTCTGAAGACGATATTTGTGCTCTATCGGGATTAGGGACATATCACTATACCCCCAAAAAGCTGGATCTTGATCTCAAGAATCGACCCACACCTCCAGCTAAGCCATCTATTGAAGAACCACCCACATTAGAATTGAAGGAGCTGCCAAGCCATTTGAAGTACGCCTTCTTAGGAAGCGGAAACACTCTTCCAGTCATTGTAGCAGCCGATTTGGGTGAGCAGCAAGTTGCAGCTTTTATTGCAATCTTACGCAAGTATATTAGAGCTATTGGATGGACCATTGCAGATATTATTGGTATACCACCTGGGATTTGCACACATAAAATTCAACTTCAAGAAAAGTGCACACCTACCATTGAACATCAAAGACGTCTAAACCCACCAATGCAAGAAGTGGTGAAGAAGGAGATTATCAAGTGGTTAGACGCAGGAGTCGTGTATCCTATTTCTGATAGTACATGGGTAAGCCCAGTACAATGTGTTCCCAAGAAAGGAGGTATGACGGTGGTTGCGAATGCAAAGAATGAGCTTATTCCACTCAGGCCCGTTACTGGATGGAGAGTATGCATGGACTACCGCAAGCTGAATTCTTGGACGCTCAAGGATCACTTCCCCATGCCATTTATGGACCAAATGCTAGATCGATTAGCGGGGAAAGGATGGTTTTGCTTCTTGGATGGTTATTCAGGTTACAATCAGATTTGTATTGCCCCCGAAGACCAAGAGAAGACAACGTTTACATGCCCATATGGTACTTTTTCCTTCAAACGCATGCCATTCGGGTTGTGTAATGCACCAGCCACCTTTCAACGTTGTATGATGTCTATTTTCTCTGATATGGTAGAAGACACTTTGGAGGTATTTATGGACGACTTTTCAGTTGTTGGTGAGTCTTTTGAAGCATGTTTGGCAAACTTGAGCATGGCATTGCAAAGATGTGTAGAGTTCAACCTTGTGCTGAATTGGGAGAAGTGCCACTTCATGGTAAAAGAAGGAATCGTTCTTGGGCACAAGATTTCCGAAAGAGGAATAGAGGTTGATCGCGCCAAAATAGAGGTAATTGAGAAGCTACCACCTCCAATTTCGGTGAAGGGAGTTCGTAGTTTTCTTGGCCATGCTGGGTTTTATCGTAGATTCATTAAAGACTTCTCCAAAATTTCTAGTCCATTGTGCAAACTATTGGAGAAAGATGCGAAGTTTGACTTTAATGATGATTGCTTAAAGGCATTCGAATGCCTTAAAGAAAAACTCATTGAAGCCCCTATCATGGTAGCACCAGATTGGACGCTCCCGTTCGAAGTCATGTGTGATGCTAGTGGTGTATCCGTTGGTGCTGTTCTTGGACAGAGAAAGGAGAAATTATTTCATCCTATCTACTATGCGAGTAAGGTCCTTAATGAAGCCCAAAGGAACTACACTGTTACTGAACAAGAGCTCTTAGCGGTTGTGTATGCGTTTGAGAAGTTCCGTGCCTATCTATTGGGTACTAAGGTGATCGTTCATACAGACCATGCAACTCTTAGGTATCTAATGACAAAGAAGGATGCAAAACCAAGGCTGATTCGATGGGTATTACTGCTGCAAGAGTTTGATTTCGAAGTCAAAGATAGAAGAGGTTGCGAGAACCAAGTGGCTGATCACCTATCCAGACTTGAGAATGAGTATGTGGTGCAACCAGAAAATCAGATTGATGATGCATTCCCTGACGAGGAGATACTAGCAACAACAATGGAGAAATTACCATGGTATGCCGACTTTGCAAATTTCGTGGTGAGTAATGTGTTACCTTCTAATTTATCTTACCACCAAAGGAGGAAGTTTATGCATGACGTTCAGCACTACTATTGGGATGAGCCTTATTTGTTTCGAAGATGCACGGATGGTATCATTCGACGATGTATATCCCATGAAGAAATGCTTACTATATTGGAAGCATGCCACACTTCGCAAGTTGGAGGACATCATGCAGGGAATCGAACGGCAAGAAAAGTCTTGCAAAGCGGTTATTATTGTCCTACAATATTCAGAGATGCATATGACTATGTGCGAAGGTGTGACCAATGCCAACGTCAAGGTGCTATTTCAAAACACCATGAAATGCCCATGTCCAAAATTCTGGACGTAGAACTCTTTGATGTGTGGGGTATTGATTTCATGGGTCCATTCGTGAATTCGTTTGGAATGAAGTACATCTTGGTTGCTGTGGATTATGTATCGAAATGGGTGGAAGCTGTAGCATTGGCCGACAACGAAGGAAAGCGTGTTGTAGCGTTTTTAAAGAAGAATATCTTCTCTCGCTTTGGAGTACCTCGTACTATCATAAGTGATGGAGGATCTCACTTTTGCAACAAGCTATTCAAATCTGTATTGGCCAAGTATGGAGTCAAGCAACACAAGGTAGCTACGCCTTATCATCCCCAAACTAGTGGACAAGTTGAGGTTTCCAACCGCGATATCAAGCAAATCCTTGCCAAGACGGTTAATGCGAATAGGAAGGACTGGTCTCGAAAGCTAGATGATGCACTATGGGCGTATAGGACTGCATTCAAGACACCCATTGGCATGTCACCTTATCAGCTAGTTTATGGGAAAGCTTGTCATCTACCCATCGAGCTTGAATACAAGGCATTGTGGGCATTGAAGCACTTGAATCTGAATTGGGATGATGTGAAGAACCTGAGGTTGGAGCAGCTGAACGAACTAGATGAATTTCGTCTCCATGCATATGAAAGATCAGATTTATACAAAGAGCGGATGAAGAAGTATCATGATCAGCGGATTGTTCGACGAAACTTCCAAAAAGGTGACATGGTACTACTCTTTAATTCCAGACTCAAGCTCTTCCCAGGTAAGTTAAAATCGAAATGGTCTGGTCCATTTAAAGTCATCCAAGTCTACTCGTCTGGAGTAGTCGAATTGGAAAACAATGAGGGTGTTATCTTCAAAGTGAATGGCCAACGTGTCAAGCCATATATCGGTCCTCTTGACTCGTTGAATGACATGGCCATCACTTATCTCGACGAAGTCTAAGTACTCGAGATTAATACGTCGAGCCACGACAATAAATAAGGCGCTAGATGGGAGGCAACCCATCGTTTTATCGTTTTGTCATTTTATTGTTTTATCGTTTTAGTATTTTTTCTTTTTGATAAATGAAAATCCAAAAATAAGAGTCGTGCCACGACCAAAACTAAGGCGCTTGGTGGGAGGCAACCCATCGTACTAATCGTGTTCATTTGTTTTGAGCTAATATAGGTGCAAGAAGTATGCAACGAGGAGATTGATTTCAATTGACGATTTGGTCGCATTGTATGGTAAAGTCGGTAAGTTAGGAATGGTGATGCATAAGGCTATGAATTGAGTCTTTCTCACGTCATAATAGGCTTCGAGGAAGGCTAGGCCTTGGTAAAAATAGGCCACGAACGATGCACAACCTATTCTATAGCCTAAGGACTCGGAATCTAGTGTGCTATACACTATGCGCCGCCTATTCCTAGGTATGCTTTTGACTATGCGCCGCCTATGCTATGGCATTTGAGATACTGAGACCAAATGCCATAGACTATGCGGCGCATATGTCTAGAAATGCCATAGACTATGCGGCGCATATGTCCCATTATGCCATGGACAATGCGCCGCATATGTCATTGATATGCCGAGAGATATGCGCCGCATATGTGGTGATCTTGTCCCCAAATCCGATTGTAAATGGGTCATAACCCGACCCATACTCTTCCTATATAAAGGGGACTTGGTTTTATAACACAACCACATTAGAAACAACCCTAAAGGCGCCGCATAACACTCCAAATCCTCTCAAAATTTTCTTCCTTTGTTTTTCCAATTCACAACAACTTCTCCACAATCTTCAAGCAAGTAAGTACTCTCTTATTCTTCATCTATTTATCGTAAGTACTACGTTGCTATGCTTATTATAAATTGCTAAATCATATGAGATTGATGGTGATGTTCATGTGTTTGGATAATTGTTGCAAAATCGTGTGAGTGAATATCTACGTAGGGAATTCTTGACTTGTTTCCGACTTGAATTTTGCTCCGATAGCATTGTTATGATAATTGCTGAATTGATATGGCTATGAATATTGCTTAAGATTGTTGGTTGGATGCTTACATGATAGACTATCCCGGCCATCGGGATAAGGTTATAGTGCCTATCGACTTAGGAGGTTGTGCTTGTTGTAAGAATAATGATTCCATGTGGTAACCCCTAGGTTGTAGTGTTGCTATATCCACCATGAAAGTAGTCCAATGGCTGCAAATAAGTGATGTAATGCTGATTTTCTTGTCGGAATACAATCCTAAAACGTATGTCGACGAAATCTGAGTACTCGACCACTTTCACTTCACTGATTTGTGTTAACAAGATTAAGTGTGGAGTGGTACCCCTAATGCTTGCATATAGATTGTATAAAGTGAGATTGTGCTGCAACTAACATTATTTCTAGTCTCAGGTACAATGGCACCTAAAGCAAAGCAAGGCAAGGAGAAGGCTACCACGTCCCGAAAGGACAAGAAGAGAAGTCGAAAAGACCAAGGAGAATCATTTTCAGCACACCTACCACGAAGAATGTTCGGAATAAAATGGGTTCTTGTGGAAGAAGCCAAGGCATGGTACAGCAGCAACAAAGAAAAGAAATATGTGCACGTCGACTTGATCAACAAGGAGACCTTAGCAAAGAAGGAGCCGCAAATGTTGGCTAAAATAATGGCTTTGAAGCTAGATTTCATCTTCCGAGACATGGGAGAGTGCAATCTTGACTTGACAAGAGAGTTTTATGCCAACTGGTCGCCAAACACAACAGGCAACGAAGTCAAAATTCGGGGCCAAGTGTTACAGCTTACAGCGGATTGGATCAACTCTTTTCTTGGCCTACCTTCGGTCGACCCTGCACCATACAAAGAGCTGTACAGCAGGCCTCCTTACAGAGCAATAAGACACACGCTTTGTGGAAGCAGATCTATGGCAAGATGGGACAGACATAAGGAAACAGGCCGTCACAACACCTTCCCCTATGCTCCACTAAATAGGGAAGCAAGAATCTGGATGCGCATTGTCAACTCATGCCTTATTCCTGGGACGCAATACACAAAGATATCGAGAGATAGAGTGTGTTTGGTTTATGCGTTAATGATGAATGTCCCTATCAACTTTGGGGCAATCATTCGATCTACCATGAGGAAGGCCAGACTCCACCGAAGGTCCCATTTCACATTCGGCAATTTGTTGACAACAATGTTGCGGAAGGAGGATATAGAAGAGGAACCAGCTGACCACAAACTCCAACATAACCCAAAGAAGGTTGACCTCACCAAGGTCAAAGATGCTGAAACAACGCATGGAGTCAACCTTACTACTGCGGAGAGACATGCTCGTGATGAGAGTTTCTTCCGTCATCTCTATGGCATGACACGATTCACTATGATGAGTGGTGGACGTATTCCAACTGCTGAAGAGCTCCAACAGCTGGACCACGACTAGCCAATGAACAGGCATGCCCGGGAGATGTGTGGAGTGGGCGTATATTTTGAGGAACCTCTTGACGATGACGTGCCAACTGATGATGATAGACGCTTGCCTGATTCTGATGATGAGGAGAACTCTGACGATGACTCTTATGATGATTCAGATGAAGGGGGTATGACCCCCGACATTGATGAGGAGTCCGACTAAACCAGGTTCTTCGCATTTATTTTCCACTGAGGGCAGTGTCCCGTCTAAGTGTGGGGTGGCAGAATCTGCATGCTATACTTCTTTGTTTGCACCTATGTTTGTATGTTTGCTTGTTTACTTTGTTTTTTTTTAGTCCATTTTTTTTTTCGTTTGACGTTTTTTTTATTTTTTAGGAGTAAAATTTTTCTAGCTACGTATGAAATTATTTTGATAGGCAGCATGAGATTAGAACAAGAGTATGTGCTACAATTGTGACTATTGAGACATTTAGGCTCTAGTTGTGACTTATTATGTGATATTGTGTGACTCAATTCCTTCACTTGTGGGACGAGAGTCTATATTACTTCTAAACAAGTCGACCATGTGCCTTGTGTGTGTGAGATAATAGTATATTCTATGTTTGTGGCTGATGCTAGAACTTGCCTGGTATGTATGCAAAGCGAAAATAAGGAGTGTAAGTTTAGGATATGATTTAGGCATTTCTTTGGCAACCTATACATGTTTACCTTCAGTTTTACCTACCCATGTACATCATCCTAGTTAACCCTTTTGAGCCTTTAGCCTATTTCTTTGACAACCTTGTATGTAAGCCTAATCCATTTTTTTTAAGACCGTAATTTGATCCAAATTCCTAAGTGCTTTAAAGTGAAAAAGTCATGTGACTACATAAGAGGAAATTGGGTGAGTATGATGCTTTAAATTGTAATGGTGCTTGAATGTGTTATGAAAAAGAAAGTGCTGTCATAAGAGGTATGTTGTGAAAAGAAAAAGGAAAAGAAAGCTGAAAAGTGAGTTGTGCTTAAAATTGAAAAACAAAAGAGGAGAACAAGGGTGGTGGAACAAAAGAAAGAAGAAAGGTTGAAAGAAGAAAGTGTCAATGATACAATGTGATGTATTAAAGTGCTTAGGAACTTAGTCACTATTCCTGGCCAAAATAGTTGATCCTACCCGTCCCTTAGCCTACATTACAACCATCAAAAGACCTACTTGATCCTAATCTTAACATTCCGATATTTTGTAGAGTACTACATTAAAGGCAAGCTTATGGTCATTAGTTGCTACATATGAATTCTTTGTGAGAGTGAGAGCAAGGACATTTTGACACCCATGTTTGAAAAATATGCTATATTTGTGAGTGATTATGGGTACTATATTGTGAGACACACATGGTTGATGAGTTTTGGATAGTTGTATATGATTCTAGGTACCTTAACGTTTGCATGCGAGCTGATCACCATCACGAGTCTATGCTTGAGGTTAAATTGTTTCTACTTATAATCGAAAAGCTACTCTTTGTTGATAATTTTTGTGCTTGTCTTGATAAATGTTTTGTGTTGTTGCTGTAAAAACCTTAAGTCGATGTTTAGAAGGACATGATATGTTGTTCGAGGACAAACAAAGCTTCAAGTGTGGGGTGTTGATGATAGGCAAATTTACGTGCCTATATCAATATATTTTGCCCATATTTTAGCCTAGTTTTGAGAACTAATTATGTATTTCATGCACTTTTAGTCCTTTTTCCTGTAAATGAGCTAACAAACATGATTAGGAAAGTTTCAGGTATAAATGATGCAAAATACAGCATTTTATGGCTTACTTGACGCAAAAGAAAGCTCACGAACGAAGTGGAAAGGAGCTGGACGCCTAAAGGACCAAATCTGCTGCATGGAAAATCTGTCCCGGGCTAAAACAGCATTTCTGAAGACTTTGGGGACTTACAGACACAAAACTGGATTTTTACAAAGATACATTAACCTAGTATAATTAGGTTATGTGTTTTACTATTCTATTTGGATTATGATATTGTAACCTTACCCTAGTACATTTGGGTCAAGGATTTCATTAGTATATTAGGATTTGGTTATTTATCCCTATCATGCTAGAGATTTTTAATTAACTCCTCCCTTAGTGGAGAGATACAAGACATTATTCATTCTTCACTTAATTCAACAATTAATTTTCTTCCATCCCTCTCATCTTCCACCACAAACACTTCTAATCTACTCTTTTATTCATCTATTCCACAACAAGAGAATCGTTACTTGCTAGGGAATCACCAAAACCACACGCCTAAACACCCACTTCTCACGCCATCCACCATGCAAAACGTGATATCCTTCGCATTCATGGGTAACTAAACCTCTTAGTTGGGGTTATGGAAGCCGAATGAGTTACTATCTATAGCTGTGAGTTTGTGAGTTCAAGACACGTATATTGCTTATATCATTACGCTCTTCATCTTAATCTACATTCTTTGCGGTTGCAAACGCAAGAATATGCCAGTCTAACATTTAACTTGTTTGAGAGAAAGGTTATTTGTCTGGAAAAGAGATAATGTCAAGGTAGTAGGACACCCTTTCCTATTAAAAAGCTAGTGCCGTAACTGGACTAACCTCTTGGAGAATTCGTACCATTAGACACGCTTTAAGCTCGAGAGAGTTAAAGTGAAATAGTCCTTGTTCAGGTCGAGAGACGCTTGGATTTACCATCGACTACAATTCTCTATAAGCAATTTCATGTCAAGACTCTACACACTCATAGCCGATAGAGACGTATACCTCAGAAGGTGGACATAACCCCAACGCTTCAATTCTTATTGTTTACAACTCACGTAACAATCTCTTTCTCTTTTTACTTTGCTATTTTCAGCTTTTATTTCATTACTTTGGTTACTTATTACAATCCCCCCTTCTTACGAGACTTGCACCAAAAGTCTATTAATTTTGCTTACTTGTTGGCCAAGCTATTCCCTGTGGGATCGACACCCAACCCAGGTTGGGTTCTATATTTGCAAACGACCGCTTTACACTCCCACGAGAGCTGTAGATTGAGCGTTATCAATACTGTAGGAACATATATATATATATTGACACTCATGCAACTGAACTCAGAATGAAATTCTAAGCGCCTACGTACCTCAGTAAAGAGGATCAAGTCACAACGTAGTTCTAGGTGAGTGCTTTGTTTTTCTTTTTTTTTATGTCCTAACTTTTGCCTAGGCCACCTCTCTCAAGATTTTCAACCTAGTAGACTTTTATTTTTTTTTGAACTGTACACAGTTTATAGTCTTGCGGGTCAGGAGTGGACATGCAGTTTATACTCGTGCCTTAAGGAGTGTACATGCAGTTTATACTCGTGCCTTAAGGAGTGTACATGTAGTTTATACTCGTGCCTAAGGAGTGTAAATATTCCTTCAAGGATAGTACTTCTTCAAGAACTTGGCATTGATGGGACCAATCCTCACACCGTTTACGTCGATAAGCTTGTAAGCACCATTTGAATATGCCTCTTGTCGACATATGGTCCATCCCACTTCGGGGTGAATTTATCCCCAGACTTATGAGAAGTGATAATGGGCCTTCTTACCGCAAGGACTTTATCTCCAACTTAGAAGCACCTCAAGCGAACTCTTTTGTTGAAGGAATGAGATAGCCGAGCTTGATAACATTTAAGATTTTGTTAAGCCTCCAGCCTTTTCTCATCAAAAGCTTCTAACTTCGTAAGACACAACTTAGCATTTTCTTCATCGGTCAGCCCTTCTTGAATATCCAGTCATAAAAAAGGTATTTAACGCTCAAGTGGTAGGACTGCTTCAAGTCCAAAAGCAAGCGAGTATGGGTTTCTTGCGTCGGTGAACGGTAAGTTGTCCTATATGCCCATAAAGCTTCTTCCATTCTCTTATACCAGTCTCATTTGGATTTGGAGACGACTTTCTTTAATAAGTTGCAGAAAGTCTTATTAAAGGTTTCAGCTAGACCATTGGCGGCAACATGATATAATGAAGACTTGTGCTGCTTGAAGCCAAAGAGTTCACAGATCTTGTTCATCAACTTGTTATCAAATGGCTTGCCGTTGTCAGTTATTATTTACTGAGAAATTCCAAAACGGTAGATGATATTCACTTAGATGAAGTTTGCAACATTTTCTTTCTTTACTTCCTTGAGAACAACAGCTTCAGCCCATTTTGAGAAGTAATCTATCGCGGCCAAGATGTATAAGTGTCTGCTAGAAGACTTTGGTAGTGGAACAACAACATCCATTCCCCAAGAATTGAATGTCCAAGACGCTACAGTTGGATGTAGTACCTATGGAGGTTGATGTATGAAATTTGCATGGAATTGGCATGCTTTACATCTTCTAGCATAGTCCAAGCAGTCTTTCACCATCATTGGCCAGTAATATCCCATCTTTTTAATGTGAAAATGGAGCTTCGGTCCAAACTGATGTGATCCACAAACTCCCGAGTGCGCTTCTTGAAAACCTTAAATTGCTTCTTTCTCTCCCAAACACCGTAAGAGTACTCCTTCAAATGATTTTCTGTACAGTGTTTCTTTTTAGTAAAGGAAGCGAGGTGCACGACAACGAATGTCAGTCTTTCTCCTTGGATCTTCTGGAAGTAACCCATAACATAAGTAATCAATGATAGGTTGTCTCCAATCTTCTTTTATAGCTTCAGAAATGGCAACGAGGTATTCAATCTTGTTTTCTATATCTTTATTTGACGGCGGTACTACCCATTCTTAGCGGAAAGTAACTTGGGTCTGATTTGGAAGAGTCAGGGTTGAGGCCAGAGCAGCTAGGGCATCGGCTTAATTATTTTCTCTCCTTGGAACATGTTGGAGGGTTACTCCTCCAAGACACCCCATCAACTTTTGTGCATAATCATGATATGGTCGTAGCTCAGGCTTTCTAACTTCATAGCTTCCCAAAAACTGCTTGATCACCAATTGGGAGTCACCAAAGACTTTAATTGCAGTTGTTTTATGTCAACTGCCATCTCAAGTCAAAGTATTAAAGCTTGATATTTAACAATATTATTAAAGCAATGATTTGTTAGGGTAAAAGAGTATGGGATGACCTCTTCTTGTGAAGTGACAAACACCACACCGGCGCTAGCTCTATCTTGATGTGCAGCACCATCAAAGTACATTTTCCATGGGGGTATAACTTCAACAAACATTGCATCTTCATTAGAAAGTTCATCGCTCAGCTCCCAGTCATCAGGTATTGGGTGATCTGCCAAGAAGTCATCCAATGCTTGTCCTTTTACAGCTTTTTGGGGAATGTACACAATCTCAAACAGTTGAAATTGAAGGTACCATTTTGCAAGTCGATCACTAAGGACTGGTTTCAATATTACAAACTTGATGGGATTTTCCCTAGACACAAGACGGACAACATGAGCTTGAAACTAGTGTTTTATCTTTTGAATTGAGAAAGCCAATGCCAAACATAACTTTTCAATTGGAGAATACTTTAGCTTATTCTACGTCATTATTCTGCTCAAATAGTAAAGCGAGTTTTCTTTGCCTTCACTATTTTCTTGAGCCAGTAGTGCTCCAACTGACTTTTCTTGTACCGCGATGTAGAGTATCAATGGTTTCCCAGGTATGGGTGCCGCAAAAACTGGTGGATTTATTAAGTATGATTTGATACTCTCAAAGGAATTAGTACAAGCTTGGTCCCATTCGAAGGGAGTGTGCTTCTTCGTGAGATGACTAAATGGTTGACATTTTTTGGCCAGGTTTGAGATGAACTTCCTTAAATATGCTAGCCTTTCTTGAAGGCTTTTTAACTCATGAATATTTTGAGGCTTGGGCATCTTTAAAATCGCATCGACCTTGTCTTGATCAATTTTAATTCCTCAATGTCGCACAATAAAGCCAAGAAACTTTCCAGAAGTAACTCCAAAGGTAAACTTCAATGGATTCATCCTATGTTGATATCTTCGTAACTCGAATACCATTCTTAGGCCTTTTAAGTGGTCATCTCTCTTTCTTGACTTCACCACTTGATCATCCACATAACATTCAATATTTTTATGGATCAGGATATCAAAGATGTTCTGCATAGCCCTTTGATAAGTGGAACCAACATTCTTCAAACCAAAAGGCATCACCTTATAGCAATAAATACCTTTGGGCATACGAAATGCAGTGAGTTCTTCATTCTTTGGCACTATACGGATCTGATTGTAGCCGGATGAACCATCCATGAAGGACATTATCTCATAAACAGTAGTGACATCAATCATCAACTCTAGTATGGGGATTGGAAAGTAATCCTTAGGGCAGGCGTTGTTAAGATCCCAAAAGTCGACACAAACTCGAATTTGACCATTCTTCTTTCGTACTGGAATAATACTTAAAATCCATGTGGGATATTTGAATTCATGAATAAATCTCGCTTCAATGAGTTTGTTAACTTTATTTTCAATCAAAGGAACTTACTCCGACCTAAATCATCTTTGGGCTTGATTAACAGAATGGGCACCATTCTTGACCTCCAACTGATGGACCACTACTTTTGGATCTAAGCCATGCATTTCCTTATAGCTCTAGGAGAAGACATCCATATATTCTTTAAGTATTTCCATATAAGAGATTTCATCCTTCACTTCTAGAAATGCACTATGGTAAGTTGGTCTTGGGTCTTCATCGGTTCTAAGATTAACTTCCTTCAAGGGATCTATTATGGACTTTATTCCTTCTTCAAGTTGCGATGGAGCATCTCCAACATCTTCTTCCTCTTGAGGATCATCATTGTTGACGGATATATGATAACACCAAAAAGGTATCTTCTATCTCTTCATCAACCTTTATTTGAGATGAGACATCTTTCTTATTCTGGGTCATAACATGATATGAAGAGCCACCACTCTATTTATCTTCTTCGCATTTCTTGGTATAAACCATATTTGCGTCTTTGCTTTTAGCACCTCGTTGCGTGAAACTACCAGTTTCGTTTGTTGCTTTATTCTAGAGGGAATATAACTTTGGAAATCCTTCTGTATTTTAAGTGAAGAGTGCATCATCATGCTTTGACAACTCCTCTTATGCTTGTTGCTTTTCTTCTTATTTAGAGGTCCAACCTTTCAAACATATAAGTTCTTACAGTTGACCCTCCAAGTCGGTCAAATACAAAGGGTCTGTTATTAGCAACAATAGATTCTTCTTCCACGGTGATGTAATTACTGACTGCCCTTCTTATGGAGATGCAAATTAAAAGTGGCTGCGTGTATCCTAGGCCTTCATGTTCCCTCCTGGTTGTACCCTCCGACGAAAGTTTGCCCAACCTTGATGTCTCATTAGGATTGTATCCAGCCTTTACAAATAGCTTATATGCATTTAGGTCAAAGCCTTCTTTCATCCACTTCGTAGGGAGTGTCAAATCTTGTAGCAGATTTTGAGCCACAGACTTTCCAAGAAGTCTTGAGAATAGATTTATTACATAAATATTCTTGATAGGTAAAGTTAGCCCCTTTAGCACATTATCTTGAGAATTCGATAGGTGATCTTTCTCTTTCTTTACCTTCGGTATGTAGCGATGAATGAGAGTTGCCTTCTTTTACGTAGAAGCGACAATTTCTTTATTTGAAATAGAGAGAGACTTCTTGGTGGCAACTTTTTCGACAGTCACCGCGGCCTTCTTAGATGCAAGATCATTACACTTGGTCTTGGTGACATCTTCAACCTTCTTCTCATCCACAACATGATTCTTTAGGTAGAATTTTGCATTAGCGAAATGTGACTCAGCTTTAGTGAATGGCTTGTCATCAGCAACTATATTTCTTTCCAATCCGCCTTCGAGGTACTTCAAACATTGATAGTAAGAGGATGAAATAATTTTGTTCCCGTGCACCCAAGGCATACCAAGCAATATATTGTATGAATTTTTGGCATCGATCACATGAATTAATGGGTTTGATTGAAAATCATTCATACAAATCCCCAACTTGATACATCCCATGGACCTTAAGCCCCCTTGGTTGAAGCCTTGGATCATTATATGGCTTTCGACTAGTTCGCTACTAGCGATTCCAAGTTTCTTCATCATGCGGATAGGCAGGATGTTGACTTCAGATCCCTCATCTATTAAGATTTTATTGATTATCTTTCTTAGAATTTGACCCACCATTTATAAGGGATGGTTATGTAGGGCCTCACCAAGCAGAAGATCATTATTTGTGAATGTGATTTTTGTATCATATACATATGCCTCTTGGCCAAGAGGTTCAACAAGTGGTTCAGAGGATGACGGAACTTCTATGGGTATATTTTCACCCTTTGCCCCCTCTTTGGCAGTATGAAAATAGGATTCCTCAAGGTTAACTTGGGCAGTCTTTACACGAAACCAACTCGGTAAGAATTCTTCTAAAGTCACTAGATGCCAAGATTTTAGGTGGTGAAGTTCCACCACCCTCTTCTTCTTTGGAAGTTCAACCAACTTTTGTTTCTTTGGTTTCTTCACCATTATCCTTCTTGTTAGTTGCTTGGATGACTCCTTTTGTAAACTCATCTTCTTGTGTATGCATCTGGTCACCAGAGTCCAACCTTCATCATCACCTTCGTCAACTGAAGGCTTCTTATTGTGCTCTTTGACACATATTTAAACTGGGTCGAGTGAGCCAAAAGTGATAGAGATTTGATGAGAATTGGCCGTTTCATCATTAAAGAAGATCTTCTTCTGTTTCATCATCGAAGAAGATCTTCTTCTCTTTTGCCAGTTGCATGACTTTATCTTTAAATACAAAGAACTTTTCTAGAGGATGACTTACAAGCCTATGATATTTGCCGTAATTAGGGTCATTAGTGCTTCCAGCTTTGTTGGGATGCTTCATCTCTCAGAGTTCAATGAGCTTATACTCAAGGAGTTCATCAAAAATATCAGCAACATTAGAATCAAGGAAGGGATATTCCTTTTATTGCATTTCCTTTAAGGTTTTCTGATTCGAACGTGCTCCAGAAGTTGTCTTCACACTTTGCTTCTTGCTCACCTTTGTGGTGACCTTCACAGGAGACACATCGACATTCATGGACTCCTTATTGTCATTTTTGGGGACAAACTTGCCCCATCTTTTGGGCTTCTGCTTATCCGTTCCCCTTCGAGGGTCATGGATAGGCGCTGATCCCTTTCCAGTAGAAGAAATTCTTAACTCCATATCATGAGCACGGGTAGCTAGCTCTTTAAAAGATTTAGGCTTAATGCCTTGCAAGATGTAGAGAATCTCCCAGTGCATTCTTTGGACGCACATCTCTATTGCAGAAGCTTCGTTGAGCCTATCTTTGCAGTTTAGGTTAGCATTTCTCCATCGATTGATGAAGTCAATGACTGGTTCATCCTTTCTTTGTTCGGTATTTGTGAGCTCTACCATGCTCACTGTACGCCTTGTGCTATAAAAGTGATTTAGGAACTCGTGCTCCAATTGCTCCCAGCTATCGATGGAGTTAGGCTCGAGATCCGTATACCAATCAAAGGTGTTTCCCTTTAGGGAAAGAACAAACTTTTTGACAAGATAGTCACCTTAATTTCTAGAATTATTACATGTCTCAACAAAGTGTGAGACATGCTGTTTTGAGTTCCCTTTGCCCTCAAATTATTGAAATTTTGGGGGTTGATAGCCGATAGGCATTTTGAGGCTATCTATCCTCGTAGTGTATGGCTTATCATATGCGAGAAAAGACTTGGTGACAACATCATACTTGTCTTTGAGGGTCCTTTCAATGAATTCCCTCAATTGCCCAATCGGGATCATTCCCTTAGAAGAAACTTGCACCTCTTTAGTCAGTGGTGTTTGTTTCACAGGATTTTCTGTCTCATGAACCTCTGGAGATTTTCTGGGCGTATGGATAGACTCTCCATCTATCAGTCCTTACACCCTATCCGCTATCTTATCAATTCAAGCATTTTGATTCTGAACATATTTGGTTAGGCTCTCAATTGCCTTTTTCAGATTCACAAGTTGCTCTTCCATAGACGAGGTATCAGTCACCATTTCTTGCATGATCACGGGAGATATTGGAGAGTAGCATGGATTATCGCATAAGTTGATCTTTGGAGTGCTCAACTTATGCGGTGTAGTTGGAGATGATGAGTTGCTTGAACGATCATCTCTCTTTGCGCCAGAGTATTTGGAACCAGAATGCTCAAGTAGAGCTAAAGTCTTCTTAAGCAATTCGGCCACACTGCTTCCTCCTTCTGAAGCACTTGCATTGGACTTTATTCCTTTCGGGGTTAAAGATTAAAAAGCTGGAGTTGGCGTGGACGACAATGGATGTATTTGTTGTCCTAGAAAGCTTGCCTTGCTCCTTGTGACAGCTCCTGAGCTTCCGAAAGTAACACCAAGGATGCTTTCTACTTCAGCAGAGAACTTTGAGTCAGCAGCCTTGGAAGCAGTTGATTGAGAGTTGACCTTCTTGGAAGTCATTTCAGTGTTGTTGAAGTTTGAAATAGAAAAAGTTGAGATGAGAGTTAGAGATTGTCCCATTGGGTCTGCCGGAATTTGCTGGACAATAAAAATTTTGAGGCCGAAAAATAAATAATCGAGACAAGAAAAATATTGCAACAATCAATTTATTGATTTCAATGTGCGAGTATTACAATCTCTATGAATCCTCCGATTCGCCTTTTCAAATATAAATTCAAAGGCTTAAAGCTTAATCTTGAATTTGAACTTTATTTGATGGACTTGAGGGATTTGATCTTGACTTGTGCTTGAATTCAAGGGCTTTGGATCTTGTTCGTGAATATTGTGGTCCCGATCTTGAATCTTGATGAACTTTATTTGAATGCTTGAGCTTTTTAGAGAAATTGCGGCATATGATCCGCGAACTTTCTCTTGCTACTTGTTAGAGTTTTGGAGGGGTCTTTTTTTCTGAATTATGAGGCCCCTATTTATAGTTGTAGGAAAGGAAGAGTCATGATGAATATGAAATTCCTTTGACCAATCAGATTTAAGTGATGGCGCCTTTTATGAGCTTTTATTTCATAGGTCTGCTGCATCAGTTTGACATGTGGCACGATCCTATTGGCTCTTTCACTTGACTTGGCATGTCACGTCTTTTGACACGTGACACTTTTTTGGGCCTCTAGAATATGACAATATCTTAGGCTTAGTAAAGTGGGCTCATCATTTGTAGCCCAAATTAATCGACTAACCCAATAAATATTGGACCTTATTTAAATCCATATCTATTTGGACTTAAATAATTAATTCAATTATATTAACCCGCAATATTTATTTGAAACTAATATATTTTGAATTAATATAATCCAAATTTTGTACGGATTTAAATTTAATAAAATTGCATCGCCCACAGGCACGTACAACATTTGATTATTTAAAATTAAATGATTTTGTCTATTGTGGAGATTTTTAATAAAGCATAAAAATTCAAATAACTTTACAAAACTCTTTCACGCTTTAATATAATAATGTAAACATAAATATATGCACATATATATTTTACCACCATAAGTTTCAAGTGGTTGATGGATCATCAATTTTGCATTTGATATATAGTACCTCTTTTCCTTGTTGCCACAGGCTAAGAGATACACATCAATTTAAATCATATTTGTGTTATGATTATTTTTCTAATATTTAAAATCTTTCCTTGTTTTTAAGTCAAATCTTTACAAAATCATTGTTGCATTATTATTACAAACTTAAATCTTTTAAAAATCTTGTACTTCTTAAATTTTTCTTATTCTAACAGTTTTATATTTATTTCTAAATTTTTCAAATCTTCTTAAAATCAAATTTAGTTGATTTATAATTCTTAAATTAATGGTAAACATATTTGTTGTCATTTGATGAATTTTAATAAGGAAAGGTTTCATCATAAATATATTTAATTAATTTTCAACTCTTAAATTAGGAAAAATAGTGAAATTCTGATGACTTCTAATAAGGAAAGGTTTTACCATAAATATATCTAATTAATTTTCAATTCTTAAATATTAGAAAAAAATAGTGAAAAGACGACGACAACAACAACAACAAACCCAGTGTATTCCCACCTAGTGGGGTTCGGGGGGGGGGGGGGTAAGATGTACGCAGTCCATACCTCTACCTCTAAAGAAGTAGAAAGGCTGTTTCCTATAGAACCCCGGCTCAAGACACGAGACACCACACAAATACATAGTAAAGCACAAAACAGGATTTCATAACATAAATACGGCACCCATAAGTAATAGAAAACAGAGGCAAGCACCCAGATTCGTAATAAAACATGGAACATGGAATCATAACAAGAATAATACCCCCACCAGGTAATTCCCTACACTAGCGATCCAAACTGGCCCTAGTCTTCTGCCCTAATTCGCGACCTCCATACCTTCCTATCTAGGGTCATGTCCTCGGTGAGCTGTAACTGGTCCATGTCCCGCCTAATCACCTCACCCCAGTACTTTTTCGGCCTACCCCTACCCCGCCTAAAACCTCGGTGAAAAGACTATTTTGTCTAAAGCAAATACTTTTAATAAAGGGTAAAAATTTCAAACAACATTTCTAAGGCCCTCCACATATTTAATAAATTATAGATATAGATTATAGATATAGAATAGATATAGATTATAGATATAGATTATATATTATAGATATAGATAGATATAGATATGATTTAAAATTAGTTTTAGATATTTGTGTGATTACAAATCAGTTGATTAAGAATAAAAGGGAAAATTTAAGTTAAATTCATTCTAATAATAGAAAG
This sequence comes from Capsicum baccatum var. pendulum, assembly GCA_030864225.1. Lineage (NCBI taxonomy): Eukaryota > Viridiplantae > Streptophyta > Magnoliopsida > Solanales > Solanaceae > Capsicum > Capsicum baccatum. The sequence goes on along the minus strand of CM061560.1, from coordinate 234,656,403 downwards.
TTACATTCTTTTTGAGACGAACAAGGAAAATGTATACATAAATTGGGACAAAAAAAATACATAATAAACTTACAAATCAAGCTTTAAAACCATAGTTCCTCAAAAATTATCCACTACATGTTTTATTTTTGCATATACGACAAATTATGAATCAGATTTAGTAGACAATCTATTAATTTTTTAATAATGAGATCACAAGCAACATAATTAATTCAAACCACTTTAATCCTTGATAATGTGAATGTAATGGAAATGCCATTAAGTAAAGATAAATTAATCAAATTAATACAATTGAGAAAAGAGCAGATAGAGAAATTGTTATTGTGTTTTTTGATCGGTAGACGACGATCAATGATCAAGAACAACTATAAATGGAGAATTTTTAATGGAAATCAAGTACAACATGTGTATTCAGGCGTATTTAAAGGATTATAAAATACTACTACGTTATTGACTTGGAAAAAAAATAGCCAAATACTAATAGAAATCGGGGAACAACCAGGACTTTTATTTAAATGAAGGCCAAACGTTTAGTTTTAATGGGAAACTTTCAGAAATAGCCATATTAAAGTAGACAATAAGCTGCGATAGCTATAGCCATATTAAAGTAGAAAATAAGTTGCGATAGCTATGTTTTACAAAATTACAATTGGTAGCCTACTCTATAGCTGACTATCCATTGTATCAACTGTATGCAACCCACTGTATTTGATATAAATTAAAATACAATAACTAATTACAGGGCTAAGCTGACTACCCACTATATCAACTGTGTACAACTAACTACATTTTTGTATCAACGAATACAATTTGTATTTTATTGAACTAAATAATTGTTTCATATACAAATAGAAATACAAACGATACAGTTGCATCAAACGATATGTTTGAATTTTTTTCTTCTCAAGAGAACAAATACAAATGTATTAATTGTATTTGGATGGTTATTCAATTTGTATTTTTATAGAACAATAAATACAAAATACAATTATATAAAGTTGATCGTATGAATCAGATATAAATACAAATATATATGTATCATCACCAATATCATCCTCCATATCATCACCGCAATGTCATCAATATCATAGCTATCATCCGGACTTCTATCGAGTATAAATAATCGATATCATCATTATTATCATAGCCATTCTTTGGACTTCTACTGGGTATAAATAAAAGATATCATCATCATTATTATACCCATTCTCCAGACTTCTACCGGGTATAAATTATCAATATCATCATCATTATTCGGACTTGAACCGATATTTGTATAGTTCATAGCATAAGTAATGTCCGGACTTGTACCGGTAATCATATCATCATTATCATGGCCAATAGGCAATAGCATAATCATTAGAGTATTTAATAGCCTAACAATTAACATAGTATATTAACGTGATCAATAATAATAATTAAAATTGTGAGCTCTAGCAACATCAATAGCATGATTGCCAATATAGTAAATAAGCACGATCTTTAGCATAATCAATAGCATAATCGTCAATATAATCAATAGGCATGCTATTTAGCATAATCCATAACATATTCACCAATATAGTCAATAAACATGATCACCAACATAATCAATATGTATTATCAAAGCATAAATAAAAACTTATCAATAACCTAATTAATGGTTTATCATTATCATAATAGATGAATTATCATTTGTATGATTGATAACTTACCAATAGCTTGATCAATAGCTAATCCATGACATAATAAATAGCTTATTTATAGCATAATCAATAACTTAATCACCAATGTAGCCAATAAATAACAGCGTAAACTCTGACATATCAATAAGTATGATCACTAGCATAGTTAATAGCTCATTCATTGGCCCAAAAAATAGCATAATTTATGGCTTAGTCAATAACATAATCACGGGCTTATTCAATAGTATATTCGGTACCCTAATCAATAGCCAAAATAATAGCATATTCAATAGCTCATCATAAGTTTAACCAATAATTCATTCATAGCATAATCATTAAGCATTACTTTAAATATCACCCATCATAACCATTAAGTACCAAGGTGTCTCAATATCATCACAATAAGCATTTACTCAATATACACAAATGTATAAAAGGTCTTCAATCACTATCATAAGTCTTGGCCTAAGGTGGGTTGAAGAGCCCACTTCTAAATTTTTAAAATCATTTACCAATCAATGTCTACCCTAACTATGCTAAGGTATCTAAATTTTCTATTAGATGTTCAACAAGTCATAACTAGTCCTAGGTTAACAATTCCTCCTAATGTGGAGCAACTAAGTTAATTCTACCTAAGGTAATGAAATTCGGGTAAGTCTCATCCTAAACTTGAGTGATCAAGGAAATATCCTTATTAATTGAGTAACTAAGGTATTTTCATCCTAAACAAGATCCTACAAGGTCAATTTCACCTAATATAGGAATAACTAGGCTAATTATGCCCAAAATGGTATCCAAAATAGCCTAAACGATCGAACTAACCAAAGTATTGCAATTTAGCACACTAACACCTAAACCCATCCCAAATGTTACACAAAATCATAAACATACTATGAATTAACTCAATCTAATAAGGGGTAAAATCTAGCCTACTTGGACGTCGAAAAAAGCTCAAAAGATCCTATAAATCACTATTTTCCCTTCTGAGAAGCTTCCGCAAGATGCCAAACTATCAAAATCACATTCTATTCATCAATACGAGAATAATGATACCCATATTGCACTATTATGCTTTGGATCCAAAAATCACCCAAAAATTCCATGTGGGTTCCATTTATTAAAAAATCACATTTTTGAATCTAACTTGGTATTCCCTTATGCTCAAGGAGTCATTACCTTCAAGAATGGGTGAAATTCGAGCTAATTTGAGGCTAAAGTCAAGCCTCCAAGATTTTGAAATTTTTGAACAAGAAATGGGAAATTCTATCGTGAAAAGGGTGAAATCTTACCACAAATCAAAAGATAATCCCGTAAACAAATGTTAGCCAAGCTCCCAAATCACTCACAAGTTTCAATTTCAAGATATCTCACTATTTAGGGTATTAGATCTCTTGAAATGGATGAAGAATGGGTAAAATCATGCAAAAAGGGTCTTTTTATACCCATACCAGGTCCTTGGGTATTGCTATCGTGACACAACTATCTCTATCGTAATATGTGGCGTCTATCACATGTGTCGATATTACGACAAAGGTATCACGATATTTTAGGCTGCACAAGGGATTTACAATCGCGACACTTCGCATTGCAATCACGATATTCTCTACCCTACTCAAAGTAGTTGTGATCACGGCCCAAACCATCTCTATTAGCGATGCACCAGATACAGATGAGACTTTTCTAAGTCTCCGCCAAGCCCTCAAGATTCATTCAGAATCTCGTATATGCAAACGGACTATGTAATCATACCAAATTTGATATTCCGGACTTAATGGCTCAGTTTAAATTTCCATCCGAGGTTATTTTGATAAAAAATGGGTCCCACGCCTAATTTCTATTTTCTTTACTTTCCGACCAATAAGTCGAAATAAGCCCGGATGCCTTAGGACCCGAACAAGAGCCAAATAGCCTAAAATTGATATTTCAAAGCTGCTGGAATAGTCAAAATTGACATTCAAGGTTGTTTGTTGATGTTTTTTCTCGGTGACCATTTGGAACTAGCGAAGACTTCAAAATAGGGAATTGACTCTAAAAATCAAACAAACTGCCCGATAACCAAACTGTCAGTTCTAGGAAGTCATAAATGACTAAGGAAACTATAGAAAACCTCTAACAATGAAAATAAGAAGAAATGTGAAAAATGACCTGTAGGGTCATTACAATAACCACTACTAAAGGAACTTTCATACGCAAAAGTTAAGAATTAGGATATACCTAAAGTCTCAAACAGGTGATGATACTGAATTCACATCTCACTCTTGATCTACCAAGTAGCCTCTTCCACTGGGTGGTGCCTCCACTGGACCTTAACTATAGAAATCTCCCTAGTGAGCAACTGCCTGACATCACTAGCCAAAATAAGCACGAGCTCCTCCACAAAGATGAACCGCTCCTCCAACTGGACTAAGTCCTATATAAGCACATTAAATAGAGCAGGAATGTGCCGCCAGAACATGAAAACATGGAAAATAGAATGGAAAATAGCAAAATCTAGAGGTAAAACTAAAGCTAACTCATAACCCATCTCACCTATTATGCGAAGAATCTCAAAATGTCCAACATGAAAACCCCCAGATTTTGGACCTTGAAAATTTCTTGAGCTCTAAGCTCAATGACTTGATTACGCCTTACTATACGAGTCGTATGGTGTCTTAACGGGTCAGGTGGACCTATTTGTCAGGTATCTAGTGGATGGTGTTTGGGTTTCTACCTTGGTTACGACTTGGGGATACGAGTCATAAAGACTGGTGACAGGTCATTAGGATGAGCTATAACCAAATTAGTAAGTTTATGGTTTGACATTGCTTTGAGTACGACTGGCTCACTTAGATCTGTAGGGATATGTTATGAGTCGTGAGGTGAAACCATAGGGTGTCCAGTGTCTAACCCATTTAAATTCTATGTTGCCTACGACTGGACCTTATGAGTTGCAGGGTCTGGTTACGAGTTTGGTGGTTGGGTCATAAGGTTGATAGTATGGGGTCTTGTTCACTGTGTTGGTTACGAATCGGGGTCACAAGTTGTAAGTAGTGGTTATAAGTCAACGATTGACACGTAGCTAAGGGCGACACTTTTTCTGACTTTTAAATTAAGGGCATTCTGGATATTTTCCACTTTAACCCCTTGGACCCCACGACTTAAAAAATTTCTTGGGACTTTATTATCCCATCATTCCCAATAAAACTCTCCCAAAATTCTCTCTTAAACTCTCTGTTCAAGCTAAGGCTAGGGTCTTAAAGAAAGAGACCATCTAGGATTCTAACGGTGCTATCTCTTCCAAATTTCTTGGTATTTCAGGTATGTTACTCTTCCATCATTGTTATTTTATTAAAAACACATGTTTTAATATATGGCTTTCATGGTATTATTATGGTTTTGAAATAAAGGTTGGGGGTTTTGAATGCTTATTGTTGAATAATGTTTTCCCATGGTTTAGGTATGGTTTTCTATGTTTTAAATATGGTTTTGAAAATATAGGTGCATGGGTATGGTGGTTGAACTTGAGAATGATAATTTTCTTTAAACTTATGACTTTTGAAGTGGTTATGACCACAACCTTGTATTGTAAAATTGGTTTCTAGTTATGAGAAAGGTGGGAATTTAAATTAGAGGTACAATGGAATTCCCAAGATGTTTGGTTTGATTTATTATTGGAATTAATGCATTGCATAAATGAAAAAAATGGTTAATAATTGTTTTGAAAAACTTATGGGGTACACGGGAATCCCCCAAGTGATTTTAATAATGGAGTCTGTGGGGTACATGAAAATCCCATAAGTCTTGGATAATAACATTGTTTGGAAACTATAGTTGGTATGAAGATAGCACTTAATAATGCCTTAATAATTGACTCCTGGTATTGGTTCTGGTTATGTGTCAAATATTTTAATTTGGATATAATAGCGGTTGTGATAGCTAGCCGTTAAGGTGTGAGTCAAAGAACAGACACTGAAACTCATGTTAGCCTACATGATGGGTGGTTTTGATGAACTTGAGCTTTTAGGGTACAATGGAATACCCCAAGTCCATACACATATATATGTATCATAGAGGGTGAAAGGTATAAGGGAATCCCCGACCATCTATAGTATCTCCAATTCCTGTGGCTACACCTACTAAGGCCCATTTAGGGGGTAACAGTGGACCCTTATAGTCCGTAGGTGAAATTATGACAGAAAAGCTACACAATTTAGGTTAATGTTTTAAAATGCATGCTAAACCTTGTTCCTCATCCCAACATGGTATATATATGTAAATATGTATTTGTATACGATTATTTATATTGGTCAAATTTGGTTTTAGATTAATGGCATTACTTTATCTTTATCCTTGAGTTACATGCTAGCGTTCACCTTGCTAAACATATTTAGGCACTATATCCCCACACAATGCAAGAAATGGCCATACTACCACTCCACCTGCTCAGTGACATGGTGATTTGGGGATAAATTTTGAGTCAGACTAATGTGGTGAGCTTCCATACTCCAGAAGACTCTATTTCATGCTATGGATTTATTTATGTCGTTATTATTTCTTTTGACTTTGTTTTAGCTATGGTTGGGGGCATGTACCGACTGAATATTCTTTGGTTTTGGTTAGTAGCTTTGTTGGACTAATATGGGCATGGGCGGTATCGGAATTAGTGTTAGCATTGGTATTGGTATTGGCATTAGAATTGGTATTGGATAGTTAATTGGTTATAGATTTTAGTTTTGATTATGGAATTGTTATCATGTTTTCAAATTAATACTATTTTATCATGTTATATGTTCAAATTTCATCCGACATGGGGATGGTCAATGGTTTGGGTATTATGGGTGGTATCCAGTCTTGTTTGTACTTGCCCTGGATTGGGTCGTGTTCGATTAGTATTAGAGTTTAGGTTCATGGTTAATTGGGTGTCCAAAATATCGTGTCAAGAGTAGTCTCTTTTAAGAGTGTAGCGCGCCACACTCATATAGGAGAGGCTATGAGGTATTTAAGAATGTTTCTCTTTCTTGAGTTCTGTTTTTGGTCTTTCGGTTTGTAGAGTCTAATGTCTTGGATATCTCTAATCCCTATTTATTCACCTTTCAGACATGCCTCCAAGAAGATTTGATGTCCATGGAAACCCTTCTGTCCTAACCAAGGACAATAAAAATGGAGCTTGTCCTACCCAGGGGTTCAGACTAGGTTTAGGGGCACTGTCTCTGATGTTCTTAATAGAGCTCTACCGATTTCTTCTATCTTTCCTTAGACACCTTAAGATGATGTGTCTAATGTCGAGTTTTGCCAGTTGATCTATTTGCTCACTCAGTTGGTTGCCTCATAGACTGAGCCAGTGGATTTTGTTGCTTCATCATCTAAGGCCACCAGAATTGATCAATTCATAAGGTTGAAACCTTTTTTTTTCACTGAGATAAAAGTTGAGGAGGATCCTCAAGGCTTTATAGATAAAACAAAAAAGATTTTCTAGGTGATGCATGTTACTGAGGTAGAAGGTGTAGAGTTTGCAGCCTACCAGTTGAAGGATGTAGCTCATTAGTGGTATAAAGACTGGGAGAAACTTAGAGGTATGGATGTTGAGTCGTCTTGTAGAAGAAATTTTCTAGAGCTTTTCTTGATCGCTTCTTTCCTTAAGAGCTGAGGAAGATGAAAGTGGAAAAGTTTGTTAACTAAACAAGGCAAGATGTCAGTCAAGGAGTAATCCTTGAAGTTTCACTAGTTATAGAGGTATGCTTCAGAGTTAGTATCTAGCATGAGAGATAGAATAAGAAAGTTTGCTTTTGGGTTGTCCCGAGACTTGATTTTGGAGAGTAAGGATACCTTGTTGAATAAGGACATAGATATTTCCAAACTAGTTGTGTATATACAATAAGTAGAGAAAGAAAAGAGGAAGCAAGTTGAAATTAGGGAAAGGCAGAGCAAGAAATTTTGGCATTCAAATCAAGAAGGAGGTCAACAATAGAGCGACATAGAGGGTGAAAAGTGGTTCAAAAAAATAGGGCAATTCTGGGTTGGGTCTTACTTGATGGCTAGTGCTCCCTACTTAAAGCCATCTGGTGACAGGCGTTTTCAAGCTAGTGATGGTTCTAGGGCACAGGGTTCCCAACCTCAGGCTAGTGAGGTTCAATCATATCCATCATATCCTTCTTACAGATTTTATGGTTGATTCCATCAAGGTGTTTATGATGAGGGAAAGGACAAATGTTTCAACTATGCTCAGCCAAGGCTTATGCTTAGAAACTTGCCCATTGGTAAGGTTGCTCTTGGGGAAACAGGGTTCCGATTGCCTCTTCATCAACTCCTACACAAAAGGGTGCATTATCTGTCTTTGAGACTTATCAAAATCGAATATATGCTCTCACTACCCATCAGGTGTCTGAGGCATCGCCTGATGTCATTACTGGTATGTTGAAACTCTTTTCTCGTGATGTGTACTATTTACTTGACCCAGGGTCTATTCTTTCTTATGTGACTCCATTTGTGGCTGTGCATTTTGATTTTGGTCCTAAATATGCTTTTGACCCCTTCTCTGTTTCTACCCTGGTGGGTGAATCTTTGGTTACTAGAAGAGTCTATAGGGGTTGTGTGGTGTCTGTGGGTGGTCAAGCAACTTTAGAGGATCTGTTTGAATTAGACATGGTTGATTTCAATGTCATATTGGGGATGGATCGGTTGTACTCATTCTATGCCTCTTTAGATTGTCATACCCATAAGGTCATTTTTAAATTTCCTAGTGAGCCAGTCACTGAATGGGAAGGTAGTTAACTAGTGCCTAAGGGGAGGTTCATATCATATCTTAGAGCCCAAAAGTTAATTTCTAAGAGTTGTATTTATCATTTGGTCCGGGTTAAAGATTCTAACTCAGAGGGTCCTTCCTTATATTTCATTTTGATGGTGAATGAATTTCCTAAGGTCTTCCCTGGTGACCTTTCTGGTGTCCCTCCTGATAGGAAGATTGATTTTGGGATTGATCTTATTCTTCACACTCGTTCTATCTCTATTCCCCCATATAGAAGGCTCCAACTGAGTTAAGGGAGATTAAGGAATAATTAAAGGATTTTTTAGACAAGGGTTTCATCCACCCTAGTGTATCCACTTGGGGTGCATTGGTGTTGTTAATGCGCAAGAAGGATGGTTCCCTTCGTATGTGTATTGATTACTGACCATTGAATAAGGTGACAATAAAGAATAAGTACCCTCTTCCAAGGATAAAAGATTTGTTTGATTACCTCCAGGGTGATAAGTTTTTCTCCAAGATCGATATTCGATTCGGGTATCATCAATTAAAGATTAGGGAGGTGGATATCCCTAAGACTGCCTTTCGTACCCGATATGGACATTTTGAGTTCTTGGTTACGTATTTTGGGTTGACTAATGCCCTAGCGATATTCACGGACTTGGTGAACAGGGCCTTTTATCAATTTCTGGATTTTTTTATTATTGTATTCATAAACGATATTCTGGTGTACTCTAAGAATGAGGTGGATCATGTCGATCACCTCTGCATTGTATTGCAAACTCTGAAAGAGCAACAATTGTATGCCAAATTTTTGAAATATGAATTCTAGTTGAATGTTGTCACTTTTCTGGGTCATGTAATAGCTAGTGAAGGGATCATAGTGGACTCATGGAAGGTTACAGTAGTTAAGAAGTGGACTAGACTTACGACTCCAACCAACATGTGAAGCTTCTTGGATTTAGCCAGTTACTATAGGAGATTTGTTGAAAGTTTCTCTTCCATAGCTGCCCCATTGACCAAGGTGACTCAGAAGAAGATAAAGTTCTTTTGATCCAATGCTTGTGTGGGTAATTTGTAGAGGTTGAAGGATAAATTGACTTCGTCTCCAGTATTGACATTATCTAAAGGCACTGATGGATTTATGGTCTATTGTGATGCATCTTATGTTGGGCTTGGTTGCATTTCATGCAGCATGGAAAGGTAGTGACTTATGGTTCTAGTCAATTGAAAGTGCATGAGAAGAATTATCCAACTCATGACTTAGAATTATAAGCCGTGGAGTTCACATTAAAAATTTGACATCATTACTTGTATGGAGTGAATGTGGATATATTTTTTTATCATAAGATCTTGCAATATGCGTTCACTTAGAAAGAGCTAAATCTCAGGCAAAGGAGGTGGTTTGAGCTACTCAAGAATTACGACATGAGTCTTCACTACCATCCAGGTAAATCTAACATGGTTTTTGGAGCTCTTAAAAGGTTATTCATGGGGATTTTAACTTATCTGCATGAGGATATGCGGGAATTGGTGAAAGACATTCACCGTCTGTCTAATCTTGCGTTTTGTCTCTTGGACTAAAAAAATGGTGGTGTATTTGTTCAAGAGGTGGAAAAGTCATCTCTTGGTGCTAAGGTAAAATAGAAGCAAGTATTGGATCCTATCTTGATACAAATCAAGGGGTATGTAGGTGGGCAAAAAGTGATAGCCTTTGAGATTAGTGGTGATGGTACTGTGCGGTACTAGGGGAGATTGTTCATTCCCGATGTAGATGGGTTGCGAAATAGGATTTTGGCCAAATCTCATGAGTCGCATTACGTTATTCCTCCTGGTTCGATGAAGATGTGTCATGATATTGAGGAAATCTATTGGTGGAACAGTATGAAGTGAGATATGTCCAATTTTGTGGCTAAATTCATAGCGTGTTAACAGGTAAAGGTTGAGCATTTGTTGCTTAAAGGGTTGTATCAAGAAATTGAGTTGCCTGTGCGGAAGTGGGAAGTGATTAAAATGAATTTCATCCTCGGTCCCAGAATTAGTTTGATTTGATTTGGGTCATCATGGATAGGATGACATAGTTTGCTCACTTTTTACCTATGAGGACAAATTTCTCGATGGGGAATTATGCCAAACTATTTATTGAGGAAATTGTGAAGTTGCATGGGACACCTATTTCTAACATGTTAGATCATGGTGCTTAGTTCTCATCACACTTTTAGCGGTTGGTTCATAGAGGTTTAGGGACTAAAGTAAGTCTTAGTACCTCTTGCCATCCGCAGTCGGATGGGCAAGTAGAAAGGATTATTAAGACATTGAAAGATATGGTTCAGTATTGCATGATTGACTATGGTGGTTGTTGGGTTGAACATTTACCTTTTATAGAGTTTGCATATAATAATATCTACCACTTTAGCATTGGGATGGCTCCGTTTAGGGCCTTGTATAGTAGGAGGTGTAGGTCTCCTATTGGGTGGTTTAAGGTCGGTGAGGAAGAGTTGTTTGGCTCAAATTTATTTCACCAAGCCATGGAGAAGGTGAAGGTGATTCTAGATAGACTCAAAGCCACCCAAAGTCTCCAAAAGTCCTATGCGGATGTGAGGCTTAGAAAGTTAGAATTTGAGGTAGAGGATAAGGTGTTCTTGAAGGTATCTCCCATGAAGGGGGTAATGCGGTTTGGGAAGAAGGAGAAGCTCAATCCCCGGTATGTTAGTATATGTCTTGTCTCGATGAGGGTTGGTAATGTTGCATATGAATTGGAGTTGCCCTCTAGTTTGAGCTCCATTCACCCGATGTTCCATGTATCGATATTGTGGAAGTGTATGGGTGATCCATAGCTAATTGTGCCGATCAAGGATATTGGTATTTCAGATTCCTTGTCTTATGAGGAGATCATGGTTGAAATCTATGATTGGCAAGCTCATTGGTTGCAGACCAAGGATGTAAATTTGGTAAAGGTTCTATAGAGGAAACACATAGTTGAAGAGGCTAGTTGGAAAGCCGAAGAGGACATGAAGTCCAAGTATCCAATCTATTCCTTATTCCAGAAAATCATGCTTGAGGTATGTGTTTGTTCTTAACATCCTTGCATTCTGTCTTTGTTAAAGGAAGATTGTGAATTCCTTGGTATTTTATTTTCTGTCTAAAAGGTAAGAGTAGATATATTTGGGGTTTAATCGTGCTAGTCAATGCCTTCTTCCATCATTGGAGGACGAATGATCCAAGTGGGGGAGAATTGAAACACCGTGGATTATGGTCATTGAAAATTACTTGAGCTTTGAACTCACTGCCTTGATTATTATTTTACAATACAAGTTGTATGGTATCTTGACGAGTTACATAGACCTAGTCATAAGGTGTCTATTGGATGGTGTTTGGGTTTCTGCCTTTGTTACGACTTGGGCATACAAGTCGTAAGGGCTGGTGATGGTTCGTTAGGATGAGCCATAACCAAATTAGTAAGTTTATGGCTCGACACTACTCTGTGTATGAGTGGCTCACTAAGAGCCGTGGGGAAATATTATGAGTCATGAGGTAAAACTGTAGGTTGTCCAGTGTCTAACCTATTTAAATTATGTGTTGCCTACGACTGGACCTAATGAGTCGTAGGTTCTGGTTACGAGTTGGGTGGTTGGGTCATTAGGTTGAAAGTGTATGGGATCTTGGTCACTGTCTTAGTTACGACTCGGGGTCACCAGTCGTAAGAAGTGGTTACAAGTCAATGGTTGACTCATGGCCAAGGGCGACTCTTATACCTTCCTTGGGAATTCATTATCCTATCATTCCTAATAAAACACTCCCAAAATACTCTCTCAAACTCTCTGTTCAAGCTAAGGCTAGGGTTTCAAAGAAAGTGATCATTTAGGATTCTAAGGGTGCTATCTCTTCCAAATTTCTTGGTATTTCAGCCATTTTACTCTTCCCTCATTGTTATTTTATTAAAAACACATGTTTTGACGTATGGATTTCATGGTATTATTATGATTTTGAAATAAAGGTAAGGGGTTTTGAGTGCTTATTATTGAATAATATTTTCCCATGGTTTAATTATGGTGTTTTATGTTTTAAATATGGTTTTGAACATGTGAGTGCACGGGTATGTGGTTGAACTTGAGAATGGTAATTTTCTCTAAACTTGTGACTTTTGAAGTGGTTATGACCCCAACCCTATATTGTAAATTTTTTTTCCAGTTATGAGAAAGGTAAAAATTCGAATTAGGCGTATAATGGAATCCCCAAGATGTTTGGTTTGATTTATTACTTGAATTAATACCTTGCATAAATGTTAAAATAGTTAATGATGGTTTTGGAAACCTTGTAGCGGTACACGGGAATCTCCTAAGTGATTTTAATAATGGAGTCTGCGGGGTACACAAGAATCTCCTAAGTCTTGGCTCATAACATTGTTTGCAAACTATAATCAGTATGACGATAGAACTTAATAATGCCTTAATAATTGACTCCTGGTATTGGTGGCTGGTTATGTGTCAAATGTTTTAATTGGGCAATAACGGGGGTTGTGATAGTTAGACGTGAAGGTGTGAGTCCGAAGGACGGATGAAGTTTGGTGTATTTATGCACTTTAGTGACGCTTTCCTAACTTATTTAGCCTTGTTTTGAGGATTTATTGAGTTGTTTATGTGTTTATGTTGATATAAATAAGAATCTAAGTGTTTAAGTAGCGAGTTACAATGTGTAAAGGTGTTTTCAAACAAGTTTGTACATAATTAGATAATTTAGAGACGAAATGAGAAAACTAGCTTGAGCTAGATGTCGTTCTTGTCTATCATGGTCGTTTCTAATGTGTTAAATGACTTCTTAATGGTTTGAGTATGTATGTAAGTGTAGAAAAACTTTTTTATAATGTACAAAGTTTAATTGTAGCAACCCAAGAGTCGAAACAATAAGTTAAAGATCAATGTGAACAAGCCTAGTCTTAGCTCGTCGTTATGTAATGTGTGTTGTTTTGAGCTCTAATCCGTGGTGTATGATGATTTAGGATGCATTACCAGTTGATTATGGTGATATATGGATGATTTAAAGGCTGCAAGTCAACACTAAACACTCCATAAAGGCTTGGGATGAATGACAAAGGCTTAACACAAGATTGGACGTCAAAAAGGACTTTCCAGTGAGCCTACGCGAATTGGCTGCACCACGGACATACCTTCATGTGATATTCAATTCCCTACAATATGCAAGGAGACATTTGGCTTAGCCCATAGGCATCCACCAACGCAACGCGAACCTCTCCCCATACACGGCTTAAGTCCTTAAATATAAATACAACACATTGTAATACATTGTGGACACTTTTGGGACGTCTTTGGGAGCTTGTGGAGGCTTATCAACATGAATTTTAGGGGTTTTATCTATTTTAATTAATTTATTCATAGATTTAATCATGTATTTAATTAATTGGATTACGGTTATGTCTATTAGTGGCTAAATGCTCCCATTTCGGGTTAAGGCCAAGAACATGTTTGCAATCGTCATGAATTGAGTTTGTTTGGATTTCTTATCATATTTGGTTGTTTGTTAATCCTTGTTTTAACTATTTTGAGGTTTCGTGACCCTTAGAATACATATATTATCGACCTTGTGATCTCGGGAGGGGGAATAGGAAGATAGAACGTGGGGATGAATAGAGTACGGTTCTTATTCTTTTATAAAATAAAGGAATTTGAATTAGCATCAAGGATAGGGATGTAACTAGAAGCCTTGATTGGTTCCCATGTAGGATGATAGCTTTAAGCACTTAATTGGATTATTATGTCCCCGCTCAATGATGTAGTTGTAATGTTCAAGTTAGGTAGACGATTAGAGGTTGGGTGACCATGATCATGCGATAAACCCTACGAATCAGTAACCAAAATAAGAAATCTAGAGAATGAAGTTCAATAGCGTAGTATGATTATTCGAAGTGCCTTAACCCTGGGTGTTCCTTCTATGATTGTCTCAAGTCTTTACTTTACACACTGTTTACTTTACTTTTAGTTTATCAATTTCAAAACTCTTTTGGTTACACTTGCACTAAGTTAATCTTAATAGTGAATGGGAATTTGATAGTTTCTTAACCATAGTCCTTGTGAGATCGATACTTGGCTTGTAAAAAGGAAACTTTACTACTTGTGAGGCCACGTACACTTGCATGTGCGCTTGGGCGCAATAAGTTTTTAGCACCGTTGTCGGGGATTGGTAATTTGGAAACTGTTTTATTTTTAGTTTTACTCTTTAGATTTCTTTGGTTCTTTACACTTGATGTTGGTTTTGTATTTGCAGAAAATAGGTTTACAGACTAGTAAGCGGGCAAGGGATATGGATTTGGTTGAACCAAGCCCCGAACCCGAGCAACGCTTCCATCAACGAAGAAGAGAAGCAATCCTTTTCCCCTGTATTCCTCAAATTAAAGAATACCAAGATAATCTTGCTCTCATGGCTCAAGAACAACCAGCCCACAGGACAGATGGAGAAGTGGCGATCCCACTTCTAAAAAATTTGACCTCTCCTTTTCAGAAATCGGCCGTTGGAGGTAATTTTGAGCTGAAGTAGAATATGGTGCAGCTTCTGATCAGCAGTGGACAATTTATCGGGCTTTCACATGAAGATCCACAAGTCCACCTACAAAACATTTTGGAGATCAGTGATACAGTCATCCCTACGTGTATGTCAACTGACTATGTGAGGATGACACTATTCCCCTTTTCACTTTTAGGGTAAGCAAAGAAATGTTGAATGTTGAGCCGTCCAATTCAATCACTACCTGGGATAACTTATCCCGGAGATTCCTTATTCGATTCTTTCTATCTGGCAGGATTGTGAGACTTTTCAGTGAGATTGTGTGCTTCAAAAAGAAGCTAGACAAAAATTTATATCATGCTTGGGAGAGCTTCAACACCCTTCTTTGAGACTATCCACACCACCAATAGTCCAATGAGGTATTAGCTCATACTTTTGTTGAAGCACTTGTCCATAACACAAAACTTTTGTTAGATTCAGATGCAGGTGGTCAAGCTATGGAGATGACGCATGGTGAGTTGTATACCTTATTGAACCAAATTACATAAGGTAATCCCGAGTGGCATTTAGACTCAAGGGATGCAATAAAGAAGGTTACTGGTGTGTTGGAGGTAGACCATTTCACTGCCTTATTCGCTTAGCTTGCTCCTCTACAGAATCAGATAAGCAATATAAAGTTGGGGGTTGCACAACCTACAACCACAGTTAATGCAATCCAACAGACTGTAGGGTGGTGTGAGGTTTATAGTAATAGTGGGCATTCAACGGCTATGTGTGCTGCAAATCCTGAGTCCGTGATGTATGTGGGCAATGTTTAGAGGCTGAATTATGGTAATGCATACAACCAAAAGTTGAAGACTCAGTCACTAAATACCTCATAGAACAACCAACAACAGTTTTAACAACCACAGGCACAAGGAAATCAGGCCACAAGCAATATGAAAGAGATATTGAAACAACTTATAGCTGGTCAAGCACAGTTGGCAGCAAATATAAAAAGTCAACTGGTAGAGATAAAAGGACAACAAGTGGCTACAAGGATCTTGGAGTTACAGATTCATCAGCTACAATAGCAAAAAAATACCAGGCCTCAAGGTGGGTTGCCAAGTGATACTGAAAATCCTAAACAAGTCATGACAATCACTTTGACGAGTGGTAAGGAGCTGAATAAAAAACCTCCAAAGAAAACAAAGAAGGTTGATGCAGAGTTGATTCCCCCAAAGGTATCTGAGAAAGTTGCTGAAAATTCTAGGAAGTTTGAGTACTCGAAAGCAAAAGTTGCTAAAGAAATGAAGAAGATCTCACCACTACCTTTCCCACAGAAGCATATACAGGCAAAAGAGGATGTATGCTTCAAGAAGTTCTTTAACATTTTCAGAGAGATTCACATTAACTTACCTCTTTTATATGTTTTGCAGGGAATGCCCAAGTATGCTAAATACTTGAAGTATGTGGTCACTGAAAAATTTAAGCTGTAGGATATTGTGGTAGTATCTCTCACTTAGGAGTGTAGTTCTATAGTGATGCAAAAGAAGCCACAAAAACTCAAAGATCCTGGGAATTTCACCCTCCCCATTCAAATTGGCATCAGTGAGGTGATCTATGCACTGAGTGATTTTAGGGAAAGTGTCAATTTGATGCCCTTCTCTTTGTTAACATTTTAGGCCTGGGGAAGCCGAGACTGAGCATGGTGATGCTTCAGTTAGCAGACTGAACCCTAGCCCATCCTGAAGGAATCATAGAGTATGTCCTAATCAAGGTTGGTAATTTTATTATTCCTTCTGACTTTATTGTTTTAGATTTGTAGGCAGACGAAAGAGTACCAGTCACCTTAGGACATCCATTTTTAGCAACAAGAAGAGCATCGATTAATGTGAGAGATGGCACGCTTAAAATGAGGTTGGATAATGGAGAGGTGGTTTTAAAGTGTACAAACTGCTCAAGACACTTTCCCACTACAAATATTTGTGTATGATTATAGTGATTGAAAGGTATAAGTATAGGGTGGTGGAGTCTATTCCACCGAAGACCTCTTCGGACTTCCTCGTAGAGCAGGCCAATCATAATTTCCCCTACCCGACATATTACAGATTGATGGGCCTAAAAAGGCTAAAGTTGAGAAAGCTGTTGACCTTGAGAGTTCACACTCAAGAGGTTAGAAATAAATAAGAAGATGTCATCCCAGTGTGAGAAAGAAGATGAAGGAAAATGGTTAAGTCAGAGATTGGGTCGTGTCGCGACACCAAATCAGGCGCTGCTTGGGAGGCAACCCAAGTTAAGTTAAGTAGGTTTTATTTTTAGTATTTTTAGTTTTTACTTCACTAGTTTTTGTTTTTGTTGGGTCACAGGTTGGTGGGAATTCTGAGTACCAAAAAAGCTGAGCTAAGGAGCATGGCAAAGACTAAGTGTAGGGTCCTCAGACCCCCTTGATGTATAAAGATGCTACTAGCTAGGCCTAGAGGCCTCAGGGACTATTTCTATCTCTACTTTTAAGTACACTTTAGGGACAAAGTAGATTTTTAAGTGAGGGGGTGGAAAAATTCCTATTTTTAGGATAATTTTTTAATTTTTTGTTAAGAATAAGAGTGAGATGATCTTGTTGGTGCTATATGTGACTGTATGATGTAAGTTTTTTGGATGTAAGAAGCATTTTGATTGTGTGAATCACTATATTTTAGAAACCTAGGCTCTAGTTTATGACTCTTGTACTTGTTGGCTTAATATGAATTCATGTGATTGTTTGGTTAAGAGTCTATGATGATCCTACTTGATTTGAGCATATGCCATATGTGGTGTAAGGTTTTTGTATAATCCTTGTTTCATGTGATGTCTATAACTTGCCTAGTGTTTGTGCAAAGCAAAATAAAGAGTGTGGGTTTAAGAGATGATATAGGCATTTCTTTGATAGCTATGTTTTATACCTTCTTTTTACCTACCCTTATGCAAAATCCTTGTTAGCCGCATTGAGCCTTTAGATTGTTCTTTGGTAGCCTCATATGTAGCCTAATCCCCTTCTTGATTGACCTTAATCTGATCCAACAACTCCTAATCACTTTAGTGTAAAATTAATTGAAGCCCTTAAGTAATATCTATGGGTGTTAAAAAATGTTATCTGTGTGGTGGTTGGGAGTTGAGTAATGAAAAGAATAAGAATTTGTTCAAATTGAATAAGTTATGCATAGAATACTCCCACTATAGTGAAAGTGAATTAGCTTAATGAAATGGGGAAAAAAATAAAAGAATGGGTTAGACAAAAGTGGTGAAGTGTGGTTATTAGAGGTGAATTAAATGAAAATGTGTGAAGTATTAAAGCACTTAGGGAAGATAGTCACTATTACTGGCCAGAAAAGTTCCTACCTGTCCCTTAGCCTACATTACAACCATTAAAAACCTATTTTATCCTAAGATTCATCATTCTGATATTAGTGGAGTACTACACTAAGGGAAAGCCTACGGTTCATTATGTGTAACTTGTGAATTCTTTGTGAAAGTGAGCTTCATTTGATTCTTGTACCCATTGTGTTTTAAATTACATGATTATGAGTGATTATGGGTAACTCTCTTGTTGTGAGGGCACATGTTTAATGACAGTTTGGTGAATTGTATGATATCTTTGATTGGATGAGATGCATGAGTTTGCCAACTAGGTGAGTCAATTCTTGAGGCTAGGATGTTTTGAAGCAGTATTCTTGAGCTTTTAATTGTGCATGTAACATGCTTAGTGTAGAACCTGGCATTCTATATATTCATTGTAGCACTGGATTGAGTGCCTTATGTGTAGTGGAAGTGTGGATTTTCCTTAGCTTATAATACTTATAGTAAAGATTTGTTCGAGGATGAACAAGGCATTAAGTGTGGGTGGTGATGTTGGGTGTACTTATGCAATTTAGTGTTGCTTTCCTAGCTTATTTAGCCTTGTTTTTAGGACTTCTTGAGTGCTCTATGTGTTGATGTTCATATAAATAAGCATCTAAGTGTTTAAGTAGTTAGTTACAATGTGTAAAGGTGTTTTCAAGCAAGTTTGTACTTGATTGGACCATTTAGAGAAGAAACAAGAAAACTAGTTTTACTAGCTTGAGCTAGATGTCGTTCTAGTCTATTGTGGTGGTTTCTAATGTATTAAATGAGTACCTAATGGTTTGAGTGTATATTTAGGTGTGGAACAACTTTTTTATAATGTGCAAAGTTTAATTTTATCAAGCCAAGAGTCGAAACAATAAGTTATAGATCAATGTGAGCAAGCCAAGACCATCTATGGTATCTGCGGTTTGTGCGGCTACATGCGCTGGGGCCCGTTTAGGAGGTAACACTGGATCCATATAGCCCGTGGGTGGAATTATGATGGTAAAGTTACACAACCCAGGTTAAGGTTCTAAAATGTATGCTAAACATTGTTCTCTATCCCCGCATAGTATATATATATGTAAATATGTAATTGCATACAGTTATTTGTATCAGTCAATTTTTTTTTAATGGTATTACTTTATGTTTATCCCTGAGTTATGTGCTAGTGTTTACCCTGATAACCGTCTTTGAGAACTGTATCCCTACGTGATGCAGGATCTTGCCATACTACCTCTCTTCCTGCTCAGAGACTTGGCTATTAAAGATAATTTTTGAGTCTGACTGATGTGGTGAGCTTCCATACTCTGGAAGACCCCATATTGAAGATATGGATTTCTTTATGTCCTTATTATTACTTTAGGCTTTGTTTTGGCTATGGTCGGGGGAATGTTCCAACTTGATATTCTTTGGTTTTGATTAGTGGCTTTGTTGGACTACTATGGGCATGTGCGATGTCGATATTAGTGTTATCATTGGTATTGGTATTCGCATTGGAATTGGTATTGGATGGTTAATTGGTTGTGGATTTTAATTTTGATTATGGACTTGTTATCATGTTTTCAAATTAATACTATTTTATCTTGTTATATGTTCGGAATTCATTCGACATGGGGTGAAAGGTGGTCAATAGTTTGGGTATTGAGGGTGGTCTTCGGTCCTGGTTGGACTTGAGATACCCGACATGGCCAGGCCCTGATTTGGATCGTGTCACAACATATCTAAGCCTGAGCTTGCCTTTCCTCCTGAACCTTATCACAACCTTCATGGGCGATACATGGAGGAATATCCGATCACCAACTCCAAATCTCAAGGCACAAAGTCTACGATAAGTATAGGCCTTCTGCCTACTCTAAGATGCTCTTAACCTGTCCTGAATCACCCTGACTTTATCCAATGACTCCTGAAGAAATTCAGTACCACGATGGCGAATATCAAAAGTCTCAAACCATCCAATCGGAGAACAATATCTCCTACCATAGAAAGCCTCAAAAGACGCCATCTTAATACTCGAATGATAATGGTTGTTATAAGTAAAATCTTTCAAGGCTACGTTCTCCTCCCACTGGCCTTCAAAATCTATATCACAGGATCGGAGTATATCCTCAAGTACCTGAATAGTCCACTCGGACTGGCCATCGATCTGAGCACAGAAGGTTGTACTATGATCCACCTGACCCAACTCCTCCTAAAAATCTCTCCAAAATCTAAAAGTGAACATAGAACTTCAGTCCAAAATAATACATATGGGCACACCATGCAAACAGACTATCTAACGCACATAGATACGAGCTAAGCTGCCATCACTAAAGGACATCTGAATAGGAAGGAAATATGCTGACATGGTCAATCGATCTATGATGACCCAAATACAATCGAAACCACGGGAAGTGTGAGGCAAACCACTAACAAAATCCATGATAATCCACTCCTATTTCAACTTGAGAACGGGCAATCTCTGAGTCAATCCACCTGGATGATGGTCGACCTTTACCTGGTGACAACATAGGCAACGAACTAAAATTTTTTCCAAATCTCTCTTCATGCCACTCCACAAATAATGATGTCTCAAATATTTATACATCTTAGCTATGCTCGGATGAATACAATATCTAGAGCTTTGAGCCTCATGCAGAATCAACTGGGCTATGTCATCAATCCTTGGAATATATAAATGGCTATGAAATCTTAGAATGCCCTCAAAATCTATGGTGATTCTCTCAAACTCAGCACTCAATACCTTATCACAAAGGAAACAATGCTTACTATCCTCAAAATGACGATCCCAAATATACTTAAAAAGCAAAGACCTCACCTCAACAGTAGCAAGAATCCTCCTAGAGTATCAAATATCAAAACGAACCATCAAGTTGGCTAAGGACTGAATGTCCTGTCCCAACGGCCTCTGAGAAACTAAAATACAAGAAAAGCTACCATATTCACTGTCTTCCAATTTAAGGTATTTTCTACCACATTCACCTTGCCTGGATGATATAAGATCGAGGTGTCATAATCCTTAAGAAACTCCTTCCATATTCGATGTCTAGATTTAAGCTTGATCTAGTTCATAAGATGTTAAGGATTGCGATGATTGGTGAAAATCTCACAATGCACACCATAGAGATAATGTCTCCAAAGTTTAAGCACAAAAATCACCATCACAAACTCCAGATCAGAAGTGGTGTAGTTGTGCTTATAAACCTTAAATAGTCTCAAATCATAAGCAATAACACGACCCTACGGCATCAACACATAACCTAGACCAATATCAAAAGCATCACAATATATGGGAAATCTCTCATCCCTTACAAGAAGAGCTAAAAAAGGAGCTGAAGTAAGAAAATCCTTGAGTATTCGAAAGCTCAACTCACACTTCTTAAACCATTGAAAAGAAACCTCGTTCCGAGTCAATCTGGTCATAGGTGTCAAAATAGTGGCAAAAAACTCAACAAATTATCTACAATAACCAGCCAAACCAACAAAGCTAAGAACCTCGGTCGGAGATGTAGGTTTAGCCAAATCGCAAATTGCCTCAATCTTAGCTGGGTCTATCATAATAACATCCTTAGATACCATATTACCAAGGAATGTGAATGACTCAAGCCAAAACTCACACTTAAGAACTTGGAAAAAAGAACATGATCTCTCAAAGTCAGGAGAACAATCCATAAATATTGCATATGCTCCTCAATACTCCTCAAATATGCAAGGATATTGTCAATGAATACAATAACAAAGAAATCCAAATAAGGTCTAAATACTCGATTCATCAAATCCATAAATGCACCTGGGGCATTAGTCAAGCGAAATGACATTACCAAGAACTCATAATGACCATAACGTGTCCAAAAAGCTGTCTTTAGGATATCTTCATCCCAAATCCTCAACTGATGGTAACCCGATCTCAAACCAATCATAGAAAATACTGCTGCCTCCTGAAGCTGGTCATACAAATCATCAATGTGAGGCATAGGATAATGGTTCTTCATCGTCACTTTATTAAGTTGCACATATGCACGGAGCCATATTTCTTCTTCACAAACAACACAGGAGCTCCCCAAGGAGACACACTCAATCTAATGAAAACCTTACCAAAAGGATCCTGAAGTTGAGAATTTAACTCTTTAAGCTCGGTAGGAGACATATGATAAGGTGTCATAGAAATAGGTCGACTACTATGGTCAAGATCATTAGCAAACTATATCTCACGAACATGGGGAACCAGGCAGGTCGGTAGGAAACACATCAGGAAAATCACAAACTACAGGAACAGAGTCAAGTCGCAACCCCTTGAAATAAGCCTCCTAGCATAAACATAAGAAATAATCCTCATTGGCTAGTGACTAACCTCCCTCTGCCACACGATGGGGATACACTAGACATGGCTAAGGTAATGGTCTTGGAGAAATAATCCATGACTGCATGATAGTGGGATAACCAATCCATGCCCAAAATCATATCAAAGTCCACCATATCCAGAATAATAAAATCAGCATGGGTTTTAATATCTCTAATAGTCACAACACAGGATCTAAACACCTAATACACTACTAAAAAATTACCCATGGGAGTAGATACATGCAAGGGCATAAATAATAAATCCCAAGCTAACTCTAACCGTAGAGCATAATAAGTAGATACATAAAAATACTTGGATCCCAGATCAAATAAAGCAAGGACTGACTAAAAGCACACCAAAATTGTACCTGTATAACAACATCCAAAGACTCATCTTTGGGTGTAGCAGGTACTGCATATAACTAACCATACCCATCACTTGGCTGAGCTTCTGACTGACCTCCTATCCTGCCTGCCTGAGAACCTCATTGAGTATATTGAAAACCATCACTATGACCCTAAGAACCACCTCTAGTTGAGGGATGAACTGCTCTAATAGGGGGAATACTCTGAGTTAAAGCAATAATCACTGCACAATTAGGGTAATCTCATAAATAGTGACCCCGAGCTCCACAACTATTACATATACTAAAAGTTAAACTAGAACCAACAAATTTGGCTAACCCAAAATAACCACCATACCTACAATGACCAGAAGATGAATCGATCAAAGAATGACCACTGCCTTGACCAAGAAAATTACTAATGTTTGACATACCTCTGTTAGTAATCTAAAGAGTTGCTTGAATAGGTCGACTGGGGCGACTCTGAGACTAATAGGATGGTCGCAGAGGATATCTACCATAAAAATAATAACTTTTGAATCGAGAACTATTGTGGCTCCCACTGAAACTGCCTTGATGTCTAGGCCTCTAATCGCTATCCTTACGGGACTTATGATGCATCTCCTCAATCACTTGAGCGTGATAAGAAACTTAGAAAAAGACCTACCCATAATAACTAAACTCTGAATAGACATTACGAAAGGGAAATCTAAACCCTCTAACAAAGCAATGAACTCTCTCATACTCAGTACCTAAACTAAAAGTAGCATGCCTAGCCAACTCGTGAAAATAAGCCTCATACTCCACAACTATCATGGATCCCTAATCCAATCTGGAGAACTGTTCCCTTAAATAATCCTTAAGGCTGCGAGGCATGTACTCCTCTAAGAATATCTCGAAGAACTGAGTCCATGTCAAAATAGAAGATCCAACTGGTCTAGAATCCATATAACCTCTCCACTAATGTTGAGAAACCAAGCCTAATTGAAAGGTTTTGTAATCTACACCACGAGTCTAAACAAGGCCTAAATTACAGAGACCATCCTTACAAATAATCAGAAACTCATATGCATCTTTGCTCGGAGCAATAAATAACCTAGGCAGTGCCAATCTCAAGAATCTACCCAACATATTCTTCTCCTCAGAAGACATAATAGGTTGGGAAACCACTATTTGAGAAACTACTGACTGAGCAATTGATGGCATAGAAGGGACCACAACTTTGAGAGATGCAGCTATAGGTTGCATCCCCACCTCAGTACCACTCTAATATGTAGAATATAAACCATCAAATGGTATACCACCAACTAATCCTAAAATATAAACCAATACATCTCTGATCACTGAAGAAGAAATAATCCCTGGTGAAGCTTGGGCTTGTCCCTAGCCTACCACTGGCTTGGGTAAAAGAGTCTCTGGTTCAAGAGAGGGAATAGGGTCTGGCTAGTTGGGGATACATCTCTAGATTATCCATGGCCTCTAGGTCATCCATGAATAAGAGTAGGACCCTAGGCTCGGTCTCGGGACCCTTATCTCATATAACAGTAGCATGTGTCCTAGACATCTGCAAAAGAGTAAAATCAAAGAAATTTTCTATAAACCAACTCAAACTCTTAGCATGATATGAGCGAAAGAACTAAAGAAATCCTAAGAATGTCCCATAGCCACCCGAAGATAGAAAAAAAATGTCATCATTCCTGTCACACCTCTTTTTTAACCGAAAAGAATTCGTTTGAAGTTCGAAAGGGTTTTTTATTATTGAGTGACAAAAGATGAAATTTTTTTTTGAAAAAGGATTATTTATATTTAAACTCAGAGTCACCACTTGACATAATTTGGTGTGCCAAGTCACCTTTGGAAAATCCTTTTCGAAATAATTTGACTTTATAAACAGCTGGTTTAAAAACAGAGAATTTCGACTAAGGAATTCTGTTGACCGAGGGGAAGGTGTTAGGCACCCCTCGATCCCGTGGTTCGACCACGGTCGCTTGGTGAGCATATAGGATAATTTGACATTACAAATGTATAAACCACATAAAGTACATAAACAGACATCCAAAAACATGAAACAAAATAAATCCAAAATATAGAGTTCAGTTCAATTATACAGTCCCAAATAAATAAAAATGCAAAAGTAAATTCTATCTAACCTACACTAATCCTAAATACGCTCCCGTGCTTTACCCGATGCCTCGGGCCTTCATCACGAACGTCTTTTGCCAACATAATACATCGGGGCATTCCTCGGTGAATAAATACAATACGTCTTGGGGCATTCCCCGACTAAACAAATACATTTTTCAAATGTGAGAAAGACAAACAATTACTCAAACATTCCAAACACTCAAACAATCCATAAGTTCTAAATTTGCCCACCCGAGCCTACTATTTTCCTACGCTTTTGCCGGTCTTATCATGATACTATCGAATTTATCTACATCATCAATACATCAAAATTAATCAATATTCACTTTTATTAATGTCTCAATTCCTGCCCCAAATTAAACTCAAGGTTCCAACGTAACAATTTACGATTACTTTTTGACAATCTATAACCAATATCAATGACATCAAATGACAAATCAAAATCACCAAAACACTTATATCATATCATGCTTCATACATATCAAACACGTATAGTGAAATAGAAATAAGAAGAGATAGAATTGGACCTCCGATCACGCTTTCAAAATCAATGTATTGTTCTGATTAAAACTGAGAGAATCCCCATCTGGAACGTCGAATCGAACCTAAATCCAAATCAGCGCAAACTCGCCAACTCGATTGAACCCAAAACCAAACAATCCAAAACAACAATCTCAAATCAAAACCCCCAAAATCCTAAATCAAATCTGGACCAAGAACCAATGTTTGTGACTTTGTTCATAATACTATTCATGTCAACGAGGTTACGGGTTTAGTCGGCAAAAGGCGTGGTCGTTGGGATGGACTGTTGCGACTTCAACGGAGCTCCGACAAGCCTCAACAATGATGGGGTAATCGAGTTTTATTATTTTGATGGAGGTGGAGATGATATTTGTATCGCCGGAGTTCCGGCGAGCTCCAACAGTGACGGACAGACGGAGTATGGTTCAAATCTCAGGCAAAAATGGTGGTTCCTGATGTTATTTCACCGGAACCAACACCCCCACTATCGTTTCTCTCTTCTCTCTCACCTACACTCAGATTATTATTATTTTTCTCCCAACTTTATCATACTCTATTGCTCAATCCTCTTTCTCTTTTTCTCTCTCTCTCGTTCAGCTGCTCTCTCCCATCTCTCTCATGTTACTGTGTGTGTGAGTGTGTATTCTTAATTGTATCCAAATAATGAATTTCAGTAAGTGTATTCGGTGAGGATAAGAGATTCCTCCAGGTGGAGAAGATGATTTCTATGTGTATGTGTTTTTGGGTCTTCTCTGATATTGATGGATGGTCCCCCGATATTATTACTGTGAGTGTCCCTATACGTATGAGAGAGTGTATAGATAATTGGAATGAAAATTCCATGTCTATGGGTATTGCCCTGAATGGAGAGGATCTTGTGTGCCTATGTATTTGGTGTCCACCCATCTTGTGTGCTTATGTATTTGGTGTCCACCCATTCCCCGTAGGCCGCTTTTTATTCCTTTTTTTCTGTTTTGGTTAAAAGGAACAAACAACAGAAAAATATGGGGGGGGGGGGGGAGAGGGCTGCATAGAGGGTGAGGTTGGGAAGGGGGTAGTGAGGTGGTTTATTTTGATTGGGTAGGTTGTTAGGATGAGGTGTAAAAAGGATTAGGATAGGATAAAATTTGTTAGGTAGTTTGTTAGGGAGTTTGTTTTAAGTTGTTATTTTTTGTATTTTTGTGGGGTATAATTACATGGGTGAGGGTACAAAGTAGGATAAAGTAAAAATGGGTAAAAATGATATCGGGGAGGGTCGAAATTAGGTGTCTACATCATACCCCTTTTGAATGTAAACATAAAGTGTTTTCAGACAAAAAAGTAGAAAACAAAATAGAATTTTATCCCGACCATTATTCAAAGGAAGAAATAGAAAGAAGATGAACAACTGAGTTCTGACATAAGCCATCCTACCCACCCAAGTTATGGAGGAATCAAATGATGGTTTCTCAAAGGATTGGAAGGAAATGGACTACACCGAGTTGGAGAGTCGAGTGAGGTTCCATCGATGTTCCGTTCCGTGGCTCTGTCATTACATCAAAATGAAAATTACAAGTTAAAACATAAATGAAATTACAAAATCCTATCTATACATCTTCTTTTAGACTCTTGACTTAAGTTTCATCACCCTATTCTTCAGGCGGGCTCCTGACTTACAATTTCATCACTTGTTGCTTGGTCTTCAATTGCTTCTCCTTTTTGCTTAACTTTCCATTTATTTGCCTTGTGCTTCGGGTGGGCTCCTGACTTGCCATTTCATCACCCTGTTCTTCAGACGGGCTCCTGTCTTGCAATTTCATCACCCTATTCTTCAGGTGGGCTCCTGACTTGCAATTTCATCACCCTGTTCTTCAGGTGGGCTCCTGAAATCACATCAAAACTAAAAAAAAAATTATCCCAAATAAAGATTATTATAAAGAGGTTTCATTTGCCAGAAAGGTGAAGGTCCAAACACAAGAATTAAATTTTGCCCCAGTTTATCATCAAAGGACTTGCGAATGTCACATCATTATAGGAATCAAGGAGAATGACTCGACTATAAGGTACTTCTTACTAGGAATCAAGGGAGATGACTCGACTAAAAGGTACATCATATAGAAATCAAAGGGAATGAATCAACTAAAAGGTACGCCTTATAGGAATCAAAGGGAATGACTCAACTAAAAGGTACATATTCTAGGGGCCAAAGGGAATGACTCGACTAAAAGGTACATCTTATAAGAATCAAAGGGAATGACTCAACTAAAAGATACGTCTTACAGGAATCATAGGGAATGACTTGACTAAAAGGTACGTCTTTTAGAGGTCAAGGGGAATGACTCGACTAAAAGGTACGTCTTCTAGGAATTGAGGTGGATGACTCGATTAAAAGGTACGTCTTATAGGAATCAATGGAGATGACTCAACTAAAAGGTACGTCTTATAAGAATCATAGGGAATGACTCGACTAAAAGGTATGTCTTCTAGGAATCAAAAGAATGAGTCAACTAAAAGGTACGTCTTCTAGGGGTCAAGGGGAATGACTTGACTAAAAGGTACGTCTTATAGGAATCAAAGAAATGACTCGACTAAAAGGTACGTCTTCTAGGAATCAAAGGAGATGACTCAACTAAAAGGTACGTCTTATAGGAATCAAAGGGAATGACTCAACTAAGAGGTACGCCTTATAAGAATCAAAGGGAATGACTCGACTAAAAGGTACGTCTTCGGAATGACTCGACTAAAAGGTACATCTCCTAGGAGTAAAGGTTCAATTTAAAAAGTGTATCACCTAGCAGAAATATTTTCTCACTTGTTTTGACATAGACTTGACTCAAAGACAAGAGAAAAATGACAATGATTTTATTTGGATAACTGACTCAAGAAAACTAAAAATATAACTATAGAAAAGAAAGAAATGATAATGAATGTCCCCATTGAAAAAGATGAAAGAAAAGTTTATCTGAAAATGACAGTCAACTCTAATGATTATGACATGCATATCAGATTAAACTGCCTGATCTTTCCATCCAAAACTCTTTCAAATTGTTGTTGAGTTAGTGACCCTAAAAGTGAGTTGCTTTCTTGGGCCAATTGCATTCGAAGACCTGATTCCGCTAGTGGCGCCTTGAAGGGTTTTTGCCAACAAGCCTCTCTCATTTCCTTTTATCACCTGACCATTGTCTTATATTATCCGAGAGGGTTTTTTACCAATAAGATTCTTATTTTTATTTTTCTCAACTCACAGTCGTCTTACAGTGCCCGTGAGGGTTTTCATCGATAAGACTCTCTCATTTTTATTTATCCCAAATTACCATCGTCTTACAGTGACTGTGAGGGTTTTCATTGATAAGACTCTCTCATTTTCATTTCTCTCCTGATTCCTTATGCTGAGGAAGACAAGTAGTTACCAAAATGTGTTATCCACATCCATTGCATGCTTAGCCTGAGCATTCCCAAAGATTGATCTGAAGTCTTTCTTTGGTTGTAACTTGGATTTTGGATAGGGTTAGAAAGAAAGGATGGTATGGCATGGGGGTCAAACGACACTTGAAGTGGGGTGGGACTTACAACTTTTGGAATGGACTCAAACAATGAGGATTAACTCATGCCCCAGTTTCTTTTGACTGGGCAATTATAAATTATTTATTTGGTTGGACTGAGCCCAGAGTAGGGAAGCCAATGTATCTCACCTCCGAGAGAGAAGAATCAGGTCACGTATAGTTCTGGCAGATTGTTCTTTTGCTTGATTCTGATTTTTGTTTACTTTTATTGCTCTTTTCTATTTGGGACTTTTTCTGACTCTATTTTTCTTGACACTCTTCTCTTTTCTTTTTTTTTGGACACATTTTTTTCCCTACACATTTCTTTTGAGCTTTGCTGACTCTATCTTGATTCCAAAAGAGGTGTATAAAAGAAAATAATACTAAGGCTCAAATGGGGTACCCAAAGGATGACACAATGTATGGATATCACAGTGAAATGCCTTCGTCAAATAAATCCTTGAAAATGCAAGTACACATCATGCAATGTGAAAATGAAATATGGAGATCATTCATGGCATTTCTACAACACTAACTTTAACTAAATTTGTGCATCACTACTCTTGCACTTTGTTCAACATATCACTCCACCATCTAAACTAATTTAGATAGGTCTTTCAATTAATGACCAAGTTATTCTTATGATTCTCAACATAACTACCTTAATTTTCAAAGAAGGCTTGAACTTGTCACCAAATGTCTTAACACTCTACCTATTTTCTCAGATGCTCTCTTTTTCTAACTTTAACCCTCTGATTCAATGCTCATGCTTAAACTGGATTTTAAAATCTGGATGAAAATTCCAATAGCATGTCATATCACTAAAATCAACATAAAATGTACTATGTAAAGAAAACAAACAAACAACACATATTTAAAACATAAGGAAAAAGGGGACACTTCATTCTATTACAATGAAAGATAGAAGGGTTTGAATATAATGACAAAGGGACAAAACAAGAAAGATCCCAAATTACAACCCTAAAATAATTTGGATAACATATAAGAAAATAGAACAAACTACCAGACCTCTTCCTAGTAGGGAGAGAGGTGACTTCTCAATTGCTCAGCCTGACAACTTAGCCATTGGTTTACATATCAGCATGACTAGATCTTTCCACACTGTCAATGTTCTGCACCATAATTGATCCATCTTGAATCATCTTTTCAATTTATCTTTTCAAATCTCGAGCGTCTTTAATACTATGACCCTGAGCATCAGAATGATACACGCATCATACATTAGGATCAAAATTTCTTGAACGCCGATTAAGAGTGCACCCAAGAAGAGGAGTGATCATGCCCCATTGTACCAATCTCTGAAATAAACTAGCATACGACTCTCCAATTGGTGTGAAGCTATCTCTCGACTTCTGCCTCATTTCATCGCTTGGTTTGGATAAAAAATCAGGCTTAGAAGGTTTTTGGTAATCTTGTGGAGTTAGAGAATGGATCTGAGGGATTGGTGTGTTCCACTGTGGGAAAGAAGAGGGTTAAACATATGGTTGTGCGTTATATACTGGATATAGAGGTGGAGGAGCAGAGTATAATAGATTTTGGGAGTGATTATTTGCAGTTTGGGTATGAACTTGGGTTTGAGCCTGAGAGTGATGACAACGGGGTCTTCTTGACCATTCTTACCGTCCAACTACAATAGCGGATGCATCTTTCTTATTCTTTGTCTCCCCAAAACTTCCTGAACCCTTTTGAATTGCTTCAGTAGTCGCTTTCAATGTTGCAAAATTCACAATGTGACCCGTCTTAATTCCCTCTTCTATCATCTCCCCCATTTTAAGGACCTCAATAAATGACTTGCCTAATTCAGTTAACAAGTGTTGATAATATGTTTCATTCTACGTTTGAATAAACACCTCGACTATTTTGCTTTCTATCATTGGCAGTTTCATTCTAATAGCTTATTCGCGCCATCTAATCGCATACTCCCTGAAGCTCTCAGTATTCTTCTTCTTCATACTAGTTAGGGATTTTTCATCAGGGATCAAATCCACATTGTATTGAAATTATTGCACAAATTCATTAGCTAGGTTATCCCAACTGATCCACTTGTCGATGTCTTGGTCAACAAACCATTCCGAAGCTAGGCCTGATAGACTCTCCCCGAAATAATCCATGAATAGTTCTTTCTTCCCTCCAGTGCCTCTTAATTGGTTACAATAGTGCCTCAAATGTGCCAGTGGGTCCCCATGTCCATCATATTTCTCGAACTTTGGCATTTTAAAGCCAAGAGGAAGGTTGACGCCTGGAAACATGCATAAGTTCTTATATGAGACACTTTTGTAACCCCCAAGTCCTTGCAAGTTCTTCATAGCCAGTTCCAAACTTCTCAATACTCTAATCATTTCCTCTTTTTCTTCTGTCATAACAGACTTCTCAGTGTTAGGAGGAAATTCAGGCGGGTGAGTGTCACCACAAAGACCAGTCAACTTAAATGTAGGCTCGAAAGTGTAACATTGATCACCAATAATATTCAATGTAGGCTCTCTTGTAGAGTAGGAAGGCACAACTTGTGGATGAACATCAAAAGTAGGAGATTCAGGTGGGGGTGGTACCGCAAAAGCATGAACAGCAGGTGGAGCTGAGTATGTGGTAGTCTTGGATTGGGGAGTGAGGAAATGAACATTGAAAGTGGTTGGAAATTGATGCCCTGGAGTTGATCCTGATGCATGTTGTGCCATATCAACAAAAATGGTAAATTGTGCATGTGACATGGAAGGAAAGCTAGAAAGATATTCCAGATTATTAGTGGGAACTGGATAAGGCAGCAACCCATTAGCCCAAGCTCGATGCATTTCTCTCATTTGCTGGCTTAATTTTTGAATCTCTTCATTAGCTCCTAAATTCTCATTTTCCGAACTCCCTATCTGATTAGTGACAACAAACTCAGTATCCTTGTTTGCCATAACCTTCTTTGTGACTTGGTGCAATATGGAGGACCATCCAAAATGCCACAAACCAACCACCTCAAACTAACTGAACAAGAGATAGCAAATGCGTTAGAGTTCAACACTTTCTCAAAATCTCTTTTTTTTTCTTTTTGAAAAGTTCACCGAACCCAAGAAGGGAGCCTACATATCTCACCCCCGAGAGAGGAGAATCAGGTGTGCGTAGTTCGTGAAGTCTTGCCAAAATGACCAATTAAACTCTTTTCCTTTTTTCTTTTTTTATTCTTGAAATTTTAAGAAGAAAAGAAAAATGACAAATTGTCAAAATAATAGATGAAAATCTTTTTTAAATTTTCATCTATAATAACCTATACAAAATGAAACCTATGATTACCAAAGAAACTCTTTTTTTGGGTTTTTAATTTTTTATTTCATACAAAAATGAAACTTGAACCTATTAAAGGAAAATCTTTGTGTAGTTTTCTTTTATTGATGCATAGACACCTACTCTAAATGAAGCATGAAGAAAATATTTTTTTGAATTTTTTGAAATAAGATCCCCGAACCAACAATTGGTTGCCTACGTATCTCACATCCCGAAAGAGGAGAATCAGGGGTGCGTAGTTCGTCCAGATTGGACAATTAAGGATTAAATCACAGATTGCTCCCTGACTTGAGATACGACCAAAGATACACGATGAACAACATAACAAAATCTTTTTTTTTTTTGAGTTTTCAATTTGACACTTCACATAAAAAATGACACCAATAGCTATGAAAGAAAATCTTTTTGGTATTTTCGTTATATGAAATGTACAAAACTTCTACCATATTTTTTTGAATTTTATAAAAAGCTCCTATTAAAGAAATCTTTTTTGAAATTTTCAAATTATAAAAGCTGATTAAAGAAATAAAGAAAAATCTTTTTGATATTTTTATCTTTGACAAAATGAGTGCAAAAGGTAAAAAAAAAAATCTTTTTGAATTTTTGGATTGTGAAAAACAAAAGCCATAACGAATTCTAAAAACTATGAAACTCATTTTTTACTTTTTGACTCACTTTTTTTCTTTTTTTTTCAAACACACCTTACTTCTAACACAAGTTTTCTCTTAATCAGTCTATCAAATGATCAAGTTACCCTCAAAGATGCAACATTTAGCACATAGGGATGCTTTAGAGGTGAGTATCCTACAAAGGGCCACGTGGGTCCCACTAGGTCTCAATATGATGTAGATAAGCATAACCTAAAGGCTGACCTATGTTGGGGTTTATTAATAAGGTTGTTCGAGGGAGAATATGGTCGATAGTGGCTATTTTGCTTTCCACCCATTCCATACGTCCGACGGCTCCCCCTCCTAAAATAAGGGTGACTCAACTAGAGTTTGTGTCCACGACGTGCACTCCAGGACTTGTTGCAGAATAAATGACTCGGGTTATGCACATGATGCCAGATATAAAGTAGTAACACATACGATAAAAACTGTAAACAAAAAGCACGTAGAAACGCAGCAATGATAAACAATAATACAAAACAACTCAAAGAAAATATCTATACACCTATAGTGCCAAACTAAGCCGATACAAATCCAAAAAATAAGCTCGATTTCTAAAAAATCCCCAGCAAAGTCGCCAGAGCTGTCGCACCCCTTTTTTTAACCGAAAAGAATTTGTTTGAAGTTCGAAAGGATTTTTTATTATTGAGTGACAAAAGATAAAAATTTATTTCCAAAAAGGATTATTTATATTTAAAGTCAGAGTCGCCACTTGACATAATTCGGTGTGCCAAGTCACCTTTGAAAAATCCTTTTCGAAATGATTTGACTCATAAAAAATTGGTTTGCGAACAAAGATTCCAGCTAAGGAATTCTGTTGACCGAGGGTAAGGTGTTAGGCACCCCTTGACCCCGTGGTTCGACCACGGTCGCTTGGTGAGCATATTGGCTAATTTAACATTACAAATGTATAAACGACATAAAACACATAAACAGACATCCAAACACAAAAAACAAAATAAATCCAAAATATAGTGTTCAGTGTAGTTATACAATCCAAAATAAATAAAAATGCAAAAATAAATTCTATCTAACCTACACTAATTCAAACTACGCTCCCGTGCTTTACCCGATGCCTTAGGCCTTCATCACTAACGTCTTCCGCTAACATAATATGTCGGGGCATTCCCCGGTGAATAAATACAAAGCGTCTCGGGGCATTCCCCGACTAAAAGCATACATTTTTCAAATGTGAGAAAGATAAACCATTCCTCAAACATTCCAAACACTCAAATAATCCATAAGTTCTAAATTTTCCTACCCAAGCCTACTATTTGCCTACGATTTCGCTGGTCTTATCATGATACTACCAAATTCATCTACATCATCAATACATCAAAATTAATCAATATTCACTTTTATTAATGTCTCAATTCCCGCCCCAAATTCAACTCAAGGTTCCAACGTAACAATTTACAATTACTTTTTAAGAATCCATAACCAATATCAATGATATCAAATGACAAATCAAAATCACCAAAACACTCATATCATGTCACGCTTCACACATATCAAACACGTATAATGAAATAGAAATAAGAAGAGATAGAATTGGACCTCCGATCACGCTTTCAAAATCAATGTATTATTCTGATTAAAACTGAGAGAATCCCTGTCCGGAGCATCAAATAGAACCTGAATCCAAATCAACGCAAACTCGCCAACTCGATCGAACCCAAAACTGAACAATCCAAAACAACAATCTCAAATCAAAACACCGAAAAATCTGAATCAAATCTGGTCCAAGAACCAATGACTGTGACTTTGTTCATAATACTATTCATATCAACGAGGTTACAAGTTTAGTCGGTAAAAGAAGTGGTCACTGGGCTGGACTGTTACGACTTCAACGGATCTCCGACAAGCCACAACAGTGATGGAGTGATCGGATTTTATGATTTTGATGAAGGTGGAGCTGATATTTGTATCGCCGGAGTTCCAGCGAGCTCCAGCAGTGACGGACAGACGGAGTATGGTTTAGATCTCACGAAAAAATAAAGGTTCCCAATGAGATTTCACCAGAACCAACACCCCCACCATCGTTTCTCTCTTCTCTCTCACTTATACTCAGATTTTTATTATTTTTCTCCCAACTTTATCACACTCTCTCACTCAATCGTCTTTCTCTTTTTCTCTCTCTTGTTCAGCTGCTCTCTCTCATCTCTCTCGTGTTACTGTGTGCGTGAGTGTGTATTCTTAATTGTATCCAAATGGTGAATATCAATGAGTGTATTCGGTGAGGATCAGTGATTCCTCCTGGTGGTGAAGATGATTTCTGTATGTATGTGTTTTTGGGTCTTCTCTGGTATTGATGGATGTCCCCCCATATTGTTACTGTGAGTCTCCCTATACGTATGAGAGAGTGTGCGTATATGAGTGGAATGGAAATTCTGTGTCTATGGGTATTGCCCTGAATGGAGAGGATCTTGTGTGTCTATGTATTTGGTCTCCACCCATTCCCTTTGGGCCCCTTTTTATTCCTTTTGTTCTGTTTTGGTTAAAAGGCACAAACAACAAAAAAAAATATGGGGAGGGGATGCTTAAGGGGTGAGGTTGGGTAGGGGGCAGTGAGGTGGTTTATTTTTATTCGGTAGGTTGTTAGGATGAGGTGTCAAAGGGGTTAGGATAGGATAAAATTTGTTAGGGAGTTTGTTTTAAGTTATTATTTTTTGTATTTTTGTGGGGTATAATTACATGGGTGAGGGTACATGGTAGGATAAAGTAAAAATGGGTAAAAATGATATCGGGGAGGGACAAAATTAGGTGTCTACAATTTCGATCTATAGGACTCTACTAGACACTTGGTCTTGTACCAATAATACTAGTGAAACCTTGGATCTAATAGATAGAAAAGGAGAGAAGGAGGTTGGCGAGTAAGATTGGGAGATATGGGAGGAGAGTGTCAAGAGAAAAAGGGTATAGTTGTATTAGTCTATAGATTGTAATTGATTGAAACTTAGGCTAAGTAGGTTAATTAGGTTCTTATGTTTTCTAAGACTGATAGTTATTCCTTTACCGTTTTGTTGGGTCAAGCGCTAGAATTATGGCCAAATACAAATTCTCTATTGCTTTTCACCCCTTAAATTTTCATGTTTCCAAGTTAATAAATCATAGATATGCAAAGTGTTGCTCATAGGTTCTATATAATCTTACATAGGCCAAATATAATTATTGGTTTTAACAAGATGGTCCGACAAAGAGGGTTGATGGTATTGATTGAAAATTGTCTCTTAGTGTTCTTATTAAGCATAGAAAAACTTTAAATAACCAACTTGAAACAAAAAATCTGCATATTTTAAAATTTAAAACATCTAAAATATCTCAACAACTAGAAGCCCCACCCGCAACCTCAAATTGATTTGAGACTCATCTTAAGTGTCATGTGCATCCCTTCTTTAGAATTATAATTTCAAAAATTTTGTCAATTCTTCTTGCTCCTTGACCCGCCATTTGTCATGAATGACTCATACACCTCCTTTTCGGAATCAAGATCCTCATTGAGGAAGGAATTTGGACAGTTGAAGATAAATCTAATCTTTCCATCTATCATGATCTGAGTTTATATCCTGGTAAGAACACGATGCTTAGAACCTCAAGTGATCCCAAAGTTAATCCTTGCCATAGCATATCTAAGCACAATAATGACATAAAGTAGAAGTTATAACAAAAAATCCTGACTTAAAAATTCTAAAACATAATTAGAAGTCTTAATCAACAAAATACTAAAGTACAAAAGACTAATATTAACCATACTATAATGTTTTTCAAGCCTCTTATATCTAAGTCCTAGTGAAAGAACATGCTTGGACAAGACCTCTAGCTACCATAAGAAATAACGCCAGAAACGAAGGAAAGAATAAATGAACTAGGTC
The DNA here is from genome assembly GCA_030864225.1 of Capsicum baccatum var. pendulum. Classification (NCBI taxonomy): domain Eukaryota; kingdom Viridiplantae; phylum Streptophyta; class Magnoliopsida; order Solanales; family Solanaceae; genus Capsicum; species Capsicum baccatum. The sequence goes on along the minus strand of CM061560.1, from coordinate 234,619,459 downwards.
CACAAATGAGGAAGACTCACCAATTGCTAGAATCTGAACTTCTAATATTTAGCCACGCTCTTGAGAACAATCTCATGTATATACATCCATAAAAATATATTGCAGAAAAAGTATGCGGCCAGTACAAAAAGTGGTATTGAGTATATAGGAAAAAAACTAAATAACTGAAAACATAAATATATCATAATTTGAGGAGAAGACAAATCATGAATTTCATAAATATAACTATCAATTGAGAATAAAACAGTCAATATTATAAATGAGAATTTATGAAACTAATGTATATCTAAAATCATACTATCTTAAGTCATATCATGATCATATCAATAAGTTGTCAAAATGAAGTGGAGTCATTTTTGTGTGAGTTTCTTACAATTACTGACATAAACCATGTAAGAATCATGGAGTGAAGTGTCATACACCCACACTTTAAAAGGTTGTTCTATCCATCCAAGAAGTTGAACTATAGCATAAGAATTCTGAAATTTGTGCCTAAAGTGGGACAAAAACCTACAGTGGCGACATAGTTATGGAACTTGCATTTATTTGAACCTTAGTTCTATTGGTTCTAAGTAATAATCCCAAAATCATAATCATATTCTGCTAACGTATTCAAATTCATATCAGTCTATACATAAAGCTTTAATCTTTGCTAAAATTCATATTTTAAGATTATCATGGAATTCACCCTTATTTGCGTTTATTTTACCCTGTTGAACATTAATAATAACATAACGATACTAATTAGTCATGCTTTAAAGTATAAGCTTCAAGAACAATGTACAAAATCATGTTGAATTTAAAATGGCAATAAGGAAAACCTTGCTAAGCATAGAAGTAAATTCAATGTTCATAAAAGAAATCATAATTATAAATAAGCACTTCGAGAAAATTATGATATATACAAAAATAAAGTGTAAAGTAAAAGTGGGTTTATAAACTCTATCTATGAACTTTAATTGATGAATATGATAGAGTTTTGGACATGAGGCTGAAAGAAATCCTCATTGAAGTAAAAGGAATCTTGAAGATGGATCCTTTAGTGCTTGGGAATTGAAAAACCCTTTCATGAGTTCATGAGTTTTTGAAAAGAAGAGGATGAGGGATTTGAGATGGATTCTAAATGATTTGGTACAATTTAAGATTAACATTAGGTTTGAAAAAGTTAAATGGGGATGGAAGGATGGGATTTTCTCTAATTTTAAAATGAGAACCAAAATTTTATGCTTGGGAGAGTGGTATGTGCCTCACACTCCAATGTGGAGGTATCCCCTATTCGGCGCACACCCTAGCATGCATGCCAACCAGTGGACTGCTAAAGTGTGCTTTATGGTGAGGATCCCAAATAAGAGGCTCCTGTGTGTAGTGCACGACCATATTTCTCAGTCCATGACGTCCTTTTATAACCCAATAGTTAACCCAAACCAGTTCTAGCTTAAGTATCAAATGACCTTATTTTATAACTCTAAATGCATATAAAGGCTACTAATAACATGTATGAACTTTGGTTATGTTACAGTATACCCCATTGGGATCATTCGTCCTCAAATAAAACCTAGTCATGAGGAATGAATAAATAGGACTACTCTTGCTTTAACTATAAATCTTGTCTTACTATTCATAAACTGAACCTGCCCATACCAATATTGGAACTAGATTGAAACATACCTGGAATAAACATAAGCATAAAACTACAATGCAAAAATCTTAAACATAAAGTCTACTATGAATTTCTAGGAAAGATGGTCATTACCATTGGAAGGATTGAATAGGTATGAGTACTTAGAATTCATAGATTCTTCGATCTCCTATGAAGCTTCCTAAATTTCTTAATTTCTCCATAGTATCTTAACTGATACTACCTCTTTCATTATCAATTAGTGAATCTAACGATCCAAAATTTCAACCTAAATCTCTTCATATGTAAGGCTATCCTTAATCATAATATTTTAAAGGGAATTACTAGGGATAGATCTCTAATTCACTTCTTAATCATGGATAGATAAAAAACCACATGTACTGTTGCAAATTCTGTTGGCAACTCTAATTCATGTGCAACCTTTGCAAACCTATTCAAATCTAATATGGACCTATGTAATGAGCAATAATCTTCCCTTTCATAGGTAAAACCTTTTAGAAGAACCAGTCATTAACCTTAAATTCCAAGTCTTTACGCATCACATCAAAATATGTCTTCTATTGGATCTGAGCAGTCCTTAACAACTTTATGATCAATATAACCTTCTTCACGGGCCGATGGAGTAAATTCTGCTCAATCAAATCAATCTCATCTACCTCAAACCAATCAATAGAAGACCCACATCCCCGCTTATAAAGTGCCTCAAATGAAGCCAATTAAATTTTAAAATAATATCTAATATTATAAGCAAATTCAATAAAAGGAAAATGATCATCCCAATTATCATTAAAGTCAATAGCTGATGTTAGGCGTATTTACACGCCTAAAGCACCTTAATTTACCCATATTTTACCTAAGTTTTGAGGACAAAATATATAATTCCTGCACTTTTAGTCCTTTACCCTGTAAGTGAGCTAACCAACGTGATTAGCAAGTTTTCAGGTATAAATAATGAAGATTTCAGCATTTTGTGGACTGTTGAACGCCAAAGGAAACTTCACGTAAGAAGGAAGGCAGCTTTTGGAAGCTTGTGGATCGAAAGTGATGCATGGAGAACTTGTCCCGGGCAAAAATAGTATTTCTAAGGACTTGGGGATCAGCAGTAACTTAGTAGGATTAGGTCAAGGATAAAAATCCTATTTCAGTAGGACAAGGATAAAAACCCTATTTCAGTAGGACTAGGACAAGGGTGTTATAAAAACCCTTATATGCTGAATTTTTCAGCATTCAATTCAATTCAATTCATTCTCTTCTCATCCCCCTTCCTATTCCTTCCCATTCTAATTCATTCACTCATTCATTAATTCAAGTCTTTTTCATTAAACTTTCGCTCCTAATTCACGTTACAATTTTTAACAGAGAAAGACGCTAACTCGTGGGAAACATGTAAAGGAAAAACGTCAACCTTGTTGTGACGCCACACTCCTCTCCAACGTGAGATCATTCTAGTTTTGCTATGATGATGATGCTTATTGTGATCTTCGTTGCACTCATGAGTAGCTAAACTTCTCTGTTAGGGTTATGGAAGCCTTATGAGATACTATCTATTGCTATGAGTTAGTGAATTCTTGACACGTATGCTGCTTATATCATTACTCTCTTCATCTTAATTTAATTCTTGTGGTTGCAAACATATAGAATATGCCAGTATAGCATTAACTTGTTCGAATGAAAAGTTACATGTCTGGAAAAGAGAGAATGACAAAGAAATAGGGCTACCAACCCCTGTTTAAAAGTTAGTGCCGTAACTGGATTAACCTCTTGGAGAATTCGTACCATTAGATACATTTTAAGCTCGAAAGAGTTGAAATGAAATAATCTGTGATGGTCGAAAGATGCTAGGATTTACCATAGAATACGAATCTCTATAAGCACATGCATGTCTGAATTCCGCATAACTCATAGTTACTAGATACGTAAAACTCATAAGGTGGACATAACCCTAACTTACAATTCTCATTGATTAAAACCTATCAAGCATTCTATTTTTACTTTGCTATTTTACTTTTATTACTTGATGTCACACTCCAATCCCCCCTTTTTCACAGAACTTTCTCCAAAAGTCTATTAATCGTTGCATACTTAGTCACCGAGTATTTCCTGTGGGATTCGACACCCAACCCAGTTGGGTTCTATATTTGACAGCGACCGCTTACACTCTTACGAGAGCTGTAGTTTGAGCGTTATCAAATTTTGGCTGGTATTTGTATGCTATATTTCTTTATCTGCATTTGCTTATTTATGTTTGTTTGTTTTATTTGTTAGTAGTTAAATTTTAGAATTTTTTTTTTACTTTGCATGAAATTGTTTTGATAGGCAGCAGGGTATTATGACAAGAGTCTATGATAAAATCATTACTATTGAGACACTTAGGCTCTAAATGTGACTCGCTATGTGATAAGTGTGTGGTTTAATTCCTTCAGCTGGTGGGTCAAGAGTCTGTACTGCTCCTAATAAAGTTGACCATGTGCCTTGTGTGTGAGAGATTATAGTATATTCTGTGTTTGTGACTGATGCTAGAACTTGCCTGGTGTGTGTGTAAAGCAAAATAAAGAGTGTGAGTTTAGGAGATGATTTAGGCATTTCTTTGGCAGCCTATTATTGTTTATCTTCTTTTTATCTACCCATGGACATTATCCTAGATAACCCCCTTTTGAGCCTTTAAGCCATTTTCTTTGACAGCCTCATATGTAAGCCTAATCCATTTTTTTCAAGACCATAATTTGATCCAAATTCCTAAGCGCTTTAAATAGTAAAGTCATGTGACAACATAAGAGGAAATTGGATGAGAGTGATTCCTTAGAGTGTATTGGTACTTGAATTTGTTATGAAAAAGAGTGGATATCATAGAGGTGTGCTATAGAAAAGAAAAGAAAAATAAATAGAAAAACAAAAAGATAAATTGTGTTTATGATTAAATAAAAAGATAGTTAAATTTGAATGGAAAAATAGGTGAAAAGGGGTGATAGATGAAACAAAGGTAGCAGGGTTGATTAAAAGAGAGTATTAATGGAATAATGTGATGTATTAAAGTGCTTAGGAACATAGTCACTATTTCTGGCCAAAATAGTCCTACCCGTCCCTTAGCCTATATTACAACCTGTAAAAAGACCTATTTGATCCTAAACTTAGCATTCTGATATTAGTAGAGCATTACACTAAGGGCAAGCCTATGGTCATCAGTTGCAACATATGAATTCTTTGTGAGAGTGAGAGCAAGGAAAATCTTATACCCATGTTTCAAAAAATGCAATACTTGTGAGTGATTATGGGTAACATCTTATGTGAGACACACATGGTTGATGAGTTTTGGGTAGCTCTGTATGATTCTTTGTGCCTTAACTTGTGGATACGAATTAACCATCATCATGAGTCTATGTTAGAGGTTAAATTGTTTCTAGTAGTGATCAGAAAACTACTCTTTGTTAATAATTATCGTGCCTGTCTTGATGAATATTTTGTGTTGTTACTGTGAAACCCTAAGTAGATGTTTATATGGACATGATATTTTGTTCGAGGATGAACAAAGCTTTAAGTGTGGGGTGTTGATGTTAGGCGTATTTACACGCCTAAAGCACCTTAATTTACCCATATTTTAGCTAAGTTTTGAGGACAAAATATATAATTCCTGCACTTTTAGTCCTTTTCCCTGTAAGTGAGCTAACCAACGTGATTAGCAAGTTTTCAGGAATAAATAATGAATATTTCGGCATTTTGTGGACTGTTGAACACCAATGGAAACTTCACGTAAGAAGGAAGGCAGCTTCTGGAAGCTTGTGGACCGAAAGTGGTGCATGGAGAACTTGTCCCGGGCAAAAATAGTATTTCTAAAGACTTGGGGATCAGCAGTAACTTAGTAGGATTAGGACAAGGATAAAAACCCTATTTCAGTAGGACAATGACAAAAACCCTATTTCAGTAGGACTAGGACAAGGGTGTTATAAAAACCCTTATTTGCTGAATTTTTCAGCATTCAATTCAATTCAATTCAATTCATTCTCTTCTCATCCCCCTTCCTATTCCTTCCCATTCTAATTCATTCACTCATTCATTAATTCAAGTCTTTTTCATTCAACTTCCGCTCCTAATTCACGTTACAATTCTTAACAGAGAAAGACGCTAACTCGTGGGAAACACCTAGAGGAAAAACGTCAACCTTGTTGTGACGCCACACTCCTCACCAACGTGAGATCATTCTTGTTTTGCTATGATGATGATGCTTATTGTGATCTCTGTTGCACTCATGAGTAGCTAATCTTCTCTGTTAGGGTTATGGAAGCCTTATGAGATACTATCTATTGCTATGAGTTTGTGAATTCTTGACACGTATGCTGCTTATATCATTACACTCTTCATCTTAATTTAATTCTTGTGGTTGCAAACATATAGAATACGCCAGTATAGCATTAACTTGTTCGAAAGAAAAGTTACATGTCTGGAAAAGAGAGAATGACAAGGAAATAGGGCTACCAACCCCTGTTTAAAACTTAGTGCCGTAACTGGATTAACCTCTTGGAGAATTCATACCATTAGATACATTTTAAGCTTGAAAGAGTTAAAATGAAATAATCTGTGATGGTCGAAAGACGATAGTAGTTACCATAGAATACGAATCTCTATAAGCACATGCATGTCTGAATTCCGCATAACTCATAGTTACTAGATACGTAAAACTTATAAGGTGGACATAACCCTAACTTACAATTCTCATTGATTAAAAGCTATCAAGCATTTTGTTTTTACTTTTATTACTTAACGTCACACTCCAATCCCCCCTTTTTCACAGAACTTTCTCCAAAAGTCTACTAATCGTTGCATACTTAGTGACCGAGTATTCCCTGTGGTATTCGACACCCAACCCAGTTGGGTTCTATATTTGACAGCGACCGCTTACACTCTTACGAGAGCTGTAGTTTGAGCGTTATCAAATTTTGGCTGGTATTTGTTTGCTATACTTCTTTATCTGCATTGGCTTATTTATGTTTGTTTGTTTTATTTGTTAGTGGTTAAATTTTAGAATTTTTTTTTTACTTTGCATGAAATTTTTCTGATAGGCAGCAGGGTATTATGACAAGAGTCTGTGATAAACTCATTACTATTGAGACACTTAGGCTCTAAATGTGACTCGCTATGTGATAAGTGTGTGGTTTAATTCCTTCAGCTGGTGGGTCAAGATTCTATACTGCTCCCAATAAAGTTGACCATGTGCCATGTGTGAGTGAGATTATAGTATATTTTGTGTTTGTGACTGATTCTAGAATTTGCCTGGTGGAAGTGTAAAGCGAAATAAAGAGTGTGAGTTTAGGAGATGATTTAGGCATTTCTATGGCAGCCTATTATTGTTTACATTCTTTTTATCTGCCCATGGACATTATCCTAGATAACCCCCTTTTGAGCCTTTAAGCCATTTTCTTTGACAGCCTCATATGTAAGCCTAATCCATTTTTTTCAAGACCATAATTTGATCCAAATTCCTAAGCGCTTTAAATAGTAAAGTCATGTGACAACATAAGAGGAAATTGGGTGAGAGTGATGCCTTAGAGTGTATTGGTACTTTAATTTGTTATGAAAAAGAGTGGCTATCAAAGAGGTGTTCTATAGAAAAGAAAATAAAATGAAATAGAAAAACAAAAAGATAATTGTGTTTATGATTAAATAAAAAGATAGTTAAATTTGAATGGCAAAATAGGTGAAAAGGGGTGATAGATGAAGCAAAGGTAGAAGGGTTGATTAAAAGAGAGTGTTAATGGCATAATGTGATGTATTAAAGCGCTTAGGAACATAGTCACTATTTCTGGCCAAAATAGTCCTACCCGTCCCTTAGCCTATATTACAACCTGTAAAAAGACCTATTTGATCCTAAACTTAGCATTCTGATATTAGTAGAGCATTACACTAAGGGCAAGCCTATGGTCATCAGTTGCAACATATGAATTCTTTGTGAGAGTGAGAGCAAGGAAAATCTTATACCCATGTTTCAAAAAATGCAATACTTGTGAGTGATTATGGGTAACATCTTATGTGAGACACACATGGTTGATGAGTTTTGGGTAGCTCTGTATGATTCTTTGTGCCTTAACTTGTGGATACGAATTAACCATCATCATGAGTCTATGTTAGAGGTTAAATTGTTTCTAGTAGTGATCAGAAAACTACTCTTTGTTAATAATTATCGTGCCTGTCTTGATGAATATTTTGTGTTGTTACTGTGAAACCCTAAGTAGATGTTTATATGGACATGATATTTTGTTCGAGGACGAACAAAGCTTTAAGTGTGGGGTGTTGATGTTAGGCGTATTTACACGCCTAAAGCACCTTAATTTACCCATATTTTAGCTAAGTTTTGAGGACAAAATATATAATTCCTGCACTTTTAGTCCTTTTCCCTGTAAGTGAGCTAACCAACGTGATTAGCAAGTTTTCAGGAATAAATAATGAATATTTCGGCATTTTTTGGACTGTTGAACACCAATGGAAACTTCACGTAAGAAGGAAGGCAGCTTCTGGAAGCTTGTGGACCGAAAGTGGTGCATGGAGAACTTGTCCCGGGCAAAAATAGTATTTCTAAAGACTTGGGGATCAGCAGTAACTTAGTAGGATTAGGACAAGGATAAAAACCCTATTTCAGTAGGACAATGACAAAAACCCTATTTCAGTAGGACTAGGACAAGGGTGTTATAAAAACCCTTATTTGCTGAATTTTTCAGCATTCAATTCAATTCAATTCAATTCATTCTCTTCTCATCCCCCTTCCTATTCCTTCCCATTCTAATTCATTCACTCATTCATTAATTCAAGTCTTTTTCATTCAACTTCCGCTCCTAATTCACGTTACAATTCTTAACAGAGAAAGACGCTAACTCGTGGGAAACACCTAGAGGAAAAACGTCAACCTTGTTGTGACGCCACACTCCTCACCAACGTGAGATCATTCTTGTTTTGCTATGATGATGATGCTTATTGTGATCTCTGTTGCACTCATGAGTAGCTAATCTTCTCTGTTAGGGTTATGGAAGCCTTATGAGATACTATCTATTGCTATGAGTTTGTGAATTCTTGACACGTATGCTGCTTATATCATTACACTCTTCATCTTAATTTAATTCTTGTGGTTGCAAACATATAGAATACGCCAGTATAGCATTAACTTGTTCGAAAGAAAAGTTACATGTCTGGAAAAGAGAGAATGACAAGGAAATAGGGCTACCAACCCCTGTTTAAAACTTAGTGCCGTAACTGGATTAACCTCTTGGAGAATTCATACCATTAGATACATTTTAAGCTTGAAAGAGTTAAAATGAAATAATCTGTGATGGTCGAAAGACGATAGTAGTTACCATAGAATACGAATCTCTATAAGCACATGCATGTCTGAATTCCGCATAACTCATAGTTACTAGATACGTAAAACTTATAAGGTGGACATAACCCTAACTTACAATTCTCATTGATTAAAAGCTATCAAGCATTTTGTTTTTACTTTTATTACTTAACGTCACACTCCAATCCCCCCTTTTTCACAGAACTTTCTCCAAAAGTCTACTAATCGTTGCATACTTAGTGACCGAGTATTCCCTGTGGTATTCGACACCCAACCCAGTTGGGTTCTATATTTGACAGCGACCGCTTACACTCTTACGAGAGCTGTAGTTTGAGCGTTATCAAATTTTGGCTGGTATTTGTTTGCTATACTTCTTTATCTGCATTGGCTTATTTATGTTTGTTTGTTTTATTTGTTAGTGGTTAAATTTTAGAATTTTTTTTTTACTTTGCATGAAATTTTTCTGATAGGCAGCAGGGTATTATGACAAGAGTCTGTGATAAAATCATTACTATTGAGACACTTAGGCTCTAAATGTGACTCGCTATGTGATAAGTGTGTGGTTTAATTCCTTCAGCTGGTGGGTCAAGATTCTATACTGCTCCCAATAAAGTTGACCATGTGCCATGTGTGAGTGAGATTATAGTATATTTTGTGTTTGTGACTGATTCTAGAATTTGCCTGGTGGAAGTGTAAAGCGAAATAAAGAGTGTGAGTTTAGGAGATGATTTAGGCATTTCTATGGCAGCCTATTATTGTTTACATTCTTTTTATCTGCCCATGGACATTATCCTAGATAACCCCCTTTTGAGCCTTTAAGCCATTTTCTTTGACAGCCTCATATGTAAGCCTAATCCATTTTTTTCAAGACCATAATTTGATCCAAATTCCTAAGCACTTTAAATAGTAAAGTCATGTGACAACATAAGAGGAAATTGGGTGAGAGTGATGCCTTAGAGTGTATTGGTACTTTAATTTGTTATGAAAAAGAGTGGCTATCAAAGAGGTGTTCTATAGAAAAGAAAATAAAATGAAATAGAAAAACAAAAAGATAATTGTGTTTATGATTAAATAAAAAGATAGTTAAATTTGAATGGCAAAATAGGTGAAAAGGGGTGATAGATGAAGCAAAGGTAGAAGGGTTGATTAAAAGAGAGTGTTAATGGCATAATGTGATGTATTAAAGCGCTTAGGAACATAGTCACTATTTCTGGCCAAAATAGTCCTACCCGTCCCTTAGCCTATATTACAACCTGTAAAAAGACCTATTTGATCCTAAACTTAGCATTCTGATATTAGTAGAGCATTACACTAAGGGCAAGCCTATGGTCATCAGTTGCAACATATGAATTCTTTGTGAGAGTGAGAGCAAGGAAAATCTTATACCCATGTTTCAAAAAATGCAATACTTGTGAGTGATTATGGGTAACATCTTATGTGAGACACACATGGTTGATGAGTTTTGGGTAGCTCTGTATGATTCTTTGTGCCTTAACTTGTGGATACGAATTAACCATCATCATGAGTCTATGTTAGAGGTTAAATTGTTTCTAGTAGTGATCAGAAAACTACTCTTTGTTAATAATTATCGTGCCTGTCTTGATGAATATTTTGTGTTGTTACTGTGAAACCCTAAGTAGATGTTTATATGGACATGATATTTTGTTCGAGGACGAACAAAGCTTTAAGTGTGGGGTGTTGATGTTAGGCGTATTTACACGCCTAAAGCACCTTAATTTACCCATATTTTAGCTAAGTTTTGAGGACAAAATATATAATTCCTGCACTTTTAGTCCTTTTCCCTGTAAGTGAGCTAACCAACGTGATTAGCAAGTTTTCAGGAATAAATAATGAATATTTCGGCATTTTTTGGACTGTTGAACACCAATGGAAACTTCACGTAAGAAGGAAGGCAGCTTCTGGAAGCTTGTGGACCGAAAGTGGTGCATGGAGAACTTGTCCCGGGCAAAAATAGTATTTCTAAAGACTTGGGGATCAGCAGTAACTTAGTAGGATTAGGACAAGGATAAAAACCCTATTTCAGTAGGACAATGACAAAAACCCTATTTCAGTAGGACTAGGACAAGGGTGTTATAAAAACCCTTATTTGCTGAATTTTTCAGCATTCAATTCAATTCAATTCAATTCATTCTCTTCTCATCCCCCTTCCTATTCCTTCCCATTCTAATTCATTCACTCATTCATTAATTCAAGTCTTTTTCATTCAACTTCCGCTCCTAATTCACGTTACAATTCTTAACAGAGAAAGACGCTAACTCGTGGGAAACACCTAGAGGAAAAACGTCAACCTTGTTGTGACGCCACACTCCTCACCAACGTGAGATCATTCTTGTTTTGCTATGATGATGATGCTTATTGTGATCTCTGTTGCACTCATGAGTAGCTAATCTTCTCTGTTAGGGTTATGGAAGCCTTATGAGATACTATCTATTGCTATGAGTTTGTGAATTCTTGACACGTATGCTGCTTATATCATTACACTCTTCATCTTAATTTAATTCTTGTGGTTGCAAACATATAGAATACGCCAGTATAGCATTAACTTGTTCGAAAGAAAAGTTACATGTCTGGAAAAGAGAGAATGACAAGGAAATAGGGCTACCAACCCCTGTTTAAAACTTAGTGCCGTAACTGGATTAACCTCTTGGAGAATTCATACCATTAGATACATTTTAAGCTTGAAAGAGTTAAAATGAAATAATCTGTGATGGTCGAAAGACGATAGTAGTTACCATAGAATACGAATCTCTATAAGCACATGCATGTCTGAATTCCGCATAACTCATAGTTACTAGATACGTAAAACTTATAAGGTGGACATAACCCTAACTTACAATTCTCATTGATTAAAAGCTATCAAGCATTTTGTTTTTACTTTTATTACTTAACGTCACACTCCAATCCCCCCTTTTTCACAGAACTTTCTCCAAAAGTCTACTAATCGTTGCATACTTAGTGACCGAGTATTCCCTGTGGTATTCGACACCCAACCCAGTTGGGTTCTATATTTGACAGCGACCGCTTACACTCTTACGAGAGCTGTAGTTTGAGCGTTATCAAATTTTGGCTGGTATTTGTTTGCTATACTTCTTTATCTGCATTGGCTTATTTATGTTTGTTTGTTTTATTTGTTAGTGGTTAAATTTTAGAATTTTTTTTTTACTTTGCATGAAATTTTTCTGATAGGCAGCAGGGTATTATGACAAGAGTCTGTGATAAAATCATTACTATTGAGACACTTAGGCTCTAAATGTGACTCGCTATGTGATAAGTGTGTGGTTTAATTCCTTCAGCTGGTGGGTCAAGATTCTATACTGCTCCCAATAAAGTTGACCATGTGCCATGTGTGAGTGAGATTATAGTATATTTTGTGTTTGTGACTGATTCTAGAATTTGCCTGGTGGAAGTGTAAAGCGAAATAAAGAGTGTGAGTTTAGGAGATGATTTAGGCATTTCTATGGCAGCCTATTATTGTTTACATTCTTTTTATCTGCCCATGGACATTATCCTAGATAACCCCCTTTTGAGCCTTTAAGCCATTTTCTTTGACAGCCTCATATGTAAGCCTAATCCATTTTTTTCAAGACCATAATTTGATCCAAATTCCTAAGCGCTTTAAATAGTAAAGTCATGTGACAACATAAGAGGAAATTGGGTGAGAGTGATGCCTTAGAGTGTATTGGTACTTTAATTTGTTATGAAAAAGAGTGGCTATCAAAGAGGTGTTCTATAGAAAAGAAAATAAAATGAAATAGAAAAACAAAAAGATAATTGTGTTTATGATTAAATAAAAAGATAGTTAAATTTGAATGGCAAAATAGGTGAAAAGGGGTGATAGATGAAGCAAAGGTAGAAGGGTTGATTAAAAGAGAGTGTTAATGGCATAATGTGATGTATTAAAGCGCTTAGGAACATAGTCACTATTTCTGGCCAAAATAGTCCTACCCGTCCCTTAGCCTATATTACAACCTGTAAAAAGACCTATTTGATCCTAAACTTAGCATTCTGATATTAGTAGAGCATTACACTAAGGGCAAGCCTATGGTCATCAGTTGCAACATATGAATTCTTTGTGAGAGTGAGAGCAAGGAAAATCTTATACCCATGTTTCAAAAAATGCAATACTTGTGAGTGATTATGGGTAACATCTTATGTGAGACACACATGGTTGATGAGTTTTGGGTAGCTCTGTATGATTCTTTGTGCCTTAACTTGTGGATACGAATTAACCATCATCATGAGTCTATGTTAGAGGTTAAATTGTTTCTAGTAGTGATCAGAAAACTACTCTTTGTTAATAATTATCGTGCCTGTCTTGATGAATATTTTGTGTTGTTACTGTGAAACCCTAAGTAGATGTTTATATGGACATGATATTTTGTTCGAGGACGAACAAAGCTTTAAGTGTGGGGTGTTGATGTTAGGCGTATTTACACGCCTAAAGCACCTTAATTTACCCATATTTTAGCTAAGTTTTGAGGACAAAATATATAATTCCTGCACTTTTAGTCCTTTTCCCTGTAAGTGAGCTAACCAACGTGATTAGCAAGTTTTCAGGAATAAATAATGAATATTTCGGCATTTTTTGGACTGTTGAACACCAATGGAAACTTCACGTAAGAAGGAAGGCAGCTTCTGGAAGCTTGTGGACCGAAAGTGGTGCATGGAGAACTTGTCCCGGGCAAAAATAGTATTTCTAAAGACTTGGGGATCAGCAGTAACTTAGTAGGATTAGGACAAGGATAAAAACCCTATTTCAGTAGGACAATGACAAAAACCCTATTTCAGTAGGACTAGGACAAGGGTGTTATAAAAACCCTTATTTGCTGAATTTTTCAGCATTCAATTCAATTCAATTCAATTCATTCTCTTCTCATCCCCCTTCCTATTCCTTCCCATTCTAATTCATTCACTCATTCATTAATTCAAGTCTTTTTCATTCAACTTCCGCTCCTAATTCACGTTACAATTCTTAACAGAGAAAGACGCTAACTCGTGGGAAACACCTAGAGGAAAAACGTCAACCTTGTTGTGACGCCACACTCCTCACCAACGTGAGATCATTCTTGTTTTGCTATGATGATGATGCTTATTGTGATCTCTGTTGCACTCATGAGTAGCTAATCTTCTCTGTTAGGGTTATGGAAGCCTTATGAGATACTATCTATTGCTATGAGTTTGTGAATTCTTGACACGTATGCTGCTTATATCATTACACTCTTCATCTTAATTTAATTCTTGTGGTTGCAAACATATAGAATACGCCAGTATAGCATTAACTTGTTCGAAAGAAAAGTTACATGTCTGGAAAAGAGAGAATGACAAGGAAATAGGGCTACCAACCCCTGTTTAAAACTTAGTGCCGTAACTGGATTAACCTCTTGGAGAATTCATACCATTAGATACATTTTAAGCTTGAAAGAGTTAAAATGAAATAATCTGTGATGGTCGAAAGACGATAGTAGTTACCATAGAATACGAATCTCTATAAGCACATGCATGTCTGAATTCCGCATAACTCATAGTTACTAGATACGTAAAACTTATAAGGTGGACATAACCCTAACTTACAATTCTCATTGATTAAAAGCTATCAAGCATTTTGTTTTTACTTTTATTACTTAACGTCACACTCCAATCCCCCCTTTTTCACAGAACTTTCTCCAAAAGTCTACTAATCGTTGCATACTTAGTGACCGAGTATTCCCTGTGGTATTCGACACCCAACCCAATTGGGTTCTATATTTGACAGCGACCGCTTACACTCTTACGAGAGCTGTAGTTTGAGCGTTATCAAATTTTGGCTGGTATTTGTTTGCTATACTTCTTTATCTGCATTGGCTTATTTATGTTTGTTTGTTTTATTTGTTAGTGGTTAAATTTTAGAATTTTTTTTTTACTTTGCATGAAATTTTTCTGATAGGCAGCAGGGTATTATGACAAGAGTCTGTGATAAAATCATTACTATTGAGACACTTAGGCTCTAAATGTGACTCGCTATGTGATAAGTGTGTGGTTTAATTCCTTCAGCTGGTGGGTCAAGATTCTATACTGCTCCCAATAAAGTTGACCATGTGCCATGTGTGAGTGAGATTATAGTATATTTTGTGTTTGTGACTGATTCTAGAATTTGCCTGGTGGAAGTGTAAAGCGAAATAAAGAGTGTGAGTTTAGGAGATGATTTAGGCATTTCTATGGCAGCCTATTATTGTTTACATTCTTTTTATCTGCCCATGGACATTATCCTAGATAACCCCCTTTTGAGCCTTTAAGCCATTTTCTTTGACAGCCTCATATGTAAGCCTAATCCATTTTTTTCAAGACCATAATTTGATCCAAATTCCTAAGCGCTTTAAATAGTAAAGTCATGTGACAACATAAGAGGAAATTGGGTGAGAGTGATGCCTTAGAGTGTATTGGTACTTTAATTTGTTATGAAAAAGAGTGGCTATCAAAGAGGTGTTCTATAGAAAAGAAAATAAAATGAAATAGAAAAACAAAAAGATAATTGTGTTTATGATTAAATAAAAAGATAGTTAAATTTGAATGGCAAAATAGGTGAAAAGGGGTGATAGATGAAGCAAAGGTAGAAGGGTTGATTAAAAGAGAGTGTTAATGGCATAATGTGATGTATTAAAGCGCTTAGGAACATAGTCACTATTTCTGGCCAAAATAGTCCTACCCGTCCCTTAGCCTATATTACAACCTGTAAAAAGACCTATTTGATCCTAAACTTAGCATTCTGATATTAGTAGAGCATTACACTAAGGGCAAGCCTATGGTCATCAGTTGCAACATATGAATTCTTTGTGAGAGTGAGAGCAAGGAAAATCTTATACCCATGTTTCAAAAAATGCAATACTTGTGAGTGATTATGGGTAACATCTTATGTGAGACACACATGGTTGATGAGTTTTGGGTAGCTCTGTATGATTCTTTGTGCCTTAACTTGTGGATACGAATTAACCATCATCATGAGTCTATGTTAGAGGTTAAATTGTTTCTAGTAGTGATCAGAAAACTACTCTTTGTTAATAATTATCGTGCCTGTCTTGATGAATATTTTGTGTTGTTACTGTGAAACCCTAAGTAGATGTTTATATGGACATGATATTTTGTTAGAGGACGAACAAAGCTTTAAGTGTGGGGTGTTGATGTTAGGCGTATTTACACGCCTAAAGCACCTTAATTTACCCATATTTTAGCTAAGTTTTGAGGACAAAATATATAATTCCTGCACTTTTAGTCCTTTTCCCTGTAAGTGAGCTAACCAACGTGATTAGCAAGTTTTCAGGAATAAATAATGAATATTTCGGCATTTTGTGGACTGTTGAACACCAATGGAAACTTCACGTAAGAAGGAAGGCAGCTTCTGGAAGCTTGTGGACCGAAAGTGGTGCATGGAGAACTTGTCCCGGGCAAAAATAGTATTTCTAAAGACTTGGGGATCAGCAGTAACTTAGTAGGATTAGGACAAGGATAAAAACCCTATTTCAGTAGGACAATGACAAAAACCCTATTTCAGTAGGACTAGGACAAGGGTGTTATAAAAACCCTTATTTGCTGAATTTTTCAGCATTCAATTCAATTCAATTCAATTCATTCTCTTCTCATCCCCCTTCCTATTCCTTCCCATTCTAATTCATTCACTCATTCATTAATTCAAGTCTTTTTCATTCAACTTCCGCTCCTAATTCACGTTACAATTCTTAACAGAGAAAGACGCTAACTCGTGGGAAACACCTAGAGGAAAAACGTCAACCTTGTTGTGACGCCACACTCCTCACCAACGTGAGATCATTCTTGTTTTGCTATGATGATGATGCTTATTGTGATCTCTGTTGCACTCATGAGTAGCTAATCTTCTCTGTTAGGGTTATGGAAGCCTTATGAGATACTATCTATTGCTATGAGTTTGTGAATTCTTGACACGTATGCTGCTTATATCATTACACTCTTCATCTTAATTTAATTCTTGTGGTTGCAAACATATAGAATACGCCAGTATAGCATTAACTTGTTCGAAAGAAAAGTTACATGTCTGGAAAAGAGAGAATGACAAGGAAATAGGGCTACCAACCCCTGTTTAAAACTTAGTGCCGTAACTGGATTAACCTCTTGGAGAATTCATACCATTAGATACATTTTAAGCTTGAAAGAGTTAAAATGAAATAATCTGTGATGGTCGAAAGACGATAGTAGTTACCATAGAATACGAATCTCTATAAGCACATGCATGTCTGAATTCCGCATAACTCATAGTTACTAGATACGTAAAACTTATAAGGTGGACATAACCCTAACTTACAATTCTCATTGATTAAAAGCTATCAAGCATTTTGTTTTTACTTTTATTACTTAACGTCACACTCCAATCCCCCCTTTTTCACAGAACTTTCTCCAAAAGTCTACTAATCGTTGCATACTTAGTGACCGAGTATTCCCTGTGGTATTCGACACCCAACCCAATTGGGTTCTATATTTGACAGCGACCGCTTACACTCTTACGAGAGCTGTAGTTTGAGCGTTATCAAATTTTGGCTGGTATTTGTTTGCTATACTTCTTTATCTGCATTGGCTTATTTATGTTTGTTTGTTTTATTTGTTAGTGGTTAAATTTTAGAATTTTTTTTTTACTTTGCATGAAATTTTTCTGATAGGCAGCAGGGTATTATGACAAGAGTCTGTGATAAAATCATTACTATTGAGACACTTAGGCTCTAAATGTGACTCGCTATGTGATAAGTGTGTGGTTTAATTCCTTCAGCTGGTGGGTCAAGATTCTATACTGCTCCCAATAAAGTTGACCATGTGCCATGTGTGAGTGAGATTATAGTATATTTTGTGTTTGTGACTGATTCTAGAATTTGCCTGGTGGAAGTGTAAAGCGAAATAAAGAGTGTGAGTTTAGGAGATGATTTAGGCATTTCTATGGCAGCCTATTATTGTTTACATTCTTTTTATCTGCCCATGGACATTATCCTAGATAACCCCCTTTTGAGCCTTTAAGCCATTTTCTTTGACAGCCTCATATGTAAGCCTAATCCATTTTTTTCAAGACCATAATTTGATCCAAATTCCTAAGCGCTTTAAATAGTAAAGTCATGTGACAACATAAGAGGAAATTGGGTGAGAGTGATGCCTTAGAGTGTATTGGTACTTTAATTTGTTATGAAAAAAAGTGGCTATCAAAGAGGTGTTCTATAGAAAAGAAAATAAAATGAAATAGAAAAACAAAAAGATAATTGTGTTTATGATTAAATAAAAAGATAGTTAAATTTGAATGGCAAAATAGGTGAAAAGGGGTGATAGATGAAGCAAAGGTAGAAGGGTTGATTAAAAGAGAGTGTTAATGGCATAATGTGATGTATTAAAGCGCTTAGGAACATAGTCACTATTTCTGGCCAAAATAGTCCTACCCGTCCCTTAGCCTATATTACAACCTGTAAAAAGACCTATTTGATCCTAAACTTAGCATTCTGATATTAGTAGAGCATTACACTAAGGGCAAGCCTATGGTCATCAGTTGCAACATATGAATTCTTTGTGAGAGTGAGAGCAAGGAAAATCTTATACCCATGTTTCAAAAAATGCAATACTTGTGAGTGATTATGGGTAACATCTTATGTGAGACACACATGGTTGATGAGTTTTGGGTAGCTCTGTATGATTCTTTGTGCCTTAACTTGTGGATACGAATTAACCATCATCATGAGTCTATGTTAGAGGTTAAATTGTTTCTAGTAGTGATCAGAAAACTACTCTTTGTTAATAATTATCGTGCCTGTCTTGATGAATATTTTGTGTTGTTACTGTGAAACCCTAAGTAGATGTTTATATGGACATGATATTTTGTTCGAGGACGAACAAAGCTTTAAGTGTGGGGTGTTGATGTTAGGCGTATTTACACGCCTAAAGCACCTTAATTTACCCATATTTTAGCTAAGTTTTGAGGACAAAATATATAATTCCTGCACTTTTAGTCCTTTTCCCTGTAAGTGAGCTAACCAACGTGATTAGCAAGTTTTCAGGAATAAATAATGAATATTTCGGCATTTTTTGGACTGTTGAACACCAATGGAAACTTCACGTAAGAAGGAAGGCAGCTTCTGGAAGCTTGTGGACCGAAAGTGGTGCATGGAGAACTTGTCCCGGGCAAAAATAGTATTTCTAAAGACTTGGGGATCAGCAGTAACTTAGTAGGATTAGGACAAGGATAAAAACCCTATTTCAGTAGGACAATGACAAAAACCCTATTTCAGTAGGACTAGGACAAGGGTGTTATAAAAACCCTTATTTGCTGAATTTTTCAGCATTCAATTCAATTCAATTCAATTCATTCTCTTCTCATCCCCCTTCCTATTCCTTCCCATTCTAATTCATTCACTCATTCATTAATTCAAGTCTTTTTCATTCAACTTCCGCTCCTAATTCACGTTACAATTCTTAACAGAGAAAGACGCTAACTCGTGGGAAACACCTAGAGGAAAAACGTCAACCTTGTTGTGACGCCACACTCCTCACCAACGTGAGATCATTCTTGTTTTGCTATGATGATGATGCTTATTGTGATCTCTGTTGCACTCATGAGTAGCTAATCTTCTCTGTTAGGGTTATGGAAGCCTTATGAGATACTATCTATTGCTATGAGTTTGTGAATTCTTGACACGTATGCTGCTTATATCATTACACTCTTCATCTTAATTTAATTCTTGTGGTTGCAAACATATAGAATACGCCAGTATAGCATTAACTTGTTCGAAAGAAAAGTTACATGTCTGGAAAAGAGAGAATGACAAGGAAATAGGGCTACCAACCCCTGTTTAAAACTTAGTGCCGTAACTGGATTAACCTCTTGGAGAATTCATACCATTAGATACATTTTAAGCTTGAAAGAGTTAAAATGAAATAATCTGTGATGGTCGAAAGACGATAGTAGTTACCATAGAATACGAATCTCTATAAGCACATGCATGTCTGAATTCCGCATAACTCATAGTTACTAGATACGTAAAACTTATAAGGTGGACATAACCCTAACTTACAATTCTCATTGATTAAAAGCTATCAAGCATTTTGTTTTTACTTTTATTACTTAACGTCACACTCCAATCCCCCCTTTTTCACAGAACTTTCTCCAAAAGTCTACTAATCGTTGCATACTTAGTGACCGAGTATTCCCTGTGGTATTCGACACCCAACCCAATTGGGTTCTATATTTGACAGCGACCGCTTACACTCTTACGAGAGCTGTAGTTTGAGCGTTATCAAATTTTGGCTGGTATTTGTTTGCTATACTTCTTTATCTGCATTGGCTTATTTATGTTTGTTTGTTTTATTTGTTAGTGGTTAAATTTTAGAATTTTTTTTTTACTTTGCATGAAATTTTTCTGATAGGCAGCAGGGTATTATGACAAGAGTCTGTGATAAAATCATTACTATTGAGACACTTAGGCTCTAAATGTGACTCGCTATGTGATAAGTGTGTGGTTTAATTCCTTCAGCTGGTGGGTCAAGATTCTATACTGCTCCCAATAAAGTTGACCATGTGCCATGTGTGAGTGAGATTATAGTATATTTTGTGTTTGTGACTGATTCTAGAATTTGCCTGGTGGAAGTGTAAAGCGAAATAAAGAGTGTGAGTTTAGGAGATGATTTAGGCATTTCTATGGCAGCCTATTATTGTTTACATTCTTTTTATCTGCCCATGGACATTATCCTAGATAACCCCCTTTTGAGCCTTTAAGCCATTTTCTTTGACAGCCTCATATGTAAGCCTAATCCATTTTTTTCAAGACCATAATTTGATCCAAATTCCTAAGCGCTTTAAATAGTAAAGTCATGTGACAACATAAGAGGAAATTGGGTGAGAGTGATGCCTTAGAGTGTATTGGTACTTTAATTTGTTATGAAAAAGAGTGGCTATCAAAGAGGTGTTCTATAGAAAAGAAAATAAAATGAAATAGAAAAACAAAAAGATAATTGTGTTTATGATTAAATAAAAAGATAGTTAAATTTGAATGGCAAAATAGGTGAAAAGGGGTGATAGATGAAGCAAAGGTAGAAGGGTTGATTAAAAGAGAGTGTTAATGGCATAATGTGATGTATTAAAGCGCTTAGGAACATAGTCACTATTTCTGGCCAAAATAGTCCTACCCGTCCCTTAGCCTATATTACAACCTGTAAAAAGACCTATTTGATCCTAAACTTAGCATTCTGATATTAGTAGAGCATTACACTAAGGGCAAGCCTATGGTCATCAGTTGCAACATATGAATTCTTTGTGAGAGTGAGAGCAAGGAAAATCTTATACCCATGTTTCAAAAAATGCAATACTTGTGAGTGATTATGGGTAACATCTTATGTGAGACACACATGGTTGATGAGTTTTGGGTAGCTCTGTATGATTCTTTGTGCCTTAACTTGTGGATACGAATTAACCATCATCATGAGTCTATGTTAGAGGTTAAATTGTTTCTAGTAGTGATCAGAAAACTACTCTTTGTTAATAATTATCGTGCCTGTCTTGATGAATATTTTGTGTTGTTACTGTGAAACCCTAAGTAGATGTTTATATGGACATGATATTTTGTTCGAGGACGAACAAAGCTTTAAGTGTGGGGTGTTGATGTTAGGCGTATTTACACGCCTAAAGCACCTTAATTTACCCATATTTTAGCTAAGTTTTGAGGACAAAATATATAATTCCTGCACTTTTAGTCCTTTTCCCTGTAAGTGAGCTAACCAACGTGATTAGCAAGTTTTCAGGAATAAATAATGAATATTTCGGCATTTTTTGGACTGTTGAACACCAATGGAAACTTCACGTAAGAAGGAAGGCAGCTTCTGGAAGCTTGTGGACCGAAAGTGGTGCATGGAGAACTTGTCCCGGGCAAAAATAGTATTTCTAAAGACTTGGGGATCAGCAGTAACTTAGTAGGATTAGGACAAGGATAAAAACCCTATTTCAGTAGGACAATGACAAAAACCCTATTTCAGTAGGACTAGGACAAGGGTGTTATAAAAACCCTTATTTGCTGAATTTTTCAGCATTCAATTCAATTCAATTCAATTCATTCTCTTCTCATCCCCCTTCCTATTCCTTCCCATTCTAATTCATTCACTCATTCATTAATTCAAGTCTTTTTCATTCAACTTCCGCTCCTAATTCACGTTACAATTCTTAACAGAGAAAGACGCTAACTCGTGGGAAACACCTAGAGGAAAAACGTCAACCTTGTTGTGACGCCACACTCCTCACCAACGTGAGATCATTCTTGTTTTGCTATGATGATGATGCTTATTGTGATCTCTGTTGCACTCATGAGTAGCTAATCTTCTCTGTTAGGGTTATGGAAGCCTTATGAGATACTATCTATTGCTATGAGTTTGTGAATTCTTGACACGTATGCTGCTTATATCATTACACTCTTCATCTTAATTTAATTCTTGTGGTTGCAAACATATAGAATACGCCAGTATAGCATTAACTTGTTCGAAAGAAAAGTTACATGTCTGGAAAAGAGAGAATGACAAGGAAATAGGGCTACCAACCCCTGTTTAAAACTTAGTGCCGTAACTGGATTAACCTCTTGGAGAATTCATACCATTAGATACATTTTAAGCTTGAAAGAGTTAAAATGAAATAATCTGTGATGGTCGAAAGACGATAGTAGTTACCATAGAATACGAATCTCTATAAGCACATGCATGTCTGAATTCCGCATAACTCATAGTTACTAGATACGTAAAACTTATAAGGTGGACATAACCCTAACTTACAATTCTCATTGATTAAAAGCTATCAAGCATTTTGTTTTTACTTTTATTACTTAACGTCACACTCCAATCCCCCCTTTTTCACAGAACTTTCTCCAAAAGTCTACTAATCGTTGCATACTTAGTGACCGAGTATTCCCTGTGGTATTCGACACCCAACCCAATTGGGTTCTATATTTGACAGCGACCGCTTACACTCTTACGAGAGCTGTAGTTTGAGCGTTATCAAATTTTGGCTGGTATTTGTTTGCTATACTTCTTTATCTGCATTGGCTTATTTATGTTTGTTTGTTTTATTTGTTAGTGGTTAAATTTTAGAATTTTTTTTTTACTTTGCATGAAATTTTTCTGATAGGCAGCAGGGTATTATGACAAGAGTCTGTGATAAAATCATTACTATTGAGACACTTAGGCTCTAAATGTGACTCGCTATGTGATAAGTGTGTGGTTTAATTCCTTCAGCTGGTGGGTCAAGATTCTATACTGCTCCCAATAAAGTTGACCATGTGCCATGTGTGAGTGAGATTATAGTATATTTTGTGTTTGTGACTGATTCTAGAATTTGCCTGGTGGAAGTGTAAAGCGAAATAAAGAGTGTGAGTTTAGGAGATGATTTAGGCATTTCTATGGCAGCCTATTATTGTTTACATTCTTTTTATCTGCCCATGGACATTATCCTAGATAACCCCCTTTTGAGCCTTTAAGCCATTTTCTTTGACAGCCTCATATGTAAGCCTAATCCATTTTTTTCAAGACCATAATTTGATCCAAATTCCTAAGCGCTTTAAATAGTAAAGTCATGTGACAACATAAGAGGAAATTGGGTGAGAGTGATGCCTTAGAGTGTATTGGTACTTTAATTTGTTATGAAAAAGAGTGGCTATCAAAGAGGTGTTCTATAGAAAAGAAAATAAAATGAAATAGAAAAACAAAAAGATAATTGTGTTTATGATTAAATAAAAAGATAGTTAAATTTGAATGGCAAAATAGGTGAAAAGGGGTGATAGATGAAGCAAAGGTAGAAGGGTTGATTAAAAGAGAGTGTTAATGGCATAATGTGATGTATTAAAGCGCTTAGGAACATAGTCACTATTTCTGGCCAAAATAGTCCTACCCGTCCCTTAGCCTATATTACAACCTGTAAAAAGACCTATTTGATCCTAAACTTAGCATTCTGATATTAGTAGAGCATTACACTAAGGGCAAGCCTATGGTCATCAGTTGCAACATATGAATTCTTTGTGAGAGTGAGAGCAAGGAAAATCTTATACCCATGTTTCAAAAAATGCAATACTTGTGAGTGATTATGGGTAACATCTTATGTGAGACACACATGGTTGATGAGTTTTGGGTAGCTCTGTATGATTCTTTGTGCCTTAACTTGTGGATACGAATTAACCATCATCATGAGTCTATGTTAGAGGTTAAATTGTTTCTAGTAGTGATCAGAAAACTACTCTTTGTTAATAATTATCGTGCCTGTCTTGATGAATATTTTGTGTTGTTACTGTGAAACCCTAAGTAGATGTTTATATGGACATGATATTTTGTTCGAGGACGAACAAAGCTTTAAGTGTGGGGTGTTGATGTTAGGCGTATTTACACGCCTAAAGCACCTTAATTTACCCATATTTTAGCTAAGTTTTGAGGACAAAATATATAATTCCTGCACTTTTAGTCCTTTTCCCTGTAAGTGAGCTAACCAACGTGATTAGCAAGTTTTCAGGAATAAATAATGAATATTTCGGCATTTTTTGGACTGTTGAACACCAATGGAAACTTCACGTAAGAAGGAAGGCAGCTTCTGGAAGCTTGTGGACCGAAAGTGGTGCATGGAGAACTTGTCCCGGGCAAAAATAGTATTTCTAAAGACTTGGGGATCAGCAGTAACTTAGTAGGATTAGGACAAGGATAAAAACCCTATTTCAGTAGGACAAGGATAAAAACCCTATTTCAGTAGGACTAGGACAAGGGTGTTATAAAAACCCTTATTTGTTGAATTTTTCAGCATTCAATTCAATTCAATTCATTCTCTTCTCACCCCCCCTTCCTATTCCTTCCCATTCTTATTCATTCTCTCATTCATTAATTCAAGTCTTTTTCATTCAACTTCCGATCCTTATTCACGTTACAATTTTTAACAGAGAAAGACGCTAACTCGTGGGCAACACCTAGAAGAAAAACGTCAACCTTGTTGTGATGCCACACTCCTCTCTAACGTGAGATCATTCTAGTTTTACTATGATGATGATGCTTATTGTGATCTCCGTTGCACTCATAAGTAGCTAAACTTTTCTGTTAGGGTTATGGAAGCCCTATGAGATACTATCTATTGCTATGAGTTTGTGAATTCTTGACACGTATGCTGCTTATATCATTACTCTTTTCATCTTAATTTAATTCTTGTGGTTGAAAACATATAGAATACGCCAGTATAGCATTAACTTGTTCGAATGAAAAGTTATATGTATGGAAAAGAGAGAATGACAAGGAAATAGGGCTACCAACCCCTGTTTAAAAGTTAGTGCCGTAACTGGATTAACCTCTTGGAGAATTCATACCATTAGATTCATTTTAAGCCCGAAAGAGTTAAAATAAAATAATCTGTGATGGTCGAAAGGCGTTAGGATTTACCATAGAATACGAATCTCTATAAGCACATGCATGTCTGAATTCTGCATAACTCATAGTTACTAGATACGTAAAACTCATAAGGTAGACATAACCCTAACTTACAATTCTCATTGATTAAAACCTATCAAGCATTCTGTTTTTACTTTGCTATTTTACTTTTATTACTTAACGTCACACTCCAATCCCCCCTTTTTCACAGAACTTTCTCCAAAAGTCTACTAATCGTTGCATACTTAGTGACCGAGTATTCCCTGTGGGATTCGACACCCAACCCAGTTGGGTTCTATATTTGACAGTGACCGCTTACACTCTTACGAGAGCTGTAGTTTGAGCGTTATCAAATTTTGGCACCGTTGCCGGGAATACGGTTGTCAACTAAGTCTGTGATAGTTACTAGACCCTTTGGTCAAAGATTCTTGTATTTTACTTTTAGTTGTTGTTTTTGTTTTATTCAGAATTTGTTCAGTGCATGACCAATACTCGAAGTTCTGGTCAACCATTATTACCCATAAACCCTGAACCGCAACTTATTGGTAGGATGGAGGTGCAACGTGACATTGAAAGAAGGGCTGTGCAACAGGAGCAGGCTAGATTAGCTGTGTTGGCTGCTGCTCAAGTGCATCAACTGAATATTGATAACCCAGGGCAAGCAGCAGATCCTAATGATGAGGACTTGGGTGATGATGAGTTAGTAAACCCTAGGCATGATTCTGAGGTGGCGACACCGGCAAATAGAAGAGATCGTCCAGCAAGATTTCGGCCTGAACGCCGAGCTATACAGATTCACTTTAATGATGATGACGATGATCTGGATGGAGCTGGTGCCACAGGAGCTATTATTCCTCCGCCATTGGCACCCGAAGCCAAGTTCAACATCACTAGCACCATGATTCAGTTATTGCAACTCAAATGATTATTCGATGGACTTACAGGTGATGATCCAAATATGCATCTGATCAACTTTATCTCTACATGCAAGTCATTCGACAATCCAGGCGTGGGACAGAATGCAATTTGGCTGCGCTTATTTCCATCGTCTCTATCTGGGGAGGCAACTCTATGGTTGAATGGGCTAACTCCTGATTCTATTACAAATTGGAGGCAATTGAAAGACGCTTTCCTAGAAAGATTCTTTCCTTCATCCAAAAGAGCACAATTGAGAGATGAAATGAGCAACTTTCGTCAGCTTCCAACTGAAGCCCTCCACGAAACATGGGAGAGATTCAAGAAGAAGCTTATGAGGTGCCCAAACCATCACATGACCAATGTCCACTTGATGGAGATACTATATAGATCCTTGAATTCAGTAACTAAACCAGTGGTGGATAATGCGGCTGGAGGATCATTCATGGACCTCACCTTTGTTCAGGCAAGCGATATGCTCGACCTGATGACAAAGAAAAGTAGAGGTTGGCATACCAGGGATTCTGAGGTAATAAGCCCCACTATATCTATTGGCATGACTGCAGAACAGAGGCGAAGAGAGGAGGAACGCGATCAAGATATGGCGCACATGAAAACACAGATGGATCTTCTTACAAAGCATCTATTATCAGGGAAGACCGAAAAAGTCAAAGCTTTTGTGTCACAGGCAAGAGGTGAATCCAATTCTGAAGAAGAGGCTAACTACTTAAATAATCAGGGGGGTTTCCGAGGCAATTCCCAAGGAAACCAAGGTCGGAACTATTATGATAAATCTGGAAACAAGGATCGTGATCAAGGTAGTTGGAAGAATAAGACTGACAGGAGTGGTTTGTATGTTCCTCCGGGAAGTCGTGACACCGCTGCATCTAGCTCTGTTAAGATGCCAATGGAAGATATGATGGCGAAGCTGTTAAAAGGAGTGGAGGCAACCAGCACGGGTGTAACCGAGGTAACAAATGATTTGTCCTCAATGAAGCAATTGGTTGACTCGCATTCCACTTCAATAAAATAGCTGGAGCAACAATTGAGTCAAATTTCAGCTACATTGAATCAATGAAAAGCTGGCACCTTACCTAGTAACACAGTGCAAAACCCAAGGAACGATGGAACATGCATGGCCATTACTACCAGGAGTGGTAAGGTGCTGGAAAATTCATCCCAAAGCAAGCAAGTGGCCGATGATATCGCAAATAATGCAGAAGATGCCAAAGAAGCTGATGAAGTCATTCGTGACGTCGCCCCTCGATGTCCACAAACTGAAAAGATCGACGAACTGAAGCAAGATGAAAAGAAAGTCGTAGAGAAAACTATCCCTCTTCCACCACCACCTTTTCCTCAAAGACTAAAGAAAAAAACTGATGATACCAAGTTTAATAAATTCATGACGATGTTAAAGCAGCTGACCATTAACGTTGCTTTAGTTGAGGCACTGGAATAGATGCCTGGGTACGCGAAATTTATGAAGGATCTTCTGACAAAGAAGTGGGCAGCAGGTTATGAGTTGACAGATACTGTTCATCATTGTAGTGCAATCGCTACGAGATCACTAGTTCAGAAGAAGGCCGATCCCGGTGCCTTCACTATACCTTGCACTGTCGGACCTTTGAATTTTGCCAAGGCATTATGCGATTTAGGAGCCAGCATCAACTTAATGCCACTATCTATTTATAACAAGTTAGGGTTAGGGGATCCTACTCCAACCAATATAAGGCTTGTAATGGCAGATAGGTCGGTAAAATGACCTGTTGGTATTTTATGTGATGTATTGGTCTGGCAGACTTCGTTATCTTGGATTGTGAGGTGGACTCAGAAGTTCCTACAATCTTGGGGCGCCCTTTCCTTTCAACAGGAAGTGTGCTTATTGATTTAAGAGCCAATGAGCTTCTATTCCGGATGAATGATGAAGTAGTCCGCTTTGATGTGTGTAAATCAATGAAGTAACCCAAAGATCTGAACGTGTTCTTGGTAGCTGATGTTTATTTTGATGATGAGAAAGAATTACCTGTAGCGGAGCAGCTTATTGATGACCCATTGGCGATTGTGCTTATGAATGTTGGGCGTAAGGATGCTGAAAATTATGAAGAAACTATTTGTACTCTAACAGGATTAGGGTCATATCCTCATGCTCCCAAGAAGCTGGACCTTGATCTCAAAAACCGACCTACACCACCAGCTAAACCATCTATTGAAGAGCCACCCACATTAGAATTGAAGGAGCTGCCTAGTCATTTAAAGTATGCATTCTTGGGAAGCGGAAACACACTCCCGGTTATTGTGGAAGCAGATTTGGTTGAGCAGCAAGTTTCAGCTCTAATCGTGGTTCTTCGGAAGTACATGAGAACCATCGGTTGGACCATCACTGATAGTATTGGTATTCCACCTGGGATTTGTACACACAAAATTCAGCTTGAAGAAAATTGCATACCCACTATTGAGCATCAAAGGCGTCTAAATCCACCTATGAAAGAGGTGGTGAAGAAATAAATTATTAAGTGGTTAGATGCAGGGGTTGTGTATCCAATCTCGGACAGTAAATGGGTAAGACCGGTACAATGTGTACCCAAGAAAGGTGTCAGGATGGTAGTTGTGAATGAAAAGAATGAGTTAATTCCACTCAGACCTGTCACAGGGTGGAGAGTATGCATGGACTATTGGAAGCTGAATTCGTGGACACTTAAAGATCACTTTCCAATGCCATTTATAGACCAAATGCTCAATCGATTAGCAGGGAAAAAATGGTTTTGTTTCCTAGATGGGTATTCCGACTATAATCAGATTTGTATTGCTCCCGAAGACCAAGAGAAGACAACGTTTACATAACCATATGGTACGTTTGCCTTCAAACGTATGACATTTGGGCTATGTAATGCACCTGCCACTTTTCAGCGTTGTATGATGTCCATTTTTTCTGATATGGTGGAAGACACTCTGTAGGTGTTCATGGACGATTTTTCAGTTGTGGGTGAGTCGTTTGAATTGTGCTTGGAAAATCTAAGTATGGCGTTGCAGAGATGTGTTGAATTTAACCTGGTGCTGAACTGGGAGAAGTGCCACTTCATGGTAAAAGAAGGTATTGTTCTTGGGCATAAAATCTCCGAAAGAGGAATTGAGGTGGATCGAGCTAAAATCGAAGTCATCGAGAAACTACCACCCCTAATTTCTGTCAAAGGAGTTCGTAGTTTCCTCGGGCATGCATGTTTTTATCGAAGGTTCATTAAAGACTTTTCCAAGATTGCTAGTCCGTTATGCAAGCTTTTGGAGAAGGATGCAAATTTCGACTTCGGTGAAGATTGCTTGAAGGCATTTGAATGCCTCAAAGGGAAGCTAATTGAAGCTCCTATCATTGTAGCGCCCGATTGGTCTCTACCGTTTGAAGTCATGTGTGATGCTAGCGGGGTAGCTTTGGGTGCTGTACTTGGCCAGAGAAGAGAAAAGTTATTCCATCCAATCTACTTTGTGAGCAAGGTCTTGAACGGAGCCCAGAAGAACTATACTGTCACAGAACAAGAGCTTCTAGCGGTTGTATATGCTTTTGAAAAGTTCCGTGCTTATTTGTTGGGAACCAAACTGATAGTCCATACAGACCATGCATCCCTAAGATACTTGATGGCAAAGAAAGATGCAAAACCAAGGCTAATTCGATGGGTATTGTTACTGCAAGAATTTGATTTCAAGGTAAAAGATAAAAGAGGTTGCGAAAACCAAGTGGCTGATCATCTATCTAGACTCGAGAACGAGCATATAGCACAGCCTGATTTTGCGATTGATGATGCATTCCCTGATGAAAAGATCTTAGCCACGATGATGGAAGAGTTACCATGGTATGCAGATTTTGCAAACTTTGTGGTAAGTAATGTGATGCCTACGAATCTATCATTTCATCAAAAGAGGAAGTTCATGCATGATGTGAGACGCTACTACTGGGATGAGCCATATTTGTTTATACGATGCGCGGATGGTGTGATCAGACGATGCATATCTCATGTGGAGGTGCCAAGTATCTTGGAAGCGAGTCATGCTTCCCAAGTTGGGGGACACCATGCAGGTGGTCGGACAGCAAGGAAGCTATTGCAAAGCGGTTATTATTGGCCTTTGATATTTAGAGATGCCTATGAATTTGTGAAAAGATGTGACCAATGTCAGAGACAAGGCACGATTTCGAAGCACCATGAGATGCCCATGTCAAAAATTCTTGAAGTAGAGTTGTTTGATGTGTGGGGTATTGATTTCATAGGCCCATTCGTAAATTCGTTTGGCATGAAATACATCCTAGTTGCTGTTCAAAGCCGTGTTGGTGAAATATGGGGTCAAGCAACATAAGGTAGCCACGCCTTATCACCCTCAAACTAGTGGACAGGTAGAGGTTTCCAATCGAGAGATCAAGCAAATCCTTGCTAAGACTGTAAATGCTAATAGGAAAGATTGGTCTCAGAAGCTGGACGATGCACTATGAGCTTATAGGACTGCATTCAAAATGCCAATTGGCATGTCCCCGTACCAACTAGTTTATGGGAAGGCCTGTCACTTGCCCATTGAGCTCGAGCACAAAGCATTGTGGGCATTGAAGCGACTGAATTTGAATTGGGATGATGCTATGAACATGAGATTGGAGCAGCAAAATGAGTTGGATGAATTCCCTCTACATGCTTATGAAAGATCAGACCTCTACAAGGAGCGGATGAAAAAGTATCATGATCGGCGGATTGTTTAACAAAACTTTCAAAAAGGTGATATGGTACTTCTTTTCAATTCCAGACTGAAGCTATTCCGAGGTAAGTTAAGGTCCAAATGGTAGGGTCCGTACAAAATTAGCCAAGTCTACTCGTCGGGAGTAGTTGAGTTAGAAGACAATAATGGTGTTGTCTTTAAGGTGAATAGCCAACGAGTGAAACCATACATCGGTCCTCTTGACTCGACAAAATGCATGGCTACCATTTATCTCGACGAAGTCTAAGTACTCGACGTAACTATGTCGTGCCGCGACAATAAATCAAGCGCTTGATGGGAGGCAACCCATCGTTTTTAATTGTTTTTGTTGTTTTTGTTTTCCTCGTATTTTGTCGAGCCACGACCAAAACTAAGGCGCTTGATGGGAGGCAACCCATCGTTCTAATCGTTTTTGTTGTTTTTGAGTAAGTGTAGGTACAAGAGGTGTAAAGGAGGAGATTGGTTTCAAATTTTGATTTGGAAATATTATTTGTTGAAGGTGGTAAGTTAGGAATGAAGAAGCAAAAGGCTATGGGTTAGGCATTGCCTTATGAAAATATAGGCAACGAACAAGGCAAGGCCTATGTAAATCTAGGCCACGAACAAGGCAAGGCCTATGCTATGGCCTAAGCTCTCGGATTCTACAATGCTATAGCATAGGCGCCGCCTATGCCTAACAATGCCATAGCATAGGCGTCGCCTATGCAAAAGCCTTTTGTCTCTGAATCTACAATGCTATAGAATAGGCGCCGCCTATGCCTAACAATGCCATAGCATAGGCTCCGCCTATGCAAAAGCCTTTTGTCTCTGAATCTAGAATGCCATGGCATAGGCGTCGCCTATGCCAAACAATGCCATAGCATAGGCGCCGCCTATGCTCAACTAGGATTTGCAAAAGGCGCCGCCTATGCCAAGCATAGGGAAAGCATTAGGCACCGCCTATGCTCACTTTTGGTCTCCTAACCCAATTCCAAATGGGTTAAAACCCGACCCAATCTTGTCCTATAAATAGAACCTTAGTCTTAAAACAAAATTGCATTGCAACTTCAACCTAGGCGCCGCCTACCTCTCCAAAATCTCTCAAAAATTTTCCCTTTGCTCTTTTACTTTGCAAGAACATCTTCCGAGGCCATCAACCAAGTAAGTACTTCGGCTCTCTTCTCTTACATTCCGTAGTATTACAATACTACGCCTATAATAAGTTGTCAAATCTTGAAGTAGTGTTGGTGATTTGAATATGGTTGATTTGTTATGATACAACTAAGAAAGTGAAAGAATATGTATTGGTGTTCTTGACTTGGTTCCAACTTGTAGTTAATTTCGATACACTGTCATACTTCTTGCGAAATCGACATGGTTCAGAAAATTGCATAATCTTGTAACTTGAAAGCTTGCTTGAATGACTTGTTCATTGCGATGAAAATCATGGTTAACTACAAACATGAGATGTTGTGATTATTTCAAGCCATAAATTGATACAATATCTATGTAGTAGTTTCATTCAAAGTAATGCGTTAGTCCAAAACATAAAAGCATTGTCAAGATTACATGAACTAGAATCGGAAAAGGTTAGTTAAGATGACAAGACAAGTATGACTGCACTGATTATATTATTGGAACATAACACCTAAACGTACATCGATGAAGTCTGAGTAATCGATAACGTTCACTTAATTAGTTTGTGCCAACAAATTAAGTGTGGGGTGGGACCACTATTGTTTGCTTGTCAATTGTATTTACCAAGATGAAGCTAACATGACTATCATTTTAATCTCAGGTACAAATGGCACCAAAAGCACGACAAGGAAAGGATAAAGCGACCACCTCACAAAAAGGCCACAAAAGGGGACGTAAAGAGCAAGGTGAATCCTCCTCGCTGCAAATACCTTGCCGCATGTTCGGAATCAAATAGGTTCTAGAGGAGGAAGGAAAGGAGTGGTATAGGAACAATAAAGAGAAATATGTTCATGTGGAGTTGATACATAAGGAAAGCCTAGCAAAGAAAGAACCCCGCATGTTGGCCAAGATAATGGCGTTACATCTTGATTTCATCTTCCGAGATATGGTAGAATGCAATCTCGATCTAACACAAGAATTCTATGCCAACTGGTCACCGAAAACTACAGGGAGTGAAGTAAAGATTCGGGGCCAAGTCCTACAACTAAATGCGGAGTTCTTCAACTCTTTTCTGGGTTTGCCATCTGTTGATCCATCACCACTCAAAGAGCTGTATAACAGACCTCCGTACAGGGCAATCAGACACACACTGTGTGGAACAAGATCAATGGCACGATGGAGCAGACACAAGGACACCGGTCGGCACAATACCTTAACGTATGCTTCCTTGAACAGAGAAGCACGGATATGGATGCGGATAGTCAACTCTTGCTTGATTCCAGGGACTCAGTACACAAAGATTACACGAGACAGAGTGTGTTTAGTGTATGCATTGATG
Source organism: Capsicum baccatum var. pendulum (assembly GCA_030864225.1). NCBI lineage: Eukaryota > Viridiplantae > Streptophyta > Magnoliopsida > Solanales > Solanaceae > Capsicum > Capsicum baccatum. Next base: position 234,585,979 of record CM061560.1, on the reverse strand, counting down.
ATGAACGTCCCCATCAACATTGGGGCGATCATTCGATCTTCAATGCGCAAGGCCAAGCTACACAAGAGGTCCCACTTTAGCTTTGGCAATCTGTTGACTGCAATATTGAGGAAGGAGGACATCGAAGAGGAGTCGGCTGATCATAAGCTTCCACACAACCCGAAGAAGGTTGAACTCACAAAGGTTAAAGATGCTGAAACCATGAATGGCATCAACCTTACCACTGTAGAACGACATGCTCGGGATGAAAGTTTCTTTCGCCATCTTTATGGCATGACTCGATTTACCATGATGAGCGGAGGTCGTGTTCCAACTGCTGCAGAGCTCCAATAGTTGGATTATGACTACCCAATGAATGAGCATGCAAGGGTAATGTGTGGAGTAGGGGTATACTTTGAGGAACCTCTTGATGATGACGTGCCAACCGATGATGATCGCCGAATGCTAGACTCCAACGTGGAGGAGAACTCTGATGACGACGACTTTGATGATGATTCCGATGCAGGGGGTATGACCCCAGACATAGAGGATGAGTTTGACTAACCAGGTTCTTCTTATTTACTTTCCACTGAGGGCAGTGTGTCCCGTCTAAGTGTGGGGTGCTGGTATTTGTATGCTATACTTCTTTATCTGCATTTGCTTATTTATGTTTGTTTGTTTTATTTGTTAGTAGTTAAATTTTAGAAATTTTTTTTTACTTTGCATGAAATTGTTCTTATAGGCAGCAGGGTATTATGACAAGAGTCTGTGATAAAATCATTACTATTGAGACACTTAGGCTCTAAATGTGACTCGCTATGTGATAAGTGTGTGGTTTAATTCCTTCAGCTGGTGGGTCAAGAGTCTATACTGCTCCCAATAAAGTTGACCATGTCCCTTGTGTGTGTGAGATTATAGTATATTCTATGTTTGTGACTGATGCTAGAACTTCCCTGGTGTGTGTGTAAAGCAAAATAAAGAGTGTGAGTTTAGGAGATGATTTAGGCATTTCTTTGGCAGCCTATTATTGTTTATCTTCTTTTTATCTACCCATGGAAATTATCCTAGATAACCCCCTTTTGAGCCTGTAAGCCATTTTATTTGACAACCTCATATGTAAGCCTAATCCATTTTTTTCAAGACCATAATTTGATCCAAATTCCTAAGCGCTTTAAATAGTAAAGTCATGTGACAACATAAGAGGAAATGGATGAGAGTGATGCCTTAGAGTGTATTGGTACTTGAATTTGTTATGAAAAAGAGTGGCTATCATAGAGGTGTGCTATAGAAAAGAAAAGAAAAATAAATAGAAAATCAAAAAGATAAATTGTGTTTATGATTAAATAAAAAGATAGTTAAATTTGAATGGCAAAATAGGTGAAAAGGGGTGATAGATGAAACAAAGGTATCAGGGTTGATTAAAAGAGAGTGTTAATGGAATAATGTGATGTATTAAAGCGCTTAGGAACATAGTCACTATTTCTGGCAAAAATAGTCCTACCCGTCCCTTAGCCTATATTACAACCTGTAAAAAGACCTATTTGATCCTAAACTTAGCATTCTGATATTAGTAGAGCATTACACTAAGGGCAAGCCTATGGTCATCAGTTGCAACATATGAATTCTTTGTGAGAGTGAGAGCAAGGAAAATCTTATACCCATGTTTCAAAAAATGCAATACTTGTGAGTGATTATGGGTAACATCTTATGTGAGACACACATGGTTGATGAGTTTTGGGTAGCTCTGTATGATTCTTTGTGCCTTAACTTGTGGATACGAATTAACCATCATCACGAGTCTATGTTAGAGGTTAAATTGTTTCTAGTAGTGATCAGAAAACTACTCTTTGTTAATAATTGTCATGCCTGTCTTGATGAATATTTTGTGCTGTTACTGTGAAATCCTAAGTAGATGTTTATATGGACATGATATTTTGTTCAAGGACGAACAAAGCTTTAAGTGTGGGGTGTTGATGTTAGGCGTATTTACACGCCTAAAGCACCTTAATTTACCCATATTTTAGCTAAGTTTTGAGGACAAAATATATAATTCCTGCACTTTTAGTCCTTTTCCCTGTAAGTGAGCTAACCAACGTGATTAGCAAGTTTATAGGTATAAATAATGAAGATTTCAGCATTTTGTGGACTGTTGAACGCCAAAGGAAACTTCACGTAAGAAGGAAGGCAGCTTCTGGAAGCTTGTGGACCGAAAGTGGTGCATGGAGAACTTGTCTCGGGAAAAATAGTATTTCTAAAGACTTGGGGATCAGCAGTAACTTAGTAGGATTAGGACAAGGATAAAAACCCTATTTCAGTAGGACAAGGATAAAAACCCTATTTCAGTAGGACTAGGACAAGGGTGTTATAAAAACCCTTATATGCTGAATTTTTCAGCATTCAATTCAATTCAATTCATTCTCTTCTCATCCCCCTTCCTATTCCTTCCCATTCTAATTCATTCACTCATTCATTAATTCAAGTCTTTTTCATTAAACTTTCGCTCCTAATTCACGTTACAATTTTTAACAGAGAAAGACGCTAACTCGTGGGAAACACCTAGAGGAAAAACGTCAACCTTGTTGTGATGCCACACTCCTCTCCAACGTGAGATCATTCTAGTTTTGCTATGATGATGATGCTTATTGTGATCTCCGTTGCACTCATGAGTAGCTAAACTTCTCTGTTAGGGTTATGGAAGCCTTATGAGATACTATCTATTGCTATGAGTTTGTGAATTCTTGACACGTATGTTGCTTATATCATTACACTCTTCATCTTAATTTAATTCTTGTGGTTGCAAACATATAGAATACGCCAGTATAGCATTAACTTGTTCGAAAGAAAATTTACATGTCTGGAAAAGAGAGAATGACAAGGAAATAGGGCTACCAACCCCTGTTTAAAAGTTAGTGCCGTAACTGGATTAACCTCTTGGAGAATTCGTACCATTAGATACATTTTAAGCTCGAAAGAGTTAAAATGAAATAATCTGTGATGGTCGAAAGATGCTAGTATTTACCATAGAATACGAATCTCTATAAGCACATGCATGTCTGAATTCCGCATAACTCATAGTTACTAGATACGTAAAACTCATAGGGTGGACATAACCCTAACTTACAATTCTCATTGATTAAAAGCTATCAAGCATTTTGTTTTTACTTTTATTACTTAACGTCACACTCCAATCCCCCCTTTTTCACATAACTTTCTCCAAAAGTCTACTAATCGTTGCATACTTAGTGACCGAGTATTCCCTGTGGGATTCGACACCCAACCCAGTTGGGTTCCATATTTGACAGCGACCGCTTACACTCTTACGAGAGCTGTAGTTTGAGGATGATTCTATGCTATATGGGTTGATAATGAGATAAGTGTTTAAGAAAGTGTCAAATCATGTATTTATAAGGTTTAAAGTTTATTACAAGTGATTCGATACTTCAAGAGTCAATTAGATCTCGATAGAGAAAACTAGTCTTTCTAGCTTGAGCTAGTTACTTTTCTTGTCTATCTTGTTGGATTCTATTGTGTTTTATGTGTTCCTTATGGTTTTAAATGTATTATTATACATGTAACAAGTTTTTAGGAGTATATAAAGTTCAATTGAGTCAAGGTAAGAGTGGAAATTGAATTAAAAGATCATGGAAATCAACCTAGTCTAAGATCTTGTTTTTGATTCATCGTTATGGATATAGTGTTGTTTGTGCCTCTAATTCGTGTAGTGTGTTCTTATAGGATCCTTTGTGAGCTTAATATGATGATATATGGATTATATAGAGGCTTGAAAATCATTGGAAAGACACAATAAGACAAGGGATGGAAGGAGAAAGGACCAACACTTAACAAAAATCCGTAGGACAATTTCCAGTAGCATTATGCTATTAGCATGCGTCGCTGCTCTAGTCCTGTGCAATAAAGGGTGCGACGCACGCTCCATTATATAGTAATAGAGCGTGTGACTCATGCTACACTCCACAAATGGGCATTTCATTCTAATTTGACTCCTACACGGACTTGGCTTACCCTTATGCTATATATACATGTTGTATCACATTTTTACACATCTTTTGACATACATTGGAGATCAAGGGGATGATACAACTTCATTATTAGGTTTTTATTAATTTTATTTAGTTCATACATGTTTTTAGTCATTAATTACAATCTTTTGATTGCAATTATGACTATGCGTGGCTAAACGCCCTCTTTCCGGGGTTGAAGCAAAGAACATGAGTATTATTGCTATGTTTTAAGTTTGTTTTCTTTGCTTATCACTATTGGTTGTTTGTTTACTCTTGTTTTAATTATTTTGAGGATTGATCACCCTTAGAATACATATATTATCGACCTTGTAAACTCGGGAGAGGGAATAGAGAGATAGAACATGGGAATAAGCATAGTATGGTTTGTATTTCTTTATGAAATAAGGAATTCAAAGTAGTATCTAGGACAGGGATGAACTTAGATACCGAACTTGATTCACACATAGGATGATATTTGTAAATGATTTAAGTGAACTATTACATCCCCGCTCAACGATGTAGTTGTAAGGTTCAACTTAGATAAAGTATTAGGGGTTGGGAAACCATAATCAAACAATTAACCCTACGAATCAACAACCAAGATAAGCAAGTTAACGAATGAAATCCAATAGCATAATATGATTGTTCAGAGTGCTTCAACCCTAGGTTTTCTCCTATTGATTGTCTCAAGACCTCTACTTTACGCATTGTTTAATTTTATATAGTTTACAAATTTCCAAACTCTATTTTGGTTACTCTCGCATCAATTGAATCTGAATTGTGAATTGAAATCAAATAATTGCCAAATCAAGTCTCTGTGGGATCGATAACTCGGCTTTCTTAAAGGCCACTATATTACTTGGTAGACCATGTACACTTGTGTGTGCGCTTGGCCGATGTCAATTTATTAAGCATGAGTTAACACATTATTACTCATCAAACTTTCCTTTAACATCGTTACAAATCTAAGACATAAAACAAAGATATTAAGATCAACACATACCTCAAGCACAAATTTTTGGAATGGGGAATAAGTGCAGATACTTGGACTTTATGTCCTCTTCCGCTTCTTAAGTAGCTTCTTCAACCTTATGGTTCCTCCAGGACATAATGAACTTGATGATCCAAGATCTCAATCAGTACTACCTCATAAGATAAGGAATCCACAATACCCAATTCTTCTAAAGGAATAGCTGATAAAAGATCACCCACACACTTCCTTAACCTAGATACATGGAAAATCAGATGAATGGAGCTCAAACTATAAGGAAATTCTAACTTATACGCAACATCACTAACCCTTTTCAAGGCCAAATATGGACCAACATACCGGGGACTAATCTTTCCCTTCTTACGAATCCGCATTATTCCTTTTATGGGAGACACCTTTAGGAACACCCAATCGCCAACCTTAAACTCCAACTCCATACGCCTCACATTTGCATAGCACTTTTGGAGACTTTGAGTGGCTTTCAATCTATCACGAATCACCTTCACCTTCTCCAAGGCTTGGTGAACAAAATCAAGGCCAAACATCTTACCCTCACCAACCTCATACCACCTAATAAGAGAATGATATCTCCTACCATACAACGTCTCAGGAGCCATATCAATGCTAGAGTGATAACTATTATTATAATCAAACTCTATAAGAGGCAAATGGTCAACCCAACTACCACCATAGTCAATCACTCAAGAACGAAGCATATCTTCCTATGTCTTAATGGTCCTCTCCGCTTGTCCATACGACTGCTGGTGGAAAATGGTACTAAGGAACACCTTAGTTCCTAAACCTTTCTGAAATAACCTCCAAAAATAAGAAGATAACGGAGTACCATGGTCTAAAATGATAGACACAGGAGCACTATGCAACTTCACAATCTATGTAAGATACAACTTAGCATAATTCTCCACCGAATAACTAGTCCTCACAGGCAAGAAGTGAGCAAACTTGGTATCCTATCCATAATGACCCAAATTGAATCACACTGATTCCAAGACCAAGGTAGACTAGTAATGAAATCCATATTGATTACCTCCCACTTCTATTTAGGAAACTCAATCTCTTGGTACAAACCTTTGAGTCTCGTGTGCTCAACTTTCACCTGTTGACACACCATACACTTAGCTACGTAATTAACCACATCTCGCTTATATTATTCCAGCAATAGAACTCTTTAAGATCATGATACATCTTTGTAGAACTAGGATGAATAGCGTAACAAGATCCAAGAACATCGGCCAAAATCCTTTCTGTCAAACCATCCACATCGGGAACACACCGTCTCCACCAATCACAAAGTCAACAACCTTTTGCTGACCTATATTTCCTCTATTCTTTATCAGATTGGGATCCAACATGTGTTTTTTATTTATCTCAACAAAAAAAGACGACTGCGATACCTAATGCAAATTGGAGGCTCTTATTATCAGAAGAGCTATCAACATGAACCCCGTAGAGACAGTGATGCCAAATCTTCAGTGCAAATACCACAACCAATAACTCTAAATAATGAGTAGGGTAGTTATTCTCAGGATCTTTAAGCTGCCTAGAAGCATAAGCCACCACCCTACCATGCTGCATCAACACACAACCAAGCCCAATACGAGAAGCATCACAATATACTATGAAGCCATCACTACCAAAAGTTGAACTGAAGTCAACTTATCCTTAAACTTCTCAAAACTACCCTCATTGCATCTGATCACAAGAACTTCACCTTCTTCTTGGTCAATCTAGTCAATGGGGCAGCTATAGTCGAAAAACTTTTCATAAATCTCCTATAGTAGCCGCACAAGAATCTTTGAATATCAATTGGAGTCACGGGTCTAGGCTACTTTTTAAAGACTACAACCTTTTATGGATCCACTATGATCTCTTCACTAGAGATAACATGACCAAGAAAAGTCACAACCTTTAACCAAAACTTACACTTTGAGAATGTGGTATACAAGTGCTGATCCTTCAAAGTTTGCAACACAGTACAAAGGTGATCGACATGATCCACCTCACTCTTAGAGTATGCCATAATATCATCTATGAAGACATTGAATAACAGATCTAGAAACTGACGAAAAACCCTATTCATTAATTCTATAAATGCTGCTAGAGCATTGGTCAACCCAAAAGACATAACTAGGAACTCATAATAATTGTATCGAGTCGTGAAAGCAGTCTTGGGGATATCCTAACCTAAGATCAATTTCAGAGAAACACTTAATACCTTGAAGCTGATCAAACAAATCATCAATCCTAGCAAGAGGAAATTTATTCTTTATGGAAACCTTGTTCAGCTGATGATAATCAATACACATCCGAAGGGAACCATCCTTCTTACGCATAAACAACACCGGAGCACCCAAAGGAGACACACTAGGATGGATAAAACCTTCATCTAGGAGATCCTTCAAGTTTTTCTTAAGCTCCTTTAACTCAGCTGAAGCTATCCTATAAGGAGGGATAGAGATAGGACGAGTGTCCAAAACACGATCAATCCCCAAATTAATTTCCCTATCGGGAGGAACACTAAGAAGATCATCAGGGAATATCTCAAGAAACTCATTAACCATAGGAATGGTATCTAGAGAAGGGCCTTCCGAGTTAGAATCTTTAACTCGAACCAAATAATAGAAACACCCTTTGGAAATCAACATTCGGGATCAAAGATATGAGATGAACCTTTCTTTAAGCAATAAAAACTTCTTCCTATACAATGACCAGCTCATTAGGAAATTTAAACATGACCTTACAGGTCTGACAATCTAAAGAGGCATAGAACGAATGCAACTAATCCATCCCCAATGTGACATCAAATTCAACCATATCCAACTCTATTAAATCCACAAGAGTTTCTCTACCACTAATAGATTCCACACACACCCTGTAGACTCTTTTAGCAATCACAGAGTCACCAAGTGGGGTAGATACAAAAAATAGATCAGAAATAAACTCAGGACCAAAACCATAATGCACAGCCACAAATGGGGTCACATAATAAAGAGTAGACCCTAGATTAAGTAAATAATACATATCACTGGAGAATAGTTTTAACATACCAGTAACGACATTGGGGGATGCATCAAAATCCTAACGAGATGCAAGAACATATAATCGATTTTGGCCAGTGCTGATACAAGAAGCAGAAATAGATGTAGAAGCAGCACCATTTGGTACAAGAGTAGATAAAGAGCCAATATGGACCTTTTTATCCCTAGAAGCCATTCTAGCATGACAGTCATGATACATATGACCAATCTGACCATAATAAAAATATTTATTCTTTACTTCCTCATAGAACCCATGGTGCAACCGTCTACAGAATCTATAAGAAGGGTGGGATGGAGTCGTCTGAGCCCCACTAGCCTGATATTATGCCCCCCTGTGCTCGGAACCCACCATCATGCTGAGATGACGATCACCCAATGGCTTTAGGTAAGGAGCAATGTCCTTGAATAAAGAATCAGAACTCCCCCAATTCCTCTTTGGCCACTTACCACCATTTTTACCACATTGCTCAGAAGGCCTATATTTCTTTCCCTGCCTCTGACTAAACTCATCCTGATTTCTCATCTCTTCCTCCACCTTCTGCATATACATAACCAATCGGGACATGTCTATGTCCTTGATCAAAAGGCAGCCTTACATTGAAAGATCAACTCACGATACAATCTCGAAGTAAACTTAGGCATTCTATCTCTTATGCTATAAATAACTCAGGATCATACTTGGACAACTAATGAAATTTCAAGGCATACTCCTCAACAGACATCCTACCTTGCACCAACTTCACAAACTCTTCCACTTTTGCCTTCCTCAACTTTTGAGGAAAGAATTGGTCAAGAAATGCACTAGAGAAATCCTCCTACAAGGCAAAACCACCATCTTCTCCCCTAAACTCTTCCTACTCTTTGTACCACTGGTACACCACATCTTTTAATTGATAGGTTGCAAACTCAACACATTCAACCTCTGAGCATGCATAACCTAGAAGATCTTTTCTATTTGATTAATGAAACTTTATGGACACTCCTCAACCTTATTACCAGTAAATAAAGGAGGATGCAACCTCATAAGTTGGCCAAACCTTGACTGCCGAATATGGAGTAACAGGAATATCATGCTCAGACTGAGAAGCTACCAACTGTGTCAAAAGAGTAATGGAGTAATGAAACTCAACATTAGTGGCCTCTTCTTGAGGCGAATGAGTATGAGTATTGCCCTCAGGAGTAGGCTCAGTAGAGACAGGTGGAACCACATGAGGACAACCAGATGTAGTGACCCTTGATCGAGTCTAGACTCCAGAAGTTGGATGAGCTTTGTCCACATTGTCCTCAGTTGGGAAAGAAGAGTTTGTATGAACATCAGATATTCTTAGAGGCATGATCTAAAAGATGACCAAACTAGAAATCATAAGGATCCAAGAACTTAGACTCTATAGCTCAAAGTAAGACATCAAGAAAGTTCAACATTCCTAAATGTCTCATAGCTTCTCTCATATAAGTGTGGAACACTACACACCCATAAAAGAGACTCTACTTGACACGGCTTTGTGGATACCTAACTGACCATAAACCTAGGATCTGATACCAACTTGACACGACCTGAACCAAGGCCTTGTCATAATGGGCATCCCAAGTCCAACAAAGATCGGAGATCACCCCCGATACCCTGCCCAACAAAATATCAAACCACAAAATAACAACCAAATCCATAACTATTCCATAACATACCCAAGTCCACAGATTATCCATACAAAGCCTCTAAAGCAAAACAAGAATATCCAGTTGGGATATGCCCCTGACCATAGCCAAAATCAATATCCAAGTCTAAGACAATGAATACATAAGAAACTCAAAGAAAAAAATGAAGCCTTCCAAAGTATGGAAGCTCACCATTTCAATTCAACACCAGTTGTCCCTGATTCTAAGTCACTAAGTAGGAGGTGCGATAGTATGACGAATATCTACATCACATGGGGATACAACATTAAAGATGGTTAGCGATTGGAGTGCTAGCATGTAACTCAAGGATAAAGATAATGTAATGCCAACAGTTCAAAACCAATCAACCAATGCATATAACCAATGCAATAATATATGTACATATAGACCATACCAGGATAGGGAACAAGATTAGCATGAACTTTGAAGTCATTAACCTGGTCTATGTAGCATAACCATCACATAAAAGACACTCATAGGCTAAATGGGCCCAACTCTCCCCTAGATGAAAGAGCCTTACTATGTGTATCCGCATGGACCAGAGAATATCCATGATTGTATATGCATATATAGGGGACTCAAACCTCCCAGAATAATCAAGGTGACTTAAGTACCAATACATGTATTATGGGGGACTCAAACCTCCTATTCATATATTTATATAGGGGACTCGAACCACCCAATCCTAAGGACACCCAAACTGGCTAGCACGGTTTCCAGTGTTAGTCCTTCAGACTCCACTTTCATGGCTCGGCTACACACCTCTATTTAAAGCCCAATGTAAAACCATCATTTCATATACACAATCATTAAACCAATTACTTACCAAAGGCACTTCATTGGCATCGTCATACCACCACTACTTAAAAGCGTACAACATGCCATTACCATTATCAATCAACCAATCATTCATTTGACTTTGGAACTCAAACCCACTGTCAAACAAAAGGCACTAATTCAATTTAATATTTAGGGACTAAACCCTTTTAGACGATTAAACCACCAAGGTTACCATTTAAATCATTACTTGGCCAAAAAGGCCTTTACAAAACCATTTACCAAGCATTCATATAGATTAGGCCAATGCCTTAGTTCAAAACACCATTTAACATGTGACTAGTTTATTCTCTTATACATTTTCACAAACTTGTTGAGGGCATATCATTATGAAGACCAAAACTAAGGTAAAAACCATCAAGTTTAGGGTTATCAATGACCCATTTGTTAAACCACAATTACCAAGAACCCTCTTGTGCAAACCATCACCAAAAACATATATAAACATAATATAAACGAAGAGTTAACAATACTCAACCACATGTAATAAAACCCTCAACGCTGGTTTTTAAAACCACCATTGATGAATCATAATCAATGTTTAAAACATATGATATTTAAGAACTAACAACGAGGAAAGATTCGCATGCCTTATTCACGAAAATTAAAAGAAAGAACTTGACTCTTGAGCCTCTAGATGAACATCTTGTAGAAACCATAACCCAATCTTCAAAAGAGTGTTTAGAGAGAGATTTAGGAGTGTTTTGATCCTTCAAAGTATGTTATAAAAGGATACAACATGTTATAATATGTGGGGTTTTAAGGGTTTTGGGGTGGTTAATTCCTAAAATATCCTCAACTTAAAGCCGAAAAAGGTGTCCAGGAGGGTACAACTCCCCCCTTAACTCGTACACCAATCATACAAGTGGTACACACCACTTGTACCCTAGACAGAATGTTGGACTCTAATTCAGTCCAACATACGAGTTTATGGCCTAACTCATATCCAATTATACGATTGGTACCCTAGGTAGAATCATCTAGGCTAGACACACTGAGCAACATACGAGTGGCTAGACTCATATGGTGTCATTCATACCTTGGAAAGTAACAAACCAAAACCATACTGAGTAACATATGACTAATACCCCTAAACCATACCCACATTATATGATAAGTAAGGACAAGTCGTATGATGTCCAGAGAGCACAAAATAAGAAAAAATTCTAAGGGTCAAAACTAGGGTGTTTCACTTATCATTCTACATCAAAACACAACTAAGGTTAACTCTATATGAATCATAATACACCAAAAACTCATTTGTACCCTCCGGCAAGGTTAAAAAAAGACCAAAAGTAAGTTGAGCCTTTAACTCATGAAAGCTCCTCTCACAAGCCTTGAAACACCGAATTTTAAACTTTTTGTTGAGTCAACCTAGTCAATGGGACTGAAATGGGTAAAAACTAAAAACCTCCAATTATAAATTGTTAAACCCAAGAAAATCCTTATATTAGATAGTTTCGTTGATCTAGGCTATTTTTTGACTCCCTTAATCTTTTGTGTTAACCTATATTCTCTCACCAGAAATAACATGGCTTAAGAAAGCTATCGACCTTGACAAAAATTCACACTTAGAAAATTTCACGAACAACATCTATCTCTGAGTCTTTGAAGGATAATTCTAAGATGGTCAGAATGCTCAACCTTACTATAGAAGTAAATTAGGATATTATCTATGAAAATAATAACAAACATATCGATATACTATTTGAAAACCCTAATCATGAGGTTTATAAAAGCAATAGGAGTATTGCTTAGTCTAAATAATATAAAAAGAAACTCAAAGTGACCATACTGGGTTTGGTAATTTGTTTTGGGATGTCACTTTCTCTAACTTCCAACTGAAAGTAACCTGACATGAGATCGATCTCAAAGTAACAAGTGTCACCCTAAAGTTGGTCTAACAAGCTCATGAATTCTAGGAATGTAATACTTATTCTTAATTATAACCTTGTTTAAATGACGATAATTAATGTATATTCTGAGGAAACAATCTTTCTTATGCACTAAAATGACTAAAGCACCCATGGGGAAACATTTGACCTGATAAATTCTTTATTTAAAATGTCTTTCAACTATTTCCTTAACTCTTTTAACTCAGTCGAGTCCATTCTATATGGTGGAATAGAGATAGGATGCATATTAGGAGAAAGACTTCCAAAAACTCATTGACTACTCGATTGACTGAATAGGTAAGGTTGTAAAAGCAGAATACTTAACTGTCTTAAAATGAAAGGTATAACCCTTAGAGATTATTTTTCTAGATTTGATATATGGGATGAAACCAACCTTAGGTACTGCAGGACTACACTTTTATTCTAAGATATATTCATTAGCAAATCAAAATTTAAAAACTTTAGTTCTACAATAAACTGACCCATAACAAGAATACAACCATTCCATACCTTGAATAATATTGAAGTCTATCATATCTACTTTTACTAAATTAGTTATTGTGTCCTTGTGATGGAAAGAATTAGATAACTTCCATAATTTTTTTATCTACAATAGATTATTCGACTAGAGTGAAAACGAAAAAAAAATGTAAGAATTTTTTTAGACCGTTTCTAAAATTCAAAACAACATGGAAAGTTATAAATAAAAATGCCTCCAAGGTCTAACAATGCATAAACATTAAGAGAGAAGCCTCTTAATATACTGGTAATGATATCAAGGGAACTCTTCTAATCCTGACGAGAAGACAAGGCATAAAAGTAGTTCCAGCTACTTTTTGAACCAGGAGTGGTGCCTTTTGAAATACTTTAGACTACTAGAGTTGATGATAAACTAACCTTGGTTTTGTTTGACCCATTGTCCTACCAGGAAAAGGGGCAATCCTTAAGCCTATGACTGTCTGGCCATACTTGAAACAACCATATTTACTATACACACTCTTATTAGGGTGATTCTTACCATACCTTTTACAAGTAAGGTAAGTTATGAACCCAGTTGCAATACTCTCTTGATATCGAGAACCTGACATTCTAACATGTTGGTCATACCCTATACTGGACAGGCATATCAACTGAAGTTGAAGCTGTCCCAGATCGTCTCTTATAAAAAGATGATTGATTACCATAAGTGATCCTCAATTGAATAAATATATTACATCATATTTTATCCCCCCTTATATGAAACTTTTTCCTATCCTTAAACTTGTCTTTCTTATCCTGTTGAATATGGACCATAAGCCTGGTAATACCAATGTCCCTAATTAACATAGCTACTTTAACTTCCTTATTTGAGAGATGGAAAGTCTAGAAACAAATAGATTCATCTTATTTATCATATCAACTACCATATCCAGAGTATAATAAGACAACTGAGTGAATTGAGGTTGTACTCTCTCTTACTCGTAGAACCTTTCTCCAAATTAAGGAACTCTTGAGTCTTTGCATCCCTTAAATCTCTAATGATGAAACTCACAATGAAAATTACTCAAGCATAATCCACTCTTACCCCCTTCATCCCAAAATTTCTTGCATTGATCAAACCAAATTTTAGCAGCACCTTGAGATAGTAAGAATCAAGCTCAATAGTCTGAACGTCATCCATATGTATCATATACAAGATTCCCTGAACCTCATCGATAAGGTTTTCTAGGTCCTTACCAAGCTTTGAATATGTGAACTAGGTGGGTTCAGTATGTGAAAAATCACAAATCCTAGTAGTGTCTAGAATACCTCAAGGACCTATAGGTGCTACTCTCTGATGATCAATTAGGGTTGTCACAGCCTGAGTAAGCATTTGGATAGCATTTTTAAATTCTATATTAGTAAAATCAGCATAAGGTGACACCTAAGGATTTTTATTACTGTCCATTCTTTGGTGTCCTGCGGCTCTACAGGACGACATAGTCTAAAACACATGCAAAGTTGGAGTTAGTAAAGATTCATAGAGTTGAACTCTATTGCACAAACTTAGAAAAAAAAAAAGTAAATCCAAGACTCTCTATAGCCTTATTACTATAATTATGGCACAGTTCACACTCATAAAAAAGACCCCGAAATATTGATTTTTAGACATCCTAGGACTTTTGAACCTATTTCTCTAATACCAAGTTTGTCACGACTCGAGTCTACACCCTAATTGGTATATGATGCTTAGAACCATAAATAATCCCAAGATAACCTTTGGAATAGTATATCTAAGCACAATAATGACATAAAGTGGAAGCTATGATGAAAAATTATAACTTAAAAGTTTGAAAACATAGCTAGAAGTCTTAATGAACAAAATAATAGAGTTTTATTGACTAAGACAATCCATACTCTAATGTTTGTCAAATCTCTAAGTATGAAGGAAACAACTTACTAGGACAAGGGCCTAACTAACCATAAAAGTCAATGGCTGAAATAAAGAAAAGTACAACTAAACCAGGTCCCCAAATGAGGAGGACTCACCAACTGTTGGAATCTGAACCGTTAATTTCTAGTCATCTTATCTATAAACATAAAAATATAGTGCCTAAGTGGTATGCAGTCAATACAGGGATGGTACTGCGCATGTAGAAACAAAAGTAAATAACCAAAAGTATATTTATATCATAATTTAAGGAGAAGAAAAACGGTGGCTTTCATAAATATAAGTATCATTTGAGAATAACAGTAGTCAATTCAATAAATAAGGATTATTTTAAACCAATGCATATTTAAAATCATACTATCTAAAGTCATATCATGATCATATCAATAAGTCATCCAAATAAAGTAGAATCTTTTTGGTCAGAGTTTCTAGAAACTGACATAAACTATGCAAGCATCATGGAGTATAATGTCATCCACCCACACTGAAAAAGGTTATTCTATCGGCCAAGGTGTAGAACTATAACCTAAGGATCCTAAAATTTGTCCCTAAAAGTGATAAAAACCTATGACGACAATGTAGATATGGAACATGAATTTTTTTAAACATTTTCTCTCTTGGTTCATATATGTCCGTACATAAAGATTTATTGAAATTCATGTTTCTTAGATATCTTGTAATTCACCCTTATTTTGATTTATTCTACTTTCTTGAACATTTATAATAATATAAAGATTCTAAATAAAACCATGCTTTTAAGTATAAGCTTCAAGAACAATGTACAAAACATGCCAATAATTCAAAAGGGCAACAAGTAAAATCTTACTAAGTGTAGAATTAAATGAAAGTTCAAAAAAATCATGATCATAAATAAGAATTCCAAGAAAGCCATGTAAATTTACATAAATAAAGTGGAAACAGAAATTGATTTATAAACCCTAATTATGAACTTAAATTCATGAAAATTGATAGAGTTTTGGACATAAGGATGAAAGAAAATCCTCCTTGAAGTCCTACCTACCCGATGATAGAAGAATGTTGGAGAAAACCTTATATTTGGAGCATATAGAGCTTGAGAATTAAAAAAGTCCTCTTTCTTGAGTTTTGGGAAAGAAGAGGGATGAGGTATTAGACATGATTCTAAATGTTTTGGAATGAATTTAGGATTAAAAATGAATTTGTGGAAGTTTAATGCGAGTGGAAGAATGATGTTACCCCTAATTTTAATAGAAGGAGCGAAATTTTAGACTTGGGAGGGGAGATGTGCACTGCACACCCCAATGGAGAGGTCTGACTTATGCACTAAACACCTCAGTATGCAAGTTAACCAATGGCCTTCTAGAGTGTGCTCCATATTGTGGACCCCAAAGCAGAGGCTCTCATGCGCGGTACACGAACGTGTTTCTCATTCTGTAACATCCTTTTATGACTTAATACTTAGTCCAAACAATTTCTAATATTTCTAAGTGTAAATAAACTTATTTAGGACTCTAAATGCATAGGAAGGTTATTACAAACATGTCAAAACTTTGGGTACATTACATAATCTCTCTTAGCGGCTTTATGATCTCCACTTCACTCCTATTTGATTTCTTTTGACTCACACCTTTGTCCAAAGTTTAAATTCCAACTATTTGAACTTGAATCATTCCCATCAGTAAAATTAGGGTGTGAGACTTAGCCGTTCCATAAGAAAGAAAATAAGTTCTTAGTTTGTTGTTCATCACTATATTAATGAGAAGAGTCCACCTCTAAACACCTCTAATACTATTTCCACAACCTAAGTTCATGGCACTCATATATTCTTTGCTTGGTAGGGTGGCTCAACAAAGTGGTGGCCTAAAGACAAATCATGATGAGTTTCCTCTAATATTTTTTCTTAAATAAAGTTCAATAAACTTTTACTTGAAGGATATTCATTCTTTTTAAGATGTGAAGTTTTCATACTATCAAAAACTAATGGTACAAATTTTTACTTTCAAATAATAAAAGTAAAAATACTTTCATACCCTTGGAATTGTTTGATAACATATATTCAGGTTACCAAAAACATGAAAAAGCATGAAGGTCAGAATTAGGGTAGAAGATTAGTAGGTACTCAAGTGATTTTTCTCTTTTCCATGGGAGAGCATTGTTCTAAATTGGAGGTCCTTATTTGGTCCATCTTCACTTTATCAATATTATTATTATTATTGTTGTCGTCGTTGTTGTTGTTGTTCTTCATCTTCTTGTTATTATTATCAACATCATCATCATTATCATCATCATCATCATTGTTGTTGTTGTTGTTATTATTATAATATTCAATTTTATCTAAGTGTTACTTTATTTTTTTGTTTTGATTATCTTACTATTTTATAGCGAATATACTATTATGAAGATTATCTTCATAGTTTCTCCTCTCATGTACTTCCAAACCTGTTTTGAAATGTTTTCTTGAGATGAAGGTTTATATGGAATAATATTTCTACCTCCTCAAACAAGTAGCGGTATGTAAAAACTATGTCTAGATCTAGTTCTAATATCACATTAAATATGTTATTTTTGTTGCATCAACAACTATCACAACCCAAATCCGTCACGTGTGGCACCCACACTAATCTTCTACTGGGGGAATCATTTAACTCAAACTACTCAAACCCAACACTTATAAAAATTTAAAATAAACGAATTACTTTATTAACTAATCCAATATCTCAAAGTGTTCTAGTAATAATATCAAATACATAATTAAAAGGTATACCTAATACAACCCAAGAATCTGCAAGTTATTGGATCAAAACTCTACAATTGTCAATAAACAGGTTCAACCCAAAATAGAAACAAAATATCCATGTCTAAAATAAATTGACAAGAACTAAATAGAGGGCTCATGGGTGCTCAAAATATGTATCTCATGCTTGAGTCGAGATGCAGTCCTCTCTAAAGCTAAGGTCTCCATACAGACTCTTGAAAATGCTTTGCACATAACAAAAAGAAGAGCACGCGTAATATAAGTACACAAGAAAACAATAGTGTATTGGTAGGATCATCGGCCAACCCAAGATAATAAATGTGAACATATAACCATAACTTCAAGTACAACCATGAACACCTACCAATAACTTTACCTCAAGTATGTGACATTTAGACTTGTTCAAAAAACGCCATAGAGTTCATTCCGGCGCAAGTCCATATAGACAATGAACCAAGTCAAAAAGTAATGACTCAACAAAGTAAGTTATAACTTGCCTCAGATGCATATATAAATAGATAATGAAGGACATATGTCAATCACTTGTAATTTTAGGCCCGACCACCCAAGGATCCAATTCAACCATATCATTAACAATAAGCATAACCCCAGTTAACTCAAGAAACCAAATATAAAAAAGTTAACAATTAACCACGATCCACTCAAGGAACCTTCATATTCACCAGTACCTTACACACACATGCTAATTCTTAACGTCGCCCACTAGCTATAACCTATAGGTGACGAGCTCTTATTCATGTACCAAAAATACCCGACATTTAGTGTCTGCCAACCTTAGATCAATGAATGTTGTGAAGATGTCCAAATACTTGTGTATCCCACAATAATAAATGTAAATCCTATGAAAATTTTCATATATCGATACATCCCACAATAATTAATAGATATGACAACAATCACAATTATAATAGGAATAAACAACCACACTTGTACAATCACCAAGCTTTTGATATAACCTTATTATATATGATGAATACTATAGATATCATTCAATGATTTATTTCCCTTGAACATGCATTGTAATAAGTATCAGAAGAAATATTTGACATGTGCTCATAAATTAAGTTGAATTTCAACTACATTAAACTATCACGTATCTCGATACAATCTTGCATCACTCCAACGAGTTGAGCCTTGACTTTCAGTGCAATTTTGACTTGGTTGTGGTCTAAATATAGTAATGAAATCATAATCAAACAATGACCTAACATATTCAAGAATACAACCTAATCCCTTAACCCCTAGGTCAATTTCATGATCGTTCCTTCCATTATAGGATATTGTACCATGATTCAACTTTAATTCTATCAATTTCATGAATACGATGGTGAATTTTAAACATGTAATTATAAATTAAAAAAATTTAACCAAATCCTAAGAGTTGTTCACCCAATTCACCTAATTGTACCGTAACATTCACCTAGGTCAAGTCAAATCCTTTCCAAAATTCAAAATCTAGTGATTCTATAGATTAATGATGAAAAAATTAGTTAGCGGGATGAATTATCTTGCCTTAACAAAGGAAATTAGTGGAAAATTGGTGAAATTCACCCAAATTTTCCCTCTCAAATCTTAAGCATATTTGGAATGAAAAATACATTTTTGGGCTATTTTCTATATTAGTTAGTGTTTTTCAACTATAGCGGCCCTATCCTGCTATAGAGGCCCTATCCTTCAATAGCGGCATTGCTATAATGGGATTCGCCTGCTATGGCGGGATGGACCAAAGCTGACTCCCCATATAACGGGAATATTCCTAATATAGACAATTTCAAGAACAAAAATAATCCAGACCCCATTTTGTAGGAGTATACTTGGTATGCTGTCGTAATGACTCTTTTCATCATTACGATTAATTCTAGCATGCAAAAATTTGGATTAATATTTTTCTAGAATTAGTGGTTAGAAATTTCAGGCTAGGTTAGTTTTGGACAAAATCAAAGCGTGGTATGGTCTAGAATAATCCATGAATGGATTATTTAAAGTTTATGTGATTTGGGTTGATTTTATGTTTCACGACCTGGTTAAGGCTCTAGCCGAGGCAATGAGCATCCCGAACTATGAAGGTATGAAAAGTCCCTTTAGCATTTTATCAACAATATAATTCATATAAATTGCAAAAAATATAAGGGAACTAAAGGATGTCTAAATAACAAGCTTTAACCTGACATGATAACAACACTTCTATCTAATCCAGTCTATGAAGCCTCTACTAATGAATAATTGTCTAGGGCGGGACAAGGCCCACAACCGGACAGTAAAACTGAAAGAAAGTTGAATAACTAAATAGAATGCCTTCCAAAGGATAGATAGCTCACCAACTCTGACACTTCGGAGGAATTCTACTGTTGTGCTGGATCACGAGACTAAGCCTCTAAACGAACATTATGAAATAATATAGCTTCCGGATGGTCAATACTTGAAATGTATTGGCATGTAGAACGACCAAAAACAGTAATAATGATAATAGAGATAATTATAAAACAGTGTAAGCTTCAAATATAATTCATCATAAATATACACTTAGTCATCAAAATGCATTATGAGAATTTTAATAAAAGTTTGATGGCTAAAAGTCCATTTTTATTTCTTTACTTATGAGATAGATGGTGCTCTTGACATGTATACTTTCCCACGGGCTATATGGATCTTTCATTAACTCATCGTCCAAGTCCCCAATCGGAGTTTGCCGCAGGAATAGAGTTTTCCGTTGCCAAGCTTATAGGAATAAAATAAAAAAATTTAAGGAGAAGAAAATTAGTAATTATTGCACACAAAAATAATTATTGTGGTAGTAAAATCTAGTATTCTTGATTATCTCAAGAGTAACACTAATTTTGACCGGCTCTAGGACAGCGGGTCTCATAATTTCCCTATAGATAAATTTTTGTTAAAATTTTTGTAAGAGAATTTCTCCCTTTATAAAATCAAATTTGTTGACATTTTTTATAAAATAATTTAAAAAGAATTTTGAAATATGATAACTCATAATACTATAAAAAATTTCCTTTAATGGAAAAAGGATTATTTCTTCGTATCTAAAAAATATATCAAAATAAGAAAGTAATTTTATAAATAATCAAACTATTTTTAGAGAAAATTCAGTCCAATAGGGATTAGAGAAAAACTAATCCTCTATTAAAGGAAAATTTTTATAGTATTATGAGTTATCAAATTTCAAAATTCTTTTTAAATTGTTTTATAAAAATGTCAACAAATTCGATTTTATAAAGGGAGAAATTTTCTCTCAAATATTTTAACAAAAATTTATCTACAGGGAAATTATGAGACCTGGAACACCAGGATCAAGGTTAAGGCCTCCATTCCAGTCTTTCCGACTAGAGGGAAAAATGAAAAGACCCTTCACTGAAGAAGATAAAAATTTAGATAAAAGATCATAAAATAGATTTTCAGTCCTGGCAGAATTTCCATCCCTGCGAAAACCTACCGTTCCACTATCGTCAAAAGAGTTCATTACCAGTGTACCCAGAATGCAACCACTTAAGTGGATATTTAAGGAAGAATACTCATCAGCCAATAAAAATATTTCCATCCCATTCTGAGGGAGTGTGAGTATGAGTAGGAACGGCTAGAGCTTTACGTTGTCCTAGACCGATCGAAATTAGCGTTACTCTTGGAATAATCATTTTTCTGGTTAGTAATTACTATTGTTCTTCCTATATATTCTTAGTTTTATTCCATAAGTTGGGTAGCCGTTTAATAGCGGTTTAGACATTGACAAATCTAAAATTTTCTGTTGGATTAGGTCTGAGTATGGTGAAAAATAAAGTCGGACTCGGAGGGTGTTCCCTTCGCCAAGCCTATAGGAATAAAATAAAATAATTTTAGGAGACGGAAAATAGTAATTATTGCACACAAAAATAATTATTGTGGTAGTAACATCTAAAGTAGATTTTGGTCCTAAGATAGTGTTTTCTCTCTCATCTAAAAAAAATCCTAATAAATACCCTAACCAACCAAAATGTAATTAATAGTGTAAATATTTTTGTTATCTCTAGTAAAATTACTAAAATAGAAAGAGATTTACAGAATTGAAATATTTCAAAAGAAAGTTTTAATAGAGTCTATAAAACTGGACACTTTGATTTTGTTAAAAATTATAATATTAAGACTTAGAAATCTGCTGTTGCAAATAATAGAAATATTGAGACTATTAAATTATTAGCAGTTGAAGATATTAATAGATATAGAAAAAAATTACAAGTTCCTTCACATAGGTCTTGTTCAAGTAGCAGTTAAACCATTATATAGATTAGGTTTAGATTTAACTATATGTCTACTTTTAAGAGATAATAGATTATTAAATTTCGATGATTCATTA
Organism: Capsicum baccatum var. pendulum; assembly: GCA_030864225.1. Classification (NCBI taxonomy): domain Eukaryota; kingdom Viridiplantae; phylum Streptophyta; class Magnoliopsida; order Solanales; family Solanaceae; genus Capsicum; species Capsicum baccatum. Next base: position 234,564,018 of record CM061560.1, on the reverse strand, counting down.
TTAGCAGTTTTACAGAGTAATCTCGCTAATGGCCCGGTATACTTTACTTGTTATCCTAATTTTTCTATAGATATTAATGATCAAAATATTATGAATACATTAACATTAAATGTTAAAACAAAAAATATGAATAGTAAGGTAAATACAAGAGAAATAGCAATAATATATAGAGTATATTACAGATTAATGAAAACAACCTTAGCCCCTAAGGCTAAAATAATTAGTAATAAAGGAGCTACCATGCTTATGAAAGCTAACCTTAATCATAATAATACCTTTGTCCCAAAAATGATAAAATGGGATGATGTATTACTAAAAGATAATTGACATTTCAACTCCGTAACGGAGCCAAAAATAGAAGAAGAAAATTCAAATATTGAACAAGTTATACAATATCCAGACGGATCTATAGATTTAAAATTTCTAAGATACCAATCCTTTAATCAAGCATCTTCAAGTAAAAGAATATCCTTTTCTAGACCTTCAATCTCCAAATCCATAGAAGAAGGGGAAGTAACATTAAAAGATATTGAAAGAAAATTGAAAGAATTTGATTTCTCAAAAACAATTCCAAAAGTACAATATGAATCTACTAATTTAAAAGCTAAAAAATCAATAAGTCCCACTGCTAGTGAAATGCTAGGAATAAGAAATTTCCTAAGCATGATTAGGTCAGATATAATATTTGAACATGACTTTGAATATTTAGATAAATTATGGAATAGTCCAGAAAATTCTATTAAAAAGGAATGGTATAAACAAAAACATTCATTAAGAGAAAGATATTCTTTTAGAGAAAAATGGTGCGATGATATGAAAATATTAAGATGTAATATTGAATTTTGTAAATGGTTCAAAATTACAGGAAAATAAGATGATCAAACGGATTCGTTAAACATGATTGTTAATAAATGATATACTACTAGTAATAAAATTGTAGAATCAACAATTCCTCCGTTAGAAGAAATTAGTATACCAGTAAAAGGCAGAGTTGTTACTGTCTCACCTTTTAAATTAGATATAGTAGACACTAAAGGTGATCCTACAAATAAGGATATAAATAAAATACTCCAACAAAATAATTATACAAAATCAATTATTACATGTAGTATCTAAATAGATCCTCGAAGCTGAGAATAAATCAACCTTTAAAGATAAACCCAGTTCTTCTTATCCGAATAAAAGGTTGAAAACTCACCCAACATTTAAATTATCTAAGGATGAAATTCCTATATTCAAAGAAGATTTTAATATCACCAACAACATTATAGGAGAAAATAATCAAAAACTAGAATTAAAATTCCCTAATAATACAAATAATAATAATACATGTTGCAACTATATAAAAAACACATGATAAATCCCTTAGAACTAAGAAAAGAAAATGAAAATAATTCCTCTTCAAAAGAATATCAGAATATCATTTGCAGTAATAAATTAGTTAATCATTGCAACTGCGCCAGTACATGTTGCACTTCCAATAATCTTTCTATAAATGCTATTACTAATAGCAACAAAGAGCAAGACGTCTTATTTGATATAATCGATAACTTAGAAAACCCAACCCTTAGGAGAAAATATTTAATAGCCTTGTAAAATATTGTTCTTAATCAATAGTCTAATAAAAAATTAATTGAACTCTCTAACATGAAGGACATGTCAATTGAATTTAAAGAACAAAAATCAGAAACAACTATGCATGACCTTCAAATAGAGTTACAATATTTAAAAAGGGAAGCAAAATAAATTAAGCAAGGATTTAGCAATGAATCACTTGCTCACACTAATAATTTAACTTCTAATAACAATTCAAAACCATATCAATTAAAGCTTGGAGAGACATAGAAAATGAGGGAAAATGATAAAGATAATAGGTCTCACAAAAATCAATAAAAATTTGACAAAATTACAAAAGATAAAGCACAAAGTTACCATATATCCATTACATTAGTTATAAATAAAAATTACACAATTCAAAAGGTGGCATTATTAGACACAGAAGCCAATCGAAACTGCATCATTGAAGGAATGATCCCCACTAAGTATCTTGAAAAAGGTACTACAAAATTATTCTCTGCAACAGGCGAAAGATTAAAAATAAATTATAAACAATACAATGCACCCATATGTAATGATGGAATTTATTTCATAAATGACTTTGTAATAACCAAAGATATAAATAAAGAGATAGCTTTAGGTAGACCTTCTACAAATCAAATAAAATCTTATACTGCCAAATTAGACGGCATCCACACCACTATTTTGAGGGGGGGGGATTATTTTTCCTTATGTAAATAGTTTATCAAAAATAGAAAGTGTCCTTATAAAAAATAAAATAGTCTTTAAAATCAATTTAATTTCACAACATTTAAAAGATGAAATAAAAATCAAAGGAATTGAATCCTCTTTAAAAAAAAACCCATAAGTAGAGGCAAATATTAAAAATCTACAAGAAGTCATAGAGCAAGAGGTCTGCTCGGATTTTCCTAATGCCTTTTGGGAAAGAAAAAGGCATATAGTTGAATTACCCTATATTGAGGGATTTGACGAAAGGATTATTCCAACAAAAGCAAGACCCATTCAAATGAACCATGAATTAATGGAATACTGTAAAAATGTAATTAACAATTTATTAGATAAAAAAATTATTTGACCTTCTAAATCACCTTAGAATTGTTGAGCCTTTTATGTCAATAATAGTGCTGAAAAGGAAAGAGGTGCCCCAAGACTAGTTATCAACTACAAGCCTCTTAATAAAGTATTAAAATGAATTAGGTAACCGATACCTAACAAACGTGACCTTCTTAAAAGAACTTATAAAGCTAATATTTATAGCAAGTTTGATATGAAATCTGGATTTTGGACAATACAAATTGAGGAAAAATATAAATATAAAACAACCTTCAATGTTCCTTTTGGACAATATGAATGGAATGTAATGTCTTTTGGACTGAAAAATGCTCCATCCGAATTTCAAAATATTATGAACAATATATTTAATCAATATATTAAAATTTCTCTAGTTTATATAGATGATGTTTTAATATTTTTCAGAAGATATCGACCACCACTTTAAACACCTCCACACATTTTTAAAAATTGACAAACAAAATGGACTAGTTGTTAGTGCTAAGAAGATTAAATTATTCCAAACCTCTATTAGATTTCTCGATCATGATTTATAACAAGGAACCTATAAACCCATTTGTAGAGCCATAGAGTTCTCCTTTAAATTTCCAGATAAATTAACTGATAAAACTCAACTCCAAAGATTTTTAGAAAGTCTCAACTATGTTGCAGATTTTATTCCTAATATTAGATAGGTTTGTAAGCCTCTTTATCAACGTCTTAAGAAAAATTCAGTGCCTTGGGGTATAGAGCAGACTAATACAGTTTGAAAAATTAAAGCAATAGTTCAAAAATTTCCATCTCTAGGGATACCGCACCCAGAGGCTCTCACGATTGTAGAGACTGATTACTCGAACAGAGGATATTGAGGCATCCTTAAACAAAGGATTTCTATAGAATCTATTGAACAATTATTAAGATTCACGTCAGGAATCTGGAATGATACTCAAAAAAATTATAGTACTATTAAAAGGGAAATTTTGGCTATAGTACTATGTATAACTAAATTTCAAGATGATTTAACAAATAAAGAATTTTTACTAAAAGTGAATTGCAAAACAACCAAAGATATTTTAAAAAAAGATGTTAAAAATTTAATTTCTAAACATATATTTGCCAAATGACAAGCTTTATTATCAAGTTTTGATTTTCAAATAGAATTTATAACGGGAGAAAATAATTCCCTCCCAAATTTTTTGACTAGGAAATTTCTTCAGGGAAAATATGAGGAGACCCGAAAAACCCAAAATAAAGACGAAGCCTCCATTTAGGCTTTTTCGACCCGAAGAAAAACTGAAAAGACCCTTCAATGAAGAAGATAAAAAGTTCGATAAAAGGTCAGAAAATAGGTTTTCAGTCCTAGCAGAATTTCCATCCCTTCCAAAACCTACCACCCCCTACCATCAAAAGTATCCATGAAATCACTGGAGGCATACGCACAAGTAGTCTCCCTAATCACACCACAGAAGAAGGAAGAACAAAGTATTCCTGATACAAGGCAATTTGAGATATTAGATTTATAGGTACTACCAATAAGAGCACTTGATAAAAATTACGAAGGTGCGAGAGAGATTAAAGACTTGATTTACAAAGTGAGGCAAATAATCCCCTCAAACCCAAAAAAGTTAGTGAGTTGTGTTTAACAGAATATTTCTACACTACTACAAGATATTGAGTCCCTTCATTGATTACTATTTTTATCAATAAAATTCTTTAAACAAAAAGCATATTTTGCAAAATTAATAGCTTCGCCAAATTATGGCATTTCATAAAGATGCATGGCAAGGTTATAAATATTTTTGGTCCTTTACTGTATTTTGCAATAAAAGGATTTAATAAATATTTTGCATAAAATACAAAATATTAGGTAAAATATCTCTACATATTAAAAGGTTTTTTTAGTCCTTTTAAAAAGTTAAATATTTATGGCAAACTTCATCAAATAAATCTACATCTGGATCTTTCTCACGGATCAAATCCTGCCTACAAAGCCAGAAAATGGAGCAAAATAGATACTGCAATATCTATTTAAAAGAGAAGACTTAACCTCTCTTCTACATTCAGCAAAGGACAAACACCATATAAAGACATGTCACTACAAGATGAATAACACAAGACACAACAAATAGTGGACCCCATGAAATCCACCCCAAAACTCATGACACGTCAAGACAAAAACAACACAAGTCATCATGTCACAAAGGAAAAAAGACAAAAATCCCTTCAAAAATATATAAAATACACATCTATTCAAAAGGTCATCAAAAGCAAGAATCAACGGATATATATTCATCAGCTACTGGACAGCTAGAAAGCAAATAACATGTATTAATGTATGGATAAACACATAGAGGTAAAATAGACAGTGTAGGTAAAAATATTATTCAGCATATTTTGAGGCCTATTTAGGCTTTCAACTTGTAATAGCGGAGGGTATTCTGAAATTTCCCAACTCATAAATCTCTTTACCATCTCCCACATTACACATCTCCCTCTGTAAAGTTCTCTCATTTCCCATATCAATAAAGAGTTTTTGTAAGTATAAATTTCTCTATTTCTCTAATATTTTAATTAATTTTTCTTTAGATTATTTTGTTCTTATTTTTGTTGTTTTAAAGTTAAATTTATTTTAAAGTTTAATTTGACACTTTAAACTACTTTTAAAGTAGTAATTATTTTAAACTGTTATTTTGCTCCCCGTTATTTCGATCTGTCTCCCAAATGGTATCAGAGCCAAGTTGTCCGGGAGGGAGTGTGAGTATAAGTAGGATCGGCTAGAGCATTACGCTGTCCTAGAGCCGATCAAAATTAGTATTACTCTTGGAATAATCATTTTTCTGGTGTCATCCACCCACACTGAAAAAGGTTATTCTACCGGCCAAGGTGTTGAACTATAACATAAGGATCCTAAAATTTGTGCATAAAAAGGATAAAAAACAATGAACACAATGTAGATATGGAACATGAATTTATTTAAATGTTTGTTCTCACGGTTCATATATGTCCGTACACAAAGATTTATTGAAATACATGTTTCTTAGATATCTTGGAATTCACCCTTCTTTTTATTTACTCTACTTTCTAGAACATTTATAATAATATAAAGATTCTAAATAAAACCATACTTTTATATACAAGCTTCAAGAACAATGTACAAAATCATCTCAAGAATTCAAAAGGGCAACAAGAAAAATCTTACTAAGTGTAGAATTAAATGCAAGTTCAAAAAAATCATGATCATAAATAAGAATTCCAAGAAAGTTATGAAAATTTATGTAAATAAACTGGGAACTAAAATGGATTTATAAACCCTAATTATGAACTTAAATATATGAAAATTGATAGAGTTTTGGACATGAGGATGAAAGAAAATCCTCATTGAAGTCCTACCTACCAGATGATAGAAGAATCTTGGAGAAAATCTTAAATTTGGAGCCTTTAGAGCTTGGGAATTCAAAAAGTCCTCCTTCTTGAGTTTTGGAAAAGAAGAGAGATGAGGTATTAGAGTGTAACGCCCTGAGATCCTATCCTGAGATGTCACACGATGCTTATGACCCGAAGGACCACAAGCTAACCCTTTTACTGATATCTGTACCTGTGCACTATATAATATCTGAAATAAATACAAAAACTAGTCATAAGGTTCAACACATCTATAAATACACAAAACTGAAAACAGAATACTAATACACCCATCTAAAAAGCCTCTAAACTATTTAAACTGTGGAGTTGATAGGACATGTCCCCAACTAACTCCATCAACTGAAAGTAAACAAAATCTGATGCAATAATAGTAAACTGAGATTTTTCCTCAAAAGAAGAGGACTCACGGCGATTGCTACTACTGTTGGCTGGGACTGAACTGCTGAGAAAACTCTGGATCGTGTGCCTCTGAACCTATGGTGTCAAATAGAACACCATAGCGCAAATGCACCAGTACAGGAATGTACCGAGTATGTAGACGAGGTAGGTTAAATGCAAGGGCTCATGCATGCATAATATCTAAACTAAACAATCATAAAAATGCAGCACGAGAACACGTACACATACATGAATGCATAAACCATAGTCACAATCATCACAACTTTAGAGATTGAAACTTGGATACTGCCTTACTGCAGACTGAACTCACTACTGACACTGAGATATTGAGACACTAACTCATGTGATACTGATGACTGAGAAATTGGATGTACTTACATCGATGATTGAATTCTGAGCTTATTACTCTCGACTGATAAGATTAAAGATCAACCTCTCTAACAGATTATTAAGAAAACTATTATCAATAGTAAGGAAATGATCATATCTGAATCTGACAACAAGAATACTCAATAGAATCTAAGACTGTGATCAAGACTGTCTGGTGGCATATCTCTGAATATGATATCAAATAACTGTATATGAGACCAAGCCTATCTGACGGATGGTCCATGAGTCAATGGAACTATCTGAGTTCCTCATAAAGATAGATGATTATATCTGACAGTCATGGTTTCTAAAGAATGATACTAAGATTGAGACTGAATCTGGAACTGAAATTCAAACTGTGGAAAGTAGTTACTTAACTGATATGACCCAACCTACCACAGGTGGGGTCCAACCTATAACCCCATTTGTAAGGGTGTCAATACCGTGCTATGGGTAAAGACCTCTCTCTAGTCAATTGTCTCTAGCGGATGACCCTTACAAGGAAGTCAACCTAAGGCAATATAACAGTCAAATACTCTCTCTCTCTGGAGGTGAAAATCTTTTTCCTAATAATGACTCTTATATCCTGCAATGGCTACGCAATTCTGGAGGTCAGGGATTGCTACTAATGACTCCGGTCTCTCTCTCACTGACGGAAGGATCCGACATCCTTTCCCTTACTCGGTGCTAGTTTCTACTCCCAACTGAAAGACTCTGACTGAATTCTTAACTAAACATAACTGAACTAAATCTAATACAGATTATATTTCTCAAAATATCTGACTGAGTTACGCGGAGATCACTTAGTTTTGTATCTAACGGAAATGGTACTGAATCATGGTGTCTGACTAATGGTACAGAGCTTGAATAGATTATTTGAATCGCTTCTGAGATCAGAATTCAAAACTTGAATACTATTGGATCTAAGCTGATTATAGGACTGAGGCTAGATTACTTGCAACACAGAGATTACAGAGACAACTGGGATTACTAAGATTCTTAAGTTTTGTAACTGTCAGATGATACAGCGTTCTATAATTCACAGAGTTCTGAGAGTCAAGGCTCGACTGGAATTATCGTGAAACTGACACGGGCTCTAGACAACAGCTACATTGTCAGGTATAAATACCCCTAGGACTCAATAACATAAAGTAAAACATAATCATCCTTAACTAGTCATCACTACAATCATTCATTCATTATCACAATCATTCATTCATCATCATAATCACCAAAGAATTACTTCAAACATTTAGGGATCACAAATATCTATTCATCACCACCATCACTAAGGGGTCACTTTAAACATTTCAGAATCATAAACATACAATAGCATAGGGGAAATATGCTACTAGACCATACTCCATTCAACAAGGTCCTACATCAAGTACTTCATACCTATATCAGTCTCGATATGTATTTAAAGATCACATGACTTGGGAAACTTTATACTATTATGCCATAACTTACTTACTAACCACTTGGCATGTATTAAAACCTTAGCATATATCAGAGAGCACATAATTGGGGAATTTACAACCACCATATCTCGACTTGTTCACTAAGGTCTTTCAACAACACTAGGCAAGTACGGGTTTACACCTGCTTGGGGATTTCATTCGATCATGGAATATTTCACTCACTAAGGCATTTTATCAAACACTAGGCATACATAGACTAGCTAACAATTTGGGGTTTCCTATTCAACATACTATAATGGCCCTTATGCTTAACCTAAGCTTTTTATCAAACCTATGGGGGACATGCTTCGCTTGTTCCACCATTTCTACACCTAAAGGACATGAACACATCACATAGAAAACAACTTCAAGAGGGTTTATCACAAACATCACATGACTTCCACATACTAGGGTGAAAGCTCATGAATCTTGTAAACAAACATAAATCAAAACTCATCAACACATGTAACATCAATTTCAACTCACATGAATCATTAACAACTCATAAACATAAAATTTTTGAGTTTTAGAAAAGGGTACTTGAGCTTCTTGGATGAAAGGGACCCAAGAATCAACATCTACATACCTGAGGAAACTCTTTTCTTGAAGGTTCTTGGAAAGATTTCTTGATTCCTCTTGATCTCTCTTGACTCTTCTTGATTTTTGATTGAAGAAGAAGAGGGGATTTGATTTTGGAAACCCTAGTTTTTGGAGTGAAATGAGAGAAAATGAGGCCAACTCCCATGTAAGGGAGTCTATATAGGGGTTGGGAAAAGCCCCTTTGTTGCCCTTGGAATTAAAATAAAAAATCTCAATTTTACATGTTGGCGCAATGCGCCATAATTGCGCCAGCTCACTGAATTTGCACAATTGGGAAATTGCATGATGGCGCAACGCAGTGGAAATTGCATTACCCCCTTGGTTGCAAACTGAAACTATATGCGATGTAGTGGAATCGCGGAGTTTCACTGGAATTTGACAATTGCAATTTTGGCTGGCTCTGCGATGCGCTAAGGTGCCAGGTGGCATACTGTCTCACTAAAATATCTCTAACTCTTCACCCGAGTGTTCGATTTGGGGGAATTTTATATTGATGGAAAGGTTATTCAATGCTCTACATGGAAAAAAGTAAAAATTAGGGAAATTCCACACGATTTAAAGTATTTCATACTTTGGAAGATATTTCTGAAACTTTTAGACTCGAATTTCCGCTTTACTGAGTACGCTCTAAGGCTTAGACTAGAAGAGGACCTTGCGGGGTACTACATTATCTCCCCTTTGAGAACATTCGTCCTTGAATGATGCTTGATAAAATGAGAATACGGATAAACTAAACTTACTCACGGAATGAGAAAATATCAAGGCATGATTACACAACTAGAACAACTGACATACTGAGTTCTCACACTGGGCATGCACAACTGATGCATGGAGTACTCCACTGAATCTACCCATAGCTGGGTTCTCATAACACACATGCATATCTGATGCATGGACTCATAACTGGGATGATCTTATGAATACATGATTAAACACACACTGACAAGCTAAAGTCATTTCTACTGAATGTGCATATCTAATGCATGAATATCCGGCTGAGCTGACTTTCAAAAACACGACTGACAATGCAATAGAAACTGATGCTAACTTCATAAAGAAAATCTGAACATGTATCTGGATGAATCTAATGATATGCAACACATAATACTGTGGGGTATCTCTCTTTTGGGACTCTATGTCCCTCTAAACAGACTTTGCTAAAATATTGGGGTGGTGCATAGGGCACCTACAGACTAGGTCATAATTGACCGACTAAGATCTGAAACTCATACATGACTCATGAGAGCATATAAGCTCGAAATGAAAGAAAAGGATCTAACAATGCATATCATAAAGATGGAGGGCTCATAACATACCCAGGTCTATTTCAGGGAATCCTTTTTTATCAAGGCGAGCCTGAGGCGCATGGAGTCTAACCCTTTGAGTCAGCACTCTACACTCCCACATTCTATGGCTTGGCTTACCACACCCAAAGCACACATCACTACCAGATCTATACACACCTTGGTGTCTCCTGCCACACTCTCCATAAAGCGTATGGGTACGAATACCACTAGAACTACTCTGGGCTTTAGAGCTTGGTGCTCCATCAGATCTGACACCCCCTAACATAGGTACGGGAACGCAAGCTGAAGATGGAGCAGGGACTATAAATCTCCAACCATACCGAGAATAACTACTACTCTGGGACCCTGCTTGAGAGAAACCATGACTACTTGTCTTGGCTCTTTTGCTCACTCTTTCTCTCTCTCCTTCATCTTATCTGCCTCAATCTATTGTGCATGCATCATTAGCCTAGAAAGATCCATCTCTCTATTGAGCATAGCATCTCTACACTCTTTCAACACATAACTTGACACTCCAGAAAAAAATATACTCATACTAGCTCTAGGGTCAGCTACCAAGTCGGGAGCACACTTACCTAATTGGTTAAACTTAAGACAATACTCTTTCACTATCATGGAACCTTGCCTTAGGTTCATGAACTCTTTTACCTTAGAATCTCTCATATTTAGCGAAAAGAATCTATCTAGAAAGGCACTCTAAAACTCTAGCCAAGTCACGGGAGCTTCATTCTCCCCTCTACTCTTCTTCCACATCACTACCCAAACTGCGCCAGAATTTCCATCTAGCTGATGTGGGGTTGTATCCTGATGATTGCCCCGAACATTAGTCACAGCATGAGCTAGCGCCTGAAAAGCTGCCCGAAACTCTACATGCGACACACTCTCATTCTCAAGATCAACTGGCTATGGGGGCTGGTCATCAACCCTATGGACAAAATCTCTGTGAGGAGGTATACTCTGTAGATGGATGGAAGAAGTGGATTAGACTGAGAATCAAGTTGAGCTCATGCTCACTCGCACGATCTGAATACTGAAAGAAGAGAAGCTTCTCCTAAAACATCATGTGGCCACTTGTACATAAATTTGGCGTTCAACACACCCATTCACAAGACTCAATTAGATGTTGCTTTTCAGACTCCCTAGGACACTCTTGAACCTTAGGCTCTGATACCAAGTTTGTAACGCCCTAAGATCCTATCCTGAGATATCACACGGTGCTTATGACCCGAAGGACCACAAGCTAACCCTTTTACTGATATCTGTACCTGTGCACTATATAATATCTGAAATAAATACAAAAACTAGTCATAAGGTTCAACACATCTATAAATACACAAAACTGAAAACAGAATACTAATACATCCATCTGAAAAGCCGCTAAACTATTTAAACTATGGAGTTGATGGGACATGTCCCCAACTAACTCCGTCAACTGAAAGTAAACAAAATCTGATGCAATAATAGTAAACTGAGATTTTTCCTCAAAAGAAGAGGACTCACGGCGATTGCTACTGCTGCTGGCTGGGACTGAACTGCTGAGGAAACTCTGGATCCTGTGCCTCTAAACCTACGGTGTCAAATAGAACACCATAGCACAAATGCGTCCGTACAGGAATATACCGAGTATGTTGACGAGGTAGGTTAAATGCAAGGGCTCATGCATGCATAATATCTAAACTAAACAATCTTGAAAATGCAGCACGAGAACATATACACATACATTAATGCATAGACCATAGTCACAATCATCACAACTCTAGAGATTGAAACACGGATACTGCCTTACTGCATACTGAACTCACTACTGACACTGAGATACTGAGACACTAACTCATCTGATACTGATGACTGAGAAATTAGATGTACTTACATCAATGACTAAATTCTAAGCTTACTGCTCTCTACTGACAAGATTAAAGATCAACCTCTCTAATGGATTATTAAGGAAGCTATTATCAATGGTAAGGAAATGATCATATCTGAATCTGACAGCAAGAATACTCAATAAAATCTGAGACTGTGATCAGGCCTGTCTGGCGGCATATCTTTGAATATGATATCAAATAACTATATATGAGACCAATCCTATCTGACAAATGGTCCATGAATCAATGGAACTATTTGAGTTCCTCATAAAGATAGATGACTGTATCTGACAGTCCTAATTTTTGAAGATTGATACTGAGACTGAGATTGATTCTGGAACTGAAATTTAAACTGTGGGAAGTAGTTACTTAACTGACATGCCCCAACCTACCATAGGTGGGGTTCAACCTGTAACCCTAATTAGAAGGGTGTCAATACCGTGCCTCGGGTAAAGACCTCTCTCTGGTGAATCCTCTCTAGCGGATTACCCTTACCAGAAAGTCAACTTAAGGCAATATAATAGTCAAATACTCTCTGTTTGGAGGTGACAACCTTTTTCCTGAATGTGACTCCTGTATCCTGTGCTTATCAGGGATTGTGACTAACGACTCCGGCCTCTCTCTCACTGATGGAAAGAGCCGCTATCCCTTCTCTCGATCGATGCTAATTTCTACTCCTAACTGAAAGACTATGACTGAATTCTTAACTAAACATAACTTGACTGAATCTAATACTGATCAAGTTTCTTAAAAGATCTGACTGAGTTACGCTGATATTACTTAGTTTCGTATCTAACAGAAATGGTACTGAATCATGGTGTCTGACTGACGATACAAAGCTTGAATAGATTATTTGAATCGCTTCTGAGATCAAAATTAAACACTTGAATACTATTGGATTTGAGCTGATTATACGACTGAGGCTAGATTACTAGCAAAATAGAGATTACAGAGATAACTCAAATTATAGAGATTTTTTAAGTTCTGTAACTATATGAGGATACAACATTCAATAATTCACTGAGTTCTAAGAGTCATGGATCGACTGGAATTATCGTGAAACTGACACGGGCTCTAGACAACATCTATATTGTCGGGAATAAATACCCCCAGGACTCAATAACATAAAAGTAAAACATAATCATCCTTAACTAGTCATAAACACAATCATTCATTCATTATCACAATCATTCATTTATCATCATAAACACCAAAGCATTACTTCAAGCATTTAGGGATCACAAACATCTATTCATCACCACCATCACTAAGGGGTCACTTTAAACATTTCAGAATCATAAACATACAATAGCGTTGGGGAAATATGCTACTAGACCATACTCCATTCAACAAGGTCCTACATCAAGTACTTCATACCTATATCAGTCTCGATATGTATTTGAAGATCACATGACTTGGGAAACTTGATACTATCATGTCATAACTTACTTGCTAACCACTTGGCATGTATTAAAAGCTTAGCATATATCAGAGAGCACATAATTGGGGAATTTACAACCATCATATCTTGACTTGTTCACTAAGGTCTTTCAACAACACTAGGCAAGTACGGGTTTACACCTGCTTGGGCATTTCATATAACTATGGCACATTTCACTCACTAAGGCATATTATCAAACACTAGGCATGCATGGACTAGCTCACAATTTGGGGTTTTCTATTCACCATACTATAATGGACCTTATGCTTTACCTAAGCTTTTTATCAAACCTATGGGGGACATGCATCGCTTATTCCACCATTTCTACACCCAAAGGACATAAACACATCACATAGAAAACAACTTCAAGAGGGTTTATCACAAACATCACATGACTTCCACATACTAGGGTGAAAGCTCATGAATCTTGTAAACAAACATAAATCAAAACTCAACAAAACATGTAACATCAATTTCAACTCACATAAATTATTAATAACTCATAAATATAAAATCTTTAAGTTTTAGAAAAGGGTACTTGAGCTTCTTGGATGAAAGGGACCCAAGAATCAATATCTACATACCTGGTGAAACTCTTTTCTTGAAGGTTCTTGGAAAGATTTCTTGATTCCTCTAGATCTCTCTTGACTCTTCTTGATTTTTGATTGAAGGAGAAGAGAGGATTTGATTTTGGAAACCCTAGTTTTTGGAGTGGAAAGAGAGAAAATGAGGCCAACTCTCGTGTAAGGGAGTATATATAGAGGTTGGGAAAAGCCCTTTTTCGCCCTTGGGATTAAAATGGAAAATCCCGATTTTACATGCTGGCGCGACGTGCCATAATCATGCCAGCTCACTGGAATTTGGAAAATTAGGAAACTGCACGACGGAGAGACGCGGTGAAAATTGCATTGCTCACTTGGTTGCGAATTGAAACTATACCATGATGTAGTGGAATTGCGGAGTCTCGCTGGAATTTGAAAATTACCATTTTGGCTTTCTCCGCCCCGCGCTAAGGTGCCAGGTGGCACACTGTCTCACTAAAATGGCTCAAACTCTTCACCCCGAGTGTCCGATTTGGGCGAATTTTGTATCGATGAAAAACTTATTCAATGGTCTACATGGAAAAAAGTAGAAATTAGGGAAATTCCACAAGATTCCAAGGTGTCCACCCAATTCACCTACCAAAATCCTAAGAGTTGTCCACCCAATTCACCTAATTGTACCATAACATTCACCAAGGTCAAGTCAAATCCTTTCCAAAATTCAAAATCTAGTGATTCTACAGATTAATGATGAAAAAATTTGTTAGTGGGATGAATTATCTTACCTTAACAAAGGAAATTGGTGGAAAATTGGTGAAATTCACCCAAATTCACCCTCTCAAGTCTTAAGCATATTTGGAATAAAATATACATTTTTGGGCTATTTTCTAACTTAGTCATTTTTTATTCATCTATAGCGGCCCTATCCTACTATAGCGGCATTGCTATAATGGGATTCTCTCGCTATGGCAGGATGGACCAAAACTGACTCCCCATATAGCGGGAATATTCTTGATATAGATAATTTAAAGCAACAAAAATAATCCAGACCCCATTTTGTGGGACTATACTTGGTATGCTATTGTAACGACTCTTTTCATCATTACGATTAAGTCTAGCGTGCAAAAATTTGGATTAAGATTTTTCTAGAATTAGTAGTTAGAAATTTCAGGCTAGGCTAGTCTTGGAAAAAATCAAAACATGGTATAGTCTAGAATAATCCATGAATGGATTATTTAAAGATTATGTTATTTGGGGTAATTTTATGTGTCACGGCCCGGCTAAGGCTCTGGCTGAGGCAACGGGCATCCCAAACTATGAAGCTACGAAAAGGCCATTTACCATTTTATCAACAATATAATTCATATAAATTACAGAAAATATAAGGGAACTCAAGGATGTCTAAATAACAAGCTTTAAACCGACATGATAACAATACTTTTATCTAATCCAATCTATGAAGTCTCTACTAATGAATAATTGTCTAGGCCGGGACAAGGCCCACTATCGAACCATAAAACTGAAAGGAAGTTGAATAACTAAATAGAATGCCTTTTAAAGGATGGATGGGTCACTAACTCTAATACTTCGGAGATATTCTATGGCTGTGCTATACCACGAGACTGAGCCTCAAAACCGATATTGTTAAATAATATAGCCTCCTGAGGATGGTCGATACATGGAATGTATTGGCATGTAGAACGACCAAAAATAGTAACAATAATAATAGAGATAATTATAAAATAATGTAAGCTTCAAATATAATTCATCATAAATATACACTTAGTCATCAAAATGCATTATGAGAATTTCAATAAAAGTTTGATGGATTTAAGTCCATTTTGATTTCTTTACTTATGTGCTAGATGGTGCTCCTGACATGTATACTATCCCACGGGCTATATGGAACTTCCATTAACTCATCGTCCAAGTTCTCAATCCAAGTTTGCTATAGGGATAGAGTGTCTACATCTATTATACCAAAATATGAAGCTAATAGATTATGATTATCCATATTTTAGGACAAAATCAATCCCCTATTTGCAAAACACGATTTTTAGATTTAAGATTTTCAACTCATGCTTTCTCGAGTAACTATCTAACTCTTTTGGAGCCCATTTTTAGTTCATTAAAACATACTTCTTTCATAACTTATTTTGAGTCTGGATGGTAATGGATATATTGGTATCGTCATAACAAGACTCACAAGTCATATAAGCCATATTATACAATCTGTGTCATCTCTGTTTTATGCTGTAATTATTGACCACCATTGAGTAATTCAAAGATCAAACAATGATGTCATTCCAAAAGTTATACATAAGTCTAAGAAAACAACAACTCTTTATAATTTTTCTGAAGTTACTAAAGGTGGTCATCCTTTCCTCAAATCATATATTTTACATAGGAAAATAAGAGCAACTTTAACATGAGAAATATACTTTGACATAATTTACATAAATAGCTAATAATCCGATAATGGAAATCATTTGAAATCCACACTTCATTAGTAGTCATAGAACATCCCACATAATTTTCAAAATCTCATAATTCTTTACGAAAGTTTGGTTATTAAGAAAATGATCTTGAATTAGATTAAATATCATACTTAATACGTATTCTCGATGTTTAGAAAACATACTTTTAAATTCAATATAAGTTGGTTTGATCTACATACCTCTTAGTTTAGAGAATTTGACATAATTTGATTTCTTAAAGCTTTGGAACCTTGACCCCTAGATGGTTTTCCCCTCTATTATTTGAAAGATGATTACAAAAGTGGTTTTTAGTAAAAAAAAAAAAAGTTGTTCTTAAGGTCTTATTATCACAATGGGGTAATTAGAAATGTCTTAAGGGTGTAAAGATCCAAACACCCTCAAAATATCATTAGAAATAACTTTATATGAATGAATGGAGGGGGTGTGACATGACCTCTACATAAGGAGAAAGACACACAGTGCGACCCCTAGCGCAGGGCAACCGTCTCGCAGTATAAGATAGCCCCTTTATGGCATGGAGCCCTTTGCGTGGGTGGGGTAGTGGCCTGCATGGGTCAGGGCTAATGTGTTAGGTACCCCTCGCATCAAATGGGTTATTTTTCAATGTAATATTATATCTAACCATCTGAACCTATCCTAAAGGGGTTTATGCTCAATCTAGGGTAATTTAGGCCTACTTTTATCTCTATTTAGGGGCCTAAATGTCCCGATGTGTTACATATGGTAGATAAGATGATAAGCAATTCATAAATACATTCAGAAGTTTATTCAAGTTAATAGAACATCTAATATCAAATTTGGCGTAAAGGGGTTAGTTAGAGATGTCAAAAATCTGAGAATGTGCTATTAAAATGGCAAAATTAGGAAAAACAATTGAGTTTCTGCCTCATCTACCCCGCTATAGCGAGTGTCAGGCTAATACCACTGCACCTCTGTAGTGGGAATATATTCTTGCTTTTGATATTCCCACTATAGCAAGAGTCAACTTTTGTTAATCCTGCCAAAGAGTGTGAATCCCTATATAGTGATGCAACTATAGTAGGATTGGGCCTCTATAGCGAGATAAATGTTGATTCATACATAAAAACCCAAAAATATATTTTTCATTTCAAATACTATTAAGATCTAGAGAGGGCTAATTTGGGCGAATTTCATTAGTTGTCCAGCAATTTCCTTCTTTAAGGTGAGATAATCCATCTCACAAAATAGTTTTTCAATCATTAGTTCTTAGAATCACTAGTTTCTTGGGTTTAGGAAGGAGTTGGCTTGACCTGGGTGAATTTTCTAATGCAATCAAGTGAATTGGGTAGAAAACCCTTGATTTTGATTAAAGCTAGTTAATTTGTAATTCCATGTTTAGGATTCACCATTGTATTCATGAAATTGGTAGAATTAAGGTTGAATGATGGTAGAAAATCCTATATTATGGTTGTGATTGTGATTGTTGTGATATCTGTTAATTATTTGGGGGATATACCAATATTTGGACTTCTTCACGAGATTTATAATTATTATTGTGGGATGTATCGATTTTTTAATTTTGCAAGATTGGTTGATATAAGGTTGGCAGGCACTAGATGTCTAGGATTTTTAGTACACAGAAAAGAGCTCTTCACCTGCAGGTAATGGCTAATGGGCGGCCCTAAAACCCTTAGCATGTATGTGCAAGGTATTGGTGAGTTTGACGATTCCTTTAATGGACCAAGTTTAATTGTTGACTTTTTTAGATTTGGTTTTTTAAGTGAATCGGGGTAATGATTATTGTTAATGATATAGTTGAATTGGATCCTTGGGTGGTCCGGGCTAAAATTATAAGTATTTGGCATGTCTCCTTCGTTGCCTATTTATTTGTGTATTTTGAGGCAAGGTGTAACTTATTTTGTTGAGTCGTGGCTTCTTGACTTGGTTTGTTGTCGATATAGACTTGCACTTGACTAAACTCTGCGGTATTCTTTTAACAATTCTAAATGTCACATACTTGAGGTAAAGTTATTGGGAGGTGTCCATGGATGTACTTGTTTAATAAGTTATGGTTATTTTTCACATTTATTATCTTGGGTTGGTCATGACTGTCGCACCCCGTTTTCCTCGCGGAAGGCGGGATTCGACTTGGCAAACTCTTTTGGGTCCATTTTGAAGGTAGAGTGTGAAGAGGTGCCACCTAACGAATAAAGGTGCATTAGGGCACCAATCTAGGTTACTACGAACCTATTTTGTTGTTTAGTCCTAGTTCACTAGAGTTCGGGTAAAGGTTCAAATTAGCTCAAAAGGAAGGTGTTAGGCATCTTTCGAGGTCCACAAAGATGGTCCCCAGCCGAATTCATACTTTACATGGGGATTCTGCATGATCAAATAAAGGTCTCTTGTTTTACTATTAATTTAAGGTTTGACTACGTGATGAAGTAATTAACAAACATTTAATTTAATTATTTTAGATATTAATCATCTAAGTGACAAAATATATAAACGAGACAAGCAAGAAGAAAGAAGGAAAACAATTATAATAATGGGGACTGCTTATGTAATAAACTAACTACCCCAAATAAACATGTAAAGTAAATAAAAAGACTGAAAAAGAAATCGTCCACGCCAAACAAAGAAATGTTTTGATTTTATTCGGATCAGAAACCCAACTTGTTAATAATCATCCGGCCCAAGGGCCGAACTCTTAAACAAGTAATAATGTCATTAGCCTCGCCATTAATATTTGTTGGGATCATCATTTTCAAATAACTACCCGTCCCACCCCACCTAGGCTGGAGGTCAAGTCTAAGGGCGTTCTACGACAAGGATAAAACTAACGTCTTTTAGTAACACTTATCGTCCCCCCTATCTTCCAAGAGGCATTGGACTTTACAATTTTTGGATTTGTGTTCTAGACAAAAATAAAGCTATGTTTTCTAGGACTCGAAGCGCGTAACACGTTGGACAACAAGTACCAAATAATAATCCTAAGTTAACCTCTTGGTTAATTAACATTAATTAATGTGATAGCATGCGAAGACAAGTAATGATTTATTATGACATTAACTTATAGGCATGATGTCTAAATGTTCAATCAAGTGGTGATAAAGGAAAACTGTGATTTGTGGATGCAACAATGTGATGTGTGTTCATGAGGGGTGTCAGGAGTATGGTAATTGTGTCAAGAGATGTGCTCGTGAATTAAGTGTTATAAACTATAAAGAGAATATAAGAAACTAGTAAAATATTAAAGGATTCATTAACATGTTAGGGATGCACTTAAATGCGGAGAGTAAATTAACATGTAGAAAATGTAGAGAATTAGTATTTTAGCATCCTGGAAGTCAACTAAACATGCTGAAAAATTAATCAAACATGCTGAAAAAGTTAATTAAACATGCTGAAAAATTAATTAATCATGCTAAAAAGTTACTTAAACATGCCGACAAAATTAATTAAACATGCTAAAAAATTAATTAAAAACATGCTGAAAAATTAATTAAACATGCTGAAAATAACGTTAAGGCGCAGTATTTTCATGTTGATATGCTGAAAACACGCCAAGAATGCCTAAAATCTAATATTTTGACATGCTGTAAATATATAGAACTAGCATTTTAAACATGCTGGAATTAGATTCATTATGTCAAAATTGTATTTTTAATGAACAGTGAATTGCCACGTGGGGCACGCAAGAAATTAATGTGAACATGCTAAATGTGCTTAAGCAAAATGTTTAACATACCGAAAGTTTGTTAACATGTAAAAAAAAATATTGACAAGAATATTTCAATGTTAGACATGTTAAAAGATACGACAAGCTCAAATTTAATGCTTAACGTGTTGCCAAGGTTTAACATGCTGAAACATACAGACAATTTAACGCTATGTTTTTAACAACACGTGCTATCATGCTAACCTTGACATACTTAATTCAAGTTAATAAGTTAGAAATACATTAACATGCTAAAAATCAATTCAACGTGATAGAAATACATCAATACGCTCAATGTCAATAAAAGGTGTCGATTTTAGTTAGATAGGGGATGATTAATAAACCGTAGAAAATGATTCAAATATTAATAAATCCTAATTTTGTGCCTAGATGATTCATGCAACACATATTGCACATAACCCTAGGTTGTGCCTACCTATACCGTTCACAGACGACGTAAACCCCCACCCCCCAAAGCATTCCCCAAATTTTATTATTACAAGAATAATAAATGTCCTTACAGAGCTTATTACCAATCGAATTATACAAAATAAGAGAAAAACAATGATCTGTAACAATACATAGTCAATTTATATCCGGGCCACTCTTCGGCACCCCCTAGTAATAACACCTGCTGAACATAATAGAATAGTGCAAGCTAGGGACAAACACGCACGTGATTGGACACATCAAAATAATCACACAAGGCACATCATATAAGCAACAAGAATTGTTTCAACTAATCCTATAGGCATGCTTTCTGTAACGCCCCGAAAAACGGGTCCCGGAGTGTCACACGGTGCTTGAGGCTACGAGTAGACCCAAGCTAACCCTTTGAGCCATTTTCATTCAGTTCAACACAAATCAACGGGGTTTCCATAAATAACCCTCAAATATCAAATGAGTAATCATCATCAAAGAATAAAAGAATTTCAGAAAGATAACAAAATACGACTTATTAGTCAACTCCCAACATCTATACTAGTCTGACAAGCCTCTAAGAAAATCAATAAAACTAGCAAGCCATTGAGACATGCCCCAACTGACTCATACTCAGTTATCAAATGTAAACAATTCTGTGAAACCAACATCAGACATCACTCCACGGAACATAAGGACTCACCACGACAGAGGATGTAGAACAGCGTTCCCAAAGAATCACTATCGAACCTGGAACTGAGAACCTGAACCTAGATTTCGAGAAAATGCAACCCACATTCGAAGATGTGGGTCAGTACCATGGAAAGGAACCGAGTATATGGAGGTGTATGCAGTTTTATAAACATCATCATCATAAATATTTATAAGAAATATGCAGGATGTATGAAAGACTCACATAGCCCGAGGAAAATCATCATAATCATGAGAGGATGAAATAAGTACAATAACACATGTGAGTCATCATATAATTTGTCAATCACTTTCAGTTCATCAAGAATATCAATTCTCATAATGTAAATATCATTTAAATCTTTCGAAAGAATAACTTTCACAATTCCACTTTCAAATCACTTCACCATTCACCATAGACACAAGGAAACACACACACACTGGGAGATCCTATAACCGACATAAACCATGTGAGCTACATGGAGTCCATCGTACAACCCACGTTGGGGAGAGTCATCCTATCCTTGCCATTGGAGTAGGACTATCGATATCAAATCCACACAAACTAGTGATCACTATATAAATTAGCCTCAGGCTCACTCCTACGGGGGAACGTAGTTCTAGGGAAGTAAGGTCGCTTTATACCTCCCACTCGATGCTAATGATTTCTCCCAAACTTAGCTCAGATCATTTCAAAGACAATCCATAACAAAACAATTTCATTAATATATAAATATACATCGGGATCCATCATGCTTCCCATCTATCAAAATCAACCACATTGTGGATTTCTTTCACACTCGAGTTCAAAACAACTCCATTAAGACCAAAAGGTCAAATCATTCAAAATATCTTAAATATTCAACATCAACGTGCTTATAACACACACTTTCTCAAAAAAACATAATTTTCAATGGGGATTCACGACCCAAATATCAAAATCATGATAAATATTGTTCAAGATTCATGCATTATATCTCCACACATGTAAATTCATCTTTCAAAATCATAAACATCAAGATTTCATAATAATCATCATAAGATATGGGTTCATGCTTCAAATTCATAAAAATCAAATAAAAATCATGCCTTTGTAAAGAAAACTACTTTTGGGCACAAGAACGAAAGAGAGTTCTTGTTGAAAAACTCCAGATACCTTGAATGATGAACTTTAGATCGATACGCATTTTTGAGATGTTAATCGTGCCTTTGAATGATGGTTCTTAGAGTTGTTGAACTAGGAACTTGGAATATTGAATAAATTTGCTGAATTAATGGTGAACTTTGGAGGTTCTTGAAGTTCTTGAACTAGGAACTTGGAATCTTGAATAAATTTGCAGAATTAATGGTGAACTTTGGAGGTTCTTGAAGTTGGATGTAGGAGCTTAGGATTTTCTTTTTGAGGGAATTTAATGAAATATAACATAAAATGCTTCTAATAGGCTTTAATATAGGGTTTGGACGGATTTTGGGTGAGGGGGGATGACCAAAACGCCCCTAAAAATCAAATAATTCTCGAATCTGTCATTTGGTGGACTGTTTTGATAGTCTGAAGTAGATCAACCATAACATTTTACTCCGATGTCCAAATTTGATGAAACCAATTTCATTAGAAAGAGGACTCTCATATCTTTCCATTGATATATAGTATCTCACCCAGATCATTGTGTACGAGGAGTTATGATCGTTTGAAGTTGATTCAAAAATTTACTTTTGATAGGCTGAAGTAGATAGACCATAACTTTTTGCTCCGATAGACAAATTGGATAAAACTAATTTCATTAAAAGAGGACTCGCAGAGCTTTCCATTGATATATAGTAGATCACCTAGATCATTATGTACAAGGAGTTATGATCGTTTGAAATTGAAGCAAAAATACGCAAGGCCTTAGTACTTTTTCCTACACGTTTTACTGTTCACTACTATTCATGATTCGATCAGAATGTTCATAACTCGTCGCTTGGGTGTTGTGTCCATTTTGGATGATCCACATATTATTGGAAATCTTATTCTATACTCTACGCAATGGTGGGTCATAATCTAAGACATTCTGTACAAAAAATTTATAATTCATTCTAGAAGATAGAACCCAACACGTTTACGCGTAAAATTTCAACGAAAAATTTTCCGGGGTATTACATCATCCCCCTTGGAAACATTCATCCTCGAATGACACTAGACATGACAAGATTAGATAGGGAATAGAGAATACAGCTGAAACCATTCGTTAGACTCATCACCACATCGTTTCTCACTCCGAATGCAACATAGAATGCATAAATTCAAGAAACTACAGCTGAACATATAATAAATAACAGTCGAACTGCCGCAACTTTTATCAAAAGTACATGATTTAGGAAAGAATGGTACCTTCATCTTGATCAGAGTTCGCGGAAAATAGGTGCGGTTACT
This sequence comes from Capsicum baccatum var. pendulum, assembly GCA_030864225.1. NCBI lineage: Eukaryota > Viridiplantae > Streptophyta > Magnoliopsida > Solanales > Solanaceae > Capsicum > Capsicum baccatum. Next base: position 234,540,284 of record CM061560.1, on the reverse strand, counting down.
TGGATCGCATATCCGCCTCAGCTTCACAAGTTGCACCCTCAACAGGTTGGTTTCGCCACAACACCTTGACCAAGGGAACTTCTTTGTTCCTTAGTCTTCGGACACTAAAATCAAGAATCTCAACAGGAATCTCATCAAAAGAAAGATTTTCTTGAATGTCAGTACTCACAGAGGAATCCACTACCACAGCATCGCTAATATGCTTTTTAAGCATGGAGACATGGAATATTGGATGAACAGAGGACAACTCGGAAGGCAACTCGACCTCATAAGCTACCTTACCAACACTGCTAAGAATTTTGTAAGGACCAACATAACGGGGACTAAGCTTTCCCTTCTTTTCGAATCTCTTCACCCTCCTCATGGGTGAAATTTTTAGATACACTAGGTCACCAACTTCAAACTTAAGGTCTCTCCTTCTAACATCCGCATATGACTTCTGACAACTCTGTGTAGTTTTCAACCTTTTCCTAATCAAATTAACTTTTCCCATAGCCTCAAATACTGAATCCGGACCGCTCACAGCTGCTTCACCCACCTCGAGCCAACCTATGGGTGATCTACACTTCCTCCCTTATAAGGCTTCAAACGGAGCCATGCCAATACTAAAGTGGAAACTGTTATTATAAGCAAACTCTATCAACGGTAAGTGATCATCCCAACTTCCCTTAAAGTCAAGTGTACAAGCTTTCAACATATCCTCTAAGGTCTGGATGGTCCATTCAGCCTGACCATCGGTCTGCATATGAAAAGCAGAACTCAAAAGCACTTGGGTACCAAGACCCTTCTGAAAAGCTTTCCAAAATTATGAAGTGAAATGAGTACCCCTATCCGAAATGATAGACAAGGGAACTCCATACAGTCTGACTAGCTCTCGGATATACAATCTAGCATGATCTTCAACAGTATATGAAGTATGAACAAGTAATAAATGAGCAGACTTAGTCAACCTATCAAACACAACCCAAATGGAATCATGATGGCGTCGGGAAGGAGGTAAACCAATCACGAAGTCCATATTTATATCTTCCCACTCCAGGTGGGAATACTAAACTCTTGCATCATACCACCAGGTCTTTGGTGTTTAACCTTAACCTATTGGCATGTTGCACACTTAGCTACAAATACTGCTACATCATTCTTCATGCCACTCCACCAATAGATTTCCCACAAGTCTCGATACATCTTGGTGGCACTAGGATGAATAGAATATCACGCCCCGTGCACTTCAGCCATAATCCTCTGTTTTAGATCATCAACATTCGGGACACACAATCTACCCTGCAATCTCAACACACTATCTCCCCCTTGGGATAAAACCTGTACTTTTTGGTCCTTGGCTGACTCCTTCAGTCTGATTAAACTGGCATCTAAGTATTTCTTTTCCTTTACTTCCGAAACCAAGGAGGATTCAGAACTACTTTGAACCCCTATACTACCTTCAGCAAAGTCAAATAACCTAACCCCTAATCTAGCCAAATAATGTACATCACTAGCTAACTCTTTCTTATTTTCTACCACATGCAAAACACTACCCATGGGCACTCTACTTAGAGCATCCGCCACAACATTGGCCTTGCACAAATGGTACAGTACACTCATATCATAGTCCTTTAATAATTCTAACCATCGTATCTGCCTAAGATTTAATTCTCTCTGGGTAAGCACATACTGTAGACTCTTATGATCAGTGAAACATCAACATAGACACCATACAAATAGTGTATCCAGATTTTCAAAGAAAACACAACAGCAGCCAACTCAAGGTCATGGGTGGGGTAATTTTTCTCATTGGGTTTCAACTGTCTAGAAGCATAAGCTATCACCTTACCCTTCTGCATCAATATGCAACCCAACCCAACTCTCAAAGTATCATAGTACACCACAAAACCATCAACACCATCAGGAAAAGTCAAAACAGGGATGAAGTGAGTTGAGTCTTCAACTCCTGAAAACTCTTCTCATAAGATTCGGACCATAAGAACTTCACTTTCTTTTGGGACAACTGAGTCATAGGAGATGATATAGAGGATAAACCCTCAACAAAACGGCGGTAATAGCCAGCTAAACCTAAGAAACTTCGGATATCAGTCGGAGAAAAGGTCTAGGCCAATTTCTAACAGCTTCGGTCTTTTGGGGATCAACTCTAATACCCTCGAAAGAAATGATATGACCCAGAAAAGCAACTGACCTTAGCCAAAACTCACACTTAATGAACTTGGCAAACAACTTGTGACCTCTAAGGGTTTGTAAGACAATTCGGAGATGATCAGAATGTTCATCCTTACTACGGGAGTACACCAGTATATCATCGATGAACACTACGACAAACATATCTAGATATGGTCTGAACACTCAATTCATGAGGTCTATGAAAGCTGCTGGGGCATTAGTTAACCCGAAAGACATAACAAGAAACTTAAAATGGACATAACAAGTTCAAAAAGAGGTTTTTAGGATGTCACACTCCCTAAATTTGAGTTGATGATAGCCGGAACGAAAGTCTATCTTTGAGAAATAACTTGCACCTTGCAATTGGTCAAACAAATCATCTATTCTTGAAAGGGGGTACTTATTTCTCACGGTGACTTTATTCAGTTGGCGGTAATCAATGCACATACGCAAAGAGCCATCTTTCTTTCTCACAAACAACACAGGAGCACCCCAAGGGGAAACACTGGGCCTTATAAAACCCTTATCTAGTAGATCTATGAGTTTCTCTTTCAACTCCTTAAGTTCTGTAGGGGCCATACGGTAAAGAAGAATAGAAATGGGCTGAGTATCGACAAGAAGATCAATCCCAAACTCTATCTCTCTATCAGGAGGTATCTCCGGGAGATTATCCAAAAAGACATCAAAAAACTCATTGACGACGTTAACATATTGGAGAGTTGGAGTCTCAGACTTAGTGTCTTTGACTCTAACCAAATGGTAAATACACCCCTTGGAAATAAGATTTCTAGCTTTGAGGTAAGAGATAAAATGACTCTTGGGTGACACAGAATTCCCAGACCACTCAAACACGGATGCACCAGAAAATTAAAACTTGACCACTCGAGTCCGACAATCAATAGAGGCATAAGAAGAATACAGCCAATCCATACCCAGAATCACATCAAAATCTACAATGTCTAACTCAATCAGATCAGCCAACAAGACTATATGAAGAACGTTAACAGGACACTTTAAGCACGATTGACTTCTGAAATAAAGAATCATATTTTTTTCTAAAACGTCTTGTAGCCTCTTGCTCATAGATGTGGCGGGCTACATACCGATGATCAAGACTCTACTTAACGCGGCTTTTTAGACTCCCTAGGACACCTTAAAACCTTAGGCTCTGATACCAAGTTTATAACACCCCAGAAAATAGGTCCCGGAGCGTCACACAGTGCTTGAGGCTACGAGTAGCCCCAAGCTAACCCTTTGAGCCATTTTCATTCAATTCAACACCAATCAATGGGGTTTCCATAAATAACTCTTAAATATCAACAGAGTAATCATCATCAAAGAATAAAAGAATTTCAGAAAGATAACAAAATATGACTTATTAGTCAACTTCCAACACCTATACTAGTCTGACAAGCCTCTAAGAAAATCAATAAAACTAGCAAGCCATTGAGACATGCCCCAACTGACTCATACTTAGTTATCAAATGTAAGCAATTCTGTGAAACCAACATCAAACATCACATCCTCGGAACATGAGGACTCACCACGATAGAGGATGTAGAATAGCTTGCCTAAAGAATCACTGTCAAACCTAGAACTGAGTACCTGAACCTATATTTTGTGAAAATACAGCCCACATTCGAAGATGTGGGTTAGTACCATGGAAAGGAACCGAGCATATGGGGGTGTATACAGTTTTATAAACATCATCATCATAAATATTTATAAGAAATATGCAGGATGTATGAAAGACTCACATAGCCCGAAGAAAATCATCATAATCATGAGAGGATGAAATAAGTACAATAACACATATGAGTCATCATATAATTTGTCAATCACTTTCAGTTCATCAAGAATATCAATTCTTATAATGTAAATATCATTTAAATCTTTCAAAAAAATAACTTTCACCATTCCACTTTCAAATCACTTCACCATTCACCATAGACACAAGGAAACAGACACACACTGGGAGATCCTATAACCAGCATAAACCATGTGAGCTAAATGGAGTTCAACGTATAACCCACGTTGGGGAGAGCCGTCCTATCCTTTCCATTGGAATAGGACTATCGATATCAAATCCATACAAACTAGTGATCACTATATAAATCAGCCTCAAGCTCACTCCTACGGGAGCACGTAGTTCTAGGGAAGTAAGGTCACTTTATACCTCCCACTCGGTGCTAAAGATTTCTCTCGGACTTAGCTCAGATCATTTCAAAGACAATTCACAATAAAACAATTTTAGTAATATATAAATATACATTGGGATCCATCATTCTTCCCATCTATCAAAATCAACCACGTTGTGGATTTCTTTCACACTCGAGTTCAAAACAACTCCATTAAGATCAAAAAGTCAAATCATTCATAATATCTAAAATATTCAACATCAATGTGCTTATAACACACACTTTCTCAAAAAAATATAGTTTCCAATGGGGATTCACGACCCAAATATCAAAATCACAATAAATATCATTTAAGATTCATGATTTATATCTCCACATATGTAAATTCATCTTTCAAAATCATAAATATCAAGATTTCATAATAATTATCATAAGATATGGGTTCATGCTTCAAATTCATAAAATCAAATAAAAATTATGCCTTTGTAAAGAAAATTACTTTTGGGCACAAGAACGAAAGGGAGTTCTTGTTGAAAAACCCCGCATACCTTGAATGATGAACTTTAGATCGATACTCATTTTTGATATGTTAATCGTGCCTTTGAATGATGGTTCTTAGAGTTGTTGAACTAGGAACTTGGAATCTTGAATAAATTTGCTGAATTAATGGTGAACTTTGGAGGTTCTTGAAGTTGGATGTAGGAGCTTAGGGTTTTCTTTTTGAGGGAATTTAATGAAATATAACATATAATTCTTATAATAGGCTTTAATATAGGGTTTGGACGGATTTTGCATGAGGGTAAATGACCAAAACGCCCCTAAAAAAAATAATTCTCGAATCTGTCCTTTGGTGGACTGTTTTGATAGTATGAAGTAGATCAACCATAATATTTTACTTCGATATCCAAATTGGATAAAACCAATTTCATTAGAAAGAGGACTCTCATATCTTTCCTTTGATATATAGTATCTCACCCATATCATTGTGTATGAGGAGTTATGATTGTTTGAAATTGATCCAAAAATTATCTTTTGATAGGCTGAAGTAGATCGACCATAACTTTTTGCTCCGATAGACAAATTGGATGAAACCAATTTTATTAAAAGAGGACTCGTAGAGCTTTCCGTTGATATATATTAGATCACCTAGATCATTATGTACAAGGAGTTATGTACGTTTGAATTTGAAGAAAAAATACGCCAGGCCTCAGTACTTTTTCCTACACGTTTTACTATTCACTACTATTCACGGTTCGATCGAAATGTTCATAACTCGTCGCTCGGGTGTCATGTCCATTTTGGATGATCCACATATTGTTGGAAATCTAATTCTATACTCTACGCAATGGTGTGCCATACTCTAAGACATTCCGCACAAAAAATTTATAATTCATTCTAGAAGATAGAACCCAACACGTTTAGCACAAAATTTCAACGAAAAATTTCCCGGGGTATTACACTTTCTAGTATGTAAATACATTTATTAGAGACTTACCAGTGAAACTGCACAGTAAAAGTAATAAGAACTTGAATAAAAACTATAGAAAGAATGTGTGACTTTGATGCCTTTTGAATTTCGAAACAAAGTGCCAATCCAATTTTGAGAAAGTCAAATACTTTATGTGCTAATTGAAAAGCTTTTGTCAGTAATCGTAGTCGTATAGAGAGATACCAAAGGTGTCCTCTTTTGAAAATGAAGGGATGGGTTTATATAATGTTAAAGAAATCAGTCAGCTAAGACAAAATAGGAAAAGAAATATTCCCCCTTTAATTATTGAAGTTTTTCCCCATAAACAATAGAATTGATATAATACAAAATCAATCAAAGTAAAACAAGAATGAGAGGAAATCAATTTACTGATGTATTTATCATAAAAAAAAGGAGTTAAAATATGGTAACCGCACATATACTTGCTTTGTAGGAAGGAAACTCAAAATAACTCAATCAATTATTCCCAGTTACCATAAATAAGTGAATAAGGTAATAGTACTAAGTTAAGAGAATAAATACCAATAATGGAAACATATATCAACGTCAATAATTACTATATATATTAAAAATTAATTGATAAATCCTAACACCACTAATTACAAAAATCAAATTGAATTCATTTCACCAAATCTAATTAGTACTGTCATACAGTTAGTATTTCACCATAAACACAGATTAAGATTTTTGTCAATATCAATTAAACCAACGTAATATAAGTATAAAATATTTCAAGAACAAGCCAAAATCAATATAAACACATAATTAAACGGATTTAATCAACATAGATATCACAAACTTTAGATTTAAGAGCTCAACTTAGGCAATTTGCACTCATAGAAGAGAGAACATGCAGGTTTAAACAAGGAAAAGAACATACAATTATAGTACTGAGGAATAAAATCATATAATAATCAGATATATGGGGGTTGCAGAGTTGGAGCAGTGTGAAGAGGAGAGAGACATCGTAGGGTGGCGTTGGCGGAGGAAGGGGTTGAGTCGCAGCTGGTGGACGCTAATTCTAATGGTAGAGATGCGGAAGCATCAGCGGCTGCTGCTGGCCATTTTTGAGGTGGAAACAATCTTGGATCATGGCTCGTCGGAGTAGGAAGACGAGGGGGGGAGAGGAAGTGCGGCGTTTGGAATGGAGGAATCGGTGGATCTCCGACGGCTGTCGGGCTGCCATGGTTGTTGTTGCTTGGTCATCGATGGAGGATGGTGGCATAATGGAAATAGGTTCTCCGATGATGGAAGGGCGGCGGCAATTCTTTTTAGAGACTTTAGAGAGAGGAAGAGAGAGGTGAGATCGAGAGAAAGATAGAGGCGGATGAGAGAGGGAGGTAGGGGGGCTAGTTTGTTTTAGGAAATTAGGGTTAGGGTTAGGGTGTGTTTTGAGGGTATTAAGAGGAAAGAAAATGGTCTTGTGATCTCAGCCGTTGGATCAAATTTGATCGACGGCTGAGATCTGATATTTCAAGAAAAGGGTTAAATTGAAAGAAAATTTTGAATTGGGTTAAAAATTGGCCACAATTGTAATAAATTAAAATGAATGGGTTTAAATTGTAATGGTTTGAATAAGAATTAGGCTAAAAGGTAAATTACTTAGGTAAAGTAAAATTAGGTTGCTATTTAAATTATAGTGAAAGTAAATCATAATAATAATAATAATAATAAATGATAATAATAATTAAATAAACTAAATATTGCTAAATAATGGCAAACTAGATACTGTATTCGCAAAAATGTGGATGTGCATAATTATGTGAAAAATAATTTAAAAAATTATATAAAATGTCATAATTGAGTTTAAAAATTATAAAAAATGATACTAAAATGTAAAAGTGATTTATGCATTTTTCTAAATTATGAATGTGACGCGTTAGTATGCATTTAATATAAGAATAATATGTAAAAAATATTAATAATTGAAATTAAGTAATAAAAAAAATAGCAGCCTAAAAGTGATATCGGGAGATCAAATTGGGTGACAACAGTTGCCCCTTCGTTGCTTGGAAATGATAACAGAATTGTCAAGCAACTAAAGTTGATGTAGTAGCCAATTTTATCCGACCGAGATGACAGTTTGCTAGGAAGAAAGCAACGGGAGGTATTTAAAAATAGTATGGCCGAGACTTCGGTTTCAAGTCACCGACATATCTCTGGTTTTATGAGAATCAGGCCGTTTGTAGTTCTTGATTTAGGAATGAACAATACTCTTAAAGTTTGTTAATGATAAAGGATAGGTGCATCAACAATGGTATCGCGGGTCAGTGGGACGGTAGTGAGTAGAATTTGAAATAATGACGTGAGGAGAGGGGTGAGAATGAAATGTTGGTGAGTTTTAAATTGGATTTATATGACGGATGAGTAAAATTGGGTGGCATTTCGAGAACAGAAATGAAAATTATCTCTGTTTGTTACTTCTTCTCTATTATTTGTGTACTTTACCATATACTCGATAACAAAGGTTAGGGCATATAAAAAGATAAGCAATTGATAAACATAAAGTGAGTGTAAAAATAAGAAAGCATATCTGTTGTATCGTAGGATCAATGGTTTCGCTTCTCGATGCATTGTGGAATCGTGTGATCAACTGTTTGGCTTCTCATCGTGAGATCAGCTCTTTGACTTCTTGATGCATTGTGAAATAATGGAATCAGTTATTTGGCTGCTCATGATGGGGTAATTTATACCTGTTAGTCCTTCCATTTTCAGCTCAGCTGGATAAAATAGTTAGCGCGGATATATATGTATGTATAGAAGATTTGAGCAATATAGTGAAAATAACCATAACAAAAGAATAAGAAGAGATAAGAAAACATATCTATCATGAGAGAGCAATGCTTTGTTCATATAGATTTGAAGAGGTGGTGCTTAATTCACACAATGTCCAGTAAAGTAGTAGCATTTAATAACGCCAAGGCAGTTGTGCATAGCATGTTCGGTATTAGAAAACAATATTCATCTTTAAGTAACCTCATCGACTTCCAGAGGGAAATGCCTAGCTTCAGATAATTTCTCGAGAGAGGGTACTGCTTAACCCAACTAACTTTTAAGGACAACACTTAGCCTTAGTCAGTTTCTCGAAAGAGGGTAGTTCTTAACCCACTTAACTTTCCAAGGACAATCCTTAGCCTTAGAGGGTTTTTGATAGAGTAGTGCTTAACTCCATCGAGTTTCTAAAACAATCCTTAGCTTAGATTATTTCTCGAGAGAGGGTAGTGCTTAAACCAACTAACTTTCAAGGACATTGCTTAGCCTCAGTCAGCTTGCCGAAAGAGGGTAGTGCTTTAACCCACTTAACTTTCCAAGAACAATGCTTAGCCTTAGAGAATTTTTGATAGAGTAGTGCTTAACTCCATCGATTTTTCGAAACAATGCTTAGTTCGAATGATTTCTCGAGAGAGGTTAGTGCTTAACCCAACTAACTTTTAAGGATATTGCTTAGCCTCAATCATCTTCTAAAAAGAGGGTAGTGCTTAACCCACTTAACTTTTCAAGGATAATGCTTAGCCTCAGAGAGTTCTTGATAGAATCGTGCTTAATTCTATCAAATTTTCAAAACAATGCTAAGTCTCGAATAAATTTTAAGAGAGGATAGTGCTTAACCCGATTAAATTTTCAAGAACAATGCTTAACCTCAAGCAGTTACTCTCGACAGGGTAGTGCTTAACCCGCTCAAAATACAGGACAACAATACTTTCTTATATCTTCTGATGGTGTATAGCATACTCAAGATTTGTACTCGTTACTCTATTCCTGTACTCAAATAAAAATTGTTAATTTTAAAAGGGGGAAGATTGATTCGTGTCTCCGCCCACTCCTTTATTCAGGTCTTGAATCCATCATTTTCTTGAGATGTAATCCTTGATGAAATTTTTTAGGATCCTAAAAAATTTCTGCCCCAGTTCATGGCCTCAATCTTGTTAGCCTTGAATTTGTTAAAATGCTTCTTGATAGAATTTTTGAGACTTTCTCAAAAATTCTACCCCAGTTACATGTCTGGTCCGTCTTAAACTTGTAGAATCATAGAATTTTTGAATTCCTTTCAAAAATTCTGTCCCAGTTACATGCTTCAGGAGAATAAAAAAATGTCATTATGATAAGACCGAACTCCATAGGAGTGCCTATGTATCCCTCTTAAACGGGAATCAAGTTGAACGTAGTTCAAATTACATCAAAAAGAATCATATCATTTCAAGTGCATGTAATAACGAAAGTAATTTCAAGTGATTCAAATCCGGAAATGAAGAAACAATATGACACTCCTTCATCAATGTTAGATAGATGCCAACCATGTTTACACATTAAGCAACATCAAGATTTGGCCTTATCACATTTATCACTTTGGTATCGATCAGTTCTTGAATTTTGTCTTTTAAAGAACGACATTCCTCTGTGGTGTGGCCTGTCATCCCTGAATGATAAGCATAAACTTTGGAATAATCAATCCATTTCGCACATGTATTTATTACAATTGCAGAGATTGGAGTAATGTAGCCATCAACCCTTAATCTTTCGTAAAGATGTTCTAGAGGCTCAGCCAAAGGAGTGTACTGTCTTGACTGATTTTTTAGATGCTTGGGTCGAGGTTCGACGAATTGATTGATCCATAGAGTCATTAGTGGATTTTGATAAGCTAATGGTTGTTGGGAAGTAGTTGGAGAAATTTAAAAGTGCGCAGGTTGTGAGAGATAGCTAGTCGGATTATAAGATAGTATGGGGTAATTGTATGACATTGTGGGAAATAAAGGCGCTTGATATATGGGTGTTTGGTATTGAAGTGGAGGAAGTAGTGTTTGGTTTTTGGGATTTTGCGTAGTCAAGATAGCATTTATTTTCTTCATTTTGTTGTGCTCTTCAACCTGTAAAGTCTTTATCACTTGCAGTGCCTCCAAATTTGTTATCATGCCATTTTTAATGCCTTCTTCAATTCTCTCGCCTAATTTGATGATGTCAACAAGCTTTCGATCCTCTACAAGAATCATCCTTTCATAATATTATAGCTCTTGGGCACGTATGAAAAAATCTTTCATTTGACCTTCCTCTAAAGGAGGACGAACCTTAAAAGCTTCACGTATCCATCTTATTCCATATTCTCAAAATGATTTTGTAGGTTTCTTCTTTAACTTCTGAATATAGAACCAATTAGGTGTATTCTCAACATTGAAACCAAATCTTTCTATGAAATCAGAGGCCATGTCGTTTCATTTTGACCATTTTTTTTGCATCTTATGTGACGTACCATGATAAGGCATTTCCATTGAGACTCCTCATGAATAACTTCATAAAAATCTATTTGTTTTTACCGATTCCTGCCAACTTGTCACAGTATAATTTCAAGTGGACTTTCGAATCTCCAGTCCCATTGTACAATTCAAATCTAGGAGGTTTGTACCCCTCCGACAGTTCAACATTAGGGTATATGCATAAGTACTCGTAACTTAGCCTGTTCAACCCCTTATTGCCTTCAAGTTATTCTAATCTTTCAACTACGGATTGCATAAGGGCAGCATTTGCTGGAGTTTTGGATTTATATTGATGGTAGGTAAATGGGATCATTTTGGTATAACTTGGACCTAAAGTATGGCTCTTTGGATAAGGAATATTTGTGGTAAACGTTAGCGGTGTATCGTGGGCATATGATGTTGTTTCATAATTTATTGGAGCTTGATATGTGTAACATTGCAGTGGACAAAAATGTGGATGTGAGTTATGTTTAGGCAGCGTGTATATGTGGCTTAAATTGTTTAGGGTTTATGAAATAGGAGGTGGTGTTGAGGGATTGCTTGTGAATGTGACATTTGATTTGACAACTGTGTTACCCCCAACTTGTTGTTCGAGAGGAGCATTCAAAGCAAAGGGTAAATTAGACAACTTACGGGCTTGTGACAATTCCCCTTGTAGTTGAAGAATTCTTTATTCCATTTGTACGATCATCTCACCGTGCTCATTTCTAGTTTAGTTGTTATCACAATTTCTTTGTCTTTATGACTGAGCCTTAAGAGAAGGAGACCGAGCCCTTTTTCAGTTGGTGTAATGGGCAAGAGAATGCACGAATCAATCCAGTAGGTGTAGGAGAAGTAAAAAATAATGACAAAAAAAAGAATCAAGTTAGTAAGGTAAAAAGAACATATAGGGAAATAATAAATATGTTAATAAAACGTTCTATAATGGGTGGAACCTTATGTTCCTGTATCACTCAAAGAAAACATTAGTTCAAGAGAAATGGTTATCCTACATTTGAATATCGTAGCCATAATCTGTCCTTAATATGCTCAGGAGTTGGGCTTATTAGCCCGACATTTTGTAAGTGTAATTGAAAGAAAGGGAAAGAAAATGTTTTATTAGACTAAGACTGGACCCAAAGTGGGTTTCCTACGTATCCAAATGGAAGTCAGATCGAATGTAGTTCGTGAGGGTAATGCGAGAATAAGGAGGCGCAATATTTTGTCTCCGGCGATGAGAAGAAGGACTAAAAACTTTTTTGATGGTGAGCATATTTGTCATACTGCAGATTTTAATTTGTGTTCAATGTTCAAATGCTAGACAACCTTTAAATAAAATAAGTAAGTCAAGCAAAAATTATCGCATAACACATAAGTTCAAAACATAATAGATTTAAAACAAAAGGCATTCTAGGATGAAGACTGGACCTTAATAAGAGTTCTAAGTGTAAAGATGTAAGCTCCTCACGTACGAACTACGATAGTGATAGAACGGGATGTGGAATTTGCAATTGCATTTGTAAGGAAGGTAAGAAAAAAAGAAATGAGTAAGGTCGACTTTCGTTGAACATCAAATTTGTTGATTCACATCATATTGTTGATTCATCCAACTCCATATAGAAAAAATAAAAAAGCAGGGGAAAATAAAGTTTTATTATGGTGAGACCGAACTCATTAAATTAGTGCCTACGTATCCATAAGGGAATCGGGTCGATCGTAGTTCAAATTACATAAGCAAGGAAGACATAAAAAGAAAAGTGCAGAATGTAAAACTTGAAGGAATTTCAGATGTTTGGGAGTCTGGAGTAGAGTATCAACATGATATCTTCTTCACCAATGTCAGTCAAGATTCAAAAATCAAGCAGCATTAGAATTTGACCTCATTATGTTTATCACTTTGGTGTCAATCAACTTTTGGATCTTGTTCTTCAAGGCAAAGCATGCCGTAGTAGGATGTCCTTTCATCCCAGAATGGTAGGAACACGTTAGGTTGGGGAAATACCTCCTATACTTGGTATCGCAAGCCACGGCAGCAATGGGTGTGATATAGCCCACATCTTTGAGACGTTCATACAAATGTTCTATGGGTTCACCCAGAGGAATATACTGTTTGGGTGGATCTTTCTGAAGCTTATGTTGAGGTTTGGTGGATTGGTTGGGCTGTTGATTTGTGGCTGGACTTGGGCAAGAAACTGGAATGTAGTTTGATTTGGAGTGACAAATGGAAGTGGGTATGATGATAGGCGTATTTACATGCCTAAAGCACCTTAATGTACCCATATTTTAGCTAAGTTTTGAGGACAAAATATATAATTCATGCACTTTTAGTCCTTTTTCTGTAAGTGAGCTAACAAACATGATTAGCAAGTTTTCAAGAATAAATGATGCAGATTTCAGCATTTTATGGATAACTTGACGCCAAAGGAAGCTTCACGAAAGAAGGAAAGGAGAGCTTGGATGCCAAGGACTAAAAGTGATGCATGGAAAACCTGTCCCGGGCAAAAACAGCAATTCTAAAGACTTTGGGAATCAGCAGTAACTCATTAAGATTAGGATAATGACGCAGTAACCTAGTAGGATTAGGTTAAGTAATGCAGTAGCTTAGTAGGAATAGGATATGGGTGTTATAAATACCCTATTTTGCTGAAGTTCTTATAATTCCGAATCATTCTAATTCTTCCATTAATTCGAATTCTCATACTTCTACTTTTTATTCAACGCTCTCAATTCTTATTCTCTTCATCTATTCAACTCTTAATTTTCACAACAAGAGAAACGCTATTCTTAAAGGAATTCACGCCACAAGCCCTACCAACATATACTACACGTGAGATCTTCACTTTGGTATAATGATAATGACTATTGTGATTTCCATTGCACTCATAAGTAGCTAAACTTCTCTGTTAGGGTTATGCAAGCCTTATGAGATACTATCTATTGCTATGAGTTTGTGAATTCTTGACACGTATGCTGCTTATATCATTATTCTCTTCATCTTAATGCAAATTCTTGTGGTTGCAAACGCATAGAATACGCCAGTATAGCATTAACTTGTTCGAAAGAAAAGTTATATGTCTGGAAAAGAGATAATGTCAAGGTAATAGGGCACCAACCCCTGTTAAAAAGTTAGTGTCGTAACTGGATTAACCTCTTGGAGAATTTGTACCGTTAGATACGCTTTAAGCTCGAAAGAGTTAAAGTGAAATAATCCTTGATGGTCGAAAGACGCCTGGATTACCATAGAATACAATTCTCTATAAGCACATGCATGTCTGAATTCCGCATAACTCATAGCCAATAGAGACGTATAACTCATAAGGTGGACATAACTCCAACTTCCAATTCCCATTGATTAAAAATCTTACTAAACATTCTTTCTTTTTACTTTGCTATTTTCCGTTTTTACTTTGTTATTTTGTTACATTATTGCACGCTACAAAATCCCCCCTTTTTTCGAAACTTTCACCAAAAGTCTAATAATCGTTGCTTACTTAGTGACCAAGTATTCTCTGTGGGATTCGACACCCAACCCAGTTGGGTTCTATATTTGACAATGACCGCTTACACTCTTATGAGAGCTATAGTTTGAGCGTTATCAAAAATTGGCGCCGTTGCCGGGGAATACAGTTGTCTACTAAGTTTGTGATAATTACTAGACCCTTTGGTCAAAGATTCTCGTACTTTACTTTTAGTTGTTGTTTTTGTTTTCTGCAGGTTTTTATCCAGTGCATGCCCCATACTTGAAGTTCTGGTCAACCATTATTACCTTTCAATCCTGAACCACATCGTATTGGCAGAATGGAGGCTCAACGGGAAATTGAAAGAAGGGCTGCTTAACAGGAACAGGCTAGACTAGCTGCTCTGGCCGCTGCTCAAGTGCATCAACAGAATATTGATAATCCTGGGAGAGCAACAAATCCTAACGATGAGGATCTAGGTGATGATTAGTTACTAAACCCTAGGCGTGATGTTGAGATGGCGACACCAGCCAACAGAAGAGATCGTCAAGCTAGGTTCAGGCCTGAACGCCGATCCATATCATTCGATGATGATGATGATCTTGATAGAGCTGGTGCCACAGGAGCCATTATTCCTCCACCATTAGCGCTCGGAGCCAATTTCAACATCACGAGCACCATGATTCAGTTATTGCAACTCAAGGGATTATTCGGTGGACTAGCAGGCGATGATCTTAATATGCCTTTGATCAACTTTATTTCTACATGCAAGTCATTCGACAATCCTGGCGTTGGACAGAATACAATTCGGTTGCGCTTATTTCCATTGTCTCTATCTGGGGAGGCAACTCTATGGTTGAATGGGCTAACTCCTGATTCTATCACTAATTGGAGGTAATTGAAAGACGCTTTCCTAGAAAGATTCTTTCCGCCATCCAAGAGAGCACAATTGAGAGATGAAATCAGCAATTTTCGACAGCTTCCAACTGAAGCCCTCCACAAAACATGGGAGAGGTTCAAGAAGAAGCTTATGCGGTGCCCAAACCATCAAATGACCAATGTTCACTTGATGGAGATACTATATAGATCCTTGAATTCAGTAACTAAACCTGTGGTGGATAATGCGGCTGGAGGATCATTTATGGACCTCACCTTTGTTCAGGCAAGTGATATACTAGACCGGATGACGAAGCAAAGTAGGGTGTGACATACCATAGATTCTGAGGTAGCAAGCCCCACTTTGTCTATAGGCATGACTGCAGAACAAAGGAGAAGAGAAGAAGAACGTGATCAAGATTTGGCGCACATGAAAACACAAGTGGATCTTCTTACAAAGCATCTATTATCAGGGAAGACCGAAAAGGTCAAAGCAGTTGCGTAAAAAGGAAGAGAGGAATCTGATTCTGAGGAAGAACCCAACTATGTGACCAATCAGGGGGGTTTCCGAGGCAATGCCCAAGGAAACCAAGGTCGGAACTATTATGATAAATCTGGAAACAAGGACCGTGATCAAGGAAGTTGGAGGAACAAAACTGACAAGAGTGGTTTGTATGTTCCCCCAGGAAGACGTGACGACACTATATCAGGTTCGGGAAATATGTCAATGGAAGATATGATGGCTAAGTTGTTGAAAGGAGTGGAAGCAACCAGCACGGGAGTAACTGAGGTAATAAATGACTTGGCCTCAATGAAGAAATTGGTTGACTCACATTCCACTTCAATAAGACAGCTGGAACAATAATTGAGTCAAATTTCAGCCACATTAAATCAAAGAAAAGCTGGCACCCTACCGAGTGACACAGTGCAAAACCCAAGAAATGATGGAACATGCATGGCTGTTACTACCAGAAGTGGTAAGGTGCTGGAAAATTCTTCCCAAAGTAAGCAAGTGGCCGAAGATATCGTAGGAGATGACGCCGTCGAAACTGATGAAGACGTTCATGACGTCAGTCCTCAACGTCCACAGCCTGAAAAGATCTCCGAACCTAAGCATGATGAAAAGAAAGTCGTGGAGAAAACAATTCCCCTTCCACCACCTCATTTTCCGCAAAGATTAAAGAAGAGAGCTGATGATACCAAGTTCAATAAATTCATGTCAATGTTAAAACAGCTGACCATTAATGTTCCCTTGGTTGAGGCACTAGAACAAATGCCAGGCTACGCAAAATTTATGAAAGATCTTTTAACAAAGAAGCGAGAAGCAAGTGGTGAGTTGACAGATGTTGTTCATCATTGTAGTGCAATTGCTACCAGATCACTAGTTCAGAAGAAGACAAACCCAGGAGCCTTCACTATTCCTTACACTGTCGAATCTTTGAATTTTGCCAAGGCATTATGCGATTGAGGATCCAGCATCAACTTGATGCCATTATACATTTAAAAAAAGTTGGGGTTGGGTGATCCTACTCCAACCAATATGAGGCTTGTGATGGCTGATAGGTCAGTAAAACGACCTGTTGGTATTTTATGCGATGTATTGATGAAGGTTTCTTCATTCATCTTTCCAGCAGACTTCGTTATTTTAGATTGTGAGGTAGACTCTGAAGTTCCCATAATCTTGGGGCACCCTTTCCTTGCAGCAGGAAGTGTGCTTATTGATTTAAGAGCTAATGAGCTTCTATTCCGGATGAATGACGAAGTAGTCCGCTTCGATGTATGTAAATCAATGAAGCAACCCAAAGATCTGAACGTGTTCTCGGTAGCTGATGTTTATATTGATGATGAGAAAGAATTACCCGTAGAGGAGAAGCTTGTTGATGACCCATTGGCGGTTGTGCTTATGAATGTTGAGCATAAGGATGCTGAAAATTATGAAGAAACTATTTGTGCTCTAACAGGATTAGGGTCATATCCTCATGCTCCCAAGAAGCTGGACCTTGATCTCAAAAACCGACCAACACCACCAGCTAAACCATCTATTAAGGAACCACCCACGTTAGAATTGAAAGAGCTGCCTAACCATTTAAAGTATGCATTCTTGGGAAGCAGTAACACACTTCCGGTTATTGTGGCGGTAGATTTGGGTGAGCAGCTAGTTTCAGCTCTCATCACGGTTCTTCGAAAGTACATGAGAGCCATCGGTTGGACCATCGCTGATATCATTGGTATTCCGCCTGGGATTTGTACACACAAGATTCAGCTTGAAGAAAATTGCTTACCCACTATTGAGCATCAAAGGCATTTGAATCCACCTATGCAAGAGGTGGTGAAGAAAGAAATTATTAAATGGTTAGATGCAGGGGTTGTGTATCCAATCTCCGACAGTAAATGGGTAAGCCCGGTACAATGTGTACCAAAGAAAAGTGGCATGAAGGTAGTTGCGAATAAAAAAAAATGAGTTAATTCCACTCAGACCCGTCACAGGGTGGAGAGTATGCATGGACTACCGTAAGCTGAATTCGTGGACCCTTAAAGATCACTTTCCAATGCCCTTTTATTGACCAAATGCTTGATCGATTAGCAGGGAAAGGATGGTTTTTTTTCTTGGACGGTTATTTCAGCTATAATCATATATGTATCTCCCCCGAAGATCAAGAGAAGACAACGCTTACATGCCCCTATGGTATGTTTGCCTTTAAACGTATGCCATTTGGGCTATGTAACGCACCCGCCACTTTTCAGCGTTGTATGATGTCCATTTTCTCTGATATGGTGGAAGACACGCTGGAGGTATTCATGGACGATTTTTCAGTTGTGGGTGAGTCGTTTGAATCATTCTTGACAAATCTAAGTATGGCGTTACAGAGATGTATTGAATTCAACCTAGTGCTGAATTGGGAGAAGTGCCACTTTATGGTGAAAGAAGGTATTGTTCTTGGGCATAAAATCTCCAAAATAGAAATTGAGGTGGATCGATCTAAAATCGAAGTTATCGAGAAACTACCACCCCCAATTTCGGTCAAAGGAGTTTGTAGTTTCCTCGGTCATGCAGGTTTCTACCGAAGGTTTATCAAAGACTTCTCCAAAATTGCTAGTCCATTATGCAAACTTTTGGAGAAAGATGCAAAGTTTGACTTCAATGAGGATTGTATAAAGGCATCTGAACGCCTCAAAGAGAAACTAATTGAAGATCCTATCATGGTAGCACCAGATTGGTCTTTGCCGTTTGAAGTCATGTGTGATGCTAGCGGGGTAGCTTTGGGTGCTGTACTTGGCCAGAGAAGAGAAAATTTATTCCATCCAATCTATTATGCGAGTAAGGTCTTGAACGAAGCCCAGAGAAACTATATTGTAACAGAACAAGAGCTTCTAGCAGTTGTGTATGCCTTCGAAAAATTCCGTGCTTATTTGTTGGGAACCAAAGTGATAGTTCATACATACCATGCAGCCCTTAGATATCTGATGACAAAGAAAGATGCAAAACCAAGGCTAATTCGATGGGTATTGTTGCTGCAAGAATTTGATTTCGAGGTAAAAGATAGAAGAGGTTGCGAAAACCAAGTGGATGATCATCTGTCTAGACTCGAGAATGAGCATATAGCACAACAAGATCGTGAGATTGACGATACCTTCCCTGATGAAGAGATTTTAGCCACAATAATGGAGGATTTACCATGGTATGCCGATTTTGCAAACTTCGTGGTAAGTAATATGATGCCTACGAATCTATCATTTCATCAAAAGAGAAAGTTCATGCATGACGTGAGACACTATTTCTGGGATGAGCCATATTTGTTTAGATGATGCGCAGATGGTGTTATCAGGCGATGCATATCCCATGTTGAGGTGCCGAATATATTGGAAGCATGTCACACTTCCCAAGTTGGGGGACATCACGCAGGTAATCAGACAGCAAGGAAGGTATTGCAAAGTGGCTATTATTGGACTTCGATATTTAAAGATGCCTACGACTTTGTAAGAAGATGAGACCAATGTCAGAGACAAGGTGCGATTTCGAAACACCATGAGATGCCCATGTCGAAAATCCTTGAAGTAGAGCTCTTTGATGTCTGGGGTATTGATTTTATGGGTTCATTCGTGAATTCGTTTAGAATGAAATATATCCTAGTTGCTGTAGATTATGTTTCAAAATGGGTCGAAGCAGTAGCATTGGATGATAATGAAGGAAAACGTGTTGTTGCATTCTTGAAGAAAAACATCTTCTCTCGTTTTGGGGTACCACGTACTATCATAAGCGATGGAGGATCTCACTTTTGCAACAAACTGTTCAAATTCATGTTGGCCAAATATGGTGTCAAGCAACATAAGGTATCCACGCCTTATCACCCACAAACTAGTGGACAGGTGGAGGTTTCCAATCGAGAGATCAAGCAAATCCTTGCCAAGTCTGTAAATGCGAATAGGAAAGATTGGTCTCGAAAGCTGGACGATGCACTATGGGCTTATAGGACTGCATTCAAAATGCCAATTGGTATGTCCCCGTACCAACTAGTTTATGGGAAAGCTTGTCATTTACCAATTGAGCTCGAGCACAAAGCATTGTGGGCGTTGAAGCAACTGAATTTGAATTGGGATAATGCTATGAACTTGAGGTTGGAGCAGCTGAATGAGATAGATGAATTCCGTCTACATGCATATGAAAGATCAAACCTCTACAAGGAGCGTATGAAAAAGTATCATGATCAGCGGATTGTTCAACAAAACTTCCAAAAGGGTGATATGGTACTTCTTTTCAATTCCAGACTAAAGCTATTCCCAGGTAAGTTAAGGTCCAAATGGTCTGGTCTGTACAAGATTTGCCAATTCTACTCGTCTGGAGTAGTTGAGCTAGAAGACAATAATGGTGTTGTCTTTAAGGAGAATGGCCAATGAGTAAAACCATATATCGGGCCCCTTGACTCGATGAACTATATGGCCACCATCTATCTCGACGAAGTTTAAGTACTCGAGGTAACTATGTCGTGCCGCGACAATAAATCAAGCGCTAGATGGGAGGCAACCCATCGTGTTTTTTTTTCATTTCCTTTGCATTTGTTTTTACTAAATAAAAATCCAAAAATAAGAGTCGAGCCATGACTGAAACTAAGGCGCTTGATGGGAGGCAACCCATCGTTTTAATCGTTTTTGTTGTTTTTGAGTGAATTTAGGTGCAAGAGGTCCAAGAGGAGATTGGTTTCAAATTTTGATTTGGAAGTATTGCATGTTGAAGGTGGTAAGTTAGGAATGAAGAAGAAAAAGGCTATGGATGAGGCATTGCTTATGAAAATATAGGTAAAGAACAAGGCAAGGCCTATGTAAATCTAGGCCACGAACAAGGCAAGGCCTATGCTATGGCCTAAGCTCTCGGATTCTAGAGTGCCATAGCATAGGCGCCGCCTATGCTCAACAATCCATAGCATAGGCGCCGCCTATGCAAAAGCCTTTTGTCTCTGAATCTCATATGCCATGACATAGGCGCCACCTATGCCTAACAATGCCATAGCATTGGCGCCGCCTATGCTCAACAATGCTATGCAAAAGGCGCCGCCTATGCCAAGCATAGTCAAAGCATTAGGCGCCGCCTATGGTCACTTTTGGTCTCCAAATCCGATTCCAAATGGGTCAAAACCCGACCGAAGCTTGTCCTATAAATAGAACCTTAGTCTTAAATCAAAAACACATTGCAATTCACCCTAAAGCACCGCCTACCTCTCCAAATTCTCTCAAAAATTTTCCTTTTTCTCTTTTACTTTGCAAGAACATCTTCCTAGACCATCAACCAAGTAAGTACTTCTTTGTTCTTCTTTTATATTACGTAAGTACTACACTACTACGTCTATAATAAATTGTTTAATCTTGAAGTAGTATTGATGATTTGAATATGGTTGAGTTGTTGTGGTGAAACTAAGTGAGTGAAAGAATACGTAAGGAAGCTCTTGACTTGTTTCAAACTTGTATTTAATTTTGACACACTGTCATACTTTTGCGGAATTGACATAGTCTAGAACATTGCATAACCTTGTAACTTGAAAGGTGCTGGAATGACTTGTTTATTGCGAAGAAAATCAAGGTTAACTACAAACATAAGATGTTGTGATAAATTGATACAATATCTATGTAGTAGTTTTATTCAAAGTGATGCATTAGTCCAAAACATGAAAGCATCACCAAGATTACATGATCTAGAATTGAGAAAGGATTGTTAAGATGATATGAAAAGTATGACTGCACTGGTTATATTGTTGGAACATTACACCTAAACGTATATCGATGAAATCTGAGTAATCGACATCGTTCACTTCACTAGTTCGTACAAACAAAGCTTTAAGTGTGGGGTGTTGCTGGTATTTGCATGCTATACTTCCTTATCTGCATTTGCATTCATTTATGTTTGTTTGTTTTGTTTTTTTTAGTAGTTAAATTTTTTTAATTTTTTAACTTTGCATAAAATTGTTCTGATAGGCAGCATGGTATTATGACAAGAGTTTGTGATAAAATCATTACTATTGAGACATTTAGGCTCTTATAGTGACTCATTATGTGATAATTATGTGGTTCAATTCCTTCATCTATTGATTCAAGAGTCTATACTGCTTCCAATAAAGTCGACCATGTGCCTTGTGTGTGTGAGATGATAGTATATTCTATGTTTGTGGCTGATGCTAGAACTTGCCTGGTATGTATGTAAAGCGAAATAAAGAGTGTGAGTTTAGGAGATGATTTAGGCATTTCCTTGGCAACCTATGATTGTTTACCTTCATTTTATCTACCCATGGACATCATCCTAGATAACCCCCTTTGAGCCTTTAGCCTATTTTATTTGACAGCCTCATATGTAAGCCTAATCCATTTTTTTTCAAGACCATAATTTGATCCAAATTCCTAAGTGCTTTAAATTGGAAAGTCATGTGACAAAATAAGAGGAAATTGGGTGGGTATGATGCCTTAGAATGTATTGGTTCTTGAATTTGTTATGAAAAAGAATTGCTATCATAAGAGGTGTGTTATGAAAAGAAAAAGGAAAAGAAAACTAAAAAGTTAGTTATGTTTAAAAAAAATTAAAAAACAAAAGAGGTGAGAAAGGGTGGTAGATTAAAAGAAAGTAGAAAGGTTGTTTGAAAGAAAGCATAAATGGCATAATGTGATGTATTAAAGCGCTTAGGAACATAGTCTCTATTTCTGGCCAAAATAGTCCTACCCGTCCCTTAGCCTACATTACAACCTGTAAAGACCTATTTGATCCTAAGCTTAGCGTTCTGATATTTAGTGGAGCATTAAACTAAGGGCAAGCCTATGGTCATCAGTTGCAACATACGAATTCTTTGTGAGAGTGAGAGCAAGGATAATCTTATACCCATGTTCGAAATATATATAATACTTGTGACTGATTATGGGTTATATTTTGTGAGACACACATGGTTGATGAGTTTTGGGTGGTTTTGTATGATTCTCTGTGCCTTAACTTTTGAATACGAATTAACCATCATCACGAGTCTATATTAGAGGTTGAATTGTTTCTAGAAGTGATCAGAAAACTACTCTTTGTTGATAATTGTTGTGCCTGTCTTGATGAATATTTTATGTTGTTACTGTGAAACCCTAAGTGGATGTTTAGAAGGACATGATATTTTATTCGAGGACGAACAAAGCTTTAAGTGTGGGGTGTTGATGATAGGCGTATTTACACGCCTAAAGCACCTTAATGTACCCATATTTTAGCTAAGTTTTGAGGACAAAATATATAATTCATGCACTTTTAGTCCTTTTTCTGTAAGTGAGATAACAAACGTGATTAGCAAGTTTTCAGGAATAAATGATGCAGATTTCAGAATTTTATGGATAACTTGACGCCAAAGGAAGCTTCACGAAAGAAGGAAAGGAGAGCTTGGACGCCAAGGACTAAAAGTGATGCATGGACAACCTGTCCCGGGCAAAAACAGCAATTCTAAAGACTTTGGAGATCAGCAGTAACTCATTAGGATTAGGATAATGATGCAGTAACCTAGTAGGATTAGGTTAAGTAATGCATTAGCTTAGTAGGAATAGGATATGGGTGTTATAAATACCCTATTTTGCTGAAGTTTTTATAATTCTGAATCATTCTAATTCTTCCATTAATTCGAATTCTCATACTTCTACTTTTTATTCAACACTCTCAATTCTGAGTCTCTTCATCTATTCAACTCTTAATTTTCACAACAAGAGAAACGCTATTCTTAAAGGAATTCACGCCACAAGCCCTACCAACATATACTACACGTGAGATCTTCACTTTGGTATAATGATAATGACTATTGTGATTTCCATTGCACTCATGAGTAGCTAAACTTCTCTGTTAGGGTTATGCAAGCCTTATGAGATACTATCTATTGCTATGAGTTTGTGAATTCTTGACACGTATGCTGCTTATATCATTATTCTCTTCATCTTAATGCAAATTCTTGTGGTTACAAACGCATAGAATACGCCAGTATAGCATTAACTTGTTCGAAAGAAAAGTTATATGTCTGGAAAAGAGATAATGTCAAGGTAATAGGGCACCAACCCCTGTTAAAAAGTTAGTGCCGTAACTGGATTAACCTCTTGGAGAATTTGTACCGTTAGATACGCTTTAAGCTTGAAAGAGTTAAAGTGAAATAATCCTTGATGGTCGAAAGACGCCTGGATTTACCATAGAATACAATTCTCTATAAGCACATGCATGTCTGAATTCCGCATAACTCATAGCCAATAGAGACGTATAACTCATAAGGTGGACATAACCCCAACTTCCAATTCTCATTGATTAAAAATCTTACTAAACATTCTTTCTTTTTACTTTGCTATTTTCCGTTTTTACTTTGTTATTTTGTTACATTATTGCACGCTACAAAATCCCCCCTTTTTTACGAAACTTTCACCAAAAGTCTAATAATCGTTGCTTACTTAGTGACCAAGTATTCTCTGTGGGATTCGACACCCAACCCAGTTGGGTTCTATATTTGACAACGACCGCTTACACTCTTACGAGAGTTGTAGTTTGAGCGTTATCAGGGTACCAAATAGTCTATGAAAGAGGTTGGGATGATTTCTGGAGCTGGGTACCATATCAGTTGAGGTTGGGGTATGGTTTCTTCAAGCTTTGGAAGTTTGAATGTTTCATTTATGATCGTCTTTCCCTTATTCTTAGATTGCAGCTTAACCATATTTCATTCAGTTGTGAGCTTCTTTTTTAGCTTATTGTCGAACTGCCTAACAAAGTCAGTTTCCAAATGGTCCCAAGAAACCCATTTGCTAGTATCATTTTCGGCATACCACATCAATGTTGGACCCTTAAGTGAACTAACAAAGAGTTTCATTTTTGGGTTATCACTTTGTCCTATAGCCAATAGTTTGTCAAGGTACTCCTTTAAATGGGAGTGAGGGTTTCCAAACCCATCATACAGTGGAAATTTCAAGTCCTCAATTTTATCCTCATCTTCGTCCTTAGACTTGGATGACTTATTCATCTCGAGCTGTTGAGATGACCCTGCCTTAAGGTTAGGAATTTATCCTTTCATTTACTTCTCCTTACCCATAGTTATCAACTCATTGAGCGTTGTCTGTAGTGCAACTGAATATCAACTTAAAGACACTTATTCCCCAAAATCAGGCATGGGTGAGGTCACCAATATAGGAGATGACATAGTGTAGGAGAGAGCAATAAAGTCAGTTTCAGATAATGGCCTTTGAAAATCTGGTGGCATCTCAGCTGAACCTCGGAGATCAGTCATTATTCCCTAATTCTCTCAATTCTTCCTTCCATCCTTCTAATGTTCGACATAACTTTGTTTTGACACAATGTCAAATTCTCATGCTCATCATTGTTATTAACAAGATTGATAAACATTGCTTGACAGGCCATTTCTGATGTTCAACTTTAGTCAACCTTAGAAGAAAGGATTTATGATTAGAAACAAAGAGTACGCACGGGGATTTAGAATGAATATTCTACTTTATTTGAAAATAGTGAGTTATATTCATTCGGAGTGAATAGACATTATGAGAGCTCTATGTAAATTAGAGGTTGTAAGAGCTAGAGTACGACATGAATATGTTGATATCCAAGAATTGTGGTAGGACAATAGTATGTAAACCTTATAAGAAATAGGAAGAAGATTTCCTAAATAATACGTTGTACTAAGAGATTATGAATGAGACTGAAACCTTTTATCAAAGCAAAAGTTGGGACCTAGGGAGAATTAACATTCTAACAGATGAGTTAAGAGAATAGATTGGAGGGAAGTTTTGAATAGGCCCTAAGAGTGTATTGTAGGGACCTAACATGAAAAGAGTCTTAAGAGTAACAAGCTCTAAAGTGGGGAACATTAAATGTAAGGAGTGACTAAGGCAAGAATGAAAACAACAAGATAGGCACATATCAATACATACATAGAAATGCAACACATAACAAGTAATTGTGAGTCCTTTTGAGGCTGTGAACCTCTTTAGACTTTGAATGAGACTAACATTCAATGCGTCAAGGATGCCAAGGCATCCTACGTTGAATGGAATGCATATTCCTTTATAAAATAAATATGTAGCCATGACCTAAAGGATAGGAGTGGGTTTATGACATGGTTTCCCTGAGTGGACAAATCGAGAGTGGGTAAGCTTGTGGCTTTCAACGCACCGCTGATCGACCGATCCATAAGACATTTCCCAAAGGATTTTTTAGGACAGAACATTCCTTATATCCAGGCAACCGTTCATAAAAAAAAATAAAAGAGGTTTCCAAATAGAGGAAAGTATGAGCGGAATGTCAGTTATATAAAGTAGTAAAACGTAGAACATAGCAACAATAGCATGCTTTAGCAATATGAAAATAAACACTAAAGCACATAACCAATAAAAGAGAAAGTAGGCATGGAGAAGTACGAATAACTTGTAAAAGGGGAAAAGGAGGGGGAACAAATCATGTATAAGCTAATTACCCACAAAAGCAAAGTAGACATAGGGACACATGAATAAAAAAAATAGAGATGGAGAAGAGACAAATAAATCATGATATGAAGAAACAATGAAAGGAAAATGCATGTCAAAAGTAAACATAAAAACAAATAAAAAGAATCCCACATAAAGCACAAATTTGTAATGGTTAAACCTGAAATCCCCAGCAAAGTCGTTATTCTGTCGCGCCCTATTTTCCACGCGGAATGCAGGATTCGATTTGACAAAATCTTTTTGGGTCTGTTTTGAAGGTAGAGTGTGAAGAGTCGTCACCTAAAGAATTAAGGTGTGTTAGGGCACCGGTCTAGGCTACTACGAACCTATTTTGTTGTTTAGTCTTAGTTCACCAGAGTTTGGGTAAGTGTTCAAATTACCTCGAAAGGAAGGTGTTAGGCAACTTTTGAGGTCCACAAAGGTGGTTCCCGGCCGAATTCACACTTTACATGGAGATTCTACGTGATCAAATAAAGGTCTCTTGTTTTACTATTAATTTAAGGTTTGACTACGTGATGAAGTAATTAACAAATATTTAATTTAATTATTTTAGCTATTAATCATCTAAGTGAAAAAATATATAAAAGAGACAAGCGAGAAGAAAGAAGGAAAACAATTATAATAATGGGGACTACTTATGTAATAAACTAACTACCCCAAATAAACATGTAAAGTAAATAAAAAGACCGAAAAAGAAATCGTCCAAGTCAAACAAAGAACTATTTTGGTTTTATTCGGATCAGAAACCCAACTTGTTAATCATCATCCGACCCAAGGGACAAACTCTTAGACAAGTGATAATGTCATTAGCCTTGCCATTAATATTTGTTGGGACCATCATTTCCGAATAACTACCCATCCCACCCCACCTAAGCTGGAGGTCAAGTCTAAGGGCGTTCTACCACAAGGATAAAACTAATGTCTTTTAGTAATACTTATCGTCCCCCTATCGTCCAAGAAGCATTGGACTTTAATATTTTTGGATTTGTGTTCTAGACAAAAATAAAGCTATGTTGCCTAGGACTCGAAGCGCGTAACACATTGGACAGCAAGTACCACATAATAATCCCAAGTTAGCCTCTTGGTTAATTAAAATTAATTAATGTGATAGTATTCGAAGACAAGTAATGATTTATTATGTCATTAACCTATAGGCATGATGTCTACATATTCAATCAAGTGGTGATAAAGGACAACTGTGATTCGTGGATACAACAATGTGATATGTGTTCATGAGGGGTGTCACGAGAGTGGTAATTGTGTCAAGAGATGTGCTCGTGAATTAAGTGTTATAAACTATAATGAGAATATAAGAAACTAGTAAAATATTAAAGGATGTGTTAACATGTTAGGGATGCACTTTAATGCGGAGAACAAATTAACATGTAGAAAATATAGTGAATTAGTATTTTTGCATGCTGGAAGTCAACTAAACATGCTGAAAAATTAATCAAACATGCTGAAAAAGTTAATTAAACATGCTGAAAAATTAATTAATCACGCTGAAAAGTTACTTAAACATGCTGACAAAATTAATTAAACATGCTGAAAAATTAATTAAAAACATGCTGAAAAGTTAACCAAACACGCTGAAAATAACGTTAAGGCGTAGTATTTTCATGTTGCTATGCTGATAAAATGCCAAGAATGCCTAAAATCTAATATTTTGACATGCTATAAATGTATAGAACTAGCATTTTAAACATGCTAGAATTAGATTCATTATGCCAAAATTGTATTTTTAATGAACAGTGAATTAACACATGGGGCACGCAAGAAATTAATGTGAACATACTAAATATGCTTAAGCAAACTATTTAACATACCAAAAGTTTGTTAACATGTAAAAAAAATATTGACAAGATTATTTTAACGTTAGACATGTTAAAAGATACTACATGCTCAAATTTAATGCTTAACGTATTAAAAAGCTTAAAAGTGCCAAGGTTTAACATGCTGAAACATACAGACAATTTAAGGCTATATTTTTAACAACACGTGTTATCATGCTAACCTTGACATACTTAATTCAAGTTAATATGCTAGAAATACCTTAACATGCTATAAATCAATTCAACGTGATAGAAATACATCAATATGCTCAATGTCAATATAAGGTGTCGATTTTAATTAGATCGAGGATGATTAATAAACCTTAAAAAATGATTCAACTATTAATAAATCCTAATATTGTGCCTAGATGATTTATGCAACACTTATTGCACATAACCCTAGGTTGTGCCTACCTATACCGTTCACAGACCACGTAAATCCCCGTCCTCTAAATCAGTCCCCAAATTTTATTATTACAAATATAATAAATGTCCTTATAGAGATTATTACAAATCGAATAATACAAAATAAGAGAAAAACAAATAGCTATAACAATACATAGTCAATTTATATCCCGGCGACTCTTCAGCACTCCCCCTAGTAATAACACCTGCTGAACATAATAGAACAGTGCAAGCAAGGGACAAACACACACGTGATCATACACATCGAAATAATCACACAAGGCACAACATATAAGCAGCAAGAATTGTTTCAACTAATCCTATAGGCATGCTTGTTTGTATGTAAATACATTGATGAGAGACTTACCAGTGAAACTCCACAGTAAAAGTAATAAGAACTTGAATAAAAACTGTAGAAAGAACGTGTGACTTTGATGCCTTTTGAATTTCGAAACAAAGTGCCAATCCAATTTTGAGAAAGTCAAATACTTTATGTTCTAATTGAAAAGCTTTTGTCAGTAGTCGTAGTCGTATAGAGAGATACCAAAGGTGTCCCCTTTCGAAAATGAAGGGATGGGTTTATATAATGTTAAAGAAATCAGTCAGCTAAGACAAAACAGGAAAAGAAATATTCTCCCTTTAATTACTGAAGTCTTTCCCCATAAACAATAGAATTGATATAATACAAAATCAATCAAAGTAAATCAAGAATGAGAGGAAATCAATTTAGTGATGTATTTATCATAAAAAAAAAGCAGTTAAAATATGGTAACCGCACACATACTTGCTTTGTAGGAAGGAAATTCAAAATAACTCAATCAATTATTCCCAGTTACCATAATAAGTGAATAAGGGAATAGTACTAAGTTAAGAGAATAAATACCAATAATGGAAACATATATCAACGTCAATAATTACTATATATATTAAAAATTGATTGACAAATCCTAACGCCACTACTCACAAAAATCAAATTGAATTCATTTCACCAAATCCAATTAGTACTATCATACAGTTAGTATTTCACCATAAACACAGATTAAGATTTTTTTTCAATATAAATTAAACCAACATAATACAAGCATCACATCTTTCAAGAATAAGCCGAAATCAGTATAAACACATAATTAAACGGATTTAATCAACATAGATATCACAAACTTTAGATCTAAGAGCTTGACTTAGGCAATTTGCACTCATAGAAGAGAGAACATGCAGGTTTAAACAAGGAAATGAACATGCAATCACAGTATTGAGGAATAAAATCATATAATAGTTGGATCTGGGGGGGTTACAGAGTTGGAGCGGTGCGGAGAGGAGAGAGGCGTCGTAGGGTGGCGCTGGCGGAGGAAGAGGTTGAGTCACGGCTGGTGGAGGACGATTCCAATGGTAGAGATACGGCAGCATCGGTGGACGCTGCTGGCTGCTTTTGAGGTGGTGACGGTGCTTGCTTATGGCTAGTCAGAGTAGGAGGACTAGGGGGAGAGAAAGAGAGGCGTCTGGAACGGAAGGAGCGGTGGAGCTCTGGCGGCTGGTGGGCTGCCGTGGTTATTGTTGCTTGGTCGCCAGTGAAGTATGGTGGCACGATGGAAATTGGTTCGCCGATGATAGGAAAGGCGGCGGCAATTCTTTTTAGAGAGTTTGGAGAGAGGAAGAGAGATGTGAGATGGAGAGGGAGAGAGTGTTAGATGAGAGAGGGAGGTAGGGGGCTGGTTTGTTTTAGGAAATTAGGGTTAGGATGTGTTTTAGGGGTATTAACAGGAAAGAAAATGGTCTTGTGATCTCAGCCGTTGGATCAAATTTGATCAACGGATGAAATCTAATATATCAAGAAAAGGGTTAAAATTGAAAGAAAATTTTGAATTGGGTTAAAAATTGTCCACAATTATAATGAATTAAATAGAATGGGTTAAAATTGTAATGGTTTGAATAAGAATTAGGCTAAAAGGTAAATAACTTAGGTAAAGTAAAATTAGGCCGCTATTTAAATTATAGTGAAAGTAAATAATAATAATAATAATAATAATAACAATAATAATAATAATAATAATAATAAATAATAATAATAATAATAAATGATAATAATAATTAAATAAACTAAATAGTGCTAAATAATGGAAAACTAGATACTGTATTCGCAAAAATGTGGATATGCATAATTATGTGGAAAATAATTTAAAAAATTATATAAAATGTCATATTTGAATTTAAAAATTATAAAAAATGATACTAAAAGGTAAAAATGATTTATGCATTTTTCTAAATTATGAATGCGATGCATTAGTACGCATTTAATATAAGAATAATATGTAAAAAATATTAATAATTGAAATTAAGTAATAAAAAAAATAGCAGCCTAAAAGTGATATCGGGAGGTCAAAATTGGGTGTCAACAGTGACCCTACCAGTACACTATTGTTTTCTTACGTATTGATACTACACGTGCTCCTCTTTTTGTTGAGTGTCGAGAATTTTCTATAGATTGCATCGAGACCTCTGCTTTAGAGTGGATCGTATCCGACTCAAGGGTGAGCTATATCTTCCAGTAATCCATGAGTCCTCCATTTAGTTCTTATCCATTTGTTTCAAACATGGATATTTTCTTTTTGTTTTGGGTTGAACCCGTATTGACAATTGTAGAGTTTTATTACACTGACCTTCAAATTCTTGAGGTTGTTTTACACATTTCTTGTAGTTCCGCATATGATATTATTGCTAGAATATATTAAGATATTAGATTATTTAATGAAGTAATTAGTTTACTTTAAATTAGGATAAATGTTGGGTTTATGTATTTTGAGTTAAATAGTTCTCGCACCTAAGGGTTACTGTGGGTGCCATTCGTGATGAGTTTGGGTCAGGACAAAGTTAGTATCAGAGCCCTAGGTTTGTTGATCTTATTGTACAAAAACACGTTATGTAGAGTCTTGTGTAATGGTACTGAGACATCTGTACTTTTCTTTGAGAGGCTATATGACTTTAGGAAATTAACACATTTTTCTTCTTTGATGCTATAACTTTATTCTAATTAGTATCTAACACCTTCATTCTTTGAACCTTAGATGGTGAACACCAGAGCTAATGAATTCGGAGCAATAACCCCCGCACTAACAACTCTAGCTATGAAATTAGTTGTTTAAGGTCAAGAAATGGGTAGGTAAAGAGTGAGGTAGAGGAACATCCACCAAGGGTAGAGTTAGGCGGAAGCTAATCCATCCCGTTAGAGATCTGAGAGTCCTCCCCCCTAGGATTAGTATAAGGAGTTTGTGAATAAGGATGTTATGGAACAAGTGGAGGCATAAACAGCTGGAAGTTAAATTGCTATGTTTTTCCATTGATTTGTTGTTAATTTCTTACGTAATGCTCATTGTTGTAGGTAAAAATTTAAAATGGGAAGGTGAGCAAGGAAACTTGATAAAAATGAGCTAAATAAAAGGTAAAAGAGAAGAAATATGAAAGAAAAGAGCCAAATGCTGTAAATTAGGCCCAAGAATCTACACTCAGTTACCGCGATCGTGTCTTGAGGGTAGCAATCATGATCAGTAGTCAAGACAGCCGATGGAGATCGCAAGATGATTGCCTCAATCGCGATATTATGATCATAGTGAAGATATGACAACTTCGATAGGGTGGAAATAGAGCAAGGTGTCATTTTTGTAATATTTGGCAAATGTAAAATTGAGGCAAAAATAGGGGTTTATAACTCATTTTTATCCATTTTTTATCTTATTTTCATATTCACTTTTTACCTTATCACTTGGAACTTGGAGCAAAATTTTATACTAATCTTGAGCTAAGAAGACATTAGAGTAACTCCGAAGTGAAGCATTGACAAATTCCATTGAATATTTATTGGAATTTAAAGTGTGGATTGACATTCTCCTTATCTTTCATGAATCAATTTGATGGAGATTTTGGTATATTTTTTGTTTTTTATCTTTATGAGTTGCTAGTTCTTCCTCTTAGGGTTATGCTTGGATTGGTTGTGGTTTATGCATGGTGTTGTTTATGTATCTACCTAATTAGCTATTTGTTGTGGGTTCTTCTCTTACTCCATAGTTGAAATGAGATTTGTTGGTGAAAACTCCAAATTGACTTGAATCCCACATCATCCTTGAAAGAGGGATGTGGGTGATGAGTAATTATGAACAACTATTTGATACTAGTTATCTTCTTCAAAATATCTTAGAAATAAGGATGTTATGTGATTTAGATAGCTTGATGGGCTCATCCTAGAAATAGGGATGCTAAGTTGAGGTTTTGGATTGGTAAGTTTGGCATGCTCATGAGGTATTCGAAAGAATCCATGAGTAAAATTTAGTATTTTTTTGAATGACTAATGCTAATACTTCAAATCTAGCCTACCCACGGCTGCTAGTTATATTTGGATAAATTCTCAATTACCCATGTATGAATTAACACCTAGAATGGCATAACCCCAAGATCCGTTCCTAATTGACTACACTATAATTATTCTTAAACTCGAGTTAGTCTTGTAGAATCCCAAGAAGTGTTATACTTTTGAAAACATTCTAAAACCCCTAAATATTTGTATCCCATATTTTAGTTTAGTAAGTAACTTTTATTTTGAACTTACTCAATCACCACTCACATTATTCCTCATGGATTTGACCCTGAAGTTGAGTAATTATATTGACAACGATCGTCTTGCACTTAATTTGACATGTAAATTGAGCGTTATTAGTCTTCAGAGGTTATCTAGCGGGTTCTTTCTTTTCTGAGTTGGTTAGCAGGTATTGGAGCCACTTATGCCATGCCTGTCTATCAGTTTCCAAGTGCTCAACCAACTACTATTTTTGCTTGTAGGATGGGTGAGGCTTTAGGAACTGAGATTTCCCATATCCATTGTTAGGTAGTGCCATTACTTGGACTAAACATGACATGCTGATTAAGGTTTAAAATAAAACCTCCTACTTTGATTGGTTTTGAGACTAAGTATGCATTCGAGTTCATAGTTGATTGTTATGAAAGGTTGCATAGTGTTAAATTTTTTACCTTCAAACTACAAGGTGATGCAAAGCAATGGTGGAGGGCTTATAAGCAATGTCGATCACTGGTTTTACCTCCATTGACATGGGCCTAGTTTTATACCTTATTTTTCGAGAAGTATGTACCTCGTACTCTTCGTGATCATAAAAAAGATGAGTTTTTGGACCTTGAATAGAGAAATATGTCTATTGCAGCCTACGATGCTAAGTTTAATGTCATGTCCCTTTATGCTACTCAATAGCTTAGTACAAAAGAGGAGAAGATTCAGTTGTTTATGAAAGATTTAAACACTGACTTGCAAGTTTTGGCAGTTGATGTCACCCCTATTATACATTGCAATGAAGTACAACATGGTCGCAGTTAAATATAAAATACAACTAAGGTTAGGGTTTAGGAATACGGTTAGGACCTAGGTCAATGCAGCTATTCAAACTTTTAGTCATTTATTTCCAATGGGGGGATATAAAAAAACAAGTAAATAGTTTTTAATTGAAGTAACAAGTAAACAAATTTCATTCATGTTGAGAAAATTAATGGGAATGATGAACTAGGATTGTGTACCCCATGATTTCATAAGTCTGTAGGTTCTATATACAAGTGATCAATCATAGTTCTTAGGAGGTATAATTGATAGGTTATGTTCACCTAAACGACTTTCGCACTTGTTTAAGTAACTATCCTCAAGTAAGATTTTTCTTCTTTTGAGTTTTGTCCTACAAACCTCTATCTTGGATACCATATTAGCTTTTTCAGATTATTGGCTCAAGCTATTAATTGAAGGTTGATAGCTCCAAGTCTATGTTGTTTATTCCCTTTTCCCATCCATTATTCCTTATTTTATCGTGAGTAAAGATAATGATAGTTCCAACGTGTGGACTTGTTAGAAAGCAATCAAATCAAAGAGAACAACAATGCATAAATACCGTTCCCGAATTACTATGTACTTTGATCTACTTCATTAATCATCAAGGTATCCACAATCCTAGCTGTAAGATTTAGCTACTCATGGCTTGGAAATCACAATTTGAAATTATATATAAAATTAGAATTATGAACTTACAAATTGAGTAGAATAAATTTAAAATCTTGAATTCTCGAAGAAAAAATAATAAAGATGGAGAAGGAAAGAACAAATCACTTTTATTCGGCCTCAACGGCGGCTCCTACCTCTCTCTAAATCAAAAGTTATGTAAAAACTATATTTATAAAATATTTATAGGTGTAGAAAAAAGACCTCAAATAAAATATTGTGTCCTAAAATGGAGTGTAAAGATCAAATCTAAATATCTACACTGATTTGGGCTATACAGACATCGCCCAGCTCTAAGCGTTTCACTATTTTAGAATGTTTCTTTACTTGGATGTCACGTGTATTTCCCAGGTAAGTCTCTCAATTCACTTCTTCAATTACAATTCTCAATAGCAACATTACATAAATATTTTATTGTATTTTATTCATTAAGTTGCTTGCTTGATTTCATTATGTAATCTTTCATTTTTAATTCATATTTGGTCTGAATTTCTTCATCTTAACAACAATTCAATTCTACACATAAAATTATAATATTAAGGATAATTCATAAATCCATGCTCAGAAAAGACAAATAAAACTATAAAACATGAAGCAAATAATGACTAAATATATAAACTTTTGCCCTCACATCAGCAGTATAGATGGCTTCTATGGGAATGACTTTTAATGATGTGGCTGACTATGTGAAGAATGTAGAAGGAGTCAAACAGGTTGGTCAGGCTAACGTATTAGCAAAGAAGTCCAGGAATTCGGGAAACATCTGTAGTTCTTACTCTGGGCCATAGCCATTAGGCCTATCCGGTTCACTCTATTAAGTTAGCTCTGCCAAATTTTATGGTGAGTCCATTAGGGGTCACTCAACAACCCTCAGTTGATGGAAACCAAAGGGTTTCATAGTGATCAACTAATAGTCTTTCACTGGATTGAGGTTGTAATACTTGTGGTGCTACCAAACACTTCAAGAGAGAGTGTCCTTAGAGATAGACTGATTTTCAAGGGAAGGAATAGGCTAGACATATGTTTCTTCTGGTAGAGGTGGCGGAGGTCATGGTAGAGGTCATCAACAGGGTGGGTAGAGAACTCATCAGGAAAGCTGTAGTGGAAATTGAGGTGGTGCTAATACAAGGAGAGGTGCTGTGCAATTCCTTCTAGGAGGTTGCTCGATTGATGATAGAGCTTACTATTATGCCTTTCTAGGAAAGATTGAGGCTAAGGCTTTTGATGCTATCATAACATGTACTATTCTTATTTGTGACCAAATGGCTACTGTTTTGTTTGATCTGGGTTCCACTTATCATATGTATCTATTAAATTTGTCATTGGATTAAACTTGGTTTGTGATATGCTTGACTCTCATGTATATGTTTCTACTCTTGTTGGAGACTCTAAGGTTGTAACCCAAGTGTATCGTACTTGTTCTATTGTATTTATTGGTTTCCAATCTTGGATAGATTTGATAATGTTGGATATGTTTAATTTTGATCATCTTAGGAATATGACTTTGCTATCTTCGTATCATGCTATTCTGAATTATAATGCTAAGACTGTGACCTTAGAGATACCTTGTAACGCCCTGGAAAATGGGTCCCGGAGCGTCACACGGTGCTTGAGGCTATGAGAAGCCCCAAGCTAACCCTTTGAGCCATTTTCATTCAGTTCAACACAAATCAATGGGGTTTCCATAAATAACCCTCAACTATCAACAAAGTAATCATCATAAAAGAATTTTAGAAAGATAACAAAATACGACTTATTAGTCAACTCCCAACATCTATACTAGTCTGACAAGCCTCTAAGAAAATCAATAAAACCAGCGAGCCATTGAGACATGCCCCAACTGACTCATACTCGGTTATCAAATGTAAACGATTCAGTGAAACCAACATCAGACATCACATCCTCAGAACATGAGGACTCACCACAACAGAGGATGTAGAACAGCGTGCCCAAAGAATCACTGTCGAACCTAGAACTGAGCATCTGAACCTATAATCCGAGAAAATACAGCCCACATCCGAAGATGTGGGTCAGTACCATGGAAAAGAACCGAGTATATGGGGGTGTATGCAGTTGTATAAACACCATCATCATAAATATTTATAAAAAATATGCAGGATGTATGAAAGACTCACATAGCCCGAAGAAAATCATCATAATCATGAGAGGATGAAATAAGTACAATAACACATGTGAGTCATCATATAATTTGTTAATCACTTTCAGTTCATCAAGAATATCAATTCTCATAATGTAAATATCATTTAAATCTTTCGAAAGAATAACTTTCACAATTCCACTTTCAAATCACTTCACCATTCACCATAGACACAAGGAAACACACAAACTAGTTATCACTATATAAATCAGCCTCAGGCTCACTCCTATGGGAGCACGTAGTTCTAGGGAAGTAAGGTCGCTTTATACCTCCCACTCGGTGCTAAAGATTTCTCCTGGACTTAGCTCAGATCATTTCAAAGACAATCCACAACAAAACAATTTTAGTAATATATAAATATACATCGGGAGTCATCATGCTTCCCATCTATCAAAATCAACCATGTTGTGGATTTCTTTCACACTCGAGTTCAAAAAAATTCCATTAAGACCAAAGGTCAAATCATTCAAAATATCTCAAATATTCAACATTTATATCACACACTTTCTCAAAAAAAAACACAATTTCCAATGGGGATTCACAACCCAAATATCAAAATCATGATAAATATCGTTCAAGATTCATGCTTTAAATATCCACACATGTAAATTCATATTTCAAAATCATAAACATCAAGATTTCATAATAATCATCATAACATATGGGTTCATGCTTTAAATTTGTAAAAATCAAATAAAAATCATGCCTTTGTAAAGAAAATTACTTTTGGGCACAAGAACGAAAGAGAGTTCTTGTTGAAAAACCCCACATACCTTGAATGATAAACTTTAGATCGATACTCATTTTTGAGATGTTAATTGTTCCTTTGAATAATGGTTCTTGGAGTTCTTGAACTAGGAACTCGGAATCTTGAATAAATTTGCTGAATTAATACTGAACTTTTAAGGTTCTTGAAGTTGGATGTAGGAGCTTAGGGTTTGCTTTTTGAGGGAATTTGATGAACTATAACATATAATGCTTCCAATAGGTTTTAATATAGGGTTTGGATGGATTTTGGGTGAGGGGGAATGACCAAAACGCCCCTAAAAATCAAATAATTCTCGAATCTGTCCTTTGGTGGACTACTTTGATAGTTTGAAGTAGATCAACCATAAAGTTTTACTCCGATATCCAAATTGGATAAAACCAATTTTATTAGAAAAAGGACTCTCATATATTTCCGTTGATATATAGTATCTCACCCAGATCATTGTGTACGAGGAGTTATGATCGTTTGAATTTGACCCAAAAATTCTTTTTTGGTAGGCTGAAGTAGATCGACCATAACTTTTTGTTCCGATAGACAAATTGGATGAAACCAATTTCATTGGAAAGAGGACTTGCAGAGATTTCCGTTGATATATAGAGCATCTAGATCATTATGTACAAGGAGTTATGATCATTGAAAGTTGGAGAAAAAATACATCAGGCCTCAGTACTTTTTCCTGCACGTTTTACTATTCACTACTATTCACGGTTCGATCAGAATGTTCATAACTCGTCGCTCGGGTGTTCATTTTAGATGATCCACATATCGTTGGAAATCTTATTCGATACTCTACTCAATGGTGGGTCATAATCTAAGACATTCCACAGGAAAAATTTATAATTTAATCTAGAAGATAGAACCCAACACGTTTACGCACAAAATTTCAACGAAAAATTTCCCGTGGTATTACATCATCCCCCCCTTGGAAACATTCATCCTCGAATAACGCTAGACATGCCAAGATTAGATAGGGAATCTAGCATACAGCTGAAACCATTCGTTAGACTCATCACCACATCGTTTCTCACTCCGAATGCATTATAGAATGCATAAATTCAAGAAACTACAGCTGAACACATAATAAATGACAGCTGAACTTCTGCAACTTTTATCAAAAGTGCATGATTTAGGAAAGAATGGTACCTTTGTCTTGATCGGAGTTCGTGGAAAATAGGTGCGGGTACTTGGATCGCATATCCGCCTCAGCTTCCCAAGTTGCACCCTCAACAGATTGGTTTCGCCACAACACCTTAACCAAGGGAACTTCTTTGTTCCTTAGTCTTCGGACACTGAAATCAAGAATCTCAATATGAATCTCATCAAAAGAAATATTTTCTTGAATGTCAGCACTC
Source organism: Capsicum baccatum var. pendulum (assembly GCA_030864225.1). Lineage (NCBI taxonomy): Eukaryota > Viridiplantae > Streptophyta > Magnoliopsida > Solanales > Solanaceae > Capsicum > Capsicum baccatum. The sequence continues at coordinate 234,501,402 of CM061560.1, read as the reverse complement.
ATAGAGGAATCCACTACCACAGCATCGCTAATATGCTTTCTAAGCATGGAGACATGGAATATTGGATGAACAGAGGAAAACTCGGAAGGCAACTCGACCTCATAACCTACCTTACCAACACGGCTAAGAATTTTGTAAGGACCAACATAACGGGGACTAAGCTTCCCCTTCTTTCCGAATCTCTTCACCCCCCTCATGGGTGAAATTTTCAGATACACTAGGTCACCAACTTCAAACTCAAGGTCTCTCCTTCTAACATCCGCATATGACTTCTGACGACTCTGCGCAGTTTTTAACCTATCCCTAATCAACTTAAATTTTTCCATAGCCTCAAATACCGAATCAGGACCACTCACAGCCGCTTCACCCACCTCGAACCAACCTATGGGTGATCTACATTTCCTCCCATATAAGGCTTCAAATGGAGCCATGCCAATACTAGAGTGGAAACTGTTATTGTAAGCAAACTCTATCAACGGTAAGTGATCATCCCAACTTCCCTTAAATTCAAGTGCACAAGCTCTCAACATATCCTCTAAGGTATGGATGATCCGCTCAGCCTGACCATCGGTCTGCAGATGAAAAGCAAAACTCAAAAGCACTTGGGTACCAAGACCCTTCTGAAAAGCTTTCCAAAATTGCGAAGTTAACTGAATACCCCTATCCAAAATTGAAGTCGGAAGGACCAAAATAAAAATCATTGAAGTTTAGGGGTCTTGAAAATGACTAAGTCCTCAACGCTTAGTGAAATTTTCAAGCCTTAGACCTATTCAGCATGCAACTAAGAGCTAAATTGAGTTTAGAATATTATGTGGTATGACAATATCTTCCTCTTGGGAACATTCGTCCTCGAATGAGACTAGTTAGACTGAGGCTACTGAGGAAACTGAGATCATATACTGAACATCCATGAATTGAAACATGATTACATAACTGAGTCTGAAATATGATACATGAATAGAACTGATTTTGTGAATGCATGCAATGACATGAGATTGGCTACATAGCTGAAATTGAGAACAGATCGTTACCTCAAGCTAAATATGGGTTTGTGGAGAAAAGATGAGGGTACTTAGTTCGTATATTATCTTCTGCTTCCCAACTAGATCCCTCAACAGACTAATTCTGCCAAAGAAATTTAATCAAGGGAACTTCTTTATTCCTTAGCCTACGAATCTGACGATCAAGAATCTCAACTGGGATTTCTTCGTAGGAAAGGCTATCCTTAACGTCTATATATTCTAAAGGAACAACTATAACTGAATCACCAATACATTTCTTTAATAAAGAAACATGAAATACCGGATGTACTAACGCTAAATCTGCAGGCAACTTTAGCTCATAAGCTACTTTCCCAAAATGACTTAAGATTCCATATGGGCCAACATACTGGGGACTGAGTTTCCCCTTCTTTCCAAATCTCTTTACTCCATTCATAGGTTAAATTTTCAAATAGACCAAATCACCAACCTCAAACTCTAGATCCCTTCTTCTCACATCGGCATAAGATTTCTGACGGCTTTGGGTTGTCTTCAGCCTCTTTTGTCTCAACCACACTTTCTCTATTGCCTCAAACACTGAATCTGGCCCTATCAAAGTAGCCTTACCTGCCTCAAACCAGCCAATAAGAAATCTACATCTTCTTCCATAGAGAGCCTCAAACGGAGCCATCTGAATACTGAAGTGATAACTATTGTTATAGGAAAACTCAATCAAAGGTAAATGGTCATCTCGACAACCTTTAAAGTCAATAACACATGCCCACAATATGTCCTCTAAAGTTTGAACGATCCTCTCTGCCTGACCATATGTCTGAGGATAAAAAGTTGTACTGAGATGACTTGGGTACAACGACCCTTCTGAAAAGCCTTCCTAAAGTGAGAGGTAAACTGAGTACCTCTAGCTGATATGAGGGACAACGGAATCCTATGAAACTTAACCAACTCCCTAATATAAAGCCTGGCATATTCCTTAACTGAATACGAAGTATGAACTGGTAAGAAATAAGTTGATTTGGTCATTCTATCTATAATGACCCATATCGAATCATGCTGACGACGCGTACGAGGTAACCCTGTCACAAAATCCATGTTCACCACTTCCCATTTCCAAGTGGGTATGATAAACTCCTACAACGTACCACTAGTCCTTTGGTGCTCAACATTGACCTACTGTCAATTTGGACCCCTAGCCACGAACCCAATAATATCCTTCTTCATACCACTTCACCAATAGATTTCCCATAAATCACGGTACATCTTAGCGGTTCCTAGGTGAATAGACTACCGTGCACCATGCGCTTCCACTAAAATCCACTACCTCATACCATCAACACACGAAACACATAGTCTACCCTGACAACGAAGCACAACATCTCCCCCTTGGGAGAAAACCTCTACCTTCTGATCCCTGGCCGCCTTCTTCAACTTAACCAAACTATTCTATCTTGTTTATCTTTCACTTCAGCAACCAATAAAGATTTCGAATCATTCTGAACCCATTTACTACCCTCAGTTGAATCAACCAATCGAACACCTAATCTAGCAAGCTTATGAATCTCACTAACTAACTTCTTTTTATCTCCCTTAACATGAGCAACACTACCCATAAACAATCTACTAAGGGCATCTGCCACTACATTGACCTTGCCCGGATGATAAAACACACTCATATCATAATATTTTAACAACTCAAGCCACCTTCTCTGATGTAGATTCAAGTATTTTTGCGTTAACATTACTGTAAACTCTTATGATCAGTGAACACATAATCATGAACCCTATAAAGATAATGTCTCCAAATTTTCAAGGAAAAACAATAGTTGCTAACTCAAAATCATGGGTAGGATAATTCTTTTATTGGGGTTTAAGCTTTCTAGAGGCATAGGCTATGAACATACCTCTCTACATCAAAACACAACAAAGCTAACTATAGAAGAATTAAAGTAAACTACAAACCCATCTGAACCATTTGGCAAAGTCAAGACTGGGGCAGAAGTGAGTCGAGTCTTCAACTCCTAAAAACACTTCTTGCAAAAATCTAACCACTGAAATTTGACTTTCTTCTGAGTCAATCAAGACATAGGGATGAAATAGAAGAAGACCCCTTAACAAATCGCCTGTAATAGCCATCCAAACCCAAGAAACTCCTGATATCTAATAGAGAGATAGGTCTGGACTAGTTTCTCACTACTTTGGTCTTTTAAGGGTCAACTCTAATGCCATCACTGAAAATAATATGGCCAAGAAAAGCTATAGATCTCAGCCAAAATTTGCACTTACTAAATTTGGTGAACAACTGATGGGCTCTAAGGTTCTACAACACAATTCTCAAATGGTCTGCATGATCATTCTCACTATGGAAATAGACAAGGATACCATCAATGAAGACTGTGATGAACATGTCCAAGTACTATTTGAATACCCTATTCATGTCCATGAAAACTGCAGGGGCATTCGTTAGTCCAAAAAGATATAACTAGGAATTTGAAGTGACTATATCGGGTTCTAATATCTGTCTTTGGAATGTCACATTCTCGGACTCTAAGCTGGTGATGGCCATATCTGAGGTCTGTCTTAGAGAAATAACTAGAACCCTGAAGTTTTTCGAATAAGTCATTAATTCTAGGAAGTGGATACTTATCCTTGATTGTGACTTTATTCAATTAGCAGTAGTTGATGCACATTCTGAGAGAACTGTCTTTCTTACTCACGAATAACACTGGAGAACCCTATGAAGAAACACTGGGCCTGATGAAACCCTTATCTAAGAGATCTCTTAACTATTCTTTTAACTCCTTAAGCTCAGCTGGAGCCATTCGATAAGGTGGAATAGAAATAGGTTGAGTATTTGGAAGAAGGTCTATTCTGATGTCAATTTTCCTTTCGGGAGAAACTCCGAAAAGATCTTTAGGGAACACATCTAGAAATTCCCTTACTACTGAAACTGAATCGAGACTTGGAGTCACAGAACTACAATCTTTGACTCTAACAAAATGGTAAACACACCCTTTAGATATTATCTTTCTTGCTCTAAGATATGAAATAATCTGACCCCTAAGCACTAAAGTACTACCCCTCTATTCGATAACCGGTTCATTGGAAAACTGAAACTTAACTCTATTTCTGCAAACAACTTAGGCATAACATGAGTGGAGCCAATCTATGCTGAGAATGACATAGAAATCAGTCATCTCTAACTCTACGAGATCAACTAAGGTGATTTTCTGAGATACTGTGACCGAGAAATTTTTGTATACCCGTATGGCTATAATAAATTTACCCATTGGGGTAGACACTGAAAAAAGCTCTACTAACGTGTCAGGACTGATACCGAAATTGACGGCTATATAAGGAGTTACAAAAAAAAGAGAAGCTCTGGGATCTAATAATGCATAAACATGAAGTTGGAAAACCTGTAACGTATCCATAACCACATCAAAAGAACTTTCCTAATCATGCCATGTTAGGAGTGCATACAACCTATTCTGACACTGCCTACTAGTTGCATGGGATATGGCCCCCTGCTAAGTCGGGTGACCTGCTTTGGACTGGCCTCGTTGGCGATCACTTCTGCCCCTATGAGAGACCACCATACACTCTTAAACCTGCATCTTGGCTTGCCACAACCAAAACACACATCATTTCCATCCTTACACTCACCTTGATGATTCCTATCATATTTATTATAGAGTGGATTAGTACGACCACTGTTCACACTACCCTGGGACTTAGAGCCTAGCACTCTATTCGGACTATCTTTCCTAAACTTAGGCACTAGCACACTAGCTAAAGATGGACCTGGAGATGAAAATTTCTGATGAAACTAAAAATGATTACCACCTTCTGACCTTGGCTGAGAAAAGTTGAAACTACCTTTTCTAGCCCTTTTATTCTCTCTCTCCCTCTCTTTACATTTTTTCTCCTCAATCTGATTAGCATGAACCATGAGTCTAGATAAGTCCATATCCTTAATAAACATGGCAGTCCTACACTCCTTAACCACACTATCGGATTCACCAGACATAAACTCATTCTTGACCTATTATCTGCCATCATAGAAGGAGCATACCTCGCCAACTTAGTGAACTTAAGCGAGTACTCCTTTACGCTCATATTACCCTACTTCAAATTTATAAACTCCTGAACCTTAGCTTCCCTCAACTCTAGGAGAAAGAATTTGTCTAAGAAAGTTATGGCAAACTCCTCCCACTCTACCGGCCCTGCATCAACACCACGATTTTCCTTCTATTTCTTAAACTAGGTGTGAGCTATAGCCTGTAATTGGTAAGCAACAAACTCTGCACTCTCGCTCAAAGTGACACCCATGATATTTGTCAGTTTCTACACCATATCCAGAAACTCATGCGGACCCTCCTCTGACTTGGATCCCGAAAATAGAGAGGGATTCATTCGAGTGCAATCCCGAATCCAAACTGCAGTTGTATTTCCCACTGGAATAGCAGGGACAACAGCCTATTGGTTGTTCTGTGTAACTAATGAATAGCCAGGGTCGTAAAAGTGGCCCTGAATTCGGCATGAGAAACATGTCTAAAATATCTGATAGAATATGAAAAACCAACTGTCTATCTTAAAATAACTGATAACACTGGAATGATTGACTGACTGTCTAATTGATTGTCTGAAAGCTTCTAGACACCATGAGGAGTTGATGGGATAGACCCCCAACTAACTCCAACTGACTGAACATAATAAAGCACTGAAGTAACTAAAAGAAACAAATTATGTCATCAATGGATGAGGACTCACCACTACTGCTCCTGAGTAACACTGAGCTGTCTAAGAGCGGTAGGGACACTGTGCGTCTAAACCTATGTTATAAGACAACATAGAGCAAATAAAAGTATGCGATCAGTACTTTGAATGTACTGGTATATGATATGAGGATTGGCTGAAATGCATGAGGTATCTGAGCATAAATACATGAACATGTAATATCTGAGAATGCATGACCAAGCATAAACATGTTTCCATGATAATCTGTAATCTAAAAGACTGAAATCTATATAACTGAATAGCTGAAAATCTATACACTTGGTCAAGCAAACCTGAACTGAAATAAACTGATTATTTTACTGAGACTGTGGGAGGTATCATGTAACCGACATGCCCCAATATACGCTAAATGGGGTTCAACCTCCAACCCCAGTAGGAAAGGTATCAATACCATGACACGGGTACTAACACTGGTTGTGTGGATCAACTAATCTGATATCTCAAAAGATCAGGGTGTCAAGCCTAAACTGACGGGTGACCCTTCATATTCTATGCTAGCTATGTAGTTCTTGAATACAAGGACTGCTACTAACGACTCTGCCTAACTGACGGGGAAGCCACCATCCCTGTATTCGCTCGATGCTAAATCCTACTCCCTACTGAATTGACATTGGTACTGAACTGAACTAAGTTTAATTGAACATTATTTCTGATAACTAATAGTGCTCATCATGATCATAAATATCTTATGTAAATAACATGACTCATGTTTTCACTGAATTATTACTTGAAAGATCTAAAATAATGTAAAACACGTAGGTATCGGGTGTTCATAACCCACCAACACTGAATAATTATAAAAACACGATATCAAACTTGAAATATTGTAGTATTCAACATGGTCCAAAGATCCAAAGCATGGACATTTCATCAAACATGTAAGAATCATAAGCTTGAACATGAGAATGTCTGAAACATGAAGAAACAACATGATTACATGGCTAAATTCATAATTTGGGGATTTATTCTGAAATCAATTGAACATTGACTTGGGAATCGCAACACTTAAAACTTGATATGACTCATTCCATTGGCAAACACTTGTAACCATAACTTGACATTGAATTAACAAGATATTCATAGATTTATTTCATCTTGAACATGTATAAACTCATAAATTAAACCAAAAGGATAGTTTTAGGCTACATGGATTAAAGGTACCCAAGGATGAACATCTCAGATACCTTAACAACTTAATTCTTTAAGATTTCTTGGATGGGGAAGCTTGAACTCTACATTTCTTGAGGATGAATCTTAAATTTTTTCTTGGGGAAAGAGGGATTTCTTGGGAGCAATTTGAGTGAAAGAGGAAAATAATTCCTTTTAGAAGCCCCAAATCATGTTAATGATGAATTGGGTTAAGGGAAAATTACCTAAATTCCCCTTGGGCGTTTAAATTAAAAATTTGAACACACACACCGGGCGGCATGGGCTCTGTCCCAATAGAATAGACCAGGTGACGCGGGCCTATCCTAGCGGACTAGCCCAGGTGACACTGGCCTTATCCCGGTGGATTAGCCCCTGCAGCGTGGGCCTATCCCGGTGGGTCCACTATTTTTTATTTTCCAAGCATACCTCTATGCCCGTTCAAACATTTTGAAACTTCCCTAATACATAACTTTTTCAACCCCGAACATGTTTCAACTCAAAAATCAATGTTTTGAGGTCGAGAAGACCAAAATAAAAATCACCGAAGTTTAGGGGTCTTGAAAATGACCAAGTCCTCAACACTTAGTGAAATTTTCAAGCCTTTGACCCCGTTAGCATGCAGCTAAGAGCTGAATCAAGTTTAGAATATTACGGGGTATTGTAACGATCAACCTTGAGAAAACCCTAATGCTTTTTGCTTGAGAGAATTTGTAAGAAGAGAGAAGTTATTTTTGTTTATTATGGATGGGAATGAGGTCTAATAATGTTTTAAAATCGTGGGTCACATTTGGTAAAATGAAAAATGTCCAAATTGCCCTTAATGAAATACTAAAAAATTATCGCCCAATCATTACGAGGACCTTATGACTCATAGGGTCACCTTACGACTCATAGGTCACCTTAAGACTCGTGACCTCCAGTCGTAGTCTGGACAACATCCATGGGAACCCACACTGGTCTAGATACGAGTTATACCATATGACTTGTACTCAGAAATTACGACTATTTTGGACAAATCATTTTCAAGATAGAACATTTAGGCATCACACTGGTTTGGTTTGGATACAGATGGGACTATACAACTCATATAGAGTCTTTATGACTCGTAACCCCCTAGTTGTATTCACAATAGAAACTTTAGGATAGGACACTGGTCTGGCTATGATTGGGGTCCAACGACCCATAATGACACCCTACGACTTGTAGGGAGAGTAGTTGTCTGGGCAGTAAGCTCATAGGCCAAGAAATTTTCAAAGACCAAAATCCAGGGTGTTTCAATAGACCTTTCAAATTTCTTAATTTCTGGACCACTCATGGTTCATTTAGAAAGATTGTGAGGTTGAATTGGGATATACATCTTACTTCAAATCCTTTTTTAGACTTTAAGAGAAGAATCAAAAGGATTAAAAAGTTTTTGATTGTATGGAGCAGAAAGACATATGGAGATATTTTTCAGCAGTTACTCATTAGAGAAGACATTGATAGAATCAAAGAGAAATTATTTGATAAAGAACTATCTGCGGAAAATGGGATGGTGATGCAACTAGAAAAGGCTGAATACAACAAATACCTTGACCTGGAAGAATCGTACTAGAAGCAAAAGTTTGGATATGATTGGCTTAAAAGCGGTGACAAAAATACTAGATTTTTTGGTAGTATTGTAAAAGGGAGAAGAAACAGAATGAAGGTTAGTAAAATTCAAAATCATCAACAGGTATGGCTTGAAGATGAAGAGGAGATTGCTTGTGCTGCAGTATATTTATGATAAAAAGAGACATATATTATGAGACTACGTAGACTGATAGGTATTTTGACCAAAAGGGGCAAGTTTTCTTATAGGATCCACCCTTCCAACAAAAAAAAGATGTTCATGGATAGACATACATTACATTGATTTTGAGTTTTTGGGATGAAAAAGCTCATCGATCCAAATGAATCATTTTCTTGGTGTCTCTTTTCTTCCTACCCACAACGCTCTATCACATCCAGTTTACTCAAGAAAGAGATTCTACATCCTTTTCACTACTTTCTCATATAAAAGAAATAGTGAACTTTGGGGATAATGATTTATTATAAAAAAATTCATATGAAGATGAGGTGAAAGAGGTTGTTTTAAATCTCAAAAGGGAGAGTGCTAGTGGGTCATATGGATTTTCAGGTAAATTTTACCAAGTGTGTTGGGACATTGTTGGCTCAGATATAGTTAGAATGGTGCTGACTTTTATCATGGTAACTTTTTGGCCAAATTAGTTACTTATAATAATTCGGTTCTCACTCCCAAGTAAGACCTAGTTCAGACTTTCTCAGATTTGAGACATGTTACTTTGAGTAATTATGTCAATAAAATTCTATCTAGGATTGCCCATGATATATTGAAGATATATTGCCGAAGATTGTTTCTACTAACCAATTAGGTTTTGTTATGGGGAGAAGTATTACTGAAAATATTTTGCTTACTCAAGAACTTATTACTGATATTGGAAAGAGAGAAAGCCAGCTAATGTGGTGATCGAGTTTTGTATGGCAAAGACATATGACAGAGTCTCGTGTTTTTTTCTTATGAAGGTGGTAAGAAAGATGGGGTTCTTAGAGAATTTTATTTGTACGTTATGGAGATTGGTTGCAAATAACTATTATTTAGCATTGATAAATGAAAAATCCCATGGATTTTTTCACTCTACCAAGAGTATGAAGCAAGGGGACCCCTTATCCCCAGCTTTGTTTATTCTATCTTCTGAAGTACTGACAAGGGCACTAAATTTTTTATTCAAGAATGATTGTTTTGTAGGTTATAGGATGCCCAATGGAGTTCAGATTCGAACTAACTGCCATATATTGATGACACAATAATTCTCTCTTCTACTAATAAAGCATCATTATAGATGATTATGAAGATTGTAAAGAAGTCGGAAAGATAGTCTAGGCAGAAGGTGAATACTAAAAAGAGTATGTTTTACATACATAAAAATGTTGAAAGACACGTTATTAAGATGGAGGAGCACACTTTGCGTATGAAAAGAGGTAATTTCCCTCGAAACCTCTTTCCCTCGAAATATCGAGGGTGTCCAACCACTCACACAAGGAAGAAAAAGGAGTATTGTGTAGAATTGATTGACAAGGTAACAGGGAAAATGCAGTATTTGAAAGAGATATTATTATCTTATAGAGGTAAAGAGTGTTTAATTACTAGTTTCTTACAAAGCATTCCTACCTATATTTTATCCTCCACTGTTCCTCTAATTTGTGTCATAAATGAACTCCACAAAATTTTTGCTAAAGTTTTTTGGAGTAATAAGGAATCAAGAAGAAGTAAACATTGTTTAGCATGGAGCAATATTTGTATACTAAAGAATGAAGGAGGACTTGGTCTTCGATCTATGTTTGAAATATCTAAAGCATTGTATGCAAAACTGTGGTGGAAATTTAGAACCCAAAGCAATTTGTGGTTTAATTTTTTGTGGGACAAATATTGCAATAAATAAATTTCAACTTTGGTAGAATGGAACGGTGGGTCTCAAGTATGGAAGCACATGTTGAAGTTTAGGGATTCTTTGGAAAAAGTGTTATGATGGAAACCTAAAAGTGGCACTTCTAGCATATGGTTTGGAAACTGGAGTAACCTAGGTCCTTTATTCAAATATCATTCAGAGGTTAACACTTCTCATCAGATGAGAGATAAATTTGAATTCCTAAATAAGGAGGGTTGGAATTATGAGGCGATGATAAGTTATGTTCCAGAAAATATAGCGCAACATGTGAACAATACTATGGGATAATGCAAACTTGTCGACCAAAGGGATCAACCATGGTGGACAGCTTTAAGTATTCGTCTCTTTAGTGTGAAAAGTTCTTTGAAATTATTAAGGTAGAGGAAAAATATTAATGAGGATCTAAAGAACTTATGGTGTTAGAATCTCTCTTTCAAATTCTCCTTTCTTGGTTGGAGAATTTGGAAAGGAAAAGTATCTGTCTCACAGGTAATGCATTCTTGGAATTCTAACATCTCCCAATTTTGTAGGTTTTAATATAATGAGGAGGTAGAAGCAATTGTACATCTAGTCTTAAAGGGGAATATTGCACAAATAGTCTGGAGATATTTTTCTGGAGCATCAGGTTTCACCATATTACTTAACTTGAAATAAACCATCATAAAATGGTGGAACATTATGAATAATATTAGAATAAGAGGGGCATTCCAAGTAGTACCTATTGTTATTTTGTGGTTTTTATGGAAGAGGAGAAATACAGTGCTTCATGGTGCGAGTTTCACCACTGGCAAAGTAATGTGGGAAGTGACTAAGACTCTAAGGAAATATCTTAGAAGCAGCTTCAACATCAGTTGTGACAATAGGAACTGGCCACAAATTGTGAACCTTTTGGAGAAGTACAGACCAAGATATACTTATAAGACAGTGAGATGGTTTCCACCCCTTGAAGGTTGGGTAAAGTGAAACACAGGTGAAGCATCTAGGGATAATCCAGGCCCTAGTGCTGCTGCTTTCTGTATTAGGGATCTGGCAGGAAACATAGTGGCTGCCAAGGGTACAGAGTCAAGGGTTATTAGAGAAAGGCATCTTTTTTGCAGGGATAATCACTTTACTAAGGTCATACTAGAATCTGATTCTTTGGCCCTAGTTCAGATGATTAAAAGGGAATGGAAGATCCCTTGGTGCATTACAATGGAAGTGAGATGTATAATGGAGATAATGAAGACCATATCAGTAAGAGTACAACACTTCCTAAGGGAGGGAAATACTCTTGCTGATTTTTTTGCCAAACTTGTGTTCTTTTTTGCAGGTGACTACCAAATAGACCATTTTCAAGATATTCTTAGTATAGGAAAAAAGATTTTAATCCTAGATAATCAAGGCATTCCAAATATAAGGAGAGAGATCAAAGACAATAATTAATTGTTCCCATGTAATTATTATTGGTGCAACTATATCATATCAACATACAAAAGGAAATAACAGTACAATTCATGATTAATAGAGGGAACAATTGACTGTAATAGTCACATGGGTACTAATATGAAGATGAACATTCTAGGTATTTTAGGTCTAGTAACATGAATAATATAAATACAATCATATATATATATGTGTGTGTGTGTATATATATATATATAACGAAATACTCAAGTTATAACGAAATACTCGAGTTCTCTGTAATGTTAGGTACTACAATAAGATATGGCTACTACTAGTTTAGTTAAGACAGATGAAAGATAGCTTGTTAGGTGGTAGACCTACTAAGCCTGAAGTACATGAATAGGTGAAAGTAGAAAAGATCAAAATTAACTTCCAAGACTGAAGAAATTTCATTTGTTTAGATATCCACACCTATAAGAATTTCTTTAGTGTATCTTCAATATCTAATTAAGTCTAATAGATCTTGGTCTTCACAGAACAGATCCACATATCTAGAAATATCGTCCATTTTCATATTTGTACATCTGTACCAAGGAGAAGAGAAATTAGATCTTAGAATTCTTATACCTTTTTGACAATTGGATTTAATGGTGGTATTAATCTCAACTGAGATTCAACCCATTGATCTAATGGTAAAAATCTTAAACCTAGGAAATGAAACACAAGATAGCAAGGAATCAAGGGGAGTTAGCTGATAGTGAAGCTTGACAAGGAAGCTCATCTCGACATAGTGGATTTGAATGGCATCTCTAAGGTGATAGATTGAGGAGAAGCGAATTTCAGCTCAGTGGTTTGATTTCACCATGGAAATGGAAGCATGGACCTTGGATTTCGACATGGAAGACTAGAGACTTCTAAGTCTCTTCACTTTCCTTTTTTTCTCAGGTCCAATAGTGACCTGGCCATGTATAAACTATTGTTTTTAATAAAGGGCAAACCACAAAAATTCCCTTGCTAAAGAAACTAATTATAGAAAATCCCTATTAGTTTTCTCTCTCCCTAATTTTAGCAAAATAACTAATATATTAGGCAAGTTATTATAGATGTGGCAAATGTATGAGGAAACATAGATTTCTTACTTTAAGGAAACTGAAATGATTATATTGGTTGCTTTTCCTAAACTACCGGACCTAATTAGCTAGCTTTAGTTTTTTTGTGTGTTGAATGAATGTAATCACTTTAATTTGAATTTCAAAGCCAATGTTAATTTTCATTAAAAAAAAATTCTAATTTTGCAATCTATCATTCAAGATCCACAAAGGAAAAAACAACAAATTTGTTGTACCTAAGTTCTTCAGTGCTACAAAAAAATTGTTCTTTTTCTCTGATTTTATTTGTTGTACCTAAGTTCTTCAGTGCTACAAAAAAAATTGAAGTTAAGTATATGGTTGAAGAAAATTCTTCAATCGCCATGGAGTGAGGATTCTAGATCCGAAAAGGAAAAAAACAATGAATCTCTTGTATCCACTTTTCTATTTAATTTGTCTCTCTTTCCCATTTAATTTATCTCTCTTTTCCATATGAAGAACATTTTTGAATACATTTTTCCACGCTCAAATTGAAGCAATCAACCCTAACCGCTATAGAGTTGCACATGTATGAGGGTAACATATACATCTAACAATTCATATTAGAGTCTACTAAAAGTACATCTCAACATGTTAGCATATATTAAAGCCTATGTATAATGAAACTTTGTCAATCCAGTAAACTTGCGAATGTATAATATGTTGTTATACATTCAAATCGTTATATAATGAAACTGTGTCATTCCAGTAAACATTCAAATGTATAATATTGGTTCACCTTTATGATAAATTGGTTCACATGTATGACATCATAATTATACATTGATTCACATGTATGATAAATTATTTTACATGTATGATATCATATTTTAGGTTCACAAGCCTTAGATCCTATTTTTCAATTTCAACAAAATGTGACCTTTTTGGAAAAGTTGTTTTAAGACAAACAAAGACCACACTTATTACTTCTTATTTTTGCATCAAACCACTATTATTTTAATGGTCTTCTTCAACAACATTTGAAAAACATGAAGAACACAAAAAACATTAAAAAAATAATAAATTGGTTCACATGTATGATCTGATTTTTTTTAACAAGAAAATCAAAGATCTAACTTTTACTAGATGAAAAAAAAATCAAAAAAATGAACTACTAAACATAAAAAGGATTGAAGAATAATGAAATTTGAACATGCAAATGAAGAATAAACAAAAAAACCCTTAATTGGTAAAGTTGAACTTGACAGAAAAAAATTTAAAAAATTAATGAACTAGAATATTAAACACAATTAAATCTTGATAACTTACTATATGAAAATCAAAGATCTAACTTGTACTATATGAGAAAAAATCCAAAAAAAGAACTACTAAACTTGAATAAGATTGAAGAATAATGAAATTTGAACATGCAAATGAAGAAAAAACGAAAAACCCCTTAATTGGTGAAGTTGAACTTCATAGAAAAAAATTAAAAAAATTAATGACCTAAACTATTAAACACAGTTAAATCTTGATAACTTACAATTTAATAACCACTAGGTTGAAGTTAATTCAATCTTGCCGAAAATGATGGGTTTCATAAATGGAGTTAAAATCGGAGGGGTGTAATGGGAGCATTTGAGAGAGAAAGAAGGAAGAAAGAAACTGTTTTTCTTTTTTTTTTTTTTGGGTTATGGGACAAAAACAGTGTTGGCATGCTTTACTTTCCCTTGATTTACGATAATAGTAGGCTAACTTTAATTTTATTTAGCTTTTTTGTGGGATAAAAATTGGTGTTTGACATGTATAATATCAAGGAGAGAGAAAATCTCAAATAAGGAGATTTTTGTAATTATTTTGGTATATTTGTAAATATTTTGCAGATTTGGGGTTTGATGTAATTATATAACTTTACTTTGTGTATAAATGTAATTCTTAGAATAATAAATTGGCCTCTTTTGCCGGATTTTGATAAAAATAAAGATGTATGGTAGTACTATATCGGTCGCTAAACACAAAGATACTAACCCGAGGGACCTATCCTAACATCCCAAATATGACGAGGATTATAAACAAAAAAAGACCTAAATTTACCAGAATCAAAACATCCAATCCAAAATATGAATAATCACAAGGCAATCTAACAACAAGGCTTATAATATCAAAGGGGAAAAGAACTTAGGAGCGTACCTACAACCTTGGGTACAAATCCATAACAATCCTGCCACAACTATATAATAATACCCAAACAATAACACAGCTAGGTAAGCCAGACAACCAATAATAACCTAACTGAACCCCCATAAGCACGGAGAGTATACAACAACAAATATGACCTAACCACCCACTATAAGATAGGTAGGTACAAACGACAATTAATCATACTGGTGATAGGGATTCTTATGAATGAATGAATGTAAAGTAAATGCAATACTGCCATACCAACTAAGTACCATATCGTACCAAGTATATAGATGTCCTTCGGCTTGCCAGCTCACAAGACAAGACCTATGTGGTATCCCATATTTCAGCACATTGTTCCTGAAAAAAGAGGCCCATAGGGGACTTAAGATATTTGTTATACTTTCTGGTCTCAAACCAGGTTTTCCAATAATAAATCATAATAAATTTGCATCATCAAGTACTTAAGATAAGTAAGATCATAATAAGTGCTCTATCACGACCCAAATGTTCAGGTCATGATAACACTTACCTTGACTTAGCCTTGGTAGGTAAGCAAAAACCCTAAATCCCAAGGAAACAACAAAACATATAACTAAATAGAAAAATATAGGACATCTAGAACAAATTCAAGTAACATCACATAGATAATAAAAAAAACAAGAGAAAATGGCCAAAAGCCCCCCCAACCTTTACCCTAAATTCCAACTACATACTTTTACTTTGCAGGGATCCTATGACCCTCCTGACCAATTTTAAAATGGAATATTTACACCCTTGAACGCTGACATGGCAAGAGAGTGTGTTTTACTCTCTTTAAAGAGAGTGAGAACGATTTTTTTAATATTTTTTATTTTCTTTATTGATTTTTAATTATTCTTTTTCTTTTCATTTTCTTTATTTATTCTTCTTCTTCTTACACACAATGGTATCCAAGAACTCATCAATGGCATAGAAAATTAATTTATCATTTCCTCATCTCCAAGCACAAAATCGATTGATTTCGACTTCAAATTCGGCGAAAAGTTTAAAATGGGTATTGTTCATTGTTTCCAACTTTAAGATTGTCGGAAATTTTAAAATCGATATTGTTCATTATTTATGACTTCAAAGTCGTCGTAAATTTTAAAATAGGTATTGTCCATTATTTTCGACTTGAAGGTTGCTGAAAATTTCAAAATTCTCTATCGTTTCCGACTTCAAGGTCGTCGAAAATTTTAAAATTGGTATTCTTCATTGTTTTTGGATTTAAGATAGTCGAAAATTTAAAAATTGATATTGTTCATTATTTCCTACTTTAAGGTTGTTGAAAATTTTAAATTCGATGTTGTTTATTATTTCCGACTTCAAGATCATCAAAAATTTTTAAATCGATATTGTCCATTATTTCCGACTTCAAGGTTGTCGAAAATTTTAAAATGGGTATTGTCCATTATTTCTGACTTCAAGATCGTTGAAACTTTTAAAATTTTGTATTATTTCCGACTTTAAGGTCATCAAAAAATTTAAATTCGATATTATTCATTGTTTCCGGCTTCAAGGTTATTGAAAATTTTGAAATTGGTATTGTTCATTGTTTTCGGATTTAAGATCGTCAGAAATTAAATAATTGATATGATCATTATTTCCCACTGAAAAGTTGTCGAAAATTTTCAAATTTGATGTTGTTTATTATTTTTGACTTCATCACACAATCCATAACCAAAGAATCGGCAACAAACCAACATGAGCAATTATTCACCAACAACAAAGATCAAACAACACACAAACATTCAATCTTAACATCGCACATCACTCCTCATTTTTTCATTGACAAAAAACACACAGCTGACCCGATACATACACAAATTTACACACACATAAGGAACGAAAAACACACACAAATGCACTTCACTGAAATTGAAAAACAACAACCCATACACACACGCAATATACATTTCTTGAATTTCAAGAAATTAAAAAATCAACACCAAATCAAGTGGGTTGAAGATTCTTGATGAGTTCTTGGATGCCATTGATAAGTTCTTGGATTAAATATCAACTGGGTTAAAAATCCATTTGTCTTGCGTAAAAAAAGGAACTCATTATTGATTTGCACCAAATTGAAAATTACACCAACATCAAAATTTATTTGTCTTTTGAAGATTAGATGTCATTGATTTGCCATTGAAGATTGTTTGCCTTTTGAAAGAACTCATCAAAATTTGTTTGCCTTTTAAAGATTGAATCAAAATTACACGCAGACAAATGGATTGAACGCCATTGATTTGCACCAAATCAAAAATTACATGAACACATCAATGGCATCGGAAAAAAAGAAAATATTTTATTTTGGATTTTGAAGATTGAAGAAAGAAGATGAAGAGAAAGGGGAAAAATAGATTGAGATTGAAGGAAAAAAATAAAGAGAAAGGGAGAAAATGGATTGAAATTGAAGAAAAGAAGATGAAGAGAAAGGGGGAAAATGGATTGAGAATAAAATAGCTAAAGTAAAATAATTAATTTTTTAGATGAATTTTTTTAAAAAATGACGTGGCAGCACGTGCATCACACCACATTCCAAATGACTGGTTGTCAGTTTTCGGGGGAGAGGGGTAATAATTCCACTTTAAAATAGTTTAGGGGGATAATAATTCTATTTTAAAATAGTTCAGGGGGGGTAATAGATCACATTTAAAGTTTGAGTGTGTAGTTGGGATTTGGGGTAAAGGTTGGGGGGCTTTTGACCATTTTCTCAAAAAACGAAGAAAGTATATTAAATCCCAAGCCAGGTGTCAAAAGTATGAAATGGATCTAATACCAATCTGAACGTTTGAAAATACTTCATAAGTCTGTCCCTGATAGAAAATAAAGACATAAGATGGAACAAGAAAAGGTTCAGAATCAGCATCAAACTCTAAAACGCTCTATTACCTCAAATCTCCGACATCATAGTAAGAATCAGCCACAACATATCATACTCAAATTTGAATATACACCAAATGGGCACAGAAGTAGGATTGAATACAATCCACTTCTACTCAGTAGGAATCATAGGCTGACAGAGCAAAGTAAAAAATAAAATAATAAAGAAAATACTATGATCACGCAACTTGCAAGCAAAAAAGTTCCCAAATAGTGGCTCACACCGTCTCTCTAACAGTTACAATAAATATCATCAAGGGAAAAACATACATGAAATATTGGTAAGCGCTAAATACATAATAGGTAAACAAATAATGGGAAACACAAAATATGCAATGCATCGTAACGTGATGTATAATGAAGTGATATGGTTGAAAGTCATCATATGACTTTTTGTATACATATATCGAGCCTTAATCTCCTAAAATAGGACCAATGAGGGGTTCATAACTCATATGCTATCTCAAGTTTCCACCAATCTAAATCACAAACTCATTTCTCAAACCTATCCAACCGGCATATTCCTTAATCTAGGCATTATTAAAAGTATCTCATTTTTTTCAAAATCAATGTTTTTCAATAGTACCGATATCTCATGAATATGCATGTATAAAATGTGGATATAATTCTCAAAATAAAATAGTATGAAGACATCTAGGTCATTAAATACGTATACAAGTGAACTTAGAAATCAATTCAATATGTCATTAATTCATGATATAAGTTCTAGTTGGGTTCCATTGGAATAACATGCATGTAAGACATAGTTAATATCATATCAACTTATAAATTAGGCATTTCTATTATGATAAAGGCAAACAATGCTCAATAAAGCCTTAGTATCTATTCAAGCTTCCACATAAGTATCACATTAAGAAATAAGCCAGTCAAATACACAGTTAATTCCACTGATATCAAATAAAGTCGTTGCACAAGAAACACACAATATATAGTATCATAATCATACAACAACAAAAATAAGCTCTGCACTGGCATCACACAATATGTAATAACTCAAAAATCACTCTCTATAGTGTTTTATAAGCCTATAGCATGCTTAACTTATTAATTAACTACCCGCCTAGTCTGAAGAAAGTTAAGTCATGACCTACCTCAAAAGAACGCATCCAAGCCTAAAGTCCTTAAACGTTAAGCCTTCCCTTTCTGAACGACCTCAAAATCAACTACAACATTCATATATAACATCTATGCATTAAAAGAAAGTTAATGATATCCATATTACCCATATTAGAATTGGGTCCAAAATAGGTTTAAAAATGAATTTGAAAATGAAAAGGGTAAAATTAAAATTTTAATTTAGAAATATATTCCCTAAACAGAAATCTACTATTGAAAACCTATACAAAAATACCAAAATCAAAATTGAAGGAAAATTCATTTAAATCTATACCGGTAAAATCCTCAAAATCTCATTTTTGAAATAATGATTAAAGAGTGTTTTTAAAGATATATTTGATAGTTAATAATGGAAAGATGATTTAGGATCTTAACCAAGCAAGAATGACGAGTAAACTAATCAATTCCAAACTACACCTCCACATGAAGGATAAAATGGTCGATGTCAAGTATAGTAACCCAACTAGGTTGGGATTGAATCCACAGGGAAGACGCGGATTTGTATCTCTAGTTTGCTGAACTCAATGGGAAGAACTGAAAGTAAATTGGGGCTTTGTTGTTGAAATCTCTAACAAGTGAACAGAACATAAGTTTGATTGTAGTCAGTCAAAATGAACACTAGGACTATGTTCTCCCTAGAGTCTCAAATCCGTAGATTTATCGTGCTTTGTTGAACCAACCCAGTGCCTTTCATGAAGAATCTGATAAGTTATGCACCATCAATTGTATTGTGGACTCATTGACGGATTTCATCCTTTACCTTTTGAGTCTTAGGATGTTACCTTAGTATCCTAGATCCTAGTTAACTATTACTTTTTAAGTCACAAGTTATTAGATGATAGATAACCGTCTTACATTTATGATATTGATTATCCTAGATCGAAAATTAATCTTCAAATTACTATTGTGATTATCTTTTCCTAGTCACTACTCCTCTTGGGGAGTAAGAAGTGATAATCTAGGTGGGATCCTAACGTTTTCAACCGCTAAGACATCTATTAAGCTGAAGATAATATAATACATGTAAGAGTACTGGTTCAGTTAAACTTTGCACTTTCCATACTTCATTAATATGAGAGGATTCCCACAACCCTAGCTACAGGAATTAGCTGATCATTGTAGTGAAATGAATAATAGAGTTCATGATTGAAGACATTAAAATAATATCACAATAATCAATGAAAATAAATTGAAGTCTTTAACTGAATTATCAACCAAAATCAAGAACAAAGCAATCCCAAGATCAAAACTGAATCTTGGAATCCAATATATTTGTAAGTATCAAAGGTTCGGCATCGAACTACAAGACATCATATGGGTATTTATAGGATATAAGGAAACCCTAAAAATCAAAAATCAAATGAAAAAGGAAAATTGAGGTCGGTGGCCACTTACTTAGACCACCTACAGACCTTAGGTACAACCTACAAACTGTGGGTGGTCCTAGATAAGTGTCAGACCTCCTGAACAGCTCCCGAAACTCTCTGGACTTGGACCTCTGGTACTTACTAAGATCACCTACGAACCATAGGTGTCCATAGTAAGTCCCAGAGTCTTCTTTTTCCTGCATCTGAGTATCTGGACTTCAAGGTCTGACACCTACTTTTGTCACCTACGTCTGTTAAATGGCACATACACCTAAAATTGCCTCGATAAGTAGCCAAAACATCAATTATCATCTTTTTCTTCTGTTTAGCATCCAAAACTTGATTTCCCATAAAATATACCCAAAACAATCATATCTCACAAAATGACCTAAGAAACTTAGATATTTTCATCGTTTTAAGAGTCTAAAGTGCTATAAATCCATAGCACATCAACTCCCTCAACTTAGAATGTTTGCATGGGCTCAGGCAACACAACGAAACAAAACAAAAACATGAAGCTTAAATAGGAGAATGTAAGCTATCCAAGACAGTCAATCATTACTTTAAGCTCAAACATATTACCCCTTCCTATATCAATACTTTAAAACCAACTGTGTATAAACATGAAGAACAACAATGTGACACAAAGGAATCAAGATATTGGAATTACATTAGCAAAAGACAACCATGCATATATATAAGTTACACCACCCAAACAAGTAAACCGATAGTAATACACCCATGTGCCCTCACAACAAAGAAGTCTCACTCATTCATATTGAATCATGCATGTCAGTGTAGGGACAGTCAAGTTATGATCACTATAGGACTTTATCTGGCGTGTAATGTAAGCTTGGGGGCTGGTATTGTACATATGGATATATCAAGTAACTAAGCCTCCTTGGCACTGTACTAACTTTGGGGTCCACACTTTATCCAATTTCCTTTTTATTCCACCTTATTTTTCCTTTGATACTTTATTTCACATTTAGGTTGAGTGTGGTTGCTTTTATTCATTCTTTTTTTATTTATTTTTATTTTTCTTTTTTATATTTTTCTTTTGCTTTTTCTACCACACTCAACCTTACTATCTTTTCTCTTATTTTACCCTTCTTCGTACCCACTCTATATTATGCACCTCTATGATAGCCACCCTCAACTTAGGCCATTTACCTAAGTTGAGGTGCACAATGTCCAAGGAGGACCAGGCCAAAATAGGTTCATTGTAACATAAATAGGAAGGTAAAAGATGAAAACAAAGAAATAGGCTACAAGGCTCAAAATCAGGATCAAGAGATACTATTTCACATTGGAAAAGTCATTTAGGCCAAAAGTGGAATTAAATAAAAAAATGTCCTATGATCCTTTCCTAACCAACTATCTTACAACCTAGGCAAGACTAACTGGGCAAGTTCTGAATTTAACAGAAAGAGAACTAGGTAGCATCTCAAACACACATGGAATAGGGTTACATCACAAGCTACTACCTATCCGATTCATGAACAAGTTAGCTATGATTATCATGTCCCTAATTCTAATGCCATAACAAGATCCATAATGGTCACATATATATACATTCACACTGTTCAAAAACAAACTTTTTGGAGGGGTGTATCATTTTTCTAAAAATCAACAAAAAATATGACAACTACCCTAAATACTCAAAAATCTCCTAATTACAAAAAAAATTTACAATACAAAAGAAAACACAATACGACACAAATTTTAAAACCTAGACATGTCGGCTCTACAACCATACTGTGGCCGACAAGAAAAGAAGCATGACAATAAGAACTCGTGACGACTATGGTATACCCTGCAACAGTGTTAAAATTTTGATCAATGCCCAAACTACACCTCCAACCGAAGGATAAAGCGGTCGCTATCAAGTATAGTAACCCAACTAGGTTGGGGTCAAACCCACATGGAAGACACGAATTTGTATCTCTAGTTTGCTAAACTCAATGGGAAGAACTGAAAGTAAATAGGGGATTTTTTGTTGAAATCTTGAACAAGTAACTAGAACTTAACTTTAGTTGTAGTCAGTTGGAATGAATAATAGGACTGTGTTCCCCCTGGCTTCTCAAATCTATAGGTTTATTAGGATTTGTTAAACCAACCTAGTGCCTTGCATGCAGAATCTAATTAAGTTATATACTATCAACTATCTTGTGGACTCATTAACAAATTTCATCCTTCACTTTTTGAGTCTCAGGATGTCGTATTACTAACCCTTATCCTAAATCCTAGTTAACTATTACCATTTGAGTCTCAACTTATTAGATGATAGGTAACCATCTTACATAGATGATACTAATTAGACTAAATTGATAATTAATCTTCAAATTACTGTTGTGGTTATTTTTTTTCTAGAAACTACACCTCTTGTTGAGTAAGCAGTGATAATCTAGGCAGGATCCTAATGTTAACAACTGCTAAGACATCTATTAAGCTGAAGATAATACAATACATGCAAGAGTACTGGTTCAGAACAACTTCGCACTTCCCCTACTTCATTAATATGCCAAGGTTCCCACAGCCCTAGCTACAGATTTAGCCACTCATTATTATGAAATGAATAAGAAAATTCATAATTGAAGACATTAAAACAATATCACAATAACCAACAAATAAAAATTGAAGTCTTTAACTAAATTATCAACCAAAAGCAAGAACATAGTAATCCCAAGATCAAAATCGAATCTTGGAATCCAATATATGATTATAAGTATCAAAGGTGTGTCAACTTACTACAAAATATCATAAGGTTATTTATAGGATACAAGGAAACCCTAAAAATCAAAACTTGAATGGAAAAGGAAAATTGAGGTTGGTGGCCACTTACTTAGGCCACCTACAGACCATAGGTACTACCTACGGACCATAGGTGGTCCTAGGTAATTGTCAGACCTCCCAAACAACTCCTGAAACTCTCTGGACTTAGACCTCTGGAACTTACTAAGGTCACCTACGGGTTGTAGGTGACACCTACAGACCGTTGGTGGCACCTACGGATCGTAGGTTCCTAGAGTAAGTGCCAGATTCTAATTTTTCCTGTATCTGAGTCTCTGAGCTTCAATTTGTAATACGTACTTTGGTCACTTATGCCCGGTAAGTGGCATATACGCCCAGAATTGCCTCAGTAAGTAGCCAAAAACTTCAATTTACATTTTTTTCTTCCGTTTAGCATCCAAACCTTGACTTCCTTCAAAACATACCCAAGACATATCATATCTCACAGAACAACCTAAGGAACTTGCATATTTTCATCATTTTAAGTATTGAAAGTGCTTTAAATCCATAGCACCTCAGAGACCCTAAAAATTGTCTCTTCTCGAAGCTTGGAGGTCTAAAAATAGAGTAAAATTACAAAATAGAGGCTTATATACTATTCTATCAATAATGCCTTACGATCGTAGAATTCACCTCGTAATTAGGAAGGTCAACGTTGACTAACCAATTGAATGACCTTTGCATTCGAGGCTAGGGCTTCATGTTCATGAAGGTCAATAAATTAGAACTTTGTGCTCGAAACAACCCAATTTTGCTAGCAAAGAAGACTCAACCCGACCTGGACCCCATTTGTTCATAGTGGTTGCGGCTCCCTCTTTATGATTGTGATGAAGGAAGTCATATTTTTCAACATATGTGGCCAAAGGCGCAAATTCATGAAGAGAGAGGTTACCTACACCAAATAATAACAAAAATGTTGATTTGCATGATTTCCAAAACCTCCTAACGGATCCTCGAGATTTGTTTAGGACCCAACAGAAACAAACCATATATGATTCTAGTTTATTTTTTATGATTTAAACTCAATTGCGATGTCAGATTTTCTAAAAGTGATTGTTCTCAATAAATTAACCTCCCCGAACCTCTCTTAGACAAATTTTAAATGAAGGGTCAAAATATAAAATAAAGGTTCTGAATCCGAACAACATTACTATTAACCCAAAATTAATATTCCAGACCTAATGGAACTATCCAATCCTAATCCAACTCTTAGAACAACAGATATTAACCGAAATCAACTACATGGATTTCAAATACTCTAAAAAACACAAATTACCTATAACATTCATGACCGCATCGGGAATCGTATCAACCATCCCCACACTTAAAAATTAATAGATAGAAACTATGGGGAAGGAAAAAATGGTTAAATCACATCAAAAGAAAATTTTCACAAATTAGATCATTAAAACATCCACCACTAGACTATAGTTCATCCTCAAACTAAAAGGCAACAAATTACCTGAATTGGTAAAGAGCTAAGGGTAACTTTATGCATGTCACACTCGTCTCCCAAATAGTCTCCTCAATCAGATGGTTTCTCCACCAAATCTTAACCAGAGGAATATATCTAGAATGTAATCGTCTAACATCTCTGGCTAAAATGGACATTGGCTCCTCTATAAAGGTTAATCTATCATCCAACTGAATTGAGTCCCAACAAAGCATGTGAGACTCATTCGAAATATAGTACAAAAGCAAGATAATTGAAAAAATTTATGAATGACCGAAAAGTTTGGTGATACGGTCAACTCATAATCAAACTCCCTAATAATCTAAAGAATCTTATATGGTCCGATATACCTAGGGCTAAACTTGTCGAGCCTCTCAAACCTCATCACGCCCTTCATGGGGGATACTTGAAGGATGACTCAATCACCAATCCAAACTTCAAGGCACAAATCTTGTAGTCTGCATAACTCTTTTACTTACTCTAGGTTGTCCAAAGCCTATCCTGAATCACTCAAACCCTTTCAAAAAACTCACGGAGCAAGTTGGTACCACGAATTCTAACCTCTAAAGTGTCAAACCAACCAATAGAAGATCGATAGCGTCTACCATATAATACCTTGAAAGGTGGCATCTCAATATGTAACAACCCGAGACTACCCCTAGTCGTTACACGGTGCTTATGACCCTAAAGGACTGTAAGATAACCTCTTTCCTGATATCTTTACCTGAACACTGCACAATATTTAAAATAAATGTGAAAACTAGCCATAAGGTGCAAAACGTCCAAACATACTCCAAAATTGAAAACTGAATTCTGATACATTTATCCGAAAAGCCTCTAGACTTTCTGAACTGTGAAGTTGATGGGACATGTCCCCAACTAACTCCATCTACTAAAAATAAGCAAAATCTGATGAAATAATAAAACAAGGTTCATCCTCGAATGAAGAGGACTCACTGCTATATCTACTGCTGCTGACTGGGACTGAACTACTGAGGGTACTCTGGATCTCATACCTCTAAACCTATGGTGTCAAATAAAACACCATAGCACAAATGCGTCAGTACGGGAATGTACCGAGTATGTACATGGGGTAAGGATAAATGCAAGGGCTCATGCATGAACAATTACTTAACTGAATAATCATGAGAGTACCGAATGAGAACACATACATGAATGCACAAACCATAACCACAATCATCACAACTCTAAATACTGAAACTCGGATACCACTTTATTGTCATATGAACTCACTACTAACACTTAGATACTGAATCACTGAATTATCTGATGCTGACAACTGAGTACTGAAGTTGAGATTAGTCTTACCTAGAGAATGATCTCAAAATCTGAGGATACTGAAACTGATTAACTAAATATACTCACATCAATGATTGAATTCTGAGCTCACTGCTCTCGACTGACTGAATCAGCGATCAACCTCTCGAATGGATGATTCCAGAATTTATTATTAATGATAAGAAAATGATCATGTCCAAATCTGACAAGAAGAATACTCAACTGAATCTGAGACTGAGATCATGCCTATCTATCGGGTAATCTCTGGATCTGATAATAAGAATACTCAACCAAGTCTGAAACTGAGATCAAGCCTATCTATCGGGTGATCTCTAGATCTGATAATGAATAACTATATATGAAACCAAGCCTACCTGACGGATGGTCCATGAGTCAATAAAACTATCTGAGTTCCTCACAGAGATAGATGACTATATCTAACAGTCTTGATTTCTGAAGATTTATATTGAAACTACAACTGTGGGAGGTAGTTACTTAACCGACATATCCCGAACCTCCACTGGTGGGGTCCAACCTATAACCCCAACTGGAAAGGTATCAATACTGTGACACGGGTAAAGAACTTTCTGGTCAAGCCTCTCTGGTGGGTGACCCTCGCAGAAAGTCAGCCTAAGGCAATATAATAGTCAAACCTCTCTCTACAGGTGACAGCCTCTACTAGCGAGTGACTCCTACATCCTGCACTGGCTACTCTCTATCGGGGAGTCAACATACCTGTCCTCACTTGGTGCTAGCTCCTACTCCTAACAGAAAGACTCTGAACTGACTCTCAATTGAGCACAAACTGAGTTATATCTGATATTGATCATGTTTCTCAAATGATCTGACTGAGTTAAGCTGAATTCACTTGGTTTCATATCTGACTGAATACTACTGAATCACGGTACCTAACTAATAATACAGAGCTTTGAATAGATTACTCGATCACTACCGAGACCAGAAATGAACACCTGAATACTACTAGATCTGAGCTAAGTACAGCGCTGAGGCTAGATTACTTGCAATACAAAGATTACAAAGATTAGTGAGATTTCTTAAGTGCTGTATCTGTCTGAGGATACAGAGTTCTATAATTCACTGAGTTCTGAGAATCATGGCCCGACTGGGATTATCGTGAAAACTGATACAGGCTCTAGACAACAGCTAAATTATCGGGTATAAATACCCCAAGACTCGACAACATAAAAGTAAAACTTAACCATTCTCGACTAGTCATGACCACGGTCATTCATTCATCATCACAATCACAAAGCATCACCTCAAGCATTTAGAAATCATAAGCATCTATTCACCATCACAGACACTAAAACATCACTTCAAGCATTTAGGAATCATAGACATGTAATAGCGTTGGGGGAACATGCTATTAGATCATACTTCATTCAACAAGGTCTTGCATCTAGTACTTCACACGTATGTTAGTCTTGGCATGTATTGGATAACACATGATTGGGGAAACTTCATACTATCACGTCACAATTTGCTCACTAAGGTATTTCAACAAACACTAGGCATGCATGGGCTTGCACACAATTAGGGGTTTCCTAATCAACATGCTATAATGGCCTTAATCCCTTCACACAAGCATTTTATCAAACATTAGGGGAGAATACTTTGCTTATTCAACCATTTTTATACTTAATTGACATGAACACATCATCTATCAAGCAACTTGAAGAGGTTTATCATGAACATCACATGACTTCCACACACTAGGACAAAGCTTGAAAACCTTGTAGACAAACATGAATCAAAACTCAATAATAGCTGGAACATCAATTTTAACTCACATGAATCATAGAATCTCATAAACATAAAATCTTTGAGTTTTAGAAAAGGGTTCTTGAGCTCCTTGGATAAAAGGGACCTAAGACTCAACATCTGCATACCTCAGAGAAACTTTTTCTTGAAAGCTCTTGGAGAGATTCTTGATTTCTTGATTTTCTTTGATTTTTCTTGAAGAAAAAGGAAGGGTTTTGATTTTGTAGAAACCCTAGTTTTTTATGTTGAAGAGAATTGAGAGAAAACAATGATATTTTGGGTGAAATGAGGCCAAATCTTATGTTAAGGAGTATATATAGGGGTTGGGAAAAGACCCTTTTGCCCTTGGAATTAAACTGAAAAATCTCAATTTTACATGCTGGCACAACGCGCCATAATTGCGCCAGCTCACTGGAAATTGGAAAACCGGGAAACTACTTGATGGATCGACGTGGTGGAAATCGCGTTGCCACCCTGGTTGCGAACTGAAAAGGCACCGCGACACGGTGGAATCGCGTTGGTGCACTGGAAATTGACAACTCTGAAACTAAGCCTTGGCGCGACACACCATAATCGTGGAGGCTCACTGGATTTTGACGATTGCCATTTTGACTGGCTCCGCGATGCACTAAAGTACCAGGTGGCACACTGTCTCACTAAAATGGCTCTAACTCTTCACCCGAGTATCGAATTTGGGCTAATTTAGTATCGACGGAAAGCTTATTCAATGCTCTACATGACAAAAGGTCGATATTAGGGAAATTCTACATGGTTCAAAATAATTCTCACTTGGGAAGACACTTCTCAACCTTTTAAGGACAGATTAACACTTCCTGAACACGCTCTAAGGCTCAGATTACGAGAGGATTTTTATGGGGTCTTACACAATACTCGAATGGTAAATGTTATTATAAGAGAACTCCGCTAAAGCCAAATGTTGATCTCATGGCCTCTAAAGTCCATAACACAAGAAGAAAGCATATCCTCTAAACCTAAATAGTCAGCTTAGATTGACATTTAGTCTGGGGGTAAAAAGTTGTGTTAAGGTCAACCTGAGTACCCAACTCCTCCTGAAATAGCTGACAGAAGCTAAACGTGAACACTAAGCCTCATTTTAAATAATAGACATGGGTACCCCATGAAGAAAAACTATCTCAGAAACATAAATATGAGCCAACCTCTCGGCCTTGAAGGAAATCTGAATAGAGCTGAAATGGGTCAATTTGGTAAACCCATCCATAATGACCTAAATACTTTCATAACCACAAAAAGCACGAGGAAACCCATTCACGAATCCTATAGTGATCCACTCCCACTTCCACATAGGCATGGGTAATATCTGAACCAACCGGTCTCTGATACTCCGTCTTCACCTACTGTCAACACAAGTAACGAGCCACAAAGTCCGCTACATCCTTCATGATACCACCCCACCAGTAATGCTGCTTCAAATCATTGTACATCTTGGTCACCCTGGATGGATAGAATATTTCAAACAATGAGCCACCTTCAAAATCAGTCTCACCCATCCACCAACTCTCGACACACAAACTCGGACTCCAATCCTCCAAACACCCTTAAAATAAAGAGATGTCACCTTAGCCTCTCCACTTAATACCATATCTCAAATTACTCTCAAACTATCATCATTAAACTGGTGAGCTCGAATTTTCTCCTTTAAAGAAGATCTAACATCAATAAATTCTAAAATACATCCAACTACCAAAATATCAAGTCTAACTAACTGGTTAGCTATAGATTGAACCTCCAAGTCTAAAGTACACTATGGATCAAGTCTAAACTCCTGATACCAGTTGACTTTTAGAAAAAGGCATCCATAACCACATTAGACTTACCTGGGTTCATAATTCTTAAGCAACTCAAGCCAAAGCCACTGTCTCATATTAAGATCTCGCTAAGTGAAGAAGTACAGAAGGCTATGATAATTTGTGAAAATCTTCCAAGGAACCCTATATAAGTAATGATGCCATAACGTCAACAAAAACAACATGACTGCCAACTCCAAATCATGGGTAGGGAAATTTCTATCTTGAAGCGTCAACTGATAAAAGGCATAAGTAATCATTTTACCCTCCTGCATCAACACCACACCTAAACCAACACCAGAAGTATCACAAAACACAGTAAAACATACACCTCTTTGGCCAACGTTAAAATAAGGATCGAAGTCAACTACTCTTTAAACTTTTAAAAGTTCTTCTCACATGCCTCCGACCACTAAAATACCATCTTTTTTCATGTCAACTTGGTTAAAAGAGCCTCAATAGATGGAAAACCCTCTATAAAGCATAAATAATAACCCGCCAAGCCCACCAAACTCCAAATCTCAGTAGGAAAGTAGGTCTAGCATAATCATGAATCACCGCTATCTTGGTTGGATCAACCATAATACCATTCTGGATCACCACATGACCTAAGAAAATGATAAAATCCAACCAAAACTCACACTTGAAAAACTTGGCATACAACTTCTCACACAGAACCTCTAAAGTAAAATCCTCAAATATTTCACATGATAGACCATATTCTTGGAATAAACCAAAATGTCATCTATAAATACAAACCTAAAGGAGTTGAGATACAATTAGAATACCTAGTTCACCAACTCCATGAATGCTGCAGGGGGTTAATCAACCTAAAATACATTATCAAGAACTCATAATGATTATATCAAGTCGAAAAAGCCATCTTCGGAACATCCAAAGCTCTAATATTCAACTAGTGATACCCAGATCTCAAATTAATCTTAGAAAACACCAAAGAACCCTAAAGCTAGTCAAAAAGAACATCAACGTGAGGAAGAGAATACTTATTCTTAATCGTTACTGTAAGACCTCATAAAAATCCTAAGTTAAATTCAGCTCCTTAAGGCTTGATAAGGAAATCCAACACTTAGAAGAATTTTTCTAAGTTTTAGAAACACTTAGTTTCATCTTATACCTTCGAACTTTGGGGATTTATTTAATGACCTTTCCGACCTCCGTTTTTAGATTTTCAAGTTGCGTTGTGATCGGGGAAGTCAAGAGTACATCTTGAGTGAGTTTTGGAATTTTTGGAATCCGTTTAGGGCGTGTTTGAATTTCAAAACAGAAGCACCATGCGATTTGCATGCGTCGCATGCTTTATAGCATGCTTCAGAAATTTTTAGTATTTCAGGGTCAACTTCAAACGATCATAACATCTTGAATATTTTGAACTGTGAGAGCTTCTATATATCGATGAAAAGATATTTGAGTTCTCTTCCCAATGCAATTAGTTTCATCTAATTTAAACATCGGAGCAAAGAGTTATGATCAATTTACTTCAACCTATCAGCCTAAAAATAACATAGGATAGCTGTGTCTTTCTCTCTTTCTCCAGGGGTATTTTAGTCTTTTGCTCATCCTATATATCTGCTCAAACACGACATTAAGCCTAATTTAGAGCAAAATATACTCCCTTTTTCTCAAATTCTCTCAAAAATTATCAAGAACAAGTAAGGGTTCAATTGGGGATTTCAAGATTTAAGCTAATTTCACTGTTAACTTTCACGGATAATCAATCTAAGGTTATGCGGAATTTAAAGAGAGAAAATTAAACAAACTTACAAATTTTATTGAAAGGTTATGAAAACATTTGATTACAAGAGAGAATGGGCTTAGAGAATTTCTAGTATGAGGAAATTTCAGAATGCCTTCTCTAGAGAATTACAAATCCTTATATAGGCGAAACTGAGAGAGGAAGTATATCTTAAGTATACAAGTGGACGGCTTAGATGCTGCCGACAGTTCTAGTGGGCTCACTGCTTTTTAAAGCTAGTCTGATGTGCTTTGCTTTTTGTAAAGCAAAAGTAGATGCTTCTTCTTGTAAAGCAAAAGTAGATGCTTCTTCTTTTTGAAAAGCAGAGATATTCTTTCATCTTCAGGAGATAAGGTGGGGTCCCTTGATTCCTATCAAGAATAGTAATTTGCCCTTTCGCAGAGATAATTCCGGTTCTTTGAACCTCTATCTCTTGAAGGGGTTGATTTCCTATTCATCATAGGGATCTAGGTAGGCCATAGCTATTCCTTTTGGATCTAGCATATCGCCATTATCCTCACTACTTCCTGTAGATGATGCTTCTCCGATTAGCTGAAGTAATCTTTCAGCGTCGGTCGAGTTTTCTTGGCTTTCTAGATCAGCCAAGGCCTTCTTTAATTTTTCCTTTAGTGCCTTCTTGCTTGCGGAAGAGCTAGAGGCAGCAGCTGCTGACTTTCCCTTTTCAGGGGTCTTAGAGGCTGTGGTCTTGGGAGTCCAGCCTTTAATCTTTATCTCTTTTGATAAATATTTGATCCTGTGTTGTTCTTCTTTTGAGAAGTTCCAGGAGATGATATATGACACTCTTTTCTTAATAAAAAATTTACACATTTGAATGTGTTCTGGTAAAGTGGAGCATCCTTCCTTAACCACGAAATCTGGGAGTCGATTAAGGAACTGCTGGGGGAGAACATCTTTAGTTCCTCCATAACAGGTCCACCATTCATAAAACCATCTAGGTATGATGGCATCTACCATGGCGGGGCAATATTTTACAAACCAAGTATGTCCTGGCCGAACGAATAGAAAATTGAACCATGCCGACTTGTAGTCGTACCAATTATAAGTTTGAGGCCTGTGTGGCATCGATAAGGCAATGGGGGTATGCAGATGATCTACAAACCAGTTGAAAGGGGTTAGTACCCGCTTGATTGTAAACTTTGAGTAGCTAATGTGATCTGGATTACGTTCATCCATTGAATGCTCTACTTCAATAGAGTCAGTATCGACCAAAATAGCTTCATAAAATCTTCTTGTTTTAAGAGGATCTTCTGTATCCACAAAATTGTTGTTTGTATATACCGGCTTTACTAGCTGGTTGAGTGGGTATCCTTCATAAGCCTTATCTAAGGTGAGAATTGGCATAATGTTGATAGTAACAAATTTAAATTCTTCCTTGCTGGGAGAAGGCGGCGTAGCTTTGGCTATGCTGGGATTTACTGCTTGAGCGAAGGTCTCTGGGGCCTTCATTGTATAACTCTGTTTGGTCTGAACCGAAGAGGAACTGGTTGATGGCTCTTTATCCAGGGGCAAGTTAGTCTTCAGATCTACCAATTTTGTAGGCATTGGTGGTGAGAGTTTCGGGAACTGTATCTCTGTCAGTGCAGAATATCTGTTTTGGAGCGGAGATTGTACCTCCGTTTTGAGTGTGGGTCTTTGGGGGACTGTTGGCCGCAATGGGTTTACGGATGCCGAAGGAGAGTCAAATGGTCTTGCCATTTTAGATTGTTCTTGCTTGGGGCTTGTCCCCAGATTGATTGGTCTCATGGCCCTGTAAAAATTCTCTTGTTAGAAAATCGGGAAGGGAGTTGTTTTCTCCTTTAATAAATTCGATTTGAAAATCAAAGCTAGATAGTAGAGCTTGCCATCTAGCAAATATTTGTTTAGAAACAAGATTTTTAACATCCTTTTGCAAAATCTCTTTGGCCGATTTACAATCAACGCGAAGAAGAAATTCCTTATTGATAAGGTCATCTTGAAATTTCGTGATACATAGCACTATAGATAAAACTTCCTTTTTAACTGTGCTATAGTTTTTCTGAGCGGTATTCCATATATCGGAAGTAAAACGAACTAATTGTTCGGGAGAGTCATCAGATATCCTTTGCTTAAGGATACCACCATAACCTAGGTCAGATGCATCGGTTTCAATAATCATGAATGCTTCAGGATTGGGGATGCCTAGACAGGGGAGATTTTGGACTAAAGATTTGATCTTTATGACAGCATTGGTTTGATCAGAACTCCATGGTACTGGATTTTTCTTAAGACGTTTATAAAGAGGTTCACAGACCTGCCTAATGTGGGGGATAAAATCAGCAACATAATTAAGGCTTCCTAAAAACCTTTGTAGTTGGGTTTTATCAGTAATTTCATTAGGAAACTTAGATGAGAATTCTATGGCTCGACAAATGGGTTTATGACTACCCTGATGCAAATCATGTCCTAGAAAACGAATGGAGGTTTGAAACAACTTCATTTTCTTAGCACTAACAACAAGGCCATTTAGTTTAACAATCTTAAAGAATGTATTAAGATGCTTAAAATGAGAATCAATGTTCTCAGAGAAAATTAGTACATCATCAATATAAACAATTGACATATAAGAATATTCATTGAAGATATTGTTCATGATATTCTGAAATTCTGAGGACGCATTCTTAAGCCCAAAAGGTAAGACATTCCATTCGTAGTGCCCAAAAGGGACGTTGAAGGCAGTCTTATATTTGTCCTTTTCAGCAATTTGAATTTGCCAGAATCCTGACTTCATATCGAATTTACTGTAAAGGTTAGCCTTATAGGTTCGTTTAAGAAGATCCCTTTTGTTAGGGATCGGATGTCGAATCCATTTTAGGACAGCATTTAAAGGCTTGTAATTGATAACCAGCCTAGGATTTCCCCGTTCTTTTTCTGCACTATTATTGACATAAAATGCAGAACAACTCCAGGGAGAGTTAGAGGGTCTAATGATACCCTTTTGAAGAAGATGGTTAATCTCTGTTTTGCAGATTTCCATTATTTCTTGATTCATTTGGATTGGTCTGGCTTTCGTAGGAATATATTTTTCATCGAAGCCAGCAATGTAGGGGAGTTCGACGAGATGTTTCTTGCGTTCCCAAAATGCATTAGGCAATTCGGAGCAAATCTCCTTTTCGAACTTTTGTTGAAGGAGTGTGATCTTGTTGACCATCTCTGGGGTTTTTAAAGTTTGCTCAATATGTTTGAGCTGAACTTCCTGTTTAAGAAAACAAATATGAGAAGATAAACGGTTTATTTTAAACACAATTTCTTCTTTGATTCGTTGCCTGTCGTTTTTAGAAAGGGGACGGAGCAAAGGGAAGTAGAGCTCGGTCCCTAAGAGGACTGAGCGGATACCATCATAGTCGCTCTGGTAGGGGCGAATTTGATTAACAAATGGTATTCCAAGAATGATATCTTCGATGATATCCTCAGAAATGACAAAATTACTAACAAGGCAAATGCCATTGTTACATATATGGGCTTTCTGAAGCTCATAAGTATTTGTCATTTTTTCTCCAGTAGCAGAGTATAGTTTAGTTTTACTCTTCTGAAGATATTTGGTAGGGATAAGGCCCTTGACAATACAGTTACTGTCAGCACCAGTGTCAAATAAAGCGACTCTGTTGAGAACAAAGTCTTGATTAATGACAATCTTTACAACGATATGCTCGTTGTAAGCTTTAATGGCAGAAATGGCCTTTCCTGAAGAGGATGGAACGTCAGACGGAATGTCAGTTCCAGGGAATGGATCTGGGTCCTTCAGATGATCCATGGGAGTTATTGGAAGATATTTGGGAGATTCAGGGGCCTTCTCAGAAGGTAAGGCTGACCTAACGACTTGTTCTGTGAGGATATTAAGCTCCACATGATCAAGTCTGGTTTTGAGATTTTTGATTTCTCCCTTTAGGTAGGTGATTTCTCCCTTTAAGTCAGAGATGGTAGGTTCTGAGGGGGACGCTTGGAACTTAGCCATAACCTTTTGCATATTGAATGGTTGAACAATAGGTTTAGCTTTTGGAGGACTTTCTTCTTGAGAAAGTAAGCGTTTGAGCTCTTGAAGATACTTGCTTCGAAGCTCATCGTCAGAAATATGTTCTATAATGTCAAACAGGATTTCCTTGGGTCTTTCGGTTATGACATTAATGGTTTTAGTTGAACAAGTACAGAAAGTGCCATTGCACTCGCAATCTTGTCCGGATTGAGACTCGTCAGACTCATAAGCGGCGTTGATGTATTCTTCGTCGCTATAGTCTTCGTCTAAGGAGGAGGATTCGGAAGCGGTTGAGGAGTCATCTTCCATAATGGAAAATAATTTTTCCTTTACTTCATCTGAAAGATCAAGTTGGTTGATCTTCTTCTTTTTGCTGGATTTGCAATCTTTCGACCTATGGCCAGATTTGCCACACGTCCAGCAAGTATCTTGGGCTTTCTTGGAAAACTTTCTTTTTGTTTTCCTGCTGGGTTTATCGGACTCTTTTTTGTGACTCCATTTAGAAAAAGGTTTTTTGAAATGTTTCTTTTTCCTTCCTTTTCTTTTTGAAGTAAGGTCTGTGAAACCATAATCACTGCAGAAGGTTCCTAGACCATACTTACCTTTATTCTTAAGCTGTTGTTTAAGCTTAAGGTCAGTACACAGGTCTATTCCAGTGGCTGTGATGAAGCTCACAATGTCACCGTAAGTAAGCCTGTTGTAAGGAATTTGACCATCGAATCTGGTCTTGATGTTTGTTCTGACTTTGTCAGCGAAGAGAGGAGGAAGACCGCTGATAAATCGTTCTTTCCAGAAGTCATTATTGCAGTCAGGTCTGATCAGGACTTTGACTAGGAAGGTATCTTTGTACCATCTAAAGTCTGCTAGATTTTTACAGCGAAGGTTATTCAAGATTTCTAGACTTCTATCTTGGAAAAGTTTGGGCTCTCCCACGAAGTGTCTAGCTATATGGTAGAGAAGGGTAGCGCAAGCATCTTCTTGTGCTTCCTGCACCGTGGTTTCTCTATCGTTTTCAACTTTCACCTTTTGTACGGTAGTTGTAGAATTGTAAATGAGGTCCTTTTCCTCTTCGGAGACGTAGTTGTCCCACCAATGTTTAATCATACCGGTAAAACCCGAGACTATCATGGTGGCAGCTCCTTTGTCAGAGGAACCTTTAATCTTGTAGGCGGTAATTGATACAGCCATTTCATGGAGCTTATTGTAGATCTGGTGTTCTGCAAGACCGTCAATATTCCATTCATTAATACCCCTTCCATCGTGGTTGCAGGTGGAAAGGTAGGGATGTTCCTCGTATTGGACATCAGGAGGAGAGGGTTTTTTGTAATAGTTCTTTTTGAGACTATATCTGTCATGCGTAAGTTTGGAGAGAGAGTTCTTTTGAGAACTGGATTCTCCTTGTTGGGATATTTTAAACTTAGCAAGTTTAACATTGATGTTTTCCAAAATCTGTTCTGAGATTTTGAAATCGTCATTGAGGTCAGGAAACTTTTCCTTTTGGAATTCGGGCACCTTGAAGATAGGGTTTGAGAGAGGTTTAGAGCCGGGAGTGCTCTTGACAGGTAAGGGAGCTGGAAGAGTAGTTCTCTTAGTATCTTCGATTTGTTGAGATATGGTATGGAGAACTTGATTAGTATAATTGTTCTGCTCAATTATTCTATCAAGATCTCTGCACTGAGGAGTCATGGATCCTCTGTCAGATTTAGTCTTGAAAGGTGAAGCCTTGATGACTTCATTGGAATAAGGAATATTTAGGCCTTCAAGAGGAGGGGTTGTTGACTCAATAACCGTATTTCGTTGGGTGTACCATCTGGTAACCATAACGTTGAGTGGTTCAACTTGGTTTTCTATCTTTCCAGTTTTCTCTAACCAGAAGAAGAATTCCATATCACATCGGAGTCTTTTCATGTCGGCTATCCATAGCCTTCCTAACTCCTTTTGTTGCTCGCTGGAATAGGTACTAAGGTACCATTTCCGCTTAAGGGTGTCCTTTGGATGATTCCATCGGACTTTCAATGATGCGAGATCTGGAGAATATTCTTCATTATCATTTTTGATAATGAGAAGACTAGGGTCAGTTCTGACCTTTTGAAGAGGGGGAGCCATTTCGGAGGCGGTAGGGCTTCCTGGCTCGTAAAGGTTTTCGGGTTCAGGAACCCTGGTATGCTGTTGATAATAGACTTTGGGTACCGGACCAGAGAAGTCAACTCCTCTAATCTTTCCCTTGTCATCAGGTTCATTTTCGTCACTTCCCTCCCGGGGTTTGGAAGTTGAGGCACGAGTAGAAATAGATCGACGAAACGACGAGTGCCGAGACGAGTCTAACCCGAGGAATTTTAAATCTATAGATCCGTCAGGGTGTTGGATCACCCGTTCGATCTGAGATTTTTCGGAGTAAATCCGAACAGGTTGGGTGATAGCCTCAAAATGCCAATCATTGCATCGGAGAATATCATCCCAAACAAGAGCCTTTGGAACAAAGACTGTGCTACGGTTTTTGTTTGCTTCCATTAGGGTGGTTACCCCTTTAGGGCTCGTAAATCTAGCTTTAGGTGCTAGAGTAGTTCCCATGAGACGATAATATACACGGTATATAATCGCTATTTCTCTGGTATTCTCCTTACTATTCATGTTTTTTGTTTTAACATTCAGTGTTAAAACATCCATGATGTTAGGATCATTAATATCCACAGAGAAATTGGGATAACAGTTGAAGTATACCGGGCCATCGGCGAGGTTACTTTGAATTACTCCTAAGAGTGAGTCGTCAAAATTTAAGAGACGAGCATCTCTTAGGATAGCACAGACAGGGATATCTAGTCCTTGTCGGAATAGTGGCTTAATAGCAACTTGAACAAGTCCAACATGCAGATAATTAAATTGATTTTTAAATCTATTAATATCTAGCTCGTTGACGTCCCTTGATTCCTATCAAGAATAGTAATTTGCCCTTTCGCAGAGATAATTGGAGGACTTTCTTCTTGAGAAAGTAAGCGTTTGAGCTCTTGAAGATACTTGCTTCGAAGCTCATCGTCTAGTAATATGTTCTTATATGAACATAGTTTTGCTCATGCTCTAGACAGATTATATGTTTAGCTGCTCATGCTAAACATACAATCTGCCATCATGGCTTTGTTGACTTCTCTGGTCCGGTACCCAAAGTCTATTATCAGGGGCCTTCTCAGAAGGTAAGGCTAGATATTTGGGAGATTCAGGAGTAATTCAAAGTAACCTCGCCGATGGCCCGGTATACTTCAACTGTTATCCCAATTTCTCTGTGGATATTAATGATCCTAACATCATGGATGTTTTAACGCTGAATGTTAAAACAAAAAACATGAATAGTAAGGAGAATACCAGAGAAATAGCGATTATATACCGTGTATATTATCGCCTCATGGGAACTACTCTAGCACCTAAAGCTAGATTTACGAGCCCGAACTGACATTCCGTCTGACGTTCCATCCTCTTCAGGAAAGGCCATTTCTGCCATTAAAGCTTACAGCGAGCATATCGTTGTAAAGATTGTCATTAATCAAGACTTTGTTCTGGGGTAACCACCCTAATGGAAGCAAACAAAGACCGTAGCACAGTCTTTGTTCCAAAGGCTCTACACTCTCGTAGGATGAGGACTCACTTTTAATTACTGCTGCTGGCTGACTCTAAAATTGGTAAGGAAGCTTTGGATCCCGTGCGTCGAAACCTATGGTATAAGACACCATAGCGCGAGAAAAGTATGCGTAAGTACTTTGAATATACTGGTATGCAAGTGAGGTAGGCTGAATGCATGGGGTTCATATGTATGAACAATACTAACTAACATAAACGTGAGAATACATGCATGAATACATAATAACTGTAACTAAAACTGTACTAGTACTGGATACTGAATTCTGTGTACTGATTTACTGACATCTGAGTTTACTGAATAAAGAGGAACTGATGTTATATTACTGATAAAGAAAATGACTATTTCTGATAGTTCTGATTATGAAAAACTGATCGGATTAACCATATATAACAGTCCTAAAACTGAGTTCGTGATAACAAGACTACTGAGTATGAATACTGATGACATGTATTTACTGATAATATATCATGACTGATAACTAAATTCTAATAACTGATATATCTTATAACATGAGTTCTGATAACTGATAGCATGAATGACTGTATCTAACAGTCCTGAATCTGATGGAACTAGCTGAGTTCCGTACTGTATCTGAGTTGACTGTATCTGTCAGTCCTGATATCCTGAAGAACTATCTGAGTTCTTTTACTGAGACTGATACTGAAACTGTGGGAAGTAGTTATCTAACCGACATGCCCCAAATACGCTATAATAGCTAAGTTGGGGTCCAATCTTTGTCCTGATTAGAAGGGTGTCAATACCGCGCCATTAGTAAGGACAAGCTGTGAGTGACCCTCATCTGGTAGGTACTCTAATGAGAACGGTGGGAACCCTCATCTAATAGGTTAAGCCACCTCATCTACCCTCAACTGACAGGTATTGATGTCTCAACCTATGCTGGCTACATAGTTCTGGAATGCAAGAACTGCTTCTAAGAATCACACTCTTTACTGGCAGGTGAGTTCCCGTCCTTGGGTTCGCTCGGTGCTGAATCCTACTCCCAACGGAATGACACTGAACTAATTATACTAAACTGATTTCCTAGTTCATACTAGAATTAACTGAACTATTATTAATTGTTCTATTTAACTGAACTGAAGATGGACTGAGTTTATTGAGTTCTGATGACTAGTGGAACACTACTGAATTCTGTTAACAGACTAAATACAACTGAGTTCTGTTAGCTGACTGAGTTTACTGATGTCTGAACTGAATACTGAACTAAACTGTACTGATACTGAGATTTACTGAATTTCATAGACTGATGAAATATTACTGAGATTACGTAGATTACTGAGTATTGAGTAAAACTGAACTGATACTGCCTTTACATGAGTTTTCCTGAGTCATGAGACTGACTGAAGTCTACTGAATAGGGCTTGACTGAGAGTATCGTGAAAACATGACATGGCTCTAGGCACTCAGCTATATTTTTCGGGTACAAGTACCCCCAGGACTCGATGGAAGGAAACTGACACATCATGAAAATTCTTGATCATAGGACTAAAGTCCACAATTCATAATACCATAATACCCTGAAATACTGAAAATTTCTGGAGCATGCTATAGAGCATGCAACGCATGCAAATCGCATGGTGCTTCTGTTTTGAAATCCAAACATGCCCTAAATGGATTCTAAAAATTCTGAAACTCACTCGAGATGTACTCTTGACTTCCCCGATCACAACGCAACTTGAAAATCTAAAAATGAAGGTCGAAAAGGTCGTTAAATAAATCCCCAAAGTTCGGAGGTATAAGATGAAACTAAGTGTTTCTAACACTTAGAAAAATTCTTCTAAGTGTTGGATTTTCTTATCAAGCCTTAAGGATCTGAATTTGACTTAGGATTTTTACGGGGTCTTACAGTAACGATTAAGAACAAGTATTCTTTTCCTCACATTGATGTTATTTTTGACTAGATTTAGGGTTCTTTGGTGTTTTCTATGATTAATTTGAGATCTAGATATCACTAGTTGAAGATTAGAGCTTTGGATGTTCCGAAGATGGCTTTTCCGACTTGATATGATCATTATGAGTTCTTGATAATGTATTTTGGGTTGATTAACCCCATGCAGCATTTATGGAGTTGGTGAACCAAGTATTTCAATTGTATCTCAACTCCTTTATGCTTGTATTTATAGATGACATTTTGGTTTATTCCAAGAATATGGTCTATCATGTGAAATATTTGAGGATTTTACTTTAGAGGTTCTGTGTGAGAAGTTGTATGCTAAGTTTGTCAAGCGTGAGTTTTGGTTGGATTCTATCATTTTCTTAGGTCATGTGGTGATCCAGAATGGTATTATGGTTGATCCAACCAAGATAGCGATGATTCATGATTATGCTAGACCTACTTTCCTACTGAGATTTGGAGTTTGGTGGGCTTGGCGGGTTATTATTTATGCTTTATAGAGGGTTTTTCATCTATTGAGGCTCTTTTAACCAAGTTGACATGAAAAAAAATGGTATTTCAGTGGTCGGAGGCATGTGAGAAGAACTTTTAAAAGTTCAAAGAGTAGTTGACTTCGATCCTTATTTTAACATTGGCCAAAGAGATGTGTGTTTACTGTGTTTTGTGATACTTCTGGTGTTGGTTTAGGTGTGGTGTTGATGCAGGAGGGTAAAGTGATTACTTATGCCTTTTATCAGTTGACGCTTCAAGATAGAAATTTCCCTACCCATGATTTGGAGTTAGCAGTCATGTTGTTTTTGTTGAAGTTATGGCATCATTACTTATATAGGGTTCCTTGGGAGATTTTCACAAATTATCATAGCCTTCTGTACTTCTTCACTTAGCGAGATCTTAATATGAGACAGTGGCGTTGGCTTGAGTTGCTTAAGGATTATGAACCCAGGTAAGGCTAATGTGGTTGTGGATGCCTTTTTCTAAAAGTCAACTGGTATCGGGAGTTTAGACTTGATATCCTATGTTCAAGCACAAATTTGTGATTTTAAGAATCAAAAGTGACGTGTTTCCATGACACATCAATAATACACAATCTCGTAAAGAAGTGCAGATTATAGCCTACTTGGTAGCCGAACCACAGTCTCAAACCCTCCATAACTTCTCATATCCACTCCTAAATCTCTATTTGTTGTTGTGCTGTTAAATTCATAGTCTACATATTAATACAAGTAAAACAAAACTCACATTACAATATAAAACTCTAGGCCAAGAATCGAGTTAAAAATAGCTCTATGGGACCCACGTACAGCATTCAGAAAGTGAATCCGTCATTAGGTCCTTCGAAGGATAAGGAATATGTACGTAATATTTGAGTGCAAATGGATCATAAATTAAGGTTCAAAACAGCCTCATAAGTTCAAGAAATCAAGAATTGTATCCTACGAATTTATAAGGAAAAATGATGAATTGATGGGAAAAAAATAAAAAATGATCAACAGGCATTGATTAACTTACCTTATCCTCAATGGACAATTTCACATAGTTTCCCACACTCCAAGCTCCAAGAACACTCGAAATCTCAAGAACAATAATAGCGAATTAAATCAAAATGAAATTGGGAACTTATAGGTTTAGAATGCAAAGACAATCAAAGCACAAGAATTAATGACCCTAGGCTCCCAATTGATAATCCCTACTGATAAAATAAATCAGAATAAGCTCTAGTAGAGGTTTGAATACATAGTATATAACATATAACAGTGGCCGTTTAAGCAGCAGCCAAATGACTGTTTAAGCGACCCACCGGGAAGCTGGCGAGCCTTCGCTTATGCAGTGCTTTAGCTGCTAAAGCAGTTCTCGCTTAAATGATGCCTAGTTGTTAAAGCGGCTACTGCTTAAGCGGCTGCACCAATAACCTGGCACTAGTAATTTTTGCTATGACTCTGATAGGATGCTCAAAATTCATTTGGAACCTTGTGAACACAAATGGACTATGCTACCAACCAAAATTGTCATTCCAAACTAAGTAGAACCATTAAAATTTCCACTAGAGATTATTTTGATAAAATGTGGGTCCCACACCCGCAGTTTTATTTTTACCAAAATTCACCCAGTAGCCCAAATCAAGTTTGTAAGCCTCGGGACCCAAACCAAAGGTATCCCTAACTTAAAATCCACATTTCAAAGCTAACAGAAGTGTCAAAACTTTCATCGAGGCTTGCTGATGGATGAGGGCATGGAGGGCCAAAAGTTTTCGTCTTAGCTTTTGGAAGCTTAGTGGGAGCTCAGATGACATCAGAACCAACGAATTAAGGGAAAGGGAAAATCCTAGGCGAAACGATGGAGGAAAGTGTGGGTTCATTGACAGTGGCAAAATCGGCAACATTGAATGAAAATCTGACCACACACCCTACTTTTGTTGGCAATCGAGCTGCTCTACTTGCTCAATTGGATCATAATAAACTGACTACTGATTAAACAGTGTATAGAAATCTAGGCAAACAACCAGTTCCAACAAAGGCAATAGAAGAACTAGTAGAAATTCGAGAGCTACGCAATCGTGGAATAACCTATTCACTAAGAACATGGTTGCCACAAATGGTATGAAACTGAACTATATTCCTCCCCAAATTGTTGATGGTAAATCTGTAGTTCAATTGGATAAAGTAGAATTTGAGAAAGAGGTTGAAAAATGGCATAGCGCGTTGATAGCATATTTTATTAGAGAAACTTCTGGGTATAATATGATGAGAAGATATATTCAACAGAATTTGTCTAATGTCGTAGATCCTAATTTATTTCACCTTGACGAAGGGTACTATGTCGTCAAATTTTAGACTATTGTGGATATGCATAATGTGTTTTATTTAGGACCGTATACCATCAATAAAAAAAACAATTATTCTTAAACCATGGACTCATGATTTTGATTTTAGCAAAGAATATCCTGCAGAGATCCAATATGGGTGAAATTCTCAAAACTACCTATGTCTTGTTGGAGTTCTGATTCTTTAAGCGGATTTGCAAGTGCAATCGGAATCCCAGTCTATGCAGATGAATGGACCGCAAAGAAAAGTCGAATATCTTTTGCAAGGATGCTCATCGAGGTAAATGTTACTAAAGAATTTCCTGAGGCAATTGTGGTACGAGATCCTTTTGGAAAATAATTTAATCAACGGGTGGAATATGACTGGAAACCAAAGCTTTGTGTCAAGTGCCAGATCGTGCATAGGTGCAATGTAACAACACCACCGGCGGGGGAAACTTCTAAAAAGTGACTCAGGAATGGAGATTTAAGGGAATTGTGCTACTAGAGGTATATCATTAGACTCAAAAATCAGAGATACAACAAGTTTAAAAACTAGTAACTGACAAACCTAGTTCTTATAAAGATGGAGCAAATCAACTAAGGATAGCATCTGAAGATGGAACAAAAGGTAGCACTTCTGGACAAACAAGCCTGGTGCTCAACCATACAAATTTTCCAATACTGTCAAGCATCCAGAAGCCTAAACTAATAACCTATCTTTGGCCACAGACAGAGGAGGTGGCATGGTGAA
Source organism: Capsicum baccatum var. pendulum (assembly GCA_030864225.1). Taxonomy (NCBI): domain Eukaryota; kingdom Viridiplantae; phylum Streptophyta; class Magnoliopsida; order Solanales; family Solanaceae; genus Capsicum; species Capsicum baccatum. The sequence continues at coordinate 234,456,919 of CM061560.1, read as the reverse complement.
ATCTGAATACATTGGTTATTTTAGAATATAAGAGGTGTAAATAAGAGATATAAAAAAGGAGATTAGGAACTATATGATTAGCAATAAAATAAAATTTGTAGGTATTATTGAAACAAGAGTGAATCAGCATAATTGTAAGAGAATACACCACAACATCATAACTAATTAGGGTCTACATACAAACTACCAAGCTGCAAATAATGGATGAATTTCGATTACATGGGAACCGGTCAGTCTATACAAACTACCAAGCTACAAATAATGGATGAATTTAGATGACATGGGAACCGGTCAGTCTATACAGTACACTTACTAGGGGATGATCCACAAACTATACATAGTGAGGTGGTTGGTAGATTTGAAAATTAAACTTTTTGTTGACAGTTATGTATGGGCTTAATACCGTGGATAAAAGAAGAGCATTTGGGACACCTTACAATCGGCCACAAAAGGGGGTTACTAAGCCATGGCTACTGTATGGAGATTTTAATGCAGTACTTTTATCCTCAAGACAGAAGTCTAGGTAACCCTATCTCCTATTATGATATTAAAGATTTTGTGGAGTGTGTGCATGATTTATATCTCTTAGAGCTGAATTAAAGGAGCAATTACTATACTTGGACAAATCAACAACACAGAGTTGATAGAGTTTGTAGTAAAATTGATAGAGCATTGGGAAATCAAGAATGAAAGCTTAGCCAGGACACGTATGTATTGAATATCCCCTTCCAAACATTTCTGATCATTTACTTATGATTCTAGCTATAGAAGATATGCACGTTAACCCTAAGGTTCCCTTCAGGTTCTTTAATGTATGGGTAGAACATAGCCAGTTCGTGGAGTTAGTACAGGGAGTATGGAAGCAACATCAGTCAACTGATTACATGAGAAACATGTGGAGAAAGCAACAGGAACTGAAACTTGCACTGAAAAGGCTCAGCACAAAAGAATTTAAAGGCATAATATCAGAAGAACATCAATGCTAGACAAGAATTACAGCTTATTCAAGAACAACAAAGGAATAAGTTTACTGATAATTTGTTAGATGAGGAAAAGGGTGTCATTCTCAAAATAGAAAAGTGGTCCAACATAGAAGAGAGTGTGCTCAAGAAAAACTCTAGAGCCAATGGATCAAGCTAGGTGATACTAATTTTAAATATTTTTCTGCAGCAATTAAGGAGAGGATACACAGAAAATAGATCATGCAAATTTACACTCAAGCAGGAGTTAAATTGATAGGTAGGAAACAAAATCAGACAAAAAATAATGCAATTGTACAAGAATTTGATGGGATCCACAAAGACTAATCTTCCAGTAGTAAATATAGTAGTCATGAGAAATGGGGTCATATTAACAAAACAACAACAAATTGACCTATGTGTTGAGGTATCTGAGAAAGAAATCTATAGTGGGTTGTGCTCTACTGGTGAAGATAAAGCTCCGGGGGTGGATGGTTTCAATGCTTGCTTTTATCGAAAGGCATGGCCTGTGGTTAAAGATGACATGGTTAAAGAAGTTCAACAATTCTTTCTCATAGGTAAACAATTTAAATCTTTTAACTGTACATCAATTATGTTGCTGCTCGAGACTGTTAACCCTTCTACAATTAAAGATTTTCGACTAATAGCATGTTGCACTGTGATTTACGAAGTAATAGCCAAAGTACTATCAACTAGAATGCAAATGATTATGGCCTTTATTATAAGTCAAGCCCAATCTGGTTTTATTTCAGGTAGAACGATATTGGATAGTATCATATTATCACAGGAGTTAGTCAAAGGCTACACTAGAAAGCATGTATCTCCCAGGTGCATGCTAAAAATTGATCTCCAAAAAGCCTACGACTTTGTAGAGTAGGGTTATTTGGAACACATGATGAGTTGCTTGGATTTTTCGGCCCAATTTATTGTATGGATTATGGAATGTGTAAAAACAGTCCATTATTCAATTTTAGTTAATGGAGAACCTTCTCCTCTTTTTGTTGCCAAGAAGGATTTTCACCAAGGTGATCCTATCTAACCATTCTTATTTTCCATTTCAATGGAGTATTTGAGTAGATTTCTTGACGGACTTGGCTCCGACAAGAGGTTCAAATTTCATGCTAAATGCAGGAAACTAAGAATTACTCATATGTGTTTTGCAGATGATCTGTTGCTTTTTTCTAGAGGAGATTATGATTCTTTGAATGCTTTATTCCAGTGTTTCCAAATGTTTTCATCTGCTTCGGGACTACATGCTAACATGGGAAAGAACAATGTTTATTTTGGGGGTGTACTACCTGTAGACAAGGAAAACATTATCAACCATCTTGAGTTCACAGTAGGTGAACTACCTTTCAAATACTTGGGTATTCCTTAATCCATCAAGCAGTTCTCTCTGGTTTAATGGATTCCTCTAATTGATAAGATTGTGGAAAAAATTACTTTTTGGACTGCCAAGAAACTATCTTGTGCAGGAAGAGTACAATTTGTACAATCAGTTCTATTTGGAGTGTAGGCCTACTGGGCTCAGTTATTTGTAATTCCAGCCAAGGTGTGGAAAGCAATTGACGCCTATTGTAGATCTTATGTGTTGCCAAGCAAAAAAATAATTAGTAAAAAAGCCTTGGTTGCATAGGACAGAGTATGTTTGCCTAAAACAGCAGGAGGGCTAAATCTTATCAATATTCATGTGTGGAACAGAGCTGCAATTGCAAAATCATGTTGGGACTTAGCACACAAACAGGACAAATTATGGATAAAATGGATCCATGTATTTTATATGAAGGGACACAACTTCTATTCAACTATTATACCTCAGTGAGCATCGTGTCTGGTGTGAAAGTTACTGGAAATTAGAGAATTAATACAACATTTGCAAGTTAATACAACAGCTAGCCAAAGCATTGTTCAGCAAATTTATCTGCAACTGATAAAAGAGAGACCCCGAGTGCCTTCGAAAAATATTGTATTTCTTAGTGTAGCTAGACCCAAAGCTCAATTTTTCCTATGGTTACATTTGCAAGGTAAAACGCTCACAGCTGACAGGCTAAGTAGGCGGGGTGATACAAGTGAATCCTTTGTGTGATTTGTGTAAAACTCATAACGAGTCCAGAGAGCATCTTTTCGTCTATTGCCCTTACTCTTTGCGAATCTGGAACAAGTTATTACACTGGACAAAAAGACACAATTTGTTACTGTCGATTGGAATCAACATATTGAATGGGTCATAAATAGTGCTAAAGGGAAATCGCAAACAGCGCAGTTCTTCAAATTGGTGTATAATGAAGCTTTTTATGCCATTTGGCTTGAGCGGAATCAAAGGAGTTTTTAAGAGAAGTGTCAGGATTGATATAGTGTAGCCAGAAGTGTTGTTGTTATGTGAAATATGAGAGCCTCTAGGAATATCAGGAACTATGTTCACCAGCTCTTGTTTTAATTTCTGCATTAGAATACAGGTTAGGCCTGTAGTAGTATTTTCTAATTTGAGAGATAGTCCGATTGAGGTGATTGGTTATTGCTTTGTAATGTTTCACTTAGTTATTAATATAATCATTAAGTTACCAAAAAAAATTCCAAAACTGAGAAATGATTCTAAAAGCCAAATGAACTTTTCTAGAATCGAACCGATGGCCCGGCAAGTCATAAATGACCTTTAGCTGCTATGAGAAAATGCGAAATCCAGAAAACATGTGGAATGGAGAAAATGACCTAGAGGGTCATTACAAAATATTGTATTTACTAATATGAAAATTTAAGTAGTTTAATTTAAAGTTCTAAATATTTTCCTATTGAAGAATAGAAAGTCTTTGTTTCATTTTAACAAAATTTTTGTATTTTCTTTTTTATTTTTCAGCAAACTTTAATATTGTCTAAATTAATTAAAATAAAATCATAACATTTCGTATAAAAAATTTATGGGGCCTATATAGGCTTTGTCATATCTCCTAGTTCCAGCAGAACCATTCTGCTTGATTTTACCTCTTCTTTTGTTAACCTTCCTCCTTGCTTTCCAAAGAAACTCCTCCTATTTGCGTAGCTAAGCTTCTTGACCAGCTAGAAGATTTTCAAACTCAACAATTGATTGTTGCTTCTGCCATCCTTGCATAGCAACAATAAGGCCTCGATACTCAGGTCTCAAACCATGAAGAATTATTCGCTTTAATTTTTTCAGTGGTTTCCACTAGATCTAGATTAGAAATTTAACGGCAAAATATCTTCGCCTTGTTGAAGTATTGAACAATTGTCATATGACGATGTGCCATCGACAATAGCTCGCTTTCCAGAAGTTGGAGCCTCGTGTCATTCTTATTTGTGAAGAGAGTCGTAAACGTGTCCCATGCTTCTTTACGAGTCTTGACATCTAAAATATGCTCCAATTAGACATCGTCTTCAACTGTTGTCTTCAAAGTAAACACTGCTTTGTCTGCCTTTATGTTACACTTTCTAAACGTATTAGTTGCATCTTCTGTCCGTGGTTGTACAAACCTCGCTTTCATCGACGAGCTGCCATAAGTCTTGCCCCTACATATAAGACATCATACACGTGGACCATCACTCTCATCAAATAGTTATGATCTTTTATCAGCGCTGATATCATATTGTTGAACAAAATTGAAGGTGATAATTTATTTCAATAAATAACATATATAGCTGTAAAAAGAAAATACAGCGCTGCCGCGCAACAACTAGTTATAATGGCGGGTATTTATCGGATAAGCTCGTGATAACTACTTTCATGACTCTTGCCCATTTCAGCCATTACATGACTAAAATCGTGGGCATTAAATGAAATTGAATGGCAGTCCGGATATCATAGAACCAAGCTATCTGTCTGAGTTACTATCTGTCCAAGCCCTTTGAATCTCTTCAGACGGATCGTCTCGAGCCTTGTCCCTACATGAATGAAATAGGTGTTGAAGCCAATTTTAGTTAATCAAACAAGTATTTGATTTGGCTATCATTGACTGGCTCGATAATTGACTACAATTTCATTTATGCTTGTCACGTGCCTAATCAAATAGTCTTTACTTTCTACAGTATAACCTCGATAAATTAATATTGTTGGAACCGTCAAATTTTATTAATTTAGCGAGGTATTAATTAATCGTATAAATTAATAATTATTAATTTATAAATTATATACTTTTTGGATCCATATTATGAATGTACCTAGGTGTACGTGAAAACTAATTTCTACATTGACTATTAATTATGCATACTTAACCAAATTCATGTATTTTTGCTGATACATTTTCGATATTCTATGTATATCTTAATAAAATATATAAATCTACTTAATTATTAATGTAGTTACATGCTACATTCATTAAAATGTATAAATCCACTCAATTATTAATGTAGTTACACGTACATACATTAACTAAGTTACTATATAAATAGATGTATTATGCAAGTCTTCAAATCAAAAAACAAAAAAAATGGCTTCTCATCTCAAAGGTGTTAAAAAATCAACCATGACTAATGGTATACGTAGAGAACTGTGTGAGTATAAACAACAAAATCTAGCATGCACTCAAAAGCAATTGCAATAATGGGTGTTAGAGAAGTTTAATTTGCAAGTGAGTCAAGCCACAATATCAAACACGATCAAGAGGTCAGCAAAGTATCTATCAGCAGCCGACATTCCAAAAGATGAGGCTAAAAGACATAAAGCTGCCAAATTTCCAGAATTAGAGAAGGCTCTGTTCGAGTGGTTTATTCATTACCAAGAGCGTGTTAATATGAATGGGGAACTAATTGTAACGAAGGGAAAAGAGCTTCTAAAAAAGATGTATCCCATCGATACACCTGATTTTCATTTTTCTCAAGACTGGCTAGAGCGTTTCAAATCAAGACGCGGTATCAAGCAATATCGTCGTTTTGGAGAAAGTGGATCAGTTAATATGGAGGCCATGGAGAGCAATTTACAATCAATCAGAGAGAAACTTGATCAGTTTGCTAAGAAAGATGTTTTCAATATGGATGAAACTGGATTGTTCTTTAGGCTACAACCAGATCATTCTCTTGCAACGAAGCAACTTGAAGGTAAGAAACAAGATAAAGAAAGACTTACAGTTGTTATTTGCTGTAATGAGGATGGTTTTGAGAAAATTCCTTTATGGATCATTGGGAAGTATTTAAAACCACGTTGTTTCAAGAATGTGAATTTGGGAAGCATGGATTGTGAATATCGAGCCAATAAAAGAGCATGGATGACTGGGATTCTATTCCAAGAATATGTTCAACAACTTGATGCAAAAATGGACGGTAGAAAAATTCTTTTAATTGTTGATAATTGTCCTGCTCATCCAAAAAATGTCGAAGGTTTGAGAAATGTTGAATTATTTTTTTTACCACCTAACACAACATCAAAGATTCAGCCTTGTGATGCAGGGATCATAAGAGCTTTTAAGATGCATTATCGTAGGCGATTTTATCGAAATCTTTTGGAGGGTTATGAAATTGGGATCTCAAATCCAGAAAAGATTAATGTTTTAGGTGCAATGAATCTTGCAATCTCGGCATAGAAAATGGATGTCAACTCAAGTACAATTGCAAATTGTTTTAAGCATTGTAAACTTAGGTTGTTAGATGATGAATCCTCGAAAAATCAAGAACAGTTGAATAATGATGGCTTACAACAATTGCAGAATCTAATCAATGGATTGAAGTATCGAAATGCAATGAATGCTGAAGATGTTTTGAATTATCCGGGAGAAAATGATACGAGTTTTGAGCTACCTACGGATGAACAAATAATTGAGAGTCTTATGGAAACACATAAAGAAGATGAAGTGGAAGATGATAGTGTGGAATTAGAACAAGTTTCGCGCAAAGATGCTCTGAAAGCAACAATTACCTTACATCACTTCCTTTTGCAATATGAGAAGACTACACCTGATATTCTTAATGCAGTAAGAAGGGTTAGAGATGAGATTCAAGGTGATATTGATTTCAAGAAGAAACAAACAACATTAGATTCATATTTTCAGAAACCTGTTTAGTTTACTTATGTATTATGTATTAAATATTTTGATACAGATGAATTATTAATTTATATATCAAATGGGACCTATATGAATTTTTTTTTTTGTATTATCTTATAAATTTAGCGAATTATTAATTTACCACGTTGATCCCGACTCGGGACCGAAGAAAATTATTATTTTAACGAAATTATTAATTTATCGAGTATTAATTTATCGAGGTTATACTGTATGTATCTTCAGCAATGCATCAATTGCCCTAATAAGATCGATGTTACCCCGTCATAGAATTAGAGCATGTTATTTCAAATTGGTTTTACTGGAGATTTTCTATTTAAAATTAGTAGAAACATCTAGATAAATATTCATCAAGATAACAATTTAACATTTTAACTATACTACATTTTTATTTTTAACAGTTTGTTTAAAATAGCAATATTATTATAAGGCTCATTTGATAAATGAAATAAATTAAAAAAAAAAAAAAAAAGAGTTGTCCATCAATCCAACAGCCTAAATCTTGTACAAAAAGGTTATATCTTTTATTAGGATAATAGCTGAAATCAATCATAACATCCTAGTGATGTATTAATTAAGCTTGTTACTATAGTTATATTTATTCATTACTTCATGCGTCAAACACCGCATGCAAAAAGTTGTACTTTCTATATTCAAGTCAATATTTTTTCTTTATTCAAATAAGGTCAAATCTCGTGACAGAAACAATATTTGTTTGAAAATTCAACAGTTGTTTAGTGAGATATTGTTATATATGTATATTAATGTTTGATGTTTACATCTTGTCTAATGTTAAAAATAAAAATATGTAAAAGAAAAAATTAGTCTAATAATTTTGTGTACCAATAATTTGAAGGAATATATCTGTTGATCAATTTAACCAAACAATAGACAAAGTATGAATGTTCCTTTTAGATATTTGTACTTGACATTACTATAATAAATATTTTAATATTTTATTTTTATATATAATACTTTTCTTAAAAAATATCATCACACAATAATAGGGGTAATTTCCCCAAAGAATCACCATTATACTAAATGTAAATGACAGTGTTATTAGGCAAGTTTGCCAAATACACACTTTCAAAATTTTCTTTCCAATTTAGACACGTCTTGAAAATTTGTCAATAACCACTTTTTATGATGTCATCATCTCTTCTTTCCAAGTTAACAAATTCAGCACATAAATTTCTAATAATACATTTTAGCCCCCTCTTTCATTCACAATTATATTTAAAATATCTTTTCAAAAATAATTTTTATAAAAAAACTCCAAAAGCTTAAAATAGAAGCTCCATTTTCCTCCAAAATTCTCTGATTCAGGAACGATTCCAGCGATTTTTTCAGCGATCAGCTTAAAATCAGTCCACAAACATCATAATCTTGTCCATTACATCCATTGTTACCCCATTTGTTTGTTATCTTCTCAAACACACTTTTCATCATTGTTAAAAAGTTTTCAAATCACTCACATTACTCAAAACCTCTTTAGAAAGTACATTACAATAGCTCAGGCGACTCCAACTCCGTTCCTCTACTCCATAAATTCAACGATCGTTGATTAGAAGCAATATTTGTAATTTCACTATTTTGTACGGATATCTGCACAGTCATCAACCGTTTATATACCCGACATATACCAGTAGCATAATCGAGGATCGACTAAAGCTTAATTCTAGGATGTCTATTGCAGAGTTTGTTCTGATTTCTGGTGATTTCTTGGGAGAATGGGAGGAGACTACCAAATGTTGGAAATGGAAATCTTTTAATAAGGTGACATTGCCCATTGTGGTTTGCTACAACAGTTGTTGCAACAGTTCATACGATGACTTAGTTGCAAGCGTAATGGAGAGCGGAGATTTAGATTGCGAGTTGAGTGACATGGTGATTAGTTATCTAATAAACTCGAGGGAAAAGGTGTATCCTACAATCATAAATAATGACAGACGTATGTCATTGTACATGATGGATGTTGGTGTTAATGGTTTTAGGCCTATTTTAAGAATAAATGTAGTTGAGAGGTCCTTTGAAGAACCGTTGAATTCATCACCACCCCCACATCGGCACCCGAAAGTCAACGACGATTTGAATGATTACAAGAATGATGGCGATCATCTAATGAATATGAAAGATGATTTTATGGATATGGAATATAATTCATCGGACTCGCAAGATTTTGAAGAGGATTGTGGAATGGGATCACAACCAAGTCATTTCTTCACCGATGAAACTAATTTCTATTGTGAACAAATATTCAGAAACAAGAAAGAGTTGAAAATGCTACTATACAGAGCATTGCTGAGGCAATATTTTGATTATATTATGAAAAAGAGTTATACTAAATTATTGAAGGTGAAATATGTATCTTGTGGATGCGGCTGGTTATTGTGGATAAAGAAGTGCGAATGCTCGAACAGATTTTGCATATACAAGTATGTTAGGTTTCACACTTGCGGTGTTGAACACCTAAGAGCAGGCATAAGAAAATCTCATCCGAGATCATTGTTTCACTATGCATAAATCATTTTTGTGATGGTAAAGGTCCAAGTATAAGAGAAATTCAGAGAATTGTGTTTAGAGAGATCCATTGCAATGCAAGCTATTGGATGTGTTGAAAAGGAAGTGTGATTGTGAAGAATATTATTTGTGGGACACTGGAGCACAGATATTCTTACTTACCGACTTTTTCCTACATGGTCTATTCATTGAATCTCGATTCTTCTTATTCTATCATGATTAACAAGATGGATGGATAATTCGTGTACTACTTTTTAGTTTTCAGAGTTTGCATACAAGGATATGCTCATATAAAAAAGGTAATTACCACTGATGGCACACATATATGGAAAGTACGGGGGTGTGTTGTTGAGTGCCATTGCACAGGACACCAAAAATTATATTTATCTAATTATCTTTTATGTTGTGGATAAAGAGAACAATGTTTCTTGGACCTTCTTCTTCGATAAGTTGAAGTCTATAGTAGAAGATAATCCAGATCTATGAGTCATTTCCAATAGGCACATTACCATTGCCAATGCCTTCTCCCGTGTTTACAATCGTGCGCATCATGGACTTTGTATGAGGTATCTCGCTAAAAATCTTTGTGTAAATCAACACTGTGGAGAGCATCTTTATCTATTCTACGTCACAATAAAGGCTTATTCTTTTAATGAGTCCAGCGAGCATTTTACAAAATTCAAGGATAAATTCCCCGAGGCAGCACATATCCTTGAAAATATGCTTGACTTTGAGAAGTGGAGTAGAGCACACTTTTCAAATAATAGGTACGATATGAAGACCACAACTATCCACGAGTCACTCAAATCAGTGTTGACGGATGAACGAGAGTACTTTGCATCGTACATATTCAATTCGATTACTAAAAAATTTGATAAAAAGTTCAAAGAGCGGCATGCATTTGTTGGTAATTCAAACAATAAACTTGTGCCTTATGCGGAAAAGATCTTAAGGGATAATAGGAGTGCGAACGATTCTTTGTATGTTTCTAATGCAAACAGGGATCTTGATTAATTTATCGTATTCAACAGCAAAGTTATTGTCAAGGTCAATCTCTTGAAAAGGAGTTATTCTTATAGAAAATATGACTTAGTGAAACTGTCGTGCGAACATGCGATGGCCGCTTTGCGATCAAAGTATGACAATGGTGAAGGTTATGGTAATTCCATCTATGAGTACTCTTTGCCTATTTATAAAATTGAAACTTAAATCTTTGCATACTCTGAAGCTATTAACGTTGTCCTTCCAGAGTCCACATGAATTGTGCCATAAAAATTGCAAGACACAAAGATTTATCCACCCCTTGCGATCTCGAACTCAGAAGAAAGAGAGTCAAACGCGTTAAAAGTATCGGTAAAATATTCAAGTCCAAAAAGAGGAATAAGTGTTCAATATGCAAGAAAGTCTGACAAAAAAGAACTACATGTAGCATGGCCAACAACTATTAGATGGGCTCTTTTTCTTATTTTGTAACTCAAGCTAGATGTATTTCTTGTAGAATTTAATGCTCAGCTATCACCACCTATATCCATTGTTTATTATAGACCATGTTAATCTATGTTATATCTTTCACTTGATCGATTAAAGAATTGTTAAAGGATATATGATTACTCATCAAACATGTTATGTTGGTCTTTTTATCGCCATAACACTCCAATCAATGCATTGAATCGTTGTTTTCTATTCTCAATTAATTAAAAGTTGCGAACATGTCTATTCACATAAAAAATACTTGTATATGCAAGCTAATCGTGTTCTATTTCTACACACGTCGACTGGTTATTGGTTGGGAATATAAAATGCCATCTTCTATGAGCCTATATATACAGTGATAATTTATATGTAACCAATCAGTTCTACCTAAACTAAAAAGTCCAAAAACCTCTTCTTCTTCAACAAAAACACTCATGCTTCCGAGAAGAATTTTCCTTCGTTCGGTTAGAAGAATTCTCCCGAGGCATATTATGTTTTTCTCCTCAGGAACGACTTTGATTGCCTCTTTTATGGGCTTGGTCAGGATCGCTTTTACCTAAAAAGCGAACTTTACCGCATTGCTCAATTCATAAGGAAACTTCTGGAATGGCTTGGAATGGAAGACAGCGACTACATCAACCCCCCCCCACCACCACCACCACCACTACCATCACTACCACCACTACCACCACTATCCCCCTAATTTAGTTTAAGTTTTTATTTTAGTTTTAGTTTAAGTTTTTGTATTTGTTCATTGCATAAAAAGCTTTTCTAGTTAGGATTTTTGTTAGAAGAAAATTTCTTTTTTTTTTGTCCCTTTTGCTGGTTTTGATGTTGGTAAATGTATGTCTGGTAATGAACAATATGAATATAAATATTTTTAGTTTGTAAATTATGTTTGTCCTCTTTTTTGTGATTGTTCCTTTGTGTTGGTTATTATTCTGTATGAATGATAGAATTTTGCACAGCTAATTTTCTAAATTTTTATTGTTTGTTCAATAAATACAACTGTGGATTGCCTTGATCAAATTTATGAAGAGTAAAAATTATTTGATAATAAATCCAGATCACATATATAGTTTATTGTAGACAAGCAAATCAATCTACACTACACCAGATAATGTTTTATGCACTATCATCGATCTTAGACATTATCATTCTTCGACCAGACATATAGGTGAATCGTAAACCATATGAATCGAGAGACCAGCAGCAGCTTATAGTTTGAAAAAAAATAATTAAATTAAGAAAAATTTAAACAAGTCACGTAATCACATAATTTGGGGGCGATGATCAAAGGGGCACGTAATCATTATTGAACTGTTGTACATTGAAAATGTGGTGACACGAGATATAAAATCTACCATAGACACGTGTAATTGATGGACCCTCAATAGCATGTTTAAAAGGAAATAATTAAGTAAGAAATATACTTGTGCTTTGAGGGTCCATCGATTTATGTGGTCTACCGTAGACTTACACTGTAGGTAGTGTATGGATTGATCTCAAGATCAATGATAGATCACATAGATCTATGTACATGGTTATTAACCCTCACTCGGATGTTGTTTAAAATGAATAATTAAATAAAATATAAATAAATTATGAAATTCTACACATATAAAGAAGTTTAAACAAGTCACATGATTTTGTTTGAGCTTACACAAATTGGGGGTGGTGATTAAAGGATTATGTGGATGGGTAGTGATTGAACAATCAACATCCTAAGAGTAATGTTTGTCAAAGTACAAGTATGTTTTGAGGATGTTGATTGTTCAACTACTACCCATCCACATACTCTTTTGATTGGGGCTAATGATTGAAGGAGTATGTGGATGGGTAGTGGTTGAATAATCAACATCCTCAAAACGTATTTTACTTTGACAAACATAACTCTTAGGATGTTGATTATTCAATCACTATCCATCCACGTACTCTTTAAATCACCACCCCTAATTTGTATAGGCTCTAACATGATTATGTGACTTGTTTAAACTCCTTCATATGTGTAGAATTTCACAATTATTTATTTTTATTTAATTATTTCTTTTAAAACAACATGCTAGCGAGGGTCTAAAATCATGTACATAGATCTACGAGATCTATCAATAATCCCAAGATCAATCCATGCACGACCTAAAGTGTAAGTCTACGGTACACCACATGAATGATGGACCCTCAAAGGACAAATATATATTTAACTTAATTATTTACTTTCAAAATATGTTATTAAGGGTCCATTGATTACGCGTGTGTAAACACCTAATTTTGTTCATCCCAAAAATCCAATTCATCCATTTTTACCTCACGTTATCATACACCCTCACCCATGTGATTATACCCCAGAAAAATATAAAAAATAACAAAATTCTAACAAACTCCCTAACAAATTAACAACCCTATCCTAACTAATTTTGACACCTCACCACTACCTAACCCAACCACCCTAACCCCATACCCCTATACCCCTAAATCCCTTCCTCCTAAAATTATTTTCGTTCACAAAAAATAGAGGAAACAAAAGTGGACTGATCTTTTTCCCATTTATATATATATATATACACAGCAAAGAGGACTACCATCAACTAGACAATTTCCATTTGTCTTTCCTTTAATAGGAATACAATATACACTTGAAGAGCACCATCTCTTAATCCACAATTACAAAGCAATACACACTAAACACAGAATAGATACACCGAGAACAGGCCACTCCATTTTTTTTTCTTGAACATATGCAGTAAGTACAAAGAGAAAGAAGAGAATACTCCACCAGCTTTACACACACTGCAAAAACAGAATACTATACACACACAATTGGGTTTCGAAGAAAACATATAACACAATTAATTTTTCTTTTCTTCATCAACTAATTTACTAACACAAACCTTACCACCATCCTTTTCTACATAGATTCACATACACGCACAGTTACATAGAAACTAACACACCCACACACAGTAAAGAGAGATCGTGATGGAGAACGGACCGGAGACAGCAAAAAAAAATAGAAAGAAAAGATTAAAAAAATAAACTGAAAAGGGGATGGAGATGGTCATGATAGTGCACCGGTAAGAGATTCATTCCTTCTTCGAGCTTTTTTTTTGAAAACTTTCACCGGAATTGATTTTGGTTCGTCGTCCGACCGACCAGTTTAAGAAAAATCAAAATTTCTTTACTTTTCTTTGATTTGTAAGGGGATCTGGCCGGAAACATTAAATTTGGCCAGAAAACATGGACCAGCGGTGAATTTTTCACTAAAATTGGTCCAGTTTCAAATCAGTTTTGTGATAGTTTTTGTGTATGGGTCTGGTTTATTCTGTTGCTTTCCGTTTGGATCGTTGACCTTCGTATTGATTTTGGGATTTAGATTCTGTTTGTCCCGATCGGTTCGTCGCTGTTAATTTTCGAGTATGAAATTTCTCAATACTGAGTTGGAGTTCATCACTGTTGAGGTTCTATTCAGAATTCTAAAGTGCGGGCTTTCTTAACATTATTATCAATGAAATTGGTATTTTCAAAGGTCCATCTCTTAACTCTACTCTTTTATTATCTCGAAGTTGGTTAATGTCATGATTTTGTAGTGTGGTTTTAAATATTTTGAGCAAATGTTAATTATTGTTATGGATATGAATGACTCGTGTGCTTAAATATTTGAATCTTCATTGGATTTATGTGTTCGATGTTGTTTTCGAATTTTGAAAAGTGATTTGATAATCGAAAAATGTGTTAACCATTGGTTGAGAATAGATTTTGGGTGGAATTGAGAAATTGGTAAAAAGGGTGAATTTAGATTACTTTTGGTTTATTATCGTGTTGTTTAATTCAGAATAATATCAAGTTTGTGAACTCAATAGGATCATATTTTAGGCCGAAATCTTAGTAGGCAAAGTTTAGGTTCGGATAGAAAAATTTAGGAATGGTATTTCTATTGAATGATTGAATGTGGAATGTGTGTTGAATATTTTCTAGTTTATCGTACTTAATTCAAATGTATTTATTTGACCGGAGAATGCCCCGAGGTTTCATGTACTTATTCACCGGGAAATGCCTCGACGTATTATGTCTTCGAAGGAGGTTCGTGATCAAGGCCCGAGGCATCGGATAAAACATTAGAACATAGTTTAGGATTAGTGTAGGTTAGCGTAGGTCTACATTTCAGTTACTTTTTATTTTGAGTCAGTAATAAATTGGACTGGACACTATATTTTTTAACTTGTTTTTATTTTGTTGTTTGTTTGGTATTTTTTTTTGGTTTATACATTCATAGTGTCGAATTAGCCGATACGCTCATCCAAGAGACCTTGGTCAAACCACGGGATCGAGGGGTGCCTAACACCTTCCCCTCAGTCAACAAAATTCCTTAACCGAAATCTCTGTTCGCAAACCAGTTTTAAAAAGTTAAATCATTTTGAAAAAGAATTTCTAAAGGTAACTTGTCACACCCGATTTATGTCAAGTGGCGACTC